>OZ005734.1:68745227-71145227 GCA_963930755.1 Eudasyphora cyanicolor
CGAAATACTCTAAACTGCAAAATTTCAGAAAGATCGGAGTGAAATTGCGACCTGTAGTCGACGAACAACTTTACATGGACAGACAGACGGACAGACGGACGGACGGACGGACATCGTTAAATCGACTCAGCTAGTGATTCTGAGTCGATCGGTATACTTTAAGGTGGGTCTAGCTCTGTTATTTTCAGGTGTTACAAACATCTGCCGTGAAACAAACTTATAATACCCTGTACCACAGTGTGGTGTAGGGTATAAATAGTGGAAAAAGTTGCAAATTAATGGAAATGGAAATGGAAATTACTTAAATACGTTCCTAAAATATTGGGTTAAAATTTCTGAGTTCAGTAATGAATCCACTATCATCCTACAAAGCCTGAGGAAAATAATTTGTTTGTTCTTTTTCTAATTTGTTGAAAGGAGGTTACTCTGTCACAAACAAATTACTAAAAATCAAAGTTTGGAATTTAAAACGAGACAACTACCAACCACTACCATTAAGGAACCCATAAATTTCTGGGTTTTTTCCCAATTTTTTTGAAATTTTGAAAAGGGAATGCTTGTTAAAAATACAGCTATAAATCCAAGTAGGCAATTTTAAAACGAAGAAAATACAGTATATTATAATCAAAAATAATAAAAAAAATAAGATATGTCATCCCCGAGCGAGTATGTTGTCAGGTACGAACGAATAGAAATTTCAACGAGTAGGACTTCAAAGAGTTATGTTTTCCGCGTATTTCGGACCGATTTTCCCGATTTTTTTTTAATTATCACAATTAGAAAAATATTGTTAATCGATTAGTGCAAAATAAGTTCAAACTATGTTCGCGGAAAACTCTTTTTTTCGTTCGTAACAGATCGATTTTGACGTTTCGGGAGGACGGCACCTCTGTATCTAATTTAAGGTCTTCGATTATAATCGCCGAAAGAAATAATTTGATGTACACTTTGTTCCAAATAAGCCAAAAATATGAAAATATGAGGGAAATTAATACTGGGAACAGTTTAAAAATAATGGGATTTTTTTTAAAACGTGATATATCCTAAAATAATGGATTATGGGATATATGTATGTGGGAAATTGAAAACTAGTTGGAACTGTTGAAAATTAATGGGAAATTTGTAAAAAAACGCTAGATATACTAAAATATTGGTTAAATGCAAATTTTTGAAAAATAGTGGGAACAGATGCAAAATAATGCGAAATTTCTTACAGTCGTAATATTCCCCTAAATATTGGGTTATGGGAAATATAAGGAAATTAAAAAACAGTGGTTTCAGTTGAAAAATAATGGGAAATTTCTAAAAAGCGCAATATTTCATGACATTATGGTATATGAGAAATATAAGGGACATTTGAAAAATAAGGGGAACAATTGCAAAATAATGGGAAATTTCTTTAAAAGGCAATATATCCTGATATTGGCTTATTGGAAAAATAGTGGGAAATTTCTCAAAAACGTCTAACTCCTAAATATTGGGTTAGGTAAAATGTAAAGGAAATTGAAAAATATTGGGAACAGTTGCAAAATAATGCTAAATTTCAAAACGCAATATTTCCTTAAATATTGGATTGTGGGAAATATAAGGGAAATTGAAAATAGTGGGAACGGTTGAAAAATAATGGGAAAATTCATAAAAAGACAATATTTCCTAAAATATTGGGGGCTGAAAGAAAAAGTAATTTTTTTTTTAGGGATCAGTAAGGAACGCACTGTCACACAGCAAAGCATGAGAAATTAGAATTTCTGGTTTTTCTAAATTTTGGAAATGGTTACACTGTCAAATAGTGGGGACTTTTGGAAAAGAATGATCAATTTTTTTAAAAACGGAAAATGGAAGACTTGAAAAATAATGGGAAATCTCTTGGGTTATGGGATATTGAAAAATAGTGGAAAGAGTTACAACATAATGGTAAATATCTTAACATCGCAATATTTCCTCAAATATTGGGTTATGGAAAATGTAAGTAAAATTGCAAAATACCGGGATAAGTTGAGAGATAATGGGAAATGTCTTAATGGGAAATGTTCCTAAAATATTTGATTGTGAAAGAAAAAGTAAAATTTCTAGGGATTAATATGGAACCCAATATCATCCAGCAAAACGTGAGGAAAATATGAGGGAAATTGAAAAATATTTTTTCTAAAAACGCTATTTTAAAATAATGGGAGAGATAAAAATGAATAGGAAATTTCTCTAAAACCAATTTTCCTAAAATATTATATTCTGAAAAATTGTGGGGAAAATAAAAAAACAGTTGATTTATAGTGGGAAATTTCTTAACAATGTAATATTCAATAAAAAAATATTGGGTTATGGGAAATATGAAGCAAAATTGTAAAATAGAGGGACAGTTACAAAATAATGGGAAAATTCTTATAAACGAATATTACCTAAATAATAGGGCTATGGGAAATATATAATAGAAATTAGAAAATAGCGGGAACATTTGAAAAATAACGGAAAATTTCTTTAAAACGCTATATTTCCTAAAATATTGGTTTCTCGAAGAAAGAATAAATCTTCTGGATTTCAGACAGGGGCCCAATAAAACCAACCAAGGCAACGTGACAATTACAATTTTTCGACTTTCCTTTATTTTTGGAAATTTTGGAAAAATTTGACTAAAAATCTAAATTTGGAATTTTAAAACAAAGCAAATACCAAAAGACTCCAATCGCCGAAAGAAATATGTTGTTTCGTGTACATTTTGTCCCAAAGAAGCCAGATACATATATGGGAAATATGAGGGAAATTGAAAAATAGTGGAGCTGTTGAAAAATCATGGGATGTCTCTTGAAAATGTAATAGTTCCTTAAATATTTGGTTATGGGATATATGAGGGAAATTTAAAAATACTGGGAACAGTTGAAACATAATGGGAAATTGTTAAAAACAATATATTTCCTAAAATAGTTTGTTATATGTATGAAATATAAGAGAAATTGAAAAATAGTTGGAACAGTTAAAAAACATTGAAAAGTTTCCTAAAAACGCATTGTTTCCTAAAATATGGGAAATAAGAATCAAATTAAAAAAATGAGAACAATCGAGAAGTAATAACGGGAAATTTTTTAAATACGAAATATTTTCTAAAGTGTTGGGTTATGAAAAATTAAAAAATAGTGGGTTATGGGATATATGAGTGAAATTGTAAAATAGTGAGAACAGTTATAATGTGCAATTTCTAAAATTATAGTTTGATGTACATTTTGTACCAAGTAAGGAAGGAAATATGCTATATGTGAAGGAAATTGAAAAATAATGGGACCTTTTGAAAAATAGTGCGAAATTTATTAAAAACTCAAAATTTCCTAAAATATTGGGTTCTGATATATATATGAAGGAAATTGAAAAATAGTGGGAACAGTTGAAAAATATTGGGTTCTGAAAGAAAAGGTAAATTTTCAAGGAATCATTGATGAACCAACTGTCATCCAGCAAAGCGTGAGAAAACTTAAAATTTCAGGATATTTCCATTTTTTATTTTGGAAAGGTTTTGACATTTATAACGATGCAAATGCCAATAGACTCTACTCGCCGAAAGAAATAGTTTGATGTACATTTTGTCCCAAAATAAGCCAGAAATAGGGAAAATATGATAATAATGGGAAAGTTTCTTAATAACGCAATATTTACTGGGAAATTTGAATGAAATTAAAAATAATGTAAAACTTCTTAAAATCGGATTTATCCTAAAATATTGGGTTGTGAAAGAAAATGTGAATTTTCTAGTGATGAGTAACGAACCCACCATTCAGCAAACAGTAAATTTAAAAATTTTGGAAAGAGTTTGCACTTTGAAAAATTTGATTAAAAATCAAGGGTTGATATTTCAAAACGAGGCCAATAGATAATAATCGCCTAAAGAAATTTTTTGATGTAAATTGTAAATATTGGTTTATGGGAAATTTGAATGAAATTAAAAATAATGTAAAACTTCTTAAAATCGGATTTATCCTAAAATATTGGGTTGTGAAAGAAAAAGTGAATTTTTCAGTGATGAGTAACGAACCCACCATTCAGCAAACAGTAAATTTAAAAATTTTGGAAAGAGTTTGCATTGTGAAAAATTTGATTAAAAATCAAGGGTTGATATTTCAAAACGAGGCCAATAGATAATATTCGCCTAAAGAAATTTTTTATACCCTACACCACACTGTGGTACAGGGTATTATAAGTTTGTTTCACGGCAGATGTTTGTAACACCTGAAAATACAGCTAGACCCACCTTAAAGTATACCGATCGACTCAGAATCACTAGCTGAGTCGATTTAACGATGTCCGTCCGTCCGTCCGTCTGTCCATGTAAAGTTGTTCGTTGACTACAGGTCGCAATTTCACTCCGATCGTTCTGAAATTTTGCAGTTTAGAGTATTTCGCGGCTGTTAAAATCGCTATTGAATTTGGTTGAAATCGGTTCAGATTTAGATATAGCTCCCATATATATCTTTCGTCCGATTTGGCCCTTTAGTCCTATAGAAGCTGTATTTTACATCCGATCGTTTTGAAATTTAGAATGGTAGAGTTTCTTGATCCATGAACCAACATTGCCGAATTTGAAGAAAATCGGTTAAGATTTAGCTATAGCTCCAATATATATGTTTCGTCCGATTTTGCTCTTTAGTCCTGTAGAAGCTGTATTTTACATCCAATCATTTTGAAATTTAGAATGGTAGAGTTTCTTGATCCATGAACCAACATTGCCGAATTTGAAGAAAATCGGTTAAGATTTAGCTATAGCTCCCATATATATGTTTCGTCCGATTTGGCCCTTTAGTTCTATAGAAGCTGTATTTTACATCCAATCGTTTTGAAATTTAGAATGGTAGAGTTTCTTGATTCATGAACCAACATTGCCGAATTTGAAGAAAATCGGTAAAGATTTAGCTATAGCTCCCATATATATGTTTCATCCGATTTGGCTCTTTAGATCCAATCGTTTTTATACCCTACACCACACTGTGATACAGGGTATTACTTAAGTATAAAATGTCCCAAAAGTAAATTTATGTAAACAATTTATACATGAATTACAAAATTTATATATCAGAGTTATTCAATATTACGAGAGTGGTGTTGGGTATTATATAGTCGGCCCCGCCCGAATTTAGCCTTTCCTTACTGGTTTATTTTGGAAAGGTTTTGACATTTATAACGATGCAAATGCCAATAGATTCTACTCGCCGAAAGAAATAGTTTGATGTACATTTTGTCCCAAAATAAGTCAGAAATAGGGAAAATATGATAATAATGGGAAAGTTTCTTAATAACGCAATATTTACTAAAATATTTGTTTATGGGAAATTTGAATGAAATTAAAAATAATGTAAAACTTCTTAAAATCGGATTTATCCTAAAATATTGGGTTGTGAAAGAAAAAGTAAATTTTCTAGTGATGAGTAACGAACCCACCATTCAGCAAACAGTAAATTTAAAAATTTCGGAAAGAGTTTACACTGTGAAAAATTTGATTAAAAATCAAGGGTTGATATTTCAAAACGAGGCCAATAGATAATATTCGCCTAAAGAAATTTTTTGATGTAAATTTTGTACAAAACAATTTAGAAATTTGTGGGAAATTGAAAAATACTGGAAACAGTTGAAAAATAATAGGAAATTTCAACAAAACACAATATTTCCAAAAATATTGGGTTATTTAAATTTGAAATTGAAAAATAGTGGGAACAGTTGATAAATAATGGGAATTTTCGTAAAAATGCAAGATTTCCTAAAATATTGGGTTATGGGAAATTTAATGGAAATTAAAAACTGTGGTAACAATTGCAAAATAATGGGACATTTCTTAAAAAACGCAATATTTCCTAAAATATTTTGTTACGGGAAATTTAAAAACAAATGGAACAGGTAAAAAAATAAATTGATCAATATTGGGAAACATTGCAAAATAATTGGCAATTTCTTAAAATTGTATTAGGTTATGGGGAATATAAAAATAATGGGAAATTTCGTAAAAACGCAATATTCCCTAAAATATTAGGGCCTGAAAGAAAAAGTAAATTTCCTAGGGATCAGTTAGAAACCCCCTATCATCAATCAAAGCGTGAGGGAAATTCAAATTTCCGGTACACTGTTATAAAAAATGTACTAAAATTCAAAGTTAGGAATTATAAAACGAGACAAATATCAGTATATTCTATGCCCCGAAAAAAGTAGTTTTATGTACATTTTGTCGCACATAATCCAAAAATATGGGAAAAGTGAGGGAAATTAAAAAATTGTGGAAATGAAGTTGTGGAAAATAATGGGATTTTAAAAAGTGCAATATTTCCTAAAATATTGGGATCTGGAAGAAAAAGTAAATTTTTTGGGGATCAGTAAGAAACGCACCAAAGCATAAGGAAAATTAAAATTTCTGTATTTTTCTAAATGTTTTGAAATTTTGAAAAGGGGTTAGTCATAGAAGAAGATGACGACAATAAAAGGCTGCTGTTACGAGCTTATAATTGTCTTATTATACCCTACACCACACTGTGGTACAGGGTATTATAAGTTTGTTTCACGGCAGATGTTTGTAACACCTTAAAATAACACAGCTAGACCCACCTTAAAGTATACCGATCGACTCAGAATCACTAGCTGAGTCGATTTAACGATGTCCGTCCGTCCGTCCGTCCGTCCGTCCGTCTGTCCATGTAAAGTTGTTCGTCGACTACAGGTCGCAATTTCACTCCGATCGTTCTGAAATTTTGCAGTTTAGAGTATTTCGCGGCTATTAAGATCGCTATTGAATTTGGTTGAAATCGGTTCAGATTTAGATATAGCTCCCATATATATCTATCGTCCGATTTGGCCCTTTAGTCCTATAGAAGCTGTATTTTACATCCGATCGTTTTGAAATTTAGAATGGTAGAGTTTCTTGATCCATGAACCAACATTGCTGAATTTGAAGAAAATCGGTTAAGATTTAGCTATAGCTCCCATATATATGTTTCGTCCGATTTGGCCCTTTAGTCCTATAGAAGCTGTATCTTACATCCGATCGTTTTGAAATTTAGAATGGTAGAGTTTCTTGATCCATGAACCAACATTGCCGAACTTGAAGAAAATCGGTTCAGATTTAGATATGGCTCCCATATATATGTTTCGTCCGATTTGGCCCTTTAGTCCTATAAAAGCTGTATTTTACATCCAATCGTTTTGAAATTTAGAATGGTAGAGTTTCTTGATCCATGGACCAACATTGCGGAATTTGAAGAAAATCGGTTATTAGCTATAGCTCCCATATATATGTTTCATCCGATTTGGCTCTTTAGATCCAATCGTTGTTATACCTAACACCACACTGTGGTACAGGGTATTATTTAAATATAAAATGTCCCAAAAGTAAATTTATGTAAACAATTTATACATGAATTACAAAATTTATATATCAGAGTTATTCAATATTACGAGAGTGGTGTAGGGTATTATATAGTCGGCACCGCCCGACTTTAGCCTTTCCTTACTGGTTTTTCGTTTGTTCCCAGCAAAATATAAAAGAACTACTTCCAAAAGAATAACATTATAAGTACTTCCAATTCATAAGTACGAACATTTTTTCGGCATTTAATGAAGTTCTTCTAAATAACTAACCAAAATGTAATTTCGGAATATAAATTATTAACCCAAGAATGCATAATTTTAAAACGATTGGATGTAAAATGAATCTTGTGAAGTGATAAATGTCCAGATCGGAAGGAACATATGTATGAGGGCTATGATATATATGTAAAATACTGCGTCTATAGTGCTAAAGGGAAGAAATATATATTTATATGGCGGCTACATCAGAATTAGGGAATGGTTCTGGAAGCTAGTCGACTTTTTCATCAATTAAATTTCGTTTCAGTCGACTAGGTCGATAAATCGGACCTACAAGTCGACTTTTTCATAGCCGCTTAAAATAACATAGTCATTTCAAAGTATGCTGATTTTCTTCGAAATATGTTAAATTTTGGAATTGTAGTACACTGGATTGCGATAAAAACTGAGTTTATTTACAACACTTTATACTTTCCAAAAATGTTAATATAGCGTCACCAGAAATGCCCAAGAGCGTAACCCTCAAAAAATGAAAATTCGTTTTTCGTCAAAAAAATCACGATTTTATTCAAGAAAAAAGACGTAACATCAAGTGCTCGTTTTTGATAAAGAACAAAATGCGTAACTCACATTGTATTAGACAGAATGTACTGTATTCATCTATTTAACCTTTGTAGTTGTTCTCTTGTTGCTGTTTTGATTTTCGTAAATCGTGTTTGACACCTATTTTAGATGCAAAATTCTATATGGGGGTCTGTATTTAAATTTTGACTTTATCTGGGTATCCATTTTTTATCAAATTTCGCAGTTTTCGTGATTGTATAAACTAATCTGTGCCAAATTTAATAATGCTCTGATGTAAAACATGAAAACACATTTTTCCAACCTTGCTAGTGACCGTTTATTCTCGGATTAAAAAGTTCTTTGTGCAAAATATAGTACACTAGCTGGACCCGGTCCACTTCGTTGCCCCCAGACTTCAGACTTCAGATTTCCGATACCGTCAATTTATCAAAACATGGTTCATGTAGATAGCGACAGTAGGAATCTCGTTAATTTATTCGTAGGTACGGACAGTAGGAATCACAAAAAACATTGGCTTATAAGGGCGGACCCACGCCCCCTCAATCAAGAACTTATAAAGCCTATGTCACCCTCTAGGCTTATCTGAACATTCCTGAAAATGTCATCAAAACCGATCCAGACGTTTTGGAGTCCATACGTAACATACACACATCCATGTATATATATATAGCTGAACCCGGTCCACTTGCTTGCCCCAGATTTGGATTTCCGATTTCGTCCATTTTTGAACCAATCAAGAATACTTCCACCAAAAACATCTCCATAAAATAAGAGCACTCTCGCTAAAAAATTTTGAAGATATCTCAATTTCACGCCCATTGATCCCATTCCTCCCAGTTTTGGAACAATCACGTAGACTACCACCAGATACATATGCACAAAATTACAGCACCCTCGCTAACAAATTGTGCAAGATATCTTAATTTTAAGATTTGGCTTATATGGGCCGGGCCACGCCCTTTAGTCCGATCCCGCCCATTTTTGTGGACCAATCACGTAGACTACTACCATATACATGTGCACAAAATTACAGCACTCTCGATAAGAAATTGTGCAAGATATCTTAATTTCAAAATTTGGCTTATATGGGCGGGGCCACGCCCTTTGGTCCGATCCCGGCTATTTTTGGAACAATCACGTAGACTACCACCAGATATATATGTACAAAATTACAGCACTCTCTCTAACATATTGTGATAAATATCTAAATTTCAAAATTTGACTTATATGGGCGGTGCCACGCCCATTGGTCCGCTTCCACCCATTTTTGGACCAATTTCGTAGACTACCACCAGAAACATGTGCACAAAATTACAGCGCTCTCGATAACAAATTGTGCAAGATATCTTAATTTCGAAATTTGGCTTATATGGCCGGGCCACGCCCTTTGGTCCGATCCCGGCTATTTTTGGAACAATCACGTAGACTACCACCAGATACATATGCACAAAATTACAGCATTCTCACTAACAAAATGTGCAAGATAAGTCAATTTCAAAATTTGGCTTATATGAGCGGTGCCACGCCCATTGACCCGATTCCGCCCATTTTTAGACCATTCACGTAGACTGCCACCAGATACACAAAATTCCAGCACTCTCGCTAAGAAATTGTGCAAGATATCCACCTAATTATAACATATCCATCTCCATTCGTCCATGCTTCTTTGACCGCGCTCTTCCGGGAACGCACAGAGGGTAATGCTTATGAACCGTTTTACTTAAAGTGTATTGCTGTGTCCACCGTTTTGTTGACGATTCTGTCAGGAACTATGCTTCGAAATTGGGTGACCGGACTTAAGTTTTGATGTATAGTTCTTGGCGGCTTTATCCAGAGTGGTGGAAATAGTAGTATTCTTTGGATACTGAACTTACTTTCCTTTCATAAAGCTCTTATTCTGTATTCCATTTTCTATCCTTTCCATTTTTAACTTAATATATCTTGTTTCTTTTAGTTTTAAGTGTAGTTGTAAGTGTAGTTTTAAGATTATACCTAGGATTTACTCTAACGATAAAGCGAAGCCCCGGGAGTAAGGGCGATATTGGTTTCGCTTCACATGTACACATACCCAAGTATCTGACGTTTCTACCCACAAGGCAAGACACCGTAATTATTATTATATTACATTAGGATAATACGTTACAGTCCTAAGAATGACATACTGCGATAAAATATAAGGTACTAGTTTGTAATTATTTAAATTGTTAAAAAAAGGCTCAATAAATAAACTTAAACTTAAACTTGTGCAAGATATAACAAATTTAAATTTGGCTTATATGGGCGGTGCCACGCCCATTGCTGCGATCCCGCCCATTTTTGGACCAAACACGTAGACTGCCACCAGATACATATATACAAAATTACAGCACTCTCGCTAACAAATTGTGCAAGATATCTTAATTTAAAAATTTGGCTTATATGGGCGGGGCCACGCCCTTTGGTCCGATCCCGGCTATTTTTGGAACAATCACGTAGACTACCATCAGATATATATCTACAAAATTACGGCACTCTCTCTAACATATTGTGAAAAATATCTAAAATTCAAAATTTGACTTATATGGGCGGTGCCACGCCCCTTGGTCCTCTTCCGCCCATTTTTGGACCAATCACGTAGACTACCACCAGATACATGTGCACAAAATTACATCACTCTCGATAACAAATTTTGCAAGATATCTCAATAAATCGGTTCAGAAAGTGATTCTAAGTCGATAGGTATAATAAACGATGGTCCTATATATCTCTTCTCATTTTTGGTGTTGGAAACAAATGCATAAAATCATAATAAATTGTACCACAGTGTGGTTTAGGTTATAATTAAATAATACTAAAAGAATTTATGGTAATTAAATATACCATACCATACATACTGCACCATACTGTGGTACTTTACTACTCTCTGAACCGGGGCTACGGAAAACTTTTTTTGTGAGAATGTTAATTACACTATGGACTATGGGGTCACACTTTTCAAGAGCCATCTACACCATACAGATTAAATACATCTTCAAATATCCTAAACATACATACATATATATGATCGTTGATCTCTTTGGCCAATAGTATATTATTTATACGTTCCCTTCCCTATGTCAACATTTGTATTCCTTTAAAATATGAAATCTCTGGGCCCAAAGATGTTAATAAGAACGACATACATTCATCAAATAAATACAACACCAAAAAAGCAAATCTTACAGTGCTTTAAAAGAGTTGTGCAAAAGTGGTGACAAAGAAGTACTTCCCCGGCGCGACAACCCCTTGTTAAATTCATTGGTGAAAATCCAAATTAGAACAACTTCCGGATCATAAGTTGGGGATTTTTATTGCTTCTTTGGATGCTCTTTTTTTGCTGGGTTATTATTTGTAACTTTTTTTATACCCTACACCACACTGTGGTACAGGGTATTATAAGTTTGTTTCACGGCAGATATTTGTAACACCTGAAAATAACACAGCTAGACCCATCTTAAAGTATACCGATCGACTCAGAATCACTAGCTGAGTCGATGTCCGTCCGTCCGTCCGTCCGTCCGTCCGTCTGTCCATGTAAAGTTGTTCGTCGACTACAGGTCGCAATTTCACTCCGATCCTTCTGAAATTTTGCAGTTTAGAGTATTTCGCAGCTGTTAAGATCGCTACTGAATTTGGTTGAAATCGGTTCATATTTAGATATAGCTCCCATATATATCTTTCGTCCGATTTGGCCCTTTAGTCCTATAGAAGCTGTATTTTACATCCAATCGTTTTGAAATTTAAAATGGTAGAGTTTCTTGATCCATGAACCAACATTGCCAAATTTGAAGAAAATCGGTTAAGATTGAGCTATAGCTCCCATATATAAATGTTTCATCCGATTTGGCCCTTTAGTTCTATAGAAGCTATATTTTACATCCAATCGTTTTGAAATCTAGAATGGTTTTAAATCCAATCATTATTTTGAAATTTAGAATGGTAGTATTTCTTGATCCATGAACCAACACTACCGAATTTGAAGAAATCGGTTAAGATTTAGCTATAGCTCCCATATATATGTTTCGTCCGATTTGGCCCTTTAGTTCTATAGAAGCTATATTTTACATCCAATCGTTTTGAAATCTAGAATGGTAGAGTTTCTTGATCCATGAACCAACATTGCCGAATTTGAAGAAAATCGGTAAAGATTTAGATATAGCTCCCATATATATGTTTCATCCGATTTGGCTCCAATCGTTTTTATACCCTACACCACACTGTGGTACAGGGTATTATTTAAGTATAAAATGTCCCAAAAGTAAATTTATGTAAACAACTTATACATGAATTACAAAATAGTTATTCAATATTACGAGAGTGGTGTAGGGTATTATATAGTCGGCCCCGCCTGACTTTAGCCTTTCCTTACTGGTTTTCTCCTGAGGATGTTCTTAGATTAAGAACGAAACATTAATTTTTATAAAAAAGGAAAAATATACAGATAAAGATCAACACAAACCCAATGACACTAAGCTTGAATACCTAACAACAAAAAATTATAGAGAAAAATTAAATTCGATTGACAAAAATCCTAGTAAAAATTAAAACTTTTCAAATATTAGAAAAAAAATTTGACTGAAAATCAAAGTTTATAATTTTATAGTGACGCAAATTCCAATAGATCCATCAGAGCGTGTAGAAAATTAAAATTGTTCGTGTTTTCTATATTTTTGGGAAAGGCGTTGTTACAGTGTCAAAAATGTGTAATAAAAATCAATCTTTTGAAACGAGGCAAATACCAATAGATTCTACTCGGCGAAATAAATAGTTTGATGCGCATTTTCCCTCGTAGAAAGAATAAATTTTCTAGAGAGCAGAAAGAAACCCAATACAAAACACAAAAGCGCCAACAAAATTTAAATTTCACTATTCCTCCATTTTTTTAATTTTTGTCAAAAAACTTTGTCTTGGAATCAAGGTTTGAAGTTTTAATATGACACATTTACCAATCAATTCTACTCGCCGAAAGAAATCGTCTGTAAATTTTGTCTCACATAGGCGAAATACGTTCATTGTTAATACGGAAAAATAAAAAAATACAGTGAAATTTCTGGAAAAAAAATCAATATTTCATCAAATATTCTTTCTTAAATTTTTGGCAGATTTTTCACAATTTCGCAGATATACCTGAATCATCCATTGATTTTTTCTGCCATGGAAACGCCCATAAATAAACATTGTAAAAATAACGGTAACGGGAAAACTGCGCATGTCCCACATCTGTCAATGTATACCAAAACATTGGCCAACTGTTATAAAACCAAGTGAAGAAATATGTAATTCAATTATAACAAAGAGTTGACAGTAGTGACAGCGAACGAAAGGAAGAAACACCACCAGAAAAATCAACAAAAAGCAAATGATTGCCAAAAACTGGGAAAAATGGACAGTTCCGAGACCATAACAAAGAAAACCACCAATAGTGTGGATCTAACGAAACAGGAACAGATGAAACCACGTTCCTTTATACGGGGGACAAGTGGACATTTACTGCAGCAATTGAATGAGTTTCGCAAAAGGGAACAGGTATGTATGGGACAGGACATGGAAGAGGGCACAACAAAGAAACAAACAACCACCCTTCCACCCTCTCACCACTCTCATTGTTCATCAACTGTCTACAATTTCAGTTCACCGATGTTGTCCTTTTGGGTAACGATGGCACTCGCATTTCAGCCCATCGCAATATTTTGGCTGCCGCCAGTCCTTACTTTATGGCCATGTTTAGTGGACATTTTCCCGAAAGTGATCAGCCCGAAATCTATTTGCCCGAAATCGATACGCAATGTTTGAAATTGGTGGTGGAGTTCATCTATACGGGACTGGTGGACATCAACGATGAATATGTACAGCAATTGATGCAAACCGCCTCATTCCTCCAATTGGATCACCTGTCGGATATGTGCGGCGAACATATGGGCGATTTATTGGACCCGGAAAATTGTTTGGGTTTCAAACACTTTGCCGATAAACAAAATAATCAGATTTTATTGGAAATGGCTAAGGATTTCATAATAACACATTTCCAAGATGTCGTGCAGTGTGAAGAGTTCTATGAAATGTCCTTTGAAGAGGTAAGAAATGAACTAAATACTGAAAAATGCTAAAAAGACAAATTTAATATTAAGCAAGGGTGTGGATATCGGACAGAAGAAGTCAAAGTATGAATATCTTGTTCGGCAACAATATAACACATAAGAAAGTTTCAGTCGGGTAAACCGACTAAGGTATACCCTCACTTTGTGAGTACTGTAATATGAAACACCAGCTTTAACCCGGTGCGCTTCGCAGCCTCCATCATTTTACTATTTTCTGTTTAGGGTACAGTAGAAAATGTAAAAACAAACCAGTAAGGAAAGGCTAAAGTCGGGCGGGGCCGACTATATAATACCCTACACCACTCTCGTAATATTGAATAACTCTGATATATAAATTTTGTAATTCATGTATAAATTGTTTACATAAATTTACTTTTGGGACATTTTATACTTAAATAATATCCTGTACCATAGTGTGGTGTAGGGTATAAAAACGATTGGATCTAAAGAGCCAAATCGGATGAAACATATATATGGGAGCTATAGCTAAATCTTTACCGATTTTCTTCAAATTCGGCAATGTTGGTTCATGAATCAAGAAACTCTACCATTCTAAATTTCAAAACGATTGGATGTAAAATATAGCTTCTATAGAACTAAAGGGCCAAATCGGACGAAACATATATATGGGAGCTATAGCTAAATCTTAACCGATTTTCTTCAAATTCGGTAGTGTTGGTTCATGGATCAAGAAACTCTACCATTCTAAATTTCAAAACGATTGGATGTAAACTACAGCTTCTATAGAACTAAAGGGCCAAATCGGACGAAAAATATATATGGGAGCTATAGCTAAATCTTAACCGATTTTCTTCAAATTCGGCAGTGTTGGTTCATGGATCAAGAAACTCTACCATTCTAAATTTCAAAATGATTGGATGTAAAATACAGCTTCTACAGGACTAAAGGGCCAAATCGGACGAAACATGTATATGGGAGCTATAGCTAAATATTAACCGATTTTCTTCAAATTCGGTAGTGTTGGTTCATGGATCAATAAACTCTACCATTCTAAATTTCAAAACGATTGGATGTAAAATACAGCTTCTACAGGACTAAAGAGCAAAATCTGACGAAACATATATATGGGAGCTATAGCTAAATCTTAACCGATTTTCTTCAAATTCGGCAATGTTGGTTCATGGATCAAGAAACTCTGCCATTCTAAATCTCAAAACGATTGGATGTAAAATACAGCTTCTATAGGACTAAAGGGCCAAATCGGACGAAAGATATATATGGGAGCTATATCTAAATCTGAACCGATTTCAACCAAATTCAATAGCGATCTTAACAGCCGCGAAATACTCTAAACTGCAAAATTTCAGAACGATCGGAGTGAAATTGCGACCTGTAGTCGACGAACAACTTTACATGGACAGACGGACGGACGGACGGACATCGTTAAATCGACTCAGCTAGTGATTCTGAGTCGATCGGTATACTTTAAGGTGGGTCTAGTTATTTTCAGATGTTACAAACATCTGCCGTGAAACAAACTTATAATACCCTGTACCACAGTGTGGTGTAGGGTATATTGACTATTCCATATGTGGAAAAATTAATGTGTACTAAATACGAAAATCTCCGATTAATTTCTTGTTTGTGTTCCTGGCATCAAGGTACGATATTTATCTCTTTTCCCTTCTGTGCGTCTTAATGTCATAAACTATTATTTGGATCATATTTTTCACACCTTGGTACAATATATAACAATGTTTGCCCCACGGTGTCTTTAAAAGTTTTCATTTAAAAAAGTTAAAATGAATGCTTAGTTTAAGTTGCAAGACTTGCAATTGCAATTGGGATCATATTTAATCATTTACTCTCCATTGTACCACATTTAACCCAATGTGTCATAATTAACCATTTTTGCACCACTGTACAACATTTAATAGTTTTGCCCCAACAGTGCCACTAAAAGTGTGCATTTAGAGAAAATCATAGTTTATATTCTAAGAGCCATATTCGCATCCTTAGGACGTATTTTACCCTTTATGTCCCATATCTGTGACACGTTCAATTTTTTACCATATTGTGCCTTTTTTAGCTTGTTTGTCCCACGGTTAACATAGAAGCTTCGCACTCTTGCCATTAATCACTGTACTACTTAACTTAATTCAATTTTTAATTATTCCACTGTTCTTTCAAGTACGAAATTGTATAGATATCGGGAACATATAAAACATTTTTTCCCCACTTACCACTCTTTTTGCTATAATCAAGCCAATTTAACACCTTTTAGCCACTCTGCACCATAATTTCAAACTTTAACTAAAAGCATAACATTTGAAAAAAGGACTTCCTAACTCATATTTATGTTCCATGTTTTTGCCCACTGAATCATATTTAACACCTTTTTGTCCAACAGTACCTTATTTAACCATTTTTGTCCTACTGTACGATTTTTAACCATTTTCCCCACTTTACCATATTTAACCATTTTTGAGCCACTGTACAATAGTCATCCATTTTTTCACATTGTACCATATTTAATCATTTTTGTCCCACTGTACCATAGTTAACACATTTTTGCCTCAATGTTTCCGAGGTAACACTATTTGGCCCACTGTACCATATTTTACGCATTTTGTCCAAACTTTACCATTTTTGACTATTTTTCCCCGCTGTACTATGGTTAACCCTCTTTCTTCCCATTGTGCAATATTAAATCCTTTGCCTCACTGTAACATATTTAACACTTTTTGACCCACTGTATCATATTTAATCCTATTAACTGCACTGTATCATATTTAACACCTTTTTGTCCCTCTTTGACCCACGGTGCCATAGTTAACCATTTTTGTCACACTGTTCCATATTTAATCCTTTTTTCCCCCACTGTATCATAGTTAATAAATTTTTGCTCCACTGTACCATATTTGTCCATCCATCTTGCCCCACTTTACCATATTTAACTATTTTTGCCCCAACTGTACCAAAGTTGATCCTTTTTGTCCCACTGTGCCATATTTAACACTTTAGATTTGTTCCTTTACTTTTTTAATAGTAAAACTACCAAAAGAGAAATAATTCAAAATTCTCTCTGAGTAAACTTATTTTGAAAAAGTACGGGAACGGAAATCTGGTAAAAATAGCAAGCACAGAAAAATTTCTTTTATTTGAAGTTTTTGTTATATTACTTTCAATGTATTTTGAAAGCTACTACTTTTACTCGGAAAAATTTGTCGAGTTAAAACTAGTAAACAAGTAGTAAAAGAGAAAGGCATATTGAAAATTCTCTCTTAAATTTGTCTACTATTTTTACTAGTTTTTCGAGTAAAGGAACGCTTTTTGGAGTAAAACTGGTAAAAATGGTAAAACTAGTAACTTGTAGTAGGTAAAGGAACAAAGCTTTTTTGTCTCACTGTACCATATTTAAAAAATGTCACCGCTCTACCATTCATAACCCTCCTTTTTGACCCGCTGTACCATATTTAACACTTTTTGTCTCACTGTACCGTATTTAAAATTTGTCTCCACTCTACCATACTTAACCCTTAACGCCCACTGTACCATATTTAATCACATTTTATCCACTGTACCAATTTTGCCCACTATACCGTAATTAAATTTTTTTGTCCCACTGTGCTCTTCACATCTCAAGTTTAAGTTCCAATTTTGACAGATTGATTCATTTTTGCCCCAATGCATCATAATCGTTTTGCCCATTGTGCCTCTTACAGTTAGAATTTCCAAAAATCACTTCCGATCTCTAGTTTATGTTACAATAGCTACCCTAGAACCATGGGACCATATCTAACATTGTTAAAAAACTGTACCCTATTTTAAACTTTTTACCCCACTGTGCCCCGAAAAGTACGATTGCAAAAAAAACTGACTACCCCGATCCGTTGTCCTAAGGACATCCCACGCTTCAATTTTCACCATTCTAATTCTAGACGTTAAAGTTTGCGGTGGTACCATATTTATCCCTTTCTGTCGCACTATGCCCCTAAAATTTTCAAAAAATCTCTCCTTGTTCTAGTTTACGTCCCAAGAGCTACTCTAACAGCAAATTTCACGGCTCTAGCTCTTTCCATTTTGATTTGGCTGTTGTACCACATTTATCCCTTTTTGCCCCATTGTGTGGGTAAATGTCTGGATTTAAAAAAAATTCAGTCAATTTCTGGGTCGACCTCATAAGGGCTACCCTCACACCAAATTTCACGATTCCAGCTCATTCCGTTTAGATTGGCGGTGATACCATATTTATCCCTTTTAGCCCCATTGTGTGGGTAATAGTACGAATTTCGAAAAAGGCTCGTCTACATCCCAAGGGCTACCCTCCCACCAAATTTCTTGATTCTAGCTTCAGCCGTTTGGTCTGGGCGATGATCAGACAGCCAGTCTCGAAACAATTTTATATATACTCGTAGATAGAGGAAAATGGCAAAAATACCAATTTTGAAATTATTTTGGGAATTGTGGGTTTGATTTTGCAAATGTAATGATTCACGGTGTACTTTCGATTGGTGATGTCAAGACCTACAAAATACAAAATAATTCATTGCAATATATGCATTTTTAAAATTTAATGTAGTTATTAGGTTTCTTTCTGCATTTGAAAATAGTTTTTTTTTAATAATTTCCTGACCTGGTCCTAGATTTTTTTTAATATCAGTGCAGAATATAAACCGATTTATATCACATCTGAACTTTTCTAAATTGACAATAAAATTTACTATACGATGTAAAAAAATTCGGTCAGATGTACCCACTGAGACAAAAGTTAATGCCATATCATATTTGTATTCTAAAAAAATCGGTCGTTTATGTATTTTATTGCGAAAATGTATATGCAGTATTTTGCAGATATATAGAAAATTATAAAAAGTTAGAATACGGAAAATATATGGGAGAAAAGAATGGATCAAACATTCTTGTTAATATTGATCATTTATTTACGAAAATTTCAAAACATGAAAACATTTTTATGTGTACTTAGTAATTTGTTACATGGGAAACTGCATGTAGCCCTGCTTTAAGTATAATAGATTTTGGGGAAAAACTAAAAACTCTGGTTTTGAGGATTTTCTATTTTTTTTTGGGAATTGTGGGATTGTCATAATAGTGTTAGAATTGGAGTCGATTTCTGATGTCAAATTACAAAAAAATAATTTAAATATATTAATTTTTAAATATTTTATGAATTTATAAAATTTTCGTCTGCCAAAAATACAATAATGGCAAAACATATTGTAAAGTATAATTTCAAATGGCCATACATTTTGTCTCATATATTAAACACTGACCAGACATATATCGATTCGTAGGAAAGTATCGGGAATAAAATAAAAAACTGTTTTCAAAAGCAGACAGAAACTTTATAAATCCATAAAATATTTAAAAATTAATACTGGTATGTTTCAATTACACTGTCCAACAGCATTTTTGGAACAGAGTAGCGACCCTATAATTTTATGGGCATGTTGAGTGGATAATTTTTGTAGAATAAACTTATGGTCCAGCTGGTCTGACTTTTTTTTTACAGTGGGCCAAAGTTTTAAATTTTTGATCGAAGGGAGCATTACGCTAAATGAAAAAATGCTGTAAGTTAATGTCTGAGAGATTCCTTATTGTCAGAATTATATAGTGGAAATTTATGAGGATCATTTTTGAGGAAGATCTTAACCCTTTAGCTCCCTTCTTATTGGGTCAATTTGGCCCTTTTTCACAAATATAAAAAAACCAGTAAGGAAGGGCTAAAGTCGGGCGGTGCCGACTATATAATACTCTACACCACTCTCGTAATATTGAATAACTCTGATATATAAATTTTGTAATTCATGTATAAATTGTTTACATAAATTTACTTTTGGAATATTTTATACTTAAATAATACCCTGTACCACAGTGTGGTGTAGGGTATAAAAACGATTGGAGAGCCAAATCGGATGAAACATATATATGGGAGCTATAGCTAAATCTTTACCGATTTTCTTCAAATTCGGCAATGTTGGTTCATGAATCAAGAAACTCTACCATTCTAAATTTCAAAACGATTGGATGTAAAATATAGCTTCTATAGAACTAAAGGGCCAAATCGGACGAAACATATATATGGGAGTTATAGCTAAATCTTAACCGATTTTCTTCAAATTCGGTAGTGTTGGTTCATGGATCAAGAAACTCTACCATTCTAAATTTCAAAACGATTGGATGTAAAATACAACTTTTATAGGACTAATGGGCCAAATCGGACGAAACATATATATGGGAGCTATAGCTAAATCTTAACCGATTTTCTTCAAATTCGGCAGAGTTGGTTCATGGATCAAGAAACTCTACCATTCTAAATTTCAAAACGATTGGATGTAAAATACAGCTTCTACAGGACTAAAGGGCCAAATCGGACGAAACATGTATATGGGAGCTATAGCTAAATCTTAACCGATTTTCTTCAAATTCGGTAGTGTTGGTTCATGGATCAAGAAACTCTACCATTCTAAATTCCAAAATGATTGGATGTAAAATACAGCTTCTATAGAACTAAAGGGCCAAATCGGACGAAACATATATATGGGAGCTATAGCTAAATCTTAACCGATTTTCTTCAAATTCGGCAGAGTTGGTTCATGGATCAAGAAACTCTACCATTCTAAATTTCAAAATGATTGGATGTAAAATACAGCTTCTTCAGGACTAAATAGCAAAATCGGACGAAACACATATATGGGAGCTATAGCTAAATCTTAACCGATTTTCTTCAAATTCGGCAATGTTGGTTCATGGACCAAGAAACTCTACCATTCTAAATTTCAAAACGATTGGATGTAAAATACAGCTTTTATAGGTTTAAATGGCCAAATCGGACGAAACATATATATGGGAGCTATAGCTAAATCTTAACCGATATTCTTAAAATTCGGTAGTGTTGGTTCATGGATCAAGAAACTCTACCATTCTAAATTTCAAAATGATTGGATGTAAAATACAGATTCTACAGGACTAAAGAGCAAAATCGGACGAAACATATATATGGGAGCTATAGCTAAATCTTAACCGATTTTCTTCAAATTCGGCAATGTTGGTTCATGGATCAAGAAACTCTACCATTCTAAATTTCAAAACGATCGGTTGTAAAATACAGCTTCTATAGGACTAAAGGGGCAAATCGGACGAAACATATATATGGGAGCTATATCTAAATCTGAACCGATTTCAACCAAATACAATAGCGATCTTAACAGCCGCGAAATACTCTAAACTGCTAAATTTCAGAACGTTCGGAGTGAAATTGCGACCTGTAGTCGACGAACAACTTTACATGACAGACGGACGGACGGACATCGTTAAATCGACTCAGCTAGTGATTCTGAGTCGATCGGTATACTTTAAGTTGGGTCTAGCTGTGTTATTTTCAGGTGTTACAAACATCTGCCGTGAAACAAACTTATAATATCCTGTACCACAGTGTGGTGTAGGGTATAAAAACTTGCAAAAAGGACATTTAAGGATTAAAATGTTCTACGAAAAATGTTGCCGGAAAATTTCACTGGTAGTCGCAAAAGACACCAAAGTTGTAAATATAGCTCTTTACGCTTATTTAGCAAAATTACACTCCAACTTATACAAATAAATAATATAGTGTAAATTTGAACTGTTTATTTTGAAAGTGGCGTAAACGCCATTCTGCTTTACTCGATTCACCATTAGAAAAAGAGAGTAATTAAAACGAGAATGCGAACATTTTCAGTGTATATAGAAACATTGAAGTCTTGAGATGAACTGAATTAAGTAAATAATATATATATATTATTCACCTAGCCTTTTAACAATACTAATCTTAGTTCAAAAACAGAATGGAGTTTACGCCACTTTCAATATAAACAGTTCGTTTAAAGTCATGATAAATTAAAATATGTTTAACGAAGACTGATTTATAAAACTTTTATTAAGCAATGACGAGATATATTTGGTAACATCTTCATAAATTTTTTAATAGTGTTTATTTTTGTTGCTTCAAAGGTTTCGAGTAAAATAGAATTAGTAGATATTAAAAAGAGGTAAATAGCAATATGGTATCTAAGGGTAAATACATATATAAGTTAATACCTATATTGTAAAAACAAGGGAAATTAAAAAAATATTTGTCATATTTTTTATTTTGGCCATATTATTTAGGAGGTCCCAAAAGGGGTATGGTAAAAACGCCAATTTTTCAATAGACTATGGTTACTATAAACGCATTACACTGAACAAAATAGCAAGTGTTTGTATTTTAATTTATCGCGGCTTAAAATTTACATTATATATTTTTTTTGTATAAGTTGGCGTGTAATTTTGGTAATTAAGCATAAAGAGCTGTATTTACGACTTTGGTGTCTTTGGCGACCCACACTGAAATTTTCAGGCAAAAATTTTCGTAGAATGTTTTAATCCTTAAATGTCCTTTTTGAAAGGACTTTTTTGATTTTTTCGAAAAAAATGGCCAAATTGACCCATAAAGAAGAAATTGACCCATTACACTTCATAACTTTGACAATAACAAATCTCTCAGACATTAACAAAACAACTTTAACAACTTTGATCCACTGTAAAAAAAATACTCAGACCAGCTGGACCACAATTTTTTTGTACAATAATAATCTACTTAACATGCCCTTTTAGAATTATAGGGTCGCCACTCTATTCGAATCAAAAATTCTTAATTTGTTGGACAGTGTAATTTTCAATGATTGTGCCTCTATTGAAATGCCTCAACTTTCCGGTTAATGATGAAACACCACTTCTTTCATATGGCTGGCCTTGCCGTAGCCTATTCTGTGTAGACCCAATTTTTCAACACATTTTCGATTGTGTGGCCCTCTATGATTGCAATTTCGTGTTTCAAGTTATGAATCGTCTCTGGATAGTTATCCTTAACGGCTCCCCACAAAAAATAGTCCAACGGAGTCAAAACGTAGCTCAAAAAGCAACCGCTCGATGGGCCACCCGTTATATACAAATTTGATTTGGGTCATTTTAAGTCATTTGAGCAATGGCCGTCCGTCATAGGATAACTCTTGAAAGCAGTAACCGATTGACTTAAAATTTGATACGCTGAGTTCGTAGATGGGTCATATTGACACACTCCTTCTAGTACCTCCGTTTAAAACTTATGCATTTTCCATAGATTTTTTATTCAAATTGGCACTGTCTTCTTTGTTATGATGCTAGCTTTCAAAAAATGGAAAAACAATTTTTTGCGATATTTCTTTCTATACCTATTTTTTTTGGAAAAAAAAATTAAATTTTCTGTAATTGGTATAACGGCAGTTACTTAACCGCTGTCTCTGTGGAAAGTGATATTGCCAACATGTGCAGTCCTCATAATTTTCTTTAATTTAAAAGGTATCTCGGCTCGATAGGGCTTATACTATAGTGGGGGTATAAAAACATGATGTTGTCGAAATTCTGCTACCAAAAGGGCTATAATTTCTACATTTATGCATTTTCTTTCAAATATTGGTACACGCCATTTATTTGGGCGATTTTTTTTTTATATTTTTTATGATTTTTTTCATGACAGTAAAAAGCGATTATCTAAAAAAAATGTTTCTAATTGTTTTAACGACAGTTACTAAACTTCTGTTTGTACGTGTAAGTGGTATTTCCAACATTTGTAGCTCGCACAAATTCCTTTACCGGTTTTATCGAGTTTATAGTTCAAAAATATGGTCCGATTACTAAAGAAACCTTCAAAGAAAATCTGAATTAAAAAAATTACCATACAATTATTTTTTAATATTTTTTCATGTTTCGGACACCATATAACACCAGAAAACAGTACGCACATCCCATCGACAAAAAAAAAATTGTAAGCTAGTGTAATTAATTACAAAATTATTTTTTCATACAAGATATCACACAAATATCTTTAAATTAATTCCCTTTCGGTGTTTTATTTTGTTTTCCAGTTGGTCCCCATACTCAGCAATAATGAACTGTTCATGCATTCCGATGACACAATTCTTCAAGGCATTGTCCGCTGGGCAGAATACCAACCGGAGCAACGTCTGCCACATCTGTCACAACTCCTGCGTTTCATACATCCCATGTGTGTATCGGCGGATGTCACCCGTTCCATGACCACTCTTCAAAAGCAGAACGATTGTTCACAGTGGCTGAGTGAAGTTCAACATTATGAGGGCAGTTCGGAATGGCGTATATTTTTGGTGGATAAAATGGGTCGAAATCCTGAGACTTGTCGTTATGATCTGAAAACGGGAACTATGCTGACTCTGAGGCCACCACCACGTCCGGCCTTTGCCATTAGTTTGGCGGCCTACAAGAATATTCTCTACATTCAGGGAGGCAGTATTGGGCGCAGCACCAACAATTGCTATTATTACAATATCTATCGCGATCAATGGCATGATTTGACGCCACTGCAAATCAAACGTTCCCATCATCGTTCTTTGATTGTCAATGACAGTCTATATGCCATAGGGGGCAACTCTTCGAATGGCATAACAAATTCGGTGGAGTATCTAACATTGGCTACCAATAAATCGGATTTCTGTAAACCCATGTTGGTGCATCGCAGTTCCATGGGTGCGGTGGTGCACAACGAATGTATGTACGTCATGGGTGGGGAGGAGGAAATACGCAGCTACAATTGTCTGGAGCGTTATGATCCCCGCGAAAATTCATGGCATTTCCTGGCGCCCATGAATGATGTCAAGGGCTATTGCTCCAGTGCTGTGCTGGGTGACTACATCTACTGCTGTGAGGGCTTGGGCATGTGTATGGAACGCTATGATATGCGGGCCAACAGATGGGAGGTCCTGGACTTTGGCGAAGAACGAGAATTCTATGAAATCTTTACGGTGGACAATCAATTGTATTCGACTTGTGGCGATTTCATAGCCCACTATGAAATGGATAGCAATAAATGGTCTATAGTCCATAGATTCCCTTTCGTTCGTGATTGGGATTATGCTGTGGCAATGAATATGGTCAATTATGGATTGGAGGAGGAATGACGACAATAATTAAATCAACGAATATTTTGTTGTGTTTATTAGTTTAAGATCGCAATTGTTAGTGAAAATAATGTTGTTGGAAACAATGTGAATCTATGTCTTTTCTAAACAAAAAAAAAATAAAGTTAAATTATTATGTAGTAGGAACAAATAAATGAATTTGTTGGAACCATTGGAAGAAATGAAGATAATGCAACAAAATTAACTGAGAGGAGAAGAAGATAGTAATGTTATCCAAGTCGTTCGAAGTCTCCAAGGAATCTTCCACAATCTGCCATTGAAGAGGTTGTAGATTTCATAGGTAGCTCGAAATAGGTACGGTAAGGAGAGATCTACGTAGCTTAAGGTAAGGATAGATCTACAAGATCTAGAGAGAGCCCAACACGAAAAAAGAGATCATCGATGTATCAGACCGGTCTATACTTCATGCATACTGACGCAGTGAACACCCTGCACCTGTGATATCAGAGGAAGGCACTGTGGCGCGACAAACGAGAGCTGCTCTGTCACAGCTGAGATCCAGATGGGACAACCGCATCAGTTCGTGTTGAACGAGTATTAACGGCAACTTGGCGAATACCAGTCAGCGTGCGATTAGGGTGCGCATGTTACCCTGGACTATGTCAACACGAGCATTAAAGTCTTTTTGAAACCCTCCTTAACAAGATGGGTCAAAACATCTGAAAATATTTGTATTGAGGGTAGCTGACATCAAGCCCCTATTTTTCGAATATCGACATGAACTGTATTCTGCTTTCGTCATTAAATTCTGAAAAAAATGCTACCTCGTCGACATGAAATACTAAAAAATATTTGGCCTTTTTAGGTGGAGGTTTTCAAAATTCTAAAATGTGTTCAGTTTTCGGAAGATGGGTCAAAACATCTGAAAAAATTTGTATTGAGGGAAGCTGACATCAGCCCCTCTTTTTCGAATATCGACATGAACTGTATTCTGCTTTCGTCAGAGGAGGTTGGGATTGGCGCATATACAGACGATGTGGCACTTATGGTGATTTAAATTCTGAAAAAATGGCACCTCGTCGATATGAAATACTAAAAAAGGTGGCGGTTTCCAAAATTCTAAAATGTGCTCAAAAAAAGTTCAGTTTTCGGGAAAACGGCAACAAAAAGTTGCGCTTTTTTACATAAACGAAATCACCATTAGCGAAATCCTTCAGAGGACTGCACATTAAAATGTCTATCTATTGTAATAAACTGAGAATGATCCAATGAACATCTATTCTCTGCATCACTAACGCCTTTAGAACAACACCGTCTGAAGCCCTCATTGTAATATGACTACTTTTGGTGCCTCACGGCATTCTGGCTAAACAGTTTACCACAGCTACGACAGTACGTTTGAGAGAACTGCGGTCATCGGGGTCTACGCGAAAGGCCAACGTTTAGAGTTATATAGATTGTTGGCTGCATCATCACTGCCAGGCTGAATTGTTGGGTATGTGTTGGCAGAATGTCTGAGAGACATATAATGTTCTTACAAAAATGGGAATAATTATATTCTCCAATATATTGACTTCCATAAAAGCCCTGGAATCCGAATTCCTAAAT
Source organism: Eudasyphora cyanicolor (assembly GCA_963930755.1). Taxonomy (NCBI): domain Eukaryota; kingdom Metazoa; phylum Arthropoda; class Insecta; order Diptera; family Muscidae; genus Eudasyphora; species Eudasyphora cyanicolor. The sequence goes on from OZ005734.1 coordinate 68,772,016, forward strand.
TCAGGAACATTTGTAGCTGCTACAGATATCTAACGAGTTGGCTATGCAGTTCAAAATCGGCTGGCTATGGATGTTGGATCACAGGTAGATTCATGGTAACTTTGATACTGATGAGTTTGCAAGGCAAGGACCTGCCTTGCTGCTCCACGGGAACTTAATATACGGGCAAGGGTCTGCAAGCTCTTTTTGAGAGATAATGTACTTATGGCAGATTATACCTAATGTACATCAACAGATTTTTGTGGTCGAATAGCCATATTTGTATAATCGGAACTTTGAGCGCAATTTCTGGCATAGATTTGGTAAGGGGAGGTTACATGAAGCTTAGCGGTCTTTTCTGTTCTCTACTTCGCCCGAAAACAACGTTTTGATCTATTGTGTTTGTCCTGTTATTTATAGGAGTAGTATGAATCCATACCATGATTGAGGTTTGAGATATGTATATTAATTTTCTTTTCGACTTTATTTTTGGAAGCTTGTAGTATATCATCCTTGTCCGTTGCATGCTACCCGGAGCCGTTTAATAGCATTAGCGAAATAAAGGATTATATTTCTAACAAGCAAGTGTTGTAGTGGAATTTAGAGCTTGAATATGAAATCATCCGATAGCGTCGCATTTTTCTAAGTGCAGTTCACATTGGCAACATAGTGGTCTATAGTTCCTTTATGCAACAATAGTTATCTGTATTGTGTTGTGTCATTGATCTGATATCAATGTGGTCCGTCAAAACGCATATCATCTGTCGCATGTCATTCTTTCTCATTAATAATAGGGACTCCATCCTGGCACATGATTGTGATGATTTGGTTCGAAAGATTCTGCACCCGATAGTTGCTGTCCAGTTTTGAGAGTCATGATTTTTGAACCAAATATTAAATTTGGGAAAGAGCTCTTACATTGGAGGTTTTTATCGATGCATTAGCCATATGGTTGTCCATCGCAGACCCTCTGAGTTCCATCTCGTCAGAAATTTAATTTCTAGCTATATAATTTCCCGGAATCCAACTTAGACGAACCTGTCCTAACAGACTAACGACTATAGGCACTGATAGTCCATAACCAACTTGACATGATTATAGTTAGCTAACCAATTCAGCTTGAAAGACACTACACGAATCGGTACACTCGGAAAAAAAGTTAAGCCAAGGAAAACTGAACTTATAAGTTTGTAAATAGCTGGTCCTTCAAATAGTAGTGTCTAATTTCTCCAGCCTATCCTGTCGGGAATGTCAATGTCAAAAGGAAGAAATTAAGAATTTCGTTTATTACAAAGTGTCGCAGTAGTGGAGAGATAACCACCCCTTGATGAGTTCCCATGACTACCATTTTATCGATCCAGCAATCTATAAAGAGGGGGATCTTTGTACCCATTAATGAGTCGTGTATTGAGTCCAGTATTACGTACCAAAGAGTATTGCTCTTATACATTGCCATCCAAGTGTTGATGAGAGCGGCACAAATTGACCTGGAATTATATTTTTCAAGGTGAAAAGAGGTTGTCCACTATCGACTACCGATAGGTCCCTTGAGGGGCTGGAATGTATGACTGTCCTTGAGGGAAAGGCGCACTTGCGCGAGTTCGTTCCATCTAGGTGACAAGCCAGAAGGGACAATAGCGACAAGGGCACAGAATCTATATTTTAGCTTTGGCATTTATCTAGCGTTTCTGCTGACAGGTCATGTGTCTTTAAATATATTTCACATATTTGGAAATATTATTAATTAGGTATGTCCATAATCCCCTGACCAAAGCTACTTTCATGCAAGGAAGTTAATCACTTTCAAATGGAGCCATGTGCAATCAGCAATTATGGTTCATTACCTCGATGTCCGCAGAGAAATGCCGGGCAAACAACCAATCTGCAACGATGCAGGATGGCATCAGGGGAGATTAAAGCTCTTATATTTCGGTGATGTCAGATCAGTAGACCTGTATAAGGCTGCTCTGAGTTGAGCGGGTGAGGTGTGGCCGGGTGCCCAGTTGGATGTTGTCGAAAAGCATGTCCAAAAACAAGGTACAAGGGTAAAACTAAACCCCAATGGTGGACTTCTGAGCTAACGGCTATGAAAAAGAGTGGACTATATATCAACTGTGTACACCTTCGAGAGAAATTACATCACAATGATTCCCGCCAGAGATGAATGGGTTGGCAGAATACCAGGTAATAGAAACCATCGCCACTTTTACACGGATGGTTCGAAGCTTGATGGAAAGGTTGGCTTCGGAGTACACTGTGCAGAACGTAGTTTGGATATAGCTCACAGACTACCAGATACCTGCAGTGTCTATCAAGCCGAAATAATGGCAATATGGGAAGTCGCCAAGTGGCTGAGTCGCAACATAGTAACCAACACTGTCGTTGCCATTTACTCGGACAGTCAGGCTGCCATCAATTCTCTGGAGGTTACATCCCTAAATTCACAAACAGCCCTCGACTGCCGCAGATCTCTTAACGATATGGCTGAGCAGTTTAATATATATCTCATATGGGTGCCTGGGCATAAGGATATCCCGGGGAAATGCAAAGCTCATGAACTTGCTAGGAAAGGGACGACATTACAAATTCTCGAAGAATTTGTATATATTGGTGCGCCACTATCCACGTGTAAGCTTTGGCTTAGGCAAGAGGCAGTCCAACGAAATATGGACAGAAATCGGCACCTGCAGGATAGCTAGACAAATCTGATCAAAGAAGATCAAAATATCTCCTCGCACTAGAGAGGCAAAAATCAGTTCTGACGGGACACTGCTTGATCGGCGAACACGCCAAAAGATTGGGTATTGAATCCAATGACTTCTGCAGAAGCTGTGGAGATGGGGAAGAAGTGGAGAGCATTGAGCACTTGCTATGCGACTGCACCGCTCTGAGTAAACGACGGCTGGACATACTGGGGTCGGCCTTTCTAGGCAGCCTAACAGATCTTTCCAGTACCGATATTCGTACTATCGATAAATTTATAAATCAAACAGGTTGGTTTCGATGAGGGGCCTTTCAGCCCGTGGTAACACTAGGGACCTAAACTGGTCTATGTGAGCTGGTAAAAAAAATACGGCTGCCACCCTAACCTCAAATTAAGCTGGTCAAAAAAATAGACGTTAAAGTGTGACACAATTAACATCGTTCATTATGGTTGGACCACCCTTTATATGGGAGCTATAACTAAATCGGAACCGATTTTTTCCAAAACCGATTTTGGTCCATGGATCAAGAAACTCTACCATGTTAAATTTCAACTACTGCTTCTATAGGGCTAAAGAGCCAAATCAGACGAAACATATATATGGGGCCATAGCTAAATCTGAAATGATTTACTTCAAATTTGGCAGTGTTAGTCCATGGATCAAGAAACTCTACCATGCTAAATTTTAAAACGACTTGATGTAAACTACAACTTCTATAGGGCTAAAGGGCCGAATCGAAGAAAACATATATATTGGAGCTATGTCTAAATCTGCACTGATAAGAAACTGTACCATGCTAAATTTCAAAAGAATTGGATGTCACTGCCTCATTTGACGGCACTCAGAGAGATACATTTTGCAGAAGCTATGAAGACGAATTGGAGGAGCAATCAATAGAACATCTTCAGTGTCTGTGACCCGTTCTATCTAGAAGGAGGCATGTAGCCTTAGGCTCTCGATTCTTGGGAAAGAGCTAACTTGGCTGATGTTGGAATCCGTCAACTATGAGCTTTTTGAAGGAATCAAACTGGTTCGACGGGAGGGGCCAGAGATCATTTATGTTAAACCTTAAGTGCGTCTATTATATAGCGTGATCCATTTCGAGGTTCCCTACTTTTTTAAAGAAAAAACACAGAAAATTCAAATTGAATGGGGAATGTTTATTATCATTTGAAAGAACATTATTTGGCATTTATTTTTTGAAGATTATGTCTATCAAATGTTGGCCGCGGCTACGTCTCAGATGGTCCATCCGTTGTGTCCAATTTTCGATGACTCGTTCGAGCATTTCGACTGGTAACTGGCGAATGATACGCGTGATGTTTTTCTCCAAGGCCTAAATCGAAGCGGGTTTGTCCGCATAAACTTTAGACTTTACATATCTCCACAGGAAAAAGTCTAACGGTGTGATATCACACGATCTTGGTGGCCAATCGACCGGCCCAAAACGTGAAATTATCTGCTCACCGAAGTGTTCTCTCAATAAATCCATTGATTGATTCGATGTGTGGGAAGTGGCGCCGTCTTGTTGTAACCAAATGTCGCCGAGATCACGAGCTTCAATTTCAGGCATCAAATAGTCGGTTATCATGGCACGGTCGCCATTGACGTTGGATCTTCATGGAACTTTTCAAGAGCCCATAGAGCGAAGCGAAGTCGCTTGGGAAGGTCGGGCGGCTTCAGTTCTTGCACAAGCTGTATTTTGTATGCTTTCAATTTAAGATATCGCCGTAAAATGCGCCAAGTCGTCCCATACGTCAGTCCGAGTTGCTGCGAACGGCGCCGCTACATTTTCTTCACTACGTGCTGGACGTGGTGTATTCGGTCGAATATTATCCAATAATGAATTCTGGGTCTCAAGATGGGTGATGGTGTTGCGAATAGTACGCTCAGTAGGCCGATTATGTTGACCATAAGTTGAGCGAAGTGCACGAAACACATTCCTCACAGAACGTGTATTTTCGTAATAAAGTTGAACGATTTGTAAACTTTGTTCAGTCGTAAGTCTTTCCATGATTAAATGCCAAACAAGACTTAACAAAAATAACATGACACGACTCATACGTGATCTGTCAAAAAAAGGCTATTGAAAAAAGTATCTCTACTTGGATCACCCGTTACATGCCGCCACTCTCAACCTAACCAAATCTGAGAGTAAGCCGTTTACAAAATTGGCAAACAAATATATAGGTCCAGAAAGAGATATTGACGAAGGGGAAATTCTCTGATTCAGTAGGTAATCAAACTGCATCTCTCCCATACTAACCTGCTGAAAAGGGTCCAGTGTTTTCTGCCCGGATGTTAAAGAATTTTCATGATATTTGGTGGATGTTAGAGGGTGCTTTAGGAAATATTAAATTTATCCCATAATATACATATAATAAAAAACTCCCACAATTTTTTTCTTATTAATTTCACATTTATTTAATACATTTTCTCGTCTTTTGTTTTGTTATTATTTTTTTGTTTGTCTGTTTGTTTTAATTGATACTAAATTGATACATATGCTAAAATCGACTTTAAGAAAAAAAAACAAATTATTGATAAATATCAAAATCAAGCTCACATTATCTTCAAAACATAATTAAGTAAATATTAGAAAAAGGGGGGTTTGTTCAGATTAGGGGGCGGGGGTGTGTTTCTTTTTTGTTTGTTTTGGCATTCATTAAAAATGAAAAAAAGTTTATATATAAAATTACTTTCAGTTAAATACACATTCATACATACACATATTGCTGTGCATTAATTCTACAATAATAATCTGTAGAATAGCACTACATTTTCTTTAAAAACAAATAATAAAATAAAAAATAAAATAAAAATTAAAACAAAAAATACAATATAATTAAATATCATATAGGCATACATACATATTATATGGGTAATTATACTAAACACAAATCTGCTCTTAAAACTAAGTCAAATAATATTAGAAAGAAAGAAAAAAATAAGGTGACAACATTACAAAAAGTGTTTTAGAAACCTCTTTGATTTTATTTTCTGGGTGTGTGCGTAAAAACCACTCTGCTTCGGGTGTGCGGTGGATCCCAGGTTTGGATCTACCAAACTTCACATTTCTTTATGGGATTCATGGGAGCACCCTCGGGACACTGGAAGTCACGTGAGAAATCCTTCATGTTGCTCATCGAACCCAAGACACGGAATTCATTGGGCGAATGGACACCGGTAGTAATACGCATTTTAAGAGTTTCTATAGAAAATAAATTTAAAAAATGCATAACAGATATTTAGTGAAAAGACACAATATACAAAATATTTATATTTCAAATAATAGCGAATTACCAAAGACCTATAAACCATAAATTCACCAAAAATTTCTATTTTTCTGTGCTAAAGCTAGATTTGAAATGTAGATGGCGCTGCAACAAACCCTACTTTTATAAATTTTCATACACCTCTCATAGAATTGAGTGTAAATAAGAAATGTTTGAAAAAAATAAATTAAATTGTAGTTAATTTGTACATATTTGAAAACAACAGATGACTAACGACATCTTCCGGAAATGTTTAACAAATTTTTATAATATTAAAGTCTTTGGCCGTACAAAACAAAATACTTATATTTAAAACAAAAATAATATTGAAGGACATGTAAACCATACGAGAGGAAGTTCAATAAACTATATTTTACAGTACAAAAGTAAATATATATTTGAGGTGTAGACGGCGCTACAACAGATACACTATTCCTGCATTTTACAGCTGTATCTCAGAGACCTCAATAGTGATTCCTATTGAGTATTTTATAAAGGCTCGAATTCTACTAGATAAAGTAGAGATATTTGCAACAAATCAAGACGATCTGAAGTCTGTTTTAAATAGGGAACAATCTCAATGAATTTAGCCCACTTTAACAGAAGACAGGTAGGCAATCTCGATGGAGGTAGTGCTCTTTAATCTCAGACGATCTCCTAAAAGTAGTCGTCTTTAATATAACACATTATCTCAGAAGGTAGTCTTAGTATGGACAGAATAGGCCTTACATATATCGATACCGCCATACTAAAACATGCTAAGTCGACTTAGCATGTTTTTAGGGAAATTGTATTTTTAATTTCTAAATATTCCAAATTATATTCAGTCAAAATTTGGTGTTTATCCGTCAACCCAATCAAAAGTTATTCACAAAACATTACAGGTCATTCGATTTGCATTATAAAGGAATTCCACACAAATTTAAAAAATGCATCAAACTTTAATCGCCTCTCCTGAAAAACTACCTTTTTTCACTTATCATAGTTTAGAATTGAGGTATCAATATGTATACTCGTATAACTCCCATAATAATTGACCGATTTTTGATTACACAGGTAAATCTACAAAATTCCTTTGACTATGCAAAATTATAATGAATTTATTTTCATACAAAAGCTTACCTTTTCTATAGACAGCACACCATGTCTGCGCGGCTGAAATCCAGAACATTTGCTCTGGCGTATAATTTAAACCGGGTAATTTTTGTTCTTCGCCATTTTTCTCCACCCATTGTCGGTAGGCAATATAAGATTCTTTAATGCCACCATTATCGGCAATATTTTCACCCTGAGTATTAATACCGTTAAGCTGGAAAGGTAGATTGAGATCAATTAATATACAATTCATAATTCTTTTAAAGGAATGCAACTGAACACTTACATTCAATCCAGTTTGTTTATCCGTAAAGTTGCCATACTGTTCGATAATACATTTGGCTTTTTCCAAATAGGCTTTTTGGGTATCGGGTTGCCACCAATCAACCAAATTACCTTCAAGATCGAAGGTGCGACCCTGATCATCGAAACCATGGGTAATTTCATGACCAATAACATAACCGATGGCACCATAGTTCATGTACTTGGGACGATGGGCATTGAAGAAATGTCCCTGCAAGATACCAGCGGGAAATTCTGGAAGGAAAAAGAGATACATTTAAAATTAAATTCAAAACTACTTTTAATTCTAGTCTATTTTAAAAGAAGACTAAAGAGAAAGTCTTTATTGATAGGACCCATTCTCAAGAGACGAGTGCTCATTAGTATGAAACATTATCTAAGGAGGCAGTCTATTTTAATATTAGATATTATCCAAGGTCTCCAATCTTTTTTGATTGTAGATGTTATTTATGGGAGAGACCTTATCTAAGCAAGATACCTTATCTAAGTGTGACACCTTAAGGACGATACCCTATCTAAGGAGGAGATCATAACTAAGACGTAAATCTTATCTAAGGATGAGAACTTATCTAATTACGAGACCTCATTTAAAGAGGAGATATTATCTAAGTATCAGACATTATCTAAGGAGGAGACCTTATCTAACGAATAAGTAGACCTTATCCAAGCATAAACCTTATTTATGGATCAGACCTTATCTAAGGAGAAGACCTTATCTGTGGAAGATACCTTATCTAAGAATATGGCCTTATCTAAGGATGAAACCTTATCTAAGAATACTTTATCTTACGACGATACCTTATCTTAGGAGGTTATCACATCTAAGATGTAGACTTTATGTAAGGATGATACCTTATCTAGGGATGAGACCTTATCCAAGGAGGAGACTTGTCTAAGGATGAGACCTTATCTACGAATGAGAACTTTTCTAAAGATGATACCTTATCTTAGGACGATACTTTATATAAGGACGAGATCATATCTAAATTGGAGACCGTATCTAAAGAGAAACCTTATCTAAACAGGAGACCTTATCCGAGGATGACATTTTATGTAATGAGGAGAACTTATCTAAGTAGAAACCCTTATCTAATGAGGAGACCTTATCTAAGGATGAGACCTAAACTAAGGACGAGACCTTATCTAAGAGACCTTATCTAAGAGACCTTATCTAAGGACGAGACCTTATCTAAGGACGAGACCTTATCTAAGGACGAGACCTTATCAAAGAGTGAGACCTTATCTAAGAGTGATACCTTATCTAAGAGTGAGACCTTATCTAAGGATGAGAATTTATGTAATGGGAACACCTTATCTTATGAGGATCTCCTATCTAAGGAAGAGACCATTTCTAAGCTGTGGACCTTATCTAAGGATGAGATCTGACTTATCTTAACTTATCTTAGGATGATACCTTATCTAAGGATGAGACCTTATCTAAGTGTGCCACCCTATTTAAGGATGAGACCTCATCTAAGAAGTAGAACTTATCTACGGATGAGACCTTATCTACAGATGAAACTTTATCTAAGGAAGATACCTTATTTAAGAATGAGATATTACCCAAGGGTGAGATCATATTTATCACATGCTAAGACAAGGTATCTTCCTTAGATTAGGTCTCATCCTTACACAATGTCTCATCCTTAGATAGGGTCTCATCCATAGATAAGCTCCAATTCTTAGATAAAGTCTCATTTTTAGACAAGGTTTCATGCTTTAATAAGGTCTCCTTCTTAAATAAGTTATCATTCAAAGATAATGTCTACAACGTAGATATGGTCTTCTCCTTAGATAGCGATCCTCGTAAGATAAGGTGTTCCCATTACATAAAGTCTCACCCATAGATAAGGTTTCATCCTCAGATAAGGTCTCATCCTTATAAATGATCTCATCCTTGGATAAGGTGTCATCCTTGGATAAGGTGTCATCCTTGGATAAGGTGTCATCCTTGGATAAGGTCTCATCCTTGGATAAGGTTTCATTCTTAGTAAAGGGGTCTTATTTAGATAAAGTCTCATCTCTAGATAAGGTCTCATTCTGAAAAAGGGATTCTTAGATAAGGTCTCATCCTTAGATAATGTATCATCATTAGATAAGGTCTCGTCCTTAGTTAAGTTCTAATCCTTAGAAAAGGTTTCATCCTTAGATAAGGTCCACAGATTAGATAGGGTCTCTTCATTATCTTAGGAGGATAGAGTATCCTCGTAAGGTAATGTGTTCCTATTATTTAAAGACTAATCCTTAGATAAGGTATGATTCTTAGTTAAGATTTAATCCTAATATATGTAAGGTCTCATCATTAGAAAAGGTCCCATCGTTAGATAAGGTCTCACTCTTAGATAAGGTCTCATCCTTAGATAAGGTCTCATCCTTAGATAAGGTCTCCTCTTTAGATAAGGGTTTCTCATTAGATAAGGTCTTGTCATTACATAAAATGACATCCTCAGATAAGATATCCCCTTTAGATAAAGTTTTCTCCTTAGATACGGTCTCCTATAAGGTCTCGTCTAAGGCTAAGGACGAGTCCTTATATAAGGTATCATCCTTAGACAAGGTCTTGTCTTTAAATATGGTCTCATTCTTAGATAATGTCTCATACTTAGACAAGGTCTCCTCCTTAGATAAGGTCTCATCCCTAGATATAGTCTCATCTTTATATAAGGTCTACATCTTAGATGTGGTCTCCTCCTAAGATAAGGAGTCGTCGTAATAAAAAGTATTCTCATTACATAAAGTCGCTTCATCCTTAGATATGGTCTCATTCTTAGATAAGGTCTCTTCCACAGATAATGTCTTCTTCTTCGATAAGGTCTCATCCTTAGGTATCATGCTTAGATGACACTGGATAAAGTGTCCTCCTTAGATAAGATCTGATACTTATAAATGTCTCCTCCTTAGATAAGGTCTCGCCATTAGAAAAGATCTACATTTTACATAGATAATATCTACATCTAAGATATGGTATCCTCCTTAGATAAGGTATTCTCAGCACGTAAAGTCTCATCCTTATATAAGGTATTGTCCTTAAGATCTCACACTTAGATAAGGTATCTTCCTTAGATAAGGTTTCCCTCTTAGATAACCTTCATAGATAATGTCTACAATCAAAGAAGATAGGAGATCTTGGATAATATATCATATTAAAATATACTGCCTCATTAGATAATGTGTAATACTAGAGCATTCGCCCATTGATAAGGTCTCACCTTTGTCTTAGCATGTGACCTTATCTAAGGATGAGACATTATCTAAGGATGACACTTATCTAGGGAGCTAGACTTCTTGAGTGGGTGGCAGTAGTAGCGATATTCTGTAGGAAGATATACTACTTCAGTGGGTGGCATTATCTAAGAAGAATATATTCTACACGAATTTCTAAGGAGGTAGTTTTCAGCAGTTGTATATATTATATAAGGAGGAGGTGACTTCTTCAGTAAGTAACATTATTTACACGCTGAAAAAAAATCGCCTCTGTAGTATATTGTCCCAAATATATTCTGCTTGAAACATATATATTTTTAGGGTGCACTCCAAATATATAATATTTGACACATACAAATATTTTATGTTTGGGAGGATATTGTTCTGGACAAAAATAATGTTTACCTCCTAATATTTTTTATTTGCATATGTTATTTCCCAAACAAAGATCTATTTGCGCGAATTAATTGTTTTAAGTTTTCAGCAATTGAAGGGTAATTTTTAGAAATTTTTAATGTTAGTAAAATTTCTTTATATTTGAAAATAATGACAGGGAATAGTTAGAAAATAAAAATAAGTGGTTTCAAATAGAAGTTAATGCTAAGTATGCCAATTTTTAATAGGAAAGCATAATTCGAAAAAATGAAAAAACATTAAAACTACAGTTCGAAAAATTCAGCACAGTTTTGAAAATCTTTTTTTTTTAATAAAATATATTTGGAAATATTCATGAATAATAATTTTATTTGTATTTAAACACATATTTTATTTGAGAAAATTAGTTCGCAAATATATTTTATTCTAATATATTAACATATGCGTTCTAAATACATTTTATTGATTTTCAAATAAAATGTATTTGCTCGAAAATATATAATATTTAAAAATTTGTGTTCCAAGTATATTTTCTTTCGATTCAAACAAATCAAAAATGGCGATTTTGCCCCGTGTAAAGGAGGTAGTCTTCTTCAGTGGGTGACATTAACAAAGGGGGAGATATTCTCTAGAAACGTAGTCCTCTTTAGTGGGCGACATTATCTAAAGAGAAGATATGCTCTAGGATGGTGGGTGACATTATCTAAGTAGGAGATATTCTCTTGGAAGGTAATCTTTTTCAGTGGGAGAAATTTTCTAAGGAGGAAATATGCACTAGGGATGTAGTTTTCTTCTTCAGTGGGTGACATATTCTCGGAAAAAATAGTCTTCTACAATAGATGACATTATATAAGGAGGAGACATTTTCTACGGAGGTCTAGGAAGGTCGTCTTCTTCAGTGAGCGACATTATCTAAGGAGGAGATATTCTCTAAGAAGGTAGCCTTCTTCAGTGGGTGACATTATCTAAGGAGGAGATAGTTTTCTTCAGTGATGAGTAGTATCTAAGAAAGAGCTATTCTCTAGGGAGATATTCTTCTGCAGTGACTGACATTATCTAAGGAGTAGATATTCTCTTCTGAGTTAATCTTCTTTAGTGGGCGAAATTATCGTAGTAGGCGATATTTTCCAAGGAGGTAGATTTCTTTAATAGGAGAAATTTCATTTAAGTACGGGGACATTTTCTAATCCGATTATCTTCTTTATTAGGGGATATTCTCTAAGTAGCCGGTCTTCTTAAATATAGAACATTCTCAAAGTAGCTAGTCTTCTTTAGTAGGGACATTTTCTATTTAGGTTATTTTCTTTAATAGGAGACTAGCTACTAATATAAATAATAAACATAATTTTTTTCTATACTTACGTATACTGTTTTCAATGGAAGAATAGAATGCATTCACAACTGCTGGACGAGCATGACGAATCCAATCGGTTTTGTTGACGGGCAATCTCAATTTATTGAAGGAATAATCAGTACCGAAGACATTCATCTTTAGGAACGATTCAAAATACTTGTCGGCATCAATGTCTAATTTACTATAATACTCGGCCAATTTGTCGTCATCCAACATCTCGTCGGGATAACCGATATGTGTGACCATATGTTTCAGTTTGCGCTTAGCTTCCTCTTTGGTCATATCGTCCATCCAGGAAACCTCGTCAAGGATATTATTGAATACATCGCGTATATTGTTGACCATTTCGAGAGCATTCAACTTGGAGTCTTCCTTGAAGTGTTTGCGAACGTACAACGAACCCACAGATATGGCTAAGCTGTATGGGATGAATTTCAGTTCGGAGGATGAAAGAGGCAGGATGTCAACATTTCATGTGAGTGGGTGGGTTGGTTGGCAGTGTTATAAAATGTGCGTTTTTTATGTTTACGTTTTGCAACAAAATTGCATGTGAGGAAGATGTGTTTGTTTTGTTCGTAAATAAAAATAAAAACAAAATAAAATAAAATCAATCATATTATAAAGCTTAGTTATAAAAATGTGATTTGTTATTAAATTTGGTTAAAAATAAATTAATCTAATAATATGTAACTGGGCATAAATGTATATAGCAGTTAAAAAACGCACTATAAGCTCAAATCGATTTGCACAAATTGGCTGCCAGAGAATGAATGGGTGTCACTTGAGTGGAATGATTGATTATTTACAACAACAACAGAAAACAAAAATTTACGTGATCAGAAAGCCAAATTATTGGGTTAACTCTGGCCACAATTTATGAGGGACAATGTGATAACGGTTTATCTTATTTTATTTTATGGAATGAAGTAATAGAATGCATTGAATTTTTAAATAAAATGAGTTATACCAAAAAAATTCTCAATAAGAGAAAAACAATAATCTTAACCGAAATCCTATATTTTTTGCTTAAGCTGAATAAATGTTTTCATGACATTTTGCCTTTTATGGTGATTAATGAATTAGGATTCTATAATATCCTTCCAATCGAGACCTTGCGGCATTTCTAATGGGTGATTGCAAAACTAACTAACAGATGAGTTTTGCGAGGGCGAATTCTTATATTAAAATGTGTATGTGAATGACAAATCTATGTATTGTATAAACTATATCATAATAAGATTTTAAATTCTAACACCTAAACACATTTAAAGTAACTGGACGAATAGCACGGGATAAGTAACAGTTGCTAGAATCTATCAATATTTTAAAAAATCGAAATACCCATTATGAGAATTTTCCAGGCCAAAATTGCTGCGGTCAAACAAAAAATTACAATTTAATTAAATTTCGTTAAAAAAAATTATGTGAATTGCTGTAAATTAAAATAATTTTTCGAAAATTTTTTCCATATTAGAATATCCTACACCACTCTGTAGCTTGTGTACTTTTTCTCTAATAGAAGATGTTTCACCAGGAAGTAGTATTCCTTAATAAGAGAAGATCTTATGATATAAGATGAACTCTAGAGTAATAGTAGCCATATGAGGTTATCTCCATCCACAGGAACATTTTCAAGATTGTAGTCATGTTCAATACTTCTCCCGATTTATCAGTATGAACATATTGACTTCTACACACGAAAAGACGGAATCAGTCGTCTTTTATAAACATTTATATCTATAGCGTTATCCGAAGAAGTAACCTTATTTAGTTAATAGGAGCCGTTATCACAGAAGGTACTCCTCAAGTTAAGCTTATTTTATTGGAGACAATATTCAAGATAAACATGGCTATATTGTTTATATGAAACAAAATGATGATCCTATTTATAAGGGACAATCTGTAGGAAGAAGACAACATCAAATATACATACATATAGTCTAGAATAGAGAACGGGAGACAAACCAATGATTGAAGTGCTGTTTAATGGAAAGATTACTTCTTCAAGGAAGACGTTTTCTTTAAGAAGGCAGCCTTCTTTTATAGGAAGACATCCTCCATCCTCAGCTAACCTAACTTAAACTAAAATATTGGGAGATAAACTCAATCGGTGAATTGCTTTTAAACCGCAAGATTGCTTCTCACAAGAAGAATTTCCCTTTTAGTCTTCCTTTATGGGAGTCAATCCGTAGAAAGAGAATACTGATTAATCACGAGAAGATCTTTAAGAAGGTAGTCTCCATCTCCAGATGAAGGCAGTCGCCTTTTAGATGATGTCTGAGAAGTTAAACTTATTTTATTGCAGAAAATATCCAAGATAAACATGGCTATATTGTTTATATGAAACAAGATGATGGTCCTATTTATATGGGACAATCTGTAGGAAGATACTCCAAATTAATCACGGCAAGATATGCAAGTACATAGACTTTTTTAACAATATTTGAAAATATATTCTTCTGTTAACTGAGATAATCCCAATTGCTGAAGTTAATTCGAATAGGAAGATTACTTCTCCGAGAACATAGTCTTGCTTTATTGTAGATAATCTGTAGGAAGGTAATCGTTATTAATCACGGAAAGATCTTCAATATTGCAGTCTTTTTAATTCGAGCCGATCTTAAAGAATACTCTCCTCTTTCGCAAATGATAATAGCAGATAATTTAGTCTTCTGTAAGGCGGGACAATCTCTGTGAATGAAGTGCTCTTTAACAGTAAAACTGCTTCTAAGAGTAAGATATTACCATTAAGAACATAATCACGGGAAGATCTTCTTAAATTTAGTCTTCTTCAATTGTGGAATTCGAAAAAAGCAGCCTTCTTTTATTAGGCATTTAAGTAATCCTCATTAATAGACGTCGGATTTTTGCATATTTTTCATTTTTTATCCGATTTGTACCTTACTTAGCATTTAGACGTTTTATCGTTCAGATATATATTTTGCATATTTTGTCTACTCATTAATCACTATAAAATCTTTAATAATGTAGTCTTCTTCAATACGGGACTATATCGATGAAAGCAGTCTTCTTTTATAGAAGACGATTTCAAATATATAGTCCAGAATATAGAATGGGAGACAATATCAATCTTTGAAGTGCTCTTTAATGGAAAGATTACTTCTTCAACAAAGACGTTTTCTTTAAGAATAAAGTCTTCTTTTATAGGAGACAATCTGCAGATAATCCGGATTGATTGTGGTACGATCTTTAAGAATGTACTCATCTTCAATGCTGGACGTTCTCTTATATGTAGAAGAACAATATGTACAAATACAGCCTTCTGTATTGGGAGATCCAACGGACTGCGGTTTAATCACCAATCCAACAAAGGCTGAACTGGTACTGTTTACTAGGAAAAATAAAATACCGAACTTCAGATTACCGGCGCTGCAAGGTGCTACTATAAACCTGTTCAACTCTGCAAAATTCCCAGGTGTAATTTGGATCATAAGTTAAACTGGACGGAAAAAAAGCAAACGCGTGTTAAGAAGGCGTTTGGAGCAGTGTATAAGTATTAATGTCATAAGTTTATGTGCCCAAAATCGGGTATAAAACCAAAACTAATTCACTGGCGTTACTCAGCCGTGGTAGAGCTTGTTCTAACCTACGGTTGCCATACTTGGTGGACCATAATGATTTTTGATTTTGATGTTAAAGGTTTGAGCAAGGTTATAAAAGTAGATGTATGTTATTTAACAGGAGCGATGCAATCTACAGCTGCAAATCACTTGAGATTATTACGGGTATTCATTCAACTTATTGAGTTATTTATAAAAGAGTCTGCGGAACTTACACTAACCGGCTAGCCCAGGTAAATCTTATGATAGGGTACAATTCTAGACATACTTAGGAAATCTATCAATAGTGCGATCCGAAACAGATTATATGATAAGCCATGACGTAGTTGACAAACGGGGTACTCGTTATAATTCCTACTTTGACGGAATGGCAGAAAGGGAATATGAGATTTATTGACACTAATGTCTTTACAAATGGCTCCAAAATGAAGGTCGTTGATTTAGAGGTCTCCCTTCAATTGCGTAAAGAATGCAGCATTTTCCAAGCATATACTCGTATATGCGATTGCCAAAGCAGCTGAACTCATCTGCTGCAAAGCAGCCTGACTTTCTTATCGATCGCCAGGCTGCTTTAAAGGTTTCACTACGTACGAATATAAGGTCGAAGGTGGTCAGATGCTGTCGCAGAGAGCTAAAGGTTCTCGAATCACAGCATAATATAACTATGTTCTGGGTACCAGGCCACATGGATACATTCCGTAATTAAGCTGCAGATAAACTAGCCAAAAATGGAGCCAATTCCTCGAGCAACGTCGATGCAGATGTATACCCAACCCTGTCGTTGACCTTTTTTGGTATTAAATTAAAATATAAAAATATTTGGCATCAGAGATGGGTTTCAGTTGACGTATGTGTACAAACTAAAGATCTTTGGGATGAAATGTCTTCACGGAATACGGAGAAACTCTTAAGTATATATAAATCACACCTACGATTGATTGTGGGAATAATTACTGGACATAACAGCCTTGCTAAGCACATGTATAGAATTGACGTAGTAGTCCCATTGCCAATGTCCTGCTTGATCGTATAGCAGAGACAATATATTGGGTTCATTTTTCTTTCAGGAATTGGCTGAATTTAAGGGTTAAACACTTTCAGACTTTTCATTGCGGCATCAGTTCGGAACACCAACGGACTTTGAAGAGGACGTAGTTATAAGCAATCACAATGGATCAAACATGGTCTCAGTGTACACTTTGCATTTTTGGGCCGGGCACCATGCTCAGCTAACCTAACATAAACAAACCTATTGGAAGATAAACTCAATCGGTGAAGAGTTCTTTAACCTCAAGATTGCTTCTCTTTCTTTATAGCAGACAATCCGTAGAAAGATAATACTGACTCATTACCAGAAGATCTTTAAGAAGGTGTGTGTTTTGAAGTGTTTTTATTTAATAGGAAGATTACATCTCCAAGGAAGTATTTTTTTAGAGAGATATTTAAAAATATTGTCTTCTGTAATGGGATGCAATCTCAATGGGTGAAGTGTTCTTTAACAGCAAGGTTACTTGTAACAGGAAAAGATTTTGTTTAAGAATATAATCTTCTTCCATATGAGACAATCTATAGGGAGATAATCTTGATTTATCACAGTATGTCTTCATCAAGAATGTAGTCGTCATCCACACTAGACGATCTCGACGAAGGTCTTCTTAGCAGTATTAATACCTCTCCAAGCAAGTAGTAACCTTTAAGAAGACAGTTTTTTTAAGAGACAATTTGTAGGGATACAATCAAGATTAATCAGGAAAAAATATTCAATAGTGTAGATTCATCAATACGGAGGGATTTCGATGAATGCAGTCTTCTTGTAGAAAAGACAATGTGTACATACAACGAGTATGTAAATTTCAGTAGAGTAAACCGACTTTGGAATACTCTTATACGATGGAACAATTTTACTCAGCCTACAGTCATTGCAAAATTGGCCTAAAAAACGGATGGAAATTAAGACACATTTTTCCCTCGGCCTAAAAGGGTTGGATACACTTAGACTTTTAAATTTCAACAAGGCATCAGAACGAAGCCATAGATTCAACTGAAACGTTGGAGAAGAAGAAACATGAGGAATCACAGTGTATCATATCACACATCCTCTCAGTTTCGCACATGCGCTTGGTTTCATCCGTCAGCCAACCTAACCTAACTTAATGAAATTTTTTTTATTAAAAGTAACCAATCTCAATGATGAAAGCCTTGAATAACCCAGTCTTCTTGAATAAGAAGCAATTTTATCCAGACAGTCATCATCAATATAAGACGATCTTAAGAAGGTTATATTCTTTAATTGTAGGCGATGAATGAGGAGACAAAAAAATACTTTATATGAGACGATGTACTCGTAAATAAGAAATTAGTCTTCTTTTATCAGAAAGTACTTGTACCTATATGTCGATCTCCTATCACAAGGACTCGTGAGACAATCTCATAAGTAGTCGTCTCTTGAATAGATCTCGAAGAAAATAGATACATAGGATCCCTAAGAAGGTCACCTTCTTTACTTATAGGTAATTATTTACAGTATAAAGCCTTCCTTATCAGCAAATGTTCTTTCAGAAGGTGCTATTCTCAAACAGTAGTTTACCTTTATGGAAGCAGTCTTCTGGAGTAAGAGACAGTCTGTAGGAAGATAATACTGTGTACTGATAATAAGATCTGAAGAAGTTATTATCTATAGAATACAATATGTAAAAATATTTTTTATAGTGAAGCACAATCTGATTGGAAGATGAGTACTGTAACACAAGACCATTTCCTAGGAAATTAGCTTTTTTATATTATTTCAAGTAATGTAATCATCTTTAATTGCAGTCGATCTGTTGTGTGTAGTCTTCATCAACGATGGATGATCTGCAAAGATCATTTTTTTCTTTAATGGAAGGTAACCTCTTGGGGATTATGCTCCTTATTAATTCGTCATTAATTACATACGGATTATAGGATGACGTTATCATTCAATAGCAGACGTACCGCAAAGTACTATTCCTCATCATTTGTCGATCTGATAGTCTTCTGTAATACGAGCCAATCTGCAATAATGAAGTGTTTTTCAACAGGATTTCATTTGACTGATTTAATCGTGGAGTGATTGCAAATTATATTACCTAAAGAAATGTGTCTAATTTAATAGGGATGCATTATTAAAATCATCTTAATCACGATCTCTTAGCAAGATGTATTTATTAATTAAATAAGCCAATAATGACCGATTGATATACGTACATATATATCGATTAGGGAATAATTCTTCGGAGTGCCCTTCTTTTGTGAAAAAATATATAAAGGGTTGTTGTCGACAGAATTCTTTGTTTTAATAATGGATGAAATCTGCAAACATGTAGTCTTCTTTTACGGAAACAATTGCTAAAAAATACTAATTTAATAATTTCCCTCGATCATAATGTTGGACCTATTACAATTTTACACTCACTGAGCTCGATAACAAAGTAACGGCATTAATTAAGTTGAATAAATTCAGATATTATAGCTCATTATTAGAACCTGTGCATTTGTTGAGAAAGGCTTGGGCAGTATAACACAATATCAAGATGGCGACACTGTGTTATGGTCATCATCAAGCATTCTAGAGAGGTGCAGGATGTTATAAAGGCGGGTAGTTATATTTTTACCTAAAAATTATCATTATAATAACCTCAGGATCACAAGTAATAAAATAATTCAGTGTGGATTAATTGTCCCAACTACTATAAATTAAAAAATTATAATTTTATGAAATTTTTTTTAAGTAATTTGAAGATCCCTTTAAAAAAAATACTTAATGAGTGTTAGAATTAAACAGAATATGTAAAAAATCCAAAGCGATTAGAAAATGGCGCAAATGTGATTAATATGTGTGTGGTACAAACATAAAATACACACAGAAAAACAGTCATTAAATAAGGACAAATATATCTTTGTCATCTTACGTATCATCATCTTCACCGCTGGAATCATAAAAAGAGAGACACAAAGAAAAAAAGAAAAGAAAAAGAAATAATACATATACACATATCCTTAGAAGAAGAAACATTTGAGGAAGAGGAAATACACGCACACACACATAGATACATTGATTCAACTTTCAATACAGAAACAGGAAACACGAAAATTAGACAGGATTGCGTACGTCCACAAAGAGAAACATGCAACAAGAAATCAACTACCCAGAAACATGGTTAACACCATAGAAATTAATATGCATCGCATGCAATTTAAAAATTCATGCAATAATCTCGGCGATCTTATTATGAAGTCTGCCTGCTTACCTTCCCGAAGAAATATCCACACATTCCTTCCAGCGGGCCTCTTGTTCTTGACGTCCCGTCAATGCAGTGGCATACTGCAGTTGACGCTTGCGGAACTCCTCCGAAAGGAAGGCCACCGAGAAGGCATGTATGCGCCACATCATGTAATTGCAAATGACCCGATTTTCCGTACGGTCCAAGAGTTTACCCAATTCTTCAAGGAAACTAGGCACCGACAAATTGATCTCTTCTTTCTCATCGACATGCAGCTTTTCCGGCAACAAGGCATTGATGTAGTCCAACCATTGCACATAGGGATAGGCTTCCTGAACTTGTTTGATGGTACGCAAATTGTACAAGTCATTAGAGTTGCGTCTTTTTTCGTTGGACCAGGAAATCTAGAAATGGGCGAGAGGGAATGACAGTTGTTGTTGTCATCAACAGTTGTTGTTTTAGTTGACTTACATTGGCCAAATCCATTTCGAATTGTAGGGATTCTGCTAATTCCTTGGTGGCTCTATCCTTGTCAGCCCCGAAAAGTACCGCCATATCGACCATATATTCGTAGTAGGCCTTGACCAGAGTTTCATTGAAACCCTTAATCAAATATTCACGACTCAAACCGATGGAAGATTGATCCAACTATAAAAGAAAATAAAAAATTTGGGTTTAAAAAGGTTATATCTCGAAGAATGGCAACAATAATTTCCAAGAAATATTCTCATTTAATGTACGAAGAGGATATCTTGAATAGGAGAGGACATAAAATGAGATCGCCATCTTTTATAGGAAGTGTTTTATAAATACCCTATGGGAAAGGAAGTGTCAATTTATCTGAGTACTCGTATACGAAACCTAGAACTGGTTAAATTGGAATCTCCCATTGATCTGATTACATAGAAATTGAATTGTATCAATTATTAGGGTTAAATTCAACGAACAATATTGATGGATGTGGTATGTCATCATACGACTATATCAAAAAAATCTGCTTTTTAGTTGGTTTTCCAACTCCTTAATATACGACAAGTTGGGTTATCCACTCCAAAGTAGAAGACCAGTTGGGTTATCTACTGCTTAGTAGAAGTCCATCTTGCTTATATACTCCTTATTCGACGATCAGTTGGGTTATCTTTTCCTTAGTATATTGCCAGTTGTTTATCTACCCCCTCAGTAAATGGTCAGTTGGTTTATCTATTCCTTATTAGATGCCCAATTCGTTATCTAATTCCTTAGTAAATGACTAGTTAGGTTATCGAATTCTTAGATAAAGACCCGTTGGGCTATCTATTTCTTAGTAGATGAATAGTCAGGTTATTTACTCCTTAGCAGGCGGCTAGTTGGGTTATCTCCTCATTAGTTGACGGCCTGTTGGGTTATCTACTCCTTAGTAACCGACAAGTTGGATAATATACTCATTAGTACATGACCAGATGCGTTAATTATGTAGCAAAATGGGTTATCTCCTTCTTATTTGACGACCTGTTAAGTTATCCACTCCATAGTACAGGACTAGTCCTTACTAGAGGAGCAGCTGCAACCAGTTTTCAAAGTTCCAACATTGACTTTGAAGAGTTTGACAAGTATTTGGATATTTCACAGGATGGTGTTACCTGTTGTTTTGATATCAAATGGCAATCTGTTAACCAATCCCTGGTCACAGCACCCTAACCACGGACCGGTTTAGTATATGTCTCATTTACCGTAGGGTATTTAGGTTCCAACTATTGGTTACAAAAATAATATTTCCTTCTTTAAGTACAGATAATTGTAAAAGAGGCCATCTTCTTTAATAGGAAATTATACACAACGACGAGCTTAGTAAACCATTTGACTCCACCTACGTTGAAAGACAGAATTACCTTCTATCGCATATGCTGTCATAACTGTCACTTGCGCGAAATTGTTGACAACATTACCAATATTCGGAGCATTACTTGGCGTCTAAATGAATGCCTTGAAGGTCTTGAGTGCCTTAAAGGTTCTTAGCGATACAAAGCAAATCGTTTATCGAACTAAGACTGCTAGAACCTATCAGAAATAAGTGGAAATCTTTAACAGAAAACTGGAGTATGGATTTTAATATTAATAATAATAAACTGTAAGTAAGTCCCAAAGTTACAGATCATCTCATTTATTGATAGGATTTAATCTGTAACGAAGTAGTTCCCATTAATTAGAGAAGATATGTGACTATGTCGTCTTCATTAATAGAAAATTATCTGTAAAGAGGTCTTCTGAGCCAAATTTTGTATATCCTAACAGTTCTGAATACATAAGATTATTTTGAAATGGAGATTATCTCATACTGCATAGAGATCGCCATTTTTAATAGGAGATGATCTGCATAGAAGTCGTATTTTTCTTCAATAAGATGTATAGCGACCATCTTCTTGAATAGGAGATGATCTGTACCAAGTCGTCTCTTAAATATGACATGATCTATTTTAAGGCAATTTTTATGAACAGTAGGTGATATCTTCAAAGGTAGGAGATGATCTGCTAAAATATCATATTCTTTGGTAGCTAATGGTCTAGGATATGATCTAAGTTAGTCTCTAGTAGAAGATGACTCTTACAAAGATGGTGTCTGGTAGGTGATGATAAAGGAGGTATTCTTTTGTATCAGATGATCTGCATGAATGTCGTATTCGTCTAGGATATGATTTTTAAAAAGGTCATCTCTGGTACGATATTGACCTTAAAAATTGAATTATCTCTTGAAAAACATGACTCCATTAGTAGAAAATGGTTTCTATAATGAGAGTACATCTATAAATATCGTATTATGTAGAAGATGATGATCTCAGAAAATATCTACTTTTCTAACAGTAGAGGATCTCTATTGAGGCCGCCTTCGTAAGCTGAAGATGATGTCAGTAATGGTATGTTTATCTAATACTCGTAGTGGAGGATCTCTATATAAGTATATAGTTTCCTTAAGTAGAACATGATCTCAGTGAATTTGTACCTCTGAAGTAGGAGAGGATCTCTTTAGATGTAATGCTCCTAAGTAGGAAGCGATCTCAGTAAATGTCTTATTCTTTAATAGGAAAGGAATGTTTATGCTTTAATAGAAGGTAATCTGTAAAAAATTCGTAGAAAATCTCTACAAATATCGTATTCTTTAGTAGATCTCTGCAAAGGTATACTTCTCTAACAGGAGATGATTGCTTTATATGTAGAAGATAATGTCTACTTTTTTAATAAGGGAGAATCTCTATAGATGTCGTCTTCTTATGTAGAAAAAGATCTATGTATATATCTATCTTCTAGTAAGAGAGGATCTTTATAGAAGTACATAGTGTTCCTTAGTATAAGGCGACCTTGGTAAATGTGGAATTCTTTAATAGAAGATGATCGTTATAAAGGTAATTTGCTTTAATTAAAGATGATCTCTAGTTCTATTAAGTTCGTCTCATTTAGTAGAAGCTCTATGTAGAGGTCGTCTTTTAAGTAGATTAAAGTCTCAGTAAAAATCTACTTCTCTAACAGGAGAGGATCTCACTATAGGTCGTCTTCTTGAATATGCGGCGATCTCTGTAAATTTTGTATTCTGTACTTGGAGATGGTCGCTATAAAGGTCGTAGGTTCTAATAGAAGAGGTTTCTTAGGAAAGTCGAATTATTTAATGGGAGGTGATGTATACATATAGATTTTGTATTCTTTAAAAATATATGTGTAGATGTCTTGTTCTTTAATAAGAAATTATAGAGTTTTTTAAAAAAAAAGCTATCTTAGACGTTGTCTTCTTTAACGAGAACCTCTAAAGGTTATTTTCTTAAAAAATATATGTTAGACGTTGTCTTCTTTAATGAGATATGTGCAGGAATCGTCTTCTTGAATAAAAGATAATCTGTTCAATATTCACTTCTTTTAAATGGAGATAATCTGTACAATATTCACTTCTTTTAAAAGGAGATTATGTGTACAATATCCACTTTCTTTAACAGAGAATCTTTCTAATGTTCACTTCAAATAATAAGTGATGAAGTAGATTCCTGTCAATGCAGATGATATGTTCAATTTATTTGGAATTTCTCTGTATAGGAATCATTTAGTTTAATAGGAGATGATATGCTAAGAGATATTTTCCTGTAATAAGAGATGGTCTGCTAAGAGATATTTTCCTTTAATAGAAGATTAGCTATATGGAGATCGTCCTCTTAAATAAGAGGTGAGAAAGAGGAACATGGTCCCTTTAAAGATAGTTTAGTTTAATTTATGCCGAAGTAATTTCCTTTAATAGAATATGATCTGTACAGAGATTGTTCCCTTAAATGGGCGATTATTTGTCAGAACACTTCTTTTTACAGAAGGTAATTTGTACTCGTATATGGGACGTCTTATGATATGATATCTCTATGATCTTTACTTACATCAATAATACGTTTGGTACTGTTCTTCAAATCCACACCAATGGAGAAATCAACAATGTAATCCATGCTGAATCCCAGACGACGGAATTTCTTGACAGTCTCTTGCCATGTCCATGATTCGCCATCCCAGGCATCACCTACAATAACAGGCCAGCCACCCAAACGATGAGAAATTTCTTGAATAGGTTTCGCTGCCATGGATTCAATTAAAGCTAAAAGAAAAGAGTACAATATTTAATTAAAAAAGCTTTTCAAAATCCTCCGTCTCTGACGACTTACTTTTATTCATACAAGCTCTGTACAAAGCGTTGGGTAATCTGAAATGTTTAGGATCCGTTTCGGGACGCACTTCAGCCACGATGTCCTTCAGTTGTTCCTGCAGCTTATCGGAAATAATCGAGAACGTATTCACGGCCACCTTATCATCGGGTATGGGTGTCTCATCAATGTAAGTGCCACAGGCGAAACGATAGAAATCGTCACAGGGTTCAATTTCAGGTTTCATTTTACTCAGGATCGCCGAGGCTGTGTGAATGCACTCCGACGTCAAGCAGACATCGCTATCTTTTTTCGTATGACCATCAAATTTGTTCGGCGAATGGGGTACCATATTTTGTGTGGGTTTTGTGGTTGAACCGTGCAAAGCCAAATTCGTGGGAGAGTCGGGTTTGAGCTCTGGAGAATTAAAGGAATTACGGAGATTTAATGTTCTGTTTTGAACTGAATTTTGAAAATTCAAGATTTTCAATTTAAACAACATTTCCACCCAAGTTCAACTTACCTTCAGCCATGTGATTTGAGAGCAAAACAAAAGCCAATCCCGCGATTAGGCCAACAACAGCAATGCAGGCGAAAATCGAAACCAAGGTTAAGCATCTCTCCAGTGTTGTGCGTCTACGCCACCAATTGGGATTTCTGGAATTATAAAAAAAGACAAAGAGGAAAGCATTAGTTTTAATGTAAAACAAACGATGACAAAATGACTAAATAAATAAATGTTAATAACCCTTTTGATGGGAGATACTCGTATCTTCCCCACGACAAACATTTCCCATTTGGCAAATAAAAAAAGAAAACTCAACAGTTTAACCACCTTAACCACACCAACTCAAAGACCAGAAAAAATGACGAGTTGAAACCAAAGTAAATGTTTAAAGAAATACTCCTCAGTTGTTTGTCATCACAACAGACATCATTCATTGTCAGCTGAAGTCGTGCATAGACGATGTATGGACAGACAGACAGACTATGGAGCTATAGGCTGAAATTCATAAATATTTATGCGGTTCAAGTCTATGTCGTCGCAACAGTTCAGTCAGTCCATGGCTTCCTCCTCCTACAGAGTGTTGATGATGGTTAACACATCTCAGCCTTTTCCACTCCAAACCTCAAACCCGCAATGCAGTTAGTTTGTATGGTTACGCTGTGATGGTGTGGCACAGTGTTTAGTCTAACCACAAAAACATGGATGAATAGAGAAGGATTTACTTTAGAAAAATATAAGGTTGATGCAATTGATCTATAGGAGTGTCTTTTAATAGGAGATGATTGAGGAAGAAAACTTATTTTTAATAGGGAATAATCTGCAAAGATGTCGTTTTCGTTAATAGCATATCATCTGTAAATAAAAACGATTAGTAAGAAGTGCCTTCTAATCGAGATTTTTGGAGAAAGAAAACTTATTTAGAAATAGAAAATTGGTTGTAAACATTCATTATACGAGATCATATGTAAACAGTCGTTCTTTTAAACAGGAGATCGCTAGCAATAACCTAGTCATATTTCCTGGAAGATTATCCGTAAAGGAGACCAATTGTCAATAGACGATTATCAGCCAATAAGTAATTTTTCTAAAGAGAAGATGATTAGTCAAAAGTTCGTTTTTCTTAATAGAAATTGATCAGTCAAGAGGTCGTCTTTCAAAATAGAATAGGATCAGTCAGAAGTTAGTTTTTCTTAATAGAAGCTGATCAGTTAAGAGGTCGTCTTTGATCAGTCAAAGGATCGTTTTTATAATAGAAGATGAATAATCAAGAGGTATTTTTTCTTGGAGATTAGTCAAGAAGTTGTCTTCCTTAATTGAATACCTCTGTCAAAGGATCGTCTTGCCTAACAGAAGATGATAGTCTGATAGTCTTCCATAATAGAAGAGGATCAATCAAGAGGTCTCTTCTTTTTTAATCAAAAATGGTCTGTCAATCTAACAGATTTTGGACTTCTTAAATGGCAGATTGTTGTCTTCTTTAGCGCATTAAATTAACAGATAGGAATACATTTAGTAGGAGAAGATCTGTACTATATGAATGTAATTTTCTTCAACAGAAGGTGATCTATCTATAAGTGATCTTTTGTAATATAAGGAGACTCTACATACAAAAATTTAATTTGTTTTTATTTTTATTTTAATATAAGAGATGATCAACTTAAAGATCATTTTCTTTACTAGGATATAATGTCGTCCTCTTTGATAGGAGATGATATAAAGGGTTTTCCAACAAGAGGTGTTATTTTGGTATTCAAAGAATGCCGTTAATAATGAAAAACAGCATAAGCCAAATGGCCACCACGACGCTGGGCTGTTGGCGTATACCTTATATTTCACGTGGCCCCAAAGGAAGAAGTCGCAAGGTGTTAAATCATGATTAGTCAATAGGTCGTCTTCCCTAATAGAAGATGATCAGTCAAGAGGTCGTATTAGTCTATCGTCGTATTTATCTATCTCATTTCCTATTAAAAAATCGACTCGTTTACGGTCGCTAAATGTTATTCAAGGAGTCATCCGCTTTTCAGGTCTCTTCCTTGAATGTAACAAAATTACAAAACATATCCCATTAAGAGATACAACCCTCTCAAAACATCTCTGGTTAAAGAGGGCTACAATTTTGCAGATCCTCTTCTATTAGAAGATTTTACGTCTATAGTTACAGCAGTGGAACTTGTTACAGATAATCTCTAGTTAAATAACAGAACCTATAGGGCTATCTGCGTTAAAGAAAATAAAATTCTATCATTTAAGAAAACGACCTCTTGATCATTCAAAAAGATAATGTCTTCTTAAAGAAGACCATAACATTCTCTTTAAAGAATATAGCATCTTAACAGGCCTTATTCGATTTAATTAGAAATTCTCTGATCATGATGGTCCTATTAAGGAAGACAGTCTCGTGACTGATCACCTTATATTTAGGAAGACTGTCTCTTGGCTGATCATCTTCTATTAAGAAAGGCAGTACCTAGACTGATCATCTTCTTTTAAGGAAAAAATCCTGATGACTGATCATCTTCTTTTAAGGAAGACATTTTCCTATAAGTGGCCTGCAAATAGATCGTTTTCTCCAATAAAAGATGATCTGCAAATATAACATCTTCTTTAATAAAATATGATCTGCACATAGATCGTCTTCTTTAATAAATTATGATCTGCAAATATTCGTCTTCTTTAATAAATTAAATCAAATAGATCGTCTTCTTCAATAAAATATGATCTGCAAGTAGATCGTCTTCTTCAATAAAAGATGATCTGCAAATATATCGTCTTCTTTAATAAAAGATGTCCTGTAAATAGATAGTCTTTTTATAAAAAAATTTGCAAAAAGTCGTCTTCTCTAATAAGTTGTGGCCTACAATATGTTTTATTTTCAACAAAATATGATCTGCTAATATACAGTCTTCTTCAATCAAAAATGCTCAAGAAAAAAATCTACTTCTTTAAGAAAATATGAATTGCAACTCTTTAATAAAATATGGTCTGAAAAAACTGGTCTTCTTTAATAATGAATGGTTCACAAATATGCCTCCATCTTGAATAAATTATGGTATTTATTAAAAGACGATATACAAATAAGCCGCATTCTTTAATAAAATGGTTTGCAAATAAATCTTTAATAAAAGATGATCTGCAAATATGTCGCATGCTTTATTAAAAGATATCATCAAGTAGATCTTATTCTTTAATAAAACATGATCTGCAAATAGATCTATTTGCATGTCATTAAAATATGATCTCCAAAAGATCGCCTTCTTCAATAAAATATCTGCAAAAATTTCGTCTTCTTTAAAAACTATGATCGGCAAATAGATCGTTTTCTTCAATAAAAGATGATCTGCAAATATATCATCTTCTTTAATAAAATATGATCTGCAAGTAAATCGTCTTCTTTAATAAAACATGATCTGCAAATAGATCGTCTTCGTCAATAAAAAATCGTGTTCTTCAATAAAAGATCTGCAAGTAGATCTTCTTCTTTAATAAAACATGATCTGCAAATAGATCTATTTGCACGTCAATAAAATATGATCTGCAAATAGATCGCCTTCTTAAATAAAAAAATGATTTGCAAATATATGGTCTTCTTAAATAAACTATGATCTGCAAATAGACCATCTACTTCAATAGTAGATGATCTGCAAATAGATCGCCTTCTTTAATAAAAGATGATTTGCAAATGATAATAAATGGTCATCAAATAGTTCCTCTCTTTAATAAAAAATGTTCTGTAAAAATTAGTCTTCTATAATAAAATATTGTCTGCAAAAAGTGGTCTTCTTTAATAGAGGATGGTCTACAAATATGTCGTCTTTTTGAATAAAATATGAGCTGTAATTAGATTTTCTTCTTCAATAAAAGATGTTCGGTAAATAGATAGTCTTCTTTATTATAATAGTTGCAAATAGATCATGGCTTTGAAAGGTGATCGGCACCTTTTTCAATAAAATATGATCTGTAAATAGATCGTTTTCTTTAATAAAATATGATCTGCAAATAAATCGCCTGTAAATAGATTATTTTCTTTATTAAAAGATCTGCAAATAGATCGTTTTCTTTAATAAGAGATGGTCTGCAGAAAATTGTCTTCTCTAATAAAATATAGCCTACAAATAGGTTGTCTTCTTTAATAAAGTACGGTCCACAAATATGTCTTCTTCTTCAATAAAATATGATCTGTAAATAGATCGTCTTTTTCAATATAAAATGATAAACAAATAAATCTACTTCTTTTAGAAAAGATAAATTGCAAATAATAGTAAAGATGGTCTGCAAAAAATAGTCTTCTTTAATAAAATATGGTCTGAAAAAACTGGCCTTTGTTAATAAAGGATGGTCCACAAATATGCCTCCATCTTGAGTTAAATATGGTCTGCATCTGTATTAAAAGGTGATAGACAAATAGGCCGCCTTCTTTAATAAAATGTTCTGAAAAAAACGTCTGCTTTAATAAACGATGATCTGCAAATAGATCATCTTCTTTAATAAAAGATGATCTACAAATAATAAAAGATGATCATTAATAAAAGATGATCTGCAAACAAAACATGATCTGCAAATAGATCGTCTTCTTCAATAAAATATGATCTGCAAATATATCGTCTTCTTTAATATAGATGACCTGCAAATAGATCGTCTTCTTTAATAAAATGTGATCTGCAAATAGATCGACTTCTTCAATAGAAGATGATCTGCAAATAGATTAATAAAAGATGATTTGCAAATGATAATAAATGGTCTTCAAATAAAAAATGCTCTGCCAAAATTGGTCTTCTATAATAAAATATTGTCTGCAAAAAGTGAACTTCTTTAAAAAATAATGGTCTACAAATATGCCGTCTTCTTGAATAAAAGATGAGCTGTACATAAATTTTTTTCTTCAACAAAATATGATCTGCAAATAATAAAATATGATATGCAACTAGATCGCCTCCTTAATAAAAGATGACCTGTAAATTGGTCTTCTTCTTCAATAAAATATGTTCTGTAAATTAATAGTCTACTTTATTAAAAGATCTGCAAATAGATCGTCTACTTTAATAAAAGAAGGTAGACAAAAAGTCGTCTCCTCAAATAAAATATGGCCTACAAATAGGTCGTCTTCTTTAATAAAGTATGGTCCACAAATATGTCTTCTTCTTCAATAAAATATGTTCTGTAAATAGATCGTCTTCTTCAATATAAAATGATCAGCAAATAAATCTATTTCTTTTGAAAAGATGAATTGCAAATAATAGTAAAAATAAAAATTAGTCTTCTTTAATAAAATGTGGTCTGAAAAAACTGGTCTTTATTAATAAAGGTTGGTCCACAAATATTCCTCGATCTTGAGTTAAATATGGTCTCCATCTGTATTAAAAGGTGGTAGGCAAATAGGCCGCCTTATTTAATAAAATAAATCGTCTTCTTTAATAAAAGATGATCTGCAAATAATTAAAAATTGTCTACAAATAGTCCGTCTCTTTAATAAAAGATGGTCTGTAAAAAATCGTATTCTTTAATATAATATATATGTAATATAATATAATATAAAATATGATCTGCAAATAAATCGTCTTCTTCAATAACAGATTATGTGCAAATAAATCGACTTCTTTAATAACAGATGAACATGGTCTACAAAAAGGTTATCTCTTTAATAAAATATGGTCTGCAAAAATTGGTCTTCGTTAAAAAAAATGGTCTGCAAAAAGTTGTCTTCTTTAATAAAAGGTGGTCGACACATAGGTCATCTTCTTGAATAAAATATGGTCTACAAATAGGTCGTCTTCTTGAATAAAATATGTCCTGCATCTTCATTAAAAGATTATCTGCAAATAAGTCACAATTCTTAATAAAAGATGATCTAAACATACGATCATTTAATAAAAGATGATCTGGAGATTATTTTCGTATTTTTAAATAAAAGATGATATAGAATTAGGTCTTATTCTTCAATAAAAGATAATCTGCAAATAGGTCTTCTTGTTTGATGATAGATAATCTGCAAATATGTCGTATTCTTTAATAAAATGTTATCTTCAAATAGGTTGTCTTGTTCAACGAGAGATGATCGGCAAATAAGATTTCCTCGTGCTTAAAAAAAAGCCAATTTTAAATTATATGCCGTGTAACGAAACACTGTGCTATGAAGCAACTTTATATCAACCAGTTATGATGCACGGTGCATGATGCACGCATGCATCGCCCATTGCTGTTGCTGCATTTGATTAGAGGATACTCGCGGAGGCCTCAACAAAATGGTGAAGCAAATAAACAAATAGAGAAAAAATAAACAACAGCAAATAGAAAAAGCAAACAACTAATTTATGTAAATCAAATAAAAAAATATTGGCGCAATACTCCGGCAAAAAGAGAAAGGAAAGCATTTAATTTTTTGTAGAGAAATGGAAAAAAATTTGTCGTCATTATTGTCGTGACAATTATAACTGTTTTATGATGTTAACAAATCCAGTCATCTTAATTGAATTAATATTAATATTTAATCGTATGCGGTTTTCATTTTGATTTAATTCTTTGTATAATTAGGAGATGCTATCAGAAAACAGCTCTAGGCTGGATATTAGGCGATTCAGACACACGAAGTTAATGAGTTGAAGGTCGACACGTTTTGTGAAAAAAAAATAATTTTTTGTCATAAAATTCATCGTTATTTTTGTAACTAAAATATTAATAATCAAATCAAAGCGTAATATAAATAAGATGTTTTTTACGTTACTCCCTGGAATACGACAATTTGCTGCTATTACGTCCCAACTTTCATTGATTTTTTTTATATTCTCTACATTTTATTTAATATCACAATGATGATTTCAAACATGTTATTGACAGTTAATAGTTATTCTTTTCACTGCAATTTCTAGCTTCTCATTAGTTTCTGACTTTTTATAGCAGCGGTCATCATAATAAACTAGAAATAATAATTCTTTTCTCTTCTGTGCTATCTACTGAACTTTTTTCAAAATTTATTGTAGATCATAATATTTTGCAAATCATTAAATTGTACACAAGCTGTTCAAGCGGGAGAGATACAGCCAATTTAATGGACAATCTGCGGCAAATTTATCTTACATTTAGACAATTATTTCTTTAATCTTCAGTTTAGTGGCATTTATTATTCATATCAAATTTTAAATATTTAATTATGAACAATTTCTATAAATATTAAAGGCACCGACATCTGGCGACACTTAATCACACATATTTGTTGTTTGTTTTCTAAAAAAATATCAAAAATTCTACAAATCAAAACACTTTCCACTAATTTATTTGTTGTGATGATTGATGATGATGCATATTTTCATAATGTCTCTTACAATACTTTTCCTTAGGCAGTGTTGAATCGTTATTATTTTCATTATAATTTTGTTTTTTTTCACTTTTGCCTCTATAAAGCGAAAGGAAGCGAACAATTAAAAAATTTATTTGTTGATTGTCTCTCGCACATGGAACAAGTCTATTGCAACGCTGTGTAAGTAACTACGTATCATCACATCCCGGCTTGATGAAACATGTTTTTCATGATCCATTCCAGCAGAGCAGAGCCATATTGCTCAACGTGTTTGCAATGATTAGTTTTTGTGCAAAAGACACGGATGCATTTTTCGCTGAGGGTACGCTACAGGTGGCGATTGTAATCAGCTGTTGGGATTTGGCCTGTAAACCTGCCAATTTATCTCGTACAATCTCCGACATGCGGAATTTACAGATCCCAAGACTGATTAAATTAGCACCTATCACTGATCGTATCCTGTACTGGTAAATTTATGTCAGTGTTAGATGCACAACATAATATGTCTCTACGGGAATTAATTGCAAATTAATCTGAGTCTACTAATCCCAGGTACCGGTTCTACTGGGGGCTCTAATTGATGGGATCACGTAAGGAATGACTAGTACTTATATAAGTTAATTACGGTTAAATATAACAAACAATATTTGCTGAATGTGGCATGTCATCTGCTGCATCAGAGACATATCCTCCGTAGTCAGTTCGGTAGATAATCAGTTCGGTTATCTACTCCTTAATAGGAGACCAGTTGAGCTATCCTTAGTGGATAACAAATTGGGTTATCTACTCCTTAGTAACGACAAATTGAGTTATCTAATCCGTAGTTGATGACAAATTGGGTTATCTACTCCTTAGCAGCGGCGACTCCTTGGTAAATTACCAGTTGAGTTATTTGCTCCTTAGTAGGAGTCCAGTGTGGTTATCTACTCCTTAGTAAACGACGAGTTAAATTATCTACATATTGGAAGAGGGTCAGTTGGGTAATCTACTCCTTACTAGACGACATGTTGAATTATCTACTCATTGGTAGAGGGTTAGTTGGGTTATCTACTCCTTAGTAAACGTCCAGTTGGGTTATTTACTCCTTTGTAGGCGTTCAGTGTGGTTATCTACTCATTAATAGTAGACTAGTTGGGACATCTACTCCTTAAAAAAGGACGACTTGAGTTATCTACTCCTTAGTAAACGACATGTTTAATTATATACTCATTGGTAGAGGGTCAGTTGTGTTATTTACTCCTTAATTGGGGACCAGTTGAGCTATCCAGTTCAATAGTAGTAGTCAGGCAGTTGGGCTATTTTCTCCTAAGTATACGACAAGTAGAGTTATCTACTCATTGGTAGAACATCAGTTCGGATATCTACTCCTTAGTTGATGAGAATTTGGGTTATTTACTCCTTAGTAAACGACGATTTGAGGTATTTATTCCTTAGGAAATGTCCAGATGGCTTATTTACTTCTTTTTAAACGACCAGTTGGGTTATTTACTACCTAATAAGCGTCCCGTGTGGTTATCTACTTATTTATAGACGGCTAGTTGGGTTATCGACTCCTTAGTAAAGTTCTCAATTTCTTAGCAAAGAGTTGGGTTATCTATTCCTTAGAAAACTACATGTTGAGTTATCTACTCATCGGTACAGGGTCAGTTGGTTTCTGCTCCTTAATAGGGGAGCTTTTCACTCGTTTGTAGACGGCCAGTTGGGTGGTCTACTCCTAAGAATACGACAAGTTCAGTTATTTACTCATTGGTAGAACATAATTTCGGTTATCTACTCCTTAGTTGATGACAAATTGGTTTATATACTCCTTTGTAAACGACAAGTAAGGTTATCTACTCCTTACTAAACGACGATTTCAGGTATTTACCCCTTAGGGAATGTGCAGTTGGCTTATCAACTCCAAGTAAACGACCAGTTGGGTTATTTTCTCCATAGTAGGCGTCCAGTGTGGTTATCTACTTATTAATAGACGACTAGTTGGGTTATCTACTCCTAAGAAAACGCCGAGTTGGGTTATCTATTCCTTAGTAAACGATCAGTTGGGTTATTTACTCACTGGTAGAGGATGAGTTGGTTTATCTACTCCTAAATAGGGGGTGAGTTGAGCCATCCACTCGTTTGTAGACTGCAAGTTGGGTGGTCTTCTCTTAGGAATAAGATAGTTATTTAGTCTTTGGTAGAACATACGTTTGGTTATATACACTTTAGTTGATGACAAATTGGGTTACCTACTCCTTTTTAAAAGACAAGTGGATTATCTATTCCTTAGTAAACGACCAATTGGGTTATTTAATCCTCAATAGGCGACCAGTGTGGTTATCAACTCATTTATATATGGCTAGTTGCGTTATCTACTCCTAAGTAAGCGGCGAGTTGACTTATCGACTTCTTAGTAGAAGAACAGTTGTATTATATACTCCTTAATAAACGACATGTTGAGTTATCTACTCATTGGTGGATGGCTACTCCTTAGCATTGGTCCAGTATGGTTATCTACTCCTTAGTAAACGACTAGTTAGGGTATCTACTTCTCAGTAGGAATCTTGTGCACTTATCTACTCCATAGCAAACGACGACTCCTTAGTAGCCGGCCAGTTGGGTTATCTTCACACATTAAGTTGACTTATCTACTCCTAAGCACACAACAAGTTGAGTTATCTACTCATTGGTAGAACATCAGTCCTGTTATCTACTCCTTAGTTGATGACAAATTAGGTTATCTACATCTTTATAACGACGAGTTAGGTTATATACGCCTTAGAAAACGACGATTTGAGTAATCTCCTCCTTAGTAGAGGGCTAGTTGAATTATCTACTCTTAGTATATTACCAGTTTAGCTATCTACTCATTAGTAGACGACTAGTTTTGTTATCTTATTCTTAGTAAGCGACAAGTAGAGTTATAGACTTCTTAGTAGAGGAACAGTTGTATTATCTAATCCTTAGCAAAAGACATTTTGACTTATCTACTCATTGGTAGATGGTCATTTCGTTTATCTACTCCTCGTGGTCAGTTGGTTTATCTACTCCTACGTATACGACACTTTGGGTTATCTAGTAGAACATCCTTTCGGCTATCTCCCCCTTATTTGATGACAAATTGGGTTACCTTCTCCTTTGTAAACGACGAGTTAGGTTATTTACTCCTTAGTAACGACTACTTGTGTTATGTACTCCTCTCCTCCTTAGTTGATAACAAATTGGTTTACCTTTTCCGTTGTAGACGACATGTTAGGTTATCTACTCCTTATTAATCGACGTGGGCATTTTTATTATCTAAACCATAGCAATCGACAAGTTGGTTTATTTACTCATTACAGGGCGTCCATTGTGGTTATCTATCCTTAGTAAAGGACGAGTTGGGATATATATTCCTTAGTAGAGGGTCAGTTAGATTATGTACTCCTTAGTAGGTGGCCAGTTGGGTTATATACAACTTTTTAGGAGGATTGTTTGGTTATCTACTCCTTAGTAGACGGTCAGGTTATCTACTGCTCAGTAAACGACTAGTTGGGTTATCTACTCCTTAGCAGAATATCAGTTGGGACCAAGTTCTCGTAGGGTTATTAAATGCATCCTTCAGTGTAATATATTTTCGAAGAATAACTGAAATTAGTTACAGGTACTGTAGATATTTCTCTAGACCAGTACAGGAGTCTTTTTACCAGCTCCGGTAACAAAGCCATGTTAAACATACCGATTGTTTTCATATAAAAATGACAACCTGGGAACCTGCACCTATCCTTAATAGACCTATGACGTATCTGGTTTTTTGCACCGGTTCAATTTGCCACAAGGAAACTACTTAAGTTTTTTCGTACATAACATTCTACTGGCATTGCTAAAATTTTTGTTCTACAAAGCTTATTAGCATCCGGCTCCAGCTACACTGGCCATTTTTTGACGCGCGTTTTATAAAATCTTGTAAGTTTTACTTCGTTCAATATATTTTGATACGCCTTTTAGGTGAAGTCATCTAAAGCCTGCTATACTTTTTGCTACACTACTACTAAAGCTTCTACAAAACTCGCGAAATAATTCGCCAGCGTAACCGAGGTTTTACATTTTGCGTACTACATATTAGGTTCGATGTGTAGGTCAGCTTGTACAAGTACTCAACTAAAAATAAATCTCGTTTTTTACTCTTCATCGAATTAATTCATTATTATTTTGTTGTAAATACTTTAATTATTCTATTAAAACAACAATTGGGCAAGCATGCAATCATCAAACACGTAATCTTTTGAAATTAGTCTGTCAAAAATACACACATTTGTGTAGAGAAAATTTGTAAAATTTATTGGAAACCTTATTAGAGCAGACAATATTGTACAAATTAGTTTATACTTGTATTTAACAAGTTTTGGGAGAAAGTGGACATGCAAACAATGTACCAAATAGATAATTACTCTAGTTACTAGTTACACTAGTCATTGTGTTTTTTAAAAACTATAGAATAGAAAGATGTAGAATAAAATTCGGGAATGCTATTACGCGTTAAATATGAGTAATTTTTGTTAGCGGGTTTTCAAGTGTAGTGGAATGACTAGAGGATTGCCTTTGTTTCTTTTGCCCCACCCTGTGTATATAAATTGTTTGCTTCTTTAACATTTACTTGTTAACTGTTACTTGGGTCTACCTGTCCTTCCACACAATTTAAACTTTCTCTAGGTACACAACTCTTATTGGTTATATTTTTTCCCCAATTTTATAGTAACACATATTTTGCGTTATTTGCTTTATTGTTAAATCTCAGTTCATTCGATTTGTCCTTTAAACAAAATGCGATTACAATATGCACTAGCAGCAGCAGCAGCAGCCTATGTAAGTACACAGATAGATAGCTTTCGTGTCAGTTACTTTATTTAATCTTTAATCTATAGACTACCTTGAACAATAGATGAAACCAGATACACTTTGAGATTCAACGAGTCTACTCAATACGGCTTACATATTTGTTGAAGAGTGAAAAAAAACATCAAATACTTGACCCCAAAATGTTGCCTAAGAAAAAGTTAGATGCCATCACAGAGCATAAGTACGACACAGACGGACAGAGAGACAGACAGGCAATCAATCGATTGCATAGTTTGAATATTGTTGGTTATGTTGAAACCTATAAAGTAAAATATGAGATAAATGTTTAGACGGAAAAAAAATTTAAAAAGAAAAACCCCAGAGGTCGATTTTGTGACCAGTTAAAAGGAAGACATTTTGTGTTTTACTCTATTATGAAGAACCCGTAAGGACAGACTAAAGTCGGGCGCGCCGATTTTATGATATCCTACACCACTTTGTTAGCAGAATAAGTACACTAGGAGTAAAATTCAGAACATTGAGAGATATACTACATATGTGGTCGATATCTAAATATGAACCCATTTTCTCCAAATGTTACAGCGATCGTTCTTCAATCTATAAAATCCACTTTGCTAAATTTCATAACGATCGGATGATAAATATAAGCTTTATTTATCATAGCACTTTGATATCAAATCGGAACGAAGACATATATGGGGCTATATATAAATCTCAACAGATTTGTATCAAACTTAGCAATGTTCGTTTCTATATCAAGAATCTCTGCCAAAGTTTATAATGATCGGATGTAAAATAAATTTTTTTGTAGTATGTTGATTCCCAATCGAAAGATACATATATATGGGGGCTATATTTTGTATGATATTTGTCCAAAAATTACCTCGGGTCTATGTTGGTTTTTTCATTTGTTTTTTATTGTTTTCATTCAATATTTCGTCTTTCTTCGAAAGACATCATCAGGACGAAATAATATAATTATAAAAAACCTTAAAGTTATCCGTATAGAATGAGTATGTACTCCCTTCGTCGTTGTCTGTTGTCATCTAAATCTGAACCGATTTATTTCAAATTTAACAGTGTTCATTCTTGGATCAATGAACTTCTTTATGCCAAATTTAACATTACTCAGATCTTAAATACGATTTCTATAGAGCTTACATGCCGAATCGGAGGAAAATATATATGCGGGTTATAGCTAAATCTAAGTCGATTTCCTTCAAAGTTGGTAATCTTCGTTTCAGTGTCTAGAAACTCCGCTCTGCCAAATCTTATAATAATCGTATGTAAAGTAAAGCTTCTCTGACTCGTTGATACCAAATCGAAAGGAAAGTGTATATGGCGGCTATATCTAAATCTGAACCGATTTAATTCAAATTTGTCTGTGTTCATTCTTGAACTAATAAACTTCTTTATGACAAATTTGGTAATGATCATATGTAAACTAGGATTTCTATAGCGTTTAGATGCCAAATCGTAGATAAATATATATGGGGCCTGTATCTAAATCTAAAGCGATTTTCATCAGTTTCAATAGGGATCAGCCCTGGGTCATAAAAGAGCAATTTGCTAAATTTCATCACGATCAGACCACAAATACGAACTGCACTTTGATTACAACGATTAAGTACAACGAAGTCGTTTATATACTCCTCCGTAGAAGTCTAGATGGGTTATCTACTACTTAGTAAAATGACAGTTGGTTTATCTACTACTTAATAGGTGACCAGTTGGGTTATCTAATCCTTAATTGAGGATAAACTAGATTATATACTCCTTATTAGATGACCAGAATGATTATTATCAGTTAATTAGGGATACATTCAAATACGACTGTATCATGAGTTATGTATTATCTCTTTAGGTTATCTAGCCCTACTTAATGACAAAGTGGGTTGGTTATCTATTCTTTAGTAGACGATCTGTCGGGTCATTTAATCCTAATAGGCATTCAGTGTGGTTATATATACTCATTAACAGACGAATAGTTGGGTTATCTACTCCTTAGTGAACGCCGAGTTGGGTTATATACTCCTTAGTAAACGCCGAGTTGGGTTATCTACTCCTTAGTTAACGACGATTTGAGTTCAAGACTTCTTAGTAGAGGGCCAGCTGTACTATCTACTCCTTAGTTACCGACATGTTGAGTTCTATACTCCTAAGTAAACGACATATTTAGTTAACTACTCATTGGTAGAGAGTCAGTTGGGTTACATACTTCTTAATAGGGGACCAATTGAGCTATCCACTCCTTAGTAGGCGGCCAGATCTACTTCGAACTATACGACAAGTTAAGTTATCCACTCATTGCTAGAACATCAGTTCGGTTATCTAATACTTAGTTGATGACAAATTGGGTTATCTACTCCTATGTAAACGACAACGAGTTGAGTTTTTTTACTCCTTAGTAGACAAAGAGTTGTGTTATCGACTCCTCAGTAGAGCCTCAGTTGGTTTATCGACTTCTTTGTAGAGCGTCAGTTGGGTTATCTACTCCTCAGCAAACGGCTAGTTGGGTTATCTACTACTCGGTAGGCATCTAGTGTGGTTATCTACTCCTTAATAAACGACTAGTGGGTTATCTACTCCTCAATAGGCATCTAGTGTGGTTATCTACTCCTTAGCAAACGAGGAGGAGGGTAATTTACTGCTTAGTAAACGACGAGGTGGGTTATCTTTTCCTTAAAAGAAGGTCAGTTGCATTATGTACTCCTTAGTAAGTGGCTAACTGGTTTATCTAATCCTCAATCGGCATTCAAGGTGATTATCTACTCCTTAGTAAACGAATAATTGGATTATCTACTCCTCAATCGGTATCCAGGGTGATTATCTACTCCTTAGTAAAGGACTAATTGGGTTATCTACTCCTTAGTAAATGACTAATTGGGTTATATAATCTCTAGTAAGTGGCTAACTGGGTTATCTACTCCTCAATCGGCATTCAGGGTGATTATCTACTCCTTACTAAACGAATAATTGGGTTATCTACTCCTCAATCGGTATCCAGGGTGATTATCTACTCCTTAGTAAAGGACTAATTGGCTTATCTACTCCTTAGTAAAAGACTATTTGGGTTATTTACTCCTTAGTAAAATACTAATTGGTTTATCTACTCCTTAGTAAGTGGCTAACTGGTTTATCTACTCCTCAATCGGCATTCAGGGTGATTATCTACTCCTTATTAAACGAATAATTGGGTTATCAACTTCTCAATAGGTACCCAGGGTGATTATCTACTCCTTATTAAACGAATAATTGGGTTATCTACTTCTCAATAGGTACCCAGGGTGATTATCTACTCCTCAAAGGAAGACCACAGTGATCGACTCTAGTATACAGAGGAAGACCACAGTGATCGACTCTAGTATACAGAGGAAGACCACAGTGATCGACTCTAGTATACAGAGGAAGACCACAGTGATCGACTCTAGTATACAGAGGAATACCACAGTGGTCGACTCTATTATATAGATGAATACTAAGTGTTTGACTTTATTATATAGACGAAGGCCACAGTGGTCGAGTCTATTATATAGAGGAATACCACAGTGGTCGATTCTATTATATAGATGAATACTAAGTGGTTGACTTTATTATATAGACGAAGGCCACAGTGGTCGAGTCTATTATATAGAGGAAGACCACAGTGGTCCACTCTATTATATAGTGAAAGACCACAGTGGTCGATTCTATTATATAGGGTGATCCAAGTAGAAATACTTTTTTCAATAGCCTTTTTTTGACAGATCACATGTGAGTCGTGTCATGCTGTCATGTTATTTTTGTTAAGTACTGTTTGGCATTTCATCATGGAAAGACTTACGCCTGAACAACGTTTACGCGTGCCATTTACCAGTCGAAATGCTCGAACGAGTCATCGAAAATTGGACTCAAAGGATGGACCATCTGAGACGTAGCCGCGGCCAACATTTGATAGACATAATTTTCAAAAAATAAATGCCAAAGAATGTTCTTTCAAATGATAATAAAAATACCCCATTAAATTTGAATTTTCTGTGGGTTTTTATTTAAAAAAGTAGGGAACCTCCAAATGGATCACGCTATATATAGAGGAAGATCACATTTGTTGAATCTAGTATTTAGATGAAGATCACACTAGTTGACTCTAGTACAAAGAGGAAGATCACACTGGATGACTCTAGTATATGGAGGAGGATCACACTGGTTAATATAGAGGATGATCACACTGGTTGACTCTAGTATAAGAGGAAGATCACACTGGATGACTCTAGTGTATAGAAGAAGATCACTGCTTGACTATCGAACTACCACAAAAATAGGTTCAACATGATGACATAATTCTATTTTTCCATATTTGTTTGTTCTTGCTTAACCTCACCTTTGTTCACATTTATGGATATTTATTCCATCGACCCAGCCTAATGTTTAACCCGCTTATTATGTACGTGGTACCTTTTTAGTTTTATGTTATTTTTTTAGGTTTTTTTCTACATTATTTTTGGTATGTAAAGCCACATTAACGCGAATAATTACACTCAAAAGGCGGGGGCAAAAGCGTAGTTGTTGTAGGTGCGTCGTCATTATTTGCAATTGTAATTTATTCGATTTTTGGTGTTCATTTGATTTGATGATATTTTTATTTAAGTATTTGTAATTTGCTGCCATAGTTGTTGTGCATGTGTGTGTGTTTGTTGTATTAACATTAGTTTTGTTAGATTTAGATTTAGAAAAAAAAAGATAATAGAAACAACAAAGAATAATAACGAGTACTCGGCTCAGTGAGCACCAAATCCATCAAAAATAAAAACTACAAAAAAAAGGCAACAAATCTAAAATTCAACAGAAAAACACGTTCGACAAAAGT
Organism: Eudasyphora cyanicolor; assembly: GCA_963930755.1. Lineage (NCBI taxonomy): Eukaryota > Metazoa > Arthropoda > Insecta > Diptera > Muscidae > Eudasyphora > Eudasyphora cyanicolor. The sequence continues at coordinate 68,814,234 of OZ005734.1, forward strand.
TTAATTGTTTATTAATAACAAATTTAAAAGAACCTTGAACTGAATTTTCACTTTCTGTTTTTTTTCACAAAAAATAATATACAAAGCACAATTTCTGTAAAATCATGGTATTTGTGATTTTGTTTTGTTTAAATCTAATAATTAGAATAATACAATTACTTATTGTTTTATTAAGTAATAAAACTAATAATAGAATAATTTATAAAAATTGCATGATTGTTGCAATTACAAACATGCGATTTTGCTGCTACAAAACAAATTTAATTGCGGTGAGTTTTGTTAAGTAATTTTTGGAGAATTTAGATTTACGTTAGAAATGTAAACGGGGAAGATATTTCAAAAACGCTATGCAATGAAATAAAAAGAGGAATGATGTACAGTTTTATATGGTATTGTTTATTTATTAAAGATTTTTTTCATATGATTTATATTTCCGAACATAGGGAATTTATAATATTCCCATCAATACTTATATGTATATGCGATTTTTGTAAAGTTTTGCCTCGTGCAGCAGTAATTATTACAAAAGATAATAAATCGTATGTGCTATACATATATGTATGTCGTAAGAATTAAAAATTCAAAATTTTTGGGAAAAGTTTAATATTAAAATCGATATAAAATCCCAATTTTTAAATAATAATATTAAAGATTTTGCTACACAAGTTACTTTCAAAATTTCACATAATCAAAAATGAAATGCACCCATTCTCAATACTCTTTCCCGTCGCCAATAAAAACAGACAATGGCCCTACTAAAGTGGGCCAATAAAACTCGAATGGTTTTGAACCATTCGATACAAAATAAAAAACTCAGATGTTTTTTAACATAACTCTAAATTACCATTCATCGAAATTCGTTACACTATTCAACTATTCACTCGCAAAAACTAAAGCAATAGCGACAATTATACAATGTCGTGTGTCGTCGTTATTCAGATTGTAATAATGCCAAATGAACAATCAAAAGTGAACACACAAAAATGGGAATTAAACGACCATTAATTTCTTTTGAACATCTCGTAATCTCATTTAAGTTAGTCTTTTTTGCGTTTAAATGGCAGTGATACCATTGCAAAACGTCGTCCCCATACAATAGCGGATAAATGTAAGACACTTAACTATATGTATATAACAGAAAAATAGTCAGAAAACAAAACAAAATAAAAGCAGACACTTCAGTGCCGCGATTAGTGAAAATAAAAGTGTTTAATGGTAATCGCTTAGGGTGTGCCGAAAAAGAACTAATAAAAAAAGAAAACAACGGGGCATTTTTTATTTGAATTTTTTTCAAAAACTTAAGGTAAAAAAACTTGTTCCCCTTCATTTTTCAATTGCATTTTTATTGACGAAAAATTAAGGTAGGTGTCCCGAAATAAACACACTTTATAGATCAATATTTTTATTTATATTGCTGGAGTGTCGAAACTAATAAAGATTTTATTGGTGTTTTATGGCACTCCGTACCTGTTCTACCCTATGGGCTGATTGTGCTGAAGCACCGGGGCGCAAGGCATGAGGCGCGCAACATTTTTGTCATTCCCGTTTTTTTATGTTGGCAAAAAAATATAATTTATCATAAAATTAAGAAATGACATAACTGATGTACCTAAATCTTTTGCAAAATATCAAATTTATAATTTACACATCTGTATTGCTGTTTAGAAAAAAAGAAAATTATAGAAATCAATAAATTTTATATTTGAATTAATAACAGTCAAATAGAGCAGACCTTTGCAACCATACAAGAGGTCGTACCGATCTTCCAGGTGTGCCGTGAGTACATTTAATAAACATATTGCTTTTTTTTTGTGAAAGTTATGGGGATTTAACAATGTCTGAAAATTACTTCAGCAGTTCTTACGAAAAAGTAATAAATTAATCGTTTCTAATTGAAATGTTATTTTTACAGAAATTGCAATTTTATTGAAAATTTAATAAAAACCAGGATTTTAGAGAATTTCGTAGAATTTACATTTTTCTTGCAAATTTCTTTAAAATGGTATTTATTGTAAATTTAATGGAAGTTGCATTTTTATAGAAAAATGATCAAATATAAATCAAAAATTTTTTTAAAATTTATATTTTTAAAAAATTTTGTTGAAAATTGTGTTTTTTTTTTAAAAAATTTGTTAAAAAATTTTTTGAAAATATTGTCAAAATCTATTTTTTCTGAACATTTCGTTTTTTTTAGAAAATTATTATAAAGTCAACGACCTTCCATCCGGGCACTGGCCAATATTCAGAAGCCATCTTCCATTAAACGACACATCGATCTTTTTTACTTAATTATGCCGACATTCTGTGATCTGTAAATCGCAATTTCCTTACATTTTCTAAAAAAATATAATTTCAACGAAATTTTTTAAAAAAAATACAATATATTTACAGAAATGCAATTTTGATTAAATTATAAATTTTGCAGAAAAATTTAATTTTAAGGAAATTTTCAAGAAAAAATAAATTAAATAAATTTAAACGAAATTTTGCAGAAAAATTCAATTTCGAGTAAATTTCAGATACAGAGGGCGAACGATTTGTCCACCAACTAATAGCCATCTACGAGTAGAACAAATCCTTCAGATATCAGACCGTTCAATGCTAAACTGTATAACATTAATGTTTGACTTGTTTAAATCCTCATATAATATAAAAGGGATTAAATTGATCTCTAAAATGTGGGTTTTTCGGGGAACATATTTGTAGAATCAGATTGGCAGTTATTTTTTGACATTTTTAGTTCTTCTTGAAATAATTACGAAAATTACCTCTTAGAATTAGAAATATAGTGATCGAAACGTTTTACAAAACTATTCGTCATACATCTACGGACAGAATTTCTACGATACACACAGTTTTTGAAGATTTTTGTTTTATTAATTTTATTTAATATCAAATTATTTACAAAAATTTGACATTTTCGACAAAAAATTCTCTAGTAATAATAAAATTACACTCTGTGGGGGCGCCAAATAAAAATTAGCCCCGGGGCGCCAGAACCCATAGATCAGGCTCTGATGGCACTGTCATAAATCAATGTGGGTGAGTGGTAAAGATAGCACATCGTCGCATGGACGCAAGAAATAGTCTTGGAATAGAGATTATAAAATTACGACACACTTTTCATAGACTATAGGGCATGTCCAATGAAAATATCATATGTTTTTTAATGATTGATAAATTTCAAATTTCTTCTCGTTTCCTCATATTGTTAAGATAGGTTAAAATTATTAGGTAACAATTTCTTTATTAGGTTAGGTTAAAGGACGCGTAGTGCACTACCAATTTGGCGTGCACCACACCACGCGGAGACCGAAAGGTCCATTGTGTTAGTCCTATAAAGAATTAAAGATTTGGAAAAACAGTAGAAAAAAATAATAGATAGAAAAATGAGACGGGTGGAGGGGGCCCCAATAAAAAAATGTTGAGAAAAATTATTGCAATAGACAATGCCGTTTAGGCAGATGGATGAGCGGTTGTCATCCACAGCCACTTAAGGCAACTAATATAATTGAGGATACTGACGATTTTATGCGATGACAGAGCTTCGAGATCTTCGATCGTAAAGTCACCTTGGTAGCGGTGGCTTCTTCTAGAACGAAAAGGACATTGGCAAAGAAGATGCTCTGCGTCTGTACAGAGACGACAGTAGTCCTCGGTGTTCCGTTGCCACGTCACACTCTATCGTCACAGTGGCGTGTGAAAACGCCCAATAACAGGCGTAAATACCTCTTTGTGAGGTTCAGCAAGTCGCTTGTTCTGGATTGTGACATAAGAGGCCAGGGAGACCTAGCGATTTTACAGTCAGGTCTTAGAAGCGCTCTATCATGCCGAAGAACTCACACATTGGTGGATATTGTGATGACACCGCACTAGTGGTTTCCATCGCCGACCCATTCCGTGCGAGCTCATCAGCCTTCTCGTTTCCGCTGATGTTAGAGTCTCCTGGAACCCAGCAGGGCTTGACGTTAACTGTTAATTTTTGCATTTCTAATATGCAATCATTCATTAACTTGGATTTAATGACGTTGGAGTTCAGAGCCTTCAGAGCAGCTTGGCTATCAACATAGATAGTTATGTTTTCACCCTGATTGGAAAAACCCTCGTTAATTAAACGCAAGGTTTAAAGAGATTCACTAAAAATGCCAGCCCCCGTTCCCACATCCATCTTTGATCCATCAGTGTAAATCGCGTGACCACGAAAGGGCATATCACCATCCAGCCAATCTGATCTAGAAGGGATCGTCCTGTCCAACCTTGTGGAGAAATTCTGAAATTCTGTCTTAGTTGTCTTATTAATTTCTAGCCTTTCTTTAATGAATTCAGTGTCCTACAAAACCCCAAAAGAGTCGGTTGTTTTTAAAATCGTACATGTTTTAGGGCTCTCTTTCAAACGACGTAAACTTTGTAAAAATCGGTTCAGCCGTTGAAGAGCAAAATGTTTTATCTCAATTTTTCAAATTTCAAATCCCCATAAAATTATAGAACAAATTTTTCAGCAACTTTTTATCATGTTTTTAGGCAGAAAAAATCATAAATTAAAAATTCGTACCCTAATATAATAATTTCGATACTTTAGGGGAACAGCGAAGATTTAACAAATTTAAAGTTTCAAAATTAGTGAGAATTCAATATAGGGCATTTCTAGGTGAGATTGTTTGATTTCTGATTACCGACTTTCGTTAAAATCGGTTCAGATTTACATATAGCTCCCATATATAAGTATATGTATGTGCCTCCGATTTGGCGAATATGTACTATATAAGCAACATTTTTGAACCGATTTGTACAAAAAATTACAGAGAGCAGTCTCATGATACACTTAGAGACAATACAAAATTCGGGGAAAATCGGTTCAGATTTAGATTGCCCCCAAACATATGTTACACCAGATTTGACATGTAAGCGCCGTAGAGACTGTATTTTATATCCGATCAATACGAAATTCGACTGAAAGAGGTTTCTTATTACATGAATGAGCATTCAGATTTACCCCCGGTTTTTGTAAAACTTTTTCGTTCGTCTACGACGAATCATCCAAAATCAGTCAATTGATATGCGAAATATATAAGCCACAGGAGTCTTTAATTCGCCATGTACTATAGAAAAGCTAGGAAATAATTCGTACCGAAAATATTTCATGACAGAAAGATGTTTCTCAATTTAGGAACGAATGTTGTTTAATTTAGCGATAATCGGTTCAGATTTAGATATAGCAACATATATATGTTCCTAACTATTCCCAATTATTGCAATGACCCTTATCGCATTATTAAGGAGGTGTAGGGTATTACATTTATTCATTCCATCTTGACATTTATAGCGTAAGTTCATAACAAAATTTGAGTATATCGTTTCCGATTTTTATATAAACCTTCACAAGAAGGACCTACCGCCTGTAACGACTCACAGTAATAATAAAAATTCCTTCGTATATGTTTAGCAAATAATGGTAGAGAGTATTATATAACCGAAAGTCGACCCCCTCGACTTTAGCCATTCCTTACCTTACAGGTTACAGATTTTATAAAATTTTTGCGAACAAATATTATATTGTACTTTTTAAGAGTTTAAAGAGGATTGAGATGTTCGAATTATTCAGAAATATAAATTATACAATAATATAGCGAGTTTGGACCTACAACTTATGTACATAACCAATATACATAAATGTATTCCTACGTAGTCAGTCGATGTTGCGGAATTGTTAATTTCCATCCTGCACCTTACCTTACATATAGTTTAGTTGAAAATAACAGATTTACACTCACCTGAAAAGAAAGAAAAACAATATTTTATTAAAATAAGTTCGAAAAAGGAGACAATTTCAATTAAATGCAATGCAAATAAATGTACACTGAATAAGTTATGTTCGTTAAAAGTAATGCTGATTTCGATTCTGAAAAAAATGTTGCCCCGTCGAAGCGAAATTCTGATTTGCCCTTTTTAGTTGTAGCTGATGCAGTCCCTCGAGATAAATTTAGCTCCTATTTAAAAATTCAAACATTTCAAAGCATACTTTGGAATGAAGATAACTACACTTCTTAGAAGAGAAATTGATCTACCTACAACATTTTTTAATTTGAGATATGGATCACTCCGCAATAAAATTGAATTTTTTTTAACAAAGTTCCTGAAAATGCTGAAGAAAAAATTCAGAAAAAATGGAAAATTCATACAAATCAGTCTTCGCCATTTTAAATGTATTTTATTTAAATATAAATAAAAAATGTTTATTTAAATGCTTAAAATTCTTGTACAACTGTAAATATCCGACCAATTTAAATATGACAAATTCATCAACATTCACTTCTCTACAAATAGAATAGGAGGTGGAATTTTTTTTTGATCGGATTTTAAATAATTTGTTGTTTTTTGTGATTTCCGGTACACCCCAACAAGTATACGTATAGATCAACTGTTTCGTCTGAATGGACGGAAAGTGATAAATGTTAATATCAAAATATTTGTTTATAACCTCATACATGTGCATGAACCACAAAATCGGAAAGGGTTATAGGAATAGGGCGTACAACAAAACAAACTAAGACTAATTTAGATTGACTTTTTTGTAGGAAAGTGTAGTTTAATCGAATACGCTATCATCAATCATAAACTCTATTTCGATTTTTGTTTTGTTTTACCATTATGGATTTCAGATGACAAAATACAATTTTGTATAAACTTTTTGTTAACCCTAAATATAGTTTATACTTGTGTGCATACAAATATTATTATTGCAGTCACAGTCATTAGCCATAGTCATGTTGACAACCTCAACTGTAGTTGGCTTTTGTTGTCATTATTCTCTTTTTTGTTAAACATAAATTTAAATTAAGACAATACAGTTGATGATGGAGAAGGAGCAGTAGAGCAGCAGTAATGTGTTTCACACCAAACCCCAAATTGGTATTACAAAGTAGTCGCCGACAAAAGAAAACTACACATGACCGTCTGGCCGTGCCTTTCCGCATACGTTTCTGAGATCTGATCATCTCTATGCAGAGATCTGTTAGAATTTGTCTTTTTTAAATTTAAAACCACCAACCATTTTTAATTAATCTTAAAGACACTTGTATGCCAGACGCACAGTGGCTCAGAGGGGATTTCAATTTAGCAAAATTAAAAAATATATATATATTGGAACAATAGCTAGATAAATAAAATTTCTGGAGAATAAAATTTAAATTTAAAAATCCCATTGAAAATGCAATTGAAGTGAATTCAAATTATATCAATTGAGCAATTAAAAGTTTTGTGGACATCACCCTTTGGTACCTCCCAGTAAAAGGTACCAAATCGTATGGAAATTAAATAGCTCATAACTTGGCAGACATGGTTAGATCGAATCTGCTAGTGATTCGGAGACGATCGGCAAACTTTAAGAGGGTCTAGTTTCGAAATTCTTGGTAGTTGCAATCCTTTGGTCAAAACAAAAGAAACTTATAATACCCTACATCGCGGAGTATGGTATAAGAAGGTATAAATCCGACAATTATAAAAGTTATGGGCAACTGAAATGTAGAAACTTGGTCCCTCCACATTTGACGCTATTACACTTTTGCTTTTGCAGAGAATGGCGTAGGATATTATATAGTCGGTCCCGCTCGAGTTTAATTTTTTATACCCTACACCACACTGTGGTACAGGGTATTATAAGTTTGTTTCACGGCAGATGTTTGTAACACCTGAAAATAACACAGCTAGACCCACCTTAAAGTGTACCGATCGACTCAGAATCACTAGCTGAGTCGATTTAACTGTCCGTCCGTCTGTCCATGTAAAGTTGTTCGTCGACTACAGGTCGCAATTTCACTCCGATCGTTCTGAAATTTTGCAGTTAAGAGTATTTCGCGGCTGTTAAAATCGCTGTTGAATTTGGTTGAAATCGGTTCAGATTTAGATATGGCTCCCATATATATCTTTCGTCCGATTTGGCCCTTTAGTCCTATAGAAGCTGTATTTTACATCCAATCGTTTTGAAATTTAGAATGGTAGAGTTTATTGTTCCATGAACCAATACTACTGAATTTGAAAAAAATCGGTTAAGATTTAGCTATAGCTCCCATATATATGTTTCGTCCGATTTGGCCCTTTAGTTCTATAGAAGCTATATTTTACATCCAATCGTTTTGAAATTTAGAATGGTAGAGTTTCTTGATTCATGAACCAACATTGCAGAATTTGAAGAAAATCGGTAAAGATTTAGCTATAGCTCCCATATATATGTTTCATCCGATTTGGCTCTTTAGATCCAATCGTTTTTATACCCTACACCACACTGTGGTACAGGGTATTATTTAAGTATAAAATGTCCCAAAAGTAAATTTATGTAAACTATTTATACATGAATTACAAAATTTATATATCAGAGTTATTCAATATTACGAGAGTGGTGTAGGGTATTATATAGTCGGCACCGACCGACTTTAGCCTTTCCTTACTGGTTTTCTTATTCTTTTAATTTCATTTTATGTGATTTGAATTTTTAATTTCAGTTCACATATTTTTGCATTCCTACTAATGACTTTGCTATTTCAATGAAATTTTTTATATAAATTGATAAATATATTTCGAATTACAATTAAATGTAGAGCAATATAAATGTTTGAATTCTATAAAAAAGCAAAGGATTGTAGATAAAGACTATCATTAAGTATAAGTGTTACCTTTAATCTTGATTTAACCGAGTAGAAAAATATTTACTTTACAAATATTTGGGGCGCGAATCGTTTTGGAATCACTGTGCGGCGCTGTAATGTCAAAGATGCAGTCTAACTGATGGCGCGAAAATTAGCAGCATCAGTGACCAAATTGGGCAGCCAGAGATATTAATCTTCTGATAATTGTCTCGAAGCTTTGTGCAATATTTGAAGGAAAGATTTTACTATTAGGTGGGCTATTTTTTCACTCTTCTGTGGTAGCAACGAAATTTCAAATCTTACAGGTGATAAATGATTGTTGGTGTGTGTTTTTTTTTTCTTTTTCGTTTTTAAAATATGTCTTCAAATTGCCTCTTTAGTTGAGCATTTTTTGCTGTGCCGTGTGTCGACAGTCTTCTAATAATTTATTTCAAAACACTTGAAATCTGTGTCCGTTTTAACACTTCGTAAATCTACAAAATGCGACATCTAAATCGCTTATTTGAAATTCAAATTAAATCTGTCCCCTCCGCAAACCGGTGGAGTGGGACGGACAACCATTACAATTCAATTTGAAAGCGTTTCCTTCCTGTTCACACTTTGCTCTGAAGCTCTTCGTTCGTTTTATTTTTCTTCTTCGCCACAACTCGATTGAGTGCCGCCGTTAGAGATTTAAGGCTTTAGGTTGAAATTCATTGATTATCGAGTCGCTCTGTGGGCCTCCCTATCTCTTATAAATATGTGAAATAAAGTGTTAACATTTTTACCGCAAATAAATCTTTGATTGATGCTATAAGATTTATGTAAACGAAAGTTAAGAGAAATTTTCGTTACTACCGTTTTGAGCAGTTGCATACTAAATAGTTTTGTTGTGAACGTCGCACAAGTTTTAAATTCAAATCATATTCGATTTGTAGTCAATTCAAATCAATTAGTAGTTCAAAAGAGATCAAAAACTCGGGGTTTCCTTAAACAAGAAGAAATGCAATTCAAATTGCAACAGTTAAATCGGAACTAATGAAAGTGAACCCATAACAATTTACAAATGTATGTATCTTGAATTATTTGAAATTAATTGCAAATTCATATACATCAGTAAGGAAGGGCAAAAGTCCCACATCTACTATCGCGTAGATGACTCCACGAGTGGTCTGTTATTATGTATATGTCTCCACAAGCCGTTTTATACAGAATAGATTACTTCATGGACCGCATTATATGGAGTACATGATTCGGCGAGTCGTCTACCGTACAGTAGATAGATGACTTCACGGACAGTCTTCTATAGACTATGTATATGACTCCACGAGTCGTCTACAATAGGATAGATGACTCCGCGTGTCGTATATTATTGAGTAGATGACTTCACGATTTGATTACATGATTTCACGGGTAGTCTACTGTAGAGTAAATGACTCCACAAGTCGTCTACTGTAGGTAGAATCGTTTTCTATAGAGTTGGCGAATCCACTAGTCATATCATTAAGAGTATATGCTATAATACTCTTTTATAAGAAAATGTTGAGAAATTAGTATTTTATAGCTCTTAGAAGCTAAATCGGGATATAGGTTTTAGGTTTAGGTTTTTTAACCAGCTCACATATACCATTTTAGGTCTTAGGTTTTACCACTGTCTGAAATGTCCCTCATCGAAACCAACCCGTCAATACCCAACCTACTGGCATGTTCGCCGATCAGGCATTGTCCCGTTAGAACCGACACTAACGAAGGCAGTATTTTCCTTTCTAGTGCGAGGAGCTATATTGACCTCCTCAGGTCATTTCTTGGCAAGATTTGTCTAGCTATCCTACAGGTGCCCATTTCTGTCCATCTTTCGTCGGACTGTCTTTTTTGGGCGTAGACAGTCTTTTCTTCTCTACTGCGAGGAGATATTTTGACCTTCCATTTTAGGTCCCTAGTGTTACCACTGGCTGAAATGTCCCCCATCGAAACCAACCTGTCAACCTACTGGCATGTTTGCCGATCAGGCAGTGTCCCGTCAGAACTGAAACTAACGTAGACAGTCGTTTCCTCTCTAGTATGAGGAGATATATTGATCTTCTCAGGTCATATATTGGCAAGATTTGTCTAGCTATCCTACATGTGACAATTCTGTCCATCTTTCGTTGGACTATCTTTCTTGGATGTAGACAGTATTTTTCTCTCTAGTGCGAGGAGATATTTTGACCTTCTCAGGTCATATCTTTTGGCATATTTTTCTTGCTTTCCTACGAGTGCCCATTTCTGTCCGTCTTTCGTTGGACTCTCTTACCTAAGCCAAAGCAAGTCTTTTGGCCTAGTGTGCGATATCTTTCCCGCTTTGTATATGTATACCACTTTGGTATCCTCCATTGATTGGGAATGTGCCTTCATATATTAGCGTACAGCTATTGGCTTTCGGTGATGTCAGATCAGTAGACCTGTATAAGGCTTCTGTAAGTCGAGTGTGTGAGGTATGGCCAAGCGCCCAGTTTGATATCGTCTAGAATACCGACATCTCTAGTCGCCCTAAACCCCTCATTTAGATTACAGAAGAACCATCCGCCCCGCCAGACATTCTTGAGTTTGATCTGAGCTGCCAATGCTGGTTTCCCCACCCATAATTGGAGAATTGGCAACATTGGTGAGGCGGATAGTTCTAAGGTATAGAAGCAGGATGTAGCCCCCTCTACGGAAGGAGAGTTATCATATGTGGTTACCACCCAGACGTATGGGAGAGCAGAACCATGCACCCCAATAATTTCTGGAGCCTCTGGCCTCTGTTACCACAAATTGTGGTAACATATATTTCCAGCGACGATTGCATGTCTTCAGATACTGAGGGGCTGAGAGGAGTTTCCAGACTATTCGATGAATATGGCGGGGTCATGCTCCTCGACGACAACCTTGTTGGGGTGGAGGTTACTTTTTCGCTACCAATGATGGTAAGAATTCTATAGATTTACCTCCATCTTTTAAAAGCAGCCTCAGCGGCTCTATAACTGCTCCAGTCCACAGATCTAGTAGGCATCCTTCTGATACTGGAACCCTTCGCAATAGGAGCAAATCAGGACATGCGGCGTTTCTTCTGGCAAATTTGCCACTGAGATACCTGCCAGAGAGGACTGGGTTGGCAGAATACCTGGAAATATAAACTATCTTCACATATGTATATACAAATAGTTCGGTATCAGAACTTCCGACGTTTCTTCTGGCCATTTTTCCACTGAGATACCTGCCAGAGAGGACTGGGCTGGCAGAATATCAGGAAATATAAACTAACTTCACTTCTATACAAATAGTTCAAAGCTTTATGAGAATTTTGGCTTCGGATTACACTGCAAAAACCTTGGATATGATAGAGCTCAGAGACTTCCAGACTAGCATTCAGTTCCGGCGACAATTGCATGTCTTCAAACACTGAGGGGCTGGGAGGAGTTTCCAGACTCTTCGATCTTGCAAAAGTAGCCTCAACGGCTCTATTGCTGCTCCAGTCCACATACATATATAGTAGCCATCGTCCTGATTCAGGAACCCTACGCAGTAGGAGCAAGGTATGTGGTATCAGGTCATCCGACGTTTCTTCTGGCCATTTTGCCACAGAGGTACCTGCCAGAGATGACTGGGTTGGCAGAAACCAGGAAATATAAACTTTCTTCACTTCTATACAAATAATTCAAAGCTTGGTGATAAGGTTGGCTTCGGATTACACTGCAAAAACCTTAGTTATGACATAGCTCACAGACTTCCAGATACTTGCAGAATCTTTCAAGCCGAAATAATGACAATTTATGGGTACCAACATATAGAGTTATCCCGGGGAACTGCAAAGCCGATGAATAGCTAAAAAACGGACGACACTACAAATTCAGGAAGAATTTCCATATGTTGATGCGCCACTGTCCACATTCAAGCTTTGACTTGGGCAAGATACCTTCAGGCTGTCCGATGTCATGAGGAATTGGGCACAATGACTTCTGCAGAAGCTGTGGAGATGGTGCAGAAGTGGAGAGCATTGAGCACCTGCTTTGTTCCTGTCCTCGAGAAGAGATGGGCAGAAATTGATACTTGCAGTGTAGCTATATAAATATGGCCCCGATTCGACGTTTGCAGGTCTAAGTACCTCCTCACACTGTCTACCTTACATACTGATAGCAAACATTCCATGAGATGGAGAATTTAGCTTATGCAGAAGCAATGGAGATAGGGCTTAAGTGCAGGGCATTGAGCACATATTTTGTTCCTGTTCCCAATGAAAGGTGGACAGAAATTGACAACTGCAGGGTAGCTAGACAAATCGGGCGACGATACAACGTTTGAAGGTCGAAATACTCCCTCGCACTAGAGGAAAAAACTGTCTACGTTAGTGCCTGCTCGTAAACATTCCATTTTGTTGGGAATTAAGCCCAATGACTTTTGCAGTAGCTGTGTAGATGATGTGAAAGTGGAGAGCATTTATCACCTGCTTGTTTCCTGTTCCCAATGAGAGATGGACAGAAATTTAAATATGCAGGGTAGCTGGACAAATCTGGCCAAGATTTTATCTGAGAAGGAAAAAATGCCTCCTCGCACTAGAGAGGAAAAACTGTCTTCGTTACTGCCTGATCGAAAACATACCATGAAATTGAGAATTGGGCCCAATGACTTCTGCAGAAGCAGTATTCCTTTCCGAATGAGAGAAGAACAGAAATTGACACCCATAGGGTTGCTAGATAAATCTGGCGACGATACGACTTTTCGAAGTCTAACACCTCCTCGAACTAAAGGAAAAAAACTGTATACGTTAGTGCCGGCGAACATGCACCTGCTTTATTCTTGTTCCGCATTGTGTAATCGACGTTTGGATATGCCATGGGATCGGACTTTGTAGGAACTATGACATACCTATCCGGCAGTATCACATACATGTATACCCGTGGTAGCAGTAGGGATCTCAATTGGTCTATGTGATCTGGTAACTTCGGATGTCACTCTAACCTAACGTTTTCCCCCACCAAATGCGAGCAAAAACTGTCTGCCTGATGGGCGAACATACCACAAGGTTGGGAATTGAGTCCAATGATTCCTGCAGAATATGTTGGAAGAGGAGAGCATTGAACACCGGCTTTGTTCCTGTTCGCAATGAGATATGGACAGAAATTGACACCGGCAGAGTAGCTAGCTGTTCCGCAATGAGTAAACGACGTCTGGATATACTATGGGATCGGCCTTTCTAGGAAGTCTGACAGATCTGGCCGGTACCGATATTCTTATTACCGATAACTTTGTGTATCAGATTTTATGTTATTATTCTATTGTGCGACGCCTTAGTATACGACAATGTTGGTTATCTACTCTCTAGTAGAAAACCAGATGTTTATCTAATCCTTAGTTGAGCAGCAGTTTTAATATATACTCCTTAGATGACGACTAGTTGGGTTATCTACTCTCTAGTATAGGACGATCAGTTGGTTTATCTTCCAGTTAGTAAAGTTTACGACCAGTTGCGTTATCTACTCTCTAATAGAACATAAATTGGGTTATCTACTCTCTAGCAGAGAATCAGTTAGGTTATCTATTCCTTAGTTGACGACCAATTGGGTTATCTAGTCCCTAATGGAGGATCAGTTATTTACTTCTTAAGTTACGACCGGTTGGGTTACCTACTCCTTAATAAAGGATCTGTTGGTTTATTTACTATTTAGCAAAATATCATTTGCTTTATCTACTCCTTATTTGACGACCAGTTGGATTATCTACTGCTTAATTGACGACCAGTTGGTTTATCTAATCCTTAGTTGATGATCAGTTGGATTACCTACTCCTAAGGTGACGACCAGTTGGGTCATCCACACCTCAATTTAGTTATCTACCACTTAGTTGACGACCGGTTGGGTTATCTAGGAGGAGCCCTATGGAGCTGGAATATATCGGGCCATGATTTTATATACATAGTCCCCATATAACGATATCTTCTGATTTTAATTCTTCACGTTCTAGTCGATCCGGCTGAAATTTGACTGAAACGTTAAGGTAGCCTTTTCACATAGATTTCACTAAATCTCCGTATTATATCTGTTTCTACGTTCATGTACAACGACAATAATCGTAATTTCACCCGGGATAAGTAATCAACATTCAGCAACGTTCGATGTTCGTTCTTAAAGTAAGTACGAGTAATCATCATAAAAGAAATCTTTTTCAATGAGAGAGGAGTGAGTGCAAATAAAAATTGAAGCACTCCACAAAACAAATATCGTCAACAACAACGCATATAAAGATGTTAAATTATTAACTAATTAAAGTCAAAGTCACATAAAGTTAAAGTTAAACAATGACGTCGATAAAAATACAAAACAAAACAGAAAATAAAGCGAATAACGCTTAAAATAATTCCAACAAAAGGCGGTAGCAAAAAAAATACCAACTATGTATGTAGTAACGCAGTTTGACTGGAAATGCGTGTCAGGTCAACATTTAAACCCGACATTATGAGGAAGATACCTGTTGCCCAAGACCACATATACTCGTACAACAACGCATGTACCTAATTGCTGGTTTTGACCAACAGTTGGTCAGGTTAGGTTGGGTTAGCTGAAGACATGTATTGTTTATGATGTTATTAAAGAAACAAACGAAAAACCGAAAGAAGAAAGTGGAAGTACGGAGGACGGAATGGGAAGGAAGGAATACCTTCCGCTGAATTGAGGAAAGTATTTTAAAGGTAAATTTTTTAGATTGTCCACCGCTATAGAGGAAATATTGTGCTGACTATTGCTACTACTGGTAGCTGCCAACTCTGTTTGCTGGGGAAACAGAAAACCACGACATATCAGCGATGAAAGGAAAACATTGAAATTCGCCTACCATTTCCAAGAATGCAATTTAGAAACACGGCATACTAAAAAATTTCTGCAAATAACTAAATGGAATGGATTATGAACCTATATTCATAATAAATACTAAGTGGGACAAAAGTCATCACCCAATAGTAGGATACTATAATTGACATTGACATTTGTGAAGTAAAGAGATACAAACTACACGTTAACTTACTAACTTTCTATACTTCTCAAGAACACTAAACCACTAGGAAGATAATTTCACCACTAGGAAGATAATTTGTCATCGAAAATCATCTGGAGTGACGCGGTCTATTTTCATCTATATGAATAAGCAAAAATTCACAATAAGTGAATAAGCAAAGTAATCGGTTCTGGGCACCGGAAATCCGCTTATAACACAAAGAGCCATTGCACCCCTTGAAGTTACTGAATGATGTGCTGTTTACGCTGGAGACGTCCTCGGGCCTTATTTTTTCGAAAACGACGCTGGCCAAAGCATTACTGCGGATGGCACAAGCTACATAGCATTTCCCACGACTATCTCCTCTCTCAATTGGATGAATTGGTATACTGCACGAGCCTCAAGCGAAATTCTTTTGAAGTAACGAGTCTATGTCAACAAAGCTCAGATATTTAGAATTTTAATGATAAAATCCGTCCAAAATTCTGGAACCTATCACCGGTAGTTAAGGGATTGAAAATACCATCACTGGTGGCGGCTACTACTTAGATGACATCATATTCTCATTTTTATTATAAGTAATTTAGACATCAAATAAACATAATCCCATAACAGAACCAACATTGTTCAGTTATAAAAAAATTCCTGTCGAAAAACTTCGAATGAAAACATTTGCGGCAACTTGTAGAATACCCAGCAAAAAAACGTTAACGCTACTCTGCATGCAATGAAATCGGCAGTGCTGAAATTAGACGTATTATATTTAAAAGGTTAAGTCAGAGAGCAAAGATGCGGTTCCACATTGGACCCACTGTCACAATTTCCGGCTTTTTGCAGATGGATTTGAACCTTATATCAACTCATTATAGACGACCAGTTGGGATTTGTTATCTACTCTCTAGTAGAGGAACAGTTGGGTTATCTACTATTCAGTAAAGTTCCAGATGATTTATTTAATCCTTTGTAAGGTTGATGACCATTTTAGTTAGTACTCCTTAGCTGTTGGCCAGATGGGTAATTTACTCTCTACTACGGTCAGTTAGATTATCTACTCCTTAGATGCCAACCGGATGGGTTACTTAACGGGTTGCGTTACCCACTTTGTTGACAACCAGTTGGGTTATCTAGTCGTACTCTCTAGTAGAGGATCAGTTGGTTATCCAATCTCTAGCAGAGAATCAGTGGGATTATCTTCTATATAGTAGAACAGTTGAGTTATCTACTCCCTAGTAGATGATCAGTTTAGTTATTTACTTCTTAGTTGACGAACAGTTAGATTATCTGCTCCTCAGTCGCCGACTAGTTGGGTTATCTACCCCTGAGTTTACGACCATTTTGGTTGTCTACTTCTGAGTTGATGACCAGTTGGGTTATCTATTCCTGAGGCAACGACCAATTGGTTTATCTACTCCTTAATTGACGACCAGTTTGGTTATCTACTCCTAAGTTGACGACCAGTTGGGTCACCTATTCCTGAGTTGACGACCAGTTGCTTTATCTACTCCTTAACTGACGACCAGTTTGGTTATCTACTCCTTAGATGACGATCAGTTTGGGTCTACTCCTCAGTAGACGACCACTCGTGTTATATACTCCTTTATTCATGACCAGTTATGTTATCTACTCCTTAATAGATGACCAGTTAGGATATCTACCCCATAGTTGACGACCAGTTGGTTGATCTATTCCTGAGTTGACGACCAGTTGGTTGATCTATTCCTGAGTTGACGACCAGTTGGTTTATCTACTCCTTAATTGACGACCAGTTGAGTTATCTACACCTTAGTTGACGACCAGTTGGTTTATCTACTCCTTAATTGACGACCAGTTGGGTTATCTACTCCTTTGTTGACGACCAGTTGGGTCATCTATTCCTTAATTGACGACCAGTTGGGTTATCTACTCCTTAGATGACGATCAGTTTGGATCTAGTCCTCAGTAGACGACCACTCGTGTTATCTACTGCTTTATTGATGACCAGTTAGGTTATCTACTCCTTAATAGATGACCAGTTAGGAAATCTACCCCATAGTTGACGACCAGTTGGTTTATCTATTCCTGAGTTGACGACCAGTTGGGTTATCTATTCCTGAGTTGACGACCAGTTGGTTTATCTACACCTTTGTTGACGACCAGTTGGGTTATCTATACCGTAGTAGATGACCAGTTGGTTTATCTACTCCTTAATTGATGACCAGTTTTATTATCTACTCCTTAATTGGCCAGTTGGGTAATATACTCCTTAGTTGAGGAGCAATTTCGTTATATAATACGTCTTAGTTGAAAACCAGTTTCGATATTTAATTCTTTGTTGAAGACCATGTGGGTTATCTACTCCTTAGTTGAGGACCACTTTGGTTGGAAATACAAAACTCACTGACAAAACATACAAAATTATGATAACTTTTAATTTTTAATAAATAGGTTGAAAGGGAACTATATCAATTTCAATACAGTTTATTTGAAAATTAATTTATGTAGAACATAAGAGCGACTATGTTATTCGAAATATGAATTTAGTTGTTGTCCAAACCAATTCATTTTGCACAACTTCCTCTTATTTGTCTACGAGTAAATGCAGAAATTATCATAAAACGGAATTTAGTTTTATTCAATTCATTTCGGACATAAGGCAACGACAAATAAAAACAAGTTTTGCAAAAAAAATCTGCACATAATAACTGACTATCAAAAAATACTGGTTTAAATCTAAGACAGAATTGATCTCAAAGATTGATTAATGGTCAATTAATTTTTTTAAATAATGAATCGAATTGGCTGTCATAACTCAGACAAAAAACTACTTCAAATTATGGAAATCTATCATAACAAATCATTAATCAATCAATATTTCTAAGAAGACAGAACGAGTTTAATATTTGTCAATTTATCGTGTGAATTATGATCCTTATGCTTCTACACAGAAACATTTCAGCTGAAAATTAATCTATGAAACCATAAGAGGAACATTTCAAATTAATGTTTATGTGAATCAATTTTTTAATAAATTTTAAATTCAATGCATCTGTTTACTGAGTCAGTAACTAATTTGATTAGATTGAATACGAGTAAGTCAGTTGAAAAACTTCATTAATAAATAAGACAAACACAATGTTAACTGACTATGGATATGCAATCTGTATTCCACGACAAATTGAGATGTTGATGGCGCTTCAAGAGACTGTTAATTGTTCACATTACAGAGAGGTATCACAAAGAAGAATGCATATTTTCATTTAGCATTATTTTTCGAAAAAATTACAATAATTAAATGTTGATTGTATTGATTGCTTCTTTCGATTGGTATAAATAATAAAAATTTCCATAAAAAATCGCAAGTTCTTTTTTTCAGTGTCGCGAATGGCTTCATTATGAAAGAATCCACTTTGACATCTAGTCCGTTAATATCATTATTTGGTACATTTTTAACTGACTGTAGATGTGTATGTAGCGCCATCTAATGTGTATGTAGATGGCGCTACAAAATTGTTCATATCACAGAGAGTATGTGAACATATCGATACTTCTGTTTTAAAACATGCTGAGTCGACTTAGCATGTTTTTAGGGAGTTTGCAATTTTAATTTCTAAATATTCCAAATTAAGTTCAGTCAAAATTTGATGTTTATCCGTCAATTCAATCAAGTTTATTAAGTTATTCACAAAACAGTACAAATCATTGTTTAGAACGGAGATATCGATATGTTCTTATTACAGAAAAGAACATGGCGCCTTAGTATTGTACGAGTATACCAGTGTGGTTTCTGAATAATAGTGTGGTTTTACGTAGGTTTTTTAAATAATGTTTTATTCAAAACTTCATATTCCAAAGAATTTTCGAACAAGTCTGCATTGAAATTGCGTAGCCACATAAAACCGGAGGCATATTTATTTGACTTTTTTTCCATTAAATTGGTTAATTGATACTAAGAAATCAACTAGTAAATGTTTATCTTGCGTTTAGCTAGAATGGCAATTAAACGATGTTCGGCGAAAGCAAAATCAATAATTAATGAATTTTTAACTTGTCCACATAAGAACTCAAAATAAACAATATTCGAAAAAATATTTAAATCCGTCACTTTCAACATTCTTTGATTAATAGTAGCTTCAAAATGGTGTATACGAGTATTTTTCAATAAAAAAAATAGCGTTTACGTTTCAGCCAATAATGCCGACGAACTCTATAGACCTTGGCTATCCCCAATGTCTTCAGTCGTTGAATCGATTGGTATTTACTGCTCAACATTTCACGTCGGATATCTTTGAACGATACCTATTGAAAATGGGCTACAACGGTCCACTGTTTTAAAGGGTGGGCCATTTAAAAATTTAAATTTGAACCACCGATTACTTTGACTTGTGATTTGAGCTCTTTGAATTATTTTCTGTGGGGAGACATTAAGGATAAATGTTACGCAAAGTTTCCAGAGACAATTGAAACGTTGAAACATGAAATCAAAGTTGCCATTGAAGAGATTCGACCCGAAACAATCGAAAAGGTACTGAAAAATTGCGTTGATCGGATGAGGTACTGCCGAGCCTGTTGTGGTAGTCATATAAATGATGTTGTGTTCCATTATTAAATGACAAAGTTCAACTTTTCCAATAAAACCAGAAATTCGAAAAATTATCAGTACTTTTTTTATATCCGATTCAAATTTAAATGGCCCACCCTGTATTTATCCCTCATATAAAGGTCGTCATCTATTTTAGTTGTTTTTATCACAGAAGCCATAGTTTACAATCAATCGGAGTTTATGGTTTATTTGGCGCTATCATTTAGAGCAAGAACGTCACAACTCAAAATTTAATTAGGTGATTATAGAAAAATGTCCTGCACTTCAAAATGCAAAGATTTATGGGATGCCTACCTACCTATTTCACAAACTTAGGAATTGAGCGCCCCAGTAGGCGAGTTGGTAGCGTACTCGCCTATGAGTTTGGGGGTCGTGGGTTCGATTCCCACCAGAGGCTCTGGTCTGTCGCTGCAAAATTCAGCCATATGGTCTTTGTAACCCGGCCTTTCCCAGGACCTTGAAATTAGAATATAAATTTACTTTGTATTGTAATTCATATAAATAAATAACTTAGGAATTGATTTCTATCTCATTCGCTTGTCAGGTTAATTTTGAGTTGTGACGTTCTTGCACTAAATGAGCATTGAGTTTCAATTAGACCTATCGACGATCTAGAGACAACATTTATCATAGAAGATTTGTTTTCATAGTTAACAATCGTTATTGACAAAACTCTGACCAAACAGTCCTTTTTCCCCATTCATATAACTGATTACCAGACCTAGGATTTTTGCATATTTTCCATTTTTCATCCGATTGGAACCAATCTTTGCATTTAGACGTTTTATCCTTCAAATATATTTTCAATAAGCACTAAAATTTTCTATATTTGAACGATAAAACCACTAAATGCTGTTTTGTTCCAATCGGATGAAAAATTAAAAATATGAAAAATCCTGTTTCTACTAATTACCTATTGTATTTAGAAAATTTTTAAATTATGCATCGATTTTTTTCGAATGGTCTCATTTTATACAGAATCATTTTTACGATAAAATAATAAAATTATAATATTTGTGAAATTTTCGACGTTTTTAAGAGGTTTTAATTAAAATTTCTCAAAAATGGGATTTTTTCTCAATATATTGTCTATCTTTGAAACCGCGAACGCGAATTATTCGCATCATTTTAACATTCACATTCGCAAAAACCATCTTTGGATTATTCGCTTTCGCAAAAATATATTTCAGTATTCGCTTCCATTTGTTAAAAGTGTTAAATCACCTTATTCCCTTCACACAATTTAAAGATATTAATACCAATGAAAACCTGTACCACTTATTTTCAAAACAGTTGATGTGGTAACAGGAGGTAAAACTATGGAAAAAATTCTTAATAACTACTTGAATATCCTGGAAAAGTATCTATTCAGTTCGTCCCTATTTACATTGGCTGAATGTTCAGCAGATTATCGGCGTTTTGTAGCAGAGAGAGGCAGTCGGCAAGAGGGGGGAAAAACTCTCCCGTACTCAGGCTTATCGGTCTGAACGTTTTGTGTTTTTCACTCGGCCTTTGAAACAACAACAATTCACACAGAAATATCCGAAACAAAATTATGTGTCTAAACGCAGAGGCAAGTTTAAAAGAGAATTAGCGGATAAGCTGCTGAAAAAAATATCCTAGTGTAAATCTGGACTTCCTTAAATTTGTTGGTACTAAAGGGTCAAACTATTATTCGCATTCGCTTTCGCAAAAATGCATATTTCACTATTCGCATTCTCAAGAAATATATTTCAATATTCGCTTTCGCTAAAGTCACTTTCGTTACATCCCTAGTAATTAGTTATATGGATGGGAAAAAGGGCTTTTGAGCAAAATGTAAAAATTCAACACCCCCCAACTCGCACAGTACTGAACCGATCTCGTTGAAATTTGTGTCATAACTACTACCAACAGGACTAAAATTGGTGCAAGTTTCATCTTGAGATTCGTTGCTGATCAGTCGTAGTAAAATTGACGTGTTCCTCAATCGGCAAAAAAAAAACAACTCTGTACAGAGTCTTGAAGGCCTACATCGTAGTACCTATTACGGGCCAATACAGACAAAAAGTAAATACGTAGTATGTTCAAAAAAAATTCGAAAAATGCAAGAGACCATAATGTCACCATCAACGGGACACTCACCAAGCCCTTCAATGAAGTGGCGAATAAAGGGAGAGTCCAGTGATGGATGTTATAGACATAAGTAGTTAGGATGGATCCATCCTCAAGGACAAATAGAGCCATGTGCAATCATCCATTATGGCTCATTACCTCGATGTCCGTAGAGAAATTCCAGGCAAAGCACCAATCTGTAACGATGCTGGATGGCATCAGGGGAGAGTAAAGCTCTTATATTTCGATGATGCCAGATCGGTAGACCTGTATAAGGCTGCTTTGAGTAGAGCGGGTGAGGTGTGGCCGGTCGCCCAATTGGATGTTGTCTAAAAAACAACACACCTAGTCACCCTAGAGCCATCATGTGGGTTACAGAAGAGCCCTCCAACTCGACTGACATACTAGATATAATAAAAGATTCTAATCCTGGTCTGCCGACCCATAAATGGAGAATTAGCAAGATAGATGAGGCGGATGGTAAAACGCGGAAGGTCAATTTGATCCTTAACGCTGTATCTACCTCCCATATACCACGTGCAAGTACAACCCAGCAATATGTTTTCGAGTCAATAGTCTTGAAGGTATACAAGCAGGATATAGCTTCCACTACGGAAGGCTATTAGTCCACAGTGATTGATACACGGCTTTCTGGAAGTGCGGAGGGACCCACTCCCATTATTTCTGGTGACTACAACTCAAACAGAAGATCTGTAACGTCCATCTCTAAGAACGAAAGCTCTACATCGGCACAGAGGAGCTGAGGCGAGTCTTCGGACACTTTGAAGCATCTGGCGTGGACATGATTCTCGATGATACGACGAAAAGTTCGATAACACCCTTGTGGGGGTGAATGTTATTTTGTCGATTTTCAATGATGGTAAGAATTCTACAGATTAACCTCCATCACGCTAAAGCAGCCTCAGCCTCAGGAAGAGTGTGCGTTATCAGGACACCCAACTTTAAAATGCTTGTGGCCAACTGTGAAGGCACTCCAAGAACTTGCATTTTGGCCAGGAAAGATCTAAGTAACTTTCTCCTGACTAATTTAAGTGGTAAAGACCAAACAGCTGCTAGTCTGTAGTTCAGTAATCGCATTTATTTTGGTGGTCTCCAGATACATGCCTTATAAAGCTGTAGTACCTACAGCTCTCTTCAAGGAAATATTAGAAGCAACGTCTGACGAGCTTGAGCTGATTATTGGCGCAGACACGAATGCTCATCATACTATCTGAGGTAGTACGGATATAAACAATAGGGGTGATTCGCTTCTTGACTTTATTCTAACTATCAACCTTACTATTTGTAACATAGGCAATAAAACGACTTTTACAATTAAAGACAGACAAAAAGTACTCGACGTAACGTTTGTTACTAACCGGCTGTCAGACGAAATTATTTGGTGAAATGTACTAGACGACCACTCATTCTCAGATCACCATTAAACCTGCCATCCACATAGAAATGTGAGAAAGACAAAGTGGCACCTGTGTGAGAAGAATTTCAAAAGAGTACTCATCTCTAAACTTCTGTATGACGAATGACAAAGCCTTTCCATTGAAGAAGCCTGTTCAAAAACAAGGTACAAGGGTAAAACTAAACCTCAATGGTGGACCTCTGAGCTAACGGTTAGGAAAAAGACCAGCAACAAGCAATTCAACAAGGCAAAATGTACTGGGGTCGCTAATGATTCACCCAGGAAAATAATTGCTTGGAATTCGATTGTAACAATAAACCAGTAAGGAAAGGCTAAAGTCGGGCGGTGCCGACTATATAATACCCTACACCACTCTCGTAATATTGAATAACTCTGATATATAAATTTTGTAATTCATGTATAAATTGTTTACATAAATTTACTTTTGGGACATTTTATACTTAAATAATACCCTGTACCACAGTGTGGTGTAGGGTATAAAAACGATTGGATCTAAAGAGCCAAATCGGATGAGCTATAGCTAAATCTTTACCGATTTTCTTCAAATTCCGCAATGTTGGTTCATGAATCAAGAAACTCTACCATTCTACATTTCAAAACGATTGGATGTAAAATATAGCTTCTATAGAACTAAAGGGCCAAATCGGACGAAACATATATATGGGAGCTATATGTAAATCTTAACCGATTTTCTTCAAATTCGGTAGTGTTGGTTCATGGATCAATAAACTCTACCATTCTAAATTTCAAAACGATTGGATGTAAAATACAGCTTTTATAGGACTAAAGGCCAAATCGGACGAAACATATATATGGGAGCTATAGCTAAATCTTAACCGATTTTCTTCAAATTCGGCAGTGTTGGTTCATGGATCAAGAAACTCTACCATTCTAAATTTCAAAATGATTGGATGTAAAATACAGCTTCTTCAGGACTAAAGAGCAAAATCGGACGAAACATATATATGGGAGCTCTAGCTAAATCTTAACCGATTTTCTTCAAATTCGGCAATGTTGGTTCATGGATCAAGAAACTCTAACATTCTACATTTCAAAACGATTGGATGTAAAATACAGCTTCTATAGGACTAAAGGGCCAAATCGGACGAAAGATATATATGGGAGCTATATCTAAATCTGAACCGATTTTCTTCAAATTCGGCAATGTTGGTTCATGGATCAAGAAACTCTACCATTCTAAATTTCAAAACGATTGGATGTAAAATACAGCTTCTATAGGACTAAAGGGCCAAATCGTACGAAAGATATATATGGGAGCTATATCTAAATCTGAACCGATTTCAACCAAATTCAATAGCGATCTTAACAGCCGCGACATACTCTAAACTGCAAAATTTCAGAACGATCGGAGTAAAATTGCGACCTGTAGTCGACGAACAACTTTACATGGACAGACGAACGGACGGACGGACAGTCGTTAAATCGACTCAGCTAGTAATTCTGAGTCGATCGGTATACTTTAAGGTGGGTCTAGCTGTGTTATTTTCAGGTGTTACAAACATCTGCCGTGAAACAAACTTATAATACCCTGTACCACAGTGTAGGTATAAAAGGGTATAAAAAATAGTACTAGCAACAAAAAGCCTACACCGTGTGTCGGTTGTATTTATATATAAATAGTTGAAACAACAATAATAACATGGATACCATCAAATAAAAATGCTTGCAACTAAATCGATGGTTGTATCAATCGTATTAAGATAGTTTTGTCAGTGACACTCGGTTAGTTGTGGTAACCAATTTTAAACTTTCATTATAGTACCATATGATCGATTTTTGGTTGTGACAACCAATGTTTTATTCTTGACAACAGAAATTGTATGAATAGACCGAAGATTATTATTGCAACGAATAATTGGTTGCTACAACAGAAAAAATATTAATAAATAATCGTTTTTTGATTAATCATTTCCCAAATTTAGAATAATTAAATGTATTTTGAGAAATACAACCGAAATATTGGTACTACAACAGAAAAAATATTAATAAATAATCGTTTTTGATTATCCCAATCATTTGCCAAATTTAGAATAATTAAATGTATTGTGGGAAATACAACCGAAAGATTGGTTGCTGTTCTTTTGCTGATACATGACAAATAAAAAATTAAATTACTCGACATAAATAAATCTTCGACATTTTGTTCAAGAGCGGTATATGTAGTCAAAAATAATCTCGGGTGGATAATAATGTGTGGAATGCAGAATATGTTGTGCAAAATGTTTTACATACATAAAAAATAAAAGCAACAATCATGAAATTGAAAGCACAGGGTTAAGCGATATTTGCATAAAAGTTTTGTGTTTTTTTCGTGTGCTAAAATTTGTGTCAAACATTTCCACATCTCATAATAGTGATGAATTTGTAATATGGGATATTTAATTTTGTTATGAATTGTTTGGTTTTTTGTTCAATAAATAAAATAAAAATTAATGAAAACTGTTTTTAATTAATTGTCGGTAGTATATGACTGAAAAATTGTCAGAACAACCAATTTTTTTTTTGAAACAGTTGGTTATGGCAACATACAACAGATAATTTAAGCCAGCATTTTCGTAGTATGCGCAACCAAACATGGAAGCAGAAGTATACCACAACCAAAATGTTGGTTGTCCCGATGGAATCACATGATAGTAGACAGAACTACCAAAATTCGGTTGGCAAATAATTCGGTTGAGGCAACCAAACTAAATTCTGTGTGTTGGGATGCCTATAAAGAGCAATTTGCAGGATGAGGAATAAAAAACAGCGAGCAGTGGCTTAATTTACTGCTCGACACACATTTTGCGGGGAACTCACTAACAGAACCCACTAACAGAACCCGAGGCTCAGCAGGACCAACAAGAGTGCGAGTGGACTGCGAACGTCGCTAGCTTGTTGACTGAGAGATCCAGAATAAGCTGGGCTATTAACAGCCTTGAGCCCTTCAACTGAAATGCAGAAGATGTTAAAGTACATTACCCCGTGGCTGGAGAAAATCTATGTAGGCTGTATTAGGCTTTCATACATCCCGAGTCGATGTAGGGATACCAAAGTGGTATTCATACCCAAAGCGGGAAAGATATCGCACTGTAGGCCCAAAGACTTCAAACCCATTAGCTTATCCTCCTTCCTATTGAAAGGTTTGGAAAGACTTTTAGATTATCTTGGATACAAAACTCCTGTCGGGGAACCAACATTCTTACAATAAGGGGAAGTCTACAGAATCAGCCTTGCACGAACCTGTGAACACTATTTCAAGGAATTCACAATGGTGGCATTTCTTGACATTGAATGGTGGCATTTCTTGACATAACATTCATTCAGATGCGGTAATTGCGGCACTGTCACATCTAAAGACTAATTCAAAGTCTGCTTAACAGAAGACGCTTAACAGCATGTTTTGGGTCCTTTACTCTAACAAGGTTTGTGAACAGAGGGACGCCACAATGAGGAGTAATGTCTCCACATATTTGGAACCTAGCGGTGAATGAAATCCTGCTAGATCTAGAACGTTGAGACTGCAAGGTCGTGGCATATGCGGACGACGTGGCAATCGCAGTGAGAGGCAAATTCGAAAACGTCCTCAGAGACATCATACAGGTGGCCCTGAACAAGTTGGCTAGATGAGTCAGAATTGGTTTTCTTTACTAGGATGAATAATGTCCCACATGTGGACCCTCCTACTCGGATAAATGGAACAGATCTAGTCTTTTCTGAAAGTGCAAATTTTTTAGGAATAATTCCAGATGGGAAAATGTTATTTACACTTAACGTATTGGAACGTGTCAGAAAGGCCAACGTCGCCTTATATGCCTGCAGGAAGACTGTAGGGTCGCTGTGGGGTCTCTCTCCTAAAATCATCCATTGGATATATATACTTGTAAGTATAGCAGTAGTTCGTCCAATATTGTTAGAAGACATTGTGGTATGGTGGACGGCAACTTACAAACTAACTATCACCAACCTACTGTCAAAGGTTCAGAGAACTGCCTGCCTGAGCATAACCGGAGCCCTAAGGACTACAGCGATTGAGTCTCTCCATATACTGCCGATTAATATTGTGGCAAAAGATATTGCAACCAGAGCGGCACTAAGATTAAACTGCCTATCAATGCGGAAGTACAAGAACTACGGTCACATGAGGATATCAAAGTGTAGTGCTATGTTAACCGACCGGGTGGACTATACACCAACGGTGTACACCTTCGAGAGAAATTACATCACTATGATTCCCGCCAGAGATGAATGGGTTGGCAGAATACCAGGTAATATAAACCATCTCCACTTTTATACGGATAGTTCGAAGCTTGATGAAAAGGTTGGCTTCGGAGTACACTGTGAAAAACTCGCTGTATTACATTATATCACAAATATTCTAACTTTAAAATTCTATAGCAAAATCTATCGAAAGTGAAAAAAAATGTTCCGTGCAAAATAAATCAATTAAATCTATTTATTTTACTGCAATTTTTATCAATTTAATTAATTAACGTTTAAATCATTTACCTCCCCCGCTGAATGAGTTAAAATATTTATCTACAAATTATGGCAAAAAAATATAATTTATTCATTTCTCAACGTTACGAATTGTTGACAACTTGAATTGCAACATTAAACGTGATATACAATTCGTTATAAATCTTAAAAATAAATTACCCAGACATTTTCATATTTGCAATGAATTACAAAAATATGGAAAAAGTGTTAAAAGCTCAAAACAATAAGAAGAAGACAAAACAAAAACAATTTCAATATTTCGGACATTTAAATAACACAGGTGGTTTTGACACGTTTTCGATATTGCTTTTATTTCTCCGCTAGGAAGGGGTGGGTGAAGGAAGCAACACAGGGCCTGATAATATTTGACAGGTATGTGTTTAAGGTTATTAAACACTGACGTTTAAATGTCAATTCGGTGTTGTGTTTAATGCTTTTTGTTGTTCTCCCGCAGAATAGGGAACGAGTTACAACAACTTAAGGTTTTTTTCGATATTTTTTTGTATTCAAAGTCAAAGTCAAATGGGAAAATATCTGTAGAATATTAAAATCACCTTTTGTTGTCTGTCGCTCATCACTTTTATTTTTTAATAGTAAAGAAGGTGTCAGTGGGGATTTATTTTGTTGATTTTTTTTGGATAGAAAAGTGATTGTGAATACACAAAACTGAAACCCCGAGGGTTGGCTAGACAATGGATCTGAGGACAAATACGAGTACATATGACAATTTTAGCTATGTATACTTATCAGGGATATTGTGTCGCTTGCCAATTGTATAATGAGCTTTGCTGTTTTGTTTACTATTTTATTTTCCTATGCTATTTGCATTTAAATAAAAATGACAGCAGACAGATTTTTTCAATAGATCAAAAAACCGTTCCCTGGATAGTTTATTTTTATAAACTATCTATCTCCAATGTAAATGATATAAGTTAACACGTAACTCAATTATTGCTATTTGAAGATCATGATCATGATCATGATCATGATCATGAACATGCACATGACTCTTTGCTATAATGATTACAATAAATCTTTTTTAATAATTAACTCGCCTTTTATTTTCAGGCATATTTAAAGGTATGAGTAATTCCAGCAATATGGATGAGCTTAAGATAAGCGAATAGGTTAATAGATTTTGTATAAATTAAAAATTAATTTAAGTAAAATCTAAACCCTAAAAGGGTTAGTTGCTTCAACTGATTTATTGAAAACTGATATTAGAACTTGTCAAAAGTAAATAAAAAATTTTGTTCTGCACATCTTTGGGAATATAGTTTTTAACTGATATATATTTTATTGCAAATAAAGGATGCCAAAGGCTCGAAAAGTATACCATAGGGTTCTATAATTCGTCTTTCGACAAATCGATTAGTCGACATTTTGATACAAAAAAGTCGAAATCGAAAGTTGACTTTTTCGATTTTTTTCATGTTCGAGTATTACTCGTACCAAATTTACATTACATTTGACTAAAATGAATAAAATCGTTTTGTGGGTTAGAACAAAAGGCTTTATTTAGTTGTATCAACACCAATATCGGACCAATTTAACAGTTAAAAATAAGTGTGATAATATGAATACACAGTCATCGCATATGCCATAACAATATAATTCTTTTTTTATAGTTATAAATATTTTGACAGAATAATTTTATAATAAGATAAAACCAGTAAGGAAAGGCTAAAGTCGGGCGCGGCCGACTATATAATACCCTACACCACTCTCGTAATATTGAATAACTCTGATATATAAATTTTGTAATTCATGTATAAATTGTTTACATAAATTTACTTTTGGGACATTTTATACTTAAATAATACCCTGTACCACAGTGTGGTGTAGGGTATAAAAACGATTGGATCTAAAGAGCCAAATCGGATGAAACATACATATGGGAGCAATAGCTAAATCTTTACCGATTTTCTTCAAATTCGGCAATGTTGGTTCATGAATCAAGAAACTCTACCATTCTAAATTTCAAAACGATTGGATGTAAAATATAGCTTCTATAGAACTAAAGGGCCAAATCGGACGAAACATATATATGGGAGCTACTAAATCTTAACCGATTTTCTTCAAATTCGGTAGTGTTGGTTCATGGATCAAGAAACTCTACCATTCTAAATTTCAAAATGATCGGATGTAAAATACAACTTCTACAGGACTAAAGAGCAAAATCGGACGAAACATATATATGGGAGCTATAGCTAAATCTTAACCGATTTTCTTCAAATTCGGCAATGTTAGTTCATGGATCAAGAAACTCTACCATTCTAAATTTCAAAACGATTGGATGTAAAATACAGCTTTTATAGCACTAATGGGCCAAATCGGACGAAGCATATATATGGGAGCTATAGCTAAATCTTAACCGATTTTCTTCAAATTCGGTAGTGTTGGTTCATGGATCAAGAAACTCTACCATTCTAAATTCAAAATGATTGGATGTAAAATACAGCTTCTATAGGACTAAAGAGCAAAATCGGACGAAACATATATATGGGAGCTATAGTTAAATCTTAACCGATTTTCTTCAAATTCGGCAATGTTGGTTCATGGATCAAGAAACTCTACCATTCTAAATTTCAAAACGATTGGATGTAAAATACAGCTTCTATAGAACTAAAGGGCCAAATCGTACGAAGCATATATATGGGAGCTATAGCTAAATCTTAACCGATTTTCTTCAAATTCGGTAGTGTTGGTTCATGGATCAAGAAACTCTACCATTCTACATTTCAAAATGATTGGATGTAAAATACAGCTTCTACAGGACTAAAGAGCAAAATCGGACGAAACATATATATGGGAGCTATAGCTAAATCTTAACCGATTTTCTTCAAATTCGGCAATGTTAGTTCATGGATCAAGAAACTCTACCATTCTAAATTTCAAAACGATTGGATGTAAAATACAGCTTCTATAGAACTAAAGGGCCAAATCGGACGAAACATATATATGGAAGCTATAGCTAAATCTTAACCGATTTTCTTCAAATTCGGTAGAGTTGGTTCATGGATCAAGAAACTCTACCATTCTAAATTTCAAAATGATCGGATGTAAAATACAACTTCTACAGGACTAAAGAACAAAATCGGACGAAACATATATATGGGATCTATAGCTAAATCTTAACCGATTTTCTTCAAATTCGGTAGTGTTGGTTCATAGATCAAGAAACTCTACCATTCTAACTTTCACAACGATTGGATGTAAAATGCAGCTTCTTCAGGACTAAAGAGCAAAATCGGACGAAACATATATATGGGAGCTATAGCTAAATCTTAACCGATTTTCTTCAAATTCGGCGATGTTGGTTCATGGATCAAGAAACTCGACCATTCTAAATTTCAAAACGATTGGATGTAAAATACAACTTTTATAGGACTAAAGGGCCAAATCGGACGAAACATATATATGGGAGCTATAGCTAAATCTTAACCGATTTTCTTCAAATTCGGTAGTGTTGGTTCATGGATCAAGAAACTCTACCATTCTACATTTCAAAATGATTGGATGTAAAATACAGCTTCTATAGGACTAAAGGGCCCAATCGGACGAAACATATATATGGGAGCTATAGCTAAAACTTAACCGATTTCAACCAAATTCAATAGCGATCTTAACAGCTGCGAAATACTCTAAACTGCAATTTCAGAACGATCGGAGTGAAATTGCGACCTGTAGTCGACGAACAACTTTACATGGACAGACAGTATTGGATTAGGGGTTACTTTCGGCTTATAGCCACACAAATTCGGAGCCAAATCTGTCTAATCTGACAAATTCCGTGAATAAGTACGACGAAAAAAATTTTATTATTTTGGTTCTTTCTGTTTAGGTTTTTTTTTACTTTTATGCGACTTTCTGATCACTTGATCATTAGCAATTTTTATCGTTTCCTGTATTTTACTACACATTAATGAAGAAAACTAGAAAAATTTTTAGTAAAAAAATCGAAAAGTCTTCTTTAATCGACTTTTTATACCCTCCATCATAGGAAGGGGGTAAAATAACTATGTCATTCCGTTAGCAACACCTTGAAATATTGATCTGCGACCCCATTAGGTCTATATATATTGTTGATCGTCGGTTGGCAAATAATTCGGTTGAGGCAACCAAATTGTATTCTCCCTCCCAGCTCTCTAGGAGGATCAAATTTGGTAGAAATACTGCTACACACAGAATACAATTTGGTTGCCTCAGCCGAATTATTTGCCAACCGAATTTTGATAGTTCTGTCTCCTATCATGCGATTCCATCAGGACAACCATAATTTTGGTTGTGGTATACTTCTGCTTCCATGTTGACAACAATCATATTTGGTTGCGCCAACTAAGAAAATGGTGGCTAAAATTATCTGTTGTATTTTTTAAAAAATTGATTGTTCTGACAATTGGTCAGTCATATACTACCGACAATTAATTAAAAACAGTTTTCATTAAATTTTATTTTATTTATTGAACAAAAAACCAAACAATTGGTACATATTACAAATTCATCACTATTATGAGATGTGGAAATGTTTGGCACAAATTTTAGCACACGAAAAAACACAAAACTTTTATGCAAATATCGCTTAAGATTGAAGAAAAAGCCATCGAAAACAACATTTTTTAGAAACAATAGGAAAATAATTATATGGATGGGAAAAAAGGTACGTTTGACCCAAAGTCAAATTTTCAACAACCTCGAACTCGGACAGTCCTCAACCGATCTCGTTGAAATGTTGTGCCATAACTACTGTCAAATAGGACTAAACTAGGTACAAGATTCATCCCGATCAGAATACATCTGTTTTCGAAATTAACTCACTTGACATGAAATCCCCCATATAACTAAATCTGAACCGATTATCATAAAAATCGGAGTTCAATTGCGACCAGTACTTGCGAACATTCTAACGATGGACAGACGAAAGGGTGAACATGGAAATTATATCTAATCTGCTAGTAATTCTGAGTCGATGAGTATACTTTATATCCAATATTTTAGGGGTTACAAACATCTGAGCCAAGACAAACTTATAATAATACCCTGAACCACAGATTGGCGTAGGCTATAACAATCGACTTTGTTAGTGAGATCTGGAATCTTTGTTCTGGACTATCTCATACATCTCACACTGTCTATGAATATCTTTAATTGTGAAGTTCTCGGCTTAATTGTTTTGTTTTATAACGGAGCGTGAAGTAATACTGAGAAATGCAGTCAACTTGGTGATGTGTTAATCAAGTTTTACCTATATTCTACAGCAGCAATTAATTAATATTTAATGATTTTCTTTACCACATTAAAGCTTTCACTGCTAAAAATAAAAAAGTACCAGAGATTTTAAAATGATAAAAACTGTCTTATAATTAATTTAGATTTTTTACATGTTATAATTTAGTTTACATTTTTTTATACATATAGAACTTGCTTAAATTATATAGCAATGTAATCAAAATGAATAAGAAAACTTGAGTGAATCTTTATGTTTTTTTTTTTCTAGAAATATTCACTCAATATCCAAAGCAATGGCTATTGAATATTAATTATATTTTTTTCTTATTTTATATAAAGGTAACTCAGTTCAATGACAGCCGATCCATTAGTTAACTAAAATATTTGTAATAGTATTTTTTGCTATATTTCTATTTCAATTCATAAGAATTTGTGTATTCCATACACGCAGTAAGTGTTCTTGTAAATAATTTATGCCCATTTTTGGCTGACTAGAATTACAAAAAAAAAATTAAAACAAATCGACATTTTGACAACAAACGTGTAACGCACATATGGCAGTTGTCATCGCTAAAGCGGATGGATAATCGCTTGCACATACATACATACTCGTACATGTAAGAGAGTACATATATCAATCGACAAACGAGCAATAATTTTAACAAAGTGTTACAAATTCATTAGTAATTATTAGAATACTTTTCGATTAGGACACTCGAAGAAAAATGGCAAATTAAAAATTACCGTGAAACATTTGAAAGTTTTTATCCTTTACATTGGCGGGAGATACCTATTTTTTTACTCGACTATAGGTACTATAAAAGCATTAAACGGCACAAAATTTCCAGTATTTTTATGCACATGTATGTACAAAATGGTCCCTTTGTTTGGGAGGTACCAAAAGGGTCAGGGCTTCGTCACCCATCAAGTTGATAGCGACAGATAAACTATTACTATGTGTGGAATTACAGAGGATTCGGATATGTAGTATAGAAGTTATTAAAGAATCAGTATTTTAATCAGTTTTAACCTTTAGTCAGGAAGATACTAGATCCCCTATCTTAGCATGTGATAGAAAAAATATTACCATACATGTTTCATAGCCCCCATATAAAGTTTCTTCGAATTAGAATTCCTCATGTCCTCTAGGCCATATTTGTTTGCCGATTTGAATGAAGTTTTAGTATTGATATCAATTTTGGCTTAACTAATTTCTAGTGCAAATGGGCCTTATCGGTCAATTTTTGATATAGCTCCCATATAAATGAGCCTTCCGATTTGTCTTCCTAACGCTCCAAATGTCTAATTGTAAACGCTATACGAGTAGCTTTTATTTAGGAAGACCCGATATATGAGCGTCTCTTTTGTTTTGTCTTGACATATATCCTTAGTAAAAATATGTATAAAACAGGGTTATTGAAAGAACATTCTAAAACTTACTGGTTTTACAAAATAATTTTCAATTTTGAATCCATGTTTTGGTAAACTTACCTGAAATAAAAGGAAAACATAAATTATTAAATATTACTAAAATTAAAAAAATATTATTTTAAACCGTTTTCTAAAAAAACTGAATTTTTGTATGTAGTAAAGAATTCTCTGCAAATGTCAGTTTGTTCAAGCGACGTGAATATTGTTTTATCCTCTACCATAGGATGGGAGTATACAAACTTTGTCATTCCGTTTTCAACACCTTGAAATATTGATCTGAAAACCTAAAAAGTATATATCGTCCCCTCAATAAAACAATAGCGTATACGCATATACACCATTATTTTTTTTATTGCATTATAAGAATTTACGTAATCGATTCTATATCTGGTAAAAATTTGGTGGAATTCTACTTCCACAAAGTGGGTCAAAAGTTAAATTGAAAAAATAGTGTGTATAACGGGTGATCCAAGTAGAGATACTTTTTTCAATAGCCTTTTTTTTTGACAGATCACGTGTGAGTCGTGTCATGCTGTCATGTTATTTTTTTTCAGTATTGTTTGGCATTTCATCATGGAAAGACTTACGCCTGAACAACGTTTACAAATCGTTCAACTTTATTACGAAAATTCACGTTTTGTGAGGAATGTGTTTCGTGCACTTCGCTCAACTTATGGTCAACATAATCGACCTACTGAGCGTACTATTCGCAACACCATCACCCATCTTGAGACCCAGCATTCATTAGTGGATAATATTCGACCGAATAGACCACGCCCAGCATGCAGTGAAGAAAATTTAGCGACCGTAGCTGAGCGTGTACACGAAGACCGTGGAGAGTCGATTCGGCGCCGTTAGCAGCAACTCGGACTGATGTATGGAACGACTTGGCGCATTTTAAGTCGAGATCTTAAATTGAAAGCATACACAATACAGCTTGTTGAAGAACTGAAGCCGCCCGACCTTCCCAAGCGACATCGCTTCGCTCTTGAAAAGTTCCAAGAAGATCCGACGTTTTCGAGCCAAATTTTGTTCAGCGATGAGGCCCATTTCTGGCTCAATGGGTATGTAAACAAGCAAAATTGCTGCATTTGGGACGAAGAGCAACCTGAAGAGATTCAAGAGCTGCCACTTCATCCAGAAAAAACAATGGTTTGGTGTGGTTTGTGGGCCGGTGGAATCATCGGTCCATATTTCTTCAAAAATGATGCCGGTGAGAACGTAACCGTCAATGGCGACCGTTATCGTGCCATGATAACCGACTATTTGATGCCTGAAATTGAAGGTCGTTATCTCGAAGACATTTGGTTTCAACAAGACGGCGCCACTTCTCACACATCGCATCAATCAATGGATTTATTGAGAGAACACTTCGGTGAGCAAATAATTTTACATTTTGGGCCGGTCGATTGGCCACCAAGATCGTGTGATATCACACCGTTAGACTTTTTCCTGTGGGGATATATAAAGTCTAAAGTTTATGCGGACAAACCCGCTTCGATTCAGGCCTTGGAGCAAAACATCACGCGTGTCATTCGCCAGTTACCAGTCGAAATGCTCGAACGAGTCATCAAAAATTGGACTCAACGGATGGACCATCTGAGACGTAGCCGCGGCAAACATTTGATAGACATAGTCTTCAAAAAATAAATGCCAAAGAATGTTTTTTAACATTCCCCATTCAATTTGAATTTTCTGTGTTTTTTTTTTTAAAGTAGGGAACCTCGATATATGAACTGTTTAAGCAACATTTTTAACCGATTTGAAAAAAATGACACAAAAAAGTCTCTTGATACACTTAGACATAATACTAAATTTTAAGAAAATCGGTTCAGATTTAGATATAGTCTACCGATTTAACATGTAAGAGCGGTAGAAATCGTTTTTTTATACCCGATCAGTACGAAATTTGGCAGAGAGAGGTTTCTTATTACATGTATGAACTCTATCAAATTTGGGGAAAATCGGTTTAGATTTAGATATAGCCCCCATATTGTATCTGTTTCCCCGATTTGGTATCAAAGCGCTATGGAAGTTGTACTTTACTTTCGATCATTGCAACATTTAGCAGAAAGAAGTTTCTTTATTTAGGAAATAATACTGTTTAAATTGGGGATAATCGGATCAGATTTGAATATAGCCACATATATGTATACTATGTTCCTGCCTATTTAGTATTTAAGCGCTATTGAAACTCTATTTTACGTTCGAGATTTATATAATTTGGCAGAAATTCGACTTTTGATGTATGTATAGTCCCATCTATTTCTTCCTTCCGATTCTTCAATAATACACAATTTGAGGTTATCATTTCAGATCAGGTTTATTAGATCAACATCTTCAACTCCTCCCTTGAATAAGGGATTATATAGTCGGCCCTGCCCTACTTTCTGCCTATTCTTAGTGTTTTTTTTATTTTAATAATTTTTTAAATTAAAACCTTAACAACATTTAAAAATTCAAAATTATTATATTTGTATTATTTTATCGTAAAGTTTGATCGGTCATGAATACAGTGAGACCAATCGGAAGAAATTCGATGCATAATTAAAAAAGTTGTAGCTAATTAAGTAAAAGGTTTATTCACATGTTTAGAATTTCAGTTGATATATTTTGAATTTAAACGGACATATTTAGAATTTAAAATAATAAAAATCTTTCATTTAAAAATGTTCGCTTTACAGCTGAAAATGGTGTAATACACGGAGCCAAATCGCCTTTTTTGATACGTTTGAATCAAAAGGATATATATTTGTAAGACAATACTTTTAAATACTATGTATTTCTGAGCAAAAAAAATTTATTTGAAAATCAATAAAATATATTTGGAACGCATATATTAACATATTACAAAAAAATATGCAATATATACAAACTAAATTTCTCAAATAAAATATGTATGTGTCTAAATACAAATAAATTTATTGTTTAGGAATTTATCCAAATATATTTTATATAAAAAAGATTTTTTAGAATTTCAGTTAAAACTTTTCCTTGGTTTCGAATTGTACCTCCCAGTTACAATACCATATGCAGCATTAACTTCTGTTTAAATCAATCATTTCAAATTTCTGAGTTAGTATTCCAAGTCATCACTTATTGGCAATCCTCCGAATAATTATTTTTGAACCAAGATTATACGATTTCAATTATTATTATTTATTATTCATTTATTTATATGAATTACAATACAAAGTAAATTTATATTCCAATTTTACGGTCCAGGGAAAAGCCGGGTTACAAAGACGGCGACAGTCCAGAGCCCTTGCTCTTGTGGGAATCGAACCCACAACACCCAAACTCATAGGCGAGCACGCTACCAACTCACCTACTAAGTTGGTAGTTGAAATTTAACAAAGTTAACACAATTTAACCCAATTAACGTATTTTCTGAATTCCCAAATTCAAATAAATATTTGTTTCGGAAATAATAGTTCCAAACAAAAACATATTGGGTTGTAAGCAAAGATTTTTTTGAATAACATTTTCCCAAATACTCGTATATACTTTTTGTGTGTACCCAATATTATATATTTAGAGTGTACCCTAAACATATATATGTTTCAAGCCGAATATGTTTAGAACAATATACTACAGAAGCGATTTTTTCCAGTGTGTATGGATTTTGAAAATCGATAAAGAATTCTCAACAATTTAAATCGATTCTGAACGAATAATCGATGGCCGCACCCCCATGTTGAACAATCATGATTCATGTGCAAATAAGCGGTAGAAATTTCGAGTCATATAACCAGATGTTTTATTTTCTCCAGATTATGAAACCGGAAGGAATCCGGTGTGAATAGACAACAATGTTTTTTTTTTTCTTAAATAAAAATTCCCACCCCGATTAATTAATTATTTTTTCACAGTCGGAAAAATAAACAAAAGCGTAAAACCAAACAAAGGTAGAAATAAAATGCAATTTCAGCTAACAACAATACAACACCTTTTTTGTACGCTTTAGAGTATTCACGGGCGTATGTATTTTTTTTTTTGAATTTTCATCAATAAGGCAAACGAAGGTAGACTCCCTAAAAGCGCTTTAAGGTTACCCCCAATACATGCCACAAACAAAAATACCTTCAGGTAAGGGTCAAGTTAGCTATAGATCCTCCAAATGCGGTAAATTAGCCTCAAGTCAAGGTAGGATTCAAGGTATAAATACCTTTTAAGGATTTCCACGTGTTATGCGTGTGACCAGACCAAGAAATTGCGTGTAAATTGCAAATATTTGTATTTTTACACAATTGCATGTAATTAAAATATTATATACAAAAAAACCAAGAAAAATCGTCATATTTTTTGCGTTTATGGACAAGGCCTTTTTACAAAGCCATACGTTTTTTATACCCTACACCACACTGTGGTACAGGGTATTATAAGTTTGTTTCACGGCAGATATTTGTAACACCTTAAAATAACACAGCTAGACCCACCTTAAAGTATACCGATCGACTCAGAATCACTAGCTGAGTCGATTTAACGATGTCCGTCCGTCCGTCCGTCCGTCCGTCCATGTAAAGTTGTTCGTCGACTACAGGTCGCAATTTCACTCCGATCGTTCTGAAATTTTGCAGTTTAGAGTATTTCGCGGCAGTTAAGATCGCTATTGAATTTGGTTGAAATCGGTTCAGATTTAGATATAGCTCCCATATATATCTTTCGTCCGATTTGGCCCTTTAGTCCTATAGAAGCTGTATTTTACATCCGATCGTTTTGAAATTTAGAATGGTAGAGTTTCTTGATCCATGAACCAACATTGCTGAATTTGAAGAAAATCGGTTAAGATTTAGCTATAGCTCCCATATATATGTTTCGTCCGATTTGGCCCTTTAGTCCTATAGAAGCTGTATTTTTCATCCGATCGTTTTGAAATTTAGAACGGTAGAGTTTCTTGATCCATGAACCAACATTGCCGAATTTGAAGAAAATCGGTTCAGATTTAGCTATAGCTCCCATATATATGTTTCGTCCGATTTGGCCCTTTAGTCCTATAGAAGCTGTATTTTACATCCGATCGTTTTGAAATTTAGAATGGTAGAGTTTCTTGATCCATGAACCAACATTGCCGAATTTGAAGAAAATCGGTTAAGATTTAGCTATAGCTCCCATATATATGTTTCGTCCGATTTGGCCCTTTAGTCCTATAGAAGCTGTATTTTACATCCGATCGTTTTAAAATTTAGAATGGTAGAGTTTCTTGATCCATGAACCAACATTGCCGATTTTGAAGAAAATCGGTTAAGATTTAGCTATAGCTCCCATATATATGTTTCATCCGATTTGGCCCTTTAGTCCTATAAAAGCTGTATTTTACATCCAATCGTGTTGAAATTTAGAATGGTAGAGTTTCTTGATCCATGAACCAACACTAGTGAATTTGAAGAAAATCGGTTAAGATTTAGCTATAGCTCCCATATATATGTTTCATCCGATTTGGCTCTTTAGATCCAATCGTTTTTATACCCTACACCACACTGTGGTAAAGGGTATTATTTAAGTATAAAATGTCCCAAAAGTAAATTTATGTAAACAATTTATACATGAATTACAAAATTTATATATCAGAGTTATTCAATATTACGAGAGTGGTGTAGGGTATTATATAGTCGGCACCGCCCGACTTTAGCCTTTCCTTACTGGTTTTATTTTATATACAATATTTTTGTAAACACACATTTTGATAGAGACGCGTAGACTCTCGGGCTTCTTTCTATAAATTATGGCGTCTTACTAACCCATTTCTTCATAAATGGAGAGGGCCTC
Source organism: Eudasyphora cyanicolor (assembly GCA_963930755.1). Classification (NCBI taxonomy): domain Eukaryota; kingdom Metazoa; phylum Arthropoda; class Insecta; order Diptera; family Muscidae; genus Eudasyphora; species Eudasyphora cyanicolor. Next base: position 68,854,900 of record OZ005734.1, read on the forward strand.
CGCCATCTGACACATACGACGGCGGCGGCATAGCGGCCTAGACTTGTGCATGATTTGCATTTTGTTTAAGTGTTTTTTGTTCAATTTTTTTATGTTATTGTTCATAACTTTTTGCCGTTGTTTTTGTTGGATAAGTCAGTGACTGTATGAACATATACAATTAGTCAATTAATTAATATTTCATTAACGTAGACGACGATGTTTTTATTTGGAGGTTTGTTTTTTCATTTAACCCTATAATAGGACTTCGCAAAGCTTGAATTTATTGTTTAGCTTTGTAGCAAATATGAATTATGGAAATAATCGATTTTAATCGATAAATTACCTTAAAAATATTTACATAGTTCAATAACTTTGTTTTTGCCTGGTGAGCATTTTTCAATTCAATAAAATGCCGAAGAAAAAAACTCCGAAATCGATTTTTTTCATCAGTTGGCAACGATAGACTTGTGCAGTAATTCTCTTGAATGGGTAAAAGAATTGTTGTTGCCAACTTTTGACAATATGCGACCATATTTCAAAGTAGATTATTTCCTGGTCGATATTTGTTCAATACTTCCTAAAAGAATTGTTCTTTTAAGAAATACTGAAGAAGTCTGTCGTTGATAACACTAGTTAACAAAATTTTTGTCGAAAGGATGCACATAACATTTTTTGGATGTAAACTGGTTTCCTAAACATTTAAAATCGAAGCGTTGAATATATCAGGGATATGTATAAACAGTACCAGATCTGCCATATGAGCTAATTGGGCTGAAGCCCCGGGGCGCAAGCAACATGAGGGACGCAAAATTTTTGTTTTCCCATTATTTAAGTTGGCAAAAAAATAATTTTTCATAAAATTAATAAATGACAGAACTGATGCTCCTAAAACTTTTATATTGCGGTTTAGAAAAATATGAAAATTATAAAAATCAATAATTTTATATTTGAATGCTTTGCTTTGCTTTTGAAGCCATAAATAACAATCAACTAGATCAGCCCTTCCCAACCGTACAGGGGGTCGTACCGATCTTGCAGGTGAGCCGCCATAACATTTAATAAAACATTTAATAAATTAGTAAAATATGTTAATTGGCAATTTTTATGGGGCTTTTAAAAATTTCTGTAAATTACTTCGGCAGTTCTTATGAAGATATAATAAACTAATCGTTTCTAATTCTAAGACATATATTTTTAATTTCTTTTTTAAATGTTCTGAAATTGTTTTAAGTTTTCTTTTTATTTTAAAACAAAAAAATCGTTAGTTTTCCAGGTATTTCAGATATGCTTTTTAATATGATTACCTTGTCTCGCATTTAGCTAGGCTATGTCCCACTCACTCATTTCGACAAAATACGATTTTATTGAAAATTTCGTAGAAATTGCATTTTTTATTGAAAATTTCGTAGAAATTGCATTTTTTATTGAAAATTTCGTAGAAATTGCATTTTTTATTGAAAATTTCGTAGAATTTTATTGAAAATTTTATCAAAATTACAATTTTATTGAAACTACATTAAAATGTTCTTGTAAATTTCATTAAAATTGCTATTTATTGTAAATTTAGTGAAAGTTGCATTTTTACAGAAAATTAATCAAATAGAAAACAACATTTTATAGAAAATGTCAATATTAGTATTTTTAAAAAAATTTGTTGAAAATTCTAAAGTTTAAGAATGATTTTTTGAAAATATTGTCGAAAATAAATATTTGTTCATATTCAGAAGTTATCTTCCACTAAATGACACATCGATCTTTAATCCTTTCAGTGGCCCTTAATCCGATCATCGATCATTGAAATTTCAACAAAATTTTCTAGAAAACATTTAATCTCAAGAAATTTTGTAGAGAAATGCAATTAAAACAATATTTTTTAGAGAAATGCAATTCAACACTTTTTCTAGAAAACTTCAATTTTAACAAAATTTTGCAGAAAAATGCAATTTCAACAAAATAAAAAAAATTTTATGAATATTTTTTAGAAAAACGTAAATTTTAAGGAATTTTGTAAAAGTTCTTTAATTTTTGTAGAAAAATTTAATTATGATGACATTTTCTGTAAAATTTTAATTTTCATTAAATTTTCTAGAAAACTGTAATTTCAACGGAATTTTGTAAAAAAAATGCAATTTCAGTGCAATTTTTTAGAGACTAAATAAAATGAAATTTTGCAGAAAAAATCCAATTTCGAGAAAATTTCATATTCAGGCGGCGAACAATTTGTCCACCACCTAATAGCCCTCTATGAGTAGAACAAATCCTATACAAGAATGATCTGTATCATATCAATATTTGACTTGTTTAAATCCTCATATAATTTTTCAAAAAGTGACTAAATTGATTTCTAAATCGTGGGTTTTTCATACAGCGTCTTCGACGACACCTAGTGAAATTATTGACAATTTTTATATTTGACATTTTTAGTTTTCTTGCACTAATTTCGAAAATTACGCTTTAGAATTAGAAAACCAGTAAGGAAAGGCTAAAGTCGGGCGGGGCCGACTATATAATACCCTACACCACTCTCGTAATATTGTATAACTCTGATATATAAATTTTGTAATTCATGTATAAATTGTTTACATAAATTTACTTTTGGGACATTTTATACTTAAATAATACCCTGTACCACAGTGTGGTGTAGGGTATAAAAACGATTGGATCTAAAGAGCCAAATCGGATGAAACATATATATGGGAGCTATAGCTAAATCTTAACCGATTTTCTTCAAATTCGGCAATGTTGGTTCATGGATCAAGAAACTCTACCATTCTAATTTTCAAAACGATTGGATGTAAAATACAGCTTCTATAGAACTAAAGGGCCAAATCGGACGAAACATATATATGGGAGCTATAGCTAAATCTTAACCGATTTTCTTCAAATTCGGCAGTGTTGGTTCATAGATCAAGAAACTCTACCATTCTAAATTTCAAAATGATTGGATGTAAAATACAGCTTTTATAGGACTAAAGGGCCAAATCGGACGAAGCATATATATGGGAGCTATAGCTAAATCTTAACCGATATTCTTCAAATTCGGCAGTGTTGGTTCATGGATCAATAAACTCTACCATTCTAAATTTCAAAACGATTGGATGTAAAATACAGCTTCTATAGAACTAAAGGGCCAAATCGGACGAAACATATATATGGGAGCTATAGCTAAATCTTAACCGATTTTCTTCAAATTCGGTAGTGTTGGTTCATGGATCAAGAAACTCTACCATTCTAAATTTCAAAATGATTGGATGTCAAATACAGCTTCTACAGGACTAAAGAGCAAAATCGGACGAAACATATATATTGGAGCTATAGCTAAATCTTAACCGATTTTCTTCAAATTCGGCAATGTTGGTTCATGGATCAAGAAACTCTACCATTCTAAATTTCAAAACGATCGGATGTAAAATACAGCTTCTATAGGACTAAAGGGCCAAATCGGACGAAACATATAATGGGAGCTATACCTAACTCATAACCGATTTTCTTCAAATTCGGCAATGTTGGTTCATGGATCAAGAAACTCTACCATTCTAAATTTCAAAACGATTGGATGTATAGTACAGCTTCTATAGGACTAAAGGGCCAAATCGGACGAAAGATATATATGGGAGCTATATCTAAATCTGAACCGATTTCAACCAAATTCAATAGCGATCTTAACAGCCGCGAAATACTCTAAACTGCAAAATTTCAGAACGATCGGAGTGAAATTGCGACCTGTAGTCGCGAACAACTTTACATGGACAGACGGACGGACGGACGGACATCGTTAAATCGACTCAGCTAGTGATTCTGAGTCGATCGGTATACTTTAAGGTGGGTCTAGCTGTGTTATTTTCAGGTGATACAAACATCTGCCGTGAAACAAACTTATAATACCCTGTACCACAGTGTGGTGTAGGTTATAAATAGACAAAATTCGCAAAAGTCATTTAATTTCCTTTTTACAAGCCAGCAACCTAACGTTTTTTGTGTCAGCAAAAAAGCTATTCTTGAGGAAACATTTTTTTTCTAATTTTATTAGAGAGTGTCTCTGAACCTCTTTTTCTCCTGGAATGCCAAATCGATTAACTCCTTAATACACATATTGAAAAAATTAAAAAAAAAATAATCAATAGTAAAAATTTTTGGCATCTATTAAGTGCTTTGACTTTCAAATTTCGATAAAAAAAAGTGGAGTTCATCAATTTGGCATTTGATTCATTCATATATCGAAGATAATTTGAGATTTCCGTAAAAACTTTAGAGTCAATATTGAATAAGCATATCCAAAAAAAAATCCCCCACTTTAGTATTTTAATGTATTCCACAAATAAATGACAAACTAATCACAAAAATGCCATCCCATTTTTTGAAGGTTATAAAAACTAAAAATATTGACCCTCAAACGTTTCAAATAAATCGAGTGAAATTCTGAAAAAAAAAACAACAAAAATAAAATCAAACCAATTTCATGTAGTACGCTCAGCTCAGCTCAGCTTAAACTATTAAAAAGTAATTAAACAATTTTGTTCATCCGTTGTTTGTAGTTGTTTTGGAGAATCTATAAAAAAAAGAACTAATTGTACTGATTGCAAAGATAGTGTGCGGAGTGGGTCGGTGGGGGTGAGGAATACATAACAATTAAATTGTACAATTCATCGGTTGTGTCGTGAAAAAATAATTGAGAGACCATTTTTTTTGATTAAATTGTTGCAGACGCAATCATTGAACAATTACTAAGACATACTTTCCTCGATTAATCTGGATAACATTGAAGATCAAGATGATCTTTGGAATGATTTTAAGAAAAATGATTTCAAGTTATATTGGCTTAATTTTTCTAAGATGCCAAACAATCTGCTAGATTATCACCCCTTGTCAACTGATGAAAATAACACAAAATCGCACAGAAAAAAATCTTTTTGTGTCCGAAATCTAAAAACTTTTCAGTGTAGATTGAGGCATACTAATAATCCATACAATTAAAACCAAAAATTTTTTTTTGGTAAATTTTTTTAATTATTTCCAAATTTCGTGAAAGCTGCCTTTAGTATTTTGACTATAGTTTTTGAAGTATAAATGCGATAGAGCGTTAAGTTAAAGGTAATTATGATGGCTACAAATCTTGGAAATATCTTTTTCTCGTCGAAAAAGATATTTAGTAACAGTCCCGAAAGAAGTTAGAAAAAATGTTTTTTTTTTAAATGGTTTTTTGCTGGCGCTAAAGAAAACATTAACCTGTAAGAAAAGACGTAAAGTCGGGCGGTATCGTCAGTATAATATCCTCCACCATTGTTTGCCAACAAATGCACAGAGAACCACTATTACTATCAATTGTTACAGGTTAAATAGAGTACATTTCTAAATTCCAGACACATAGGTTAAAAGTCAAATTCGACTGTGACCGACTGTGATCAAAACATGGACCGAAATACAACATTTACACAAGAGACGAGTTTATGCAATATGAAGTACAAACGCTTAAATTTCAGCATGATGGGTTAAAAAATGCATCGCCTAGAACATCAAGAAGTCTAATCGGAAGTTACCTTTATATAGAAGGCTATATCAAAATATGAACTGATGTAACATAATTCTGACAACTGGACCTGAAAGTAGCCCCAAAAATAATAACTTCTGCATCATTCGTTTAGTCAAGTTGGATCAATTAATAATTTAATGGCCATACTTTGGTATCCCTCCATCCATTCGGGATGTATGAAAGCCTGATACAGCCCACATAAATTTTCTCCAGCCAGGGGATTATGTACTTTAACATTTTCTGCATTTCTACAGGAATGATGCCGTCTGGTCCAGGTGACTTGAAGGGCTCAAAGCTGTTAATAGCCCAGCTTATTCTGGATCTCTCAGTCAACAAGCTAGCGACGCTCGCAGTCGACTCGCACTCTTGTTGGTCCTGCTGATCCTCGGGTTCTGTTAGGGAGTTCCCCGTGAAATGTGTGTCGAGCAGTACATTGAGCGACTGCTCGCTATTTTTGGTCCAGTTATTTGCTCATCCTTTATATATCCCATGGTACAGGGCGAAGCAGATAGTATCATCCTCAGCCTTGCGGCGTCGGAAACCTTTTCCACCCACACAAGGTATACCAAGAGCGAAGCTGTTATTTACATCCAATCATTTTGAAATTTAGAATGGTAGAGGTTTTTCATCCAAGGACCACATTGACGAATTTAAGGAAAATCAGTTCAGATTTAGATATAGCCTCAGGCAGGCAGATGTTTCAGCGCTACAGAAGCTGTATTTCGCATCTAATCGTTTTGAAATTTGACAGGTTTTGCAGAGTTTTTTCATCCGAAGACCCACAATGCAGAGTTTTTAAAAAATCGTTTCAGTTTTAGATATAGCCCGATTATATCCTGAGTGCAAATCTAAGGGTATAAAATTATTTTTATTGACATTAGGAGAATAATATTGATACATTTCTTCCTCTTCGCAGATCTTTCAGCGCTACAGAAGCTGTATTTCGCATCTAATCGCTTTGAAATTTGGCAGAGTTTTTTTCATCCAAAGACCCACAATGCAGAGTTTTTAAAAAATCGTTTCAGTTTTAGATATAGCCCGATTATATGCCGAGTGCGAATCTAAGCGTATAAAATATTTTTTTTTTGACATTAGGAAAATAATATTGATACATTTTCTCTTCTTATTCTGCTCCCATAGGGTGGTGTAGGTTATTATATAGTCAGCTCCGCCCGACTTTACCTGTTAAACCGAAACTTGGATTTAGGCCAACCACATTTTAATCCGAAATTAACATTTAAATTTTAAATAAATGTATTCAGTAATAATAAGCGGTCAAAGTCTACCAAGAAATGTTTTTTCTAAAAATAATCTAAAAATAGTTAGCTTGGCTTATTTTGAAAAAATATATCGTTTTGATGTTTCATACATATATTGACATCATTTTTAAGTGGGTTCTCTGTGTTTTTTAATTATTTCTCTCTCTACTTTCAACTCTATTGTAATCTACAAAAAAATCACATGAAAAATGCAAACATACTGCGTTCAGTTTGTCATTACAGCAACAAAAATAGCACGCGACAAAACGGAAAAACTGGCATTCCGACAGACAGACAAACGGATGAATGGACGGACAGACAGGAAAATTGGTTTAAACTCATGCATTCGGTTACAATCGCATAAATACCGGAAATCCAAATAAAGTCACAATTCATTCAGAGACACAAAACAAAACAAAAATGCCAAAAAGAAAACAGTTACAAAATGCAACAAGACGGACCGGACCGCAGGTAAACAACAACAGCAACAGGTTATATGCCGTATTGGTCAAAGACAACAGCGACAACAATAAATTTAAAATTTAGCAAAAAACACAAGTTTTCAGAAGCAAAAGTTATTCAACTTTGACAAGAGAGAAAGAAAGAAAACCATGAAAGTATTATGCAAATTTATGGCCGCGCAAAAATTCTTGCTTTTTATTTTTGACATTGACCATACAAATCACACAATTATTTATTATTATTTTTGACAAAAATTTTACATTGAAATAATTATTTATTTGCTTGTTTTTCGTTTTTCATTTGTGTTATGTATTATTTCTTTGAAATTTTACAAATTCTTTTTAATAATTCGCATAACGGTTGACCGTAAACGGAGTTGCCAATTCATTGCTAATAATGGCACCATAATAGGGTTCACACACTGTCTGCCGTATATGGAGAGTTGCCAACTCATTGCGTTTAATATCTACATTAAATAAAAAGATTCACACTCACTTGGCAGCTGAATTGGCGGCCTTACCTGTAATTGATGAAGAATGACACCTTCGCCGGCAAACCACCACCAACAACAACAACACTAATAATAGTAGTAATGATGATTACAGCTAAAGAGTATTTTCCTGCCATAACTAATGGGATTTCTGCCAACAAAGAGGCTGAAGAAGAAAAATCCAGTGATAAAGTTGTAATTGTCATTTTGAAGTTGCGCACAATACTAATTGCCCACGATGAAATAATAAGTAGTCTACAGGTCTTTGAACTGTTTCTTATAGAGGGGACAGTGATCTTAACTTCTTCATTTCATTTGGGAAAACAAACAAAATATTTCAAAAATAGCAATCAATGATGAGTAGTAAAGAAAGAATTTATGACGAATAGGAAAACAATACAAGTTCCGAGTATTTTCCAGAAAATATGGTTTTCATTTACCAACTGTCACCGGTAGATGAGACATGCGGTAATTTCCACAAAATGGTTTGGGCTTTTGTTTATTTTTCTCAGTTAAATTAAGCCTTAAATAAATATTTAAGAATGCAAATATGTTATTATACTTTTACTAAAAATAAATAAAAATTGTATTGGTTGAGAGCCAATTTTAAAAAAATTTCACTTACTCTACAAATATGGTAACAGTGCAGAACTTATATACAGTGAACCTAAAAAGTATTTGTATATTCAAAATGATAAAAAATAGTTGTAAATGGTCCTTCGAGCAGGATAGTGTTCGATTTCAACGAGTTTCAGAGCTGTCCGCGGCCCAGATGTGTCTCAATAAAGTTTTCCGCATTATGCAGTACTTCGGAAAACGTAGTGCCCACAGACGTTTTCCAATCAAATAACGGGTGATCCAAGTAGATATGCTTTTTTCAATAGCCTTTTTTACAGATCACGTGTGAGTCGTGTCATTCTGTCATGTAATTTTTGTTAAGTATTGTTTGACATTTCGTCATGGAAAGACTTACGCAACGTTTACAAATCGTTCAACTTTATTACGAAAATTCGCGTTCTGTGAGGAATGTGTTTGGTGCACTTCGCTCAACTTATGGTCAACATAATCGGCCTACTGAGCGTACTATTCGCAACACTATCACCCATCTTGAGACCCAGCATTCATTATTGGAATTGGCGCATTTTACGTCGAGATCTTAAATTGAAAGCAAAATACAGCTTGTGCAAGAACTGAAGCCGCCCGACCTTCCCAAGCGACATCGCTTCGCTCTATGGGCTCTTGAAAAGTTACAAGAAGATCCGACGGTTTCGAGCCAAATTTTGTTCAGCGATGAGGCCCATTTCTGGCTCAATGGGTATGTAAACAAGCAAAATTGCCGAATTTGGGACGAAGAGCAACCTGAAGTGATTCAAAAGCTGCCACTTCATCCAGAAAAAAACAACGGTTTGGTGTGGTTTGTGGGCCGGTGGAATCATCGGTCCATATTTCTTCAAAAATGATGCCGGTGAGAACGTAACCGTCAATGACGACCGTTATCGTGCCATGATAACCGACGATTTGATGCCTGAAATTGAAGCTCGTGATCTCGGCGACATTTCGTTTCAACAAGACGGCGCCACTTCCCACACATCGCATCAATCAATGGATTTATTGAGAGAACACTTCGGTGAGCAGATAATTTCACGTTTTGGTCCGGTCGATTGGCCACCAAGATCGTGTGATATCAAAGTTACCAGTCGAAATGCTCGAACGAGTCATCAAAAATTTGACTCAACGAATGGACCATCTGAGACGTAGTCGCGGCCAAAGTTTGATAGACATAATCTTCAAAAAATAAATGCCAAAGAATGTTCTTTCAAATGATATACATACATTCCCCATTCAATTTGAATTTTCTGTGTTTTTTTTCTTTAAAAAAGTAGGGAACCTTGAAATGGATCACGCTATATAATAAGCTTATCTAAACTGAGGTATGGCAGAGTCTGGCCAGACAGAGATTTCATCATTGGCGCTTTAAGAACCAGGCCGTCTGATGACCTTAATTTAATACTATATTTGTTCCCTGTGGATATTAGGTTTAGCTTAGGGTGCCAGTCGGAGTTACCAGCTCTCATAGACCAATTGAGGTCCCTAGCGCTATTCGGAACTAACCTGTTTCATTGAAAGTTATCAACAATACGAATATCTGTACTGACCAGAGATGTCAGACTTACTAGAGAGGCCGACCGCAGTACATCCAGACGTCGTTTACTCAAATCGGAACAGTATCAAAGCAGGTGATCAAAGCTCTCAACTTCCTCCTCATCTGCACAGCTTTTGCACAAGTCTTTGGACTCAATTCCCTAACTCCTAGCGTATTCGCCTATTAGGAAATGTCTTGTGAGAACTGACATTAACGTAAACAACCTTTTCCTCTCTAGTGCGAAAATATATTTCGTCCTTCTTATGTCGTATTTTGGCCACATTTGTTTAGCTACCCTTAGGATAAGGTTATGGTGGCATCCAATTGAGATCCCTAGTGCCACCACAGGCCAAAGTACCTCTCAACGGAACCAACTTGTTTGATACACAAAGTTATCAATAATACTAATATCGGTACCGGAAAGATCTGTCAGACTTCCTAGACAGTCCGACCTTAGTATATCCAGATGTCGTTTACTCAATGCGGGACAGTAATAGAGAAGGTGTTCAATGCTCTCAACTTCTGCCTCATCTACACAGCTTTTGCAACATTCATTGGCCAGACACTAACGTAGACAGTCTTTCCTCTCTTGTGCGAGGAAGAATTTTTACTTTTGTAGGTCGTATCTTGGTTAGATTTGTCTAGCTACCCTGCATGTGTCGATTTTTGTCCATCTTTTATTGGACTGCCTCTTGCCTAAGCCAAAGATTGCATGTGGGCAGCGGCACTGGCAATATAATGTCCTCCATTCCCTAGCAAGTTCATAGGCTTTGTAGTTCCCCGTGATATCCCTATGTCCCGGTATAATGTATATTTAAAACTGCTCAGCCATCTTTTTGAGAGATCTGCGGCAGTAGAGTACTGTTTGTGAATTTAAGGATGTAGTCTCCAAAGATATAGTAGCAGCCTGGCTGCCCGAGTAATTGATGACGCCAGTGTCGGTCACTCAATCTTTCGACGACTTGCCAGATTGTCATTATTTCGGCTTGGTAGACACTGCGAGTAGATGGTAGTCTTTGAGCTATGTATATCAGGACTAAGTTCTTTAGAGTGTACGCTGAAGCCAATCTTATCTTCAAGCTTCGAACCATCTTTATAGAAGTGGACATAGTTTATATTTTCTGTCTACCCATTCCTCTCTGGTAGATATCTTAGAGGCAAAGTTCCTCTCGAGGTCCAATCCGTATTCGTATATAGTCCACTCCGATATTACCAGTGCGCTACAGTCTGATAAATGCATGTGCCCGTAGTTCTTCTACCTCCGCAGTGATATACAGTTTAATCTTAATGCAGATCTTCTACTGCAACTTCTCTAGCCTCAATATCAGTCGGCAGTAGGTGGAGTCGGAGTCGGACTTATATACTCTGCCGCTGTAGTCCTTAAAGCCTCGCTTATGCTTAGGCAAGCTCTTCTCTGAATTTCATTAATTGACTGGTAATGGATCGCGTATCGGTTGCCGTATTGTTGTATTGGGCGAACTACTGCTATGAATATCCAATGTACGATTTTAGGACGGAGACCCAAACGTACCCGTACAGCTTTCCTACAGGAATATAAGGCGACTTTGGCCATCCTTACACTTTCAAATACATTAAGTCTCAAAGACAATTTCCTGTCTAAGATTGTACCTGGAAATGACGCACTTTCAGAAAAGACTAGCTCAGTTTCATTTAGCCGAGGAACCTTGTACTTCCTAGTAAAGAGAATCAGTTCTGTCTGGTTTGGGTAAAACCTCAAACCACTGGTTCTGGCCCAACTATCCATCTGTATAATGTCTCTGATAACCTTGGGGAATTTGCAAATTATTGGGATTTCAATGTCGTCCGAATATGCAACTCCTCCCTGTGGAGTTCACCCGTTTACAAAACTTGCTGTCATACGTCTTCTGTTAAATGTTCCTGTGCAATGGCTAGTAAATTACTGTGGACAGATTGTAATCCTCTCCAGAGTGTCTGTAATTTATAACATCACTGACCACACTCTCTCCGAAAGAATGTGTAACAAAAAGTGCCACACACCTATACAACACAGGGACGCATGGAAAGGTCGCATTCTGGGTGGTATGAAATGTGTAGACTTTTATATGTATTTACTCCAAGCTTAACGATTGGGATGTTTTCGATGTCTACTCGAAAGAAGGTATTTGAATGACTCAGATATAAAGTTCTGACATAAGCTGGTATAAATACAGTCTCCGATAGCCAGGCTCCACTAATGCCTGGATTTTATATTCTTGAACTTGGATACAATCCTCAACTGTCGCAGAGCTTTTCAAAATCTACTTGCAGTGATCCACTAGAGCTGTGGTGCAGAAGAGTTCTCAACACTAGAAACTACATACCTACTTTTTGGCAATTAGGAAGGTATTGTTCTGACAAAGATTAGAATAAATATATTCTCCGACATTGAAATTCTGTATTCCTTAACTCAGGAACAACCCTCAATTGTCGCAGATCTCCTAACAAGATAGCTGAGGTGTTCAAAATCCACTTGTAGTGATTCACTTGAACTGCAGCAGATGAGCTGTTGTGCAGATGATTGGGAACTTAATGTTCTGTCAAAGATTAGAATAAATATATTCTGCGAATAAATGTAAATTTAATCTCTGGACTATTTATTCCTGAACTCAGGAACAACCCTTAACTTTCGCAGATCTCTTGACAAGATGGCTGAGCTTATACATTCTAAGCTGATGTGACCACGCACACAGAGAACTGGAATACGAGAATGTTGTTCTGACTGGATTATCAAAGGGTCATTGGAGGGAACTGCAGTGCAGATGAGGCTAGAAAGTACATGCCTCAAGGGAACTGGAATTTGTGGTCCAGATTGTCATGACCTGTCTACATTCCAAGCTAATGAGGCACTATACATTCCAAGTTGATGTGGCCCTTCCCCAAGTGAACTGGAATATGTGGTCATGACTGTATGATCACTAGTCATGACCTGTGGATATGTTATGGCCTTACATAAACTCGAAAAGCACCAACAACGCCCAGGTGTCGTTATCGACGCTCCAATTGCACTGTACGAGGTCCTGACTTGATGATCTCTGGGTCAATCGAGGGAACTGCATTGCAGATGAACTGGAAAGGCTAAAAACTACTTGCATCAAGGCAACATGAATATGTGGCCCTGACTGGATGAGAACTAATCAGAACCTGCATACGTTCCAAGCTGATGTGGTCCTCGAAAACAACCCCCTGATGTCGTTATCGATGCCGAACATCTCACTTGTCGAGTCTGTCATGATGGGTCACTCACTATCATATTGGACGGCATGCAAAGAGACTTAATGTCTTGAGAATGACAATGAGGAGGAGGAATCGATTGAACATGTTACATGTCTCTACCTCACTCTTCCTAGAAAGCTGTTAATGCATAAGATGTAAGGAAATGAAACATTGAAACTATGAGACACTTCCCAGCTTTTGAAGATGCAAGATTAGCTAATGCAGTATAAAATAAATGTATACTGGTCAATTTATAAAATCGCTTGAACGTTCCAACAAATGATTTGGCTCATCCACATCTTCAAGTTTGAGGAAATATTCGTCTTGGAGACTTTTTCGCTGGAAAAGCCTGCAGGATCAACTAACCTTGCAACAATATAAATATATTGTAAAGAATCTGGTTATGACAAGTAGGAATATTCGGCAGGATCAACTAACATTGCAACAATAGACAAAAATGTTTATTCTCTTTGTAAAGAATAAAGTGATAGAACCATTCATCACTCCATCGAATACCTAATGTTTTCGTCTCAATCGCATCTTCATGTTTGACGCAATCTTCGTCAAGAATATCTCCCATTTTGTTCATGAGAAATTTTGCGATAATAGACAAAAAGGATATGGTTGCCAGTGGGACAACTACCAATCAAACTTTATACACAATTTGGGAGTTCTTGCGATTGTTAGTCGCCGATGATCTGTGCAACTTATAGAAACGTTGGTAATATTTGCAGAACATGTTCGTTAGCTCATAGCTACGTGATAGGTCCTACACAGCACAATGGTACGAAAATAATTTTCGCATAACCGCGAATACCACCTGGCCTTTTAGGTTTTTTTTAAACCAGAAAAAATCTCGCTTACACATAGTGAACTTCCTTAGCTTTATGTTCCACGAAACTGCTGATTTGCAAACCGATGACACTGAAAATTTACCACAAGCAAAAAACCTACAAAATTAACAAAAAGAAACAACACGAAACTTGAACTTCAATAGTAACAAGAATAGAATTTCTTGCAATTGTCACCGCAAAATAAACACACAGAGAAAAAATGCAAAATACCCAAAACAATTCCATTGAAATAGGCGCTATTGCCCATGTGTGCCATTAACACATGTAAACGATTCCCAAAACATGAAAACATGAGATGTGTCACTCTTCCCTCCTCGCAACCGACTATTCATTATTCTGCCCTCATCAATTTTCCAGCAACTTTACGATCAGACCATATAAAATAAATACATAGGAAATATTTGACTCGGTTGCGTGACCAGCCGATATTATTGTGGCGGTTGTTGAGCTGTTATTGCTGGCTTTAGCAGGAACGCCTTAAATATCGGAAATAGAGTTTTTGTCATTTTGGCAAAATTATAGGGAATTAATTTGAATGTGAATCTTTAATTGTCTATTACCTATATTATTATTAGGAAAAATAATGATTATTTTATTATACATGTTAAATAGAGTTCAAACGTGCTGTATTTAATAATTCAGCATCTCTTGCATGCATTCCCAGCGACAGTGCTAATGTGAATGAACTCAATAATTGAATTTCTGGGATTTACTAAATATACATATTAAAGGCATCCGTCCAATATATGGTTTAAAACCATTAACTACAGAGGTGTAAGTATTCATAAGAGTAACCTATGATCTTATTTGTTACCGGACAATATTGCAGGTATTTGTTCCTGGTCGGAGATTTTGAGAGTTAGGCATTTTCTTCTACTTCTATATGGGCCAGAGTACGATGACGGAGCTATGACATCGGATACTAAATGATTTTATAGTCTTTAAGAGATTGATCGGTTGATACTAATGAACATTTTCCCAACAAAGCAACCAACTGCTCTAGGATACTACACATCACTCCCGTTCAACGACACTTCTGCGGAATTATTCTCGCAACAATCATTGTCCGTCACTAAACCTAATGAAGTCTTACATAACATCTGATCGAAGGAGAGCGAAGGAGCATTTACGGCGATTGGAGAAAATTAAGGGGTCTGTCTGAATGGAATTCCAAGCATTCCTCAACAATATCTAAGATACAATAGATCGTACTATTCTAATATTCTATTAAATCTATCTTCTTAAATGAAAGGCAAAATTCAAGAGACTGGAGATAATAATGTACAGCAAGTTTGTTAGTCTTCCTTGTCCAAATTGCGGATCATATCGTCATTTCAGTCGAAAAACACAATTGCGAAAGAGAAGCATAAACATAGATCGTAGACCCATGCAACCAAAGTTAGATAGTCACATAATATCTCTGGGTATAATATATCCCATAGACGTGCATTATTTAAGAGTCGTGATCGACGACATGATGAGATTGACCTTACCAGCCAGAATTCTAACCTACACTCGATATGGAAATTACGGGCTTACTTAGTAATCCTATATCTTCAACGGCTCGCCTGGAGTAGCGAAAACGCTCCCTAGAAAGTCGCGGCATCCCATTTGGAAATCCGTGCTCTAGGGTTCTCTGTATTCCGGTCATTGGATATCAGATAGAGTAGAAGAAAACTGTTATTCACTTAAAGACTGACTTTTCGATGTACAATCCCTTAATATAGGATGGAAAGCTGCAGGTGTTTTCGCGGACATTATAACCATCTTAGTAAACGAGTATACGACAAATCCTCGAAGAAATTTGCAAAGAACTCGTAATCTGTCACGAAGATACATCATCCTTATGTAAACGGACACACTAAGCTGGTAACAAAGTTATACAACCTACTCGCTCTCTGTAGTACTTAGGAGTCATGATCGATAGCATGTTAAGATTTAAAGAGAATATGTATTGAATATTTTTGCAATAAATCTTCGACAACCCATGACTCTTTTGATAGAATCTTACCGAATATTGGAGGTGCCAAACACACGAGAAGGAATTATTGAACGGTTTGAGATCAAGCAATAAATGTGATCGCGGGACTTATCAAATACTGTAGAAGAAAACTATTATCTGTCCATCATCTACACGCTGAAAAAAAACCGCCTCTGTAGTATATTGTCCCAAACATATTCGGCTTGAAACATATATATGTTTAGGGTACAATCTAATCATATAATATTTAGTACACACAAAAATTGTGTATTTGGGAAGATGTTGTTATAAACAAATATTTGTTTACATCCAAATGCGACTGTTATTTCCGAAAAAAATATTTATTTGCATTTAAGTATTCAAAAAATACATAAATTGTGTTAAATTTTTCAGTAATTCAAAGTTACATTTTTAGAAGTCTTTAATGTTCGTAAAAATAATAAATAATAGTAATTGAAATCGTATAATCGTGGATCAGTATAAAATACTTAGAGGATTAACAACTAATGATGGCTTGGAATACTCAGAAATTTGAAATTATTGATTTACAACAGAAGTTAATGCTGCATATGGTATCATAACTGGAAGGTACAATTCGAAACAAAGAAAAAATTAAAACTGAAATTCGAAAAAGTCAGCAAAAGTGTTGGAAATCTTTTTAAATAAAATATATTTGGAACAATTCCTAAATAATTATTTTATTTGTATTTAAACATATATTTTATTTGAGAAAATTAGTTTGCAAACATAATTTGTTGTAATATATCAATATATGCCATCCAAATATATTTTATTGTTTTTCAAATAAAATTTATTTGCTAAGAAATATATAATATTTAAAAATTTGTGTTCCAAATATATTTTCTTTCGATTCAAACATATCAAAAAAGGCGATTTTGCGGTATCAGGCGTAGGTAGCCCATCGAGATGAAACGAATATGCCAAAGATAGCCGAGAAATAGAAGATAATGAATTTAAGTCTTCTATGTTATCCAACATATCAACCAGAGACAGATTCCGAATATATTGGTTAACAATCTAAGGGAGTTTCCGGATACGTCGTTTTAGGCATAAATGTATATAGAATTTCCACATTATACCGAAAATATAGCGCTGCAGCTGAACAGGCAAAACCGGCCTTGGTCAACAAATACATGTCGCCGTTTTTAACAAAACTTAGGTTCTGCCGAAAGTATCTGCACGAATTTTTATCCTTACGTACATAAGGAAAAACCTAGGATTTCAATCTGTTGACCACTGAGGCCTTCATCCATATTAGAGTCGAACACCTAGGTCTTCCTATACCTTTTAATGCTTGAGTGGACAATTGAGGTCTTAATTTTTGCTGTAGTCGACCACTACACAAGAGTCGATCGTTTACCCTAGATTGGACGAATTAGACCGAGTCGCTCCTCTTTCTCTACTCTGGAATCGGCCATTATTGGTTGTTATTCAACATATTGGTGCATGTGAACTAGAACAACATGTCGCCGATCTCAACAAACCTTAGATTCTGCCGAAAGTATATGCACGGAATTTGATACCAAACCACGTTATATTTCAAAATATGACATTTGATTTCCATATTTCAGACGGAAATACTATTAGAGGTACGATCTATGTACGGAAGGAGAAACCCTGGATTATAATTAATTGACCAATGACGCCTTCATCTATGGTAGAATCTAACACAAAGGTCTTCTTATATACCAGAGCCGATTATTGAGGTATATTTCTATGCTTGAGCGGACAATTGAGATATTCCTGGTTGATAGAGTCGTTCCTCTACTCTAAATTAGACGAATATGCCAGAGACCTTTCTCTAATCTAGAGGTGATCACTTAGATCTTCCTCAACTCTGGAGTAGATCACTAAGCCGGAGTTGTTCGATCGCTAACGTCTATTGTGGCCCTACTCTACTCTAGAGTAGGCCATTGAGGTCCTACTCTTCTCCAGAGTCGACCAATAAAGTATTATTATTCTACTCTAGAGGCGATCATTGTGGTCTTCCTCTACTTCAGAGTCGACTATTGTGGTCCTACTCTACTCTAGAGTCGACCATTGAGGTCCTACTCTACTCTAGAGTCGATCATTGTGATCTTCCTCTGCACAGACACCGATCACTGTGGCCTTCCTCTACTCAAGGGTCGATCATTGAGGTTCTACTCTAGTGTAGACCATTCAGGTTCTACTCTACTCCAGAGTCGACCATTGAGGTTCTACTCTACTCCAGAGTCGACCATTGAGGTTCTATTCTACTCCAGAGTCGATCATTGAGGTATTCCTCGACTCTAAAGCCGATCATTGTGGTCTTCCTCTACTCCAGAGTCGATCATTAAGGACCTAATCTACTCTAAAATCGATCATTGAGGACTTTATCTACATTATCTATTTTAAGAAACCTTATGTTATGTCGAAAGTATATGCTCGAACTTGGATACTATATCTCACCTATGTTACCATGCTAAGTGGATGAGAATAAATACTCAAACCACGCCACGTTCCAATCTTAGAGATTTGAGTAAAACATTTCAGATCTAATAACGGAAGTAATGTTAGAGGTACGAATTATGTATAAAGGGAGAAATTCAGGATTCAAATCTATTCGACTCTAATATGGATGCCGGTCTCAATGGCCTTCGTCTACATTAGAGTCGAACTATAAGGACTTCCTATAGACCAGAGTCGATTATAGACTTTTTCTACGCTTTAGTGGGAAATTGAGGTCTTTATTTTCGCTAGAGTCGACCAGAACTGTTCTACTACTCTAGAGTCGACCATTGAGATCTTCCTTTATTCTAGAGTCAACCATTGAGATCTTTCTTTACTCTAGACTCGCCCACTTCCTCCTTGAGGTAGTAACGACCGTTTAGGACATATTCTACTACAGATTTGACCGCTTACGCCTTCTTCTACTATAGCGACGACCATTTAGTACTTCTTCTTCTGTTGAGTTAACCACTGAGTTCTTCCTCTATTTTACAGTCGACCACTTACTCTATAGTTCATTGTAGAGTCGACCACTTAAGTCTTTCTCTACTGTAGTGACGATCGTTTAGAACTTCCTCTACTATATAGTCTACCGATTTGGTCTTCCTCTACTGCAGTGACGACCATTTAGGACTTCCTTTTCTGTAAAGTTAACCATTGAGGTATTCCTCTACTTTAGAGTTAACACATAAGATCTTCTTCTTCTCTAGAGTTTACCACTGAGATATTCCTCTATTTTAGAGTCGACTACTGTGCTCTGACATTCCCGTAGATGGACCTGCTGAGGTCACTTTAGATGTGAGGTACTTTAGATGTCAGTCTAACCAACCGGAAATGCTAAACCCACAGATGAACAGCAAGACAATAAAAAATCCTTAATGGTGACAAAATGTAATAAAAAGCTTCCCTTATAAAGCAACAGAAACCGATGGAATCATTCCGGCACTCCTTCAGAATGAGGTTGATTTGTATCAACTTATCTGGGATTACGTTAAGATTGGTACTTCCTGTACCCTAGAGTTAACCCATAATATCTTCTTCTTCTCTAGAGTTGACTACTGAGATGTTCTTCTATTTTAGAGTCGACCACTGAGGTCTTACTGTAATCTAGAGTCTACAGTAGAGTCGACCACTTAGGTCTTCCTCTACTGCAGTGACCGCTTAGTTCTTCTTCTACTGTAGTGACGTAGAAGAGTCAACATTTGAGGTCTTCCTCTACTCTAGAGTCGGCCATTGAAATCTTCCTCTCTTATTGAGTCGACCACTGAGGTTTTGCTTTACTCTATACATAGTCTATTGCAGAGTCGACCACTTGGGTCTTCATATACTGTAGTGACGATCATTTAGGATTTCCTCTTCTGTAGAGTCAACCAATAAGGTTTCCCTCTACTCTAGAGTCGATTACTGAGGTCTTTCTCTATTTTAGAGTCGACTACTGAGGCCTTGCTTTACTCCATTGTCTATTATAGAGTAGACCACTTAGGTCTTTCTCTACCATAGTGACGACCGTTTAGGACTTCCTCTAATATATAGTCTACCCCTTCGGTCTTCCCCTACTGTAGTGACGACCTTTAGAACCTACTCTTCTGTAGAGTTAACCATTGAGTTCTTCCTCTACTTTATAGTTTACCCATAAGATCTTCTTCTTCTCTAGAGTTTACCACTGAGATATTCCTCTATTTTAGAGTCGACCACTGAGGACTTACTGTACTCTAGACTCTACATTAGAGTCGACCACAGAGGTTTTGCTTTACTCTATAGTATATTGCAGAGTCGACCACTTAGGTCTTCATCTACTGTGATGACGATCATTACGGATTTCCTCTTCTGTAGAGTCAACCATTAAGGTTTTTTAGAGTATATATATTTTGAGTCTACCACTTAGGTGTTGCTCTACTATAGAATCAACCGCTTAGGATTTCCTCTTCTGTAGAGCAACCACTGAGGTCTTCCTCTTCTCTAGAGTTAACCATATGATCTTCCTTTACTCTAGAGTCGACCTCTGGGATCTTCCGCTATTTTAGAGGCGAATACTGAAATTTTTTTTACTCATGAGTCTACCACTGAGGTCTTCCTGTATTCTGGAGTCGACCATTTAGGTCTTCCTGTATTCTGGAGTCGACCACTTAGGTCGTCCTCTAATCTATAGGCGACCGTTGAGATCTTTCATTTTGTTAGAGTTGTAGAAAGAAATTGTAAGATTTTAATTTTCCTCCATTTCTCTCACTATAAAATACTACTTTGTCTTATCTAAACTTTCTTCAATCCAGTTGCTTCCTTGACTTTCTAAAATAAGGTTACCATCAATTAATTCAATATATATCATATGAGTTGTGGACTCACCAAACCACCTGGTCTAAGTGGATTTTTTTGTGGACTTGTGAAACCAACAACTCAAATAGTTGTCAATTAATGTCAAATTGCCTTTAAACTGGAAAAATTCGCTTTTCATTTGTGTTACATATTCATGTTGGTATGTTGAAAATTATTTAATTTTTCTCTTTAGACAAAAACTTGTTTTGAAAATTTATACATATTTTCCTATCGATTTCATGTGAAACTGTGCCTGGTTGCTGCTGGTGATTTAGCTTGTCATAAAAATTGTCATGTCGCAAGTCTTGGGAGTCTGCGCAACCGCTGCTGCAGCAGTACCACCGCTGCAATGGACTATCTAAAAAATTAAAATTTCAAATGTAAACCAGTTTCGGCTAACCAAACTGATGGTTGACTGGTCGGACGATTGGAGCAAAGCAAACAAGCTCCAAAAACCAGAAGTCAACGAAATGAAAAACCAAAAAATAAATGCAGCAGAGGAGGCACACGGATCAAAAGGTGTTGTATGACACGACTGACATAAAGGTTCAATGTACAAGTTTGGCTGAGAAACTTGTCTTATGAATTTCGGTTGCCACAGCGCACTCGTAAATTATTACAATTCTTATCTTAAAATGTATAAAAACAATTCAATAAATCTAATTTAATTTATACAGTACTTAGTCATTACTGTCACTTTTTGTTTCTGGACTTTAAATTCAAAATTCAAATTTTAATTCCAAAATTCAAATTAATATTATTCCAAGTGCCTCTGTCATCTCTCTCCCCCTCATTAATGCTTAGGCTCAGTGTTGGTCAGTCAGACAATCCAGTATTTGTTCCTTTTGTTTCCCCTTGAATTTCTTTCTTTCTCTTGAAAGTTTCAAACAAGATTTGTCGTTTTGAATTTTAAAATCTATCAAAACCAATAGATGACAGACAATCTTCAGTATCTCGGCGGTGGTGATAGGAAAAAGTGAAACCGAAACGTGTTTTTTCGAATTTCGATTTTTTTATTACTTTTGGTATGTGTGTGATAAAGATGATGATTGGTTTTTGTGTTTATTGTCTATGTAAAGAATTAATTTAATTTTGTGATCCACTTTCTTATTTTGCATCGAGAGGCACTTAACATCATTGGAAATTGTGTTAAACAATGTTTTCTGGTTAATTGGGTGCGCGATTCGAGTTTTTGTGGGGTACCCCCGGGCGGTATATGACAATTAATCTGTACATTATTGCCACCAAAGGTAGCAATAGAGTACCACCTATAGACGAATAGGCCGGTATGTTTCAGGCAAGAAGAAGTACTTACATTTTTATAACAATGGATCCAAGAAGAATTGTTTTCAACCCTCATTTTACAACTTCTACCTAGCTAAGATATTAGCAATCTAATAGGTTTTGGAATGGCGAAGCCATAAAGTCTTGGCCAATACAGGAGTAATAATCTACTCAGATAGCCAATCTGCCATAACATCCTTCGATTCGATTTCCCTGAACCTAAGAACAGGACGCGCCCATCATTCATCTTCAATGGTCTGACAGTCCCGTAGAATTGCAGAACTGATAGAGCAGCGAGGAGGGCACGCTGGACCTGTGGTATGACAATGGGCCTGCTGAGGTCAAGTAAGGTTGTACTTTAAATGTTAGTCTAACCAACCGGAAATGCTAGACCCACAGATAAACAGCAAGACAATGAAAAGTACTTAATAGTGAAAAAATTCAATAAAAAGCTGAACTTCTAAAGCAACAGAAACCGATCTAATCATTCCGGCACTCCTTCAGAATGAGGGGAGTATCGGTATCACCTTATCTGGGTTAACGTTAAGATTTACACTCTGTACTCCAAACTCACTTAGACTATGTAGTCCGTTGTGCTACCATAGAGACGTAAGAACAAATTTAGACTGATTTATATAAAAGAATGAGCGCCTCCTTCTGGAGAAAGCAAGTGTTCTGATCTTTTTGGGCATGGGAAGTAGTTGCTGCGCTAGGAGCAAGCCCAACTGCACCGCAGTTCCCCGGAATGTTCTTGTATCTCGGCACTCAGGTGGATTTTGGTCTCGAGATCTGCGGGATATTCGACCATTGAGGTATTCCTCTACTCTAGAGTCAACCTCTGAGGTCTTCCTCTACTCTAGCGTCGACCTATGAGGCCTTCCTCTACTCTAGAGTCGACCTCCGAGGTCTTCCTCTACTCTAGAGTCGACCTCTAAGGTGTTCCTCTACTCTAGAGTCGACCTCTGAGGTCTTCCTCTACTCTAGAATCGATCATTGTGGTCTTGCTTTACTCTAGAGTCAAACACTGGCCGTCCGCTACTCCAGAGTTGACCATTGAAATTTCCCTTTATTCTAAAGTTGGACACTAATCTAGTCCAGAGTCGTTTGATGTGTTTTGAGTTTTGACAGAACCACATCAGTTTGGCATATACGATATCTCTCAAGAATACCTTGCAGGTCGATAAAGACATGACACATATCCTAGTTCTTCTGGGGCATGTATGGTAGTGGCTAGCATAAAAAGCCCATCTGCGTTATAGTTCCCTAGATTGATCTTAAGCCTGACACCCATATCATGTGGATGTTAAATTGCTCAGGCATCTCAAGAATTTCTGGCAATTCGATCATTGAGGTCTTCTCTACTGTAGAGTGACCACTGAAAACTTCCCCTACTCCAGAGTCCACTATTGGGGTTTTTCTATACTGCGGAGTCGATAATTGATATCCTACTCGACCGTCGACCATTGAGGTCTTCATATACTCTAGAATCTAACATTAAGGTCCTACTCTACTCTAGAGTCGACCTTGAGGTCCTACTCTACACTGGAGTCGATCGCTGTGGTCTTGCTTTGCTCTAGAGTCGATCTTTAAGGCCTTCCTCTACTCCAGGGTCGACCATTGAGGTCTCCCTCTATTCCAGAGTCGAGCATTGAAGTCTTCCTCCACTTCAGAGTCGACTTTTGTGGTCTTCCTATACAGTGGAGTCGACAATTGGGGTCCCAATCTATCTAAAGTCGACCATTGAGGTTTTCATATACTCTAGAGACGAGCATTACGGTCCTACTCAACCTTAGAGTCGATCATTAAAATCCTACTCTACTCTAGAGTCGACTGATTGAGGTCCTACTCTACTCTAAAATTGATTATTGTGGTATTGCTTTCTTCAAGAGTCGTCCTTTGAATTCTTCCTCTACTCCAGTGTTGACTTTCGTGGTCTTCCTATACTATGGAGTCGACAATTGAGGTCTTACTCTACGCTAGAGTCGACTATTTAGGTCTTCATATACTCTAGAGTCGAACATTAGGGTCCTACTCAACCCTAGAGTCGACATTGAGGTCCTACTCTACTCTAAGATCTATTATTGTGGTCTTGCTTTATTCTAGAGTCGATTATTGTGGCCTTCCTCTATTCCAGAGTCGACCTATTTCAGAGTCGATCACTGAAGAATAGCTTTAATCTAGAGTCGTTGACTGAGATCTTCCGATACTGTGGAGTCGACAACTGAGGGCCTAATCTACTCTAGAGTCATTGAGGTTCTACTCCAAAGTCGATCATTGTGGTCTTGCTTTACTCTATGCTCAATCATTGACGCCTTTCTCTACTACAGAGTCGACTATTGAGATTTTCCTTTATTCTAGAGACGACCACTGAGGTCTTGCTTTACTCTCGAGTCAACCAATAAGTCTTCCTCTACTCTCAGGTCATAATATTCTCTAGAGTCGTTTGATGCGTTTCGAGTTTAGGCAGGACCTTATAAGTTGGGAATGTATCTCTCAAGAAGAGCTCGCAGGTCACAAATAGGCATATGCACATATCTCAGTTCTTATGTAGCATGTAAGGTAGTTCCTAGTATTGAAAGCTCATCTGCACTGCAGTTGCCTGGAATGTCTTTGTACCTCGACATCCACATATGACGAATTTTGAACGTATCAACCATCTCTAGATATGCGGGTATTGAGGTTTTCCTCTACTCTAGAGTCGACCACTGAGGTCTTCCTCTATTCCAGAGTTGGCCACCGAAATCATCCTTTACTTTAGAGTCGACTATTGAGGTTTTAATATACTCTTGAGTCGATCATTGAGGTCCGGCTCTACTTCAGAGTCGATCATTGAGGTCTTCCTCTACTTTAGAGTCAATCATCGATGTGGTCTTCCTTTTTTGCTTTACACTACAGTCGATAATTGTGGCTTTCCTCTACTCCAGAATCGGTCATTGAGGTCTTCCTCTACTCAATCGTCTATGTGGTCTTCCTCTCGTCTATGTAGTGTTCCTCTACTCCGGAATCGACAATTTCCTGTGATATTCTTCCTTTACTCTACTCTCAGGTCCTAATTTACTCTAGAGTCGTCCGCAGAAGTTTTGCTATACTCTAGGGTGTACCATTCACCTATCCTAGGGACGACCATTGAGATTCATTTATTCTAGAAACGATCACTGAGATCTTCCTCTATACTAGAGTCAGCATTTATCGACCCTACTCCGGTTCCATAAAATACAAATTGCAAGATTTTCTTTTTCCTCCTAAAATAATTTGTTTTCCTCCTATGAATACTTCATGGTTTCTTCATTCGAGATGATTTCTAGACTTTCTAAATTGATCTTCTCAGCCATCACGTAAAGAGATCTTCGGCAGTTGGGAGCTATTCTTGAGTTTTGGAATATTGAATGTGGGGATTTAAGGGCTTGGAGAATAAAATTCTGCCTGTTAAGGTAGCCTCCGATTTTAAAATGTGCCTCATCACTCAAGATGATTTTTCGATGAAATTCCGGTTCATTTTGAATATGGTCCTGCAGGCGTAGCCGTGGCGGCCATTTGACTGATATTGTTTTCCATTATTAATGGCATACCCTACTCTTTACAATGAAATGAATAAGGAGCGCACAACAGGCCGAACCACTGGCTTAAGTGTATGTCCATGGACATGAGACGTTTAAACGTCTCCTCTATTTAACCTAACCTAACCTACAATTAAACAACATCCGAAGATTTCCTTCAAAGTTCTCGTTTTTTTTAACTATCAAAATAAAATCTGTTATTGGGAGACCACGTAATTTTATTCAAATTTACTGACTTTCTGTTATTTCCCTAATGCCCAACATTTCTGTCTGGACAATACTACTGTGATTATGCAATCTGCGAACCATAGATAGACCTTGGTCTTTCGCGTAGACCCCTATACCAACCCTACCATTGAGTTGCGTACATTATAAAGGAATTTTAATGTTTCATTGAACTTTAATAGCCTCTCCTAAAAAACTACCTGTTTCGACTTACCATACTTCGGAATGGAGGTAACGCTGTTGGAAAGCCCCCAAATGATAATACTGATTTAATCCGATTGAAGAATATATCAACAGTAACGGGAAGATATCAATTGATCAATTTAATCTAACAGTTAACTTCATTCAAATATATGACATCTACCATATACATATATCTTCTTTATTGTAAATATTGCAGGTAATTGTATTTCCGGACTTAACGTGGAGATATTAACAATAACTACGCAAGATTATTCAACAAAGGCTTTACAACGAATAAACAAATTGTGGTTTAAAACAAATGCAAAAAAGTTGTATACAAAGCAGCATTACAGTAAAAGTATAATTAATTAACTTCAATACTTCGTGCAGCGGCTTTTCATTCACATTCCATAGTTTTAAACAAATTTCTGGTGAATCTTTAATTAATTTCTGGAAACATTTTAAAACTTGTGTATGCTTATAATATTGCGTAACAACTACATTTGATACAAGCAGATTTGCAATAATAATGCCAGCAATAATTGAAACTTATTTGCAAGTGCAACTGCCAAAATAATATTACAATTTTGATTCTGCAACAAAATATTACTGAAAGAAGTAAAAAAAATCCAATCCGAATAAAGTATATCCCCACTTTTAGATGAAGAAGGGGTCGAAACTCGAAATTTTACCAACTTGCTTGGGCTGCTGTATCAACCAAACGGTTAATGATAAATTTTATCTGTTAAGAAGTAAGGATTCTATAGCGCTAAAATGCTAAACCGGAAACTGGTATAAAGCTTATCCTATTTTTCTGAACAATTTTATAAAGATATGTTGAGAGAGGAAATTTTGCCTGCCGTACAATTAGGCACTGACTCGTCATGACACTATCTCTCAAGAAGAACTAGCAGGTTTCTAGAGGCATGCCCACATATTCCAGTTCCCCTGGAGTGTGTACGGTAGCTCCTAGTCTTGCTAGATCCTCTGCTTTAGAGTTCCCTGGTATGTTCCTGTGGCCCGGCACCTCTATCAGGTGAATGTGGAAAAAGGTTAAGCCATCTATGAATTGAGGAATACTGTTTCCATTCAGCACTAAAATGGAATCCACAAGAACACCGATCCAGAGGCAGACCAAACCAGTAAGGAAAGGCAGAAAGTCGGGCGGGGCCGACTATATAATACCCTACACCTCCCTAAGGGCCATTGCGATAATAATTTGGAATAATTGGTAAATGTGTAGGAACATATTATTTAATTCTGAAACGATAATCGCTAAACTAAGCAATTTTCGTTCATAAATTGAGAAACATCTTTAACATATATATGGGGGCTATATCTAAATCTGAACCGATTTTCTCCGAATTTGGCAGTGTTTCTTCGAGTAATAAGAAACCTCTTTCTGCCGTATTTTGCACTGATCGGATATAAAATACAGTTTCTACAGCGCTTACATGTCAAATCGGGGGTAACATATAAAGGGTGTCCCAAGAAGAGCGCAATTTTTTAATTACTGATGCAGCAATTGAATTGTTTCTCTGGCTGTATGACATGTGGCGCCGTCTTGTTGGAACCACATGCCCTCCACATTCATTTCTTCAATTCTAGGCAAGAAAAAACTGGTTATCATTTCACGATACCGAACACCATTGACTGTTTGCGCTTGACCTGCCTCAAAGGTCCAATGATTCCTCCAGCCCAAAAACCACACCACACAGTGACACGTTGAGGATGCATTTGCTTCTCGTGAATCACTCGAGGATTTTCCGCACCCCAAATGCGACAATTCTGCCTATTGACGAAGCCATCAAGATGAAAATGGGCCTCGTCACTGAAGATGATTTTATCGGCAAAATCAGCATTTTCATGTTGTCTCTCCAATACCCAATTAACGAACTCCCTTCGCTGTCCTTCTCCATTTTTACTAACCTCGTACCTTCTATTAACAAACAATAACAATTATTCAAATGTCAAACAATGACACTTCGAATGTTGCGAGATTTAAAAATTGCGTTCTTCTTGGGACACCCTTTATATGTGGGCTATATCTAAATCTCAACCGATTTCCCTCAAATTTGGCAGTATTAATTCATGTAATAAGAAACATCTTTCTGCCGAATTTCGTACTGATCGGATTAAAAATACACTATTTACATCGCATACATGTAAAATCGGGGGTAACATATATATGGGGGCTATATCTAAATCTGAACCAATTTTCCCCAAATTGTATTGTATCTAAGGGTATCATAAGACTACTCTCTGTTAATTTGTGTACAAATCGGTTCAAAAATGTTGCTTATACAGTACATATATGCCAAATCGGAGATACATATATATGGGAGCTATATGCAAATCTGAACCGATTTTAACCAAATTCAATAGGGATCGTCCTTGGGCCTAAAGAACAATAAAAAATTCTTAAGATCAACTAAGATACATAGCAGGATTGGCGGAATAACAGGTAATAGAAACCATCTCCACTTCTATAGGGATGGTTCGAAACTTGATGAAAAGGTTGGCTTCGGAGTACACTGTGAAGAACTTAGTTTGGATATAGCTCACAGACTACCAGATACCTGCAGTGTCTATCAAGCCGAAATAATGGCAACGGACAGGCTGCCATTAATTCTCTGAAGGCAACATCCCTAAATTCACAAACAGTCCTCGACTGCCGCAGATCTCTTAACGAGAACGGTGCCTGGCAATAGGGATATCCCAGGGAACTGCTAGAAAAGGGACGACATTACAAATTATTGAAGAATTTGCATATATTGATCCGCCACTGCCCACGTGCAAGCTTTGGCTTAGGCAAGAGACAATCAGGCAGTCCAACGAAGATAGACAGAAATCGGCACCTGTAGGGTTTCTAGACAAATCTGGCCAAGGTATGACCGGAAAAGGTCAAAATATCTCCTCGCACTAGAGAGGAAAAATTGTCTTTGTTAGTACAAGGTGGCGCAAAACATAATCCTCCTATCAGAAAATGCTATAAATTTTCGATTGGCCCCTAATGTCAGTTCTGTTTTGACATTTGTGTAGTAAACACATTCGAAATACACGTTAATAAACAATGTTACGCTACACTGCTCCAGAACGCGGAATATTGCTGACTATTTATTTGACCAATATCGACTATTTATTTGACCAACCAAACATCGAAAGGTTACTTTTGCGCCACCTGTTATAAGTTCTGACGGGACACTGCCTGATCAGCGAACACGCCAGAAGATTTGGCATTGACTCCAATAACTTCTGCAGAAGCTGTAGGGATAAGGAAGAAGTGGAGAGCATTGAGTTCTTGCAGTCTAATAGAACTTTCCGGTACCGATATTCTTACTATCGATAAATTTTGTATCAAACAGGTTGGTTTCGATGAGGGGAAATTCCGTCCGTGGTAACACTAGGGACTAAACTGGTCAATGTGAGCTGGCACAAAAACGGTTGCCACCCTAACCTAAACCTAAAGATACATAGACAATTTTTGTAATTTGTGTACCAAATATAAACATGTCATAGTAATAATATTGTGCGCTTAAACGAAATGCACGTAAATATAATATTTTATAATAAAACCGAATCAACGGGCAAAATATTGTCCCTTTGGCGCGGGTATGGACAAAAGGCACTTAAGTGCAATTCGGCTAAGCGAAAAATACTGTACTGACTTTAGTCTGAACAGTAATTTTCAGCCATTTTGCTAGATCTCTAATAGGTAAGACTTTAGATCTCTAATAGGTAAGACTGGTTGATTACTACAGTAGACAGGCATTATTTTGGCAATGGATAGTTCAAGTCTCTCAAAAAAATACAAAAGCCCACTTGGTAGTTGAGTTTGGTAATACATAATGATATTAACGAAATTTTGCACTTAAACGAAGTGCACGTAAATACAATATTTTAAAATAAAAGTGAACCAACGGGCAAAATATTTACCCTTTTACCCAACTTTAGCCAAGCACTAATTTTCGGCAGTTCTGCTGACTTTCTAATAACCAAGATTTTTTCCTGGCAAACACTACAGTGATCAGGCAGTCTTTTTGAAATGGATAGCTTAAGTTCCTTAGAAAATACACCGAAGTCCACTGGATTGTTGAGTTTGGAACTGGGTCTGAATAGAAGGTCACGAATCTACTATGTCTTGAGATACGTCCATACCATCTTGATATATCAGGTATAGGAGTGAGCTACGTCTTGTCAAAAAGTGGCTCGTACATATTCAATAATGCCCGGAAGATCAGAATGACACAGTTGGACATAGTGTAATCAACAATTATTACACTATTCCCAATGACACAGTTGGTACTTGTATGTATCTCCTGCTGGAAAATAACTCGAAGTTATGTCTTGGTAGGGTTCACACCCACACCATTATCGGAAGCCTGCGCCAACTATTTGAAATTAGAACAATATATTTTTCTATGTATACTGAGACATATTGATGTCATTCGAAATAAGACTACTTCGATGTTTTATCTCCAATGTAAACATGTCATTAGCCACATTGCGTCAACCAAAAGTTATTGGCCCCGTCAACCCAAAACTAGTTTCTGTAGTATTTTTCTAATTTCTTTTCTGTTTCTGTTTCTGTTCTTGGTAAAGTGTTAATTTGTTGTCATATTTAAATAATTTAAAGAATAAACACTAATAAAAATAGAAAAAGTTCAAATAAACCCCCACCCAAACAATGTGATTCATTGACACTGAATGGGATTTTGAAAATTGACTAGCTCAAGCTCAAGTACGACTACGAGTACTTCTTAATCTATTTACTATATCTACGTTAATGAATCTATTCATCTGTTCTGCAGCTATTAAATACAATTGAAGTATTCAATAATGTTTTTTTTTCATTCTTCTTCAAATATTTGTATAGACATAAATCACAAAATTCAAATATTCAAATACGTAGTATATTCGAAAATTTGACAACTCGCTGAACAAATGGGGTTAAATGTTAATGGGGGATTTTTGTTAATGAAAAAAATTTGTTTATTTGTATGTTAGTATTATTATTATGATTATTATTGCTATTTTGTTTTTGTTGTTGTTTATATTGTCAAATAAAAATGTTTAATCAGTCCCGCGCGAGTGTCCATCAGTCACTCTTGAATTGAAATATATATGAACGAATTCAAGCCATTGCAAAGACTGCGATAATAAAATTTTAATTTAAATCACTAAAATAGTGATTTCAATTTAAAAATAAACAGAAGAACTGTGTATACTACGATTGGAAGAAATTAATTACTTATCTGCTATGAAAATTCCAAAAAAACATTTCGTACTCGTTTTCATTATTGCACAGATGTATCATCTGGAGAGACATTAATTTGTTGATTTGCGAATTGAAAATCACAGGCGTTACGACATTGACGGAAGGCTCTGTTTTCATCATAATTGTTTCTTAATTTCGTGGGTGGATTCGTAATGTGGATACTTTATTATTAATTTAGTCTCCAGTTTTTGATAATAATATTAATTAATATACAATTTTCCAATTTTTTCTATTTGTAGCCAGAGCAAAATTTTACCCCGCCGGACGGACTTGGTATTTTTATGTTTTCACCGAAAACAAAAAATATTTTGTTAATTTGTTTTCTCATTTCAACAAAATATCTGGAGTTCTAACTCATTCCTGGTAATTGCATTGTTGAGAAAATAACAAGAAAAAGTACAAAATACAAAGACATGCATTTATATGTTATTGACACTTCACCACTCCCTATGTTAGACGAATGATACGTAGAGTCACCAGTTTACATAGTTTTTTAATTAGCCGATAAATATCACACCTGGTAAACAGTCGCGGGAACAGCTCTTGTGAGATAACTTCACCATATGGTATTAACACCATTGCGTAGGTATCTTTGTTTCCTAGTATTTTTCTTCGGATGGCCTATCTTACAACTACAATTTTTAAAGCTATGCTAATTTTTGGTTAGCTACTAATGGTAAGAAAAGTGAAAAAAAGTTTAAAACGTTTGAAAATATTAAATAATGTATAATGGAAGAAAATTCCTGTAACTTATTTGAGTATTTCCCCGTTTTTTTAAGATTATTTGCACCGAAACCCCGAAAAAAGTAATGTTGATAAAAAGAGATATTCAACAATATTTTTACGTATGTAAATATCAAATATTTGCACAAAGATATATTTTATTTGAATTTTGCTCTCAAAAGTATTTTGTTTACTGTTTTTTTCTGCGTGTAGACAGCTATCAAGGTTTTTACAAAGCATGTCTTTCTTTTGACAGCTATTTATTCCAAGACACATATGTCCAATAACATCAAACGCCAATCATTTGGTTCAGGGATTTGGTAGATGGCCTTAATATAAATGTTCATTCACAATAGAGATGTAAAAGTGTTTAATACAGGGGTCGGGTAATGCCTCAAAATACAGTAGTACTTATGAGTCCCCTGTTCAAAATAAAGGGTGGGCCATTTACAATTTTTAATTTGAACTACCGATTACTTTGACTTGGGATTTGAGCCCTTTGTATTATTTTCTGTAGGGAGCCATTAAGGATAAATGTTTCGCAAAGCATCCAGAGACAATTGAAGGACAATTGAGGTCCTTCAGTAAAGCAGACTAGATCATGTAGGGCGGTTTCGGCGTAACTACCCTTGCTGTAGGCATGCTGTCGATTGGACAGAAGCCTGTGATCAATTGAGGAGGTACTTTTCAAAACTTGACTATTCCACGTTTTGTGTTTTTGCACAATTTGAGAAAATAACCCGAAATGTTGATGCATTATTGAAGATGTCAAGACTAGTTGTACAGACTTCGCACAATTTTATTTTCTCTGAATTTTGAATTCATCGCTACCAAACAAAAACAAATCAAAAAATCAATTCTGTCAAAAGTGGAATAGTCAAGTTTTGAAAAGTACCTCCTCAATTTTACTTCTAAGGTAACTTCTATTAATCTCTCCAGAGTTTTAAGGAGGCGATGATTCCACCCAATAAAGCTGAGCTTTCGCGCATAACCATGGATGAGACATGGGTCAACTACTTCACACCTGCGACAAAGGAACAGTCAACACAGTGGATTGGAATGGGAGAATCGTGTCTAAAGATTTCGAAGACAATTCCATTAGCAGTTAAGGTCATGGCGTCTGTTTTTTGGGATGCGTGTGGAATAATTTTCACTTCCACTATTACGGTGACCAAAATAAATGAATTAAATTTCGAATTGCTTCACCGCGGTCATTATACGCCAGATTTATCTAAATCGGATTAATTTTCTATTTCCAAACTCGACAAAATGAGATCGGTTGAGTGGTTCAAGATTTGCACTAATGATGAGGTTGAATCTGCGGTTGATGGCTATTTTAAGGAGCTAAATAGTTCTTCCTATAAGTATGGTATCGAAGCTATTGAATATCGCTGGAAAAGGTGTATTGAAATTATGTTGAGAAATAAAGAAAATGATTCCCAATTGTTGAGTTTTCTTAGGTAGGTTTTTCTTAAGGGTCTGTAGCGTGATGTCAACAGAGAGATTGACATGGCTAAATCTTATAATTTTACGACTATTAAGAATATATATTTTATAGAATCTCCGATCAGTATTAAAAGCTTCTGTGAACGGACTTAGTATACTGCCATCCTATGGCGGACGGTAAAAAATATATAATTTTAATGATAATGAGCAATCCCCTAAGAATCGAGATCTATTGTTTGCGAAAGATGGGCAGTAACAAAGGTAACGGAGCTTCTTATTACACACTTTAGTGTTTTTCACACTTAAATGGCATAGCTCATTAACAATGGCTGGTGGCGACTTTTTAACTGAACCCAAATCAATAACACTCTTGTGTTTGAATTCCATTTCGATAACAGTTCTTAATTGCGACATAAACTTGCCTCTTCTGTAAGCTTGTAATAGTAATAGTATATGTACATAGTACTCTGACCCTTGTCAAAATATTGACCATTAATCGTTTGGTTCATACAGCGGCGTGAAATATGTAACACTTCGTGTGCGGACTCTTATCTATACATATTTATACCCATCTATACTGGCAGATATTTCACGTACGAGTATTAACTTGGCCAATTTATTCAGTACTTTGACCCTATATTTACCATAATTTCCATATTGCTGACGTTAAGAAGTTAAGATCAGTAATTTAGGATTATTTCGCAATTTTTTTATTTTTTTATTAGCTTTCTTAATTTTTGTATTCGATTATTTTTTCAATTATATTCATTAGACTTAATGAGTGCTTGTGGCCTAAATTAAAGAATTATTAATTCGGGATAATTAAACAAAAACAAATAATTAAAAACAAGATGACATGTTACTGATGCAATTATTAGCAAAATTGGGATTAAAGTCTCATGATATAAACGTTTGACATTTATACTCAACAAGGGGAAATTCTGTCAATCCAGAACCTTCGTTGGACCGCATTTTTTTAAATGTCATCTAGAGCTTTGGAAAGTCGAATAGGATGATAATTTGATGTCTACATAGACATAGTGACAAATATAGATCTTCCCTAGCCCAGGGAAAGTCTATCTGAACATTTTCGTAGAACTCTATTCATATTTGCGACCTGCACTTTGAGCAGTAGAATACATGGACAGACGGACATGGCTAAAACGTCTCAAAAAGTGATTATATGTTGATCGTTAAATAAACTATGGGTCTAGCTTTTGGGGGTTACAAAGAAATGCAATAATAGGTGTTTTTTTGAACTACAAAACTATAAATTAAAACCAGTAAGGAAAGGCTAAAGTCGGGCGGGGCCGACTATATAATACCCTACACCACTCTCGAAATATTGAATAACTCTGATATATAAATTTTGTAATTCATGTATAAATTGTTTACATAAATTTACTTTTGGGACATTTTATACTTAAATAATACCCTGTACCACAGTGTGGTGTATGGTATAAAAACGATTGGATCTAAAGAGCCAAATCGGATGAAACATATATATGGGAGCTATGCTAAATCTTTACCGATTTTCTTCAAATTCAACAATGTTGGTTCATGGATCAAGAAACTCTACCATTCTAAATTCCAAAACGATTGGATGTAAAATACAGCTTCTATAGAACTAAAGGGCCAAATCGGACGAAACATATATATGGGAGCTATAGCTAAATCTTAACCGATTTTCTTCAAATTCGGTAGTGTTGGTTCATGGATCAAGAAACTCTACCATTCTAAATTTCAAAATGATTGGATGTAAAATACAGCTTCTTCAGGACTAAAGAGCAAAATCGGACGAAACATATATATGGGAGCTATAGCTAAATCTTAACCGATTTTCTTCAAATTCGGCAATGTTGGTTCATGGTTCATGGAGAAACTCTACCATTCTAAATTTCAAAACGATTGGATGTAAAATACAGCTTTTATAGGACTAAAGGGCCAAATCGAACGAAACATATATATGGGAGCTATAGCTAAATCTTAACCGATTTTCTTCAAATTCGGTAGTGTTGGTTCATGGATCAAGAAACTCTACCATTCTAAATTTCAAAAGGATTGGATGTAAAATACAGCTTCTACAGGACTAAAGAGCAAAATCGGACGAAACATATATTTGGGAGCTATAGCTAAATCTTAACCGATTTTCTTCAAATTCGGCAATGTTGGTTCATGGATCAAGAAACTCTACCATTCTAAATTTCAAAACGACTGGATGTAAAATACAGCTTCTATAGGACTAAAGGGCCAAATCGGACGAAACATATATATGGGAGCTATAGCTAAATCTTAACCGATTTTGTTCAAATTCGGCAATGTTGGTTCATGGATCAAGAAACTCTACCATTCTAAATTTCAAAAGGATTGGATGTAAAATACAGCTTCTATAGGACTAAAGGGTCAAATCGGACGAAATATATATATATGGGAGCTATATCTAAATCTGAACCGATTTCAACCAAATTCAATAGCGATCTTAACAGCTGCGAAATACTCTAAACTGCAAAATTTCAGAACGATCGGAGTGAAATTGCGACCTGTAGTCGACGAACAACTTTACATGGACAGACGGACGGACGGACGGACAGACATGCTTAAATCGACTCAGCTAGTGATTCTGAGTCGATCGGTATACTTTAAGGTGGGTCTAGCTGTGTTATTTTCAGATGTTACAAACATCTGCCGTGAAACAAACTTATAATACCCTGTACCACAGTGTGGTGTAGGGTATAATAAAGTAAACTGGATTTATCGGATATATACATATTATTGGTATTAATGTTTAAATATGTTTTGGACATTGTGGCCGCAACAACTGACGCATACATGGTGCAATTTGGAACTTCAATTTTCACACACTTTTCGCAACATTTGCTGCCGTATTTAGAAACATGTACTCATTCCCGTAACATTTCGCCCATCGTGACTTTTAAAGACATATGGACTAAAGCAGGGCTTCTCACAAAGTTTTGTGTCACGACCCCCTTGCAAAGTTTTATACCCCAACGTTCAAGATTTTTGATTAAAACTGCAACATAGTGCAAAAAACTTAAAGAATGAAGATATTTTCTTAGGAAAGTGGTCTATGATAACATTACCTTATTTAGAAGGGTCTCTGAAAAAACTTCCTTAGGGTTATTAGATGTTTGATAATTTTACCTAAGAAACCTGGTAAAATCCTGATCTGTGACAAATTTGCCTTATTTTTTTAGAAAAAAAATATCTCCAACAAGATTTACGTAAGAAAAATATTCTCTGGCAACTAGTTCTTAATTACATGTGATATCTGAAAATGTTTCCTTAAGAAAAGTTGGTACCCTGTACCAAATTAATATTTGCTAAATAAACTTATCAAGTTATAATATCAAAATATTGTTTTTGTTCATCAAACTTTAAACTTCAGCGATGAAGCTCATTTTTGGTCGAATGGGTACGTAAATAAGCAAAATTAACGCATTTGGAATGAAGATAACATTATGCAACAAAAAAAATTTTTTGTGTCCGAGACCTGAAAACTTTTTTTGTGTAGACTGAAACCAAAACAAAAATGAAGAAAAAATAATTGTTCAGTAGACCGCAGGCGAAATGCACTTGCAATTAATTACCTTTAAAAAAACCTTCGTTCTTTGAATTCTGTCCTTCCGTTTACTCACTACAAAATTTTCAATGTTCCTACCTCGGCACTTTATACTTGATTTTCGCAATTTTCACTTGGTCATATCTTTTGAAAAGAAATTTCGGTTTTTTTGGTCTTTACAAATCAAATATTTTATAGAGTTGAGTTATACTAAAAAGTTTCAACGAAATCGGAGATGGTGATGTAAAAAAGATGTTCGGTTTGACATTGAATGATCGGTATGCAGTTTAACATGATTTGGGGAGCGAATGATTGGGAAGCCCTGTTATAAGTTATTGATCGTCCCTAAATTCTAAAACTATTTTGCCATAGGCGTCTGTTGAAATTATGTTACAATCCGTAACAATGGAGTTAGGTTGATAAAATTTGGCAGAAATATTTTTTATAGTTGCAGATCATTTGAGATTGATATATTTCGTTGTGTAATAAAGACCCCATTTTCCAGTCTATTTGTCTGAAATATTGCAGTTGTTGGTTTTATTTATACTAAAATTCTTCACAACGAAAATTTGCCGTCTACGTTTCGATATAGTAGTCCCAATATAGAGGTCGCTCTTAAATATCTAATAAGGTCTACGTTTTGATATAGTAGTCCCAATATAGAGGTCGCTCTTAAATATCTAATATGCCAATATAGATGCCACATTTTTATAAATTAAATGACGTCTTTGAAGTGTCAGAGAAGCACTAAAATGGCTTCTTTGAAGTGTTAGAGAAGCACTGCAGTTATAGAATTGAATACAATCCATGGCGGAGGGTATATCGGTGGTTTCGACATTACGGGCCGGGCCAATTTCAACATTATTTTTGGCATTGAAGTTTTTTGCAGAATTCAATACTTCAAATAGGTATATTTGAAGTATTGAAGTATCTATATATATACCTATTTGAATACTTCAAATAGGTATATATATAGAGTAATCCTAGTAGAGATACTTTTTTCAATAGCCTTTTTTACAGATCGCGTGTGAGTCGTGTCATGCTGTCATGTTATTTTTGTTAAGTATTGTTTGGCATTTCATGATTATCAAAATAATCGTTCGCCAATTGCGCTAAGTCCATTTTGTTTAAATCCAAAAAAAACCTTTCCAGTCGACCGACGACCTTGACACCCATGAGCAATATTTTAGGTCTCCTTAAGAGCTATCTTTTTGCCATTGACCGATTCCCGATCCGACGTACCGGAATCATCGGTCCATATTTCTTAAAAAATGATGCCGGTGAGATGCCTGCCGTGATAACCGACTATTTGATGCCTGAAATTGAAGCTCGTGATCTCGGCAACATTTGGTTACAACAAGACGGAGCCACTTCCCACACATCGCATCAATCAATGGATTTATTGAGAAAACACTTCGGTGAGCAGATAATTTCACGATTTGGGCCGGTCGATTCATAAACAATCAAAGTAATAGATGGTCCGTCGTACTCTTTAAAAAGTGACAGTTACGAACGATTAAATTTTTGACATTTGTTTTGCTCTCTTCGAGTTATTTTGGCATTCTCTTGTTAACTCTCGAGATTTAATTTGCTGATTCAAAGATGTGTTTTTTGCAATTTTATTTTAAAAATCAATTGTGTTTGCTCCACTTGTGATTGTAAAGTGAAATGTTTGAGGAAAAATGCCAAAAATATGTATAAAAAATAAAAACAAATTTGTGCTCTTTCTTCTCTTAACTACTAATGTCAAAAATTTAATCGTTCGTAACTCGAGAAATTTGCTTAAGGGA
The DNA here is from genome assembly GCA_963930755.1 of Eudasyphora cyanicolor. Taxonomy (NCBI): domain Eukaryota; kingdom Metazoa; phylum Arthropoda; class Insecta; order Diptera; family Muscidae; genus Eudasyphora; species Eudasyphora cyanicolor. The sequence goes on from OZ005734.1 coordinate 68,893,704, forward strand.
GCGAAGGACCATCTAGTAGTTTGAGTGTTTATGGGTCGATTGGCCACCAAGATCGTGTGATATCACACCGTTAGACTTTTTCCTGTGGCGATATGTAAAGTCTAAAGTTTATGCGGACAAATCCGCTTCGATTCAGGCCTTGGAGCAAAACATCAGGCGTGTCATTCGCCAGTTACCAGTCGAAATGCTCGAACGAGTCATCGAAAATTGGACTCAACGGATGGACCATCCGTTATAGTTTAAAAAAATAAGATTTTTTTAAAATTGTATCGCCCGATAACTCGATAACTAGACAAGATATGTATAATCAATTAAAAACGATAATAATTTGATGTCTTATTTTGAATTGCTCGATACGAATATGGCATCAAATCGAGGATTCTGGTGGTCGCCCTTTATAGTTCTCTTGTTAATCGTCGTTCCCCAGGCGTATTTTTGACAGGGGAATACAAGTGACGCAAGGTAGTTATCGAGTATTGATTTTATCGGTTTTTTCTTTCATATATCAGTAACTAAGATAGTTCTCGACAAATTAGTAGTGATTTTTTACATATTACTTATTGATGTCATTTTACCAGAAAAATTAATGTTTCTTGACGATTTTTTCAAACTTTATTGTCCAATAACTCGTTACCTTAGCATGTTATCGATAAATATTTTGATATTTTGAGGTGTCATCAGATCGAGGATCCTGGTGATCGCCCTTTATAGTTCCCCTGTATCATTTTTTTTGACAGGGGAATGACGATTGACTACAAGAGTCTGTATAATTACAGTTTAAATACTTGCATTCCAAAAACAATCCGCCAAAAACGCATGGCTCGGAACTTGGTTTTCACAATAAAGTTAAAAAGCACAAAACAAGTTATAAAAAGTATTGAACTTTAAAAATAAAAGCAGCACAGTGGAAAGACGCATGTGTGTGGGATAGCTCATTTCGTAAGACAAAGCGCGACTTAGAGGCATGTTCAAATAAATTTTAAATTTCCGCGGGCTACGTGTATTTGATTTTTGATATTTTTGTAGCGTTATGTTGGTACTCATATCCCTTACTTATGCTGACAAGGTCGGCCATTTTGAATGTTTAGTTAATTTTTGACAGCTGTTGTGCTTGGACTTGTCTTCGATTTTTATCTATTTCAGAAAATGGATCAATGAATCTGCATCAAATTTTGTGTGAAAAACAAAATAAAATGCGCTGACCTTGGACCAAAGCAACGTTTAACGGTGGTACGTACAGCGTGCCGGACGCCCGAGCTCACAGTTTTCTTTGATAGCAGGGGCGTGGTGCATTATGAGTTCTTGCCACAGGGTAGTACGGTCAATAAAGAATATTACCTGCAAGTTATGCGCAAACTGCGCGAAGCAATCCGCCAAAAACGCCCGGATTTGTGGAAGAACAAAAACTGGCTTTTGAACCATGATAACGCCCCTGCATACACATCGTTGCTTGTGCGCGTATATGTGGCCAAAAACAACACAGTAATGGTGCGGCAGCCACCGTATTCCCCTGACCTTGCCCCCTGTGACTATTATTTGTTTCCAGAACCCAAGAAAAGGCCCATGAAAGGACGACGCTACGCCACGATTGAGGAGATAAAGACGGCACCGAACAAGATCATTATTTGAAATGATTATTTGAAGTGCTTCAAGGATTGGAAAAAACGTTGGCAGAAGTGTATTATATCCGAGGGGAATTACTTTGAAGGGGACAAAATAGATATTCATGAATAAATAAACACTTTTTGAAAAAATACAAAATTCGCGATATTTTTTGAACATACTACGTACATCATTTTATTGATATTGTTGGCGCAAAACCAACCCCAAATCGATACCTTTATTCTAAACTATGTTAAGTACAAAAAGGTAGTTTTTCAGGAGAGGCGATTAGAGTTTGATGCATTTTTTAAATTTGTGTGGAGTTCCTTTGTAATGGAAATCGATTGACGTATAAACAACAAATTTTGATAGAATATAATTTGGAATATTTAGAAGTTAAAAATTCAATCTCCCTAAAAACATGTCAAGTCGACTTAGCATATTTTAGAATGGAGGTATTTAGTAGAATAAATACACTTTATAATTTTAATTATTTGAAATATTATTTGAAAAATGTTTTGGAAATTTCAATTTTACGGAATATAAGAATTGCCAGGGGAATGACGCAAATCTTCAGGAACAAAAAATAATCATCCATAAAAATAGTAATTGATAACAAATTATAAACATTAATAGAAAACATAAATCGTAATTATATTAAACCAATTTTATTAAATAAATATTTACTACCTTTGTCAAAAATTTAAAAAAATTAAATGAAAGTAGAGTTAGGGACAGCAAGGGGAATGACATTTGAGCACTTTGGTAGACAATTTTTCCATAAAACATAAATTTTTAAAAAAAATATTTTATTGACCGCAATGGGCTTATAAAGCTACGTAATAAAAAAAATACCAAAACGGAATATTTTTTATTTTTTCTAATTTAAATTCCCAAAGACAGCAAATTACCCATATATGTTTAGGTCCGGCCGAACTCCAACATTGTCATTCTTACTTTTTATAAAACTATTATTATTTAAGTTAATGTGATTTTTTTTTATTCTACTGTGTTATTATTATTTTTTGTGATTTATCATACAATTAAATGAATATGCTAATTTTCAACAAAAAACTAGTTTAGTTTGCAAAAGACCAAAATTCCATATACAAAAAAAAAAAACTGTTTATGTCTCATCATTGTACCTACATATAAACAATTAATGTTAGACATCAGTAATTATTATTACAATAATTGTTAAAACGGTATATACGAATGGGACCCCGATTTTTATATTATTTCGTAGATAATTTTTAAAAAAAAATATATTCCCGCCGTTAAATCGCTATTTACGTACATATATGTCTGTATGTAAACTTGTAATAAATTCAAGTTTATTTTGTTTATTTCAAAAAATATACTACATATAGTAGACAATATGGCCTCCAAATATTAGGGTCATCTACAAGAAGAAATTCAGCAAAAATTCAACAGAAAAAAAGAGAAAAACTGGTTTCACACCCAAAAAAAGAAATAAAAACAAAAAATTCTTTTGTTTTTCGACAAAGCTTTCGAAAAAAAATAACATGTATCTATAATAAATTCAGAAGAAATCAAATTTCCATAGACATAAAATTAATCGAATTTCTCAGCTTATGGCGGAGAAATGCAAATGGAAAAAAACATGTATTTTTTCTATAATTTCTCAGTTTATGGTGAAGAAATGCAAATCGAAAAATAAAGTGTTTACAAATTATGCAATTGATAATTCAATAAAATCACATAAATACATATTATAAAAAAAACTTACTTGATAACGGTCTGCATAATGAAGCAATTAATTAATGTTACAAGTTTTGTTGCTTCTCTTGTTGGCTGCCACTCACACTTGGTCGATTAGAAAGATTTTTCTTTAGGGAGATTTTCTTCAAAACAAAAAAATACAACACAGATTGCAAAAAAATTAATACAATATTAAAAATATCGAAAATAAATTCACAAAACTATTTTAATTTTCTCTGCATTTAAAATTTTATTTCAAATTCTTTATTTAATTTAATTTTTCATTTTGTCCGAAAATCCACTTTATTTTAAAATTCAGCAACAAATCAAAAATAAAATATTGCGTTCTTGTTCACCACTTGGTTTCAAATAAAATATGAAATTCAAAATTAACTACCGTTAGCTAAGCTTAAACACACCACCCGCACGCAATGCTATCGATGTTGATGTTGTTGTTGTTGTTGCTGTTTCTGTGTTTTTGTTTTCAGTTATAACGGTTCACCGTGTTCTGAGAGATGGCATGCGTTGCGTTCACGTCGTCGTGCACTACTGGCGATCAACTGAAGTTTAAATGTTAACGAAACATTGTTTTTATATGCGAATCGTATGAAAACCATCCAAAGAGCCCCAACTAACAATAGCAGCGCCAAAACAGCGCCGCCACGGCGACGCAACTCTTGTTAGCATATCAAAACAAAGCACACAGAGCACTAAGCAAGCAACGCAGCGCACAGCAGCGCATCGTTGGCGTCAATGAAGACGAAATCTACGACAACGACGTCGGCATAACAAATCTGAAGGTGTGTGCGTGTGTGTGTGTGCACTAGCGCACGAGTGTCCGACAACAACAGACGGGAGGATATAACACAACACAGCGTTAGATATGCTAAGATAAAAACAACAAATCATCTTCACATTCCAACAAACAAACAAACCAACTGAATTACCGGTAAATTTATTTACTCTCGCTCTTTTCTCTACAACCGCCTATGCAGCATCATGCATAACTAAACTCTGTTTGCATAGAGAGTGAAGGGAAGAACAAAAAATAAATTTTTGTTTGGGCGCCAAAATTGTTTGTCATACATATATGGCAACACTCTCAGTGCAAACCGGAAATAGTGTGAGAAATGTTATTAAAAGTCTTGCCAGTCAAACAAAAAACACATATGAAACAAAAGTAGAGTATAGAGGTGCTTTTCAATTTTATTAAAATGCTAAGAATGAAAATAAAGTTTTTTTAATTCTACACTAAATTCATAATAACACTAGTTTACAAAATTTCTGTCGCAGTGCTGTGCATACAATTTTCTGTTGTTACATTGTGTCTTAAATACAAAAAAAAATTATTTAATAAAATTGTATGGTAATTTTTTTTTAATTCCAAAGATTTGTTTCGAATAACATGTTCACAAATAAAGGGTTTTCCAATAAGAGTGATATGATTTCTTTGAAAAAAAACTCACTTATTGTTAAGGAAATTCAAAAGTTTTTTATTTAATGTGCAGTATAATCGATTCAATAAATTCTAAATAAAACGTCATTCAAATGGCCTCCTCGACTTCTTCTGCAGGAACGAATTCGATGAACCCAATTTTCGAGCACTTTTTCCACTAAATCAAGTTGTATGTCATGAAGGGCACGTTAAATTTTGGCTTGTAAAGCTTGAAGAGAGTCTGGTTTATTTCGAAAGACCAATGACTTCAAATAACCCCACAAGAAGTAGTCTAATGGTGTTAAATCACAACTTCTTGGAGGCCATTCGATATCACAATTTCTTGAAATAATCGAATCTCCAAACTTTTCTCGCAACAATTCAATTGTTTCATTTGCTGTGTGGCACGTAGCCACAATCGGTTAATGGCAAAAAGATAGCTCTTAACGAGAGCTAAAATATTGCTCATGGGTGTCAAGGTCGTAGGTCGACTGGAAAGTGTTTTTTTTATTTAAAAGAAATGGACTTAGGATCATTTTCAAATGTGAACGGACAATTTATTTTTGCTCTAGCTCTTTAACGTTACGGATCGGGAATCGGTCAATGGCAAAAATATAGCTTTTAACGAGAGCTAAAATATTGCTCATGGGTGTCAAGGTCGTAGGTCGACTAGAAAGTTTTTTTTTATTTTAAAAAATGGACTTAGCGCACGAAAAGTTGCAATTGGAGAACGATTATTTTGACAATAAAACTGAATAATTTGGAAACGTTGTTCTTGCGTATATCTCTCTATGATGAAATTGTAAACACTGCTGAATACAATGAAAAACAAATGACAGATCATGACATATTACAAATGGCCGAAACGTCACTTCAAAATCATATCATCCCTATTGGAAAACCCGTTACAAACGACCGGTTTGACTAATAGCTATTGAGCATTTTATGCGTGTTACTTGGTAAAAGTACACATTTTGTTTAACAATCCTTCGTACCAGACTTTATCAAAATGCTTGCGATATATCTATGATTAGAACAGAACAATATTCTTTGTTTTCAAAATCCTTTCTGAGGTATGTAACAACACGATGAACTTGTTCTATGGGACTATGACACTTCCGAAAACCAAATTGGTGATCAGGTATTATTATGTTATTTGAAACTATATGTGGGGTAATTCTCCTCATAAAGATTGATTGAAACATTTTTGAGAGTATCGATAGCAGACTTATTGAACGATATGAGTTTACTCTTTTCCAGGTTTTGGAATCATCACAATTTCCGATATTTTTTAGTGCACGGTTTCAAGGCGGATTTGGGATTCGTGTGCGATTGGTCTTCGCATATTTTTCATAGCCTTCCATAGACTGTAATCTGTTCTCTCAATTGGGTCCAAAGATTACAAATATTTTTAAGATCACATTCCTCAGCTACCTTTAGGGCAACTTTTAGACTTTTCTCACAATTCCTTATATTTCTTTTTTGTATTGACTAGGGCTTCAATTTTTGTTTGATAATTTGAAACATTATTCCTAATATTTGTGAACTTAAGAGTGACCAATTTAATTAACCGCACCGTTTACGACATTTGTCAGCAGATTCACCGCTGTGTCTATCTCGTTTGCGAAAGTGACATTCCTAACGTTTGTAGCCCTCACAATTTTCAAAGGCAAAGAGCATCACGGCTCTAGAGGTTTGAATTCCTTATAACTTGTTTAATATATATTTTTTTATTTTTTTGTTAGAATTTTGAAAAAGACTTGGAGAATTTAAAAAGGACAATTCAAAAATAGCATAAATACAAGGTAACCCTATTTAAATTTTTAACAATTAAATAAAAGCAAAAAATTTACAAATATTTTTTGGGGCTGAAGGTGAGAGTTTACTGACTGAACTTTTTTAATTTTATTTTTTCATTATTTCATAAACACTTCAATGTCACAGCTTAAAGAACTGTAGGAAACGCGTAATACGCTGCTGATGTGTATTGCATTTTAGGCTGCCATTTAACAAAGTGTATAACTTTGTGTGCCACTTTTTTAAAAATATGATGCCACTTTTTTTAATATTTACACTTTTTGTGATATCTACTTTTTGAAATTTCAAAAAGTAGATATAAACTGCTCAAATCTAATGGTGGATCAGCAAACGAATTAATCTTCTGCTAGTTTGAGATGAGCATTTTAGCATCTCAACGCTGCCCGGTGCCCTCTTAAAACTAGTAGATAGCATCCAGCCATCTTGGATGCCTGCCACAAGGCTGAAACTACAGAGGAAGAGCTATGTACATCCCCGTACTAGTATAAATGACACTCTATATCAAAGGATGGACCAGTAAATATTAACTTTAAATGTATCGAACTTCTTAAATGTACGTCCTAGAGCCAAAAGGACGGAATTTTTCGATCAATTATTTTTTGGTGACAAATTTAAATGTCCCTATAACTCTTAGATATTTTTAGGTGGGAATTTTGAACATATAACTCCTTAAATGAACGTTCTAGAGCGAAAAGGACGGACTTGTTTGATCACTTATTTGTTGGTGACAAATTTGAATGTCGTTATAACTCTTAAATATTTGTAGGTGGGAATTTTGAATGTTTCATCTAAACTTAAGATGACTACAACTTTTAAATAATCGTCCACTTGCCAAAAAGGCAATATATTGTTATTACTTATTTTTCGATGACATCTTTGAAGTTCCTCACCAAAACTATAATGGCAATAACTCCTCAAATAAGCACTCTAGATCAAAACAGGGTCTCAATTTTGTGAACCCTTATTTTTTGATGAATATTATAAATTTACTTAGCCAAACTAAAATTACTATAACTCATTAAATAAACAACCTAGAGCAAAAAGTCACGTATATTTGGAGAGTATTTTAAATGTCACTAGTCAAACTCAATATGGTCATAACTCCTTAAATAAATATCCTACAGCTAAAAGAATGACATTTTATGATCAATTTTTTTTTGTGAAATTTTTACGCCCGTGTTGGAAGAGATAGACCTATAGTTTGTTATACCGATTGACATAAAATCACTTTTTGAGTCGATTTAGCCATGGCCGTCTGTCTGTCCGTATATTAAATATGAAACGATTTTTACGAAATTGGGTACAGAGACTTCTTCGACTATTGAGGTTCTCGGGGCGTATCGGTCTAAGGTTTTTTATGACCCCTATATAAGGGCTTCTTCCGATTAGATTTTGTTCCAAGAAGTCACAGTTTTCAAACAATCCGACTGAAGTTTAACAATTTGTAGTTTATATGGTCCTTTATCTCTTCAAGCCAAAATTATTCATTTCGGTCTATGTTTTGATATAGCTGCCGTACAAAAATCCCTTCTGATTCAACTTCAATATGCTCTAGAGATTTAAGCATTTATGTATATTTTATATAGCCTATAATAGTTCATAGTGAAAATGGGGCACATCGTTTCGTGTTTTGATATAGCCTCCATCTAAAAGTCCCTTCCTATAGGACTTCTTGATGATCTACAGATCACCGATCTGGGTGATATTTAGACACTTATATTTCATACTGCCTAAAATCGTTGTAGAGAAAATATCACTACGCAACAAAAAAAAAATTGTTTGTGTCCTAGACCTAAAAATGTTTTTTTTTGTATAGATTGTGGTATACTGTTATATAAAATCAAAACCAAAAAATTTTTTACGGATAAATTTTTTTTAGAAAATAATGCCTATTTGAAAAAATCTATGGATAAATGTAGAAATTATAGCCTTTTTGGTAGAGGTAAGAGAATTTCAAAAAATCTTTTTTTTAAAATTTCTGTTTAAATAGCGATTTTATTTGTTACTTTCATTTATATTATGTGCATTTGAGTTTATTTACATGTACAAGTTTCATTAGAAGTAATTATGAGTTCTTTGTTGACGTTTGTAGATTTCGGAATCGGTTTCTCTAATGAGGAACCAAATAAAATCTCCCATCATTCTTTCATCCCAGTGCCCTTGGTAACGCCGCTCGATGGACTTCATTTCTTGGTAAAACCTTTCCCCATGTTCGTCGCTTACGTTGCCAAGATTCTCGGGGAAAAATTTTAAATGAGAATGCAAGAAATGAATTTTGAGGGACATATTTACACCTGTTGGAATACATAAAGCGAAAAATAAGTTAGAAGAATATATACATATGTGTTATATACATAAATATAGAAAAATATATTTCTTACCAATTTTTTCATAATTTTTTAACAAATCATTAATCATTGTTTCATATTGCGGGCTTTTATTGGATCCAAGGAAATTTTAAACTACAAGCTTAAACGACCTCCATGCTGCAATTTCATCCGACATCAAATCATCGACACATCTTTCATCAGCTTCCTTATTTTAGGCCCATCAAAAACGCCAAACCCAAAAGAGTGAATTGCCACCTTTCCTTAAGGCTTTTACAAAATTTTTAAAGAGCCCCAGTTTAATATGCATTGGTGGCAAAATAGTGTTTTCTTTTTGGACGAGAGGTGTGTATTTTATCTTGTTTTCACCCAATGTAATGTCTTTTCTTGTTGGCCATTTCTTTCTTCTGTAATGCTCCTTCCTACTCCAATCTGTTTACTTAGACAAAAATAGCAGTCCGTATCGTGAATGAATGGTTGTCTCCAAATCATTGGCATTCCAAATTGCACGTGATGTCTAAAATTAAAACGTTTTATTCCACAAAACATTGTAATACATTAATTGTAAAGTACTTACCGCATGTTTCCACTACTCCATCGAGCAAGATTTACATGGCACGAATTACACAAAATACTAGGTGTCCACGGTTCGTTCATATTTTCAACTCGTATACCAAAATATTGCACATATATTTCTTCTATTATTTTACTAAAATCACATCGATTTTTTTAATTACTTATTTTCCGCAGATGTAGCAGAAATTGTCGGGATCATTTACACATTGAAAGTTCTTTGCCTTTTGCTCATATAATATTTTCAGAAAATCGACATCTCTTTAAGGCGCTGAATTACACTAATTTATTAATAAGTAATTTCATTCATAAATTCCGGATTTAAGGTACATAAGTTGCAGTACCTGTAGCTGACATATAGTTTGCTTCGAACGTAGAAACCCAATACATATAATTTTACTGCCTGTATATATTACTGGGATGTCCATGCCCCTAAAAGGCCTAACGAATGGAAACCTCATAAATAAAAAACCACAAGTACTGTTGAATGACACTCTACCTGAGCGGATCTCATCCAATATAGCTCTCACATTGCATATCATGTTCTATGGAGGGTTACGAACAGCCATAAAACCTCGTCCTCTCTATAATTTTATAATCCTCATAAAATAAAATGCAAGTGCAATGTCTCTTATATGTCTCTCTCACATATGGCGAATTCAATATAATTCAATTTTCAAATAGACAGTGTTTTCTTCGTTAGCATGCTGGCTTTTTAAAAATGTGATAAAATATTTTTTTTTCGATTTTTTCTATTTTTTAGGGGTTTTTGTACCAGTAAAAAGTGTTTTTTTGTAAAAAAAAAAATCATTTTTTCTCATATTGTTTACGACTGTTACTAAACCAAAGATTCTACGTGAAAGCAATATTCGCAGCATATGTAGCCCTCACAATTCCCTTTAATTTGAGGCATAACTCAATCAGTCTTACACTTTTAAAAAAAATTTAAAAAAAACTATCATAAAATTTTTTTTAAATATTTTTTTCGTGTTTGTGGCACCTAATTGCACCAGAAACTGTTATCCACATCCCTTGGACAAAAATTTTGTTGCATAGCGTATTTAGAGTATAACAGTGAAGCCAAGCGTTATATGTATATAAATCCTTAAACATCCTAGAGAATGGATTTTTGTTATTTTTAGTAACAAATTGGAATGTCTCTATAACTCGTAAATATTTTTTGAGGAATTCTGTCTCAGCTAAACTTAAAATGACTATAACTCCTTAAATATGCACCCTAAGGGAAAAAACTTAGTTTCAATAGAGTATATCAGAGCAGACAAACTTTTAATGTATTCACTCCTTAAATAAACATTCTAGAGATTTTTTGATCACTTATTTCTGTTGACAAATTTCAATATGTCTATAACTCTTAAACAATTTTGCTTTGAATGTCTCAGCTAAACTTAAAATTACTAAAACTTCCCAATCATGAATATGTTATTTCCATAGATTCAAAGCTAAACTTAAAATGACTATAACTCCTTAAATATGCACCCTAAGGGAAAAAACTTAGTTTCAATAGAGTATATCAGAGCAGACAAACTTTTAATGTATTCACTCCTTAAATAAACATTCTAGTGATTTTTTGATCACTTATTTCTGTTGACAAATTTGAATATGTCTATAACTCCTAAACAATTTTGGTGTGAGCTTTGAATGCCTCAGCTAAACTTAAAATTACTAAAACTTCCCAATCATGAATATGTTATTTCCTTAGATTCAAAGAAAATGTCTTCACAACGAGAATACTTTAATTAAATCTTCCTCAGGTAATTATAGATTGTTAGAGTCATTGGCTCAAAATCGTTTTTAATTTTCAAAATTTAAGGACATTTGCTTTAATCTTTGTAAACATGTTTTCAGTTCAAATGAAACTATAACAAACGTGAGTTTCAGTTACATTTATCAATTTAAAAACAACAAAACAAAATAATTTTGCATTTTGTCACAATTTTTTTTGTTATCTCCTTTTTTGATCATGCGATGTATTTTGAATGTCATTGACTTTCTTCAAGCATTAAATGAAAAAATTTCCTTGTTGTTATTGATGTTGTTTTGGATTTGGTAGTGATAAATATATTTCGTTTATTTTTCACATTTTTGTTCGGTTAAATTATTATTCTAACCGCGACTGTGGGACAATTTGTTTTCATGATCTGTTGAACAAAACGGTAGTGCTTCTGTAGAAAACGGTTAAAATGATATATCGATGTCATTTAACATTTACACAGTATTTTTAAACTTATATTTACATTCGCACAGGTGAACAATGTACGCAATTGGCGTTTGTTTTTTTTTTCAAATTCAAGTTAAGGATCGAGCAAGTCATTATAAAAATTAGTCACTTTTTTCCACCAAGAAGAAAAACTCCTCCGTCTATGCCCTGCCTATTTGAGTTATTAGTTTGATCAAAAGAATTTTCTTTTCTGAATTTAAAACTTTGAACTGTAGATTTCATAGATTACGAACATATGTATCTGCGGAATTTCATATCGAAGAAATCAATTAAAATTCTCTACAATTATTTCAAATAAATGTTTGGCAGTGTTGAGAGAAGAGAATTTTGTCTTATGACTGAAATCTCAATAAATTAATTTAGAACACATTTGAGTGATTGAAGATAATTAAACTTTGTTAGAAATTTATTCTACAAAGTGAAAATTTCAATAGCAAAACTTTTTTTGGCAATTTTTAATTAAACGCATGTCAGATACCACTCATTTCGTTCAAGAGCATGACAATTCAAAATGGAAAATTTTAAGTGTTGTCGTGTAGAACTTCAAATTAAAATAACTTCGTAAATAAGGGTCCTAGAGAGAGAAAAGGACGAAATGTTGTAATGACTTATTTCTTGGCGAAAAGTGTGAATTTCCCTAGTCAACTTAAAACGGCTATAACTCCTTAAATAAGTGCTATAGAACGAAAAGAACTACATTTTTTAAATAAAGAATATGAAAAGTTATCCCCACACAAACTTTAAAATCCAATTCTTAAATAAGCGCCTGGACCAAAAAGGACTAAAATTTTTTTATCAAGATTTTTAATATCCCCAGCCAAACTGAAATTTAATACAGGAAAGCATTAGGAAAGAGATCAAAATATGATCACTTCTTTCTTGTCGAAAATTTGGAATATAACATAACATAAAAAAAAAAACATTAAATTCTAATAACTTCTTAATCTCTTTAGTGAATATTTTTAATTTGACTAGTCAAACTAAAATGACTATAACCTCTTGAATAAATATCCTATAGCCTAATGGGGTATTTTGTGAGCACATATTTTTTGGTGACTATATCAGCAAGGTGTAACCGATGTATTGAGTGGCTGCACTTCATAGGTTGCTCTGGACTTAACCACACCAGGGAGTATATTTTCACAGGAGCCGCTGTCATCATTGTCGTCGTCTACGTCATTATCGCCTTCATCTTATAGGACACTACCGCAATTTCATCTACAACAGTATCGACAAGCACAGCATTCAACGCCACATATTTCTATACCAACCCCTGAACATGCATCCTATTTGCTATACAATTGAAATGGTCTCTGTGGCAAAATCAACGAGATTGCAGACTACATGAAACATGAAAACACAGCTGAGCGACACATGCAGCTTGCACAGTTATCAGGGTTAAAATTTGCTACGTAATGATCGCGTCGGAAATGGAGTTGGGGGACTTGCTTTCCTGTTACACCATTCTGTGCAAAACAGACCTATCTCGCCTGAACTTGACTCTAGAGACCCATACACCTAACGTATGGGGATAGCAGTTAAGTCTGGGACTGCCGAAATAAAACTGTATTAGGTATATATACCGCTGATTGGTAGAGTTATTTGCTGGTCATTAGTCAAGGGCAATAACCGCATGGTCCTATGAGACTTAAATGCACATCACGAGCTTTGGAATTCTCTCCTAGCTAATGACCAGATAGGCATAGCTTTGGTTGAGCAAATAAATGTCTCTACGTTTTGCACAGTGAATTAGGACGACTCCACACCGATTACGGGTGATTGCAGCAGCTCGTCAGATATCACCACCTCGTCATTTCACTGGGATCAGATCACCTCCCCATAATCCACTCCATTGATAGACCAGCCGATTTAATCATATCTGAACGCCGTACTTTCCTGAATTAAAGGAAAGCTGATAGGAACGGGTTCGGAAAATTCACCAACCGCAGCTTCAACTACAGTAAAATACCCATCCCCTTAGATGTTCGGGTAGTTGAGAACAAACATCATCAACGCAGCAGCCGCTCGCTTTATCCCTGTCGAATACCAGAGATACGAACTAATTTCCCAGCATATGCAGCGGGACTAGCAGACGGGCCAGATGAATTCGTCGTTCTAACACTGCTGATTCCAGAATCAGGGAACTGCATCTAGAAATTAGTAGGTGGGTGATATATCCGGTACTGATTAACCTCTACCATTCTGAAATTCCACCGCCAGCTGACGGCGTTGAAATCGTATCATATGCTAATGTCTGTACGATTCTGGCGCCGGGAGATAGACACATGAATAGAGCTCTTTCCGCCTGCCTTTCTCTCCTACAAACTTTGACACTTGATTGCCTCGAACTTATGGCTATTCTCACACAAAATCTCGCATTTCAAACTCTAGCCGTTTGGATTTGGCTGCATTACCATTTTTCATTTTGACCCACAGTGCACGTCTTTTTTCTAAGGACTATCATCCTATCAAAAATTTAGCATTTTCAATTCATATAAAAATCAATTTTCAAATTCGAAAGACAGACAATCTGGCAACTTGGTAACGAACCGTAGCAGGAGAAAACAACAGCGGATTCCAAAAAAGGCTTCGCTCTCAGCTCTAGCATTTTTAGTAATACTTTGTCCAGATTCACACTCGGCAACTTTTTCCATGCAAGTGTCAAAGTTTGTAGGAGAGAGAGGCAGAGAGCTCTTTCCGCCTGCCTCTCTCCAACGACACTTGCTTGGAAAAAGTTGCCGGGAGTGAATCTGCACTTCGTAAGATTTTGTGAACTAGTTTTAGTAATAATTAATAGATTTAACTAGTTGTTAAAATGTAAATACGAACGTCTTATTATTACATCGGCAACTACACACTTTTTGAATGACTACACGCAACGAAACATTCATTCTACTGTACGAAATTTTGAACCACACATCCGGTAAACGTGATGAATCTGACAATTATTTCAAAAAGATAAGAAACAAATCATTCACAATAATCGCACCGTTAATCTAAATCTCAAAATTTTATCTAAAATTCACTTTGAATTAAAACAATTCGCTACATTTGCATGTATGTAGATTATGTCACCCTGTTTCCTCGAATAAATTTTTTTCCAAATAAATTTTTGCATCACCCCGTTTTCTGACTGACACTTGTGTCGCACTGCAGCCAACTTCTTATCAAACATTCAAGGTACAACGGTTACCGACTACTTTTTTCAATTTTTTCAAGCAAATTCGAGTATGTATTTAAAAAAAGCAAGAAAATTGTGAAGACATTTAAATTTCCTATAAAAAATATTATTTTTTTTTATTTACTCGTATTAAAATTTTTGTGGGGATGAATTTGGTCATAATAAAATAAAAATTTCAGCTCAATGATATGTTTATAATGGTTTGCGTTGTTTTTTTTTCTCTAAGGAACTATAGTTGCCGATGTAGTAATAAGACGTTCGTATTTACATTTAACAACTATCTAATTATATTTATTATTACTAAAACTAGTTCACAAAATCTTACGAAGTATTACTAAAAATGCTACCGTTGATGGCGAAGACTTCTCTAGGAATCAGCTGTTGTTTTCTCCTCCTCTGGTTCGTTACAACCTTGCCAGATTGTTTGTCATTCGAACACGGCGGTCTTGGTGCTGCCACAGCCACTCCCTCTCCAGTGACCAAGTCAGGATCCGACACCTGATCCGCTTGGAACGATATTCTCCTAGTTTGTGAGTTCCGCACAGCTGGAAGTTCGGTGGACTGCGTACTCTTAGATGGTGTTGATGAGTCTTCAGAGAATGTCTTAGGACTCGGTAGAGGTGTTGCTGTTGTTTGAGGACTCGGTACCGGACAGTGCATCCGCCACTGCGTTTTCATAACCCGACACGTACAAAATTTCTGTCGTGAATTGCGAAATGAAATCAAGGTGCCTCAATTATCGAGGCGAGGCTTTTTCCGGTTTTTGCGAAAATGCATAGACGAGCGGTATGTGATCGGTCCGAATTATGAAATGTTTTGCCTCCAGCAAACTCTCTGTCATATGTGCTATAATTTATCTCTGTCATATGTGCTATAATTTCTCTCTGCCGCAGATAATTTTCGGGTGAAAAATCCGAGTGGTTGCCAAATTCCATTTGCTTTTTGTTTCAACACAGCTCCAATGGCGATGTCTGATGCATCGGTTGTAAGGGCCAAATCTGAATTGGGTTCTGGATGAGCTAGCATAGTTGCTTCGCGAAGGCTGCGTTTACAAGGTGCAAAAGCATTTTCAGCTTCAAGTGTCCAAGGAACCTTCCTCTTATTATTTTTTTTTTTGGAGTCCTTAAAGAATTCATTGAGTGGTGCCCGTAGCTGAGCGGCATGTGGAATGCAACGACGATAAAAATTTACGACACCGAGGAATCTGCGAAGCTCGCATATAGTTTGGTGTACTTTTCAATAGCGGCAACACGATCTGTTGGAGGTGTACAATCATTGCCGTTGATGATGTAACCAAGAAACTGTACTTCAGATTGTCCAAATTTACATTTATTGACGTTGATTGTTAGACCGTATTGTCGAAGGCGGTCAAAAATCTGCCGTAAATGTATTTGGTGTTCTTCAATATCCGAATGGCATATATAAAAATTCCACAAGTCCAAATGGGGTGCACACTGCTGTCTTTTCGATGTCTTCCGCAGCCATTGGTATTTGGTAATAAGCCTTAACAAGATCGAGTGTAGAAAAAACTGACACCATATAATTTCTCACAAAAATCGTTGACGTTGGCAATTGGGTATCTGTCAGGCACAGTTTTCAAATTCAGCTTTCGGTAATCTCCACACGCTCGCCAACCACCATCTTTTTCGACACCATATGGAGCGGACTAGCCCAAGGACTTTTGGAGGGACGACATATACCATTGTCCAATATGAAGTCAATTTCCGCTTTAGCAGCTGCAAGTTTCTCTCCAGAAAGTCTTCGTGGGCGGTCTGCAACGGGGGTTCCGATTGTTTCGATGTTGTGAACAATAATTGCATCACTTGTCGATTTACGCGTCAAAGTAGTAGTTGTGATGTCAATAAACTCTTTCAGTAATTCTTGGAATGGTCCTGTCGATGGCGATAATGTTGAACTACTAAAATCTTTTGTCTTAAGAATTTCACCACGACTTGTTAAATTTGTTGTATTATCAATGAGGCATTTCCGTTTTAAATAAATCATCAAATTGTAATGAATTAGAAAGTCTGCCCCCAAAATGGGCGACTGAACATCGGCAATGGTAAACAACCACTTGAGTTCACGACGTAGACCTAGGTCTAATTTAAGAACACAATTACCATAAGTTTATATTTCACTGCCTTTTTGCAGCAAGAAGTCTCATGCCGGACGGCTCTAGAGTTGTTCTGATTAAGGATGGGAGTACAACTGACACCACTGATCCGGAATCAATTAAAAATCGAGACTTTGTAATGTGTCGTAGATATGTAGACGATTCTCCTTTACTGGGTTGTCATTGCCGCTATCGCCAGTTAACTGACGACAGTCCTATTAATTTTATCGAATAGTGTTATAGCGGAGACAATTCGGTTTACAATGTTTGGCAGAATCTCTAAACTTTTGATGATACCTGCAAAGCAATTTGTTGTTAGGAGGTATATTATTTGAACGTGAATGACCGTGAGATCTGGATCGATGATGACCGTATCTGCTTTTAATGCTCGCTTGAAAGGTGTCCACTTTAGCAGAAAGATCCGTTAAAGACTTGCAAATATCAGCTAAAGTCACAGGCGAATTGTTTTCGTCAATGGAAATGTTGGTATAATGTGGTGGTGCCAACATTTTTTCTGCGTTTTTAGATAGTTTGTCTAAATCTTCCTCTTCCCACACAGTTAATAAAGGACGAATCGAATCTGGCATTTGCCAGAGAAATAGTGTCCGAATAATTGTTTCATTTTCTTTACCAGGTGCCAAACGTCTCGTGTGGGATAGCATTTCCGGCGGCTTCATACCTGTTGTCTCACCACCTTGCAATAAACGTCGCAATTTAGACTCGGAAGACTCAGCAAATTTCGGAATTAGTCTCTCCTTCAATGTAGAATATTTGTCTTCTTTCGGCGGATTTGTTATGAGGTCTTCAACCGACAAGAGTATGTCGTCTTCAAGGCGCACAGAAACAACATAAAATTTGCCCCGTTGAAACACCATAGAGAGAAAAGGAACGTTCAACCTAAGCAAAAAATAATTCCGGATTTTGTCTGTTGAATTTCGGAATATGCACTTTATGCAGGTTCGATTGCTGCCCTTCATATGCGTTCACTGATGACTGTCGAAGAGAGTGTACTTCACGTTGTAGCGCCTCTATTTGCTGAATTAGATTTTCCATTTCCGACATGTTTATGTTGCTACAGTCGAAAATGTCCATGTCGTCACCACTGAGCAAATCATCGTTGTAATTAGAGTGTTCTCGTTACCTCAAGTTGTGTCTGGAATGCATAAGCAAAAACGTTGACTATTTTGGCAAAATGAAGCATGAAAAAACGTTGAAAATTTTAAAAGCGCTGCTGCTGCTCTGCTTTCCTTAATTTTTTTTTCGCTGCTCTGCTTACAAGAAGTTTTTGTAGCAATGTAAAAAATACCACTTCTGATTGTGCGTGAAAAGCGGGGTCACCAATATAGTTTCCGATGTAGTAATAAGACGTTCGTATTTACATTTAACAACTATCCAATTCTATTTTATTACTAAAACTAGTTCACAAAATCTTACGAAGTATTACTAAAAATGCTACCGTTGACGGCGAAGACTTATCTAGGAAACCGCTGTTGTTTTCTCCTCCTCTGGTTCGTTACAACGTTGCCAGATTGTTTGTCATTCGAACACGGCGGTCTTGGTGCTGCCACAAATACAAAACGATGGATAACCACAAATGATGTCAACGGTTTTTATATTGATGTTTTCAAAATTTTAGGTAGGTTCCTGTTTCAAAAATAATATTTTCTTTATCATTTTATAATGGTTTCAAAAAACCGAAAAGTCAAACAAACCGAGTTAAAAGCCCGAAGGTTCGAATTATTCAAAAATGCAGAAAAACCGATATGCGATTTTTAATGAGAAACCGATTAACCGGTGCGGTTTTTGATTACCCTATTCTTCATTCAAAATATGTGTGTATCTGGCCAGACACATGTGCTACGTATGTGATGTGTAGATGAAAAAATCCACATAAATTGTTTTTGTTATTTTTTATTTTCATGTGTTCTTTCATAAAACGATAAGTAACAATATTTGTAGAGGGTACCTGAAGACTCAAACCCCTAGTTAAATTAGAAATATATTTAAATCACAGTTAAAATCGTAAAATGTCTGGCCAGATACATGTGGAGGGTTAAAAGTTAAAACATTTTCTTCAAAATGTAGGAGTCTTGTCGAGTTTCATTTTCAATCATTTGGTATTTGTCTTTAGGAATCAAATTGTCTTTTAGCAGAGGAATTATATCAGCAGTTTTTTTTAGAATCACTGAAGGCTTAATTAAATTTAAATTTTTAAGAGTAGCATTGTCAAAATAGGATTTCTTTTTTAAACAAAGACACAACTCAATATAAAAAGATATACACTTATCAACAAATGTATTTTAAGATTCAGAGTCAATTGTTATATGTGATTACTTTTCTTTTACTTATACACCAAGGTAGATTTCATCCCTAAGCGATTACAATTTAAATTGAATAATTCGACAGATAAAAAAAAATTAAAATAAAGGGGATTCTGAACCGAAAAACGTCAGGCGTCATTTTGCTAAATTTTGGTTAAAAAACGTCAAAATGACGTAAAATCGTCACGTCTGACACACTGCTGGAATATGTGGACATGCTTCTGGTGACCTGCGAGCACTTGTTTTCCTTATTGCAACAAATGACAGGTGGTCATTAGTTAGGAACTGCACACATTCCAGGCTGACGTGACCCTTCAGAATATCTGATGTGGCCCTGCCGGACTTCTCACAATGATAAATGTGTCCATGTGATAAACTAGATTTACGCCCCTGCTCTGCATTACGAGAACGGATTGAATCCGCTAATTATAAAATTGTCCATAATTTCTGTTTAATGACTTCTGAAGATTCTCCGCAAACGCAAATTGCCTTTATTTTTCCAATCGAACATATTTGGTTATTGAAAACATATCTGGGTCCAAAGTAACTCGATTAGAAAAAACTCCATTCCGAGAGGAAAATTCCGAGTCAAGCCCCAGTCGAAAAAAGGACAGGAGCGTTTAGTGCAGTTTGATATATGCCATACGCCTTTACACGTGTTTAAGTGCCAACGTCGTTATATAAAACATTCCCGTAAATCCGGATTGACAACCCTACCGCACAACAACCGTTGTACTCACAAATACTTGTACACCCATTACCCGGTATCTAAGTACTCACTACTCAGCCAGCACACGACACTAACGCATCAGGCATTATACGATTTTTTTGCACCGACACACATTTTTTCAACATACAAAAGGAGGGAAAATATTAAAAGATTGCAAGTTCTAGCCGAGAAAAAGTGGTTATAAATGTGTAAAAATGTGCTCGGCAGACAGCTCAAGAATTTGATGGTAACGGAAAGTGGAAATTCCTTGTTAGTAGTTGAGGAAAAGTGAAAAGCCAGAAGGTCAAATTGAAGAAAATTTTCCATACACAAAACACGCGTCACTGTTTCGTGTTTTCATTCGAAGGAGAAAGAAAGACTATAAAATAGAACAGAAACCAAAATATTTTAGGCTTAAAATAGAAAGGTACGTAGTGGCGTATTTAAGTTTTTTCTGCTGCGAGTGTGGTTTATATTGGTTGTATCTGTAGGTGTTAAGATGGATGTCTCACAACCCCCGCCCCAGTTGTCGGCTCCTTCACATTTGGCCACAAACATTGGTGTACCCCCTCCCATGCCCGGTTCACATGGTCATTACAGGCAGCCGCATTACCACGGCCACTATGGCAATCCCAATAAACCCTATTTCAAGTCGTTCGGCTCGGGTGGATTTCAACGTCCGCATCAAATGACACAGGATGACTTTGATGGCAAACGTCTGAGAAAGAGCGTTATGCGTAAAACAGTCGACTACAATGCCTCCATAGTGAAAAAATTGGATGTAAGTCTTGAGATGGTGCAAAGGCACGTTGCATTTTTTCTAATCTTGAGTGTATTTTTCTTCCAGGCCCGTCTATGGCAAAGAGATTACAGAGATCGTTTTGCTTTACAACCGGAGAGTATATACGTACCCGAACTGCTGCCTCCTTCCAGTTATTTGGATAACCCTTCGAATGCTGTAACAACCAGATTTGTTAAGACTGCCACCAATAAAATGAGATGTCCCATCTTTACATTAGCCTGGACGCCAGAAGGCCGTCGTTTGGTAACAGGAGCCAGTTCCGGTGAATTTACTCTATGGAATGGTTTAACCTTTAACTTTGAGACTATATTACAAGTAAGTTTCCAAATATCTTAAGATTTTGTGAAAATATTTGATTTTCCATATCGCATATCTTTGTGGCTGTTTTTTATTTGTTTTAGGCCCATGATACCTCAGTTCGTACAATGGTGTGGTCTCACAATGACAGTTGGATGGTGACCGGTGATCATGCAGGTTATGTCAAATACTGGCAGTCGAACATGAACAATGTGAAAATGTTCCAAGCCCACAAGGAAGCGATTAGGGGAATAAGGTATAGCTTATCATACATTTTTTCTATTCTCATTTTTTTGCATTTTCTTAAATGTTTAATAACTAATTATTTACAACAACAATTACTAGACAAAATAAAATAATAAAATTGGTTAGGGTATTCCTCATAGGCTAGTAGTTATCGTAGTACATATATATATTTATATATAGAGCCCAGAACTTAACACATTTTGTTAGGTCTGGTAATGGTGTGCGAGCTTGGCTTGTGTTCCCAATAAATAAAGTTTAAAACCGCGACCAAACCCTTTAAGCCGCCCCATTTACCAGTATTTTTCTGAATTAGTATGAAGTCTAAAAATAGTAAAAAGAACTGTGATACTCTTTTTTGCAAAGCATTGAAACAAATAAAAAGCCAAAGACTGTTTTTATTTTTTTAACCAAGCAAAATATCCTCAATTATGACGACTCACACACCTATAAAATAGAAGATTAAAAATTTACTAAATAAAATCAAATATTTTCAATAAAAAAAACTAAACGTTTTTGATTTGTTAAATTGAAAGACGGTTGGTTTGCCGCCGCCTCGTAACCTAGACACTGTCGTGTACCCATATAACTATTCTCCGACATCCATTCATCCCGTTGCGGCGTTAATAAACGTGAATGCATTCACTTCCTCACATACACAAACACTCAATCGCTCTGCGTTCGCTGGAGGCCGCTAATTTCCAATTGATTTGATTTTTTTGTTTCTATTTCTCTAATATAAAATTTTCTGTTTTATTTTTGATTTGTACCGATGAAAATACCAAATAAAGAAGAATCTTTGAATAAAGCTTTTAATAAAAAAAATCACACATATTTTGTTCTAAATATTTAGGGCTTTTTTGTTTCATGTAAATAAAGTTATTAATTATTATAAAAAAGCAAGGCTTTGGCATTTTTATTATAACAAAACCACGTTTAAGAAAAGTATAAACAAAACCAAAAAAAGTTAAACAAAACAATTCCTAATTATTTTTCTTAACCAATTTTTTCTTAATAAAACCATTTTATTTCCTTTCTCCACGTTCATGTTATACTACCAATACAAATAAACGAACAAAACGTATCAACGTCGTGTTTGGGGTCCGACTTCCGCTACTACTACTACTACAAAACATTGTTTTCCAATTATTCTGTTATTTATTAAAAAATAAAAATCCGAAAATCTTAAATCGCATCATCCGAAAATCGACCATCATAATGTGATTATCCTGCTTCCGGTTTCCCGTAACGGTCAATTTGCGCAAACACAGTTTCAGTCCTTCGGATAGTAAATTTGTCAGCTGTAGCGATGATGGTACATTGCGTATTTTCGATTTTCTCCGGTGCCAAGAAGAAAAAGTTTTGCGAGGTAAGTACCCATTTAAAATGTTTTTTTCTTAATATTCAGAACAAGGGGCGATCTGCTATTGTGAAATATTCGATATTTCCAATCGATATAAAAAATCTGTAATTGTTTTAAAATCTTCTTAATTTGTGTCGGAATTGTTAATAGGGCCCTATGATTTTTGTTTGCGCATAAAGTTTCTAGATGGGGCTGTAGCAGTGTTGCCTATTATTATTTTTTTTAGTATTTTCATTTGTATTTTTTACGAATTTTGGAATTGTGAATTTTACGAAATTATATATTTGTCATTTAAAGACAGCATAAAGGTCGATTTTACGAAATAGATTATAAAATACATCACCAGGGATAAAATTGTAAATAAAACACCACAGTAGTATCTGACTTTGTTGTAGACTACTGTCGTACTCAACTTTCACACGACAACGAAGTCAGATCAACAGCCAACGGGAGTTTTATTTATACATTTTTTCCTGATTTGAAGATTGTCTTAAATTATATTTTAAAGAAAGTTATATCCCAAGTTCATTCAGATACTCATGCAATATTCCTAGATCTCTCTCTCTCGAATCAAAAATAGTCATTCAGGTATGTGATATGCGGTAATTTATATCGATTTGAAATAATTTAAACTGTTTATTTTGAAAGTGGCGTAAACGCCAATCTGCTTTACCCGGTTCACCATTGAAAAAAGTGGGTTAATAAAACCCAAATGCGAAAATTTGCACTTAATATAGAAACATTGAAGTCTTGAGATGAACTGAATGTAAATAATATATTTCTACTATTCACCTAGCCTTCTGACGATGGTATTCTTGGTTTAAAAACCAAATGGCGTTTACGCCACTTTCAAAATAAACAGTTCATTTGTTCCATACTTTTTCCAAATTGTTCTTACTTTTGAAAGGACATTTTTCATTTTATTAATTTAAATGTCTTCAATATCGCATTCATTAAAATTTTTTTGTAATGACTTAATAAAGAAATTAAGAAATTGAAAGCAAATAGAAAACTATATCTCGAAAAACGATTTCTACAACTAATCAGATTTATGTATATGTGATCTTAATAATTCTATGCTGCAAAAAATGTCTGTATGCTCTGTTCTTAAAAGCGTATTTCCTCTTTTAATTTAAACTTTTAATGTATAAATTTCTTAACAATTTACAAACAAATTATAATAAAAACATTTTTATTACAAAATTATGAGAGAAAAAATATTATTTTATTACTTTTTTGTTGGCACAAAAAACACCTAATTTTATTTACTTCTGAATAACGATGAAGATAAAGCCTATTTCATATCAATAGATAAATTCAGAAATTACGACCCTTTTTTAAGAACTGTTACAATTTCTAAAAACTTTTTTTGTGTAGATTGAGACATCTTATTCTATAAAACCAAAAAAAAAATTTGCTGTAGTTTTTTTTTTAATTTTCCATTTTCATGGAAGATGTCATTAGTATATTGATTATATTTTTTTCAAATACAGGGTTTTCCATTAAGAGTGATGATTTCTTTGAAAAAAAAAAAACACTTATTGTTAAGGAAATTCAAAAGTTTTTGATTTAATGTGAAGTACAATCGATACAGTTAAGTTCTAAATAAAACGTCATTCAAATGGTCTCCACGACTTCTTCTACAGGAACGAATTCGATGAACCCAATTTTCGAGCACTTTTTCCACTAAATCAAGTCGTATGTCATGAATGCCACGTTCTATATTGACTTAAAAAGCTTGAAGAGAGTCTGGTTTATTTCGAAAGACCAATGACTTCAAATAACCCCACAAGAAATAGTCGAATGGTGTTAAATCACAACTTCTTGGAGGCCATTCAATATCACAATTTCTTGAAATAATCGAATCTCCAAACATTTCTCGCAACAATTCAATTCAAAAAGATAGCTCCTAACGAGAGCTAAAATATTGCTCATGGGTGTCAAAGTCGTATGTCGACTGGAAAGTGCTTTTTTTCGATTTAGAAAAAAAATGGACAGCATCATTTTCAAATGTGAATGGATCGGGAATCGGTCAATGGCAAAAAGATAGCTCTTAACGGGAGCTAAAATATTGCTCATGGTTGTGAAGGTCGTAGGTCGAATGGAAAGTGGTTTCTTTGCATTTAAAAAAAAATGGACTTAGCTCACGAAAAGTTGCAATAAAACTGAATAATTTGTAAACGTTGTTCTTGCGTATATCTCTCAATAATGAAATTGTAAACACTACTGAATTCAATGGAAAACAAATGACATATAACAAATGGCCGAAACGTCACTTCAAAATCATATCATCCATATTGGAAAACCCGTTATAAGCCCGGAATATAGAGCCGAAATACGCGCTAAGTTTAAGGTAATTATCATGACTACAAATGTCGAAAATATCTATTTCTGGTAGAAACAGTGGTTTAGTAACAGCAGTCAAAAAAAATTAGAAAAAGGTAGATTTTTAAAATCGTTTTTTGCTGGCACCAAAAAAATATAGAATCGTTTAAAATAATCGTTAAATATCGTTTAAAGTAATAACCCTGTAGAAGTAAGAGAATTTCAACAAAATCATGTTTTATACCCTAACTATTGTGAACGAGCGTATATATCATTTACTACGGGCCAAAAGTGTAACACATCGAAGGAGTGACCGAAGACCTCATGTGTATTTGGCGTCCGTCCGTCTACTTCAAAGGAGTAGCCTAACTCAAAATCTTGGTATGTGGAAATTTTGTCTCTATCGCAGGCTATGTTTGAAGATGGCCCAATTTGGCCCCCTTCTTACAAAGGGTTAACATTTAGCGAAATATTAATTCTAAAATAACTTCTATACTACCTATCCGAATCAGCTGTAATTCCACACATAGAAATAGTTTATCTGTCGCCATAGCCTTGAGAACGTTTACAAATTATTCTGTTTTATTATCAAAATAATAGTTCTCCAATTGCAACTTTTCGTGCGCTAAGTCCATTTTTATGATAAAAAAAAAACCTTCCAGTCGACTTACCATGAGAAATATTTTAGCTCTCTTTAAGAGCTATCTTTTTGCCATTGACCGATTCCCTATCCGACGTACCGTTGAGGAGCTAGAGCCAAAAAAAAACTTTCCGTTCACATTTGAAAATTATGCTGTCCTTTTTTTCTAAAATGCAAAAAAAAACACTTTCCAGTCGACCTACGACCTTGACACCCATGAGCAATATTTAAGCTCTCGTGAATAGCTATATTTTTGTCATTGACCGATTGTGGCCACGTGCCACACAGCAAATGAAACAATTGAATTGTTGCGAGAAATGTTTGGAGATTCGATTATTTCAAGAAATTGTGATATTGAATGGCCTCCAAGATGTTGTGATTTATCACCATTAGACTATTTCTTGTGTGGTTATATGAAGTCATTGGTCTTTCGAAAAAACCAGACTCCCTTCAAGCTTTACAAGTCAATATTGAACGTGCCATTCATGACATACGACTTGATTTAGTGGAAAAAGTGCTTAGTGGAAAAATTGGGTTCATCGAATTCGTTCCTGCAGAAGAAGTCGTGGAGGCCATTTGAATGACGTTTCATTTAGAACTTAATTGTATCGATTGTACTTCACATTAAATAAAAAACTTTTGAATTTCCTTAACAATAAGTGTATGTTTTTGGACTGTAGGGCTTCTAAAAACTTTAAACTGTTCAAAAGTTTTGAGTATTTATATGCATTGGTATTCACGATATAAGCTGTTAACTTTTGGTACAAACCGGCACGTTTTGGGAGGAACCAAAGGGAGCTTGATAATAAGGGCCATTTTTCGACAGATTGTAGGTACTTACACTGTACAAAATATTAGTTACTTGTATACACTAGTATTAAAGTTATAAGCTGTTAACTTTTCGTACAATACGTTTCCTTTTTTACCCAAATTTTAACCCTTTATGTGGGAGGTACTAGAAGGAGTTGACCAATGTGGCTTATCTTCGAACTTGGCCTAAAAAAAATGTTACCACATACTAAATTTGAAGTCAATCGGTTACTCCTTTCGAGAGTTATCGTACACACCAGCTAGCGGACAGACACACATTCAGTCAGACAGACGGACGGACGGACATTGCTCGTTCGACTTATAATTAGCCAAAATGGATACCCGCCGTACATACTTGGGGTCTTAGGTCACTCCTTCGATGTGTTACACTTTTGGCACGTAGCAAATGATATATGCCCTCGTCACACTAAAGTGAGGATATGAAAATCAAACAACATGTCGAAAAAACTTGTCCACCGTCATTGCTAACATTTTTAATCTAAATTTAAATTATTCATTTATTTTTCTGTTTTAATTAAATTATTATCAATTTAAATTGCATTTAATAAATTTAAAGTACTTTTGGTGCAAAAATTGTGTGGGAGGTACCAAAAGGGACGTCCGCCTTTCTCTGGACTCTACGTGCCATAAAAGCCTACACTGTACAACATTTCAAGTATTTGTATGCACTGATATTGTAGTTATAAGCTGTTAATTTTTGGTGGGAGGTACCAAAAGGGGCTTGCCAACTTCGCCCATTTTTCTTGACGTGTTAGCCACTAAATGTTACCCTTTGTGGGGGAGGTTCTAGAAGAAGTAGGCCAATATGATTCATCTTCGAAGATCGGGGATAGAGAAAAATATTACCGCGTACCAAATTTGAAGTCAATCGGTTAATCTTTTCGAGAGTTATCGTGGGCACCAGGCAGCAGATAGACGGACGGACATTGGTCAATTAACTAAAATGACCCAAATCGAATTTCCGCCAAACATACTTGGAGTCTTAGGTCACTTCCTTGATGTATTACACTTTTGGCTAGGAAATGATATGTACCCTCCTCACTAAGGTGAGGGAATAATAAGACCATTTATCGATGTTGTCTTGCTATCGCTATTAATTACGTTTAGAATGTTTTCTTACATAAAAAAAATTTGCACTAACATCTACCACTCTCCGTTTTTCAGGTCATGGTGCTGATGTGAAATGTGTCCACTGGCATCCTCAAAAAGGTTTAATAGTTTCAGGAAGTAAAGATAATCAGCAACCCATAAAGCTGTGGGATCCGAAAAGTGGGACAGCTTTGGCCACACTGTAAGTTAGCTTTAACGTTGTTTTACCTAACCGTACCTTTTTATTACATGTTTATTCTTCCTCTTCTCTTACTTAGACATGCTCATAAATCGACTGTGATGGATCTGAAATGGAATGATAATGGCAATTGGTTGATAACAGCTTCGAGAGATCATTTGCTCAAATTGTTCGATATACGTAATCTTAAGGAAGAGGCTCAAGTGTTTCGTGGTCACAAAAAAGAGGCCAGCTCCGTGTCATGGCATCCCATACATGAGGGTCTCTTTAGTTCGGGTGGTTCTGACGGGTCGATATTATTTTGGAATGTGGGGTAAGTTTGGGAAAAGTTGACTGGAAATACATTATAATTTATCGTATTTATATACATTCATGTTTTATTTAGAACTGACAAAGAAATTGGTTGTGTGGAAACCGCCCACGACAGCATTGTTTGGACTTTGGCCTGGCATCCTTTGGGTCATATTTTATGCTCGGGTTCTAATGATCATACCATTAAATTTTGGACTAGAAATCGTCCCGGTGATTTGATGAGAGATAAATACAATCTGAACACTTTACCCGCCAGTTTAGCCGCTCTTGATGATGGCGAATACGATGATGCCATTATACCCGGTATGGGCCCCGAGGATAAGGTTGAATTCACCGAAAGCTTAACGGCCGACAAGGGCTTTATACCTGGTCTCGATTTGGATCCCTCGAAAAGTTCGCTACGCGATCAAGAGAAGAAAGTACCCTACAGCAAACCCATACCTCGAAACTTCCAAGTACAATGGGCTGGTCCCCGGAGGCCGGATGACGATGATGATAACTATAGCGTGCGTGGCGACAGGCGGCAGCCAGACAACTGCGGTCTGTCTCCACAGCAAGTTAGTGAAAATTCTATAGAATCCATGTTGGCCAGTGGTGCGTTAACCACCATGGATCCCCAAGCCATTGTGGGTATATTGGTGTATGGACGTTTTATACGAGTTCATACCGACTCAAGACTTATGCTGGCGGTACGTCAAGGTCCCGATTATTTGAATAATTACATAGATGCGGGTAAACTGGAGGAGCTGAGAGATGTGGTGCCGGCCAGAGATAGATCAAGATCTGTATCTCCCACCCTGGAGGGGCGAGAGAGTTCGCCGCCGTCAAAGAAAAGTCGATTTGAACCCCGACAACATAATCCTCAGGCTGTGTTTGTTAAGGAGTTGTTGAGTCTAAAGAAACCCTTCCTGCCATGTCTACTGAACATGAAATCACAGGGGCCACCAACAATAGATCTGTCGAATTCTCCGCCGCCCAACTTTCAGTCATCAAATTCCGGCCCCTGGGCCAATAACAACTCGCCATGGAATAGTGCCAATAATGGACCGAATCACAATGGCTTTAACAATAATAATAATAATAATGACAAAAATAATGACATGTTTTCCAATCAACAACAAAACAGCGCCAATTCTCACAACAACAAATCTAACTCCAACAATAGCAACAACCAAAACAATAGCAATAATTCAAACAGACGCAATCGACGTAACCGCGGTGGAGGTGGTGGCAACGATGGAGGAGGCGGTGGTGGTCGAAATAGAGGTCGCAACAATAGACGTTTTTAGAGTTATGTATTCCCCTGGCATGAGCTCTTCCGCCGCCTCCTTGAAAAAATAACTTGGAAGATCTCAGGCATTTTCCTGCTCCCAATTGAAAATCGAAGAACTCCCACTGCGCTACTAACAATAGAAACAACAAGAAAACCCAACATCATGTAGTATTTTTTTAAATGAAATCCAAGTAAATTTTAAGCTTTGAATTATTTTTTAAACAGAAAAACAAAAGTTTTTACAGATACATACATACATATGTTTTTTAATTGCCAATTTCTATTATTTTCCATAGTTGTTCCCTATGTACAATATCGCTTATTGAATCACTTTTTCCAGCTGCACGCCATTATAATTGTAAAGGATTTGTAATATGATTTGTTTTTTCTTATATCTTTATCTTTATCTATAACTATAACTTTTGCCTTTATCTATATCCCTCCCCCTGCCCCTCCCCACTCCCTCCCCACTCCCTCTCTCGTACTCTCACTATTTTTGTGTAATGTTAAGCTAGATCTTATAAAGGAATACATATAAATATATATATTTAGAGAAAGAAAAAAACAAAAGAAAATCAAGTTATAAGAGAAGAAGTCCTTTAAGAAGATTGAAAGAAAAAATATATATAAAAAAAACAATTACAAAAATAAGGTATATAAAAAGGGATTATTATTTTTTTTTTTGCTTTTTGGGGAAAATGGAATTTTTTAAAGACTTATCCATGTACATATAATGGCCTAAGCCACACGAATTTCGAACTGAGATATTTAGGCCCTTATTCATAAAAATTTAATGAAGGTTTGAAGAACGCTTTAACACTGCTAAAGCGTTCCTCAAACCTTCTTTAACTTTTTATGAATAAGGCCCTTAAGTTTTAAGTTTTTATAATTTTTTAATTAATACTATTTTGTTTAATATCGTTGATGTTTTATTGAACTTTAATATTCATTCTTTGATACTAAATTGGTATCATTTTAAAATATTAAAGGAAGTCGTAAGCCACTCGGGCAACTGCTACCTAAAAATCAACTATTGTTATTCGGATATTCTGAATTTTCGAATAAGTCAATTTTAAACAGTAAGGAAGGAGGGCGGAGCCCACTATGTGATACCCTACACCACCTTGTTAGAGGTGCATAACACAGTTCGACAAAATAAACTCAATCTGAGAAGCAAATGATGCGATACTATTTATACCCTACACCACACTGTGGTCCAGGGTATTATGAGTTTGTGCATTTGTTTGTAACACCCAGAAGGAGAAGAGATAGACACATCGCTTAATTATACCGATCGACTTGGAATCACTTCCTCTGTCGTCCGTCCGTCTGTTGATGTATCGTTGTAATCAAAGTGCAGGTCATATTTATGGTCCGATTGTGATGAAATTTAGCACAGTGCTCTTTTTTGGCCCAAGGACGATTCCTATTAAGATTGGTCAAAATCGGTTCAGATTTAGATATAGCCCCCATATATATGTTACACCCGATTTGACATGTAAGCGCTGTGGAAACTGTATTTTTTATATCAGGTCAAATCAAAATGCATTTCGTGCACTTCATGATGTTTTTTTGATCAGCATAATCGACCAAATGTGTCCACAATCGGGAGATTTGTGCGCAAATTTCAGCAAACCGGGTCTGTAGGAGATGTGAAAACACCCAGTTCGCTTGGTGCGGCTTATGGGCTGGCGACGTCATCGGGCCAGACTTCTTCGAAATGAGGCCGGTCAGGCAGTTACTGTGAATGGTGTTCGATATCGTGAGATGATAACGAACTATTTATGACCCGAATTGGAAGATATGAATGTGGACAATATATGGTTTCAAAAGGACCATATATTGCCACTCAGCTAACGAAACAATGGCTCTTTAGCGCAACAAATTTAATGGCCGCGTTATCTCACGTCGTACCGATGTCAATTGGCCGCCAAGATCATGTGATTTGCCACCGTTGGACTTCTTTCTTTGGGGTTATTTGAAAGAAAAGGTGTACGTCGATAAGCCAACAACAATTCAAGAGCTAAAGGATGAGATAATTCGGCACATTAACGGCACAGAACCTCAATTATGCCTCAGCGTCATCGAAAATTTGGACCATCGGATGGAGGTGTGCCGCCGATGTCGCGACGGACATTTGGCCGATATTTTGTTCCATACATAATTGAACCATACCAATATTATCATAATAAAAGGAAATGACAACAATTTCCTAAATAATTTGTGTTTTATTCAAAATCAACATTGGCCCTTACAATTTAACCACCCTTTATATATCGCTCACTTACTTCAAGACTGTCATAACTTAAAATTTAAAATTTTCAAGATGTGTAACTATAAGTCCGTATAAAAAGATAAGAAATATAAAATACGATTTTAAAAACGATGAAAAAGTCATGTATGTATATCGTTGTTTACTTATAAACTAAATTTCTTTGAGATTAATTTATGGATATTTGCAAAATTCCCATTTCCGTAAGCCAACCTCAAAAATTTTAAATTTTGAGTTATGACAGTCTTGAAGTAAGTGAGTGATATGTTACACCCGATTTGACATGTAAGCTCTGTGGAAAGTATATTTATGTGGCAGAGAGAGTTTTATTATTACATGAATGACCTCTGCTAAATTCGGGCAAAATCGGTTCAGATTTTGATATATATGTTACGCCCGATTTGACATGTAAGCGCTGTAGAAACCGTATTTTATATCCGATCTGTTCGAAATTCGGCAGATACAATTTTCTTATTGCGTAAATGCACACTACCAAATTTGGAAAATCCGTTCAGATTTAGATATAGCCCCCATATATATGTTTCGACAGATTTGACGTGTAAGCACTGTAGAAACCGTATTTTATATCCGATCACTACGAATTCAACAGATAGTTTTCTTATTACATGTATGTACACTGTATGTATTCTTATCGCAATGCCTATTTTCGCATTGTTAGGGAGGTGTAGGGTATTATATAGTCGGCCCGCCCTACTTTCTGTCTTTGTTTACTGGTTTTCCTGTTGGTATTGCGAGTAAAACACGAATCTTTTTTTGGAACTTCCCGGACACCCCAAAATCCGGATTTACGTGTAAAAACACGATTTTCTTGACTTCTTCAAAAAAAATCAGATTTTTGTCATTTTTAGGAAAAAAGTATTAATATATATATCTTCAAGTTGTCATAACTATTTGTACTATTGGGTATATCGAACCAATGCTTTTCGTCATATAGGAAATTGTAATGCCCATCCAGACATGTTGATACGGATGTAATCGGTGCATATTGTGCTCCGATATTTACCAAATACTAGCACACGTTAAGGGAACAAATTAAAAATTCAATTGCAGATATCTCCGTTACTTTACGAGATAATTCATATGTGTAAAGAGCTTTTTGTGTAGACCTCAGTAACTAGAACACACACAAAAAAAATTATAAATCGGAAGAGAAACACGAGATACAACTTTGCCAACTTACCCGATGTGGCCAACCGCCCCTGTCTGACATAGGGGGCCCAAATATAAAACTTAACTTCTCTAACACCTCTTCATCTACAATGTCAAGTTTGGTCGCAATCGGTTGTTTGGTTAAGAAACGGTCGAATTCGTACTACTGCAAAAACAGACGAAAATTTTCAGACTAGTATTGGTAAAACACAAAAAATAATTTTTTTGATTTTTTTAAAAATTAAAATGCCCACAAAATGTTTTCAAAACAAAATTTAAAAAAAAAATGGTAGCGACATCTTATTTTAATATTTGTAACTACGATTTAGCCATGTCCGCCTGTCCCTTCGTCCGTCTGTTATAATCACGCTACAGTTTACAATAATTGAACTAGATGACTGAAATTTTGTATATATACGTTAGGCCGGGTCGATTTGTGGGGAGGCAAAAAAAGTCGCCATTGCTCAGTGAAAATCGTATTCTAGGGATCAAAATAAGAAACTTAGCCGAAGGAATCATACCTCTAAAACGAATTCTGATGTCCCGGAATTTGGGTCGAACTTTTGGGTAGGGGCAAATTTTGAAAAATCCCACTTTGACCCATTTAGAGTGCTCCAATCGAGTCCAAATGTATGACCGACCCCCACTAACTTTGGAGGCCCGACCCACCCATGCCTGTGGCACACCCCCGGGAACCCCCTGGGGGTTCCATACATTTGGACTCGATTGGAGCACTCTAAATGGGTCAAAGTGGGATTTTTTCCGGGACATCAGAATTCGTTTTAGAGGTATGGTTCCTTCGGCAAAGTTTCTTATTTTGATCCCTAGAATACGATTTTCACTGAGCAATGGGCGATTTTTAAATCGACCCGGCCTAATATACGTCCTATAGCTGCTCTAAATTTGACTTCGTTACGCCACAAAAACTTTAAATTTCAATGAATTGAGCTGAAATTTGGTATAACTACTTCATTTGCACCCGAAACCATTCACATGCGATCTGAGGTGGAGGACATATAAGATTCGGCATTGCCGAACTTTATCCGTCTTTACTTGTTTCAGTTTTTTTTCGATAATTTTCAGTTTAGGCAATGTTTTTACCAATTATTTTGTGAGATAACCGCACAATTAATTGCTTTACATACAGTGGTGGCCACGAATTTAGCACACGTAGTGCATGTTACCTCTTAAAGCTCATAATTTTTTTTTGTTTCATTTTTTAATCCACTGTTTCTTCTGAGGTATTTCTTGTGATGCTAATGATTATTTAGTATTGGTTTTATTTGGTTATTTTCTTGCATTTCGGTTTTATTCCTTATTAAGTGCAACTACTGCGGAAAAAGCTTGGACAATAATTTAGCACAAATTAAAAAAAGTATTCACACACAAACAACAACAAAATTGAGTAAAATATCTCACTTAAAACATAATATTCACTTGGATATCCACTATTTTTGACAACTTTGATACATTCAAGGCTTCCTATGGGTTGGGTACCAAAATTTTTTTAATCTTTTTCCACAAATTTGGAAAACTCTTGGGTTTTACAGCAGTGATAAGTTTGTATACATCATTCAGAAGATTCTCAACGGGATTGGAATCCTGTGACAGAGAAAAACAACCTGTAAAGAGGACTTTTTAATTTAGAGAGACTCAGTAGCAGACCAATTATAGAGCTCAACTCTAATTCAAAGAGATATTTCGGCACAATTTGGCATTAAAGTATCCGTATTTTGTATTAACGTATCCTCAAGAACTAGAAGAAGAACACCTAATGAAAACAATTTGATTGGGTGCCTTGTTAAACATAACCCACACATACCAAAGAGGATTTTACAGTGTAGAATTTCGTTTGCCGGTGAGCAATTTGAAAAAACCTTAATTTTTTGGAAAAATATCCTCTGTAGTGACGAATAGAAGTTTTGTCAGTTCGGATCTAACGGGATCCTCAAACTAAGCAACACGACCTAAAGTATACATTTAAGATGGTACCGCACGGTTGTTGGAAATGTGATGATGTAGGCCGTGTTTTCAGGCCATTTTATTGGTCCCATATTCAAAATCGATGCATGGATGGATCAGTATGTTTAAAATAATCTACTTGTTAGTACATTAAATACATATTCTAACAGTTCTTCTGAATAGTTTAATGCCAAATTTTGCCGAAATATCTCTTTGAATTACAGTTGAGCTCTATAATGGGTCTGCTACTGAGGCTCTCTAAATTAAAGAGTCCTCTTTTCGGGTTGTTTTTCTCAGTCACCGGATTCCAATCTCATTGAGTATCATCGGAATAATGTACACAAACATATCACTGCAGTAAAACCCAAAAGTTTTCCAAATTTGTGGAAGAAGACCCAAAAAAAAATTCGTACCCAACCCTAAGGAAGTGTTTCATGTATCAGGTTCGGGGATATACCCAAAAGATGTACAACAGTTGTTAAAAACAGTAAATATCGATACTTCCACATTCTAAAATATGCAAAAAGGTAGTTTTTCAGGAAAGGCGATCAAAGTTTGATGAATTTTTTAAATTTGTGTGGAATTCCTTTGTAGTGGAAATCGAATGACCTGTACTAAGTCGACTTAGCATGTTTTAGAATGGAGGTATCGATATGGGAAAATCTGAAAACTGTCGTCGGCGTCGTTAAAGCACTGTGAACCGTTATCACACGGTGGGATAAAGCGTTGTAAAAGCGTCAAAATGATAACACCGATATACGGTGTGACGGCGGTATTTTACAACGTTGTGTGACCACATATTCTATTTTTGGTTTTACGAAAGTTTTGGGAATCTATGTAGGTTTTGAAATTTAAATTAGACAACTCAAATTTTGAAAATTTTGAAATCAGGAAATTTTTCGATTCATTTTTCATTGTGAAAGTTGAACTATTCATAGACGTTCATAGAATTTTATCTGCGGAATAAAAAGGAAAATTCACAACGATTGCGTGTTCCTTTATCTTGAGCAAATACATTGCAATTTCTTAGACGGATCAGTTATCTAGTGCGTCAAAATACATTATTTTTGGAACGTTCCGAGTGAGCGACAGATTTGGTTGGTTGAGAAGCCAGAAATCTGAAAACTGTCGTCGGCAATAGAAATTCGCGTTAATGGCATTTACGTGATTCCATAGGCTGCCGATTCTGTAGAGAATCGGTCCGTATTTTGGTATTATAATCGAGGAAATTTACGTATTAATTTCGTTGTCGAAGAACATCTTTACCGCTGATTTTTGGAAAGGAGAATACATCCGAACATGAAGATTTATTAAATGCAAGGATTTGTCGATATAAATTTAAACTGAATTTTGAACATTTTAACCCAGATGCGACAATAAGAGAATTCACACGGATAAGAAAAGATACTCATTAAACGGGTATAATCCCCGAACATTTTAAGAGGACTTTCATTATACGCTGATATATGTCCTTAAACAATTAAACTCAATATTATGTTCACTATAATGGATAAGGAATGGCATTAAGAGAACGATATCCATTCTGCCAATGATTTTATCCTAGTTGTCAATACTTTATTTATTATATTTCTGCCATAATTTAAATCGCTGCAATTTCTATAAACATAACAGTTTGGATGTTATGCTATCTACACTAGATATGTAGAATATTTTTACTTAATTCATTGTTTCATTCGTTTTAAATTCACTTTTAATTAATACCCAAACTTTATAATCTGAACATTGAGATTAATTGAGCTAAGCAAACTTGAGTAAATAATTCAATACAGCCGACAAGAATGC
The DNA here is from genome assembly GCA_963930755.1 of Eudasyphora cyanicolor. Classification (NCBI taxonomy): domain Eukaryota; kingdom Metazoa; phylum Arthropoda; class Insecta; order Diptera; family Muscidae; genus Eudasyphora; species Eudasyphora cyanicolor. The sequence continues at coordinate 68,930,325 of OZ005734.1, forward strand.
AATGACAATGAAATCCAAGTCAACAGGCCTGATGACATCGAGGGATTAAACGGGTGAGTTAAAGTTTGTATATATGTATTTCAGTTTGCCCATGCTCATAAAATCTTTTAACATACCAATACACGTTTTAAAATATTACTTAAACGAGATTATAGATAAACATTTAATTATAATCCACAATACTTTAAAACCTTATTTTCAATCACGATTATAAAATCTTCTTTTTCTATTGTTCCGCCCTATTATACATATATTAGTTATCACTTAATGAACTACAGGATTATCTTTTACTACTATTTAATTTGTTATTAAATACACTTATAATGAAATTTTAAAAGATCATCTTTGAATTGTGAAAGGTGAAGTACTTAAAGTAGAGGATGTCATAATGGGCTGAAGGGCTTCAATATTCAGCATGGTAGGGAGGGTAAGCTGAGCAGTTGGATAACATCTATGACTGTTCCACGAAGTAACATCATCATCTCTTTTCATGCTTTCTTCTGTACTTTTCTATACTATACACATCCGTTCTTTCTTCTTTAAGAGCTACCTTACTTTACTTTTATGGCAGCGACACCGTGCCTACTTCTAAAGGGAAAAGAACTGGCCCAAGACTGAGCACGGCCGGGGCAAGGAGGTAGCCACTCCCTGAGGAAGTAGGGCCCGTGTTGGTGGTTCGTTACAGTTGTTGAAACGTTCTAAAAAAAATTCATGACGCCTTTTTCGATTGTTTGAAGGTAATATTTCCCAAAAAAATGTATTTAGAAATCAAATGAAATATATTATTTTTAAGGTATTCATTTAAATGAGATTTTGAATTCATAATATTGAAATTTTCCTGCAACATGCCAGCCTGTTTAATCTTTAGATGTTGTAAAGGTAGGACTGGATTTTCGCGTGTCAAAGCTGCACTGTAAAAGCGAATCCTGCAATTTTACAAAAAGAATAGTTCCTTATAGAAACTTTTAAATTTTGACGAAATGCATATGTGCGGAATTACTTTACATGTTGATCTAAAAATATCGTTTTCGTTTATATCGGAATTTTGCCTAACTTTTTGCAGGAAAATTTGTCATTAATTTCAAAGAAAATCGTTTAATAGACTTAAATAATTGGAAAGCCACACAATTCAAATGTTTTATTGTATGCTAGTGACGTTACTTTAAAAAAAGTTATTAAGTTCGATTTTTTGCTTTTATACACATTACACTAAAAACCTAGCTATTTAGACTTAGCATATTTTGGAATGGAGGTATCGATTTAAGGACTAACTTAGATACCACTTTCCAAACACGATTCATTTTTCTCAAATAATTTGATCTCAAAGCATTGTAAATCCATCACGAAACAGCGCTTCAATTACATTTTAAGCAAGCGTTGTGAAATCGTCCCAAAACAGTGCTTCACAACGCTTTTTTCGTGGTACCGTCATAAATTTTTGGCTGGGATTACATATATACAAATTTACAAAGAATATTGTCTATTTAACGTGTTGAGACTATTGTGTAACGTCCGCCGAACCTGTTTTATTCTAATTAGAGCTGTTTTAATTTCCTTAAATATTCCTCTTTTTTTAATGTATTTCGATTTTTCTGATTACTATGCAATCTTAGCTAAATATGATTGTTGTTGCTGAAGGTTATATAAAAATATTGCATTCAATATAAACAAAAATGTGTACGAAAGTAACGTCCGCAACCCAGGATTTGCCCATATATACGGGTCTGTTCTGTAGCAAGGTGATTTGAAATCACGGTGATTTTAAAATCACCGGCGACTTACAATCACTGTTGGAGTTTGAAATCGCCCGGTTTATTATTCATAGCCTCCCAAAAAAGATTGTTCGAAATATGTTCAGGTGATTTCGAACTCCAAAAGTGATGTTAAGTGGCCGGTGATTTTAAAATCACCGTGATTTCAAATCGACGTGATTACAGAACAGACCCGATAGTATATTTTGTAAGGAACAAAACGCAACCAGGGGCCTAATCACGGCATCCGTTATCGACAAATTTTGATCGTAATCTTTATGTTTTGGATCACCGCAACCGTTTTGGAGAAAAAATTTGCGAGAAATTTCTCGACAACAAAATTGTCATCGAAAACTAATTTTTTGTTGCTTTTGAGTGTCATTTGGTGTTTTTTAATTAAAATAATTTTAGTATAAAATGTTATGTTTTAATAACTAATGTTAGCAGAATTAATAGAAAATAAACACGAATGCTACCTGATTTTATGACCGAGCATAGACGAAAAAAGCTACTTAAAAAAGGATTATTTAAAGCTTTCCTGAATCAATTACGATAAATGGATCTCCTGTTATGCAAAAATATATTGTTCAACTTCTTTTTTGTAGATGTTTATTTTTTATCTTTAATTTTAATAAATAAACAATCCCACTAACAGATTAATTGATGTTATGAATTATCGTGGAATTGCGAAATTAAGTATAATTCCAAAACTTTTTGAAAAAATGATCACTGAGATTTTATCTCATAGTGTTGCACCTATTCTTAGTCCATTCCAACATGGATTTCGTAAGGGACTCTCGACTATGACAAATTTGGTTCAATTTACCTCCCAGGTAATTGATGAGTTTGTTCTTGGTAATCAGACAGATGTGGTTTATACTGATTTTAGTAAAGCTTTTGATAGAGTTAATAATAAGCTCTTACTGTATAAGCTGAATCGCATTGGTTTTAGTAATAACTTGTTAAGTTGGATATCCTCTTATCTTAACAGTCGTGTTCAGATTGTTAAATTTGGTAGTTACTTCTCAGGCCCGATTTTGGTTTCATCTGGGGTACCCCAAGGTAGTCATATTGGCCCTTTGCTGTTTCTACTATTTATAAATGACTTACCAGATTCAATTATTAGTTCTAGATTACCGATGTATGCAGATGCTGTTAAGATATTTTATTCTCGTAACACATCTGATGATTCTTTGTTTCTTCAAAATGACTTAGACAACTTTGGTTATTGGTGTGAAATTAATTGTATGGACCTTAATTTGAAGAAGTGTAAACATATGTGTTTCTCTAGATCGAAATTGATTCCATCTAAATTCAGTCTTCTTGGTTCCAATTTAGAAACTGTTGAATCCTTTGTGGATCTTGGTATATTAATGGATCCTAAACTTAACTTCAATAATCACATAATTACAATGGTGAACAAAGTTTATGGTGTCCTTGGCTTCATTAAGCGATGGGCGAAAGAATTATCAGATCCATATGTAACGAAACAGTTGTATACTTCACTTGTTAGACCTATTCTAGAATATGGTTCTGTTGTATGGGACCACCAATATGGGATTTATGTTGATAAAATTGAATCCGTTCAGAAACAATTTTTATTATTTGCTTTGAGGCACCTGCATTGGAATAGTGATTTTGTTCTTCCACCCTATACTAATAGGTTGAGCTTGATAAGATTGCCTACTCTTAAGAGCAGACGTATTATGCTGAACCCCACAATGATATTGAAGGTTATAAATTGTGATGTGCTTTCTGGATTCATGCTTTCTAAGATAAGATTTAACGTTCCATTCAGATCTTCCAGATATTACCAATTATTGCATATCGATTTTCAACGTACAAATTACGCATCTGCAGAGCCTATCCGTAGAATGTGCACAGACTTTAACACTTTATATGATATTATTGACTTTAATGTAGGAATAGATATAGTGAAATCTAGAATCATGTGTTATTTAAATCAGTAGCACCATTCACCATGGTGGCATTTCTTGACATAGAAGGGGCTTTTAACAACATTCACTCAGATGCAGTAATTGCGGCACTGTGACATCTTAATGTTAACTCTAGTTTGATTAGACTAATTCAAAGTCTGCTCAACAGAAGACGCATAACAGCATGTCTTGGGTCCACAACTCTAACAAGGTTTGTAAACAGAGGGACCCCACAAGGAGGAGTACTTTCTCCACTAATTTGGAACCTAGCGGTGAATGAAATCCTGCTAGATCTAGAACGTTGTGGCTGCAAGGTCGTGGCATATGCGGACGACGTTGCAATCGCAGTGAGTGGCAAATTCGAAAACGACCTCCGAGACATTCTACAGGTGGCTCTGAACAAATTGGCTAGATGGGCCAGAAGCAGCGGTTTGGGCATAAACCCAAACAAGACAGAATTGGTTCTCTTTACTAGGATGAATAAAGTCCCACATGTGCACCCTCCACCTCGGATAAATGGAACAACAGATCTAGTCTTTTCTGAAAGTGCAAAATTTTTAGGAATAATTCTAGATAGAAAACTGTTATTTAGACTTAATGTATTGGAACGTGTAAGGAAGGCTAACGTCGCATTATATTCCTCCAAAAAGGCTGTAGGGTCGCGGTGGGGCCTCGCTCCAAAAATCGTCCACTGGATATACAGCAGTAGTTCGTCCTATACTGCTATACGGCATTGTGGTATGGTGGACGGCAACTGACAAACTAACCATCACCAACCTACTAACAAAGGTTCAGAGAACTGCCTGCCTGAGCATAAGCGGAGCCTTAAGGACTACAGCGACCAAGTCTCTACAAGCCCTACTCCATATACTGCCGATTAATATTGTGGCGAGAGAAGTTGCAACCAAAGCGGCAATAAGATTAAACTGCCTATCAATGGGGAGGTACAAAAACTACGGTCACATGAGAATATCAAAGTGTAGTGCTATGGTAACCGACCGAGTTGACTATATACCAACGGTGTACACCTTCGAGAGAAATTACATCACTATGATTCCCGCGAGAGATGAATGGGTTGGAAGAAAACCGGGTAATAGAAACCATCTCCACTTTTACACGGATGGTTCGAAGCTTGATGAAAAGGTTGGCTTCGGAGTACACTGTACAGAGCTTAGATTGGATATAGCTCACAGACTACCAGATACCTGCAGTGTTTATCAAGCCGAAATAATGGCAATATGGGAAGTAGCCAAGTGGCTGAGTAGCAACATAGTAACCAACACTGGCGTTGTCATATACTCGGACAGCCAGGCTGCCATCAATTCTCTGGAGGCAACATCCCTAAATTCACAAACAGCCCTCGACTGCCGCAGATCTCTTAACGAGATGGCTGAGCAGTTTAACATACACCTCATATGGTTGCCCGGGCATAGGGATATCCCGGGGAACTGCAAAGCCGATGAACTTGCTAGGAAAGGGACGCATTACAAATTCTCGAAGAATTTGCATATATTGGTGCGCCACTATCCACGTGCAAGCTTTGGCTTAGGCAAGAGGAAATCAGGCAGTCCAACGAAAGATGGACAGAAATCGGCACCTGCAGAGTAGCTAGACAAATCTGGCCAAGGTATGACCTGAGAAGATCAAAATATCTCCTCGCACTAGAGAGGCAAAGATTGTCTACGTTAGTATCAGTTCTGACGGGACACTGCTTGATCGGCGAACACGCCAAAAGATTGGGTATTGACTCTAATGACTTCTGCAGAAGCTGTGGAGATGAGGAAGAAGTGGAGAGCATTGAGCACTTGCTATGCGACTGTCCCGCTCTGAGTAAACGACGACTGGACATACTGGGGTCGGCTTTTCTAGGCAGCCTAACAGATCTTTCCAGTACCGATATTCGTAATATCGACAAATTTGTATATCAAACTGGTTGGTTTCGATGAGGGGCATTTCAGCCCGTGGTAACACTAGGGACCTAAACTGGTCTATGTGAGCTTGTATAAAAAATACGGCTGCCACCCTAACCTAACCTAAATCAGTAGTGAAATTCTGTTTTATGTGTGTTCTTCATTTAACTAAACAAAGTTAACACTTTTTATGCATGTATGTACATACCGGCTGTTGATATATATTCTGTAGCTGGTATAATTTCTTGACCACATGATTCAGGCGTTATCAGTGAGGGTCTATATACATAAATTCGTTAATACCATCTGTATTAGGCTGGGTAGCCATTCATTTAATGTTAACTTAATATTATTATTTATTTATTTTTTCTTCTAAATCTTTAGTTATTAGATTTATTTATATATTTGCTTCTGTTATTACTTAATTTAATAATTTATTATATTTGTATGAAATACCACTTGGATGTACTTGGTTTGTAATACGGATATTTTGGCCTTATTGGCTTTTGTGTTACAATGTATGAAATAAATGAAATGAAAATGGGGAACACCGGTCTATGTTTTGTTATATCCCCCATATAAAGGTCCTTTCCGATTAGACCTTCTGAAGCTCTAGATAACTCGTTTTTCTAATCATCTGGCGGAAATTTTAGCATTTGTACTTTATATAGCATTAGATCGACCCCAGTGAATATTGGACACATCGCTCAATGTTTTGATATATCCCCCATATAAAGGCCCCTTCCGATTAGACTTCCTGACACTCTAGAAACGCTTTTTTCAATTAATCTGGATGAAGCTTAAGTATTTTTAATAGATCGTCCCCAGTGAATATCGGAAACATCGCTCCATGTTTTGATATATCCCCCATATGAAGGTCACAGGCGAATTTAACTTCTAGGTGGTGTAGATCCTTCGTTTTTTTTAACGAAGTATGTAATTTTGTAATTTGCCCTATTTAACCTGCAACAATTCATAGTAATAATGGATTGATATGGCCCCTAAATATTTCTCCGTGCATTGCATTTGCAATCAATGTTGGAGGGTATTATACAGTCGGTCATTTAGTTTTTCCTTACTGGTATCCTTATGTTAGGTTAAGAACGCGCGGCACACAACCATTGCTGGCATGCACCACTTCACTCGGAGACTATTTGGTCCATTGTGTTCGTCCTGAGAAGATGAGTGAAAGAAGAGGACACGCCAGTCAGCATGTGTCCTTCGAATGTCCTTCTTTGTCCCTCCTTATGTTAAAAATTATGTTTGTCACAATTGTTGCCAATTTGACATATTACATATTGAATTTCTCTTTCACAAAATTGTCGTCAACATTATAAAGGAACCTGCGACGAACCCACGACCCCGAAGTCATATGCGAGCACGCTACCAACTCACCTACTGTGGCGCTCACAATTATTTATTTCTTGCCAAATATTGTACTAATCATCAAAGTTTCGATTAGCTAAATATGTCATATACCAGTCGCTTCTACTGGCCGAAAAAATTGAAATTGTACAACACAAACCGCTTAAAAAATTTAATTCCTAATATAAATAATCGAAAAATATTTGATTTGCAGTTTTTTATTTCCGTTTTAAAATTACATTTATTTCTGAGTAAATAATGTTGTAAGTAAATTCACAATCTATGTATATCTGTATTTTTAAATAAAAAATGATCTGTATTAAAAAAAAAATTCTTTAAAAAATGCGTATAATTTTAGAATTATACAAAATATTACACAAATCACAATTACAGATGCAAATGAAATAGGAAATGAAAAATTAAAAAAAAAACTAAATATCTTAACAACTAGGACTGCGATCCAAAGATTGTAATCGTACATTACGCTCAGCTAATTTATGACTTGTGGTGGAGGATGGCTTCGCTGGAGATCTGTGTCTCGATGAACTACGACGCTCCGAGGGGGATCTGCGCTTGGAATTACGCTCCGATGATCTGCGTCGTGAAGAGCGCTCAGAAGACTGATGTTTTGTGTGATTTTCCGATGTGGAATTGTGACGTGAATCGTGACGACGTTCCGACAATGAATTGTGTCGTGAAGAACGTTCCGACTGTGAGTTGTGTCTTGAACTTTGTCGTTCTGAGGTCGAGTTATATTTGTCTCGTCGTGATCTAGAGTCATTATTGTCCTCTTCGCGCTCGTCATGTTCATCTCGGGAGGAATTTTTATCTTGTGCCGACTCATTGGCTGAATGTTCGGATGTAGCGTGACCACTGTCAACCCCACCAACACCCACTGTCAAATGTTTCATGGCCGCAACATCGGCATTGTGCGCCAGTACATCTTTATGGCGTTTATTGAAGGTTTCCTTGATTTCACGTTTCTCATGACGCATGCGTTCTTGCATATCCTTTTCTATGGTACTTTTGATTATTTCCGCCGATTTTACCAATTCATCGGTTTCGAGGACAATTTTACGTGGTCTATCGGCCGATGAACGTCTATCGCGGCTGCCATCACGACGAGACCAAGATCGTTTCGAATGGGTTCTTGAACGAGAACGTGATCTCGATCTTGACTCGTGTGAAGAAGAACGTGAACGCCTTGTAGAGACCAGTTTCCGGTTAACCTTCTCCGGCGGCCTTAGCTGTGTGGGAGATTTAGAACGAGAAGATTTGCTGCGATTCTTATCTTCACGAGATTTGACACGTTGTGAACGGGACCGTGATCTGCTCTCAGATTTTGAATAAGATCTTGATCTTGATCGGGAGCGTGATCGTTTGGAATAGTGACGATGACGTGAGCGTGAACGCGAACGGGAGCGAGTACGACTACGTCGATCTCGAGATCTCGAACGAGTACGTGAGCGAGAACGGGATCTGGATCGGGAACGACTGCGGCGATCCCTTGATCGGGAACGTGAGCGCGAATAGCGTCTGTGAATGAAATTAAACACAATGTTTATATTAATATAAAAATATTGTTTAGTTTTAATTTATCAAAAACTCTTTATGTTTATTTAGCAATAGTACTATGAAATAGTGAAAAATTTTCCGCTCCTCTATTACAAAATTAAAAAGAAAACAAGTAAGAAAGTTTCAGTCGGGTAAACCGACTAAGGTATACCCTCACTTTGTGAGTAATGTAATATTGAATATTACACAAATTATTCTGTCAATTTTTGTGGTAGGTACCAGAAGGGGTTTAAGAAATACACCTATATTTCGCTGAACAGTAGATACTTTAAATACATTGCACTGTGCCGAATTGTAACCGTTTATATGGACGTTGAGATATTAAATTGTGGTATAATTTGGCCATTTTGTGTGGGAGGTACAAAAAGGGGCGTGGTGATAACGCTCATTTTTCACTGGACTATAGGCATTATAAAAGCATTGCACTGTACAAAATTTCAAGTAATTGTATACACTGATATTAATGTTATAAACTGTTAACTTTTGGTGCAAAATGGTACCTTTGTGGGAGAGGTACCAAAAGGGGCGTGACAATAACGCCCATTTTTCAATGGACTGTAGGCACTATAAAAACATTACGCTGTACAAAATTTCAAGTATTTTTATACACTGGTATTAATGTTATAAGCTGTTCACTTTTGGTGCAAAATGATGCATTTGTGTGGGTGGTACCAAAAGGGGCGCGGCAATAACGCCCATTTTTCACTGGACTGTAGGCACTATAAAAGCATTACACTGTACAAAATTTCAAGTATTTCTAAACACTGGTATTATTGTTATAAGCTTTTAACTTTTAGTGCAAAATGGTGCATTTGTGTGGGAGGTGCCAAAAGGGGCGTGGCAATTTCGCCCATTTTCCTCGAGTTGATAGCGACTAACAAACTAATACTATGTGTGGAATTTCAGAAGATTCGAATGCGTATAATATCAGTTATTAAAGATTCAATATTTCACAACATTTTAACACTTTGTGGGGGAGGTACTAGAAGGAGTGGACCAATATGGCCCATCTTCGAACTTAGCCGGAGATAGAATAAAATATTACCACGTACCAAATTTGAAGTCAATCGGTTACTCCTTTCGAGAGTTATCGTGCGCACCAGCCAGCAGACACACAGACAGACAGGCAGACAGACAGACAGACAGACAGACAGACAGACGGACGGACATTGCTCATTCGACTTAAAATGACCCAAAACGGATTTCCGCCGAACATACTTGGTGTCTTAGGTCACTCCTTCGATGTGTTACACTTTTTTCCGTAGCAAATGATATATACCCTCGTCACACTAAAGTGAGGGTATAATTAAATTCGACGGTTGTTTGCTAACTAATGCACGGAGAAAGATCTACACTGCCAAGAAGTCAAATTCGTCTATGACCTTCATATGAGGGCTATATTAAAACATGAAGCGATGTGGTCAATTTTCACTGAGGACGATTAATGCAATATAATATAAAAATGCTTAAATTTCAGCATGATCGGTTAAAACATGTGTTCCCTAGAGCGTTAAGAATTCAAATAGGAAGGGAGATTTAAAAATCGTTATCCGCTGACGAAGCAAGAGCACTTTGTTCATAATGTCATTTAATTCCATAGTTCCTAGGCGGAAGATAGGGCCTAGCATCCTTAGATATACGCCTGAAAGTTACAAATCTTTATTCCCCGGCCAAACATGAACACTTTGGTCTGCATAGCATCATTGGATATTCAACAGAGATTCAAAAATCGTTATCACCGGTCCGCGTAGACGTAATTGGACATACCCCAAAGAAGAAAATCCATAAATCCGGCCTAAGGCCGGTCACCCGAATAAGTTGGTGTCTGAGTAGTTGTGGACATACAACACACCGAAGGGCCGGCCACGCAGAAACACTGTGGATCGCGTAGCTGGCTTTAGATATATAGGAATTTTTTTTCTGTCAGTTTTCAGCCAACGGAAATAGTTAAAGAGCATAATAAAACAGAAACTAACAACATTTCAGTCGGACTGGTTTTACAATGTGACTTCTAGATATACGAGAGTTGTTATATATATTTCTGGCCTAGGCAATACTTAGTGTTGCCTGGCGCCATCTGACATTTCCATTGGAAAGTTTGTCATTTTTTAGCATAAACGTACTCAGAACGTTTTGACGTACGACCATCATTTGTGTTGTTACAGTGACTTAAAAAAATCAATTTGGCAAAAAAAAAAATGGAATTAAATCGTGAGCATTTTCACAATGATCATTTTTCACAACTTTCGACGTGGATTATCACGACAAGAGTGCATCGCTGAACTTAAATCTTTGTATGGCGATGAAGCACCATCCTATAGCACTGTGAAAAACTGGTTTAATGAATTGAATCGTGGCCGACGCTCGCTCAAAGACGAAGGTCGTCCAAAAACGGCCGTTGTACCAGAGAACATTGATGCCGTGCGTGAACTGATAATGCAAGATCGTCATGTGACATACCGTGAGATAGAGGCATCCTTGGGCATTTCTTCAACCAGCATACATTCGATATTGCATGAACACCTGGCCGTAAAAAAGGTTTGTTCTCGTTGGATCCCGCACAATTTGACAATCGCTCAAAAAAGGCTCGTGTCTATCGGTGCAAAGAAAATTTGAAAAAATACGATCGCCGTGCTTCAAAATACGTTTACAAGATCGTCACAGGTGACGAATCTTGGATCTATGCGTATGAGCCCGAAACAAAACAGCAATCGACCGTGTGGGTCTACGAAGACGAGCCAAATCCAACGAAAGTTGTTCGTGGAAGAAGCACTTCGAAGCAAATGGTCGCCTGTTTCTTCCGCAAAACAGGTCAGGTGGCGACTGTTCCGCTTGAGCAACGTAGACGGTCAATTCTGAGTGGTACACCACAATTTGTTTGCCTGAAGTCTTCGGAGAAATTCGAAAAACGAACAAGAGAAGACGAATCATTGTGCACCATGACAATGCGAGCTCTCACACATCGGTTCAAACCAGCGCCTTTTTGACCGGCCAAAACGTCGAATTGATGGGTCATCCGCCGTTCAACCTTGACTTGGCACCCAATGACTTCCTTTTATTCCCGCACATCAAGAAAAAAAATGTGTGGTCAACGATTTTCGTCGCCAGTAGATGCTGTTGAAGCGTTCAAAATCCATGTTTTGGAGGTGTTTCAATCGGAGAGGAAAAAGTGCTTCGACAATTGGTTTGAGCGCATGCTAAAGTGTATAAATCATGCTGGAGAATACTTTGAAAAACAATGAAAACATTTTTGATGATAAATACTCGCATATTCATTATTAGGCCAGAAATAAATACAACAGCCCTCGTATGCATGGACAAATATATACCATTTTCCCTTACCTCAAAGAAGTTTCAGTGAAATTTTAATAGATAATTATCGGTTTATATGTGCGAGCTGTTCTTTGATCAGAAGAATGTGTTGACAGAGGGACGGACATTGCTATCATTCAAAAATATTTTTTATTTTTGAGTTTATCGGTCCAAAATGTATTTATAAAACATAAAATTGCCAAGATTGAATAATCCACTTACCTTCCTCTCGAATAGGATTTATGATAACTACCCCGACCGCCCTCATCTTCGTCCTCATCATCATATCGTCGATCTCTATCCTCATGATTATAATGGTACTTATTGTACTGTGAAGACGATGATTGCCCCTCATAACCGCCACGACCGCGACCACGTCCTCTGCCTCGGCCGCGAGCTCGTGGTGCAAAACCACGATAATTTACCGAAACTGGAAACGTGGGTGGGCGGTACATAGGCGTTAGGCCAGGAAATAAAGCCGGTAGATTGCCATAGCCAAACATTGACAAAGATTTCATCCATTCAGTGGCCGCTTCAGTATTGTAGTTGGCACCTAACGCCGCAATAGTTTTAAATGGATTGCCCGACGCCGCAGCAGCATTGGCAGCTACAGCTGCAGCTACAGCCGGATTTGTTATAGCTGGAACAGCCTCGCTAGGGTTCACTTTGGCTAGTGCAGTGGCGGTAGAGGTTTCCTTATCCTTTTTGTTCTTCAGCAAACCCATTAAGGGTGTTTTATTCTTAATATCTTCCACAAGTTTTTGTTGATCACTTAGTAGTTTTTCGGTGGCACTTTTATATTTCTCCACCAAACGTTCTCGTGCTGTATCGCGAGCCATTTCCATTTGATATTTTTGTGAAGAGGTGGTGCCATGTTTGGCCAAATGTTTTAGCTAAAAAGGAAAAACACAAAAGAAAATTAAATTATGAAATTATAATACTCATTAAATAATTAACAATATATGATATATAAAATCAGTTATAATTAAATAAAAGAGTATTGTCCAGCTTAAAACCATCTCACATTTGTGGTGCTGCTATATAGTATAGTTTTATATAGTTTTTACAAAAGAAAATGATACGAATCTAGTTTTTTTTCACTGCATAAAAATTAAATTGCATTCAATTATGTCTTCATATGTATTTCTTATTGAGAATATTTTTTTCTCACTCACCTTTATCCGACTGAAGAGTTGTTCCAATATCCTGATACTTTCCAATTTCCTTTGGGCTATCATCAATTTGCGCTCTTCGACTCGTATCTTTTGCGATATCTCTATGGATCCTTTCTCTTGTATCTTTTTCAAGTGTTTCTCTTTGCGTTTCTCTTCGCGTTCTCGTTGTCTTTCCAATTCGGCTAGCTTTTCTTGTTCTTCTTTTTGCCTGTAATGTTGTTGTGTGCAGGAGGATTGCGTTCTCTATGCATTGTTATTTTGTTTTGGTCGATTTTTAATTTTTTGTTTTGTTTTTCTCTTTTGTTTGGCTTTGTTATTCTTATACTTGAACCATGACTTGTTTTTTGGTTGCTTAAGAAATGGGCTAAACTACTGAGAAAGCTTTGTAAAGACATGAGCGTTAGCCGATAAAAGAAATTAATAATTATATTGATTAACTAATGAGACAATTGATAAATGATGACTAAAAGTGGTCACCTGTTAATTTGTTTTCCGTTTTCAAATTTACCTAAATAACCCATCTGTAAAAGAAGGAAAATTAACGCCAAGGAAGACATTCTCCCAAAATTCACTCCAAAGGAGTGAGTAACTATGTTAAGCGGGAGTAAGTCCATGATTCTACCGTGGACGTAAATATTTACACTCTCCTCGAAAATTCAATTTAGGAGAATGTTTTTATTCTGTATTTACTGTATTCGATGCCAAATTTGAAAATTTGCTCGATTTATAAAATTTGGCTTAAATCTGTTTACCTGTAGCAAATTATATCGTTGAAAAACGAAACGAATAATTTACTAGTATTATTGTAATGGCTTCCCCTTTATGTGGAAGGTATGAAATTGATCCGTTTCACTCTCTTCTAAATTACATTTTCTTGAAACCCATTTAAATTGAAATTTTTCGAGAATAGAAAACTGCTCCATATATCGAAGCAACCATTCCAATGTTTGCAAATTCATGTTATAAGGAAAGGAGTTTAAACCACAACAGAATATAAATTGAATTTTTAGTCGACTATAGTATTGATATTTTGAGACGAGGTCATGATTAGCGACAATTTTCAATCTCAAAAGCCTGAAATAAATCAAAAATTTGGTTTTATTTCAGTTTTTTGAGATCGAGATTAGTTCATTACCATGACAATTGATCAAAATTGTGGCGTAAATGATAAAATACCATGAAAATATAATGTTTTTTGTACAGTGTCCCAACAAAGTTGGATTCATCTTTAGAATTCGCAGTTCTATCTATAACTACTAAAATATGAGTAACATTCGATATTTGATAATTCTAGATGCCAATTTTTCTGGGTTAAGAATTGAGTTAGTTTCGGGATATTGAAGAAAATAATAGTTCAACAAGTTTAAAAGTATTTTCTTTATAACATTCTCAAACCAGAAAGTCATCTTCAGACTTTGATGTAAATTCATTACATAAATGAATAACGAATATGTGTGATCCGACCACTGAGAAAGCTAGTGCTCTTATTTTAATAGTCTACAATCTATTTTACAACTCAATTCTAATAATCTGTGGACTCTTTTTTGGGCCACAATGCAATTTTAGAACTCTGAGCAAGTTTTCTGTGGAAATCGCCTAGCTAATAACGTCTCATGTGTTTACAATTTGCATCAGCTATTATCGATAATTGGGGAAAAAATCTGTGTGTAGAATTTACATATGCAATAAATTAAGAAATAAAACATAAAATCAAACCTTTGTTCTTCCAACTTGAGTAGCTCCAATTTCTTTTTCTTTTCGACATCGTCCTCCTCCGCTTTAGCCTTCGCTATGATATGTTTACGTACTCGTTCACGTCGTTGAACCTGAGCATCACTTAAATGTTTCGACGTATCAAAGGTCACTCCAATATTGATGGCCTGAGTTTTGTCGACGAATTTACGAACTAATTTCATGCCACGAAATTCATCCATGGCTCGAACGAAACCCACATATTCATCGAATTGGACATAACTAGAGAGGGTGACAAAATAACAGAAATAAAGAAAATAATTTTTGAAATATTATAGAAAAGTGTACTTTTTATAGCTTAAGAAATGTGTGTGAAGACAAATTTCAATTTAAATTTAGCAGACATAAATTTTTTTTAATTAAAAGAGTAATGTTATTGTGTAAAAAGCCTAATAAAAACAACTAAATCTAAGGTTGGGTTCATAAATTATATACTTGAGAGGTTGGTCTTTGAAGGGTTTTTTCAAAAATATATATTTCTATATATTCTGAATATTTTCAATTTTAAATCTGACTGGGTTCATAAATTATATACTTGAGAGGTTGGTCTTTGAAGGGTTTTTTCAAAAATATATATTTCTATATATTCTGAATATTTTCAATTTTAAATATGACTAATTTAGCATAGATGAACCCACTGGCTTTATAATGTATATTGTTATTTGTACCCAGAAGTAGTTCTTGCAACGACCTTTCCAAAAATTATTTCAACTGGATTTCTGGGTCAAGACAAACCTGCTACTATACAATTGATTGATGATTGTATGCTAGAAATTTTGGTATGTTACCCAACATATTATGATATGCCATTCGTCGGCTATGCTCAATAAAATTTGAGAAATCAACGTCAAAAATGTTTTGCAAATTCCTTTTTTTAATTTAGAAAAAATTACATTTAAAATAAAGCGACTGACTTCAAAACAGTGCCGTAAATAGTTAACATATTATATACCGTCGATGCGCCGACGAAAACTCCTATCTGTTTTTTTTACTAGTTTTCAGGATAGACAAAAAACGGCGCCATTTTGTCAAATCGCTATATATTTAATATCTTAGATTTTTGTACTTATCTTTTAATTATTTACCAGCCATGACATGGTAAATGGTTTTCAAGAAAATCTACACATAGGAGTTTTTGTTAGGAGCATTTTAAATATTAATTAAACAAAAAAACAAGTAAGAAAGTTTCAGTCGGGTAAACCGACTAAGGTATACCCTCACTTTGTGAGTAATGTAATATTACACAAATTAATGTGTCAATTTGTGTGGGAGGAACCAGAAGGGGTTTATCAATTACATTTATTTCTCGCTGAACAGTATATACTTTAAATATAAGTACATTGCACTGCGCCGAATTATTAGCGTTTATGTGCACTGGTAAGGTAATGAGCATTAAATGTTGGTATAATTTGTGTGTGAGGTACCAAAAGGGGCGTGGCAACTTCACCCATTTTTCTCAAGTTTATTGCTGCAAATAAATTATTACTATGTATGGAATTACAGAGGATTCGGATAAGTAGTATAGAATTTATTAGAGAGTCAATATTTCACTAAATTTTAAGCCTTTGTGAGGGAGGTACTAGAAGTAGTGGACCAATATGGCCCATCTTCGAACTTAGCCTGAGATAGAAAAAAATATTATTCGATACCAAATCTTAGGTCAATCAGTTACTCCTTTCGAGAGTTATCGTGCGCTCCAGCCAGACAGAGGGACGGACATTGCTCAAATGACTTAAAATGGCTCAAAACGAATTTCCGCCGAGCATACATGTGGCCTAAGGTCACTCCATCGATGTGTTACACTTTTTGTCTGTAGCAAATGATATATACCCTCGTCACACTAAAGTAAGGGCATAATTACGCATAGGAGTTTTGGTATTCGAACGTGTACAGCTTTCCTCAAGTAATCGAAAGTTGTCTAGATTGACGGCGAATACGGCTAATGAGGTTTTGTTCAGATTGACGGCGAATACGGCAAATGAGGTTTTGTTCAGATTCATGCCCTCTACTCAACTATGAAGAAATCTAAATATGATCTGTTTCCTTTCGCGAGCTTTCGCGATAAATCGCAAAATTTAAAACTATAATATAATTTCCCATAAATATAAACATTTGTAAGAAGTACGCGATGTTTGCAATATTAATTTATTGTGCATTTTTTTGTAATCCATAAATTCGACTTACACCGCCAAATTTGTACAACAATATTATAGCGAATTTAACAAGATTAATATATTTGCATTTATGATCTCTAAGGAATAGATTGGTGTCAGCATTTCCGCGATAAATTTCCCGGGATGTATTGATTTCGAACAAAAAACATTCAAGTTCAGAATAATTCTGAACAAATTTTTTTGGCGCGCTGTATTTATCGCGGAAATGATGATCTCAATCTATACATCAAAGATCATAGAATGCCAATATACTAATCATATTAAATTCGGTATACTATTTTTGTAAACATTTGGCTATGTAAGTCGAATTCATGGATTACACAAAATTCGCAATATAAAATCATTTCAAATATCGCGGATAATGATCAAATTTAAAGGAAATTGTGTTACAGTTCTAAATTTCCGCAATTTTAATATAAAGGGTTTCCAACAAGAGGTGTTATTTTGGTATTCAAAGCCAAATGCCATTTTTTTTGATAAATGATCGGATGTTTATTTCATAATAAAGAGGAAGGTATGCCGTTAATAATGAAAAACAACATCAGCCAAATGGCCACCACGACCACGCTTACAGGACCATATCCTTTTCATAAAATTTTCCATAACAAAATCGCAAAGTAGCCCGGGAAGTTTGTCGACACTGGGCTATTGGCGTAGACCTTATCTTTCACGTGGCCTAAAGGAAGAAGTCGAAAGGTGTTAAATCACCAGATCTCGGTGGCCAATTGCGATCACCTCTTCGAGAGATAACACGGTCCGGAAACTTTTCCCGTAACAGAGCAATGGTTTCGTTGCTTGTGTGGCACGTAGCCATCCAACTCCGACCATAAAAAATCATTAATCATCTCTCGATAGCGCAATCCATTCACCGTAACTGTTGATCCAATCTCATTTTCGAAAAAGTAAGGTCCAATGACCCCGCCGGACCATAAACCGTACCAAACAGTCACACGTTGAGGATGGAGAGGCTTCTCAACAATAGCTCTTGGGTTTTCCGTGCCCCATATGCGAGAATTTTGCTTGTTGTATAGAGGTCCGACAAGGTGCTTCACGACGACCTAAAAATGCTTTAGTTTTGCAAACTGTGACTGCAAGATTTTCACCATTTTTGTAGTGAATTTTAATAATTTCAATGCGTTGTTGAATCGTGCATCGTTCCATTTTTAGTAATGGCGTAGTTTCTACTTGTCAAATGTCAAAGAATAAAAGCTTCAAAAGTGACAGCTACCGAAATACCGGGTGATTCAAAATACACTTGAGTTTCCTAAAGAACAATTTAGGAGATTTTTTAATAACAATCTTTCGGAAAATTACGCATTCAAAATTCAAGAAGCTGTGCAGTCTTATCACTGATAGCCAGGCTACACTTCATCCTTATGTTATATATTACAAAAATGAAGCTAAAATCGACACTAATTCCTTCGTTGTAATATCCGAGAAACAGAAACATGATGCATCATCAGTACATCTATTCAACAAAAAAAATGATTCGACACATAAAAGAAACATATGGCGACGTAGTTAAAATGCTGATTTTCTTCGCAGATGTATGTGCTGCACAATATAAAAACAAATTCAATTTTTTAAATTTATTGAACTACAATGCTGAATTTGGTATTGAAACCGAATGGAACTTTTTCGCGACCTCTCATGGAAATGATAATTACTAGACCTCGGATTTTTGCATATCTTTCCATTTTCATCCGATTTGAACCAAAATTTGTATTTCGAAGTTTCATCACTCAAATTTGAATAATCAAAAGTGTGCAAAAAATATTCAAAAATATGCACAAAATATGCAAAATATGCAATTTTTTTTTTGCGATATATCAATCAAAAATGCAAAATATCAGAAGGATATGTCAATAATATTTAAAAAATCATGTCACAAAAATGTAAAATGGGTGATTTCAAAAATCACCCAAAAAAAGTGCCTAAATGGTTGAAAAGTATGGGTTAATTCCAAATGAAACCGACCAACTCTCAATATTTATACATTTAGATTTGGGTGCAATTTTGCTTGCTTATACTACAAGACAATGCGGAATTATGGCCTTTTACCATTTGACCAATTTCATAGTGGTTTAGATTTTATAGGGTGCCAAAGTTGGTCATCTACAAAATTTTTTTTACAAATTTAACTATTTTGAAGTTGACATAACTTTTGAACGGAATACTAGATTTGAATGCTATAAGTACCGTTAGAAACAATTTAACATCCTCTCTAAGAATTATGAATTAAGTTACCAACTCTTGTGTATTAAGGACTCAAAAGGACGAAAATGTCGTTTAACTTTGATTATCCTAAAAAGCATATCTTAATTTTTATACCCTACACCACACTGTGGTACAGGGTATTATGACTTTGTGCATTTGTTTGTAACACCTAAAAGGAGAAGAGATAGACCCATTGTTAATATACCGATCGACTCAGAATCACTTTCTGAGTCGATTTAGCCATGTCCGTCTGTCCGTCTGTCTGTCCGTCTGTCTGTCCGTCTGTCCATGTATTCTTGTAATCAAAGTGCAGGTCGTATTTAAGGTCCGATTGTGATGAAATTTAGCATAGTGCTCTTTTTTGGCCCAAGGACGATCCCTATTGAAATTGGTTAAAATCGGTTCAGATTTGGATATAGTCCCCATATATATGTTTCACCCGATTTGACATGCAAGCGCCGTAGAAACCACATTTTACATCCGATCTTTATGAAATTCGGCAGAGAGAGTTTTATTATTACGTGAATGAACACTACCAAATTCGGAGAAAATCCGATCTGATTTAGATATAGACCCCATATATATGTTTCACCCGATTTGGCATGTAAGCGCTGTAGGAACTGTATTTTAAATCAGATCAGTACGAAATTTGGCAGAGAGAGTTCTCTTATTACATGAATAAACACTGCCAAATTCGGGAAAAATCGGTTCAGATTTTAACATAGTCCCAATATATATGTTACACCCGATTTGACATGTAAGCGAATACCATATTTTATATCGATAAGTATGGAATTCGGCAGAGAGAGTTTTCTTTTTACATTAATGAAAACTACCAAATTCGGGGAAATTCAGTTCAGATTTAGATATAGCTCTCATATATATGTTTCACCCGATTGGACATAGCGCTGTAGAAACCGTGTTTTATATCCGATCAGTACGAAAATCGGCAGAGAGAGTTTGCTTATTACATGTATGAACACTGCCAAATTCTTATCGCAATGCCCATTTTCGCATTGGTAGGTAGGTGTAGGGTATTATATAGTCGGCCCCGCCCGACTTTCTGTCTTTCCTTACTGGTTTTTTGTTATATTTTTCAAAATTAACCACATATTTTCCCAAAAAATTAAAAAAATGTTGGATTGGTTAAAAAAATGAATTAATTAATGTCCGTCCGTCTGTCAATTCGACTGAATGGTTCTTAAAAATTCGTACGTGTATGAGTAGTTCTTGTCAAGTGTCACAAGTCAAAAACTAGATCATTGTTAAATTCTCAGAAAATTTTGCCCTAGTAAGTGGGAGTAATGACCCACAATATTAAAAAAACGAAAATTGGAGGCAGAGGGCGAGGTCAAAGTTCAGAAAAATTTATTTTTTCTTCTGTAATGGTTTTTTGATGTTAATTTTAATGATACAAAGCATAAGAAATTAGAAATGTAAAATATAATTTCTTATAGCTTTTTCCTTGGACTTTTCATAAAAAATACTAATTTAATCTAAAACAGTTTATTTCGGTCACTTTTCGCGGAAATTAAAATATAAATAAAAACCAGTAAGGAAAGCAGAAAGTCGGGCGGGGCCGACTATATAATACCCTACACCTCCCTAACAATGCGATAAAGGTCATTGCGAAAATAGTTTGGAATAATTGGTAAGTAGGCAGGAACATATTATCTAATTCTGAGCCGATAATCGCTAAATTAAGCAATATTCGTTCCTAAATTGAGAAACTTCTTTCCGGAAAATATTAATGATCGAAAGTAAAGTACAACTTCTATAGCGCGTTGATACCAAATCAGGAGGAACATATATATGGAGGTTATATATAAATCTGAACAGATTTTCCCTGAATACTCATTCATGTAAAAATACCTCTTTCTGTAGAATTTTTTACTGATCGGATATAAAATACAGTTTCTACAGCGCTTACATGTCAAATCGGGGGTAACATATATATGTGGGCTATATCTAAATCGCAACCGATTTCCCTCAAATTTGGCAGTATTAATTCATGTAATGAGAAACGACTTTCTGCCGAATTTCGTACTGATCGGATTAAAAATACACTTTTTACAGCGCTTACATGTAAAATCGGAGGTAACATATATATGGGGGCTATATCTAAATCTGAACCGATTTTCCCCAATTTTGGCAGTATTCCTTCATGTAATAAGAAACCTCTTTCTGCCGAATTTTACACTGATCGGTTATAAAATAAATTTTTTACGGCGCTTACATGTGACATCGGGGGTAACGTATATATGGGGGCTATATCTAAATCTGAACCGATTTCTTCCAAATTTAACAGTGTTCATTCATATAATAAGAGACCTCTTTCTGCAGAATTTCATACTGATCGGATATAAAATAAAGTTTTTACAGCGCTTACATGTCAAACCGGGGCTAACATATATATAGGGGCTATATCCAAATCTGAACCGATTTTAACCAAATTAAATAGGGATCGTCCTTGGGCCAAAAAAAAAGATATGTGTAAAGTTTCGTCAAGATCGGGCCATAATTGCGACCTGTACTTTGATTACAAGAATACATCTACAGACGGACAGACAGACGGACATAGCTAAATCGACTCAGAAAGTGATTACAAGTCGATCGGTATAATAAACAATGGATCTATCTCTTCTCCTTTTGGGTGTTACAAACAAATGCTCAAAGTCATAATACCCTGTACCACAGTGTGGTGTAGGGTATAAAAATAAAAAATTGTCAATATGTACTCTACCGATGGTGGAACTTTTAGAGTGGGCACAACTTTGATTCAGAAGCTACATTATAATAGCTGAAAATCTTCACCAAATTACAAAGAAAATTTTTTAAAAAAAAAACCAACAAACAAAATTTATTTGAAGACACATACAATAATCTAAATCCAAGTACATTTGTTTTGCTAAACTAGTATTTGGTGTGTCCTCTTTTTGCTGCGAGTATGACCCATAAATTTTTTATTGGATTGCAATCGGGACTGCAAGCCGTCCATGGCAATAAATTAATATTTTTTTCCAAAAACCAAGCTTTCGTTCGATTTGATGCGTGAATTTAAGCGTTGTCCTGCTGAAAAATTTTGCCATCATCCAAATTTTTCATCAATATGTGTTAGTAAAACATCATCCTGCAATTCAAGGTACATTTCCGAATTCATTTTGGTCGAATAAAACACCAAAAAAAAATTTTCTTATTCCAGGATCTCAAGAAAAATGAGAATGTTTTTTGCTGCGTTCAAACGAATGTCATATCAGAAATGCATCACATTTCAAAAGCAAGTGTAGTTATATTCAAATTAAACCGTTATCCCAGTAATTGTACTTGATTTGCATTTCACACTCAGTGCTGTAAAAATAAATACTGTAACTTATTTTCATCTCATAAAAGTCACAAAAAAATAACCGCTTTACAAACATTTTTTTGGTGCGCTCAAACGAATGTCCACGATACTTGAAAATTGGTGCAGTGTAATTTTTTTATAGTACTTACAGTACAGTACGAAGTGGGCGATATTGACATGCCCCTTGTACTACCTCTCACACAAATGGTAACATTTTTGTGATTTGTTGAAACTCTTTATTTATATATTTACTTCAACGAATTTCTCATTTCTTACATTTCACAAAGTTGTTGCCATTTGAGAGAGAGGTACTATAAATATACTAAACATTACCCGGCACAAAATTTCAATTATTCGTATGCGTAATAATGTTATAAGCTGTTTACTTTTTGTACCAATTGGTCACTTCGTGTAGGGGTATCAAAAGGGGCATGGTTCTTTTTTGTCCAGCTTATAGAGACGGGTAAATGATTACTATGTATGAAATTTTACAGAATTCCCATGAGTAGTATAGAAGTTATAAGATATATATTGAACATGCCCAAAAATATTAACCATTTGTGGGGGAGGTACCACAAAGAGTAGGCTAATATGGTTGTCCATCAAAAATAAACTGGGTTTGAATAAAATATTACCACGTACGCAATTTTAAGTCATTCGGTCACTTCTTTCCAGGTTTATCGTTAGCACCCGTCAATCGAACTGACAGACATTAATTAATTCATATTTTATGGAGAGCCAACGCTGAATTTTTTAAATTTTTTGCGAAAATATGTGGGTAACTTTTAAACATAAAACGAAAAAAAAAATATGATACGATTTTCGGGATAATCAAGGATTAATGACATTTTCGTCCTTTTGATGTCCTTAATATACAAAAATGCAGGGATGCCAACTTTTTCTGAAGCAAAAGCGTAACAAAAAATTTAAAAAGCGTAAAAAAGCACTAAATTTTTTTTTAATTAGAAAACTTTTTATTTTGTGGTTTTAACTAGGATACTCTACCGGCTTCAAAACCATTTTGTTTCTATATTATCATAGAAACACGAATTTTATACATGGCGGTGTATAAATATGTATTAAAAATTGCCAGCACACATACTGGATCATGATTTCTGAGCCGTGACACTCGTTATCAACAGTTCTGCTGCAATTGTTTGGAAGATACGGAGCTCTATATGGTAGACTTCTACACACAAGCGAATGAGAAATCTTTGTGAAACCACACCTCTCCAAAATCTTCCAAATACAATTGTTAACCAAAGTTAATACAAAACACAACCACCGTGTCTCCCATACAATTGCAGCAGGCGTTGCTTCTTCTTGCATGGAATCAATAAGATTGATTGTTATCTTTGTATCTATGGAGTTCCAAGCATCTACCATATGTTTCCTATATATTATAAGTTTCCTACTGTTCTCATCTACTATATGTTTCCTACTGTTCTCATCTACCATATGTTTTCTATATATTATATGTTTCCTACTGTTCTCATCTACTATATTTTTCCTACTGTTCTCATCTACTATATGTTTCCTACTGTTCTCATCTACTATATGTTTCCTACTGTTCTCATCTACTATATGTTTCCTACTGTTCTCATCTACCATATGTTTCATATATATTATATGTTTCCTACTGTTCTCATCTACTATATGTTACCTACTGTTCTCATCTACTATATGTTTCCAACTGTTCTCATCTACTATATGTTTCCTACTGTTCTCATCTATCATATGTTTCCTATATATTATATGTTTCCTACTGTTCTCATCTACTATATATTTCCTACTGTTCTCATCTACTATATGTTTCCTACTGTTCTCATCTACTATATGTTTCCTACTGTTCTCATCTACCATATGTTTCCTATATATTATATGTTTCCTACTGTTCTCATCTACTATATGTTTCCTACTGTTCTCATCTACTATATGTTTCCTACTGTTCTCATCTACTATATGTTTCCTACTGTTCTCATCTACTATATGTTTCCTACTGTTCTCATCTACTATATGTTTCCTACTGTTCTCATCTATCATATGTTTCCTATATATTATATGTTTCCTACTGTTCTCATCTACTATATATTTCCTACTGTTCTCATCTACTATATGTTTCCTACTGTTCTCATCTACTATATGTTTCCTACTGTTCTCATCTACCATATGTTTCCTATATATTATATGTTTCCTACTGTTCTCATCTACTATATGTTTCCTACTGTTCTCATCTACTATATGTTTCCTACTGTTCTCATCTACTATATGTTTCCTACTGTTCTCATCTACTATATGTTTCCTACTGTTCTCATCTACTATATGTTTCCTACTGTTCTCATCTCTACTATATGTTTACTACTGTTCTCATCTACTATATGTTTCCTACTGTTCTCATCTACTATATGTTTCCTACTGTTCTCATCTACTATATGTTCCTACTGTTCTCATCTGCTATATGTTTCCTATTGTTCTCATCTACTATATGTTTCCTATTGTTCTCATCTACTATATGTTTCCTACTGTTCTCATCTACTATATGTTTCCTACTGTTCTCATCTACTATATGTTTCCTACTGTTCTCATCTACTATATGTTTCCTACTGTTCTCATCTACTATACGTTTCCTACTGTTCTATTCTACTATATGTTTCCTACTGTTCTCATCTACTATATGTTTACTACTGTTCTCATCTACTATATGTTTCCTACTGTTCTCATCTACTATATGTTTCCTACTGTTCTCATCTACTATATGTTCCTACTGTTCTCATCTACTATATGTTTCCTATTGTTCTCATCTACTATATGTTTCCTATTGTTCTCATCTACTATATGTTTCCTACTGTTCTCATCTACTATATGTTTCCTACTGTTCTCATCTACTATATGTTTCCTACTGTTCTCATCTACTATATGTTTCCTACTGTTCTCATCTACTATATGTTTCCTACTGTTCTCATCTACTATATGTTTCCTCCTGTTCTCCTCTACTATATGTTTCCTACTGTTCTCATCTACTATATGTTTCCTACTGTTCTCATCTACTATATGTTTCCTACTGTTCTCATCTATTGAAATAGCTTATTTTTATTACCACCTACGCTTTCTCGATTTATCTCTATGTTGACATTTTCCCAAAGATTTTCAATGGGATTCAAGTCTACGTTTGAGCTGGCATCTCCAAAACGTTAACCCCTTCCTTTGTAACTCAATTATTGAATCATATTCGGGTGGTTGTCGTGTAATTGCCAGATTTCCGTTCCCGTACTTTTTTAAAATGTGTTTACTCAGAGAGAATTTTGAATTATTTCTCTTTTGCTAGTTTTACTATTAAAAAAGTAAAGGAACAAATCTATTGACATATCCTTCAAAAATTTCTCATTTTTGGTTCAAATATCGCATTTTTTGCATATTTCAAATATGCAAATATGCACAAAAAATGAAAAATATGCACCTGTTTTTCGATTCCTTTTTCTTTGAAACGAATTTGGTCCAATCAGAATTTTTCTATCAAACCGCAAAAAATATGCAATAAATGAATACTTATTTTGTAAGGAATACTCAATGAGTGACGATCTTTTTCTACACAGATTATTATAAACATAAAACTATTTAAATTAGACATATTAAATCTATAAATACTTAAGAGTGGAACTTTATTAATTCTTTGTTAATTGTTATATTTTCTATTTATATAATATTTTTCTTATTTTGTTTTATTCATATTTTATATATATTTTTTAATAAAAATGTTACAAAGCTGCATTTTAATCCAAAAATATTGAGTTTTAATTATTTTGTTACATTCGCAGTACATTACCATTGACAAATGTCTGTAATTTGTACAAAAAAAACATTTTAAGGTTTAAAAATTACACGGTTTTGAAACGTTCTAAATATTTTCTAGAAAGAATTTAAAAAAAAACTTTTGTATTTTTTTTTTATTTTTTTACGAAATATGGTGCTTTGTGCCCTCAACAACGTAAACTTTGCAAAAATCGGTTCAGCCGTTCGAGAACAATTAGAAATTTCGTGAAAACCAAAAACTCTTTTTTTCAAAACACAAAATGACCATAACATTTTTAAAAAAAAAAATTTGGTTAACAAAATGATAGCGGCATATTATTTTTCCTACTTGTAACTGTTTATCAACATTTTAGCCGAAAATGAGCTATAAGTACATAGGACGATATTAAATATTCTGACACATTTGCGGTCTTATCGTACTTGAATTGGATAGTTGCGATATGTCGCCATTCAAGTAATTAGTGGATACAAAATTCAATTTCTGGTTAGTGTCCAATTCGAATATTTGTTTGGAAAGATTGGTGGTGCTTATACTGAGCATTTTGGACGCAGCGTTGCTCTTCGGTTGTGTGACCTTGTCCCTCAGACGATTCATATTTATTATCCATTAATTTGCCGACAGGATAATGAAGCAAATTTCAAGATCGATGTTAACTAAATGTTTGATCCTACCATTTCCCCGAAAATGAAGGCATAATCAGTTAGGATAGCATGAGGGCTGATGAGAATGATTACGTAGTCGGCATCGTAGGGTGGAAAACATGGCTACGACTAGAAGAGAATATAACATCTTAGGTCCCTTCCGCAATTATGACAATTCTGTTACATACATAGTATTTTATTTGTACTTTCTCACTCGATGTAATTTATTTTAGCTATCTAAAATCTTATTAAGTTTTGTGATTGGTCAGGATCTATGTCTTCGGGCAGGAACACCCCCAATGCAATGGTGAATAAGGCTCATAGAATTCTTGGTTTCAATAAGCGATGGGCGAAAGAATATTCAGATCCTAGTTAGACTATTCTAGAATATGGGTCTGTAGTGTGAGACCCTTAATACGGGATATATATCGTCAATAAAATCAAATCGGTTCAAAAGCAATTTATCTTGTTCGCTTTGACGCATCTTCATTATTATTCCACCATACACCAGCAGATTGAGCTTAATAGGGCTGCCTACTCTTCAGTTGCATGTGGTTATTCGGTCAAAAATCCAGGTTTCGAATAATTCGAAATGGAGTAGACTTTACATTACCTACAGTGTTTTGAGTAATATTGCTCAGTGGAAAGAGAAGAAATGTGGTAGAAGATAGTCCCTTGCATATAATTGGTGTAAGTGAAACGTGGCTTAAACCGTCAGCATCTTCGAAAAAAGTATCAATATCTGGTTTTTCCTGTTGCAGAAATGATCGTCCACTGCAGAGAGGCGGTGGTGTGGCCTTATTTATTTCAAAATCAATTCGGTATAATGTGGTTTTTAAGAGCACATTATTTGGTATTGCAGAAAGTCTATTTATTGAAATTATATTGGAACAACGCAAAATTCTTGTTGGGGTGGTTTACCTTCCACATGGTAACTTTCGAGCTTTTGAGGATGACGTTTCTAACTTGTTGGTGCAGTACTCCGAAGTTTTAATTATGGGAGATTTTAAATGTAACCTTTTCGATATCTCGACATCGTTGAACATTCGGGAAGCTTGTGGAAGGATGAATCTCTCTGTTAGGCATAATTCCATTCCAACGCATTTGGATGTCGCCCATAGCTCAACCTCACTAATTGACTTTTTTCTCGTCTACCACGAAAATTTAGTCCTTTCGTCCAATCAATTCGTCTGCCCCGGGATATCTGATCACTCTTTCATTTTTCTGTCCCTGAATGTACTGTTTAGCAGTGTTAGTGAATCCTATGAGTACTTTGATTATAAGGGGGTAAGTTTTGATACAATGCGAGACGCAGTGTCTTCCACCAATTTTTCGGCACTGTATTCCACTAGTGATCCGAGTGAACAATGGGATTTGTTTGAGACCCGTCTTTGCTCTCTTCATTCTGTAGTGCCTTTGAGGACTAGAATTTTGCGTCATAGGGATGATAATTGGTTTTTGGATCCAAACATCTCATATTATATATCTTTACGTGATTTAGCTTTCAGGGCGTACGTGGAGAGAAAAAACAATGATAATTGGAAAATATATTGCAGAGCGCGCAATAAAGCTAAGAGCATTATAAGAAAAGCAAAAAGGAGTGCACACACTGCATTGTTTGGGAATGTGAATAGCAGCAAGGAGTTGTGGAGACTGGTTAAGTCGAATGGGTTGTATGATAGTAAGTCATATGATTGCGGATTAGATGTGGACGACTTGAATGAAGCTTTTCATAATAATCAATTACAAACGCCCCGTGCTTTAAATACATCAAGACATATGAATGAACACGGGTTTTCTTTTTATTGTATAGATATTCATGATTTGAACAAAGCATTCTCAGCAATTAAATCTAACGCCCCCGGCTTGGATGGTTTTTGCTTAAAATTTTTAAAGTTGCTGTATCCATTTGTATCCGGTTATTTTTTACATATTGTAAATACAATTATTATGTCATCATCATTCCCCTCTGGATGGAAGAAGGCAAAAATTGTTCCTGTTAAGAAAAAGGGGAACACTCAATTGGTTAATGATTTTCGCCCAATTTCAATTCTACCCATTTTCTCAAAAGTTGTTGAACATGTTCTGAAGGCTCAAATTTCGTGCCACTTGGAACGTAGCAATATGCTTCATGATGCACAGTGCGGTTTTCGGAGAAATAGAAGCACTGCATCACTTCTATTGGGTTTAACCGATGAAGTTCGTGCCAATTTTGGTGAATCTAGGTGTTGCATTGTTTTGTCCCTGGACTTGGAAAAGGCATTCGATAGAATTGATCACTCTATCCTACTGGATAAACTGAGCAGAATATATAGGTTTTCAAATAGTGCGTGTGCTCTACTAAATTCATATCTAGAAGATAGGAAACAGTTGGTATATCTTAATGGAGAATATAGTCGATTTCTGGAAGTTAAGAGTGGCGTTCCCCAAGGTTCTGTACTTGGCCCTCTTCTATTCGTTCTTTTTATTAATGACCTATTCTCTCAGTTGCATACTTGGTGTACACCATACGCGTTTGCGGACGATATACAATTACTATTTAAGGGTGATGTACGAAATCCTGCAGTTTTGCAATCTAAAATTGATCTTGTTCTTGAGATATTGAAATTTTGGATGCTTCACAATAAACTAAGTATAAATCCCTCGAAGACGAAGGCGATGTTATATGCATCTGGATCTTGCAGCAATTTCTCTATAAATTATAACAATGTTGATATTGAGTTTGTTCGACACTTGGAATGTCTAGGTGTGCAAATGGATGATAAGCTGTGTTTTGAACAACACATCAACATGGTTGTTTCCAGAGTGAATTTAACACTAAGGAGTCTTTACTCTGCAGACTTATATCTGCCAGTATTTGTTAGAGAACGTCTTGCTCATGCGCTGATTTTTCCTTCGATATTGTATTGTTTGGAGGTGTACTCGGGCACTAACCTGGGACGCATGCATTTGGTCCAGCTTGCGGTAAATAGAGTATTACGCTTCGTATATGGGTTGAAGTGTCGAGCTCACATAACTCCATATGTACATAAATTCTTAGGCTGTAGTTTTGCTGCTTTTGTTAATCATCGCCTAATAATGTTTTTTTATAAGATAGTAAGAAATCAGTGTCCAAACTTTTTGATTAATTCGTTTGTATTCTCCCATTCTACGAGAAGAAACCAGTTGCTTATACCCAGGGTAGTCCACCTTCAGGATTATGCGTTCCTAGTTAGACTTGCCCGTTTATACAATGTTTTACCTGATGAATTGAAAAATTTTGGAATTTCTGTGCCAACATACTCAAAAAAGCTCCTTAACCATTTTTCAAACATTTGATATTTCTATAGTTCAGATTTTTTTGATATACAAGCACTTAATGTTCGAATATTTTTTTTCCTTATATTGAAAATTTTTAAATAATTATTTATTTATTTGGTATCAGCTGCCCATGTGGATACTGGTACTGTTATTGGAGTAGTTTAGCTTAGCTAAAATAAAGATAAAGATAACATTGCATAGGGTTTCTGCAAATATTAAGAATTTAAAAAATATTTGCAGGGACTGTTGCTGTCAATGGAGTAGTTTAACTTAGCTAAGATTTTTTATATCTACATCTTTTTTTTTTCTTTTTAATTGTAATTTTTCCAGTCGTCTAGTCTGGAACACTCGTGTAGTTAGAATTTCTAAACAAATTGTATTTATTATTTGGTAATTAGATTTAAGTTTTAGCATCAATATATATAAACAAATATGAACTTTTTATTTTGAGTAGTCTAAAGATTTATGATATGCATATTGTAATTTAATTATAATTGGCCTGAAGGCTTAAAATTACAAGTTGTAATGAATAAATACAAATACAAAAAAAAAAATTATTAATATTCTTATTCGAAGAAGCTTCCAGGGATGCCAACTTAGTGCTTTTCGGACTATATTTAGTGCTTTTCAGACCACTCAATACGCGAAAAGTTGTCGGTTAGTGCCAAATGAAAAAAAACACTAAGTGTACGCTTTTCACATTTTTCGTTAGTGCTGTTGATGCTTTTCGTACATTTGTCAGAACAAATCTGGCAACATAAAGAAATTAGACTATCTTGCTACACCATTTGTATGTACATATTTCAAGATTTGCCATCATTCGACACAATTTGCATCAAATCTTAACGAAATTTGGCATAGCAAAGTTGATGGAGCCAATAATAAACTCTGGAAAATTTTATGAAATTTGTGGCAGGTTTTGATATATTCGTCATATATACTGATATACCAATTGTGGGTCTAAGCGCCATAAATTACACGTTTCTCATTAGATCTATAAGTACATACAATTTAGTATATAACGGTTTCTCTAACCAGAAATGCACACATCAAATTTAAAGAAAATTGGTACAGATTTAGATATAAACTCCTTAAAATATATTTCCCAACGTTGTATGTAGACGCTTTAAATTTTTCAACCAAGAAAACAACTTTGATACAATTTCTTTTTATTCTGCTCTGATGGCGGCGGATATAATGTTGTCGTCTCTCCCGACAAAAGCAATATCGTAGTTTAGTGTCTTTTTACGCTTTTTAAATTTTTTATTACGCTTTTGCTTCGGAAGCTACGCCTCTTAGATCTGGATTTTTGACAGAATAACCACAGCTAAACCTCGCTGAATGATACGAGTAGCATTCGTGAAATAGCTATACGGGGAGCTGAGCTGTCGATTAATTGTATTTGTTTCACCGTTTTTAAAAAAAACTGCATTTTCATTTCATTTATTCTCCTTAACATGTAATAAAAAGCCATCAGGCCAATTAAAAATAAATTACAATATGCATTAAAAATGAAAACTTTTAACATGAGTTAAAACTACTCTGCCTTATAAGGAATTATTGTAAACATTTTTTTAATACCTAATAGAGGCAAAAATTGTCTAAAGCCAGGAAAATATTCTAGTTAAAAGATATCTGTGATATTTTTTACATTCAAATCGTCATTACCGTCTACTGACAATGTCAACCATTTTTCATCTGATGTTCGTTTCCCTATTGTATTCCACCTGTAAATGAAAAGGTAAGGTTCTTTTGGCTACATATACTTGAACAAAATGATATGCTTCATATGATCATGTTTACGATCTTGCCTGTTAAAATCTGGTAACTCTGTTTTTACCAGCTAAGATATGTATTTTAATTCATTGTTTACCAGAATGGACCTTCTTTTTGGGTTTTTATTACTATAATGAGTTAAATAAATAATAGAAACTAATCGCTATTTTCACTTACGCTTCAAAGAGAACTTCTTGCTCGAAACCAAATGCCTTCATGCCATTGATATCAGTATTCATTTTGTTGCGATACGGATCACATATGGGTATGTCCACACAGCGTATACAGCCAAATTTCTCAAATATTCTCTTGAATATACCCTCAGAGGGTTTTACGTTCTCATCGTTCTCCATGTGACGGGGACAAAACCATTTAATGGGCAGATGTGTTAGGTGTATAGTGTCAGGTCTTTCGCCCGCTTTCATTTCATCCATTTTATGGGCATCACGAAAGAAGGAATCCCAATCGTGCCGCGTGGGAAATTCATCTTTTGGCTCCGAAACTCTAACACGAAAACTTTCATGAAATCCGGAAATTTTCAATGAGACTCCATCTAGTCGGTTGATGCACGACCGAAGACGAGAACGCTCATCCAGTTCGGCTTCAAAGCGTATAAAGTCCACTGTTGTCTTCGACACCTGTAGGACACAGAAATTTGATTAACTTTAGTTACATTCAACGAGTATTACTAGGGTAACAATTATTCCAAATTTCGTGTCTCACCTTAAGTACGAGAAACTTGTCCGGTTTTAGAGCCTGGCTCAGTTTTTCCATGATATCTAAATTCGATATAGACTTGCCCATTTTGTTGGCGGGCAAGGCAACCGATATATTTAACTTGGCCAAAGGTTTGAGATAGAGACTGTGCGGCAGATACAAAGGCACACAGTCGGCGACATGTTCTATGGTCTGGATATTCATCATTAGTTTTGTTTCAATCAATTTTGTTGTGTTTTAATGTTTAGCACATTAGCCGTCGCCCAGTTGCATCAATTAATTATTTATTATTGTTGTTGTTGGAGGTTTACAATGTTTTGTTTAAATACATTTAAAATTACAAAGGAAAACAAAATTTTGCCGCAAAAGCAAAATGATGCGCCAAAAACAAGGTGAAATGAAAGTAGAAAAAAAGAGAGTACCTCACACAATTATGAAATTTGGAAGAGAAGATGGATGGGTTCTTCAACACAAACCAAAAGAATGTATGGAAAATCAATAATTAAAATAAGTAGCTATCTATGTACTGCTAAAATGAGAATATCTTAAACTATCTTATAATCTAGAAAGAAATAATGGGGGGCGGAGAGAAACCCAAAATATATATTTTCCTTTTTCCGTTTTTTGGGGCGACTTAATTAGACAAAAAACTTTTTCACGTCACAAATTTATTTTCGCTAGAGTCTCTTGACAAACGTTTGTTTGGTTTTGTGGTAAAACAAAATCTGTCTGCACTGCGTTTAAAAACACTAAATGCAAACAATTTGTATGCTTTTTTCCTTTCCGAAAGTCTTTTTTACAATTAGATTATTATTTTATATTTTTTTCAGTAGATGAGAAAAATAATTTCGGAAAACAAGGGCCGGTGACGATAAGAACGCCGTTGACCAGAGCAAAGTTGCACAAATGTACGAGTTGCCAATTTGGTGAACTTGTGTTGCCAATCGAATTTAATGTTTAAGAAAAAGCGATCCGTAAGTATAGTAATGCCATGTGATTAGTAGCTTTTCGTAACGATAGCGTGCGGCAGCGTTCCGTACCAGCCTTTTTTTAAGTAATTTTTATGCCTCATCGAATTTTTTACAAAAAGGAAGTTAACTTCTTATATCAGAAAAATACTAAAAAAAATATTCCGGCAAAAGTGCATATTATTGAAGGCATCGCCAAAAACAAAAATTTTTTTGACCCCCCTCTAAATGACCCCAGGAATACGAAAATGGGGTCGAAATTTGGGGCTCGGAACCAAGGGACCCTCAGGACCCAAAAAATTTACCTGGTCACCGACATAGTAAACATTATACTTAAACGAAAGTTAATGTCATGTAGAGTGTAAATATGAAAACAAATTGTAAAAAGTGGTTCCAGTAGGCCTCTAGGGTCCATTATTTTTGGGAACTTGGGACCCAAAAATCAATATTATACTTAAACGAAAGGAAATAGCGAGCAGACTCCTAATAAAGCAATAAAATAAATTTAAGCTCTACATGGCATTACCTTTCGTTTGAGTATAATGTTGACTATGACGGGGATCGGGTCCATTTTTTGGGTCCTGAGGGTCCCCTGGGTCCGAGCTCCAATTTTGAAGTCTATTTTCGTAACCAAACTGAACAAGATATGCTTTTTTTTTGATTTTCGTGATGCCCCGATAAACTGCACTTTGGCCAATATTCCAATAAAACCTTAAGAGGTTTAATAACTTAAATTAGCTTAAATGTTGGTATAAAGTTTTTACGTGCGAAAAAAATTTGATTGTTAAAAAACAACAAAAAATATGGGGAATATGGGTATCACACCGCTGCGAACTAAAAAAAACTGCAACTATTTTGTTCAGATTGCTTAGAATTTTTTAAATAAGGTTTAGCTTAGCTGTCAAATTTTACAGCTATCCATACAAATTTGAAAGATTTTCGCATGAATTCACTCACACTCTACGCAATCTGCTTCTTCACGTTTTTTTTTAAATTTCGTCTAAAAACCCCTAAAAATTCAATTTTTCTATAAAATGTCTTCAAAAATGACTTTTTCTAGAAAATGTCGTTAAAATTGCATTTTTTGAAAATTTGGTCGAAAATACATTGCATTTTTTCTAGAAAATTGTGTCAAACTTCATTTTTTTATGATTTTTTTTTTTGAAATTAAGTTTTTCTGGAAAAGTTCTTTGAAATTGAAGAAAAAATAATTTATATAGCATTTTTAAATAATTAGTTAAATGAATAACTTCATTTTTTATGAAATTTCTTTGAAATTAAGTTTTTCTGGAAAAGTTCTTTGAAATTGAAGAAAAATTTATTGATATTGCATTTTTCAAAAAAAAAAACGAAATTGCAGTAGATTAGAACAATTTTTCAACAAAATTTAATTTAAAGAAATTCTTTAGAGAAATGCCGTTTTAACAAAACTTTCCAGAAAAATGCAATTCAACAATTTTATCTAGAAAAACACAACATCAACAAAATTTTTCAGAAAAAAAATTCGTTGAAATTGAAGAAAAATATATCGATATTGCATTTTTCTAAAAAAAATTAGGGAAATTGACAAAAAAATAATTTAAAGAACATTTGTAGAGAAATGAAATTTTAACAACATTCAACGATTTTATCTACAAAATTTTGCTGAACAATTTATTGCAATTACAACGAATTTTTTTTGAATCAGATCTCAATCCCATTTTGTAGAAAAATACAAATATGGAGGAATTTTCTAAAAAATATGCAATTTCAAGAAATTTTGTTGAAAAAAATAATTATGATGACATCTATATATAAAAATGGACTCTCTATAGACTCTGAAACCACTGGACCGATTTTATTTGTTTTTCTTTTGTTTGAAAGGTTCTTTGTCAGAGATGGTTTAGGGAAAAATGTTGTGGAAAAAAGTGGGCGGGGCTGGAGTTGGCGTGGCATTACTTAAAATCCGATTATCTCAAAAAGTGTTGACCCTAGAAGAACGAAATTTGGAACACACGTTATTGGAGTTATTTTCGAAATCTTCAATAAAAATGGACGGAATCGAAAAACTGGTATCTAAAGTTTTATAAAATTGCAATTTTCTTAAAATTTTCTAGAAAAATTGAATTTTAGCGCAATTTTGTAGAAAAATATAATCCCAACGAAGTTTTCTAAAAAATCAAAGTTTAACGATTTTCAAGAAAAAAATACTTTTTAAACGAAATTTTATTTTATTAGTCATACCGATATTTTGTTTGTGGAAAAGGTTGTATGGCATTATTGCCAAGTGGACGGCTCTATAGGAATTCACATGTTTCGTGATACTAGGTAAAGCTCGACGAAATGCCAAGTGCGTTGAGAATGACAACGACGAAATTTTATACTACATTTAATGCCGCTAGACATATCAAGGCAATACGCAGCAGGTACTACTATTCGACTTAGGGAACTATCACTCTGGTCAGAACTTTTTAGGCATTGTTGATTACACTATGATTGAAAAAATTTTTGACAAAAAGTATCCCACTCTTCAACCTGACAGATCAGAATGGAATGGTCGCATCGTAGGACATAGTAGATTCATGAATTTCTGTACAGACGGTTCCAAACTCAACAGCTAAATGGGGTTTGTTATCGTTTCTAAGGAACTAGAGCTGAATATTAGAGGCACCAATATTTTCTCAGATCGTCAGGCTGCGATTAAGTCCTTGGAACTATCTCCGTGATCCTTAAAAAATACCCACGACATTGCCAGATTATTAACGGGATGATTGGACATTCACCTGATTTGGGTGTCGAGACATTGGTACATACCTAGGAACAGCAAAGCAGATGAACATATAGGACTAGGAACTACCTTACATGGTTACAGACTAACTTATACTATACAGTCCATTCTGTTACCACGGGGACGTAAGGGAAAACATTAGTCATCCCTAGCATATCCCGTTGAACCAATTAGATTGCTTCAAAAAGCTCAAAATTTGCGGATTTAGGCAGGGCAACCTTTTATGTATGCAGTTTCCGACTAGTGACCATCTGTCATTTGGTGCCGTAAGTGCACTACCTATCAAGAAGAGCTTGCAGGTCGCTAGAGGCATGCCCACATGTTCCAGTTCCCCTGGAGCGTGTAAGGAAGTTCCTAGTCTTGCAAGTTCATCTGCTTTACAGTTCTCTGGTATGTCCCTGTGGCCCCGCACCTATTTCAAGTGAATATTGAATTGTTCAGGCATCTCATTAAGAGATCTGCAACAGTCGAGGGCAGTTTTTGAATACAGGAATATAGTTTTCATGAACTTTATGGCAGCCTGACTACCAGAGAAAATATTAATACGGACTTTGGTCAGAACATTAATTTTCAGCCGTTCCTACCTCTTTAATAGCTAAGATTTCTGCCAGGTAAACAAATCGAGCAGCCTTTTTTTGCAAGGCTCAAGTTGCTCAGAAAAGATACGAAAGCTTACGTGGTTGTTGAGTTTGGAACCGTCTGTATAGAAGTTAACGAATCTCATATGTCCTATGATACGACCATTCCAATCTGATCTATCAGAGAGAGATACTTACATTTTATCAAAAAGTGGTTCAGTCATAGTGTAATAAACCGTGCTCGGAAGGTCAGGCATTGTGTCTAGAATGACGCTAGGCGTGTTTTCGTTACAAGCTAACAATTTTAGTTTAGCACTTTGCAACGAAAACAACTGACTTCCACTAACTGGCGCATAAGCAGTAGGCGGCGGATTTCCACTATCTGGTAACAATGGTGTCACGTGTTGCGAGGAAAGAACAGTGCGAAACTGTCCAAAAAATTCGTGAAATGTATTAATGCCTAAGTACCTAAGTTGGTGTCGTATTCAGCACACCAGTGAACCTTGTTTAGTATCGTGCAGAAGGAGGATTTCTGCAGAGCCATCCACAAGACGACAATGCCGTACCGCACTATCGGTCTGACTTCGGCCGTATGGAACCAATAAAAGGTTTAATTAAAGCATTTGATACCCCAAAGAATTCTAGATTCTGTTACAATCTCGCTGGCGACTTCCGTTGGCTGAACTTCAAAGGAATCCCCATGTGTATCCCGGAGCACTCTCAGCAATTCCTCACTGGACGTAGTCCAAGAACTATCATCTTTCTTAATGTACCTATCAGTACAAGGTTCCGCCACTACGGAAATCTATCCATGATTTATTTTGAGCCTTTCTCTTTGTTCCTGCTCCGTTACGCTTTGCAAGCGTTAATTTTTTAAATACAAGTTGAAAAATGTTTTGAATTATTTACCGAATTCTTTCATCAAACAAGTTGAATATACAATTAGATCCTCTAATAATATGACAAACAGCTGTTTTGGACATCATCCGAAGTGTCATTTATTTAGTGAAAGGTTTGCCATTTACAAATATGGATCGTTTAACAACCGAAGAACGCGATATAGGGTGTTAGAGCAACTGGCTATCAATGCTGATTGTTCAAACAAAATTTTCTTCTTCGATGAAGTTCATTTCTCACCCGATGTTAGAAACAAGTTAAATTGTCGTCAACAAGTTAAATTGTCGCATATGGGGCTCGGACAACCCATTTATTTAATTATAGTGTCATGGGGCCTTTTATCGAAAATAATTTACGATAACCGACTTTTTTTGACTTGCAATTAAAGATTATGAAGAAGAAGTTTCCAGAACGCATAATTTCACGTTTTGACGACGACAATTGGCCGCCACGATCATGCGATCAGACTTATTTTTGTGGGGCTACGCTAAAGACCGTGTCTATGTGGATAATCACCTAACGTTGGAGCATTTGAAAAGCGACATTCGGCAAGTTATGACCGAGATACCGCCCGAAATGTCCGAAAGTGTGGTCAAATATTACCTCAAAAGGATCGACTGCTGCAACCAATCCAGAGGCGGTCATTTAAATGACGTTGTATTTCATATAATAATTGCAAGGTTTAAGCATTATAATTAAATAAAAGTTTCATCGAAATCATAACTTTATGTGTGTTTAATTTAACTTTTCTTTTGAAACCGAAAATGCATAACACTTCGGAATGTTGTGTTTTTATTACGAAGCCTGCCTAGAGGTTTATTGGTAACACGGGCATTTGGGTTTCAGGGCCAGTCCCATAGCTCCGCCATGCATTGTTGAGGGGCGGGCCAAGGCGGAATTGAAGATGAGATGGATATTGCTGCCACGGTTATCCTGAACAGGCTTTATATTAACCGTCATAATCCTGTTAATCCCGTTTCCATCTCATAGCCGCGGTTTATTTTTTATGCTGGCGTGACTAGTCCTGAGTACTATGACACACAACTCGTAGTAGCTTCATCCTGGTAACTCGGGAGAGGGAGCCTGTGGAATATTGGGTCCAGCCAGGCTGTGGTTTGGACCCAAATCGCGAGTATAGTTTATAGCTTACCCAAAGAAGTTTAAACAGAGCCAAAAATGAACAAACTCCCAAAGCTAGGAAAAATACCAAACAGCTATTAGAACCTTAAAAAGAGAATCCAGAAAGGCAAAAAGCAAGTCCTGGATGAACTTCTGTGAAGAATTGGAGGACATCAGAGAAATCTCAAGAATTCGCAAAGTCCTGTACAAGGACCTCAGCACACCAGACTTCCTCTTGGCAGCAAATGGGCTGTTCATGGAGAACAGTGAAGATACTTAAGAATTCAGATGAACCTCCATTTCCCTGGCTTTAGCTAATTTTCAGACGTAGTAGAAGTGAATCCGGACACTCCTATAACCAACATGGATGAATTCATTAAATCTGTTGTCGATGACGGGGAAATATGCTGGGCGGTGAAATCCTTTAACGCTTTCACATCGGCATGCACGGATGGCATAATTTCAGCTCTTTTACAATAATCCTAGGAATTTATTCTACAATGGCTAAGACGGCACCAATTCAGCTCTTATACAAGAATCCTTGGAATTTATTCTACAATGCCTAAGAGCGATTTTTTCTGAAAGTCTGCGTCGGTCACAGATTTAACGAGTGTGTCAGGATCAGGTGTGCAAGAAGAAACCGCGATCCTGGACGTACAAATTCCGTTCATGGAACTTAAAAACCAAATCGACGAGCTGGGAGCAAAATTAACAAGATCAAGGTGGGAGACTATACAAAACTGTGGTACAGCTCGGTCTCTTTGGCCAGTCATTGATGTGATCAATAACAAAAGACTGCTTTCCCTCGGAAAGAATTCACGGGGGTCATCACGCATGAAGCTTCCATACGGGGACTTCTGTAGAAGCTGTTTAGATGAAGAGTAGGAGTAATCAGTGAAGCAATAACTATGCTCATGTAAATGTCAGCAAGAGTATCGTCTAGCCTATTTAGGGCACATGCCCTTCGAAGACCTCAAGGACGTAGCAGACGCTCCACTCAAACCCCTCGTCAAATTCATTCAGAAATCTCTCTGGTTCAGCAAAGCCACAAATAACTGCTAATAATACTGTGTTACTAAAATTTCTCCCCCTATCTCCGCTTATCTTCTCTACTACAACCTT
The DNA here is from genome assembly GCA_963930755.1 of Eudasyphora cyanicolor. Lineage (NCBI taxonomy): Eukaryota > Metazoa > Arthropoda > Insecta > Diptera > Muscidae > Eudasyphora > Eudasyphora cyanicolor. Next base: position 68,970,532 of record OZ005734.1, read on the forward strand.
CCTCTTTCACTTCTATCTAAGGGAACCACAATGGACCGTATTGACGGCCCCGAGTGAAATCCTTAGTTTTTTATTTAATCTAACGAGCTTCCCTTTCAACCTAAACCTAACCTATTATCCAATGAAGAGCCGTCATGGCAAGACTTAAACTACATTTCGACTATGAAATAATCTACTACAAAATCTAATCGACTATTTTCATCAGTTGGCAACGAGAGATTTGTTCTACATTTCATTTCAATGTGTAAAAGGATTATCGTTGCCGACGGATAAAAATAATGTACTAAATTTCGAAAGTAGAGCCTCCGTGGCAAGATTTCGGCTATGAGATAATTTACTACAAAATCCAATCGACTATTATTATCGGATGGCAACGAGAGATTTGTTCTACATTTCATTTCAATGGGTAAAAGGATTATCGATGCCGACTGATAAAAATAATCTACTATTTTAGATTATCTCTAGTGGAAACGTACTGTTATACTATGAGATAATCAGCAACAACAGATTTGTTCCCAACTAAGGAAAATAATCGACTATCGATTCAAGGTAGGTTATCTCATAATGTTATACGAGAATTTTGACACTTGGTCAATCAACTGATCCAGGTAATGCTTTCGAAAAATGTATGATGATTTACTTACCTATGCCCAAAATAAAGACAAATAAGGTCTTATTTCTGATTTCACTTTTTACAACTCACAAAATTAACTTCTTCGGTTTTACGACGTCCTACGGTTTACTACTGAGATAATCTACTTCGAAAATCAGCTGATAATTTTCATCAGTTGGCAACGATAATTATTTTACTCACTGAAATGCCAAACAAGTCAGTCGTTGCCAACTGATGAAAGTAACCTACAAAATTTTCTGGAGGAATACTAACAGTGGAAACATAGTATGAACATATGTAGCTGTGCTCATTGCAAGAAGTGAAAACTGAAACAGACTCCATAATCGTTTTTTTTATTTAATGATTTTTTCTTTATTTTCAGTTTCGATTTCTTTCAATATCATCAATATATTCATTGCCGTATTTTTTTGTTGGGCTCCTTCGATATTTACTATTTTATAGTATTTCATGAAATCTGATTTGATTTGGCTTTTAATTTGTTAATTTTTTGTGTCAATATAATAACATTATCCATTAATATAATAATAGATTATGTTTAGATCTTATTTGCAATTTTGTTTTTTTTCTCGGGGGTAGGAGGGACTTAAAGACAATATTTAATGTTATTTAAAAACTAATCTCAATATGTAACATAACAAAAACAATGTACATGTAAATAGCATTTAAAATACGGCAGAAGAAATTGCTAAGGTCGTTATTGGGTGGAAGATATTTAAAATTTGTTAACGCTGAATATGGAAGGGAATAGCTGAAATGTTATTGACAATACAATGTATGCAATATAAGGTAGTCTGCTTCGAAATCTACTCGATTATTTTCTCCAGTTAGCAACGATAGACTTGTTTTGCATTTCAATTAAGATGATGAAATCGTTGTGTAAACTATTTGTCATCAATTTGATTTCGATGTTTATTATCTTATAGATGGCAATTAGTTCACACTACGTTTCCAATATGAGATAATCTCCTTCGATTTCTAGTCGATTATTTTCTTCAGTTGGCAACGACAATGTTCTTATCCATTGAAATGAAATGCCCAAAAAGTCTATCGTTGCCAACTGCTGAAAATAATAGACTAGATTTCGATGTAGATCACCTCAAAGTAGAAACTGTGTCTCTACAATGAGATAATCTGGTTCTAAATGCAGAACAAGTCTGTCGTTGCCAAATAATGAAAATAATCCACTAGATTTTTAATAGATTTTAATTAATATAATCAATACAAATATTCTAAAAATTAATCACTCCCATTCCAAAATGACCTTAGCACTTTATAATTCGTATTTCTTTGTTTCTAAGTTAAATTTAATTTAATCTCTTAATCATTGCTGATTACTTTTGACACATGGATTTTCAAAATAATCAATTATTTTTAAGTTTTTTGTTTGTTTTATTTATAAATGCATTTAATATCATTTATGATTTTTTTTGGTTTGGTTTTGGGATTTGTATAGTTTTGCCAATTCGGTTGTCTTAACTTTCGTTTCATTCTAAAAGTATACCATTACAAACTAATTTTTTGTTATCAAACAATGGGTGTTAAAAATTTGCAAATTTTTATTTGTTACTTTTTTCTTTGAAATGTATACATAGAATAGAGATTTCAAAAAACAAGACACATAAAACGCGGCATAAATTCAAATTTGAAATATTGCCTGAGAAAAGTGAGCTTATTCGAAAAGGTTATGTACGAGTACCCCTTAATATTGACCGTTCGGGTTTTTTCATTCGGTTGATAAAACTATATTTTCACTATGAGATAAACTACTACGAAGTCTAGTAGATTATTTTCAACAGTTGACAACTACAGATTTTTTCGAGATCTCATTTCAATGGGAGAATTGTCGTTGCCAACTGACGAAAAAATCGAGTATATTTCGAGGTAGGTTATGATGATGAGAAATACTTCTTACCATAAAGATTTAACGATCACTCTATTAGTGGAAGGTAAAGAACTTATTCTGTCCTCCTTTCCTATTGATGATCTGGCCAGTCCGCCTCCTACGAGAGTAAGGGAGATTCTTCAGAATGAGATGGATCTGGTATGAACTCATCTGGCTGGAGTTTTCACTGCATGCCTAACTCATGCATATACCCCAAAAAATTGGCGAGAATCAAGGGTGGTCTTCATACCTAAGCCTGGCAAGGCGAGTTATACGATCCCAAAGGCTTATCGACCTATTAGCCTAACTTCTTTCCTGTTAAAAACAGTGGAGCGATGACAAGCTACAATTCAAATCATACGCATATGTCAAAGGAAGATCAGTGGAAACAGCTCTACATGAGGTAGTACACCACATAGAACATTCCAGTGAACTTGCCGTTTGTATAGACATTGAAGGCGCTTTTAACAATGTTCTGCCGATACACTTATCCAGTCCTTAGACGAGATTCAGGTTGACCGGCGGCTGAAAAACAGGATCAAAAATATGCTAAGGAATAGGTGGATTATTTGTGGGTCATATGACGTTAAAATTAGAGACATGGTAAATCGTGGTATACCTCAGGGGGGGCATTTTATCGCCTCTCCTATGGGTTACGACGATATACAGTTTCCTTAAAGCCCTCACCAATGAAGGACTTAAACCAGTTATAATAGACCACAGATGTTGGTCTTTGTGCAGAAGAGCTATAGGTTTAAAATGGGGACTACGTCCAAATAAGACACACTAGCTCTGTAGTGTGGTGGACATCAATGGAAAATTAGTACAACGTGATACCATTGCAAAAAGTGCAACGTACGTGCTGTCTAGGCATAAGCGGGGTAATTAGAACCGCACCAACAAGAGAGTTTGAGACTATACTGCACATCCGTATAAAGTATGAGGCAGCCCTCACAGCAAGACGTCTTCAAGTGATGGGCGAGTACATAAATCGAGACCACAAATCGTACCATCAGAAGATATTACAATCACTGGTCGGTCATATTCAAACAACGGAAATCTCCGACCGCATTTCTTAAGTGCGGCTTGCATCTAACTGTGATTCGTTCGTGCCAGAAAGACGCTCCTGGGAAATCGGAACACTAGCTCATGTGCCAATGGGAACCAGCTGCTACACTGATGGGCGCAGGCTAGGAAGAAGGACGGGCTGGGACTTGTTATTGATGAACCAAAAGTCGAACTTTACTTCCGCCTCCCAGACCATAACACAGTACTTCAAGCAGAAGTTCCAGCAATCACGGATTGTGTGAACTGGCTCCGTAAAACCACAAATCCTAAATATGCCAACATCTTCACAGATAGCCAAATGGCGATCAAAGCAATAACATCGGAAAAGGTCAAATCCAGAACTTTTTTAGACTATAAAAGAACGATAAATGATTACTCAGCCCATGCATGGTCAACTGCGTATATTCTAGGTACCCGACACAACGGAGTGATTGAAAATGAAAGAGCAAACTGCTTGGCTTCAAAGGGCAGGGAACTTCGAGTAATAAACTTAGAAAATTGGAAAATTGGCACGAAGGATGAGTTGAAGCAAAGATACTGTGTGGTGACCCAAATGAGAAGAAAACAAGTAGTTTTCTGAAACTAAATAAGATCGAGATTAGTATAATGATGGGTTTTCTAACGGGACAAGCTTGCAAGCACATCTTCATCGGACTAGCAGAAAACGAGGAGTGCAGGGCATGCAGGGAAAACATCGGTACGATGGAACATTTTCTGTGTCACTGCCCAGCTTTCACACATGCAAGATCCCGATATTTCGGGTCCGACAAATTGCCAGACTTGACTCATCTCAGAGAATTTGACTGGAAGATACTGAAAAAATTGTCGTGTCTAGTACCGATTTTATGTAACTCGTGAGGTAGAAAAAGATCAATAAGGAGCGCACAACAGGCCGAACCACTGACATAAGTGGTTCAACCTAACCTAAGAGAGCTTATTGAAAATTGTAAAAGAAAGGTGCTTACTTGAAAGGTAGATAGGTAGACTCAGCTCTACATGGTGTGGGCCCTAGACTTTAAGCAGTTCACTCTGGCAAGGTTCCTTGATATCGAGGGTGATTTTAATAATGTTCTTCCGTCGGCCATAAAGGCTGCTCTGGTGAAACTGATACCGAAGGACTTATTATTAATTGGATTATGACCATGTTAAATTTTAGAGATATTTCGACTTGTTTCGCTACAACTTCAGTGGTGAATAGAGCGACTAGTGGAACCGCTGAAGGATGTGTCATTTCACCACTCTTGTGGATTATAGTAGTAACTTAAATCTTACCTAGATTGGAATTTATAGCAGTTAAGGTGAGTAACATCACCCGAGAAGCCAATAATAGAGTTAGATACAGAAGACGGCCTTATGCTTCTTGCAGGAGTAAAAGGAAAATATATATATGTATGTATATACAGAAGAGTATTAGAGGTCCTAAGCTCCAGTGAAAGATAATGATAGCAGAAGATGGTGTGCGGTAATATAGGTAAATTGTTATCACCAGTCTCGGAAATTTTGGGGAATTCCCTATTTTATCAATAACCTTACTAAGACCGAATTGATACTGTTTACTAGAAAATGTAGAATAACTGACCATAGATTTAGACCCTCGCTACAAGGAACTACTATCAAATGGTCTAACTCGGCAACAATTTTAGGTGTGATTCTGGATTTGTAAGTTAAATTGGAAGTTCGTATTTCGCGGCCTTGTACTCATGCCAGAAGTTTATTGACCTTAGATGGGGATTAAAACCTAAACTAATTTACTGGCTTTACTTACTCAGTTCTGGCCTACAGTTGTCACACATGGTGGACTATAACAGTGTGTACCCTGTTAAAGCATTGCGAATGGTAGAAGGGGAGTGTTATATGTTCTATGCTATTAATGTCTTCACACATGTTTCCAAAATGCAGGAGCGTACTGGTTATGGTATTTTCTGCAACGAATGTAATCGAGCGGAAATACTTGCGATTACGAAGCGGCTGTACTTATCTCGCTGATGTCATAGAAGCGATATTTGCTCGATAGCCAAGCCCCTTTAAATGCCTTACTGAGTACGAATATAAGGTCGGAGGTAGTCAGCCGCTGTCGCAGATATATTAGGTTCTTAAAGAACAGCATAATATAACCCTGCGCTGGGTACCAGTCCACAAAGATATATTCTAAAATTAATGAATTCGGAATTTCCTCGAGCAACGTCGAGGCTGATGTCTACCCTATTTCGTTAATTTACTTGGGTCTTATTACTGGGCATAATAGCCATGGTAAGCATATGTATAGAATTAGTCTAAGAAATTACGACTTGTACAGCTGGTGCCAAGATCCTGACTTAGCGAAGATAAAATTGATTTCCTTTGACAAAGTCCAACTTTATCTTGCAGAAGAATTATTTCCATGAGTTGCCAACGAAAAAGTTTTTATCATATAAACAAAATCCCGATCTTATCTGTCGTTGCCAACTGATGGATATAATTGACTAAATTCCGTAGTAGATTATCACAGAATTTAAACGTAGTGTTAGTCCTAGATTGCAAGCGTTGGTGGAAAAACATGAAAGATAAGCGAATATGTATTAGAGTTTCACATAAAATATGCTTACCAATGAATATACAGGGCTTTCCAACAAGAGGTGTTATTTTGAATCACCCGGTAATTCGGTAGCTGTCACTTTTGAAGCTTTTATTCTTTGATATTTGACAAGTAGAAACTACGCCATTACTAAAAATGGAACGATGCACGATTCAACAACGCATTAAAATAATTAAAATTTGAAAAATTGGAAATTATCGAAAAATCATCTTGACTGATGAGGCCTATTTCCACCTCGGTGGCTACGTCAACAAGAAAAATTGTCGCACCTGGGGCTCGGAAAACCCTAGAGTTATTGTTGAGAAGCCTCTCCATCCTCTGTTTGGTGCGGTTTATGGTCCAGCGGGGTCATTGGACTTTACTTTTTTGAAAATGAGGTTGGATCAACAGTTACGGTGAATGGATTGCGCTATCGAGAGATGATTAATGATTTTTTGTGGTCGGAGTTGGATGGAGTTGGTCTGGACAACGTTTACTTTCAACAAGACGGCGCTACGTGCCACACAAGCAACGAAACCATTGCTCTGTTACGGGAAAAGTTTTCGGACGATGTTATCTCTCGAAGAGGTGATCACAATTGGCCACCGACATCTTATGATTTAACACCTTGAGACTTCTTCCTTTGGGCCACGTGAAAGATAAGGTCTACGCCAACAGCCCAGCGTAGATTCAAGACCTCAAAGATAGAATTCGTGAGGCTATCTAGGACATAGGGCAGCCACTTTGCGATTATGGTTATGGAAAATTTCATTAAAAGGATATGGTCCTGTAAGCGTGGTCGTGGTGGCCATTTGGTTGATGTTGTTTTTCATTATTAACGGCATACCTTCCTTCCCCTTTATTATGACATAATCATCCGATCATTTATCTCAAAAAATGGCATTTTCCTTTGAATACCAAAATAACACCTCTTGTTGGAAAACCCTAGTAATAAATTTATGAAAAATTTTCGTTTTTTAGAGAAATAATTCAATTCTGAACTGTAAATTCTTAATATTATGTATTCTTTTATTTATTTGAATAATAGCGTTTATATAATTTCATAATCTTCTACGATCTCTAGTCGAATATTTTAATCACTTGGCAACGACAGATTTGTACGGCATTTCAATGGGTAAACGAATTGTCGTTGCCAGCTGATAAAAATAATTAACTAGATTTCGTAGTAGATTATCGCATTGTGTAAACGTGTTATTGGCTAATTTGTAACACCCATTGTTCGAGAGGGATTTTTTGATGTTTTATTTTTAATAATTTTTGATACGTTTTTAAACGATACTTGTTTTTGTTTTTTTTTGGTTGTAATAAATATAATAAGATGCGTTGCTTAGCACGTCAATTTCATTTTGTTTTGTTACTTTTCAATACTTTCTTTGAGCGTGTGGGATTATGTTTCGTTTTCTTTCATTTGAAATGTTTTCAATATTCGATTTTTTTGGTATTTTTAACTTGATTTTTTTTAACAACTTATAGTAGAAAATAATTGATTGTGTAAATAATGTAATGGATGATAATGCATAATAATAATAATAATCAATTTAATAATACAGCTGAGAGTGGGTTTTGAAAATCAAGTTCATGTATTATGGACTGATCACATTTATAGATTGACTGTATCAACCAATATCTTCAAACTGTGGCAACGTCAAGTTTGTGTAGCAATTAATTTTGAATGTGGAAAAATCATCGTTGCGACAGGACGAAAATGGTCGAACGATCAATATTACAATGTGAGAACCTAATTAATACTACATACACTTTCAGTATGAGATAATCTAGCTGCTTATTTTCATCAGTTGGCAACGGTAGACTTGTTATGCATTTAAATTCAGTGGGTGACAGAACTGTCGTTGCCAACCAATGAAAATTAATGATGGATTCATTAATGATTTGACATTTCGATTAGATTTCGAAATAGATTATGTATCTCAGTGTGGAAAAGTAGTGTAAATTTAAAGTTAGGTTCTCATTTATTTATCACTTTCTTCAATTCGCTTATTTCACCTCAGCGAATTACAGAGAACCTGATTTTCATTACACCCCGTTACATCACAAAAAATTAAGCTTAATATTATTTATGTATGAATGCTGTATGTAGTATAATTAATAATTTATCTTATATTTTGTTTTTGTTCTTTTTTTATATATATAAATTATATTCGTAATTCATGAGTATTTATTGTATGCCAGTGTATGTAGAGAAAGAGCGTTAGTTTCTTTCTTTCCTTTTTTTCTTCATATGTACGAGTATGTCTGTCTGTAAGTGTAAGTATTTATATATCCTTTGTTTTATATGTATACAATTATACATTGTTTGTGTGCATATGTATGTGTGTGCGTGTGTATGTGTTTGCTTAATCTATGACCAATTTGCATCATCTTAGGGCTAGGGATGTCATCAACCATCTCAGGATTGCAGTTAGGGGTGAACACAGAATATATGTCGATATCACGAAATGATGCACTGAATTGTGTAGCCACGATATACTTTGCCGTGTCCATGAAGGCGCTGAATTGCGGGCTTCCTCGAGACCTGGAAAAGAAAGTAGGGATACATGAAAAATGCGATAATATTTGAGTTAAAATATAAATAAATAATACTATATTTCCACTATGAGGTAATCTACTACAACATCTAGCCAATTATTTTCATGAGTCGGCAACGACAGACTTGTCCAATAGTCAAGATACCCACGATACCAATTGATGAAAATGAGCGACTAGATTTCGGAGTATATTACTTTAAACAGTTGGCAACCCAGACGTTTAGAGAATTTCATTTCAATGGGTAAAAGGATTGTCGTTGCTAAGTGATGAAAATAAACGACTAGATTTCGAAGTAGTTTATCTCAGGGTGGAAACGTGGTGTAAGGTATTTTAAAGCGATCAGTTGAGTTTTAGTTCGTCTATTAGAAACTCAACAAAATTGTCAAATTTTGACATCTGCATATATTAGGCTAGCTACGCAGACGAGATTTATACGCCGGGGATTGTAGCTTAGCTCAAGCTGGTTTGGCGCGAACCGAAACTACAATTGTTTATCTTAGACTGGGAGAGCCTGTCCCTTCCTATTATAAGAAGCAAGATACCAATTTGGCGGGAAGCCTGCCTTGAATCTCTCTGAGAAAGAAAAGGTATTCTATGCATGATATTTGAGTTTTATTGCAGGCATCTGCCGAGCAATCCTGTACGGCACCCGCGTCCTAAGCCCAAATGTAGGTTAAGGTCGGTTATCGAAAGCAGTGTCAAAAATGGCATTATATCACTAACTAAGAAGACGTTTTTTCACAAAATGTTGTCAAGATACTAGAATTGACGATCGCCCCACAAAAAATGAAGACCCGGAGGAAGATAAGGCCTTCCCAGTACGAGTTCTAGGTTTTATTCCCATATACGAAGGGAGCATAAGACACCAAAAGACAAAACGTTCCAAATTTCTTCAGAGCAAACCTACATGACACCTGCGACAAAGGCCCTTCAGCGAAGTGAACAAAGCAGATCTGATAAGATCGGTTATCGACCCACTCATTGTCATTTAAAGTAGATTTGTCGACTTCCAGGCGCTACAGCTACAAAACTTAGATTCCGATTTGGCGGTAAGCCTGCCGATAAACTCTCAAACTCTCAAAGGAATTTAAGGCTCATGCTGGGAAGCTCTAGGTTTTATTCCCAAACACAAAAAAGAGGACAAAACCCCAATGACTAAAACTGTAGTTTCAACCGAACAAACCTACATGCTACCAAATTTGGCGGGAGGAGTGTCGAGAATGTCTCAGAGGAAGAGAAGGATTCCCAAACACGAGTTCTGGGTTTTATTGCCAAACACTAAGATATTCGTAACATAAAACAAACATAATGATAACATAAAACACTTAAAGAGTAAACGTCCTAACCCAGTAAACAAGTTTAATTAGACATTCAGCCGAATTGTCTAAATTTCCTTTAGACATTGAAACGCTTTTCTGTGCAATATCGGTCAGACAATTCTGCACATTCTCTAAAATTCCATAAGAAACTTTCACGACATTTCTGCAAATTCTCGGAAGGGTAAATCCCTTGTTTATTTTTCTTAGTCGAGAATTATGCGATGATTCTGCACATTCTCGAAAGGGATTTTATGTTTTTTTCTTGATCGAGAATTATTCGACGTATCTGCACATTATCGAAAGTGTTTATTGTTTTTTTTCTTGATCGAGAACTATACGACGTTTCTACACATTTCCATTTTATTTCAGTAACCATGTGCCAATAATTCAATTCCCGTAAAATAGCTAACTGTTAATTTTCATGGAATAGCAAGAACTGGTTCTTGTTGTTGTTGTTTTGCATACATTCTTTTGTTTGTTTTCTTACATCACCTCTCATTTTCAATTGTGCCACAAAACAATCAACACGTCGCGGATATGGATTTATTTTTATTTATTATTATTATTTTTTTATTTATTTATTCAGAAAATTCGAACCATTAGTCAGAAACCGGTCGGACAAATTGGACCAAATTCGGATGTTTGGTGAGACTTCATTCCGAAATTGGTCCGACAAATCGGACAAATAGTCGGACCAAATTCGGATGTTTTGTTAGACTTCTTTCCGAAATTGGTCCGACAAATCGGACAGATAGTCAGAAAAATTTAGGAGAAGTCGGACCAAATTCGGATGTTTTGTTAGACTTCCTTCCGAAATTGGTCCGAAAAATCGGACAGATAGTCAGAAAAAAGTCGGAGAAGTCGGACCAAATTCAGAGGTTTGGTTAGACATCTTTCCGAAATTGGTCCCACAAATCGGACAAATTTCCAGAAACCGGTCGGAAATTCGGACCATTTTCGACTATTTTATTAGACTTAAGGCCGACTTAATTGAAACTTGTCGAAAATTCTTTTCGAATTTCCCTCCGAGTTTTCTTCAGATTTCGGACAAAGATGTGTCCGACAACTCTGTACATTCATCCGAATATCCCAAGACAAAAGTTACCGAAGTCGTGTCAACCGCTCACACAGTTTTCTGAACAATTTCGAAACAAAGTCGGCAACAGAATCGGCGACTTGTGCAGAGTTTCTGATCGACTTCGGACCTAATTCGGAGAAATTGTTTGCTGGGTAGTTCCTGCAGGCATGCACGCCAACCACCACCAAGTCCCTTTAGTGACATATTCAAGGTGGATCTAATATGGCTGGCTCTAATATGGTTAACTAGGCGTTCTTTCATAGAAGCCTGCTTCGATCCTATTGTGACATAATGCAGGTTATCAAGCCACTTGACGCGGTCTCACTCATTGAGATTCCACGTAGATCTAGGACTGTCGCTAAGATACCTGTCAATTCTGGTAAATCCATAACTGATTTCAGTAATGGTGACCCTATATATGTAGCCCTAGAGATTGGGCTAAAAGTTATCTGACTGGTCTCCTCTTATGTGTCCCACCTATACCCCTACTTAAGAAAGGTTGACTGTGAAATCAAGAAACAATGTATTCAAAATAAATGAATGTTTGTGCTCCACTCACAGTATACTCTAGTAGTATGAATCAGGGCTGTGTAGTCGGAGTTTAGGTGTCGGAGTCTGGGAAATTTACCCGGAGTCGGTGTCCGGAGTCGAAAAATTATGGTCGACTCCGACTCCGAGATGTAGTGTGCAAAATGTGCCAATTATGTGATAGAACTTTTGCACTCAAAAAATTTTGGGAAACAATTTTTGTAAAAAAGAAGGATAAAATATTCGAAGCTTTCAACCAAATATTTAAGTATGCCAAAAATATCTCTAAAGTTAACCAAACTATCGAGTTTTTATGTAAAACAGTTTTAGGAAAGCTCTGATTATATTTAGCTAACAAAATAAGTTTTTTTTGCAAGACTATACACTATTCCTAAGCGAGGATAAAACAAGTAAGGAAAGGCCGAGCGAATCCAACTATGTGATACCGAACAACACCCTGTTAGAGCAGAATAAGCTCAGATATTGCAAATATAAATATGAGATAATTACATTATAAATCTAAATCTAAAAAGGATTTGTTAAAATTCGACAATATGCGTTCTTGGATAAATAAATTCTACCCAACAAATTAAAAAAATGATTGAATGTGAAATACAGCTTCTATAGCGTTACAAGGCCAAATCTAAAGAAACATTTATATCTGGGGGCAATATCGAACTCCACCGATTTTCACCAATTCCAATTCACCAATTCCTCCCTTGTGTGAAAGAGGTTTTATTGTCAAATTTTACCAGGATCGTAGTGAAATTTCGACCTGTACTTAAAGAACAACTTAAGATGGACAGGAGGACAGCTGGTGATTCTGAGTAGAACGGTGTATTTTAAGGTGTGTCTAGCTGTAGTATATTTTACAAATCTGCAAAAAAAAACAAATTTGTAACCTCCTGTACCATAGTGTCATGTAGGATGTAATATTGTTATATTCAGACAAATTACACCTTAGTAGAGGACCAGTTGGTTTATCTACTCCTTAGTTGATGACAAATTGGGTTATCTATTCCTTAGTAAACGACGAGTTGGGTTATCTGCTCCTTAGTAGAGATACATTTGGGTTATATACTCCTTAATAGACGACCCGTTAAGTTATCTGCTCCCTATTCGTGTACCAGTTGTGTTATCCACTCCATAGTATATATGTATACAGTTGGGTTATCTACTCCTTATTAGGCGATCAGTTGGGTGATCTATTCTATAGTACTGGACCAGTTAAGTTATCTACTCCTGAGTAGGCGGCCAGTTCGGTAATATATGTCTTAGTAAATATACAGTTAAGTTATCTACTCCTTAGTAGACGACCAGTTCGGACCAGATTTCGAAATTCAACAGTTAAGTATTTAAATTAATGTTCTCTGACATTGAAGATTCCGGTACGGTAGGTGTTCTCGTTAGATCAATACTTGGATATGTTTTGACTGGGAACTACCGTACATGATCCAGGGAAGGTGTCAGTAGCGGTCTGAAAAGTTCGCCCTTATGGCAACAAATAACAATGTCCATTAATTAGGAGCTGTATACATTCCGAGATGGCATGTCCCAGTCTACATTCGAAAAGCACCAACGCCCTGCGATCGTTATCGTGTCTGGCAGGACGAGTCACTGTTTTGTTGCACAGCACTCAGAGCGAAAATGACTTCCAGGTGATGAAGTGGAGGAGGAATCGATACCTATTGTATCTGCGCCTCGATCTCTATAGAAGGCAGAATAAACTAGGCTCAAACAGCCCTCAACTCCTACATATATCTTAACGAGATGACTGAGCAGTTTAGCATATGGGTATCCCGGGCAACTGTAAAGCTGATAAACTTGCTAGGAAAGGGACGACATTACAAGTTCTCGAAGAATTTGCATTTATTGGTGCATTACTGTCCACATGCAAGCTTTAGCTCAGGCAAGAGGCAATCAAGCAGCCCAATAAAAGATGGACAGAAATCGGAGTCTGTGGGATAGTTAGACTAATCTGGACAAGATGCGACCTAATAAGTTCAAAATATATCTTAGCACTGGAGAGGAAAAGGTTGTCTACGTTAGTATCAGTTATGACGTGACACTTCCTGATCGGTGAAAACGCCAGAAGTTGGGTGTTGAAACAAATGACTTTGCAGGAGCTGTGGTGATGAGAAAGAAGTGGAGAGCATTAATCACCTGCTTTGCTACTGTCCCGCCTTGAGTAAATGACGTTTGGATATGGGTTGGTAGGAAGTCTGACAGATCTTTCTGATTACCGATATTTATACTATTGATAAATTTGTTTATCAAACAGGCTTGTTTCGACGATGGGCATTTGAGGCCGTGGTAACACTAGGGACCTACATTGGTCTATGTGAGCTGGCAAAACCGGCTGCCACCCCAACCTTAACCTAAACTAAATCTAACCTAGGCTAGGTGGGCTGGTAAACTTAGCTGATTATCAAACTTTTTAGCAATCAAGGGGCGTGGCGTCACCATGGACTGCATATTTCATTCTTTCAGTTTCACATCACTTCTGAATACAATACGTAAAATATCTGATGAATTACATATGTACGTCAAACATTAAAACTTTGCTGAGTTATCTTCATATGACGTAACCTAACAGAGAAGGTAATGTAGGTACAGGTAGCTATTACTTAGAAGTAACCTTAATTTTACAGCTATCAATAAACCGAATCAGCCTCTGGCAGGAGATTCCTGTAATACATTGGCTTGAAATGCAATTCCTTTTTTATTAAACATTATGAATATTTGTTATTAATATTTCGGGAATTATAACGCTACTTACCACCAATAAAATTCAGCTGATCATCATTTATTGTTGCTATACCCGGATGTAATTTTATTTCTGTAAAAAATAACCAAGCCATTTTTCATTACAGCCATTAGCCAAGGTTACAAACTTTATAACATACCATATAATCTCAGAGTACCCTCGGCTCGACCCAGAGAATTTGTGCTCACACAGTGATAGGTACCCACGTCAGAAGGGGAAAATGAACGCACAGTGAGTAGCATAATACCACGATATCCATCACGTTTCTCGGTAATGGAATATTTTGGTCTAAAGATATAAAAATAGATTAAATTATTTTGTTTGATAGCCATACCAAATGTTATCTTACCCGTCTAATAGCATTTCTGGTCCAGGTTGACCCGTCTCCAGGGCACTGTTAGATATGTCCTGGCGCCCACTGGATGTTCTGGCGCCTTTAAGCCAATACGAAACTGGTGACGGTGAAGCTTCTACCTGACATTCGAGTTGAACATCGGAACCCAGCGGAGTACCCAATAATTGACTCGGAGCTCGAACCATGGGAGCAACTGTGGAGGGAAATTAAAAAGAGGTTAGCAAAGAAGGCCAGGGGGTAAAGTTAGAATTATTGTAACTGTAGGTTAACTATAACTTCGGCTTAACTCTTACTGTAAGTTAAGTTACAGGAATAAGTAACTGGCACCAATTCTGTTTATACTATAGTTAGAGCTAACATAGAGTTTAAATTGCCAGATTGTAGAAGGCTTAAATTTAATTTTTCAATTTCTCCCACTTACATTGTACACTTAGGGAAACCCTTTTGCTGACCGCTGGCGGCACATCATTCGAAGCTATACATAAATAAGCTCCCATCTGACGGCGCTCGAGGCGAGCCAATTTCAAAGCCGGCCCCTGATAAGATTCCACTACAAAGTAACAAATTCAAATGAAATTCAAAACTCAGCATTCCATATCTTAAAAGCTTAACTTACCTCTCATTAACTCTCGACTTCCTGGTTTGCGCAATAAAATCATTTCTCCATCTTCCCGGCGCCAAGTGACTCTTGGTGTGGGATTTCCCGTCGCCTTACATACCAATGTGGCATCTTCACCCTCTTGCACGGCCAAATCCGATGATGATTCTTCGTTAATAATATCTGGAGGAACTGTGGATACAAAAGTAGATTAGATTTATGAAAATGAATATACATAGAGTAAAAATAGCTCCTGAAATTACCTTGAACATCGATGCAACCGACTTGCTTCTTCATGGGACTGGTATTTATTTGACACATATAACAACCGCGATCACTTTCTCGTAATTTACTGATCTTCAATTTCCAGGTATGCATATCTTGGTGCATCACACTAATGCGAGCATTGTGGGTGACGACACGACCCTGCAGGGCCAGTACTGTTTGATCGGAAGCTCTGAGCCAACCAACCTGGAAGATGAAAGGAGCGTGATTAAGTTAAAATTCATGAAAAAAGTTAGAATCGGATTATGTAGAATAGTCGCAAAGCGTAAATAGATGAGTATGTCTAAACCCCCGAAAATTTGTCCTATATAAAGGGATACTACTACTACTTTAGCTCTTAAAAACATGTTTGAGATCATGGAAGGTACTTTCAATAACGTTCTTTCAACGGCTATCCAGGCCGCAGTATCTGTGGCAGGTTTTAAATGAAAGAATAAATATTGCCCATGCAATATGGTAGGGAGATTAAGGTCTACCCTGTGGTTATTAAAGTAACTAGTGTTCGCTATATACTATATTCAGCTCTTCAAAGCACTTTTGCGGCCATGGGCGGTGCTTCCTATACTGTACTTTTAAGGGTTCTCTAGACCGCAGTAACTGAGGTTGTTTTAAAATAGTAGAATGAATAATGTTCATGTCAAATTGTAGGGAAGTTCTGATCAGTTTTGGAAGCGACCAGGATATGTGAATACGTGAAATCAGGTTCACTGCACTCACCAACACTCTTTTACCAGCTATCGATACCGCAACTACGACAGGTTTAATAAAGGGTGTCCCAAGAAGAGCGCAATTTTTTAATTTTAAATAAAACACAGATATTTAAGAAAAAATCGTGAAACTTTATTATATCGTAAAGTAGACAGAATGAGGTTATGTATGGAACAATATATCGTGCAGATGGCCGCCGCGGCTTTGCTGGCATGCACGCGATCTTTTAATGAAATTTTCAATGACCGTTTTGCATGAATGCTGCGGTATTTCATTAATGCAGCGTCCAATTTCGTCTTTTAAGGCTTGAGTCGTCGTCGGCTTATTCGCGTAAACCATCGACTTCAAAAAACGCCAAAGAAAAAAATCTAATGGTGTTAAATCGCACGATCTAGGCGGCCAATTCTGATCTCCAAAACGCGAAATAACACGACCGGGAAATGACTGATGCAGCAATTGAATTGTTTCTCTGGCTGTATGACATGTGGCGCCGTCTTGTTGGAACCACATGCCCTCCACATTCATTTCTTCAATTCTAGGCAAGAAAAAACTGGTTATCATTTCACGATACCGAACACCATTGACTGTTTGCGCTTGACCTGCCTCATTTGAGTTTGAGCGACATCATCACGTACAGCTGCGACATTTTCGGTCGATCGACCTGGTCGATGGCGCGTTGTTGTCTTTACATCACTAACAGACCCAGTTTCGGCAAATTTATCCATTAATCTCTTTACAGTTGACTCTTTTGGAGCATTATTGTGACCCCAAATTGATCGCAATTTGCGAACTGTAGCCGCAAAACTTTCACCATTTTGGTAAAACAATTTCACAATGAGAATGCGTTGTTCATTCGTGTAGCGCTCCATTTTTACTAACCTCGTACCTTCTACTAACAAACAATAACAATTATTCAAATGTCAAACAATGACACTTCGAATGTTGCGAGATTTAAAAATTGCGCTCTTCTTGGGACACCCTTTATTGTAAAAATAATAATGACGATGCAAAATTGCAGGGGGATTATGGTCATCTTTAGGACAACCACTGTGGTGATCAAAGCTCCAAGGGTACGCCCAGTATTCAGGTTTTCAAAGCCTGTTTAAGACAGTGGAAAGTGCTTTCAACGGTTTTCAAGGCCGCATAAATAATGCCCATACTAAATTGTAGGGCAGATTCTGGAGGGTTCTCAACGCCTAACCATGTCATCACATATCTTCGGATCTTGTTGGGGACACTGTCGGCACTGGCCTGAAAACTTTGCGGTTTTGACCAGAACAGGTAGAGATAGACCACGCTCTCCACGATGAGAGCCCACGGACCGTTACGAAGTTAAAATCATGATTCTAACTTCGTTTATGACCATGTTTACAGCCTGATTATTGAAAACGGCCTTTCGGGGAGTTTAGTGGTGGTGATTTAAACCCAAATGGCGGGTAGAGCGCGCAATCCAGTGGGAGTTCCATAGCAACCATAGTACTCGACCCCATAAATGACAACCTGTCGTATGTTGCCATAAGAGCTAGCAGATTGCTAGAGGCATGTCCACTTTTCCAGATAGGTAGTTCTTGGCGCTGCAAGTTCATGTATACTGCAGTTCCCGGGAATGTCCTTGTGGCGTGGTACCCATATCAGGGGATTTTGAACTACTCAGCCATTTGGGGCCTCTGAGTGTACCTGCGAAATTCCCTCTAAGTTGGAAAACCTTCACCCAATCAAAATACTGTTCATAGCTCATGGTTCCAGGGTAGAGGATGGTGTACCAACATATTTTATGAATATGAAGTTTTTCGACCATAAACGAAAATCAGTTACCGAACCTAATATAGCTGTGAACTTTACTCTCAGCTAGGTGATCATGTTGTGTGATTATGGACTTAATCCGACTAAAAAACGTAACCAAGATTTGTATACGAGTATACCATTATCCTCCCCGACTAACATACAAATATTGACAAGTTTTCCAGTACAACATGGATCGAATAATTTGCTGGCGTTTAGGAAATGGGAGAGGTTACACTGTATCTTAACAATGAGTTTAAAAATGCCAATACCCCTAATCGGGAATAAAAAAGGAAGAACCTTTGTTCTTTGGAAATAATTTTTTTCACGAACAAAATTGTTATCGCGATTGATTTTTCAATTCACGTTCGCAATCCAACCGGTTATCTGCAGCTTACTATTCGTTTATTATGTTGTGGGTTATCTAACTGACCCACACTAAATAATAGATAAGACAAGTGCTCGTCTACTAACAAATACATAACCCAAATGTATCTCTACTAAGGATTACATAATCCAAATGGTCCTCTACTAAGGAGTAGATAACCCTACTGAGCTTCTACTAAGCAGTATATAATCCAAATGGTATTTTACTTAGTACTAGATAACACAACTAGATCTCTGCTAAGGAGTATATAACCTAACCGGTCCACTATTAAGGAGGAGATAACCCAAACGGTCCATTACAAAGTAGGAGATAACTCAACTATTTGCCTACAATGGTGTAAATAACCAAACTGTCCGTCTACTAAGTAATAGATAGCCCAACCGGTCCTCTATCCGGTCCTAAGGTAACTAAACTAGAGACAAACTAAGGAGTTAATAATCCAAATGGTCCTCTACTAAGTAATAGATAACCTACATTGTCGTCTACTAAGGAGTAGATAAATCATCTGTACTTCTACTAAGCAGTAGATAACGCAACTTGTATTTAACCAAGTAAACGATAACCCAACCGGTACTCTACTAAGGAGGAGATAACCCTACGGGTCCACTACTAAAGAGTAGATAACCCAACTATTCGTCTACTGAGTTGTACATAACCAAACTGGCCAAATACTAAGGAGTAGATAACCCTACTTAACTTCCACTAAGCAGTATATTATCCAACTGGTATTTTACTAAGGAGTAGATAACCCAACCGGTTCTCTACTAAGGAGTGGATAACTAGCCGTTTCTCTAGAAGGATGAAGAAATCTATCAAGCAGTAGATAACACAAATGGTCGTCTAAAAAGGTGTAGTTAATCAAACTGGCAGCCTACTACGGAGTAGATAACCAAACTGGCAGCATACTGTGGAGAAGATAACAGAACTAGTCGTCTACTAAGCAGTATTTCCAAAAGGTTGGTTTATATCCTCTACTAAGGAGGATATAACCCCACCGGCCCTCTACTAAGGAGTAGATAACCAAACTATGTGTCTATTAAAGTGTAGATAATCAAACTATTGGTTGTCAAGTAAGGAGTGATAATCCAACTGGTGCTCTACTAAGTAATAGATAACTCAATTGTCGTCTGCTAAAGAGTAAATAACTAAATTAAACTTCTATTAAGGAGTAGATAACAGAACAGGTATTTAACTAAGTAGTAGATAACCCAAGCGGTTATCTACGTAGGAGTAGATTGGGTGTGTAATTAGGGTGTGTAATTCAATAGCGAGGCTATATTTAATTCGCGGTAAGGGTGGATTTTTCAGTTGAACTAATTTAAAGAGTTTTTTTTCGAAAATACTATTAAAGAAGTTTCAGCACTGCGAGATGCCAAATTTTAGTTAAGAGGTCTTAGTGCTTTTTAATAGGTTGTACCCAGCGGTAAAACATAAATGACATTTATCGAGTTTTCCGAAAGTCCGATTAAGGTTAAGGTTAACGGCCGGTAATTGATGTCAAACTCCACACAGACTGACAGCAGTAACTGATGTTTAGCCTTAAGGGAGCTTCCCAATAGCGGAAGTTATAATTGCAAGAGTAGAAATGAATGTCGACTTACCTCCCTTTCACTACTTCTTAACAATATTTGTTACTTTAACCCCATCTAAATTTTTTAAACATACCTTATTTTTGCCCAAATTTCTCACGGAACAAGCTAATATTGCTTCTCTGCCAGCCGGGAAGGTAACATTATTTATTGTACCAATAAATTCTGGATCGGGATCTAATTGCATATTAGGCTCTATCGAAAAAGAAAACATATAAAGCAATATCATTAATATTTTATTATCTGCAATAGTTAATGTAAATATGTACTTACCATTTAAACTTTGTGACGCTGTATTGGGACATTTTGTTGCCAAAAATAGGAATATAGCCAATATTGAGTGTAATTTTTCCATTTTGTATTTTTTCTGGTATAGCTCGTTTTTATGCGTTTCTTTCATCTAAGTATTTTGTTTGTTTGTATATTTTCTCCCACGAAGAATCACAGTATTTTTTATAGAGGCAAAACTTTAGATTTTGTCTCAATTGTTATTGTTGGGCAGATTGTTGACCAGTTGATTGTAGTGAATAATGATGGATGCGGATTGGTTTTTGTTGTTTGGCATTCATGGATTGTAGGGAAAATCTGAAAGTGTAGAAAAGATGATGTTATTTATTGTTTAAAGGTTTTTTCATGGAAAAAAGTGGAAAAGATTTTTGTCTACAAAACAGTAAGACAATACTTAAACTGCAAAATAAACTAAAAATCTAAATACCTTCCCTCTCTTAGAAGGAACTCATTGATCTTCAGCTCAACCCCACAGTGAGAAAAACACAAAATAACATTAATCACAGATCAAATCCTCATAGTGAATCATCAAAATAAAAAACTGTTGCTATTTATAAGACCCAAGATACTTCTATGCGGAAAAACGGTTTTAGGTATGTAATTTAAAATGCCCTTACTGTTCAATATAATTAAAACTTTTTTATTTCATTCCCAAATAAGCAAATTACCGCGCTCCAACCTGTATTAAACATTTAATTTGTTGTACTTATATTACTGAATTCTCTGCTTTCATAAAGAAGAAATAACCTTTTCCAAGAAAACTTTTTTTGCTATTGAAAATAATTTCCTAATTTGAAAGCTCGTCCCAGCAAAACATAACTTGATGATTATCTATAGTAGTAGGGTTTTTAACGAAGATGCTAATTTCGGAATGCAAATTATAATACCAATATTGTCTAGGAGTTTATCACGACCCTAAGGGAAATTGGACCGGTACAGTATTAAACGCGTGATAGGTCCAAGTAAGAACAGGGATCGGTCCGAAGATCGACGATTTTATATGAAAAACAACCAGAAACATAACCATGTCGTTGTCATTGGAGGTGGTTAATTGTCACCTTATGAAATAGCCAAGCACCAGTCTAAAAGAATACCTACACGATCTGGCCCTTTAGTGTCAGACAGCATAAGATACATTGGAAACAAATTAAATGTTTACTATTTAATCATTAAATTTAAAACTGATCTTCTACTAATGAGTAACTAACTCAACTAATCGTTTACTAGGGAATAGATAACACAGCGAACCACCTACTAGGGAGTAGATAACCAAACTGGCCGTATACTTAGTTTTAGATAACCCACCTGGACTTCTGGAAAGCTGTGCATAACCCAAATGTATGTCTACTAAGAGATAAATTCAGATGAGTCGATAAATCAAAAGCTCCTCTATGTAGTAGATAACCCAACATCTCGTATATTAAGGAGTAGATAATCCAAACTGTCGTCTAACAAGGAATATATAACCCGACAGGTCCTGTACTAAGTAGTAGTTAACCCAACTGGACCTATATTAATAAGTAGATAACCTAACTGGTCCTCTACTAAGAATTCGATAACCCAACCGATTCTCCACTAAGTGGAAGATAACCCAAATGGTCTTCTACAAAAGAATATATAACCCAGGAGTATATAATGCACTTTTTGTAAACTAAGGAGCAGATAGAACTAAACTGACCGCCTTCTAAGTAGTAGTTAACCCAAATGTATCTCTACGAGGGAGAAAAAAATCCAACTGGTCATCTGTTAAGTAGTAAGTAACCCTACTGAACTTGTATTAAGCAGTAGATAACGAAACTGGTAGTAGTAGATAACCCAAACAGTCCTCTGCTAAGGAGTAGATAACGTAACCGGTTCTCTACTTAAGAGCAGATAACCCTACTATTTGTCTATTAAAATGTAGATAACCCAACAGTACGCATAATAATGAGTAGATATCACAGCTGGTCATATACTAAGGAGTAGATAACCAACCTGGTATTTTACTAAGTAGTAAAATACCGATAATCAATTAAAGGACAGATAACCCAACTATACATTTGCTAAGGAGTAAATAACCCAACTATACATTTGCTAAGGAGTAAATAGCCCAAATATACATTTGCTAAGATAGAGTAAATAACGCAACTGGGGGCCTACTGGTCGTGTACTAACGAGCGGATAACCCAATTGGTGGCTTACTAAGGAGTAGATAACCCAATTATTCCTTTACTAAGGTGCAGATACCCAAATGGAAGGAGTAGATAATCCAATCTGTTCACTTCTAAGTTGTAGATAACCCAACTATTAGTCTACTATAGTGTATATAGCACAACTGACCGTCTGCTAAGGAGTATATAACACATCTGATCGTCTACTAAACAATATATAACTCAACTGTATCCCTGCTAAGGAGCAGATAACCCAACAGCTCCTCTGCTAAGGAGTTGCTACCCTAACCGATCCTTAACAAAGAAGTAGATGACCAAACTAGTATTCGTTTACTAATCGAACTGGTATTTTACTAAGTAATAT
The DNA here is from genome assembly GCA_963930755.1 of Eudasyphora cyanicolor. Lineage (NCBI taxonomy): Eukaryota > Metazoa > Arthropoda > Insecta > Diptera > Muscidae > Eudasyphora > Eudasyphora cyanicolor. The sequence continues at coordinate 68,993,437 of OZ005734.1, forward strand.
ATAACCCAACCTATCCTCTGCAAAGGAGTAGATAACCTAACCGGTCCTCTAGTAAGTAGTAGATAACCCAACTGGTACTCCACAAAGGAGTAGGCAACAATTTGTCTACTAAGGTGTAGATAACCCAACTGAAGGCACACTAAGGATTCGATAATACAACTGGAGGCATACTAAGGAGTAGATAACACTACTGGCTGTTTAGTTAGCAGAATATTATAGTAATGGTTGTTTACTAAGCAGTAGATAAACCAACTGGTCGTCATCTAAGGAGTTGATTATCAAACTGATCCTCTACTAGGTATTAGATAACTCAACTGGCCGCCTACTAAGTAGTATATAACCATATTGGTATTTTACTAAGTAATAGATAATCTTACCGATCATCTACTTAAGAGTAGATAACCCAACTATTCATTAACTAAGGCGTAAAAAACCCAACTGGGTGCAAATTGCCCTTGTAGTAACGAGTAGATAACCCAAATTTATTTATTTATATGATTACAATACAAAGTAAATTTATATTATAATTTTAAGGTCCAGGGAAAGGCCGGGTTGCAAAGACCATTCGGCTAAATGTTTGTAGCGACAGAACAGAGCCTCTGAAGGGAATCGAACCCACGACCCACAAACTCATAGGCGAGTACGCTACCAACTCGCCTATTGGGGCGCTCTCAATATCAATAGATAACCCAACTGGTATTTTACCAAGTAGTAGATAACCCGGTCTGTCCCCTGCTAAGGAATAGATAATCCTACTATTTGTCTATTGAGATGTTTTTAACCCAACAGTACGCATAATAATGAGTAGATAACACAACTGGTCATCTACTAAGCAGTAGATAATCCCTAAAATGTCGTATACTAAGGAGAAGATAACCAAACGGGTATTTTACTAGGTAGTAAAATACCTATAATCGACTAAAGAGTAGATAACCCAACTATTAATTTGCTAAGGAGTAAATAATCTAAGTGGGCGCCTACTGTATTAACGATTAGATAACCCAACTGGCCGCCTACTAAGGAGTAGATAACAAAACTAATCAAACTATGGTGCGGACAACCCAATTGATGGCTTACTAAGGGGTAGATAGCCCAACTATTCCTTTACTAAGGTGTGGATAACCCCACTGGCTGGCTACTAAGGAGTACATAATACAATCCGCCCTATTCTAAGTACTATACAATCCAACTATTCGTCTACTAAAGTGTGTATAACCCAACTGACCGCCTACGAAAGAGTATATAACACATCTGGTGGTCTACTAAACAGTATATAACTCAACTGTATCTCTGCTAAGAAGAAGATATCCCAACCGGTCGTCAACTAAGTAGTCGATAGTTCAACTGGTCCTCTGCCAAGGAGTAGGTAACCTAACTGGTCCTCTACTAAAGAGTAAATGGTCCAAATGTTATTGGTCTACTAAGGTGTAGATAATCGAGTAGCTAAAGAGTAGATAACCTAACCGGTGCTTTACTAAGTAGAAGATAACCCAACAATTTTGTTTTAAGGTGTAGATAACCCAACTGGAGGCATACTAAGGAGTAGATAACACAACTGGCCGCATACAAAGAAGTAGATAACACAACTGGTCGTTTACTAAGCGGAAGATAACACTAATGGTTGTTTACTAAGCAGTAGTTAACCCAACTATATCGATGAAGAGAAATTTCTTTTTTGAAAGAAAATTAAATTAAAAGCTATACAATAATCTTCGAAAATCTGAAATCTGTTAAGTAGTTCAGAATATAAGCATGTTTTTAACGCTGTGTTTTTAACGCATGATCTCGACAGCCATAGGAGCGAATGGTTTAATTTATTAAACCATTATTATTTAAGTGTATGTGTGGTTTGTCCTAGGAAATAGTTTGTGCATATGATTCTACCCGGTAGGTGGCGCTGTAGTGGACTTATGTCCAATATAATTTTTTTGGTGATTTTCCCCCGAAAATCGGAGTGTATGAATTCTTGAATAAAATATCAATGAATATCAAACCAATACATCCCAAACAGAATGGACAGGGCATCGTCTACTGAGATCGGCTACTATAGCATTTATATAGCTTGCCAAATTTTTGGAAATTAACGGAAATTTGAGGTGCTCACTTGAAAAAATTATTAGATTATTTATCTTTGAGAGTAATATTTAACCACTGTTCCAATAATTGTCAAAATTTAGGATGTTGTTGCCTATCAGTGGACCCATCTTGAGCTTATTTGTGTTATTCTCTTTTTGTGCCTACATAAATTATCTTAAAGATGTTATCCGCTGAATTGTAGTACAAATTAATCATATAGTAGCTATAAATAATATCACACATACGCAACCTTATCCAATTACATTCTCTGTAAGCCATCGGTGAGTATTAGCGATATTATAGGCGTGTTTTCGTTACACCATAAGTGCTTAATTTGTATGGGGAGCTAAGCACTATTAGTTCCCGATGAAGTTTGGTGCTTGTGTTCATGTCTTAATCGAGTATGATGTTGCCAGATTGGGCACCCTATATTTAGCAATATGGCATCCCATTTTTGGAGAGATTTTATCAATTATTGTGAATTAACGGGAAGAAGAAGAACAAAATGGGAAATTATTTTAATATTTGCAAAAAAATGTGTAAACAATTGAACATAGAATAGTAAATATATGTTTTATAAATACTTTTCACGAATTTTTTGCCTGTTTCGCACTGTTATTTCTTCGCAACTCATGACACCATTGCTACCAGATAGTGAAAATCCGCCACTTATTGCTTATGTGCCAGTTAGTGGAAGTCAGTTGTTTTCGTTGCAAAGTGCTAAACTAAAAGTGCTAGCTTGTAACGAAAACATGCCTTATATAAAGGTATATACTCATACGCACCCATGGACAAATTTTAAAACCAATTCAGTAATTAGTTTATTCAATCTAAAACCAACATGCCAATTTTTATACCCTACACCACACTGTGGTACAGGGTATTATGACTTTGTGCATTTGTTTGTAACACCTAAAAGGATAAGAGATAGACCCATTGTTTATTATACCGATCGACTCAGAATCACTTTCTGAGTCGATTTAGCCATGTCCGTCTGTCCGTCTGTCCGTCTGTCTGTCCGTCCGTCTGTCCATGTATTCTTGTAATCAAAGTGCAGGTCGTATTTATGGTCCGATTGTGATGAAATTTAGCATAGTGCTCTTTTTTGGCCCAAGGACGATCCCTATTGAAATTGGTTAAAATCGGTTCAGATTTGGATATAGTCCCCATATATATGTTTCACCCGATTTAACATTTAAGCGCTGTAGAAATCGTGTTTTATATCCGATCCGTACGAAATTTAACAGAGAGAGTTTTCTTATTACCCAAATTCGGGGAAAATCGGTTCAGATTTTAACATAGTCCCAATATATATGTTAAAGAAACTGTAGAAACCGTGTTTTATATCCGATTAGTACGAAATTTAACAGAGAGAATTCTCTTATTACATGAATAAACACTGCCAAATTCGCGGAAAATCGGTTCAGATTTAGATATAGCCACCATATATATGTTTCACCCGATTTAACATTTAAGCGCTGTAGAAATCGTGTTTTATATCCGATCCGTACGACATTTAACAGAGAGAGTTTTCTTATTACATGTATGAACACTGCCAAATTCGGGGAAAATCGGTTCATTTTTTAACATAGTCCCAATAGATATGTTAAAGAAACTGTAGAAACCGTGTTTTATATCCGATCAGTACGAAAATCGGCAGAGAGAGTTTGCTTATTACATGTATGAACACTGCCAAATTGTTATCGCAAAGCCCATTTTCGCATTGGTAGGTAGGTGTAGGGTATTATATAGTCGGCCCCGCCCGACTTTCTGTCTTTCCTTACTGGTTTTGTTTTAAACCACTGGCAATAAATTGATATGTCTTTATTCAAAAAAAGCGACGAAGTTCATTTAATCTCAGCAAATCCTCTCTAATGATAAACAATATTCCCAGAATTTGTCATGCTCATGTAATAAACAAAATTCGAATTTATAACGAGTCAAAAAGTAAGAAACAAAAAATGAAACGGAAAAAAATCAAAAAGAAACAAACAAACAATGTCAAAGGATTACTTATTCACATGCAAACAATTTTGGAATTAGTTAAAATAGGAAAAAAAAACACACAAAAAATCATAAATAACAACAAAATTTATACACACACACACCCATATTTTTTTATGTTTTCATTATTTATCGTTTGTGATAACTCAAGTGGTGTTTGTCATAAACATTTTTTGTGTGTTTGTTTGTTTGTTTTGTTTCGTTACGTTACGTTTGCCTGGTAACGATATTTGAGTATATTTCATTTAAATTCAGTCGATAAATAATAACAACAACAACAGCCAGCATCAGCAGTAGCAGCGAGACCATCAGCTTCAATACAGTTGTAGTAGAGTAATATAAGAATAAAATTTATTATGCCATACATTCCCTAAAAATAGGGGAGGGGTATCGGTCCTGGAATGCCTGGAATAAATATCGGTTTTGTGGTAAAACTGTAAACTATTCGAGGAATATCGTATGGCGGAATTTTTTTGTTTTACATATCGTATTTTATGTAAAACGATTTGTCGAAATCCTCCGAAAAAATATGCAGTTTTATTAATTCATTTGAACAAAATTTTGAATCATAATATCTATTGAAAACTCAGAAAAAAATACATATTTTTTGATAATTAAGTATATTGAAACAAACATATGCCACATACTCGTACATGTGTGATGCATAAAATCTATTGCATTTATTAGTTATCTCTATTCCGCAAAATGCTAAAAGCTCTGTGTAAGCCAAATTTAAATGTTATAACTCAAGGGTTTTCCAACAAGAGGTGTTACTTTGGTATTCAAAGAAAAATACAAATTTTTGAGTTAAATGATCGGATGTTTATTTCATAATAAAGAGGAAGATATGCCGTTAATAATGAAAAACAACATCAGCCAAATGGCCACCACGACCACGCTTACAGGACCATATCCTTTTCATGAAATTTTCCATAACCAAATCGCAAATTGGCTGCCCTATGTCCTCGATAGCCTCACAAATTCTATCTTTGAGGTCTTGAATCGACGCTGGGCTGTTGGCGTACACCTTATCTTTCACGTGGCCGCAAAAGAAGAAGTCGCAAGGTGTTAAATCACAAGATCTCGGTGGCCAATTGTGATCACCTCTTCGAGAGATAACACAGTCTGGAAACTTTTCCCGTGACAGAGCAATGGTTTCGTTGCTTGTGTGGCACGTAGCGCCGTCTTGTTAAATAAACGTTGTCCAGATCAATACCATCCAACTCTGACCATAAAAAATCATTAATCATCTCTCGATAGCGCAATCCATTCACCGTAACTGTTGATCCAACCTCATTTTCGAAAAATTAAGGTCCAATGACCCCGCCGGACCATAAACCGCACCAAACAGTCACACGTTGAGGAAGGCGAGGCTTCTCAACAATAATTCTTGGGTTTTCCGAGCACCAGATGCGACAATTTTGCTTGTTGACGTAGCAACCGAGGTGGAAATGGGCCTCATCTGTAAAGATGATTTTTCTATGATTTTCGATTTTTCGAATTTTAATAATTTCAATGCGTTGTTGAATCGTGGCGTAGTTTCTACTTGTCAAATGTCAAAGAATAAAAGCTTCAAAAGTGACAGCTACCGAAATACCGGGTGATTCAAAATAACACCTCTTGTTGGAAAACCCTTTACTAATAATTTAGCAAATCTTATAATAAAATTATGCGGAAAAACTTTGTTTTGTTTTTTGTTTCCGTGACTTTAAATCTTTGTTTCTGTAGATTGAGGCGTACACGGGGCAAAATCGAATTTTTTGATATGTTTGAATCGAAAGAAAATATATTTGGACCACAAATTTTGAAATATTTTATATTTCAGAGCAAATCAATTTTATTTGAAAACCAATACAGTTTATTTGGAACGAATATATTAATATATTAGAATAAAATATATTTGCAAACTAAATTCCTCAAAAAAAATATGTGTTTAAATACAAATAAGATTATTGTTTAGAAATTTCTCCAAATATATTTTATTTAAAAAGATTTTCAAAACTTTGCAGACTTTTTCAAATTTCAGTTTTAATTTTTTCTTTAATTCGAATTAAATGATACATCTGTTTTAAATCGATAATTTAAAATTTCTGTCATCATTTGTTGTCAATCGTCAAGCAAGCCTTTGACAAGGTATGGCATAAAGGACTATTATTTAAGTTAAAGAACTTATTACCTACTCCATTCTACCTCTTATTGAAATCATATCTGAACGAAAGAAAATTTTATGCTTGTGTTAATGATGAAGTATCGGATATAGCCAATATCGAATCTGGTGTCCCACAAGGAAGTGTTTTGGGGCCTGTATTATACACATTATTTACAGCTGATTTGCCTACCAACAATGATGTAACTGTTGCAACCTATGCTGATGACACAGCAATGCTTGTTGCTAGATCAACACCTGTGGAAGCATCCCGTATTTTGCAAAAACAACTTAACGTGACACAATTATGGTTAGATAAATGGAACATTGAAGTAAATGCTGAAAAGTCAACACATGTTACTTTTACTCTCAACAAGGACGACTGCCCTTCCGTTTCTTTAAACGGGGTTTCTATTCCCCAATCCAACTGTGTGAAATGCCTAGGTTTGCACTTAGACAAGCGGTTAACATGGAAAGATCATATTAAATCCAAAAGAACCTATCTTGACATCAAAACCAAGAAAATGTTCTGGCTTTTGGGTCCCAAATCTCAGCTGTCTTTGGAGAACAAGCTACTTTTTTATAAATCTATTTTGAAACCTGTATGGACTTATGGAATCCAACTCTGGGGTACTGCTTCTTATTCTAATATTGATATTATACAAAAATATCAGTCTAAAATTCTGAGACAAATAACGAATGTTCCTTGGTTTGTGAGAAATAGCACTATTCATAATGATTTAAAAACACCTTTTGTCAAAGAAGAAATTAAAAGATATAACACAAATTACCTCGATCGAATAAGTAATCATTCCAATTTATTAGCAATAACTTTACTAGATGACACCGATGAAATTAGAAGACTAAAACGACCGCATATTCTTGATCTCCCATTTTAAAATTTAAATCGAATGTACTAGTAGATATAGAACTATGAAATATATCTCCCATTTTAAAATTGAAATCGAATGTACTAGTAGAAATAGAACTATGAAATATGTACTCAAGTATTAAATTTAAATCTATGTTTAGTTTATAAGAACTTAACATATCTGTCAATTTAATATGTTAAAAAATTTGCTTATTATTTCCCTTGTAAATAGATTGCAAATAAAAATACATAAAAAAAAAATTGTTGTCAATCCTCCAAGTAATTTATTTATATCCAGCATTATACGGTTTCAGTTATTATAATTTATTATTTTTACAAACATTAAAAAAATCTAAAAAAAACTTTGAATTGCCGAAAAAAGTAACGCATTTAAGATATCGATATATTTTCTGAATACTTAAATGAAAATAAATCGTTGTTTCGGTAATAATATGTAGTTTCAAATAACAAAATCTTAGAAACAAAGATTTATTTAGAACAACATGTTTCCTATTGGATAGTAGTTATGACACAAAATTTCAACGAGATCGGTTAATCACTGTCCAAGTTGGAGGGTGTTGAATTTTGAAATTTTGTTCTAACTGTCCTTTTTTCCCATCCATTTAAATAATTAGCTATTGTATTTAGAAAGTATAGCAAAAATAGCTGTTCCTTCAATATTTTTATAAAAATAAAAAATATTGTCAAAAATAAATTTTGTGATTTTTTTTGGCGAAATTAGTACTTGTCTTGACATTTTTGTAAAAATCCTTATTTTTATTTTAGATTTTTTTTTGCTCAAAAGAAAGCTTAGGTCGTTTTCTTTAAGAGCTTTGTGGTCTGTTAGTGTGATGGGACCTGCATAACTATAAAAATAAATATAGGTTAGGTTAGGTTATGTAGAAGAGAGGAGACGTTTAAACGTCTCATGTCCATGGACATACACTTAAGCCAGTGTTTCTTCGGCCTGTTGTGCGTTCCTTATTTATGATCTTTATACCCTCACCTTAGAGAGGAGGGTATATATCATTTGCTGCGAACCACAAGTGTAACACATTGAAGGAGTGACCTAAGACCCTAAGTATGTTCGGCGGATATCCGTTTTGGGTCATTTTAAGTCGAAGGAGACATGTCCGTCCGTCTGTCTGTCTGTCTGCTGGCTGGTGCGCAAGATAACTCTCGAAAGGAGTAACCGATTGACTTCAAATTTGGTAGCAGTAGGGGGGAAATGTCTACTGTAGATAGTTGGGCCGCAAAATGTCGTTATGCCGCCAAAAGGTCGTTAATCCGCCGAAAGGTCGTTAAAAATTACGCCGAAAGGTCGTTAAAAATTACGCACGTGACAACGCTGTGTACCATTGTTGGCAATGTTCTGAAAAGTGAATGTATGCACCCCGTTGGTGGTGTTTTGAACAGTTCATGTATGTGTATAGGCATGCCGCCGAAAGGTCGTAAAGAATTACGCACGTGACAACGCTATGAGAAGTTCATGTATGCACCACGTTGGTAATGTTTTGAAAGGTTCATGTATTCGTTGGTAATGTTCTGAAAAGTGAATGTATGCACCACTTTGGTGGTACGTTGGTAGTGTTTTGAAAGGTTCATGTATTCGTTGGTAATGTTCTGAAAAGTGAATGTATGCACCACTTTGGTGGTACGTTGGTAGTGTTTTGAAAGGTTCATGCATTCGTTGGTAATGTTCTGAAAAGTGAATGTATGCACCACTTTGGTGGTATTTGGCCGTGTAATGCACTACGTTGATAATATTTCTATAGTTATGCCGCCAAAAGGTCGTTAAGAATTACGCACGTAACAACGCTTCATGTATGCACCACGTTGGTAGTGTTTGTAACAACGCTATGCGCCATCGTTGGTAATGTTTTGAAAACTTCATGTATTTTGCCGTGTAATGCACCATTGTTGGTAATATTTTAAAAATTCATGTATTTTACCGTGTAATGCGTCATTGTTGGTAATATTTGTGTGGCTACTAGAATTCGGAGCATGTATTTTTCAGTGTAATGTACCATCGCTGGTAAAATTTAAACGTGGCTACTAGAATTCGATGCATCGTTGAAATATAAAGAATTCGGCAACCAAAAATTGTTTACCTGGATTGAGGATTGAAGTGCAATCCGAGGACGGACTTAGGAATATGTACGTGTGCGACATCGTGTTAATTGAATACAATCCGGGGACAGACTTAGAAATGCGTATGCGACAGCGTTATGCGTCATCACTGGGTAGTTCCCGAGGGCGACTCAGCTGGAGGGGTGAGATGTGGTTAGATATCGCTGATAATGTTTCAAAAAGGTTTGTATTTGAAGATTAAAAAAGCAATCCGAGGGGGGTATATTTGTGAGTTTTATCATTTGAAAATCTAACGGTGTCCCACCTGTGGAATTCTTGTCTAAATTTGTGGTAATATACATTTGAGTTGTGATTGAAGAAAATCTCTACTTGTGGTAAAGCAGGTCAATTAAATATTTAGGAGGTGTAAAGGTTTTTATTATTTTCGTTTTTGAGAATCAAATGTGCACATAGAATTCATTAGAATCGAAAAGGGTGCATTAATTTCGTTAGAAGAAGTATTGTATAGAATTAATAATAGTTAAGGTTTAAAACGGTTTGCAGAGAAATCAACCTAGAAGTGTGGGAAAAACTTAAAACGAATACCAGCAGATTTGTATAAAATGTCTATAAAGTGATACTCTGATTGTGTGGTTTGAGAAATTGCTCAAGACATTGTGAGTGTAAAAGAGTTGACCTTTTCACTCATATACAAGAAACCATTTTCCAACAAATTTAATGCAAGATATACACATATATATTTTTGAAAACAGAAAAAGTATTAATTTTATAAATTTTAGTTTGTGGTAACCATCGAAACCTTAAACATCGCTCTTCAGTCAAATTATTTCGTTTCAAGTGAAATATCTTATTTGTGTGTTGATTACTACGGAGACAAAATTCTAATTGTCTTAAAGCTATAATACGAGTTATTACAGTTTAGATTGAACATTTTTTGATAATTAATAAAGATAAATTTTATTAAAAAATAAAATATATATAATGGCTCGCTATACATGTAATTTGTGTAATACATTTTTCGCCCAGAAAAGATGTCATGATAGACATGTTAAGAAGCATTGTCCTGAGTGCGGAAAATTCTTTGACAATGTCTACGCGATGAGCCATCACACCAAAATGGTGCATAGTTCAACAAGCATCCAGAGTTCCACTAATACAAATAATTGCATTCAACAGCAATCTATTAATCAACGCCCTTCTTCAGAAATAGAAGAACCAACTCAACAAAATTCGTTACCAACAAATAGCCACCCACAACAACAACAGATACTCGAGCCACACCAACTACAACAACTACAACAACAAGTACATCAATATAATTTACATTTAAATCGTGAAATGAACCATCGTCAGCAGCAATACAATTTAGAACAACAACATTACCACCACCATCAACAACACCCCCACCCTCAATATCAGCAACTCCACCACCAACAACAACACCCCCACCAACAGTTTCAGCAATACCTCCACCAACAACAACACCATTTCCTCGATCAATATCAGCAAAACCAACACCAACAACACCTCCACCAACAATATCAGCAAGACCAACACCAACAACAACAACACCTCCACCATCAATATCAGAACCAACAACAGCAAACGGGTCAAATAACAAATATCGAAACCCCCTCACTAACATGTAATACTACGGAATGTGAAAATGGAGAAGATAAAGTCACCAAAACATACTTTTGTGAAGATTGCGATATGGCGGTATCATTAAAATATGCACATGATCGCACAAATGAACACCGAGCTAATGCAATTAAAAAACTTAGCGATGGTATAAGTGTGTTAAAAACTTCATTTAACAATCGTATTGCTACATACGAATATTTAAATGTAAACAAATTTTTATTTCCTGAAGAGTTTTTAGCTGAGGCAAAACAATCATTATTAAAACTTTTGCAAATAAAATTAGAAGAGCATACAACAATAAAGTTTAACATAGAACTTATTGCAGAATATGTCAAACCTTCACTTGAGGAAGCCACCAGAATAAGTGCTGGTCCATCAACATCTGCTGGGAAAAGCAATATTGAAGATAAAAATGAAGCCACCGTTTTCACGCACATGTCAAAAATGACTTTATTAACGCTAGCTAGTGACTTGGGATGCGAATTCGACATTCATTCAGACATCATTAAAAATAAAATGTCAGAATTTCAGGAGAAGGATTCTGGCTGGGCTTTACACAAAATTTTAAGACTACAAATCAGCATCAATAAAGTTGCTTTAACAAAGGTCGGAAACTATATAAAAACGCCCAGGGCATTAGCGTTAAAAAAAGCGTGTGTAAACATCCAAAACAATGATAATTATTGTTTTAAATGGAGTTTAATATCAGCATTAGGAGTTGAGAGATCAATAAATCAATGTTTAACATCCTCATATAATGTTGATATCTCCGCAGATGAAATAACACTTGAAAATGGTGTTCAGCTAAACTTCAAGGGGTTAAAGTTCCCATTAGCAATAAACGACCTCAAAAAGTTTGAAGAAAACAATGCTGACGTTAGTGTAAACGTTTTTGGTTTCGAGGGTCGTGAAGTGGTGGGTCCCTACTATTTGACGAAGAAGGAGCAGACAAATCATGTAAATCTCATACTCCTCTATAATGAATACAATTTCCACTTCATCTACATAAAAAATATGTCAAGGTGAGTACTTTTACTTAATATTAAATATATAATTTTTATTTGATTTTTATTTTATTTTTCTTACAGATTGCTGAGAAGTCAATTTACAAGAAACACACGGACAATCTACATTTGCAATGGATGCATACAACATTTTACGTCTGAAAGTGTGTACATGACACACAAGAAGGACTGCAGTGGGGTCGTGGTACATCTGCCCGATAAGAAAGATGCTATACTAAAGTTTGAACATCATGAAAGAAAGCTGCGAGTTCCCTTTGTAATATACGCAGACTTCGAATCGCTGTTGCAGTATATAGATAGTCCTACTTCGGCTAGTGGAAAGACCCAAAAAATTAGGAAGCACGTTCCTTGTGCGTTCAGTTTTAAAGTAGTTTGTAGCTATGATAGTAGCTTAAATGAATTTGAAAGTTATGTTGGTGAGAACGCACCTAAAGTATTTTTAGAACGCTTAGTTAAAGTCTCTAAACGGATATATAATAATCACCTAATGATTAAAAAACCTATGGATAGATTAACTCCTGCAGAAGAGGTAAACTTTTTAGAGGCGGTAGATTGCCACATTTGTGAGGAAAAATTAGAAGAGGATAGAGTTCGAGACCATTGTCATTTGACTGGTAAATTTCGAGGAGCAGCTCACAATGAGTGCAACCTTCAATATAGAGTCGCTAAATTCATACCAATATTTTTTCATAACTTCTCATCATACGACTCTCATCTCTTTATTAAAGATTTGGTAGATTACGAAGGTGAAACAAAAGTAATACCATTAAATAAAGAAGTGTACATATCCATGTCACACTTCATTCCAATGAATGATAAAGACAGGTTAGAACTCAGATTCTTAGATAGCTTCAGGTTTATGCCAAGCAGTTTAGATGATATTTCTAAAAATTTACCTCAACATGCTCTCAATGCAGTTCGAAGCAAATACCCCAACGATGCAGATTTTAATCTTATGCGAAGAAAAGGTGTCTTTCCATATGAGTATGTTTCATCGATGCCTAAATTAGCTGAAAAGCAACTTCCGCCGAGAAGTGAGTTCTATAATAGTCTTACAGATAGTGAGTGTTCTGTAGAAGACTACAAACATGCGCAAGATGTTTGGAATCATTTCAAGTGTGAAACCATAGCTGACTATATGGAATTATACTTAATAGTAGACGTTTTACTATTGACTGACGTTTTTGAAAATTTCAGAAATGTATGTCAAAGTATACATCGCTTAGATCCATGTCAGTATTATACATCTCCGTCACTATCATGGGATGCTATGCTTTTATGCACAAAAATCTTATTAGAGTTGCTTACTGATATTAACATGTACAATTTTTTTAGAACTGCTATTAGAGGGGGGATTGTACAATGTTCAAAAAGACATCTTGTAGCAAATAATAAATTCATGGCTAACTACAATCCGATTCTAGAAGAAATTTTTCTATTCTACTTCGATATGAATAACTTATATGGAAAAGCTATGTCAGAATTTCTTCCACAAAAAGATTTTCAATGGGTTTTAGATGTAGTAGATTTCCAAAGATATTCTCAGAAAGAATTTATTGAGAGTATACCACACGATGCGGAGACAGGTTTCATGTATGAGGTAACTGTCGAATACCCAAAACATTTGCATGACGCACATAATGATTTGCCATTCTGCCCTGAAAATAAAATTGTAGGAGATTCAAAAATTCCCAAATTAATTTTAGATTTTTCCGAAAAAAAGGAATATAGAATGCACTATAGAACTCTTCAGCAATGTTTAAAACATGGTTTGGTATTAAAAAAGGTTCATCGCATTATATCTTTTACACAATCCAGGTGGTTATCTCAATATATCGAGAAAAATAATCAGGAAAGAGCTAAGGCGCAAAATGATTTTGACAAGAATTTTTTCAAGCTCCTTAACAATTCCGTTTATGGGAAGACTATGGAAAACGTCGACAAGAGGAAAGACGTGAAAATTGTTAAAACTTGGGAGAAAACAAATCGAAACAGGTTGGGGGCAAATGCCTTAATTTCCAAACCAAATTTTAACAGTTTGTCACAGTTTTCTGATAACATGGTTGCAATTCAATTGGACCGTGTGCAAGTTTTGTACAATAAGCCAATATATTTAGGATTTTCCATCTTAGAGTTATCAAAATGGGAGATGTATAATTATTATTATGATTACCTATTATCAAACCATGCGTTAAAAATTTCATTAGCATACATTGATACTGATTCATTTATAATAGCATGTCATGGGGGTCACATCTTTTTTAACATCACATCCGAGGACTTAGAAATGAGGTATGATACGTCTAATATGCCCCCCAATAACATATATAATGTACCTATTATAAATAAACAAAAATTGGGTATGATGAAGGATGAAAACTGTGGTAAACTAATGACGGAATTTGTTGGCCTTAGACCGAAAATGTATGCGATACAAGTTGAGGGTAGTAGGGAAATAAAAAAATCTAAGGGTGTAAAAAAATCCGTTTTAAAAAAATATTGTATAGATAATTATAGAGACTGTTTATTTAATAGAAAAAAATATTGTGATGAAATGTTAACGTTTGTTTCAAAGAAACATGTAGTGTATACTAATCGAATAAATAAAATTACCCTTAGTTGCGATGATGATAAACGCAAAATTAGACCGGATGGTATAAACACGTATGCTTGGGGTCATTATAAAATTAATGAATTAGAAAATAGTTTAGACTAAGAAAACATTTTGAATATATGTAATAAATTCTATGAATTTGATTGAAATAAACATATTAAATTTCACAACATTGAATTGTAAACATAATATGTAATATGTATAAATATATATACATCTTTTTTAATTTATGTAAATAAAACAACAATTCTTTTATATTAAAAAGTAAAATAATGCCTTTTATTTCGTGTAATAAATTTCGTAAAATAATATAGGTATACATTTTATTATTTATTTATTTTTGGTGAGAAGCATAATATAAAAGTATTATAAAACTTAAATAATCTTTCGAATAATGCCAGTTAGAGGTGTGTATTCTAGAAGTCGTTCGTGAAGTATTATGCAGTATGCGGAAGTGTTCTCAGGAATTGATTTACTGGTTTCGAATTCTAATTTGACATCAATAGGACCACTTTTAATAATTTCATTCTGATGACTGACGTCAATTACAACAATTGGTTTGTCTTTGAATTTTTCACATGATATGATTGGTTTTGGCTCTCGAAAATAATAATTTTTTTGAAATTTTGCGTACATATCATATAGAATAGCATAACGATTTTCGTCAATTTTCAAATTTAAGTCATCATATGGGTAAGTATCAGAATTTAAGTGTACTTTAATGTTTGTTAAATTTGCGTGGATAAACTCCCCATCTTTTTCAAATGCAAATAAAATGAATCGAGGTTTTTCTCTATTCACAGATAGCTTTACATTCCAATTACATTTTGTTGAACCATGAAATGTCGGATTGAAGTGACAATCCCAACTACGAAAAGTGATTGGTAACGAAGATCCATCCTTTATTGTTTTCATTATTCGTATTTTCGATATGTCAGACAGGTTTACATGCGGAATTCTCCAAGTAATGTTTTTTATTGTCAAGTTTAAAGTTTCCGTTGTATCAGATGAGTGGCAGACGTTGATATCATTGGAAGTCCGTAAAAGTATTAGATCATGCTTACAGTTCAATATAACTTTGTTAAAATCTTCTGCAAACCCCAGTAACATCTTCAGTGGCACATAAAAGTTAAACACATCCATCTCTAAATCATTTCCATTATTCCAACCAGCATTTCGCATCATTTTACTCTCAAAATCGGTTAATGAGACAAAATTTTTGATGCTAGTGGTTATTCCTAAATATCGTGTGCGATCAATTTCGACGCCATTAATTTCATAACGAATTTCATCGAACATGTGTGCCACACAATTATTGTGCAATCGAGCCTTTGTTGTTTTCTCCCCTCCTGTTTTGGCTACGACCCCTTCTATATAAATATAGCTTTCGCTTGGTAAAACATATAAGTCTTGGTTTTGAATTGTTATTCTAATTTCATCATTATTTTTAAAGGAATTTATGTATGGTACATAGCTATGATAATCCTTTTTAATTATACTCTCATCAGAGAAAGGTTTTTCAGATACATTAAGTATTTCCATAATTATTTTTCAAACGAAATTTTAAAGATTTTAAAAAAAGTTTATTTTCCTTGGTCAAGGGTAGTCTTTTAGGTTTGGCTGTTTGAATTGGAATGTTTGAAGTTCGCTTTCCAGGATTATATTTATTATTATAAATTATCATTTTGATGTTAATCTAAGATGTAGACGAAGTGTAATTTCCTCACCTCGAAAATTTATCAAGCGCTCGTCTTGATCAACAATCAAAACTTTGAGAGAACTTATTTCTTTGACGTTCACAGGTAAATAAATTAAATTTCTGGGAATTTCATCCATTTTATATCCTGGTGAGACATTTATGGCAAACTCATGTATAGTGTGCACTGGTAAATTATTCATAAAGGATCCAGATGTAATATTACATTGAATCTGAATAGCGTTTACTTTCAAAATATTTACAGGTAACTGAGAGCTATGTCTCATATTCGCAGCCAAAATTCTCCCACCGAATCCCAACAATGTTCCTATTGACCGATCTTGATTAAAATCTATGACGTCATGAGAGGAAAATATTTCAATTTGTAGAGTATTATTATTTGGAGCAATCTCTATAGCTTTGTGGCCATCATATTTTCCATATACCCCTTTCAGGTAATCTACAATATCCTCCAGCTCGTAAGATCCGACAGGAATTTCTATTATCTGATCCCCGATATGAAACAAATTATTGTCATAGTCCACATTTGGTATAGAATTATATGAGTGAAAGTCTATAAGTGCACACTCGTAGTCTTCAGTTAATTGAATTGGCGGAAAGTAATTAGCTGTTAAAACAGATGACCTTCCAGTTAAGGCTAGTGTTATTGACATTGTGAACGCTAGTTGTTGAATGAAAAACGTTTTGATAATTTTTTAATTTATTTTGTGTAAAATATTTTATTTACAAAATTTCATTTTTATTTATCCATGAATTGTGTTGGCTGGAGAAACCCAACCATTTAACATATACTTGGTCACCTCTAGTTTTTAAGACCTTTTCTACAAGATATGTATTAGGGAAACGAGTACGTCGAATTTCTTCCACATAGAACCCCCCTTTGATTGGATTTCCTTCATAGTCTTCCAAGATGTATGTCACAGGATTCGTTATCTGGATAGACTTGATTCGAAATATCTCTGTACTATAATTTGGGGTGTATCCTTTCTCAAATATATTTTTGTATTTACTTATACGAACGTAGTCTCCCACACGCAATTTAGATTTTGGAAAAATTTTTAGGTGGCTGTATACTGTATCCAACAAAATTTTCTCATTTTGTCGATTTACATCTTTGGGTGCCATCTTTATGGTACGATGAATTTTGCTATTATAAACATCAATCAATTGCTTATAAATATCGAGCCAATGATAAGACCCATTGTATGAAAATTCTCGAAACATTAATGATTTTAATGTTCGATTAAAACGTTCAACAATTGAAGCCTTCATCACACTGTATGTAGAATAGTGATTAATAGAATATTTTTCCATTAACCCCTTAAATTCTTTGTTAAAAAACTCTTTTCCATCGTCAGTTTGCAAATTTTTTGGTATTCTACCCTGGCTCATTACTTTTTGAATAGCTTTGGAAACATCAGAGGCGTTTTTAGTTTTTGTTGCTTCTGCCCAGGCATATTTTGAAAAAGTGTCAATAACGGTTAGCAAATATCTGTATCCTTTATTTATTGTTGAATAATTCCCCATTTCGACCAAATCCGCTTGCCATAAATCATCAATACCCTTCATGATTACTCTCCTACGAGGAAAGTGCTTTCGTGCAGGAGAATGAATCTCGTTTACAATTGTTCTTCTCTCCATGACTAACTATGACTGTTATATATTAAGGGTGTAGGTACTGACATTTTAGACATCACCTCAAATACGTCCGTAAGATTAGCTTTTAATTGTTTTATCTCCTCTCTAATATCACCAAATTCAGCTTTAAATGTTCTTTTTAATATTTCTTGCGAATGAGATAATTCTGTTTGTAAATAAACTTTGTTGATTGCGTCTCTGTCTTCTGATGGTGGCGCCAAATTTTTGATTTTCTTATTTTGGATATCGAGGTTATAATACCGGTCAACAACAACCCCAAAAATTTTCGAAACATTCCTCCTTAAAGATTCTGAATTTGAAAAGTGTCCGAACTTGTCGACGCTCATTTTGTAATTAAGCAGTTATTAATAAAGTTAATATATTATATTTGCTTCTTTTAACTCTTCAATAATTGATATTATTTCATTATTTTGATTGTTATTACCAGCAGTTTCAGATGCGACCAAAAGTCTAAGTCGTTCAACTAATTCATTTGGATCATCCCAGTATATATAGTTAGGTTTTTCAAGGTTCAGACTCATTAATCCTTCACCTGTGTGAGTAGTTTGAAACATTTGTTTTATTATATTACTGTATTTAAAACCTCTGCTTCCTTTTATTTGTCCATTTGATTCATTATTTCTTCTGTGTGCATTTGTGTTTGTTAAAATCTTTTTGTAGATGCTCAATTCAGATGAGTCATAATTCTTAGGATTTTTTAAAAATAGGAGTTCATGTAATCCAGGTGTTAACGCCCACGTTTGATTTCCAATCATTATTTTATCCTTATTTATTTGAAGACTACTATTACCAAATTTCCATTCACCATTTTCATCTTCATGTGGTCCATATATAGTATCAAGTTGTTTGTCCTTTTTCAAAGATATTAAGTCAACATCATTTTCGTCCTTTTGCTCTTCCCCCTCCGATTGTGAAAAAAATTCGTCGTCATTTTCCCCATATTCATTTCGAAGGTTATCACTATCAAACCCAGACTTAAATTTCTTTTCAGAGTTGAAATTCTCAAGATTCTCATCTTTACACAGTTTTTGCCGTGTATTCTTTTCAATTTTGATGGGCGTATTCTTATTTGTCAATTTTAAGATTTTATTTAGTGGTGTGGTTATGGGTTTTAATGTACTCTCTAGCTGATTTGATGCCTCATTTTGGCCCATTTTAATGCTTTGAAATTTCTTTTTCAAAATTTTTCTAGACTTAATTAGCTCCTTTATGACGTTTTCATTCATTTTAAATGATTGCTAAGAGAGTATTTTTATTAGTTTAGTGAATTATTCACCTTTGGTTCTTAAACTAACTAGTTTTATTTTTCAAACTGATCTGTTTCCTTTTTAAACTGACTAGTTCTATATTTTGATCTGAGTAGTTATATTTCTCAAACTGATCTGTTTTGTTTTTGAACTGATCAGTTCTACTTTTCAACTGAGCTGTTTTTAGTAATCTGGTTTAAATGTGACGTCTATTCCGATTGGGTTATTATCAAGTACTAAATGGTAATAAATATATCAAATCCTTTTCTATATCGACCACCTTTAATGTCATTATCTTTACTTATAGTTAAAAAACCGTGTTCATCCGCCCAACATTCACGGCATATATCCAAAAAATATTTTAGTGGCATGTCACTCCCCACGTGATCGCTATATATATGCTTCATATTCATTTCATCCTGTTTGAACATGATAATTAAATTAGCATTGTCACGTATTAAGTGCTTAGGTATACACGTATATGTTTGACATAAATAGAATGAATCTATATTTTTATGTCTCCCCATGCAAAAATAATTTCGAATATTATTCTGTTTTCCACATGCGACATCATCGAATATTATTATGGAATTTGCTTTAGCTTGATCTGGTGTTATTACATCTGAATTATCGGAGAATGTATAAAATCCCATACCTTTTATAGGTGTTATAAGTGTCTTCAAATATTCATATTTTGGTTGATACAACGATTTGGAGTATAAGTAGATATTTTCAAATTTTAAACCATTTGGACTCTCAATAAGACTTATCATAATATTAGTTTTTCCACAATTCGATGGTCCAACTATTAATGCACGTATTGAATTTGGTAATAACGGACTATGTCTCAGTTTATTAGAATTATTTGGTGTGAAATCAAAATTTCGCACATTAATATTAGTATCCTGTTTTACTAAACGCATTTTTGCAACTGTAGACAATTGTATTACTCATTCAAATTTATATACACTTTTTGTCTTTACAGAAACATACAAATTATATAAAATGATAATATATTCGAAAAATAAATTTATTAACAAAAGAACCGTCAAAGGGGGAGGGTTGCTGAATAAATTAATTGATTCTTTGCCATTTGAACTTCATTTACCTGGTTATCAATTTTGTGGCCCAGGAACAAAATTAGAAAAGCGGCTGGAAAGAGGTGATAAAGGAATAAATGGTTTGGATGCCGCTTGCAAAACTCATGATATAGCATATACACAAAACAAGGATATACATCAGCGGCATAAAGCGGATATAGAGTTATCTCAAAGAGCTTGGGATCGAGTTAAAGCTAAGGATAGCACTTGGAGGGAAAAATTAAACGCATATTTGGTTTCTAACGCTATGAAGGCCAAAGTGAAAATGGGGATGGGGGTGTCCCAAAAACCTCATAAACGCCTATGTGGGAAGAAAATGTTTTCTACGACTATAGCGAATGCGACCAGAATTCTAAAGAAGCAAAAGCCAGAAGATATTAAAACAGCTATAATGATCGCTCGAAAAGCTATTGCTAAATCATTTAAGGGGCGAAAATCGCATGTTATTATCCCTAGAGTTATAAGAGTTCCTAAAATAGGAGGCTTTCTTCCTTTAATTCCAATATTGACCGCACTCAGTGCTTTGGGGGCCTTAGCTTCGGGTGGTGCATCAATAGCAAAAGCTGTACATTCTGCGAAGAATGCTAAGCAACAACTTGAGGAGAATTCTAGACATAATAGGAAGATGGAGAGTATTGCCATGGGGAAGGGCCTTTATTTGAAACCTTATAAGAAAGGTTTGGGAATCGTATATAATAATAAACAAAACATAAAAAACTGATAAATCAGCTACCCAATAAACCTCTAACTGAGAATGATCTAAAATTATTTGCGTTTAAATATATCTCGCATTTTAGAGGAGTCTTCATGAGAGATAAACTCCCGAAAAAGCCTCATGTTAGAGAGTGTGGTATAGTTAACCTAGACTCATATAAAGGTCCTGGTACTCATTGGGTAGCATACTACAAAAAATATAATCGAACCAATTACTATGACAGTTTTGGAAATCTTCAGCCACCAATAGAAATAGTACAATATTTAGGAAAAAACATAAGCTATAATTATAAGAGGGACCAACAATTCAATACTGTTAATTGTGGTCATTTGTGTCTAAAATTTCTTTCCCAATTTAATTAAAAATTATTTTTTCTTTTTAAATTCGTAATTTTATTTATTAATCAATTCTAGAATATAATTTATAAATTTGTACATCTTTCTTAATAATACTTGTCATTTTTTTACCAAACTCAAAACATAATCTGGTTAAATCGACCTCAACATCTTTCTCATAATAACCTTTTATATCAGTTATTTGAACATAGGTTTTATTTAAATTAGAACATGTAGGAATATAAAAATTATCATAAAAAAATGCAATCTGCTTCTGAAGTATGCCATTCCAGCATATGAATGTTGTTAGAAATATTCCTATTCTGGTTATAGAGCGCCATGTTTCGCCGTCAATTTTGATTTTGTTACCATTTTGTTGTAGGACTAAGAAACAACGACCATCCTTTTGTCGAAAATCGAAATTGATATTTTCTTTGGGCGGGTCATTCATTAAATTGAATGAATCGAAAAATTCAAACTGGTCCAGCCGCACCTGAATGTACTCTTTGTATGTCATCAGGTGAAGCCACATGTCGCGAGAAAACCCAACGAAATCTTTCCGTTTATTTTGGAGCCATATTATAGGCTCGAATTTCCATGTAGTTGAGAATCCACATTTAACCTTTAAATTTAAATTAACGAAATACTCCATTTCAAAGACAACGTTGTGGTTTTGGAATTTATCCGCCGCTTTAGTTCTACGCTCCATTATCGTTGACTGAGTAAATTGTACTATAATTTTTTTCTTAAAGTGAAACCGTATATAAAGGCCGCTAAAAGAAAGTTACACCTATCAGTCTACCACGAAAACAGCTTGGACAATGTATAAAATCAAAAGGTCGGAAATTACCATATTGGATTTTCAATACTGTCACGGTAATGATAACGGTATATATATGAAAGAGCTGGCGTTTATGGGTGGTTCCTCTGTCGTACCAAATTACTTTCTATTCAAACAACCTTTCGGTTTTCGTGAATTAACTAAAGCAGGACGTGGGAAAAACAACTACTGCAAGAAATTCGTAAATGGGTTGGATTGGTCGGTGGGTTCAATAGACTACTGCAGTGTTGGCGATATTCTTACACCTCTAAATAGTTATAAGTATATTTTTGTCGTAGGTAAAGCTAAAAAAGACTTTTTATCAAAATATGTTAATACGACTATAATTAATCTTGAGGATAAAATGAGTCTATCAAATTTGAATAACTATTATACTTCTTGTCCAATTCATATGGATAATAGATTTAAGTGTGCTCTAAATAATTTATTTAAACTGTTTGTATTTATTGAGAAAAATTATCATCAGATTCAGGATTTTATCCTAGATGAAATAAATTACTAACAATTAAAAAAAAAAAAAAATAAAAAAGAAAAACATGTGTTTTATTTGCTCAAATTTGTTTTTATTTCTTTATAAATATAAAATGTAACTATACATAATAAAATTTGTGTGTGTGGATTTGTAAAATCTAGTTTGAAAAAACAACGTGGTCTCTTCTCACTAGTCACATTTTGCTTTTCGATTTTATTACCATTTACACCACATATATCAAAACCTAATCTTGGTAGCGCACGATCCAATTCCACATAATTTATTGGTACATTGTTCGTAGCTAGTCGCCTCAGCAGTGGACATGATTTTGACCAGCGCAGATGTTCAGAAATCGGAGAATCATTATGTTTCCAAGAATATATCTCAACTTCACAGAAATAGCATTTGGTCTTGTCAACTTCACCCGTATAAAACATTCCAGTCATAGCCAGTTCTTTGCAGCTAATGAAATCTAATGGCCAGTTTTTGAAGGTTTTCAATCGCTCCTCTTCATTTTGAAAATGGTTATCCATAATGTATTGATTATTTAAATTCGATAGTTTTAAATAAACCATTCTTCTCGCAGCGTTTGATAAATACTGTTTAGTAGAGAAATGTTAAGCCTCTCTTTTATAGCATGAAAATACCCCCACATGTTGATAATGAAAACAAATACAAATTTAGTTGAATATCATTTTTTGTTTATTTATTTACTTATATTATAAAATCATTGTAAATATGGTGAATAAAATGTCTCTATTGGTAAAATTTGTTTTATTTCTAATTTAAATATTGTGTTATCGGCTCCTTCACGCAGTGGTGTTTTAATCAGCGAAAATACTCCGTCACAAAAACGGTTTAATGCATCATCTCCTAAGGAATTAAATCTCGATGGTAAATATAGAATGCTATCCTCCAGTTTAAGCACAACTTTTTCACCATATTTTGTTGTCGTCCTATACGCTCCGCTGATAATATATTCCGTATTAAGATTTAGCTCCTTGATACTAACAATTTTTTTAAAGTTTAAAAAATTGAATGCCTTTACTAATTCAGTGTTAGACGACATCTTGAGAAGGTTATATTTGAACTGTATATATTTTTGAAAATTACTCGTCTATTTATACACGAGTATCGAAAAGATATGTACTATTAACATGAGCGACAATTGTTGCCACCGATTGAAATTTACATACTCTAAAAAGGTTACAGAAATCACCCCAAAACTTTCGAATAAAGAGAAAAACACCATTTGTTTATATGCATGAGTGTACTTTTATTATATACTTTTTTAATTATTTATTTTAAATACATATTATTAATAGATAATTAATTAGGGCATTAGGTCGTCTAATGTCCACGTGTCGGCTTCTCTTCTTATTTTTTCCATTTCTGCGACACTTATTATCGGTTGGTATTCGTCAACGCCATATTCTGAGAGTACTTGTCCATGCTGAAAATATGGTGCACACCATATTTCTTCCTCCTTCTTGGCTTGCATTTCAAGCACTTGTTCGAAGTCCTCATCCTTCATTGCGATGATGGCGTCAATTTCGTAATCCAAAAATTCTTCCGAATTCATTTTTTTTTTTTTTGTTTTTAAAATGTATTTTTTAATTTTAGTATTTGTCTCTACGCAGAGAAGATATGCTATGTACTGATTCACTGAAACGCTACATACCTTTTTATATTTCTATTTTTACAAACACATTGTTTTGAAGAGGTCCACTTTTTACACTCACAATGTCTTGAGCTATTATTTTCTAAGGGCTGTTTTAACACAAACCACACAATCAGAGTATCACTTTATAGACATTTTATACAAATCTGCTGGTATTCGTTTTAAGTTTTTCCCACACTTCTAGGTTGATTTCTCTGCAAACCGTTTTAAACCTTAACTATTATTAATTCTATACAATACTTCTTCTAACGAAATTAATGCACCCTTTTCGATTCTAATGAATTCTATGTGCACATTTGATTCTCAAAAACGAAAATAATAAAAACCTTTACACCTCCTAAATATTTAATTGACCTGCTTTACCACAAGTAGAGATTTTCTTCAATCACAACTCAAATGTATATTACCACAAATTTAGACAAGAATTCCACAGGTGGGACACCGTTAGATTTTCAAATGATAAAACTCACAAATATACCCCCCTCGGATTGCTTTTTTAATCTTCAAATACAAACCTTTTTGAAACATTATCAGCGATATCTAACCACATCTCACCCCTCCAGCTGAGTCGCCCTCGGGAACTACCCAGTGATGACGCATAACGCTGTCGCATACGCATTTCTAAGTCTGTCCCCGGATTGTATTCAATTAACACGATGTCGCACACGTACATATTCCTAAGTCCGTCCTCGGATTGCACTTCAATCCTCAATCCAGGTAAACAATTTTTGGTTGCCGAATTCTTTATATTTCAACGATGCATCGAATTCTAGTAGCCACGTTTAAATTTTACCAGCGATGGTACATTACACTGAAAAATACATGCTCCGAATTCTAGTAGCCACACAAATATTACCAACAATGACGCATTACACGGTAAAATACATGAATTTTTAAAATATTACCAACAATGGTGCATTACACGGCAAAATACATGAAGTTTTCAAAACATTACCAACGATGGCGCATAGCGTTGTTACAAACACTACCAACGTGGTGCATACATGAAGCGTTGTTACGTGCGTAATTCTTAACGACCTTTTGGCGGCATAACTATAGAAATATTATCAACGTAGTGCATTACACGGCCAAATACCACCAAAGTGGTGCATACATTCACTTTTCAGAACATTACCAACGAATGCATGAACCTTTCAAAACACTACCAACGTACCACCAAAGTGGTGCATACATTCACTTTTCAGAACATTACCAACGAATACATGAACCTTTCAAAACACTACCAACGTACCACCAAAGTGGTGCATACATTCACTTTTCAGAACATTACCAACGAATACATGAACCTTTCAAAACATTACCAACGTGGTGCATACATGAACTTCTCATAGCGTTGTCACGTGCGTAATTCTTTACGACCTTTCGGCGGCATGCCTATACACATACATGAACTGTTCAAAACACCACCAACGGGGTGCATACATTCACTTTTCAGAACATTGCCAACAATGGTACACAGCGTTGTCACGTGCGTAATTTTTAACGACCTTTCGGCGTAATTTTTAACGACCTTTCGGCGGATTAACGACCTTTTGGCGGCATAACGACATTTTGCGGCCCAACTATCTACAGTAGACATTTCCCCCCTACTGGTAGCGGTAATATTTTTCTCTATCTCCGGCTAAGTTCGAAGATGGGCCATATTGGTTCACTCCTTCTAGTACCTCCCCCACAAAGGGTTAACATTTAGTGAAATATTTATTCTTCAATAACTTCTATACTACTTATTTGAATCCTCTGAAATTCTACACATATGTAGTATTAGTTTATTGGTCACTATTACCTCGAGAAAAATGGGCGAAGTTGCCACGCCCCTTTTGGTACCTCCCACACAAATGGACAATTTTGAACCAAAAGTTAATAGCTTATAACTTTATTAGCAGTGCATACAAAGACTTTGTACAGTGTAATGGTTTAATAGTACCCACAATACAGTGAAAAATGTGCATTATTGCCATTCTCCTTTTGATACCTCCCACACAAATGGACCATTTTGTACCAAAAGTTACCAGCTTATAACTTTAATACCAGTGCATATAAATACTTGAAATTGTGTACAGTGTAATGCTTTTATAGTACCTAGAGGCCAGAGAAAAGTGACCGTTATTGGGACGCACCTTTTGGTACCTCTCACAGAAATGGACCATTTTGTACCAAAAGTAAACAGCTTTTAACTTTAATACCAGTACATACTTTAATGTTATTAAATGCAATTTATTTATTATTATTTATTTATTTATTTATATGAATTACAATACAAAGTAAATTTATATTCTAATTTTAAGGTCCAGGGAAAGGCCTGGTTACAAAGGCCTCTGGTGGGAATCGAAGCCTCTGGTGGGAATCGAACCCACGACCCCCAAACTCATAGGCGAGTACGCTACCAACTCGCCTACTGGGGCGCTCAAATGCAATTTAAATTGATAATAATTTAAATAAAACAAAACAATAAATAAATTTACTAATATTTTTTTGAGACTCAAAGTGAGGGTATTCATTAGTCGGTTTACCAGACTGAACTTTCTTACTTGTCTCAGTATCTTCCAGTCATATCCTCTAAGATGAGTCGAGTTTGGCAATATGTCGGACCCGAAATATCGGGATCTTGCATGTGTGAAAGCCGAGCAGTGATACAGAAAATATTCCATCGTTTCGATGTTTTCCCTGTATGCCCTGCATTCGTCGTTTTCTGCTAGTCCTATGCGATAAAGATGGGCTTGTATGCTTGAGTGTCCCGTTAGAACGCTCATCATCTTACTAATCTCGATCTTATTTAGTTTCAAAAAACAACTTGTTTTCTTCTTATATGGGTCACCACACTGTATCGTCGCAGTTGTTCTTACTGTTGCGCTATTCCACACAGATTTGTGAGGCATCATTGCGCAGTGCTTTAACTCATCCTCCGTGGTTTCGAAAGGTTTCCAATTTTATTACTCTAAGTTATCTGCCCTTTGAAGCCAAACTGTTTGCCCGTTCATTTCCAGTTGACCATGTGTTGATTAACCATTTATCGTTCTTTTACAGTCTAACGCAGTTCTGGATTTTACCCTTTCCGATGTTATTGCTTTGATCGCCATTTGGCAATCTGTGAAGATGTTGGCATATTTAGGCTTTCTGTTATTACTGAGTCAGTTCACACACTCCGTGATTGCTCGAACTTTTGCTTGAAATACTGTGTTATGGTCTGGGAGGCGGAAGTAAAGTTCGACTTCTGGTTCACCAATAAAAATTCGCAGACCCGTCCTTCCTCCTAGCTTGGACCCATCCGTGTAGTAGCTGATTCCCACTGGAACATGAGCCAGTGTTCCGTTTTCCCAGGAGCGTCTGTCTGGCACAAAACGAATCACTGTACCTGTAGGCCGAACTTCAGGAATGTGGTCGGAGATTTCTGGTGTTTGAATGTGACCAACTACAGATTCTAAAATCTTCTGTTGGTACGTCTCGATTTAGCCATTCACCCATCACTTGTAGACGTCTTGCTGTGAGGGCTGCCTCATACTTTAAACGGATGTCTATTGGTTGGATGTGCAGTATAGTCTCCAATGCACTTGTTGGTGCGGTTCTAATTGCCCTGCTTATGCCTAGACAGCACATGCGTTGATTTTTTTTGGAAAGGTATTATGTTGCACTTCTTGGCCATTGATGTCCCCCACACTACAGAGGCGTCTAAAAGTTATTATTGAAATAAAGATAAATCTCTCGAAAAAATTGAGGTTTAACCATATATTTTAGCATAACTGGAGAACTATTAATCGCCGGTTAAAATATTTTTTTTTGGCGATTTTTTCCTTTCTTTATTGCCAGCAATAAACAATTTTTCTGCAAAAAATCAACTTTTTGTAATTTTGCTAACGATTGTTACTAAACCACTATTGCTAGGTGGAAGGGATATTTCCAAAATTTGTAGCAATCATAATTTAATTAAATTTAACGCATATGGCTTATACTTCAAAATGTGGTTCAAATACTTAAGGTACGTTTCATGAAAATTTTAAATAAAATACAAAAAAATTACCTTATTTTTTTATTGTTTTGATTTATATTTATAAAAAACAAATTTTTAGGTTTCTGATAAAAATATATAGTTTGTGGCATAGTGTTATTATAAATTCAATATTTCAAAAATATTAACTCTTTGTGGGGGAGCTACCAGAAGGAGTGGACCAATATGACCCATCTTCGAACCTAGCCTGAGATAGGTGAAACTTTAACCACATATAATATTTGAACCCAATCGGTATCTACCTTCGAAAGTTATCGTGTGCCCCAGCTAGACAGACGGACGGACAAAAGAACCTCAAATAAATTAAAATATCCTACGAGGTCTTAACTCATTCCCTCGATATGTTATATTTGTTTACGCAAATTATCGTGATTTAATTTTAAAAGTGCAATTTGAACACAGAATGTTATATTTGTAATGGGGATAATAGTACTGCAAAAAATATTTGGGATATTGAAACATATTTACACTATGTTGTCGCATAGTGTAAAAGTATCGGCTGTTAATTTATTTCGGAAGTCTTGTAATAGAAATTCTATACGGTGATGTATTTTAAAAATTTAACAATCAAAATCCTGCGAAAATGGGAGACGCTGTAAACTTGAGCTGATTGAAATCAAAGGTGATTTTTATTAAATTTGTTGGGTGTAGTTGGGGGAAACAGGGATCTATTTTTGAAATATGAAGACATTTGATATGGAATAAAGTATTTGCATCCACACATACTGAAGGCAGTGAATGTGATACATTCTCCTACACACTCAGAAACACACACACGGACACACATGCATCTTTAGAAATGACAAATATGATACTCTCACACGCCACGACATTCTCACTCCTGCTGACATTTGCATTGAAAATTATGTGGATCAGGATCGCATATCACTCACATACAGATACATTCACACACACACACACACACACACACACACACATATCCATGCTCTTGTGCACAATGGGAATGTGTATTGTTATGGCATCGTTGTTGTTATTATTTTTGCCTTTTGTCAGGATAAAATGTCACAAAATATAATGCCATACCAAAACCAGGAGTCATCTTGTGCCGGCATCAACACATACATGTAGAATGTATGGGTTTATGGCTAAGAGTGGATATTTGCGAGCACACACACAGGCACTCACACTCATATCTCAAATCGGTGTTGTTGGTGGTGTTGAAAAGTACGGTGTGTTGGTGTGGGAATGGTGTAGTGGAAATCCATGACTTGGAAATGGATGGTTTACCTTCAAACACATTTAGAATTTAGATTGCAAATATGCGTCACCGCATACCATTTCAACAGTCAAATACACAAAACCAAACCAAATGCACACATCAACACACACATACACACTCCCATACAACCATCCATCCATCCACACCTACACTAATATATATAAACATATACCACATGTGCAGTGATACAAATGCAAATACATAAATAGCCATATTTATATCCACAAACACCGCTACACACACGTGTATGCACACACAAATGTATAAAATACACTTGCATCCTTTCACACATTCGTCTTCTTCACTTCGCCATCTTCCACTTCTGTGCACCGTTTTTGGTAGACATGTGTTAAGTATGGTAAACGTGAAGAGGATTAATGTCATTTTTGTATATCTCAGGGTGCCACCTTGTGAAGTGAATCCCTAAAGGATACTCCAAAAGGTTTTACACAATGCATCTAAGCTCCGCTACATAAGTAGTAGTATTTTCACTAACTTCAACTATAGAGACACAGAAACGCATACACACACACATACAAAAGAAAAAAAGAAAATGGGAATTTTTATTTTACATCAGAATTTTTTTTTCAGTATTGAGACACGTCAAGCTCAATCTCAAAGTAGTCAAACTATAACATAAACTAGAATGAAGTGGGGATATGTCTATTTTCAAAAATGTTGTACATTCTTTGTCAGACTGTTGTCATTGCAAAAGTGATTGAAAATTTCGATTTTAAAGACATTGAGATGTTTGGTACATAGGTTAATGGGAAATGTTTTTTGGTTGGAAATTGTCAATTTGCGTAGGCCTGGACCCTATGTCCGTGTGGCCAAACTGCAATCTAAAATAGTATAAAATGGAGGAAATTTTCTTTCTAAAAGTTTATTCATATGAGACGATCTTATTAGGTGGCTCCGCACTGATGCCCTCATGTTTATTAAGAGACGATCTTTACGAAATCAATCTGCACCGAGAGTCGTCTTCTTTACTAGAACACAATCTTCTTTTATATGATCTATACTAAGGTCATCTATTTTTCGAGTATATGAGATCATCTTTAGTGAGGTATTTTTCTTAATATGGGACCAACACTACTTTCTCAATAGGAGATTATCCGTACTGTAGACCCATTCCTTAATAGGAAATGATATCTACTGAAGTCATCTACTCCAATAGGAGATGATATATGCCAGGGTCGTCGTCCTTAAGAGAATGATCTCTACTGAGGTTATGTTCCTTAACCAAGCAGTTTGATACACAGAGTTATGAATAATACTGAAATATCTGCCAGACTTCTTAGAATGGCCGACCTCGATCTATCCAGACGTCGCACAATGGGAAAAAGGGGGTAAATACGCGCGCATAGCAGTATTTTCTACCTCATGACTATACCGTTAGAGTTGAAACATATTGTTGTCAACATTGCGTTAAAAGTCTACAAAACCGGGTAATGCTTTTGAAATTGAAACCAAAACAACATAAATAGGATAAAATCGTCGTCTGCAATATTTTTGAAAGCCGAAGTGTTGCACTAATGCACTTACACGATGCGTCGTCGATTGTTAATAAAAAAAGTTAAATTAAAAACAAAAATTAATCGGTCCACTCTAATATACATAAACTGCAGAAGCGTTTAACTATATTTTTATAGTTTTTGTAGAAGAAGAAAACTATAAAAATTACACATATAATCCTAATAATATTAATGGGATCGCAATTCTTGTTCTCTTGCCGAAATTTCGTAAAAGTTATTTTTTTGGACCAAGAAAATCGGTCCATATATTTCGGGAATATCGGTTCATAGATAGATGTAGCTCGCACACATATTTTCTATATTTAAAGTAAAGAAGCACATATTAAAAGTACAAAAATCTGCCATAATCGCAAAAATTCGCAGATAAACTAGGTACTGTTGGATACACTACTAAGTCATCTATCTTCTCTATGTCATATGGTAGTGATCCCACGTGATCCAAAAAAGTTGTATTCCATTTACTGTGTATATTTTTTTTGAAAAACAAAAAAACTGTATTATTACTTGGAAATATATCTTCATTTAAAGACGTTATAACAACGTCTTATACACAAGAATTAAGATTAATATAACCTTATTATATGTTACAAGTCCGGTCGCATTTCACCAACAAACGAGAATACTAAAAGCATTTTAGTATAGACATTTTATCATCGCATTTTTATTTGCATATATTAGTAAAAAAACAATCTTTGAATGGTCATAACTCGGAATGGCCTAGAGATATTTTCATAAAATTTGAAGGTATTTTCATTAAATGTTATACACAATAAAACAACAATCCCAAAAAACTGATTTTTGAAAGTTGTTTTCAAAGTCCTATGCGCGCATATTTCATCATATTTTCCCATCGTGCGTCGTTTACTCAATGCGGGACAATTACAAAGCAGATGCTTAATACTCTTCACATATTCCACGTCTTGCTCATCTGCACAGCTTTTGCGGAAGTTATTGAACTCAATTCTCAACCTGATTGTGTGTTCGCCGATAAGGCAGTGTCCCGTCAGAACTGACTTAGTGTAGTATAAAACTTTTGCCTCTCCAGGGCGAGGAGGTATTTGGACCTTCTCAGGTCGTTTCATGGACATTTTGTCTAGCTACCCTCTGTATATTTCTGTCCATATCTGACAGAACGCCAAGAATTCTTCTTGCCTAAGCGTAAGCTTTCATGTTGGTAAATTCTGTAAATTCTTCGAAAATTTTTAATGTCGTCCCTATCCTATCAACATTATCGGCTTAGAAGTTCAAAGGTATATATATATATATGTATGCCCAGTTACCTATATGAGGTATATATTACATAAACCGTTCATCCATCTCCTTAAAAGATCTGTGACGGTCGAGGACTATTTGTGAATTAAAGGATTTAGATAATGGCAGGTTGTCTGTTCTAGTACATAACGACGCCAGTATAGGTCACTATGTTTCGACTTAATCATTTGGCGACCTTCCTTATCGTTGTTGTTGTAGCAGCTTGGAGACGCTGAGTTGATAATCCTTAAGTCTATTACTATTACAGACTTCGTTCTGGCATATATCCGACTATCGCGGGAACCTTATGTTGTTTTCATCCACTCAATGTTGCCCGGTTGTAAATTAACATTCGTCTGTTAATTTCAGGGAATGGATGTTATTTGAGTGTTGCCGTTTCTATTCTCCACTAGAAGCGCTGCATTTCTGTTAATAGTTCTCATGGTGTTATGTCTATTTTTAGCTTCCCTGTTGACTTGGGTGGTACGAGTAGTGCGCCCGGTGAGTTTTTTTTTAGCTGTAGAAACTCGAATTAAGATGAAAACATGAAATGTTGATGTTAAATTTTTCCGGTGCTATGGCTGGGAGTTAAACCAAACACCTTCGAGATCCAAGTCTAATGCACTAACCACTAAGCTACCGAAGGCCACCTTCCTTGCCGTCATTATTTTGGCTGTATATAAACGGCAAGTATCTGTTAGTCAGTTAGTTTGTCAAGGATAAGTTATTTAGAGTGTATTCCGTGGCCAACATTTCCATCAAGCATTGAATCATCTGTAAAGCTCAACATCAAGTTTCAGCCAAAATATTCACGATACGATAAAATTCGAATTGGAGCTAAACCAAAAAAACACAAATTGAATTTTATTACTTTCGATAAGCATTTTCAGAAATTAAAGTTAAAACGCAGTCAACTTTTTATGTGTTGCTAGTTACCGTACACCACATTACAATGCTGTACACGGGAAAGTTTCTCTTTCCACTTTGGTTCTTTTTTCCAAGTGATGGTAATTTCAAAAATTCATTGTAATTTTTTTTTTGAAAAGAATTAATTTCTTTAGACCGTTATAGGATTGCCTGAAAATTGTACAAATTTTGGAAATTAATTATTATTTCATTTATAGTAGACGGTACGTTTATTATCCCCCCCCCCGCTATAGCCAAAAAGTACTAATCCACTATTAGTTCCTTTTTAACTTAGAAAGTGTGCATTATAACAAGTAAGAAAGTTCAGTCGGGTAAACCGACTTATGAATCCCATCACATTGAGTCCCAAAAAAATATTAGTAAATTTATTTATTTTTTTGTTTTTTTATTTTTATTAAATTATTATAAATTTTAATGCCATTTAATAACTTTAAAGTATGTACTGGTATTAAAGTTATAAGCTGTTAATTTTTGGTGTAAAATGGTCCATTTGTGTGGGGGGTACCAAAAGGGGCGTGCCAATAACGGCCACTTTTCTCTTGACTCTATGTACTATAAAAGCATTGCACTGCACGAAATTTCAAGTATTTATATGCACTGGTGTTAAAGTTATAAGCTGTTATCTTTTGGTACCAAAACGTCAATTTGTGTCGGAGGTACCAAAAGGGGCGTGACAATAATGCCCATTTTTCACTGTACTGTAGGTACTATTAAACCATTACACTGTACAAAATTTCAAGTCGTTGTATGCACTGGTAATAGAGTTATAAGCTATTAACATTTGGTTCAAAATTGTCCATTTGTGTGGGAGGTACCCAAAGGGGCTTGACAACTTCGCCCATTTTTCTCGAGGTAATTGTGACTAAAAAACTAATACTATTTGTAGAATTTCAGAAGATTCGAGTAAGTAGTATAGAAATTATTAAAGAATCAATATTTCACTAAATGCTAACCCTCTGTGGGGGAGGTACTAGAAGTAGTGGACCAATATGGCCCATCTTCGAACTTAGCCGGAGATAGAGAAAAATTTTAGCGCATACCAAATTTTAAGTCAATCGGTTACTCCTTTCGAGAGTTATCGTGCGCACCAGCCAGCAGACAGGCAGACAGACAGACGGACGGACATTGCTCAAATGACTTAAAATTACCCAAAGTGGATTTCCGCCAAACATGCTTAGGGTTTTAGGCCACTCCTTCGATGTGTTACACTTTTGGCTCGTAGCAAATGATATATACCCTCGTCACACTAAAGTGAGGGTATAAAAATACGCATTATGAAAATCAGTTAAAACTGTATTCCCTTGAGAGTATACTGTCTTGGGGCCTTTTGGTCCTATTTTTATCACAAAAGTACGAATTTCTAAGAAAGGACACCATTTAGCACAGATTTACGATATTGTATTATATTTAGGACCATGTTGTCGCATTTTTACCCCAAAATGGACGATTTTGGAAAATCCATATCTATGACAGAAGTTTGGACTTATTTTCAAATCAAAAAGTACGAACTTTGAAAATCAATTACTAAAATGTTATATACATATTTATTTTTATTACAAAATATATAATTTTCTAAAACAATAAGTACTACATGATGTTACATTTGGGCCAATTGCGTATCCGTTTTATCGTAAAATGAATACATTACAAAATCGTAATTATTCCATATCTGTAAAAGAGTTTTGCTCTTTTGTTATCTACCCCGTTATTATTCACAAAAATTACGAACTTCGAATTTCCGTTAATATTGTATAACTTTTTTGGCCATTTGAATGGAAAAAAGTACGATATAGCATTATATTTGGTCCCATTTTGTCCCCTTTTTACTTCAAAATGGATACATTTCGAAAACTCATTAACAGTTCATCTCTATAAGAGAAGGTTGGACTAAGTTTTACCTTAAAAAAGTAAAAAATTAGATAGGATACAATATTTGGACTCCATTGTCACTTCATAAAAAGACGAATTTTGAAAATAAATTAAAATTGTATCTCCTTGAGGGTGGACTTTATTCGGGCCCTTTTCTCCACATTTTTATCACAAAATGTGAAATTTTCTTAGAAAAGGTACGATATGCCTTCTGAACACGTTTATGAAACAAACACGACTTTATACTATATTTGGACCAATTGTGTCCCCTTTTTCTCCCTAAAATTTACGAATTTCGAAAATTCGTTAATATCAAATCAAAGACAAATAGAATACACCAAGACATTCCTTCCCGTAGCGAGTAAGTGTCAGTGACGAACGAATAGGAATTTCATTCCAACGTGTGAGGGTTTTCGCGGATTTTCAGACCGAGTTTCCCAAACTTTTTGTAGTTTTCACAATTAAATATATTAATCGATAAGTGCAACCAAGTTTAATCAATGTTAGCGGAAA
The DNA here is from genome assembly GCA_963930755.1 of Eudasyphora cyanicolor. Lineage (NCBI taxonomy): Eukaryota > Metazoa > Arthropoda > Insecta > Diptera > Muscidae > Eudasyphora > Eudasyphora cyanicolor. The sequence goes on from OZ005734.1 coordinate 69,029,034, forward strand.
TCTGTTTTTTTCGCATTTGACAGTTCATTCCTATTCGTTTGTACCTGATTTTGACGTTTCGTCCGGAAGGAATGTCTTCTTATATTCTATATTATATTCTATTTTGTCTTTGGCCCTTATTACCCAAAAAACGAATTTCTAATTATCGTTAATATTTCATACATGTACGAGTATACTCGTATAGCCAACAGAAACGAAATTGGGCGTAACAACAAGAAAAATGGAAATTCAGTTTTTGATTGATTTCGGTACATTGCATCAAAATACACATCCTGACAAATTTTTAGCAACCTACTGTAAAAAATTGTGTTATTATTAATGACATTCAGAAGGGTTTAACAACAAAATGATCTATTTTTTCATAGTTAAAAATTCTTATTTCACGCAATTTGACAAACCGATTATAGATCATGTTTGTGTGAATTTATTTATGCATCCAGCCCCGTTTCTGGTGACGGGTCTAGCATCATATCGTTTCTGATGACGATATGAGACATGAGGGTTGGACTTTCCTCATTCCATTTTAACCCTGAAAAGTAAGTACTTCGAATATCTGTTTATATTCGATCTGAGTAATTTAATTAAGGGCGATGGCATATACGGTTCGTGCTCTCAGAGAGTACTAATTTCAAAAATCAGTTATAATTTAATCTCTACGAGACGTACCCCACATTTGTCTAATTTCCTTTATTAGTAACAAAAAAGTCAAAATTTGTCAGACCCAAAAATGGTGTCGACCGGTGTTTCAATTATATCACCTTGAGAGTGTACTATAAGTATATTTGGCCCTTTTCTCGCTTTTTATTACAAAAAGTGATATTTTCTGAGAATGGGTATGATATGCTTTTTGAACTCGTTTAACACGACATGATAATATATTTGGGCCAATTGTGTTCCATTTCCCCCTAAATGAACGAATTTCGAAAATTCGTTAAAAGTTCAAAAGGATACTAAATTTCCAAACTGGCCCTACCCCTATTTTATATTATGAGTACACATTGAATTTGGCTGATATTAAAATAAAGTAAAAGCACGAATTTTGAAAAAGAAAACACTTTTTATCCCGAGTCTACGTTTCTAAGGGTAACCTAAAATGATTATAGGAATAGACGTTTGAATTTGAGTTGTCACAGATATATCTTTTTGTTTAATTTTAATCCCAAAAAGAACTATTTTGGATAAAACACTTTTAATCCCTTCTCTAGTTTCCAAGGGCTACTAACTCGAGCCATTTGGTTTTGCCATTGATACAACATTTCTGTTCTAATTTTTCCCTCAATTTATCTTCCCGGTTCCATTTACATTGCTTATTTCACCACCCTCGTTTCTAATTGTATTCAAATTTCTTGCGCCACCCAAGAGAAAAATTGATAACTGTTATACTACAATTGGACATACATTTGTACACAATATGTGTTCATGTATGACAAATATGATACATATGTAGTGGTGGTTGCTACGATAGGAATGTTGCACAGCAATTTGGCACTGCCATGGCATCTGAGTGAGAGTGTGTGTGTGTGCGTGCGTGTGACTGAGTATGGGTGTGAATGAAGAACATTTTATGCCTATGTTTGTGGTGATGATACATTTTTGTGTTTGTGTGCAGACCGGAAATTGTTATGCATTTGGTTGTTGTTGTCGTCGTTGTGTTCGTTTGTTTGGTGTGAAGTTTTTTGTTTCTTTCTTATTTTGGGGCGGCGGGGGGTGGTGGGGAAATCAAAATGTTAAACATTTCATCATTTTGCTCTGCTGTATCCAATTTGTTTGTATGAATGGGTGAATAGATGGAAGACAGTCAGTCTGTTCGTTTGTTGTCGTTGTTATTAGTGTAAAACAACGACACAATACATTTTTGGTGTTTTATCGCCGGTGAAAAGCGGCATCATTGTGCCTATAACAAATCATGTTTACTGGGGTGGAACATTAGGGAAAAATATAATTATCAGAAGAAAAAGGGTATGCTGTTTTTATGCTTAACATATAAATTTCAGAGCGCCCCAGTAGGCGAGTTGGTAGCGTACTCGCCTATGAGTTTGGGGGTTGTGGGTTCGATTCCCACCAGAGGCTCTGGTCTGTCGCTGCAAAATTTAGCCATATGGTCTTTGTAACCCGGCCTTTCCCTGGACCTTAAAATTAGAATATAAATTTACTTTGTATTGTAATTCATATAAATAAATATATAAATATAAATTTCATTAATTTTAAGTAAATTTTCCTAATTTTAAGTACAAAACGTACTTATTTCAAATATTAAGGACGTCTTAGGCGCCAAAACTTAATTTTAAAACAATTTTTTTCTTACGAATTGCACTGTCATTTGATAATATTAAAGAGCTTAACCCTTTGACGACCATAGGATTGGAAAAAATAAAAACTTTTTTACTTCTCTGAGCTACTCCTAGAAAAATTAAAAAAATGGTCGAAAGATTTTAGTGGAATCAAAAAATTACGTAGGTTTTCTTTTGACTACATAAAAATTTAAAGCAAATTGGGACATTTTAGACATACGTATGGTAAAAATTGTAAAACAATTCGGATGGGACATATATGTCCCAGTGGTCGTCAAAGGGTTAAAGGTGTTCCACCAGAACATATTCAGAGCTTTTGCTATAAAAATATCGCTCACTCACTTCAAGAGTGACATAACTCAAAATTTAAAATTTTTGAGGTTGTCTTACAAAAATTCGAATTTTGCAAATTTCCATAAATTAATCTCAGCGAAATTTGGTCTATAAGTAAACAACCCTATTTCGGATTATTCAAGCGTACTTAAACATCTTATTTAATGTTACTTATCTTTTTAAACGGACTTAAAGTTACACATCTTGGCAATTTTCAATTTTGAGTTATGACACTCTTGAAGTGAGTGAGCGATATGATTCGTCTTCTCTAGACTACAGATTTTCACTATCGTTTAAAGGCAGTAAAAATGTAATAAAAATAAAAAAACCCTAATGTATGCATCCATGATGTGTCTCTTTCAATACCATATTCCATTTTCCACTTAGTAATAGAGGTGCTTCTTGCACCACCCTAATGTCTGCATCCATGATGTGTCTCTTTGAATCCCCAGGTGTACTTCGAACTGTGGCCATGTGTGGATAACTTTGTATTGAGTTGAAGTTATTTTGAAATGACAAAAATTACAAAGGCTCAACTTGGAAATGTTTCATTTTAATTTTGTGACACCCAAATAAAATTCAAACATTTGTAGAGCAGAGAATTCCATGCATCCATTTATATGACCATATCTATCCATACACATTGTACATATGAAGTCCTGACCTGTCATGGCCCATGCTATCCTCTGTAATACTCTCTGCCTCAGTGCTCTCCTTCGGCGTTCAGCATCAGGCGGACATACACTCACTATTCCATGCTCTGGGCGTTAGAAGCAGAGCATGACTGTGTGTCTCCCTCCACTCGATTTCATACTATCTGCATTGTATGCCATTAATCTTCACAGCAATTCATTTGTCTTTTCCAAAATTTTTCAAAATCCCTCAAAAAAAAGAGCACACACACACGGACACATAGCAAAACAAACAAAACCAAAAAAATGAAAAGAAATAAAAACTAGAATACATCAACTCACAGTTATTTATTAAAGTAATTTTCCATTGTTGAGCAATATTTTGTGCAAAATGGAATCGTTTGATTCACAAATACGTAAATGTGTGATAGGTGACACAGTGGTTATAAACTGGGAAATGTTCAAAGCTTTGAAGGAATTCTGAGTCTAAGAGCATTTGAAGCTTTGAGCAACATAGAGGTGTTTGTGTAGACATTATAGAGCAAATATTTTTAATTCGAAATTTTGAAAAATAATAATCAAATTTAAGACAATCTTAAAGTTTGTTGTGTGTATGATTTTTGAAAATCTCTAAGGGGCATTGGTTGCATTTTTTACACACAAAAAAAGTTTCCTACTTCACTTGCTGGTTATTGTTCTGTCCCTATCGGAGCATAGAACAATCCATTATTTATAGAATAACTGCAGATATTTTTTGAACTTCTGTGACATATAAATAATTCTAATAATTCTATAATTCTATAGTCAACTACCAAGCCCAACTTTAGATATTTTCTTTCTTTACTATGTACCAACTTATAACGGGCGTTTTTTTAGCTGCATGAAAAGTTTCGATATCGGATTGACAACTGCTAATATCAATCTGTGTTGACTTTTCTGTTCAGTAAAGTTTGGAAAGTCATCTTAAATCGTTTAACGCCAGAACAACGCTTCCAAATTGTGCAAATTTACTTTGAAAAACCAGTAAGGAAAGGCTAAAGTCGGGCGGTGCCGACTATATAATACCCTACACCACTCTCGTAATATTGAATAACTCTGATATATAAATTTTGTAATTCATGTATAAATTGTTTACATAAATTTACTTTGGGACATTTTATACTTAAATAATACCTTGTACCACAGTGTGGTGTAGGGTATAAAAACAATTGGATCTAAAGAGCCAAATCGGATGAAACATATATATGGGAGCTATAGCTAAATCTTTACCGATTTTCTTCAAATTCGGCAATGTTGGTTCATGAATCAAGAAACTCTACCATTCTAAATTTCAAAACGATTGGATGTAAAATATAGCTTCTATAGAACTAAAGGGCCAAATCAGACGAAACATACATTTGGGAGCTATAGCTAAATCTTAACCGATTTTCTTCAAATTCAGTAGTGTTGGTTCATGGATCAAGAAACTCTACCATTCTAAATTTCAAAACGATTGGATGTAAAATACAGCTTTTATAGGACTAAAGGGCTAAATCGGACGAAACATATATATGGGAGCTATAGCTAAATCTTAACCGATTTTCTTCAAATTCCGTAGTGTTGGTTCATGGAACAATAAACTCTACCATTCTAAATTTCAAAACGATTGGATGTAAAATACAGCTTCTATAGGACTAAAGGGCCAAATCGGACGAAACATATATATGTGAGCTATAGCAAAATCTTAACCGATTTTCTTCAAATTCGGTAGTGTTGGTTCATGGATCAAGAAACTCTACCATTTTAAATTTCAAAATGATTGGATGTAAAATACAGCTTCTTCAGGACTTAAGAGCAAAATCGGACGAAACATATATATGGGAGCTATAGCTAAATCTTAACCGATTTTCTTCAAATTCGGCAATGTTGGTTCATGGATCAAGAAACTCTACCATTTTAAATTTCAAAATGATTGGATGTAAAATACAGCTTCTTCAGGACTTAAGAGCAAAATCGGACGAAACATATATATGGGAGCTATAGCTAAATCTTAATGATTTTCTTCAAATTCGGCAATGTTGGTTCATGGATCAAGAAACTCTACCATTCTAAATTTCAAAAAGATTGGATGTAAAATACAGCTTTTATAGGACTAAATGGCCAAATCGGACGAAACATATATATAGGAGCTATAGCTAAATCTTAACCGATTTTCTTCAAATTCGGTAGTGTTGGTTCAAGGATCAAGAAACTGTACCATTCTAAACTTCAAAAAGATTGGATGTAAAATACAGCTTCTACAGGACAAAAGAGCAAAATCGGACGAAACATATATATGGGAGCTATAGCTAAATCTTAACCGATTTTCTTCAAATTCGGCAATGTTGGTTCATGGATCAAGAAACTCTACCATGCTAAATTTCAAAACAATCGGATGTAAAATACAGCTTCTATAGGACTAAAGGGCCAAATCGGACGAAAGATATATATGGGAGCTATATCTAAATCTGAACCGATTTCAACCAAATTCAATAGCGATCTTAACAGCCGCGAAATACTCTAAACTGCAAAATTTCAGAACGATCGGAGTGAAATTGCGACCTGTAGTCGACGAACAACTTTACATGGACAGACGGACGGGCGGACATCGTTAAATCGACTCAGCTAGTGATTCTGAGTCGATCGGTATACTTTAAGGTGGGTCTAGCTGTGTTATTTTCAGGTGTTACAAACATCTGCCGTGAAACAAACTTATAATACCCTGTACCACAGAGTGGTGTAGGGTATAATAAATTTGTTCGCGAAGTTCAAATCAAAGTATTGTGGCTATGTCAATAAGCAAAATTGCCGTATTTGGAGCGAAGACAATCCTCAAGAAGTTAACGAATCACCATGAAATCTATTAAAATTGACTGTTTGATACGGATTGCACGCTGGCGGTATCGTTTGCACACTGTCGCTATTTTTTTAAAATGAGGAAGTAGCTGTCGTTACGGCGAATGGCGAGCGCTATCGAGCCATGCTCACTGCATTTTTGTTTCCAAAAATTAATAAGATAAACACCAACGATATTCGGTTCCAACAAGACGGCGCAACCTGTCATACAGGACGTTTAACAATCGATTCATTGCAAAATAAATTTGGTGACAACTTTATTTCCAGAAGTGGTCCTGTGCACTGGCCTCCTGGTTCGTGCGAATTCTTAAGCCCTAAGTGACTCGATAAAAACATAGTGTCCCAAAATCAAGTCCAGGAGCACACAATTTCCATAGCGGGTTTCTCAGTTAATTAGACTTAGAAAACATATGAGCCTTTAAAAAGGAAAAATCCACCAGAGTCTTTCAGGATTGGGAACGCAAGTAGAACCCAATAAATTAGGTAGAGATGTGGATGGCACTTCCGAAGTCTCTAAGTTAAAAAATATTTACCTATGCTTCATGATCGATAGGGTATCTTAAAATATTTCAGGATCCCTGCACGAGAAGCACTCACGAATCACAGAAGATGCTCCTGAATATACATGTTCACTGCACAATATCTGCGATGCAGTTCATCTGTAATTGCAACTGAAGCTATGATCGTTAAAGAGCTTCAAATTATTGAAATCGCTAGGGACTTCGGGCAGTATTAATCGTTGAACTTCGAAAACTGGTCCCAACTGGTCGTCAACTAAGGTGTAGGTAACCCAACTGGTCCTCTTCTATGGAATAGGTAACCCAACTTGTCGTCTGCTAAGGAGTAGATAACTCAGCTGGCCCTCTACGAGGTGGTAAATAACCGAAATGGTCATCTACCAGGGTGTAGATAACTTAGCTTTTCGTTTGCTGAGGAATACTGGTGGTTTACTAAAGAGTCAGATACTAAGGAATAGTTCATACAATTTCGTTCTTTTAGCTCTAAGACGCTTAATTAACGAGATATTGCCATTTCAAGGTTTGCTAAGGAAATCCAAATTTTGGCCAAAAACAAGTTATAACAACAAGATATTCTCATTTTATTTAAGAGTACATAACCCAACTTGTCATCTTCTAAGGAGTAGATAACCTCATCTACTAACGGGTATATAATCCAACTGTATCTCAACAAAGAAGTAGATAAACCAATTTTTCGTCAACTAAGGCGTAGATAACCCAACTGACCCTCAACTATGGAGTATACAACCCAACTTGTAGTTTGCAAAGTCGTGGATAACCCAACTGGCTCTTTACTAAGGAGTAGATAACTCAACTATCGCTCTACTAAGAGGTACTTATACAGTGTGGAGCGCGGGCAATTTGAACATTATTTCTGTATATAATTTTCCACGTAACACTGGAGAGTTTTTTTTAAATTTGTTAATGTTTGTTTATTTTACAATAATAAATTAGCCGGTCCTTTTTTCAAAAATCGTGTTCACAAAAATTGAACGATTGAAAGTTCAAAAACCCCTTAGCGTTACCTAAGGAAAACGATTATCTAACGAAATAGTTTTGTTTTCTTGGATTTCAGATGATCCATCACCGAGTTATGATGGACACCGCAATTCTTCTTTTTCCGAGACGCTTCCGAATATCTGCCAATCCATATTTTTAATATTCCTTCATGAAATTTGTATACAATCAAGATATAGCCGAAATATTTTGGGGATATTCACTAAAAAAACAAGCTTTCATTTGGGATGCGGACAACCGCGATATATTTCTTTCACCCGTCCTAATGGACATGGGACGTCAAAACGTTTCCTCCATTCAACCTAACCTAAACTAACCTAAGCTAAGCTAGTAGAGAACCAATACTTCATTAAATGTTGACCCTTTGTGGGTCATGTACCGCAGTGAGTGTTTCGACATAATTCATCTTCGAGTTTAGCATGGGATTGAACAAAAAAAAAAAGTAAGAAAGTTCAGTCGGGTAAACCGACTTATGAATCCCCTTGAGTCCCAAAAAAATATTCGTAAATTAATTTATTTTCTTGTTTTAATTAAATTATTATCACTTTAAATTGCATTTAGTAACTTTAAAGTATGTACTGGTATTAAATTTAAAAGCTGTTTACATTTGGTACAAAATGGTCCATTTGAATGGGAGGTACCAAAAGGGGCTTGCCAATTACCGTCACTTTTCTATGGAATATAGATACTATAAAAGCATTACACTGTACAAAATTTCAAGTATTTGTATGCACTATTATTAAAGCCATAAGATACTAACTTTTGGTGCAAAATGGTCCATTCGTGTGGGAGGTACCAAAACGGGAGAGACAATAATGGTAACTTTTCTCTGGAATTTAGATAATATAAAAGCATTACACTGTACAAAATTGCAAGTATTTGTATGCACTGGCATTAAAGTTAAAAGCTGTTAATTTTTGGTGCAAAAATGTCCATTTGTGTGGGAGGTACCAAAACGGGCGTGCCAATAATGCCCACTTTTCTCTGGACTCTAGGTACTATTAAAGCATTACACTGTACAAAATTGCAAGTATTTGTATGCACTGGTATTAAAGATATAAGCGGTTAACTCTTGGTGCAAAATGGTCTATTTGTATGGGAACTACTAAAAGGGGCGTGACAACTTCGCCCATTTTTCTTGACTAATACTATGTGTGTAATTTCAGGAGATTCGAGTAAGTACTATAGAAGTTATTAAAGAATCAATATTTTACTAAAAGTTAACCCTTTGTGGGAGAGGTACTAGAAGGAGTGGACCAATATGGCCCATCTTCGAACATAGCCGGAGATAGAAGAACATATTACCACATACCAAATTCAAAGTCAATCGGTTACTCCTTTCGAGAGTTATCGTGCGCACCAGCCAGCGGACAGACAGACAGACATACGGACGGACAGACATTGCTCATTCGACTTAAAATGGCCCAGAACGGATATCCGCCGAACATACTTAGGGTCTTACATCACTCCTTCGATGTGTTACACTTTTGGCTCGTAGCAAATGATATATACTCTCCTCTCTAAGGTGAGGGATAAAAAGTATGAAATTTACTAAATTCTGTTAGAGATTCCAGAACAGTGTAATTTTTTTTCATCAGTCAATCAAAACTCATTGGTCAGTCATTTTAAAATACGTAATTTCAATATATTGAAATGATTGCAGCGTATGTCATGGGTAAATATATTAATGTATGAATTTACGAGTATTACTCGGATCTTAGGTCTTTTGAGAATATTTTCCAATATTCTCTGATTTCAGATGCTAATGACATTTGCAATGTTTTTTTTTTATTTTTTCGCCAACTACAAGATGTTTTTTTTTCGCATAGAGAAATAATGTGTTTATTTATTATTTTGAAATCGAGGATGGAGACCTAACAAATGAGTAAGATTTGACATGTAATGAACGGTATGTGTGAAATGAGAGAAGTTGCATTTAGAAAATACATTGTTGATTGAAACTACTGTACCTTCAAAATATTACTACAATACAACTTCTAAACACACACACACACAGTTGTTGCCGTCACAAAAGTTACCAAAAACAATTTTAATATTTTCCACAATTTAAATATGTATAAAATATTGTTAAATGCAAAAGGTTTTCTGGCATATGAATGCTATGGATTTCTCATTGCTACAAACACAACAAGGCAATCATTGGACCAGAGTTGTTGCTGTAGTTGTTGCTATTTAATTTATGGTTTTATTAAGAAATTTACACATACTTTAAATGCCTGATATCGGATTATTTATAATGCAGCAGATGCCTTATTACTCAATTGGGATTCCGATGAGGAAATTCCAATTATGTTTGTCGACGACGTTGCCGTCATCGTCGTTGTTGCATACACACAAAAAAAAAATTGCATGCTATGCTCTGAGTCTTGCATACACACAAAAACAATGGATGTATTGAGGGGAAATTTGACGACATTCCTCTAACAACATGCAAGTTACTTTTCAGAGAGAGTGGTCTTATGACAATAAATGCCAGATGGTCACTAGCCAGGAACTATATACACTGTACATTCCAAACTGATATGCCTAAACTTCTCATCATATTGTGTGTCTTATTAAAGGGCACGCAGAGAGAATCTTGAGAAATGACCTATGCTGGAGCTACGATGATAGATAGGAGGAGACATACCTAGTTCGGCTTCCTTGCGCCCACATTTCTTCGGTGTGTTGGCAAACTTGACTGAAGGAATCTCATTGGTTTAACAGATAGGATTAGGAAATCCTTTAATTTTTCTGTCTGTCCCTGTGATATCACAATGGTGTAAGTGGTTATGAGTGGCTGCCTGTATAACAGACTCACTTATGGTGATTTTGTTTCAGGAAAAAAATGTGTCCCGTCGACGTGAAATACTAGAAAAGTCGACATGATGTAGTCCTTGCCACCCATTTAACTAAACTCCAATTTTCAAAATATGTAAGAAAAGTGCAGTTTTCGGGAAAAGCGCAAAGAAAACTCTGCACTTTTTCTAGAAACGAAATCGCCATTAGACTGTATATTCCACTGTGCTACCACAGGGACGTAAGGGAACATATATGTTATTCCTAGCAACTCCCGTTCATCCAATGTGATTGCTTAACAAATTTGATTGCTCAGAAGTTGGCGAATTTTAACATTAGCCACGTTAGCTAACTCCCAAAAGAAATGATAACCTAAGGTTGCACATCAGCTTGGAATGTTTGCAGTTCCTGACAAGTGACCACCTGTAATTTTTTGACTTAACAGCACTATCTCTCAAGAAGAGCTTGCAGGTCGCTAGAGATATGCCCACATATTCAAGTTCCCCTGAAGCGTGTAAGGTAATTCCTAGTCTTACAGGTTCATCAGCCTTGCAGTTCCTTGTTAAGTCCCTGTAGCCCGGCACCCATATCAAGTGAATATTGAACTGTTCAGCCATCTCGTTAAGAGATCTGCGACAGTGTAGGTCATTTTTAAATTCAGGTTTATAGTTTCCGGGGAATATAGTTGTCAGCCTGATTATCGGTGAAAATATCGATACCGGCTTTGGTCAGAACATTAATTTTTAACCATTCTCTTACCTTTTTAATAGCTAAGATTTCTCCCTGGTAAACGCTACACTAATAAGGCAGCCTTTTTGCTATGAATAGGCAATGACCTAAAGGCTGGTATGAAGGACATATTGGGATATATATGGGATATGTCAAAGAGAACTCGGAAACTTCCCTTTAATAGTTATTTCCACGTCATCTGTATAGATAATGTCCTTAAGACTCATCTTCTCCAGAGAGAGCAAAAGATTGTTAATGAAGAGATTCCATAGCAGAGGAGGCGCAATGTTTTGCTAACAAATCGGTAGATGTCAGTTGACCCTAAGCTAACTGAAATGCGTCTCTTAAACAGAAGGTTCTGGATGATTCAATGAAGCTGACTTGATCTATCTACATTCGAATGCAAAGAATAAACTATATGCGGTTTACGAAAGCAGCGTATTGCTACTGCCCTTTTACAGGAACCCCATTCTGCGGTTGCATGTAGGGTCTGCTGTAGGATGTATCCAAGAGTACTCGGAAACCTGCTTTGCCACGTCACCTGCATCGGCAACAACTTTAACACCCATTGTCTCCAGAGAAAGCAGAATATTTTTTATGGAGAGATTCCATAGCAGAGGAGACAGAACACCCCCTTGGGGCATTCCCCTGCTGACAAATCTGTGGAGGTCAGTTAACCATAATCTATCCGAAATGTGTCTCTTAATCAGTAGGTTTTAAACGAACCTACGCATACTGCTATCAAACCGCAGTTTGCTAAAGCCCTAATTATAGCGGATGGATTTATGTTATTGAAGGCCCCCTCCATATCTGAGAAAGCTACCATAGTTCATTCCTTGACAAATACGAATCCTTCAATAAAGCTGACTAGATCAAGCAAGATCAAGCTGTTAATTGGACTGTGGCCTGTGATCAATGTTAGTCGAAATGTAACTATCTATTAATCTCTCCAGGGATTTAAAGAGAAATGGTGATAGACTGATTGCCCGAAAATCTTTAGCTCCAGTATGGGGCGGCATTTCCGCTTTTGAGATGAAAAAACCTTTTTGGTCCAGAAGGCTAAGAATGTTTAAAGCTTTTGATAGCCCGAAAAACTCTAGATTCGGTTAAAATATTGCTGCCGCTTTATACGGCAAGTATAGAGCTGCCTGAGCCAGAGAGCCATTGTATCAGCCGGTGACACATTGTTTGGTTCTGACGACTTCAAAGGTTTAAAGCTTTGATAGCCAAAGAATTCAAGATTCCGTTTAAATCTGGCCGCTTTATACAACGTGTAAAGAGCTCTCTAAGTCAGAGGGCCAGTGTATCAGTCATTGCACGTGTCTTCGCCGGTGAGAGGTTATAAGCTTTTGATAGGTCAACGAATTCTAGATTCGGTTAAAATCAAACTGACGACCTCTGATGGCAGCACCCCAATGGAATTGTTGAAGCTGAAGTATTCAATGCCTCTGCAGAGTTACACGGGGTAATGTGTATTTTGGAGGACCCCCAGCGATTCCTCAGTGGACCTAGTCCAAGAGCTATCGTGTTTCTAGATGTACCCAACAGTGCAAGGAGTTGAGGCTACATTTTTCCGTAACCTTGCGACTTAGGATGAGCTTTCTACACATAATTGCAGAATCAATCCAGTGTTTATTTTGAGCCTTTCTCAACTCTCTTTTGTACTGTTAGAGTTCTTCCTTATAGGAGTATATCCCGAAGGAAAAAAAATGGTTAATATAAGAACAATTTGTGAAGTTTTCCTTACTTTTTTCATATCATAAAAATCGTAATTTCGAGGCAAAAATCGTCAAATCATCATGTCCTATTTTTTGGCTCTGAAAATCGTCAAAATGACGATAAATCGTCATATCTGGCAACACTGTACATGAGGCTTATAACCATATAAACGGAAGCCTAAAATTTGAGTTTTCTAACTAAAGGCTGGTCAGGCTAGTCAGCTTTATTGAAGGATCTGGATATGGTAGCTTTCTTCTTCCGCTTTCTTCTTAATAACATAAGTCCAGCCGCTATAATTACGGTTCCAGCAACTCTGGGAGTTGACGTAGGTTCACTCATTACTTTCTAATTAAGCGACGCATTTCAGCTAGATTAGGGTCAACGGACCTCCACAGATTTGTCTCCTCTGCTACGGAATCTCTCCATGAACAATATTCTACTTTCTCTGGAGATGCTGGGTGTTAGCTTTGTTGGCTATGCAGATGACGTGGCAATAGCTCTTAGAGGGAAGTTTCCGTAATCTTAGAGACATCCTACAGCAGACCCTTCATACAACCGCAATGGGCTTCCGATAATGACTTTGGTGTTAACCCGATCAAGATGGAACTAGTTTTTTCCAGCAGAAGATATAAGTTACCAACAGTTGCGCCTGTCGCCTTGGGGTCATTGAAATTTCCTACCTCTGTAAACGCCAAATACTTATGTATTTTACTAGACAAGACGTTGATCTTCAAACCAAACATTCTGGATAGATCATAGAAGGCTGTGGTAGAGCTATCTGTAAAAGAGCAATAGGAAAACGCTGGGGTCTGAACCCGAGTATTGTTTATTGGTTGTATACGGCAGTAGTCAGGCCGATAAAGCTGTATATCGTTGTTGTCTGGTGGATATCAGTGCAGAAATCCACCATCTACCAGCTACGTAGATGGTGGATTATATGTATCACTGGTGCGCTAAGAATGACTCCAACTGAGACACTAAATGTTATACTACATTTAATGCCGCTATACATTATAACAATGCAATATGCCGCATGTACTGATCTTAGACTTATGGAACTGTCACTATGGTCAGGAAATGGTTACGGACATATGTAGTGTCATTCTAGACACAATGTCTGACCGGCATTGTTGATTACAATATGACTGAACTACTTTTTGCTAAGAAGTATCTCACTCTTATATAGATCAGAATGAAATGGTTGTATCCAGGACATATCCAGGAGATTCTTTAACTTCTATACAGATGGTTCTAAACTCAACAACCCAGTGCGCTTTGGTGTCTTTTCAGAGGAACTTGAGCTATCCATTGAAAAAAGGCTGCTGGATCACTATAGTGTTTACCAGGCAGAAATCTCAGCTATTAAAGAGGTAGAGATGTGGCTGAAAATTAACGTTCTGCCCAAAGTTTGTTTTAATTAGTTTTCTCTGTTAGTTAGGCTGCTATCAAGTCTCCTGAATTGAAAAATACCCACGTCTGTCGCAGATCTCTTAACGATATGGTTGAACACTTCAATGTTCACTTGATATGGCTGCCAGGGCACAGGGACATACCAGGGAACTGGAAAGAAGATGCTCCTGCAAGACTATTAAGTACCTCACACGTTCCAGGGGAACTGGAATATGTGGAAATGCCTCTAACAACATTTTTGAGCATAGCACCCTTACGGCAACAAATGACACTAGTCACGAACTGCACACATTCCAGGCTGATGTGGCCTTGCCTAATCTCCAAACGCACTTCGTTATCGAGACCGGACGTCTCACCGGACATTGCCTTATTGGACGGAACGCAGAGAGATCGAAGGTTTCGCAGAATGACTTTTGCAGAAGATGTGGAGGCGAATAGGAGGAGGAATGAATAGAACACCTTCTGCATATATGCCCCGATATCTCTAGAAAGAGGCATGCAACCATAGGCTCTTATTTCTATGGGAAGTTAACTATCTTGGCTGATGTTAAAATCCACCAACTTTTAAGCTTTTCAATGCAATCAAATTGGTTCAACGGTGGAAAAACTAAACCCTGGCATCCTAAGCCCACAAACCATATTACCTCTCAACCATGGTTTCTGGATTAGGATCCTCCTTGCATCTGAAAAGCTGTTGCGGCTGCTGATGCTGCCTTAGAGTGGAAGAGGTTTATCTACAGAAGCCACCTTGAAGCAACCTTAGCCCACAATCCATATCTCCTTTCAAACATGGTTCCTGGATTAGGACCAAGTTGGGTCCTCCTTGCATCAGGTGGGCTTTATAGGCGACTGATGCAGCCTTAGAATGGAGGTGTAGAAGTCGCACGTCAGTGTCATCTAGAAGCTCATCACAGGATTCATCTACTCAGGATTCTTGCGGATCTATGATGAAGAGCTTTTCCACGTATCCAAGTGCATCGCTGCTCAGACACTTGCGAAGAGGGAGTTTCATCTTCAGATACTGCACCAGTTTTGTCTGGTAGAGTATCTTTCGAATAATTTCTCTTATCGCTCACTTTTGCTGTGCTCTATTAAATTACCTAAAATTTCTTTACTCTGCAAAGCATTTTTTCTTTAAGTGTTCATATTGAAACCTCACCTAGTGGTACGTGAATGAATGCATGAGTGAGTAAGTTTTCCGGGGGATTTCAGTTGAAAATGCACAAATGTGCATTCATATTTATGCATGTGAATCTATGCATTATACAATCATATGAATCTATATTTTCCAGATGTATGCATGTATAATTACTTGAATTCAGATGCAGTTTTGCATTCGGTTTCGAATTGGTGAATGCAATGATGTGGTCAGTCGGTCGGTCGGTTCGTCGTTCGCATAGCAAACATTTCAGTTCAGTTGCTTTCCCTTGAAATATATATATTTTGTACTCCTCTAGTGTATGGCCAACTTGAGGTGTTGCCTAAAGTCAAGTGGACTTGAGGTGGATTTATGAAATGAAACTTATCATTTTGTGGTAAATGAAGGACTCTCGTTCTCTCTTTGGGATGCAAATGGAATTTTCACACACACAAGAATTGCTCACGCTGCTGATTGCATTTTTGTTCTTGTTCATTCATATGCTGGAAATAACTTAGGATACTCGTAATACAATAACGAATTTTTCATATAAATGGTTCCCAAATTTTTGTTTGTATTTTGTTGTCGTTCTTGAGTTATAATCGAAATGCATTTCATTATCATATTTCAGTGATATCATAGGGGTAAAGTTATTCTAAAGATATTACTAAGAGATTTGGTAGCTATACATTTTATATATTACTGCATAGAAAAAAAGAAGACAATTAGTTACACTAACCATATTACTATTAACACCACCTCCCCTATTACAAGAATAATAATTAAAATTCTACATTCTACAAGGCAAAGTCCATGAAACAAATTCTACAAGAACTCCACAGGACTGGGACAACTGCAACGGAGAACTGCCGTACTAAAGAGGGTGGAGAAAGGTTCAAAGTAAATCCTGGATAGATTTCTGTAACGACATCGAAATCTCAGGGAAAATGTTATCTTCAACACTTTGTGCTATTGGGTACATTAAGAAAGAAGATATTTCTTGTACCTAGGCCCAGTTAGGAATCGCTGGGAGTGCGCCTGGATACATATTCCCTCTGCAAGTCTGAAGAGGAATTGGATACTTTAGTTGGGGATTCTCTTGAAGTGGGTGACACAAAGCGGCCAGGACCAGACAATGTCTCGTTGTTTTAACCACACGCAGTGGGTGACACACGGTTTCCCCGACTCGGGGAGATCTATAGTTGTTGTTTCAAGCAGACCCACAACAACAAAATGATGTGGGACTTAATGATAGTCAGTCAGGGAACCATGTCCCGTAACAGAAAACCTAATTTCATACTGAAATCAAAGAAACCATACGATTCAGCAGACAACAAATTCGGCAGAAAACGGTAAGTGACTCTATCACTAGCGGAGGAATCCCACCTCTCCTGCCATTTCAACAACGCACATTGCGATAGATGCGACAACAACTCCATCCTAGGCATGAGTTCCATGCCTGGGACCACCTACTCCTCACTATGCAAAACAACACCTCTCCTAATCCGAAAGACTATCCCTCTCTTCAAAACCTCTAGGTCCAATGGAGTCGCCGCCATTAGGACCTGCAATGCATCGGTTGACACAGTGCGGCACACTCTAATACACGCCAGTAAGGCCACTCTCTGACAGGATAAAATCTTCCTCTTCCCAAATGCTCCCCTGATAACGTCACATCACACGGACGAACCGTAGGTGACGCAGGACAAAAGTAGGCCCTTGTGCAACTGGTGAATCGCCCTTCTACTCAGGCCCCAATCACATCGAGTAACTCTGCGAACCTGACCAACAACGGAGACCAACTTGTCTCGCACATAGTCAATGTGCGGCAAAAAATTCATCCTCACCCACTACAATGCCCAAATACTTCAACTTGCGGATATACGACAGAGCTCGATCAGCAATCTTAACGATCGGGTGCCTGCTGGAAGACAGTGTGCCTTTAAGCATCATCATCACTGTCTTATCGAAATTAATACTGACGCCCACGCTTTCACTTCAACTCTCATCATTGCAGCGCCATCTCTCTCTAGCTGGAGTCTCGAATTGGCCTCGATAAACAAGAGCAACTCATCAGCGAATGCACAAAAGTTACAAGATCCATCTAGCTGGAACAGCAACGGGTCCATCATCAGATTCCAAAGGATTGGATCTCCAATGGATCCCTGTGGACACCCTCTCTCAACCTGGACCGTGACTGAGTTCGTACCACTCATAACCGAGGCAGAACGACCACTAAAATAACTTCTCCAAGGAGACAGGTGTAACTCGTGGTACCTTATTTCTCTTGCTGAAAAGAACTAGTTCTGTCTTGGTAGGGTTCACATTATATTCCTGTATGATTACATCAAATAAATATAGAAGTTATTACTAAAGAAATAACATTTGAAGTAGTTCCAAAGAAGCAGTGAGTGTAGTTTTTACTTTCAAATATGTTATTTTGAGGTACATAGTCATGAAATATAAAAATGTTGTTATAGAAAACAGATTTTAAGAAATTTAATACGTTTGAAATAATTATAAAAAATTAATGAAAAATTTAAATACTCGCTGTGGGAGAACCCAGACACCACGATTTAATAATGCGGCGATAAAAAGAGCATCCAAAGTAGCGAATAAGATCAAATTTGCATAACTTTGCTAAAAAATTCTCATGCGGTAAAGAATTACTATTTCATCTCAGGGCAGTGTTAATTCGTACTCGTTTGTGGCCCTGGGCTTTTATGGTGTGATGTTATGCTGATGCGGCAATAGGAGACCCAGGTTCAAATCACGGCAAGATCAAATCAAATTTCACTTTGGATAATTAAAGAAAAATGTTTTCAAATATAAAACAACAAAATAACACTGTGGAACAAAATTAAATTTTTTCGAAAATAGCAAGCTTCTGACAACGGATTCAGATAAAGGGGGTAAAAAAGAATATACGTGTATCGTTTTAGAGGGAGATCAATATTTTCCCCTTTTGGACATTCTTATGATGGCTCGGCGTAGGAAACGTTGTCATCCTTACATTTAAGGTATATGATGTATTGAGCAACATTACTTAGAACACTATGGGGAAGATTTTTGTTGAACCTATTAACCCTCTAGCTGTTCAATCTAGGGGTATTTTTGGTCCATTTTGTGGAGAACGGTAAAGATCACCTCTAAAACAGGTGTTTAACGGGTACAATGTTCTACAAAAATATTTTCTTTAAAATTATGCTAGTCTCTGAATGCACCAAAACTTAAAAACCAACTGAAAACATTTTGACACATTAAACCCCTGTTTTAGGAGTGATTTTTACCCTTCTCCACAAAAGGAACAAGGAACACTAGATTAAGGAGCTTGTGGGTTAAAGTGTTCTACAAAAATACGTGCTGAAGTCTATGACAATGGCCCACAGTCGATTCAAAACCTCAAAGATATAATTCGTGCTGTTATCGACGACGGACATACAGCAGAAAATGTGCGATGCGTAGCCGTGACGGTCATTTGACTGATATGTTGAAATAAACATCTGATTATTTCGCTTAATTGGAAGACGCTTTAGTCCATTGCTTCCACATTTAGGTAAGGGAAACATAAGATTCCCCTAGCCCCTCCCGTTGAACCAATTTGATTGGTTTAAAAAGTTCAAAAGTTGGCGGATTTTAACATCAGGCAAGTTAGCTAACTTCAAAAGGAATTACAGCCGAGGGTTATATGCCGCCTTCTAGATTGAGTGTGCCATAAACACAGAAGGTATTCTATTGATTCCTCCTACTCTTCGTCACCGCAGCTTCTGCAAAAGTCGTTGCGCAATTCCTCCAAACTCACTGCGTGCCATCCTTTAAAACTTTAAAATATTTTTTTGGTGTATACAGAGACTTATAGTAGAAATTTTTGTCAAATATTTTTGTAGAACATTTTGACACATTAAACACCTGTTTTAGGAGTGATTTCTACCCTTCTCCACAAAAGGAACCAAAAAGACACATACATTAAGGAGCTTGAGGGTTAAAGTGTTCTACAAAAATATTTACCATAATATTCTACTGTAAGTCTCTGAGTACACCAAAACTCAAGACCTAACTTAAATGCCAGAAATAAGTCAAAATATAAAATTGTGGGCTAATTTCGTACTTTTTCAAATTGGTGCTTAACCTAAAAATGGATTTTAAGTTTTGACTTATTTTTGGCACTTGGGTTTTGAGTTTTGGTGTATTCAGAGACTTATAGTAGAATTGAATAGCAAATATTTTTGTAGAACATTTTGACCCGTTAACCAAAATAGAACAAAAAGACCCTAGATTGAGGAGCTAGAAGGTTAATATGTTCAACAAAAGTGTTGCTGGTAGTGTTTTAAGTAATGTTGATCAACACATCATACACCTAAACTGTAAGGATGACACTGTTTCTTATGCCGATTCATCATAAGAATGTGCAAAAGTGGGAAATATTGATTTCAAAACGCAGATACACGTATATTCTTTTTTTACCCCCTCTATCAGAATCCGTTGTCAGAACTTTGTTATTTTTTTGTGTTCCACAGTGAATTTAAAGGAAAAGTAAAAAAAAAAAATATTTTCTTTGCGGAGCTATGCTTACATCCTACGAGCATCCAAAAATAGCATTTGATTAATTTCTAAGAAGTGGACAAGCCCTCGTTAAATTCATTGGTGATGATCTAATTTTGACAAACTTCCGGATCATAAGATAAGGATTTTTATCAATTCTTTGGGTGGTCTTCTTTAATGTGATGTCTCTAATAGTACTCGGAAACTTCCCTCTAATAGCTATTGCCACATCACTGCATAAGACATAACCTTGGCACTATCTTCTCAAGAGAAATCAGAATATTAATAATTGAGAGGTTCTATAGGAGAGGAGACATAACATCCCCTTGGGGCGTTTCGCTGCTGACTTTTCTGTGGAGGTCAGTTGACCATAAGCTAGCTGAAATGCGTCTCTTAATCAGAAGGTTATAAATGAACCAAAGTATACTGCTATTAATCCCCATATTTGTCAGATCCATAACTATAGCAGCTGGATTTATATTATTGAAAGTCCCCAATATATCTAAGAAATCTACCCTACTATATTCTTTAGCAGAGAGAGAGAGAGATTTTTCAATAATGCTGACAAGGTCATGCAGAGCGGTTTCGGTGGATGTGTCCTTGCTGTAGGCACGAATATGCTGTTGATTGGAGTAGTTAAGTAGCCTGTGATCAACTTTAGTCCTGTTGTAGTTATCGACTAATCTCTTCAGTGTTTTCAGGAGAAATGACAATAGACTAATTTGCAGAAATCCTTAGCTCTTATATGGGTGGGCTTTTCCGTCATTAGGCTATAGGAACAGATCTCCCATCTCCATCGCTGTATATTAGCCGTATGGATTTTAATTTATCTCCTTGACATCATAAAAAGAGTTTATATTGGTTTAAGAATGGATATACCACCCATACAAAAATACTCCCTTATTTGAATATCTTATATACATAATCTACAATATTCGTTATTATATCTTATTTTCTTTAAAATAAACTTGCAGTAAGTAATTGTTCTTTAAGAATCATAAATGTATGCCACTCAAAGATGAGCCAAGAATCGGAACAAATTAACTTTTCCGCATATCTCTCCCTTAGCAATCTGCTGAATATGGTGCAGTGTTGTTGATGGGTATAATTATGTCTTGTCCCATTTCTCTAAATAGAAATATATTTTGTTTTGGTGTGTGACAAGAGCAATCCCTTGATATGTTCTTAATTAATACACTATTCAACAAGTGTAGCCCGCAAAATTTATATTATCGTTTAACATTAGCTCTTCTTCGAAACGAAAAAGAATTCCCTACTTTGTTTTAAACTATTCAAACATACATAGCTGAAATTCCAACATTTCCCATTAGGCAAATTGGCAAATAAAGGCAATTAGTAATTTTCACACCACCGCCATCATCACCACCTTCACCACCATCATCATCACCTTCACCACCACCTCCGCCACCAACAGCACTCAATAAAAAACCTGTTCAGCAATTTTTTTTTCTGGGTTCGATTTGGCATTTTCAAATATTTTCCAATACGACTACGAGTACGAGTGTATATGCACTGAATCCGTTGTTGAGTGAGTCATTCCCCGAGGATAAATTATCTGCAGAGCAGAAAATGCACGGAAAGAAAACAAAAACTTGCTAAAATATACATTATCAATTAGTTAAGGCACAACAACTGCCAAGAAAAACAAAAACAACGACGACAACAACAACACGAAACCCAAAATAGCGGCAAATACTCCAAAAGTTCCTATATACATATACACTCGTATAACCAAGAGAGGGAGAACGAGAGATAGAGAGTGAGAAAACGCTGTTAAATTTAAAATAAACCAAAAAGGAAATGAGCAAAGACTTCGTTCGCGTCGATTGGTGAGGAAAGAAAAGAAAGTAAACAAATGGGGGAAAAACAAACAAACAAAAAAATGCCAACATGAAAATTACATTTAATTTTTGTAAGCTTATTTTCATTAAAGCTTAAACAAACTAACACACTAACATACTAACAATCCCAATCAGCTGAATCACAGTGGGGTGAAAAAACGAAAACAAATTGAAATATGTAAATCTGTCATTTCTTAACAATAAACAAGTAAAAGCGTTAAGTTCGGCCATGCCGAATCTTATAATATACCCTCCACCATGGATCGCACGTGAATGGTTACGGGTACTAATAAACTCATTATAACAAATATCAGCCCAATTCGTTGAAATTTAAGGTTTTTGTGGCGTTACAAAGTTAAAACTAGAGTGACCTTTGTATGGGGGCTGTATCAAAACATGGACCTATGACTACCGTTGTTCTTGCGAAGGATATCGGGTATAAATAAACCCCAGTTACCAACTTTCAGTCCGATCAGTTGACATTTGTGGTCTGTATGACGTTAAGAAGTCAAATCGGGAAGATGCCATATATGGGGTTTATATCCAAAATTGGACCAATATTGCCCATTTTCAATCCCAACATACCTGCAGATATAAGAAGTATATGTATCAAATTTCAGCCACCTAGCTTCAGTATTATAGATTGTGATTACAACAGACGGACGGACAGATGGACATGGCTAAAGCGTCTTAGAATTTTACGACGATTAATCTATATATATAAAAATGGTGTGAAAAATGTATAGTAATTCATCAATTGAGAACGGCTGGACCGATTTGGCTCAATTTTTTTTTCAGTTGTTCGTATTTGCCAGGAGGAGGTTGTTACGAAAGAAAATTTTGGGAAAATCGAAAAATGCTATTTCTTGCGAGATTCCTACTGTTCCTATCTACTGCTCTCTTTTTCAATCCAAATTTTTTTTTATTAATTTTCTATTAAACAAAAAAGTTTTCTATTAAACATATGTACGAGTATGTGCTATTTTTCTTGCTGCAATTCATTCGAGTTTTGCGTATTGTTACACTGATTTCGCGTATCACATCGGCAAACGGTACAAGCATTACGATCAATTAAAATTCAACGCGATATTTATCAATTCGAACATTTTTTCAGATAATAAGATTGAGTATAAGAGGTAAGGTTATCTTATTGGATTGCGGGCATTGCAAAATCATAATTTGGGATGAATGCACGATGGCGCATAAACGAGCTCTGGAGGCAGTTGACCGAACGATGAAGGATTTACGACGTGATTTGAGACAATTTGGTGAGTCTATGATATTGCTCTCCAGAGATTTTCGTCAAACGCTTCCCGTCATCCCGAAATCTACTGCCGATGAAATTAATGCATGCCTGAAATCGTGGTCTTTGTGGCGGCATGTCAAGAAGTTGAAATTGACCACGAACATGAGAGTCGCGTTGCAGAACGACTCATCGGCTCTTGAATTCTCGAAACAACTGTTGGCGCTTGGCAATGGCCAAATTACTGTTGATGTTTCCACTGGATTGATATTGATCCCGGCAAATTTTTGCGAGTTCACATCGTCGAACGTGGAACTCATCACCAAAGTGTTTCCAAATCTCGATTAGATTAGTGAACGGGCAATATTAGCAGCGAAGAATAAGGACGTCAATAGCATGAATTTTATTATTCAAAGTAAAATCGAACTCGCTTGATGTGCCAGGAGCTCCGCCGCATAATTTACAGCTGAAGGTGGAATCGATCATAATCATGTTTGCGGAATCTGAATCATCCGAAATTGTGCATAGTTCGCGGTTGTCCATTATGAAACTGATGGAAAATGTGATTCAGTCGACGATCATCAAGGGAAAATTCAAAGGAGAGGAAGTCCTTATCCCACGAATTCCGATTATTCCAACTGATCTTTCATTCCAATTGAAGCGGATTCAGTTCCCTGTACGATTGGCTTTTGCGATGACAATCAATAAATCTCAAAACCAATCGTAGGAAGTCTGTGGAATTAATCTCGAATTTCCCTGTTTTTCGCACGGTCATCTGTACGTTGCCTGTCTTCTGTCTTCTGTCTTCGTTGTTTGTTGTTTATCACATCGCTCTCTACTGATTTCGATTCCTTTTAAACAAATCGCATTAAAATTTTAACTATCTGTGTTTTATTATCACTCTGGAGTTTATCTGAAGGCGTTAAATTGGGGCGAGTCGAAGTTCGCCGGGTCCGCTAGTAATATATATTTTCTTTATGGGGTCTCAGATCAATATTTAGTGGTGTTACAAACGGAGTGACAAAATGAATATACCTCCCTTCCATTGGTGGAGAGTATACAAAATTATTTCAAAGAATGGAACCGAGAAATAAGTCTTCCCCAGAAATGCTAATATATTTTGGGATCTACATATTCTTCGTCTTCAATCTTTCTGCATGCTATCCTATAAGGCAGTGACCCATCATGTTTGGGTCTCGATAACAACAGCAGAGCGTTGGTGCTCTTGGAGTTTAGGCTGTGTAATATCCACCTGGAATGTATGCAATTCCTGACTAGTGACCATAACTCATTTGTGGCCATAAGCACACTATCTCTCAAGAAAAGTGTGCTGGTCGGTAGAGGCATGTCCACATATTCCAGTTTCCCTGGATCGTGTAAGCTAGTTTCTAGTCTTGCAAGTTCGTCTGCTTAGCAGTTTCCTGGTATATCCCTGTAGCCCGACTCATACATACATCAGGCGAAGATTGAACTATTCAGTCATCTCGTTAAGTGATCTACGACAATCGAGTGCAATTTGAAGTTTAGGAAGACTGTTGTCAAGGACATTATGGTAGCCATACTAGTTTTGCTTAAAAAATTTTACATTTATTTGAATTTCTGCTTCAAAATTCCCCCACTGTGTGTTGTGGGAATGCCAGATAGAAAACTGGAAATCGTCGTTGTCGTCATACACCCAAAATGCACAAAAGAGAATTCCAGCAAAAAACAAGAAAATTTTATAAAAAATCTGCTGCTGCTGCAGAAGACGTCCGACCGCAACAAAATAAAGCATTTTTTGTTTGTCTAAGCGTGAGTTTGTTTGGGTGTGTGTGTTGATGTGTTTTTTGGTGAAACTCAAAGGTAAACATAACATCAACACAGTGCTAAGGCGAGAGAGAACAGGAGACTGAGAGTCACCCAGGCATCAGCACTCGCCGCACAAGAGCAAACAAGCTCATACACAAACACACAAATATACGCGGACACGCCAAATGCATACCAGAGATGGAAATTGTTTGTATTATTCTAATATTCGCTTTTTAAAGGGAGGAATTCCTTTTAGACACAAACAAAGGAAAAAAAACAAAAATATTTATATTAAAAACTTAATTAAATTATTGTTTGTAACAAATTCTTGAAATCTGCCAAATGAAGCAGAAGTGCGTACGGGGGTGTGGGAATTTTGTGATATTTTTAGTTTGTCAAAATGCATTGTTGTTCTTGTTTTTCATAAGTCTAAAGTTGCATATCTCTGGGGTTTTTCATCTCAAAATTATAATTTGGTCAAGGAGTAATTTTAGGTTTTCCGAACAGCTTTGAAACGTGGCAAACTGTTTAAATTTTGTTGTATTTCGTATACAAATTTCCATCTCTGTGATGGATACCGACGTGAACAAACAAATAGACGGACGGACAAAGAGGGCAAGAAGAAACTTCAGGAGCAGCAGCCAAAACACAAAATAAACAGCTTTGAATACCAACACATCGACAATGGAACCATCAGCAACAGCAATACCCCCCTTCCCCCAACAACAATAAATGTTCTAACACCAACAGGAACAGTCACTCGAGAGACTGCAATAGGGATCAAATAAAACAGTTCTATACAGTGGTTTAAAAGCTAAATACATCTAATAATGGAAAGAAAGATAATACTGTAGGTGAAGGAAATTTTTCAACATATTTTGACTTTTAATTTCGAAAAAAATTCTACAATTTTACCATTTATGGGAGAGAAGTACCCGAACAAGTCCAAATAGATTCCAAACACAATAGAACTGTAATGATTAAAAATTACGTTAACACAGTTTTTACAAAAAAATGTGTAGTTTATGTACAGTGGGGAAAAACATTGAAAAATTTGGATTTAAGAAAAACCGTGAACACAAAATTATTGCAGTATTGTTCGCTTAACTGCATTGCACCTTAATGCCTTCTGTCCTTACCTGCACAAAACGGTTCACTATTATTAGAAAACCTTATGTTTACATGCTTTTCTTTTAAGTGCACAATTCAGTTAACAGTAGTTAATTCAGTTTGAAAATAATTTTCAAAAATCATTGGTTTTTATATCGATACCTCCATTCTTACACATGCTAAGTCGACTCAGCATTCAGTTTTAACTTCTATATATTTCAAATTATATTCAGTTAAAATTTGCTGTTTATCCGTCAATCCAATCAAAAGTTATTCACAGACAGTACAGGTCATTCGATTTCCACTATAAAGGAATTCCACACAAATTTACAAAAATATCAAACTTTGATCGCATATCCAGGAAAAATTACCTTTTTGCACTTAGCATCATAGTTTAGAATGGAGGTATCGATTTATATGATTCGTTTAAGTGCACATAAAGACAGGTAAGTGAATCGGATAAGTGTACATTTGTGCAACTAAGTGAATACAGCATTAGTGCATTTTGCACTTAAGTGCCCAAAATGCCTAATGCCAAAACTAAGCGAGCCAGTTATGCAAAAAATTCTGTCTAATAAATTGTAGTTGATTAGAATGACTAAGAGGAAACATCT
Organism: Eudasyphora cyanicolor; assembly: GCA_963930755.1. NCBI lineage: Eukaryota > Metazoa > Arthropoda > Insecta > Diptera > Muscidae > Eudasyphora > Eudasyphora cyanicolor. The sequence continues at coordinate 69,055,653 of OZ005734.1, forward strand.
CAAATGCAGAGCCTTGTGCCAAGGGAGCCTTTCGCTACTTCGGGGGAGCCGCCGAAAGTTGAAAAATTGTTGAAATATGCGAGAATGTTTGACGCTAAAATTTCTGCCGATTGATACTTCATTTGTCTAACAATTGTAAGCCATTATACGAAGAACTCAGACTCTACAGAATCCACCAATTTAAAATTTAATTAATTTAATTTTTAATTTGCTTAGATTTAGAGTGACAGCCTGTATGTCAGGCTTAAGACTGGGTTAGGCAAACGTAACCGTTACGCTCTCGTAGCATTACGAATCATCTGATTCAAACCCATATGGAACTCGATTAACCAACGAAAAAGGAAATTTGATGTGGACGGTACATGTATGTATGTACATATGTGCATTTGCAAACAAAATCAGCAAAACAATGAAAAGAAGACATTTATGCTAAACTTTTGAAATGGAATGATAATTAAGTAATAAAATGTTAAAATAAGGGCAAACAAATATAAAATAAAACAAGTAAGAAAGTTCAGTCGGGTTAACCGACTTATGAATCCCCTCACCTTGAGTCCCAAAAAATATTAGTAAATTTATTTCATATTTTGTTTTAATTAAATTATTATCAATTTAAATTGCATTCAATAACTTTAAAGTACAGGGTGGCTGATATGTAATACAACAAAGTAAAGCGCTATATTTTTTTAATTTTTTTTTAAATTTTGTTGTTCAAAAGCAAAAAATGTCGGAAATAACATAAAATTTTAGAAACAGTTTAGATTTGTTCGAATTGGCCACCTTTGGCACGAATTATGGCCTTCAAACGGCCGACAAAGCCATCACACGCAGCACGAAAGTGGCTCTGCGGTATTTTGGCCCATTCCCGGCGAAGCGCCGTCTTGAGATGATCAATACTTTGGTATTTTTTAGTGCGAACCTTACTCTCTAAAATGCCCCAGGCGCAAAAGTCCAACGGATTGAGATCCGGAGATCTTGGTGGCCATTGTGCGGTAGAAATGAAGCGAGGAACCTCCTTTTTAAGCCATTCCTGGTTGACGCGTGCTGAGTGCGATGGTGCTGAGTCCTGTTGGAATGTCCATGGTCTGCGGTCGAAATGTTTGTCTGCCCAGGGCTTCAATACTGTCTTTAGGACATTTTCCCGATAATATTCGGCATTTATTTTGACCCCATGGTCGATGAATACGAGCGGGGAGCGACCATCGGCCGTTAAGGCGGCCCACACCATTACCAACGGCAGCGCTTGATTTCTGGTGGCCAATCGAAGATGTACATTGTTCACAAACTGCTCAATTTGGAATGGCTTCTCATCGGAGAAAACTAAATTCGGTAACTGGCCACTTTCGTGCAAGCGAAGCAACTCCTTGGTCTCTTTCCAGTCTAACTTTTTTTTGTGCATCGGTGAGCTCTTGCACTTTTTGGAACTTCAATGGCTTTAGTCCAAGCTCATTTTTTAATATGTGTTGTATCCGTTCTCGAGATATGTTCAGCTCACGATCAATTTTTCTACCACTGCGGCGTGGATTTCGATCAAATCTGGCCTTCACTTTTCGGATCATTTCTGGTGTTGTTACCGTTTTTTTTCGTCCACTTTTTGGACGCGATGCAACACTGGCAGTATCACGGTAACGAGCAATGGTACGAGAAACAAAAGATTTATTCACATTTAAATGCTGGAGGGCTCTAACGGTAGCCACTTGTGTTTTTCCACCCTTATATAAAGCAATCACACTATCACGCTTGAATTCCATCACGAATAACTTTTTTCTGAATGCAATAGATCAAAATGCTTTTGTAAGCTTGTAAACAATAAAATGAACTGTCACTGAAATAAATCTGTCAGATATCAGACTAGCGGTTTAGAAATGATAGCAAGCTGAAGTTGGTTGCAATATAATATATAAGCTGTTAACTTTTGGCGTAAAATGGTCCATTTGTGTGGAGGGTACCAAAAGGGGCGTGCCAATAACGGTCACTTTTCTCTAGGTACTATAAAAGCAATGCGCTGTACAATATATCAAGTATTTGTATGCACTGGTATTCAAGTTAAAAGCTGTTAACTTTTGGTAAAAAAGGTCCATTTGTGTGGGATGCAACAAAAGGGGCGTGCCAATAACGCCCATTTTTCTCTTGACTCTTGGTACTAAAATAGCATTACAATGTACAAAATATCAAGTATTGGTATGCACTGGTATTAAAGTTATAAGCTGTTAACTTTTTGTGTAAAATGGTCCATTTGTGTCGGAGGTATCAAAAGGGGCGTATCAATTACGGCCACTTTTCTCTGGCGTCTAGGTATTATAAAAGCTAATGCTGTGCAACATTTTAAGTATTTGTATGCACTGGTATTAATGTTATAAGTTGGTAACTTTTGGTACGAGATGGTCCATTTGTGTGGGAGGTACCAAAAAGGGGCGTGGTAAAAATGCCCTTTTTTCACTGTATTGTAGGTATTATTAATCCATTACACTGTACAAAATTTCTAGTATTTGTATGCACTTCTAATAAAGTTATAAGCTATTAACTTTTGGTTCAAAATTGTCCATTTGTGTGGGAGGTACCAAAAGGGGGGTAGAAACTTCGCTCAATTTTCTCAATGTGATAGCGACTAATAAAATAATACAATGTGTGGAATTTCAGAAGATTCTAATAAGTAGTATACGAGTAGAATTTATTAAAGAATCAATATTACACTAAATGTTAACCCTTTATGTGGGAGGTACCAGAAGGAGTGGACCAATATGGCCCATCTTCAAACTTAGCCGGAGATAGATAAAAATATTACCGTATACCAATTTTGAAGTTAATCGGTTACTCCTTTCGAGAGTTATCGTGTGCATCAGCCAGCAGACAGACAGACGGACGCACATTTCTCATTCGATTTACAATGACCCAAAACGAATATCCGCCGAACATACTTAGGGTCTATGATCACTCCTTCGATGTGTTACACTTTTGGCCCATAGCAAATGATATATATACCCTCGTATCACTAAAGTGGGGGTATAAAGAGGAGTATCTTACAAATACTCAACGAGTAGAGTATGAAATATTTACTCACACACTAAAGGATTTTATTTCTTTATAGAAAGTAAGTGAAAAAATAAATTTTATTTGAAAATCAAGAAATTGTTTGGAACACATTTTTGAATAAAATATATTTGCTAAACTGACATTCACAAATAAATTACGTATTTACACAAAAACAAAGTTATTGCTTTGTTTAAAATTTGTTTACAGTTATAAGATATAATTTATAAATATTCCCAAAAACAAAGTTATTGCTTTGGAAGTTTTCCAAATATGTTTTATTTTAAAATGATTTTTAAAACTTTGCTGATTTTATCGAATTTAAGTATACAATTTTTAAGACTTCGTGTTAAAATTTGTTTACAGTTATAAGATATAATTTATAAATATTCCCATTCATAATTTTTTTCAATCCATCAAGCAAATTGCAAGAATACATGATTTAAATTGTAATCAAAGTTTACAAAGATGTATACATAATTTCTAAAAATTGCACTTTGACTTCTGAAAAACTGAAAACTTGATTTTTAATTAAGGCATTGATCCATTGCCAAAATACTTAAATACAAATTAATACTTGATTCGCAAATATTGGTTCCAAATAAAAAATATTTAAATGAATAGATACTTTTGTTTAGAACAGCATACTCACAAACATATGATATTTGCGTGTGTCAAATATTATATATTTGGGGTGTACCCGAAATACATATGTTTCAAGCAAAAACATCCTTAAGAAAAGGTGGTCTCTGACAAATTCACCTTAAGAAAATGTGATCTCTGAGAACTTTTTTTTTAAGAATAGGTGGTATCTGACTACCTTTTCTTAAGAAAAGGTGGTCTCTGATTACCTTTCATTAAGAAAATGTGGTGTCTGACAACTATTTATTAAGAAAAGGCGGTCTCTGATAAATTTTCCTTAAGAAAAGGTTGTTTCTGACAACTTGTTGTTGGTTGTCTCTTACAACTTTTCCTTAAGAAAAGGTTGTCTCCGGCAACTTTTCCTTAAGAAAAGGTTGTCTCTGGCAACTTTTCCTTAAGAAAAGGTGGTTTCTGATAATATGTCCTTCAGAAAAGGTGGTCTCTGACAACTTTTCTTAAGACAAGGTGGTCTCTGACAACTTTTTTAAGAAAAGATGGTCTCTGACAACTTTTTTTAAGAAAAGATGGTCTCTGACAACTTTTCTTAAGAAAAGGTGGTCTCTGACAACTTTTCTTAAGAAAAGGTGGTCTCTGACAACTTTTCTTAAGAAAAGGTGGTCTCTGACAACTTTTCTTAAGAAAAGGTGGCCTCTGACAACTTTTCTTAAGAAAAGGTGGTCTCTGACAACTTTTCTTAAGAAAAGGTGGTCTCTGACAACTTTTCTTAAGAAAATGTCGTCTCTAACAACTTTTCTTAAGAAAAGGTGGTCTCTGACAACTTTTCTTAAGAAAAGGTGGTCTCTGACAACTTTTTTAAGAAAAGATGGTCTCTGACAACTTTTTTTAAGAAAAGATGGTCTCTGACAACTTTTCTTAAGAAAAGGTGGTCTCTGACAACTTTTCTTAAGAAAAGGTGGTCTCTGACAACTTTTCTTAAGAAAATGTGGTCTCTAACAACTTTTCTTAAGAAAAGGTGGTCTCTGACAACTTTTCTTAAGACAAGGTGGTCTCTGACAGCTTTTTTAAGAAAAGATGGTCTCTGACAACTTTTCTTAAGAAAAGGTGGTCTCTGACAACTTTTCTTAAGAAAGGGTGGTCTCTGACAACTTTTCTTAAGAAAGGGTGGTCTCTGACAACTTTTCTTAAGAAAAGGTGGTCTCTGACAACTTTTCTTAAGACAAGGTGGTCTCTGACAGCTTTTTTAAGAAAAGATGGTCTCTGACAACTTTTCTTAAGAAAAGGTGGTCTCTGACAACTTTTCTTAAGAAAGGGAGGTCTCTGACAACTTTTCTTAAGAAAATGTGGTCTCTAACAACTTTTCTTAAGAAAAGGTGGTCTCTGACAACTTTTTTAAGAAAAGATGGTCTCTGACAACTTTTTTTAAGAAAAGATGGTCTCTGACAACTTTTCTTAAGAAAAGGTGGTCTCTGACAACTTTTCTTAAGAAAAGGTGGTCTCTGACAACTTTTCTTAAGAAAAGGTGGTCTCTGGCAACTTTTCCTTAAGAAAAGGTGGTTTCTGATAATATGTCCTTCAGAAAAGGTGGTCTCTGACAACTTTTCTTAAGACAAGGTGGTCTCTGACAACTTTTTTAAGAAAAGATGGTCTCTGACAACTTTTCTTAAGAAAAGGTGGCCTCTGACAACTTTTCTTAAGAAAAGGTGGTCTCTGACAACTTTTCTTAAGAAAAGGTGGTCTCTGACAACTTTTCTTAAGAAAAGGTGGTCTCTGACAACTTTTCTTAAGAAAAGGTGGTCTCTGACAACTTTTCTTAAGAAAAGGTGGTCTCTGACAACTTTTCTTAAGAAAAGGTGGTCTCTGACAACTTTTCTTAAGAAAAGGTGGTCTCTGACAACTTTTCTTAAGAAAAGGTGGTCTCTGACAACTTTTCTTAAGAAAATGTGGCCTCTGACAACTTTTCTTAAGAAAAGGTGGTCTCTGACAACTTTTCTTAAGAAAAGGTGGCCTCTGACAACTTTTCTTAAGAAAAGGTGGTCTCTGACAACTTTTCTTAAGAAAAGGTGGTCTCTGACAACTTTTCTTAAGAAAAGGTGGTCTCTGACAACTTTTCTTAAGACAAGGTGGTCTCTGACAGCTTTTTTAAGAAAAGATGGTCTCTGACAACTTTTCTTAAGAAAAGGTGGTCTCTGACAACTTTTCTTAAGAAAGGGTGGTCTCTGACAACTTTTCTTAAGAAAGGGTGGTCTCTGACAACTTTTCTTAAGAAAAGGTGGTCTCTGACAACTTTTCTTAAGACAAGGTGGTCTCTGACAGCTTTTTTAAGAAAAGATGGTCTCTGACAACTTTTCTTAAGAAAAGGTGGTCTCTGACAACTTTTCTTAAGAAAGGGTGGTCTCTGACAACTTTTCTTAAGAAAGGGTGGTCTCTGACAACTTTTCTTAAGAAAAGGTGGTCTCTGACTACCTTTCCTTAAGAAAAGGGGGTCTCTGATTACCTTCCATTAAGAAAATGTGGTGTCTGACAACTATTCATTAAGAAAAGGCGGTCTCTGATAAATTTTCCTTGAGAAAAGGTTGTTTCTGATAACTTCTTGTTGGTTGTCTCTGACAACTTTTCCTTAAGAAAAGGTTGTCTCCGGCAACTTTTCCTTAAGAAAAGGTTGTCTCCGGCAACTTTTCCTTAAGAAAAGGTGGTTTCTGATAATATGTCCTTCAGAAAAGGTGGTCTCTGACAACTTTTCTTAAGAAAAGATGGTCTCTGACAACTTTTCTTAAGAAAAGATGGTCTCTGACAACTTTTCTTAAGAAAAGATGGTCTCTGACAACTTTTCTTAAGAAAATGTGGTCTCTGACAACTTTTCTTAAGAAAAGATGGTCTCTGACAACTTTTCTTAAGAAAAGGTGGTCTCTGACAACTTTTCTTAAGAAAAGGTGGTCTCTGACAACTTTTCTTAAGAAAAGGTGGTCTCTGACAACTTTTCTTAAGAAAAGGTGGTCTCTGACAACTTTTCTTAAGAAAAGGTGGTCTCTGACAACTTTTCTTAAGAAAAGATGGTCTCTGACAACTTTTCTTAAGAAAAGATGGTCTCTGACAACTTTTCTTAAGAAAAGGTGGTCTCTGACAACTTTTCTTAAGAAAAGGTGGTCTCTGACAACTTTTCTTAAGAAAAGGTGGTCTCTGACAACTTTTCTTAAGAAAAGGTGGTCTCTGACAACTTTCTGATAACTTTTCTTAAGAAAAGATGGTCTCTGACAACTTTTCTCAAGAAAAGGTGGTCTCTGACAACTATTCATTAAGAAAAGGCGGTCTCTGACAACTATTCATTAAGAAAAGGTGGTCTCTGACAACTTTTCTTAAGAAAAGGTGGTCTCTGACAACTTTTCTTAAGAAAAGGTGGTCTCTGACAACTTTTCTTAAGAAAAGGTGGTCTCTGACAACTTTTCTTAAGAAATGGTGGTCTCTGACAACTTTTCTTAAGAAATGGTGGTCTCTGACAACTTTTCTTAAGAAAAGGTGGTCTCTGACAACTTTCTGATAACTTTTCTTAAGAAAAGATGGTCTCTGACAACTTTTCTTAAGAAAAGGTGGTCTCTGACAACTATTCATTAAGAAAAGGCGGTCTCTGACAACTTTTCTTAAGAAAAGGTGGTCTCTGACAACTTTTCTTAAGAAAAGGTGGTCTCTGACAACTTTTCTTAAGAAATGGTGGTCTCTGACAACTTTTCTTAAGAAAAGGTGGTCTCTGACAACTTTTCCTTATGAAAAGATGGTCTTTGAAAACTTGTCCTTAAAAAAAACCCATCGTCACCAAAGAAAGTAAATCACTGTTCATGTAGAGATTCCATAGGACAGGGACGCTCCCCTGGTGCGGTTTTATACCCTACTCAATAATGTGGTACAGGCTATTATAACTCTGTACATTTGTTAGTGAGACCCAAAAGGAGATGAGATCTATTAGTTTAGCGATCGACTTCGAATCTGAGTCGCTTTAGCTATGTTTGTCTGTCCGTCTATTACTAGTTACAGGTAGCAGTTATTGTCTGATCCCGATAATATTTGACACGTACATCTTTTTTGGATTAAGGACGAACTCTATTGAATGTGGTGAAAATAGGATCTGAATTAGATATAGCCGCCATATATATGTTCCTCGTGATTTGGTATCAAAGCGCTGATACGATCGTTACGAAATTTAGCAGAAGAAGTTTCTTAAGTCAGGAACGAAGAATACCAAATTGGGGAAAAATCGCTTAAGATGTGGCTTTCGTTTAGCCCCCTTTGTTTGTTACGAAATTAAGCAGAAAGAGGTTTCTTAATTTATAAAGGAGCCACATTTGGGGATAGTCACTTTCGATTTAGATATAGCCCCCATAAATGGAATTTTCTCGATTTGGTATTAGAATGCTAATAAGTCTGATTAAAATCCGTTAGGATTTACGTCAAGTCCGGTCTATGGAGTCTACGTGATAGACGCATTTTTTCTACCCGTAATTTCTTGATCTATGAAAGAGCTTTGTGAGTTTTATGGTTATCGTTTCAGATCTACATATTGATCTATAAAGTTGGTGTTGGTTGTATTACATTACATTTTGAATGCATATAATTTGGAATATTTGGAATTAAGTATGCAAAATATACTGACGCGATATATGCACGTAATTACAAAATGTTTCGATGCGGTACGGGAACCGTCCCTTGGTTAAATTTTGCTAAATTTGTATGTACTTACATACATATATTCTGAAGTGTCATACGATTCTCTGTTATACAACATCTGCCGAAATCCACATCGGCTCCCGTTCTATCGTATCAAAAACTGGCACTGAAAGTAGTTTACATTTCGACAGACACATCTTAGGAACGCGTTGTCATATCATTGACGTGACATGAAATGTCTGGTCTTCTACTTTTCAGAATTTTTTAAAGATGAAAATATTGTCCTTCATTGAGGTCCATTAAAATAGCAAATGTCTTTCCAGAAATCTCAAAACATATTGATTATTGCTTTTTACGTACTTTTGGACTCTGATGTTGTCTACAATATATAAAAATGTTAAGCCTATTGTAAAATTGTTTTTCCCCAATTCCTTTGATACTTTAAATATTCCCTAAAAACAATATTTTGTAGTTCCTTGCCTACTGTTCCTAAACCATTTTATTACTGTTAAAAAGTTGTCCTCACATTTGTTGCCAATGTAATTACCTTTAATTTGGTGTATTACATGATTAAATAGGAAATTCCACCCCTCCATTTTAAACGCCAGGTGGTATAAATTAACAATATGCCTTTTCGACTGAGTTTTAAAACTGTTTGACCACAGCATTAATTCAATTTTACTTATTATAGAGTTGACCACAAACCACTGTGCAACACTACAAACAAATAGTGCAACAAAAACAGCTGTGGAAAAATAATCAAAACAATACCAAAAAGTAGTGGCCATAAAAATCTACACATACACAAACATTCGCTGATAACAGGGTGTGTGTGAGTGCAGCACACAAATACACGCATACTCCTTTACAAAGCGTCACATTGACACTCTACTCTCCAGGCACATTGGTACAGGGCATGGACATGAACGGACATGGCCACAGCCATAGCCACACTTATTTTCATTTTTAATTATAATCCAAAGAAAATTAAATCGTATGACCGGAGCGGAATGGAGCAAAAACACACGGACAGGTCACACATTTACACCAACAACAAAACAAAGTCTCTGCGGAATGTGACCGACCAGTGCAATGGCAAACAAACAAACACAAATACCAAAAAACAACCAACCAACCAACCCTCAGTCAGCCAGTCAGCCAGTCAGCTAACCAAACCCAGTCGGACCAAACGACCAACATTCCGAGAACATGAACTACAACCATTACCCATTTTGTTTTTGTTGCTGTTGTGACCATGTTGTTGCAGTTGCTGTTGTTTTGCTTGTGATAGCCAACAAAACTTAACAAGTTCATGCAGAAAATGAACAAGTTTTTTAAAATAACATTCAACTGACGGTAATAAACTCCTGTTTTCTTCTCCAGAAATCTCTCAGTTGTGTTGTCGTGGTTAGGGTCAACTGAAAACTGAAAATGCTCCAGGATTATTAAATCCTTCGAAAAGAAGAAGCCTTTCAAGAAAACTGCAAAAATGCAATTCCTTTGGGCGGCTTTAAATAAATTAACACCGAATGAATTGTCTTACATTTCCATGGGAAAACTATCTGAAGTGTAAAGTGTTGAATGTGCTAATGGAAAGTATTATGAAGAATTAAAATTGCACTGCAAAATAATTGTTGAAATTCTAGGAAATGTCATTGCAAATGGTCACATTCCTCCTTGGGATTAGATGAGTTTTGTAGACATAAATGTTACCAACAGAAGAAGTGGGTTTTTTTTTAAATTAAAATAAAATTGCTATACTACATATAATAATCGTCCTTTGCTCCCTGTCAGGGAGCAATGGTCATGCAACTGATATAAATTGTAATGCAAGGGATATGTCATTTTGCCAATAATCATTAACATTCTGTTAATCAATGACATTATGTCAATTTTCATTGAAATTGTGTTACTTGTCATTGACATTCTGTCAATAAACATTGCCAATCTGTTTTTCTTCATTGAAATTATAAAGTTCGCTCTTGATATTCTGCCAATCGCCATATTCTGTCAATCATCATTGACATTATGTCAATCACCATCGGTATTCTGTCAATCGTCATTGACATTTTGTCAATCGTCATTAGCATTATGTCAAAAGACATTGTCATTGTGGCAGACGTCATTGACATTTGTTCAATCGTTATTATCATTTTCTCAATCGTCAATGACAATTCGCCAATCGTTACTGATATTTTCTCAATTCTCATTAATACTATTCTGTCAATTGCCATTGAAATTCTGTCAATCGTCATTGACTATCTATAGTCATTGACTCTCTCTCAATAGACATTGACTTTATGTCAATAGTCATTGACAATCTATCAATAGTCATTGACTCCCTCTCAACAGACATTGACTATCTCTCAAAAGTCATTGACTCTCTCTCAATAGTCATTGACTTTTTGTCAACAGTCATTGACTATTTGTCAATAGTCATTGACTATCTGTCAAGAGTCATTGACAGTCTGTCAATACTCTTTGACTATCTGTCAATAGTCATTGGATATTTGTCAATAATCATTGATTATTTGGTAATACTCATTGACTGTTCGCCAACAGTCATTGACTAGTCAATATTTATTAACAATCAGTCAAATGTCATTGACTATCTGTCAAGAGTCATTGACTATTCGCCAATAAGTCATTGACTATTCGCCAATAAGTCATTGACTATTCGCCAATAGTCATAGACTATCAGTCAAAAGTCATCCGCAAGAGTCATTGGCTAACTGTCTATAGCTATTGACTATCTGTCAATAGTCATTGACTACCTGTCAATAATCATTGACTATCTGTCGATAGCCATTAACTATCAGTCAAAAGTCATTGACAATCTGTCAAGAGTCATTGACAGTCTGCCAATAGTCAGTGACTATCTGTCAAGAGTCATTGAATATCTGTCAATAGTCATTGACTATCTGCCAATAGTAAATTACTGTCTTTAGTCATTGACAATCTGTCAATTGTCATTGACTACCTGTTAATACTCATTGACTTTTTATCAAAAGTAATTGACTATCGGTCAATAGTCATTGACCATCTGTCAAAAGACATTGAATATCTCTCAATAGTCACTGAGTATCTCTCAATAGTCACTGAGTATCTGTTAATAGTCATTTACTATTTGTCAATAGTCAGTGACTATCTGTCAATAGACATTGACTATATGTCATTGACAGAGTCATTGACAGTCTGCCAATAGTCAGTGACTATCTGTCAAGAGTCATTGAATATCTGTCAATAGTCATTGACTATCTGCCAATAGTAAATTACTGTCTTTAGTCATTGACAATCTGTCAATTGTCATTGACTATCTGTTAATACTCATTGACTTTTTATCAAAAGTAATTGACTATCGGTCAATAGTCATTGACCATCTGTCAAAAGACATTGAATATCTCTCAATAGTCACTGAGTATCTCTCAATAGTCACTGAGTATCTGTTAATAGTCATTTACTATTTGTCAATAGTCAGTGACTACCTGTCAATAGACATTGACTATATGTCAATAGTTAAAGATTATATGTCAATAGTCATTAACTATTTGTCAATAGTCATTGACCATCTGTCAAAAGACATTGAATATCTCTCAATAGTCACTGAGTATCTCTCAATAGTCACTGAGTATCTGTTAATAGTCATTGACTATTTGTCAATAGTCACTGACTATCTATCAATAGTTATTGAATGTTTGTCAGAAATCTTTGACTATTTGCCAATAGTAATTTACTATCTGTCAATAGTCATTGAGTATCTGTCAATAGTCATTGAGTATCTGTCAATAGTCATTGATTATCTGTCAATAGTCATTGACTGTCTGTCAAAAGTCATTGACAATCTGTCAATAGTCGTTAACTATCTGTCAATAGTCATTGACTTCCTGCTGGTAGGCATTTATATTCTATTAATTTGAATATCTGCCAATAGTCATTGACTAACTGTCAATTGTCATTAACTATCTGTCAATAGTCAGACTATCTGTCAATAGTCATTGACTATCTATCAATAATCATTGACTATCTGTCAATAGTCATTGACTATCTGTCAATAGTCATTGACTATCTGTCAATAGTCATTGACTATCTGTCAATAGTCATTGACTATCTGTCAATAGTCATTGACTATCTGTCAATAGTCATTGACTATCTGCCAATAGTCATTGACTATATGTCAATAGTTACTGACTATATGTCAATAGTCATTGACTATATGTCAATAGTCATGGTCTATCTGTCAAGAGTCATGGTCTATCTGTCAAGAGTCATTGACTATATGTCAATAGTCATTGACTATCTGTCAATAGTCATTGACTATCTGTCAATAGCCGTTCACTATCTGTCAATAGTCATTCACTACATGTTAGTAGTCATTGTCAATAGTCATTACTATCTGTCAAAAATCATTGAATATCTGTCAATAGTCATTGACTATCTGTAAATAATCTCTCAACTATAATTTTCTTACTGTCCATAGCCATTGCCAGTTCTGTCAAAGGTCATTGACTATCTATCAATAGTCATTGAATATCTGTCAATACTCATTGAGTATCTGTCAATAGTCATTGAGTATCTGTCAATAGTCATTGAGTATCTGTCAATAGTCATTGATTATCTGTCAATAGTCATTGACTGTCTGTCAAAAGTCATTGACAGTCTTTCAATAGTCGTTAACTATCTGTCAATAGTCATTGACTTCCTGCTGGTAGGCATTTATATTCTATTAATTTGAATATTTTTGCCAGTTCTGTCAAAGGTCATTGACTATCTATCAATAGTCATTGAATATCTGTCAATAGTCATTGAGTATCTGTCAATAGTCATTGAGTATCTGTCAATAGTCATTGAGTATCTGTCAATAGTCATTGATTATCTGTCAATAGTCATTGACTGTCTGTCAAAAGTCATTCACAATCTGTCAATAGTCGTTAACTATCTGTCAATAGTCATTGACTTCCTGCTGGTAGGCATTTATATTCTATTAGTTTGAATATCTGCCAATAGTCATTGACTATCTGTTAATAGTCATTGCATATCTGCTAATAGTCATTGACTATCTCTCAATAGTCATTGACTAACTGTCAATAGTCATTAACTATCTGTCAATAGTCATTGACTATCTGTCAATAGTCAGACTATCTGTCTATAGTCATTGACTATCTATCAATAATCATTGACTATCTGTCAATAGTCATTGACTATCTGTCAATAGTCATTGACTATCTGTCAATAGTCATTGACTATATGTCAATAGTCATTGACTATATGTCAATAGTCATTGACTATATGTCAATAGTCATTATCTATCTGTCAAGAGTCATTGTCTATCTGTCAAGAGTCATTGACTATATGTCAATAGTCATTGACTATCTGTCAATAGTCATTGACTATCTGTCAATAGCCGTTCACTATCTGTCAATAGTCATTCACTACATGTTAGTAGTCATTGTCAATAGTCATTACTATCTGTCAAAAATCATTGAATATCTGTCAATAGTCATTGACTATCTGTAAATAATCTCTCAACTATAATTTTCTTACTGTCCATAGCCATTGCCAGTTCTGTCAAAGGTCATTGACTATCTATCAATAGTCATTGAATATCTGTCAATAGTCATTGAGTATCTGTCAATAGTCATTGACTATTTGTCAATAGTCATGGACTATCTGTCAATAGTCATGGACTATCTGTCAATAGTCATTGACTATCTGTCAATAGTCATTGACTATCTGTCAATAGTCATTGACTATCTGTCAATAGTCATTGACTATCTGTCAATAGTCATTGACTATCTGTCAATAGTCATTGACTATCTGTCAATAGTCATTGACTATCTTTCAATAGTCATTGACAGTAATTATCATTGATATGCTGTGAATGTTGATTATTTTTTTTTTACAGATTAATGATTAATGACTACACCATTCTGTAATGGTTATTGATTGAATGACCCTTGACATGTTTTGAATGGTCATTGACATTTAACTGTCAATAGTCATTGTCTCTTTCCCAATAGCCATTGACTTTCTGCCGGTAGTCATTGACTTTTGACGGTAGCCATTGCCATTCTACTAATGATCATTGACATTTTATAAATGATCACTGGCTTCCAGTCAATGGTTGTCAAATTTCAACCTTCCTTTAATGGTCATTATAATATTACGTGGTTGTTGAGCTCCTGTTGATGGTTACTGACGGCCAATTGTCATTGACATAGTGGCCTTCTGTCAATGATCTTTGATTTCAGCAAATTTTCATTGTTATCATGTCAATGGTCGTTGATCTTCTGTAAATTGTCATTGGTGTTATGTAAGTTATCATATACTTTATGTCAATGACCATTGACTTTATGTCAATGGTTACGTCCTTCCAATGTCCTTTGACTTTCTGCAAGTGATTTGTAACCTTGTCAATATCTGTTCTTCTTTCAACATGCCTTTAACTTATTTCAGTGTTCTTTAACCATATTTCAGTGCCCATCGTTTAATATTATTTGAGCTTCCTTCAAAATTCATTGACTTCAACGATGGTTGTCTTTCTTTTAATGACCATTGCGTTTCTGTCATGGGCCACTGACTTTCTACCAGTTTTCATTATCCTTTAATCAATGACCATTGATTATCTGTTAGTGATCATTGACAAATGTTTGTCAGTGAACTGTGACAAATCTCATGACATCGAACGTTCGTCACAGTTTGTTGATTTTTTGTTCCTCTATTTCTGTCAATGTTCATTGATCTTCTGCCTATGATGATTGGCCTTCAGCCAATGAGTTTTCGGCCACTGATCTTTGACTTTCTGTGTTTCTGCTCCAGTTTGTTTCTTCTTTTTATTCTGCTATAGGTGGTTTGGGTAGGGTTGGTCAATATATTATAATCGGTAGGACCCTACTTGTTTGCTTTAGTTCAGGACTCTGTACTTTATTGCGGTAAATCCTCAATTTGTGACTATTTCCAGAAGTGTTTGCTACAATTAGTGTACCCATCAAGCGTACAGACTGGCGGATATAGACTACCAAATAACTATTTCACTTTAGTGTCATATAAATTACACTGTTTTATTTTTACCATTTTGGATGAACATTTAGTCTATGTTGATTCGCTTCGCTCTGTCCTTCAGTCCATTCGAACACCTGCTACAGTCCATTCGAACACTTATTTATTATATGTATATCCCTAAATCCTCTTTAATTCTTGTTCCTTGTCAGAAATTCCGCCACGCTCGTTCGAATTATTAGTACACCTGTTTGAAATATGACTTTCATTTTGGGACTCAGTTGTCTTTTTATCGTTGCGTAGTAATTTTTCACAAGAATACTTAATTGTCTCAACTGCACTTTGGAATGGCAAATTTATCATAGAGTTATAGTTGTTATTAATTGTTAAATTGTTGGTGGCTTAATGTAGCAACTTCCATTCAATCTGCTTGCTAGATCCTTCAACACCCCCCGCCCCAACCATAACCCAATGAAGCAATGGACCTCCTCAAAGAAGAAAATTCCCATTACTTTACCGGCAAACATATGTGTGCAGGTTTCACTTTAATCTTTTCGATTTGAATGGGAAAATTCTCGTTAGTTAATGTTTCTCACAGAGTTTCCTTTGTAGTTTGTTTGCCAGAGTTGTGGTTCGTGTTGCTGTTGTAGTCGCTCCAGGTATGAAGGTGTTATTTCCGGTGCATAAGAGTCTTTACTTTTCGCTTTCTTACTTTTTTTGGAGAGTCAGAAAACTGCAGCATTGCGTGTATGGGTGTGCAAGAGTGTGCGTGCGTTTGTATGTTTTTGAGGAAAAGTAACATTTTTCACCCAAGAGTACTTGGCCGGGAGAGGGGAGAGAAGAGCTCGCTGCAAAAGTGTGGTGAATGGTGAGTTGAGTGTACATATAATAATGGTTATGGTTTGGTTGAGCATAAAGTACCAAACATTTTTACTCTTCAGTGGTTGTTGTTGTTATTGGAGTTGTTCTTATACTCTAGTAGTTGTAGTTGTGGATGAGTGGTGTTTGTTTTGTTATTGCAGAGCTGCCGCTGTGTGGCTCTTGTTGAGGTAAAGTGCAATTTTTTGTGTAAACTGAATTTACCGCAAACACATACGCACACACACACACACAATTGCATGCTCGCTCGCACACACCCACTTGTTTTGAGGTTTCATAGTGTATTTCCTCACTCGCCCATAAACACACTCGCACTCGTACACACAAACCCTTACATATCGCTTCACAAACACCAATGAGTATTTCATTTATGCCAAAAGGTGTACTAAAGTTCATTGAAGGCGTAGATATTGGGATGAGGTCTAGTTGTAGTAGTAGCAGTGGTAGGGGGAGAGTAACGAGAGAGAAACCGGAAAATGTTGATATGAAATGAAAAACTTGTGTTGCCATAGTTTGTTTCAATTTAACTAAAGTAAGATTTAGGTTTATTTTCCGTTATATGTATTCGGGGAGGCAGACCCCTAACATTACGACCGATAAAAAGGCTCCTGTGGAGTGGGAATATAAATGTAAGGAGGTGTGGGGGGGGGAGTAACAATTTCGGGTTGAACCGCAGTGATGCCAATTTGTCGGTAGACCAAAAACGTTAACAAAAATTTGAAACAATGATTAGAATTTAGAATTATGGTATAATGGAAAATTGTGATAAATTTTAGTCATAACAATTTAATTTAGTCACTAACTATATATAAATCTGTCCAAGGTTTTAAGGAGAAATAAAGATATACTAAACGGACGGAAATCCTTAGCTCCAGCATGTGATGGCTTTTCCGCTGTTGGGATGAAAACAGCCTTGGTCTCTCTATATTTTGTTGGTATATAGGCTTGATTGATACAACATGCCTATAGCTCCACCGGCGAGACATTGTCTGGTCCTGGCGACTTAAAAGGTTTTAAGCTTCTGATAGTCCAAAGAATTCTAGATTAGCTTACAATCTCGCTGGCGACCTGGCTGTTCTTCAAAGGAATCCGCAGCCATTCCTCACTGGACGTAGTCCAAGAACTCTCACCTTTCTTAATGTAACCATTAGTACAAAGTGTTGAGGCAAATATTTTTCGTAACCTTGAGGATTTATCATTACAGTAATCGATCCAGGGTTTATTTTGAGCCTTTCTCAAGTCTTTTGTGTACTGCTTGAATCTTCTTTATATGTATATGTCGCAGCCTTTGTGTATCGTGTGACCTTTGCCTTATTAAAGAGTTTCCTGCAGCACTTCCTCAATTTAATGGATGAAATTTAATTTTGTTGGATGCAATTTAATGACACTCCATGTAAATATTTAGGGCTTTATTCATAAGAAGGTTTGAGGAACGCTTTAGCAGTGTTAAAGCGTTCTTCAAACCTTCATTAAATTTTTATGAATAAGGGCCTTAATGTTTAGCTTTAATTAGCTGTGGCTGAAATCTGAAACTGTACTGGAACGGTTTCCTATCCAATATTCGAAATTCTAGCTATCCAAGGCATATTATATAGTTAGAAAAATATATCTAAAAAATATAATTAAGTTGGAATCTGTAGCATTTGCGGTTAATATATTAGGGCGTGACTGCATTTCATGTCCCATATTGCGTATTAGTGATAATATGTATAAAGTAGGAGTAGTGAAGAAACCCACTATAGTTCTCATTATACCCTACACCACACTGTGGTACAGGGTATTATAAGTTTGTTTCGTTATACCCTACACCACACTGTGGTACAGGGTATTTTAAGTTTGTTTCGCGGCAGATGTTTGTAACACCTGAAAATAACACAGCTAGATCCACCTTAAAGTATACCGATCGACTCAGAATCACTAGCTGAGTCGATTTAACGATGTCCGTCCGTCCGTCCGTCTGTCCATGTAAAGTTGTTCGTCGACTACAGGTCGCAATTTCACTCCCATCGTTCTGAAATTTTGCAGTTTATAGTATTTCGCGGCTGTTAAGATCGCTATTGAATTTGGTTGAAATCGGTTAAGATTTAGCTATAGCTCCCATATATATCTTTCGTCCGATTTGGACCTTTAGTCCTATAAAAGCTGTATTTTACATCCAATCGTTTTGAAATTTAGAATGGTAGAGTTTCTTGATCCATGAACCAACATTGCCGAATTTGAAGAAAATCGGTTAAGATTTAGCTATAGCTCCCAAATATATGTGTCGTCCGATTTGGCCCTTTAGTCCTATAGAAGCTGTATTTTACATCTGATCGTTTTGAAATTTAGAATTGTAGAGTTTCTTGATCCATGAACCAACATTGCCGAATTTGAAGAAAATCGGTTAAGATTTAGATATAGCTCCCATAATTTACATATACATTAGATATAGCTCCCGTATTTTACATCCAATCATTTTGAAATTTAGAATGGTAGAGTTTCTTGATCCATGAACCAACACTACCGAATTTGAAGAAAATCGGTTAATATTTAGCTATAGCTCCCATATATATGTTTCGTCCGATTTGGCCCTTTAGTTCTATAGAAGCTGTATTTTACATCCAATCGTTTTGAAATTTAGAATGGTAGAGTTTCTTGATCCATGAACCAACACTGCCGAATTTGAAGAAAATCGGTTAAGATTTACCTATAGCTTCCATATATATGTTTCTTCCGATTTGGCCCTTCAGTCCTATAAAAGCTGTATTTTACATCTAATCGTTTTGAAATTTAGAATGGTAGAGTTTCTTGATCCATGAACCAACACTACCGAATTTGAAGAAAAACGGTGAAGATTTAGCTATAGCTCCCATATATATGTTTCGTCCGATTTGGCCCTTTAGTTCTATAGAAGCTATATTTTACATCCCATCGTTTTGAAATTTAGAATGGTAGAGTTTCTTGATTCATGAACCAACATTGCCGAATTTGAAGAAAATCTGTAAAGATTTAGCTATAGCTCCCATATATATGTTTCATCCGATTTGGCTCTTTAGATCCAATCGTTTTTTATACCCTACACCACACTGTGGTACAGGGTATTACTTAAGTATAAAATGTCCCAAAAGTAAATTTATGTAAACAATTTATACATGAATTACAAAATTTATATATCAGAGTTATTCAATATTACGAGAGTGGTGTAGGGTATTATATAGTCGGCACCGCCCGACTTTAGCCTTTCCTTACTGGTTTTAAATTTAAAATAATTCATTTCATAATTCATTCATTTAAAATAATTCCCAGAGCTACTTAATGAATTAAAACGTTAGTTAATACAGGGTGGCCCAAAATGACCGAAGAGGTATTAGTTCATTATAATTTTTTTAATATACTTTATTTCTACTTCTTGTCAGTATTTTATAAAAAAGGCTTGGGGATTTAAAATGGAACTTTAAACAATTAAACGTTCGCAGAAAAAATAGTATTCTCCATTTAATATACTGTATTTAAAACAAGTAAGAAAGTTCAGTCTGGTAAACCAACTTAAGAATCCCATATCCTTCAATCCCAAAAAATATTCGTAAATTTATTCATTTTTTGGTTTTAATTTAATTATAATTAACTTAAATTGCATTTAATAATGTGAAAGTATGTACTGGTATTACATTTATAAGCTATTAAGGCTAATGACGCCAACTTTTCACTGGACTGTAGGTGATGTAAAAGCATTACACTGTACACAATTTAGTGCAAAACCGGCACATTTTTGTTTTTTTTTGTGACGACACAGTTAAAATCGCTTTAAGGTTTATTGTGTACAATTTTCATTAAGACATATTAAAAAATATGGCATTCATTTCGTTTATCTTATTTACAATTTTAGTTTTGACTGAAAACTTAAATTTTTAGTAATGTATCCAGGTTTCAATTAAATTAACGAAATTCTGGAGATATTAAAGTAGTATTGTCTTCAATGTAAAAGTTTACTGATATTTTCCCCTAAAAATATAATTTAGTTCGAATCTCTGACATTAGTAGTTAATGAATTACGGCGTAATTACTGTTTCGGGCCCATATTACGTATAAGCGATATTAATTACAAAGTATTTGATGAATTTCCCCATAATTCTTAAATTATAAAATTTTTAAGAGATTTAAAATAATTTTGAAATTTTCTTAATGAATTTGAACGTTTACGTTAATATAAATTTAAAATTATTAAAAGAATTGAAAACAATTAATAGCCGATATTATCTCCCGCGGAAGCATTAGCTTTAATAAAATGAGATATTTTAGAGTGATAATTTCGAGTCTTAATAATTTTGTATTTATACTAGGGTTGCTATTTATATTTCGGTCCTGGCAATGCTGGTGTTGCCAGTTGAAAACTGGAACTTCCATTGGAAAGTATGACATTTTTTAGCATAACTTCACTCAGACCGTTTTCTCATTTGAGCGCGAATTGTTTTGGTTGCAGTGTGTTGAAAATTCACCTCCAAAACATGGCTTTTGAACGCTTCAACAGCTGCTTCAGGCCTCGAAAAACGTTGACCAAGCAGTTTTTTCTTGATGTGAGTGAATAAGGAGAAGTCATTGGGTGTCAAATCAGGGCTGTACGGCGGATGAACCAACAATTCGAAGTTTTGGCCGGTCAAAAAGGCGCTGGTTTGAGCCGATGTGTGAGAGCTCGCATTGTCATGGTGCACAATGGTTCGTCTTCTCTTGTTCGTTTTTCGAATTTCTCCGAAGTCTTCTGGCAAACAAATTGTGGTGTACCGCTCAGAATTGACCGTCCTACGTTGCTCAAGCGGAACAGTCGCCACATGACCAGTCTTGCCGAAGAAACAGGTGACCATTTGCTTTGAAGTGCTTCTTCCACGAACAACTTTCGTTGGATTTGGCTCGTCTTCGAAGACCCACAC
Source organism: Eudasyphora cyanicolor (assembly GCA_963930755.1). NCBI lineage: Eukaryota > Metazoa > Arthropoda > Insecta > Diptera > Muscidae > Eudasyphora > Eudasyphora cyanicolor. The sequence continues at coordinate 69,076,721 of OZ005734.1, forward strand.
GGTCGATTGCTGTTTTGTTTCGGGCTCATACGCATAGATCCAAGATTCGTCACCTGTGACGATCTTATAAACGTCTTTTGAAGCACCGCGATCCTATTTTTTCAAAATTTCTTTGCACCAATCGAGAGGATTCTTTTTTTGAGCGATTGTCAAATTGTGCGGGATCCAACGAGAACAAACCTTTTTTACGGCCAGGTGTTCATGCTATATCGAATGTATGCTGGTGGAAGAAATGCCCAAGGATGCCTCTATCTCACGGTAAGTCACATGACGATCTTTCATTATCAGTTCACACACGGCATCAATGTTCTCCGGCACAACGGCCGTTTTTGGACGACCTTCGTCCTTGAGCGAGCGTCGGCCACGATTGAATTCATTAAACCAGTTTTTCACAGTGCTATAGGATGGTGCTTCATCGCCATACAAAGATTTAAGTTCATCGATGCATTCTTGTCATGATAATCCACGTCGAAAGTGGTATAAAATGATCGCACGAAAATGTTCACGAGTTAATTTGCATTTTTTTGCCAAATTGATTTTTTCAAGTCACTGTAAACAACACAAATGATGGTCATACGTCAAAACGTTCAGAGTACGTTTATGCTAACAAATGTCAAACTTTCCAATAGGAATGTCAGGTGGCGCCAGGAAACACTTAGTGTTACCTAGGCCAGAAATATATATAGCAACACTCGTATGAGTTATAATTATTTATTTTACAATACAAAGCAAATTTATATTCTAATTGTACGGCTGGATTTTGCAGCGATAGACGAGAACCTCTGTTGGGAATCGAACCCATGAACACTAAACTCTTAGGCGAGCAAAGTACCTACTCACGTACTGGGGCTATTATAATCTTATTTCTGCTAAAAATTTAAATTTCATACGTTTTACTCTTTGTCGAAATTTTTGTTTTGGCTGAAAAATTAAATTATTAGTCTCCGATCCAGGTTTCAATTAAATGACCGAAATTCTAGCGATATTATGTCCAACGTAATATATTATTCAATGTATATTTTTATTATGAGAGCTATGTAATTCATGATGTTGCAATAAGAAGTGCTTAATATAAATATAAAAATATTAAAGAGGATTGCAAAAAATAATATTCGAACTTATATCCCTCGAAAGATTGAGCATTAAAGGGTTGGCATTTTTAGAGCTCTAACTTCCAGGCTTTATTCTTTTATTGGGTTTAAACATTTAATTTTAAGTGTTTGATTGTATTCCAAATTTTCGGTTTGACTGTGGGTTTCAAATAAATGAACGAAATTCTGGCATTATTAAATACAACGTAATATTTTGTTCAATGTGTAATTTTCCTGATATTTTCCCATAAAAATATAATTTAGATGGAATCTCTAGTTTATGTGTCCCATATTGCGTATAAGTGATATTAATTTTAAGTATTTTGCAGACAACGCTATAGTTCTGAAAGTACTTTCAATTTAAATAATGTTTTTGAAATTTTAAATAATTTTGAGAGCTACTTATTGATTAATTAGAACGTTATAATTATTGCATCCATAATATTTAATAAAAATTTAAAATTATTAAATAGGATTACAAAAAATCAATATTCGACCTTATCTCCCTCGGAATCTTTAGCTTTAATAAGTCTAAATTTGTATATATGCTAACAAACTGCTTTACATTCCAACAATATTATATAATTTACTAATATATTCCCCAAAAAAATATTATTACATTTTCCCATATCAGAATAAATCTTTAAAGCATTACGAATTAATAAAAGACTTTAGTTCTTATAACATTTGGATTGATATTCATAATTTTTACTGATATTTCTACGTAAAAAATAACTTTTACCTGAAATATCTATATCATTGGTGGTTAATGAATTAGAATGTCATTGCTGTTTGGTCCCATATTGTGTATAAGTGGAATCTCTAGTTTATGTGTCCCATATTGCGTATAAGTGATATTAATTATAAAGTATTTTGAAGCAAACCGCTATAGTTCTCACAATATTGAACATATTAAAGATATGCAAAATAATTTTGAGATGAAGTCAATGATTTAAAACAATAAAGAAAAGCTTAATATAGTTGTAAAATTATTGTTAGTTTTGACTGATAGAGCTAGTTGTTTGTTCTACAACCGTTTTCATTTCAATTAAATGACCGGAATGCTAGCGGTACAAATCAACGTTTTTTTACTGATGTTTTCCTCTAACAAAATATCATTTAGTTGAAATCTTTAACATTTGTGTTTAATTAATTAGGTTGTGATTTCAGTTGCTGTCCCATAATGCGTATAACTGATATTAATTATTGGCTCTCAATCAGGGATGTGACGAATATTCGCATCATTTTAACATTCGCTTCCGCAAAAACCATCTTTGGATTATACGCAAAAATATATTTCATATTGGCTTCCATTTGTTAAAAGTGTTATATCGCGACCTAAGAGTGTAAAGGCGCTAAGTCCAATATTTAAAATTTTACAGGAGAGGCAAAGTACTCACTGTATATGAATGTTTTTATAAATGGTATATGGACTTAGCGCTTTTACGATTTAGCTTCTAAAGATGACAAAGCATGCATTTTTTTGGCTTTTTGTTTTCAAATCGATGTATATCCAACTTATCTTACGTTCCGCTTCAAAAAATACATTTTGGCAATAAGTGGACTTAGCGCCTTTTCACTCTTAGGTCGCGATATCTTCTGAAGATATTAATACCAATGAAAACCTCTTCCACTTCTCTTCAAAACAGTTGAAAAATATGCTTGTCCTTGTGGTAACAGGAGGTAAAAATATGGAAAACGTTCTTAATACTTGAATATCCTGGAAAAGTATCAATTTAGTTTCTAAATGTTGTTGCTTCTAAAGGGTCAAACTATTATTAGCATTCGCTTTCGCAAAAATTCATATTTCACTATTCGCATTCGCATTCGCAAGAAATATATTTCAATATTCGCTTTCGCTAAAGTCACTTTCGTTACATTCCTATTCTCAATGTATTGATAGTGTGAAAGAAATGTAAAATAATTTTGGGAACTTCTTAATTAATTAGAAGGCATAATATTAATTTATTTTAAATTATTAAATAGGATCGTAAAAAATCAGCATTCGACACTATCTCCCTCGGAAGCTTTTGCTATCAAAATATTAACATTTTGCAGAGTGCTATTATTAAACTAATGTAAATTTATTCCTTTTAAAAAGTGTATGTTAACGTTTTTTTTTCAACTAGTGCTTATTTCGTGAATGGTAACACTTTTTTTATCCTTCCGCTGAACGAATATGGTTGTGTATACGCTTGAACAACGCTGGGAAATATTGCGACATTACTTTGAAAATCATGGTAATGTTGCAGAATGTGTGCGAAAATTGCGTACGGATTTTGGAAGAAGAGACGCACCGTCAGCTCCGTATGTTCGCTATCTTGTGAAAAAAGTGAAAGAAACTGGCATCCTCATCGATAAACCAAAGCGTGAAAAGCCAAAAACAGTGCGTACACTCGAGAATATTGCTGCTGTGGCAGAAAGTGTGTGTGAAGCGCCATCAACATCAATTCTCAACAATTGAACATTTCGGAGACATCATTGAGACGAATTTTGGATATGACGCCATACAAAGTCCAATTGGTTCAGGAGTTGTAGCCAACTGACCATCCAAAGCGTTTTCAGTAGTTTTTTTATAGCATTTTATTTTCTATATTTATTTATATATATTTATATATTTTCTTTATATTTTGGTGTTGATAGCAAAAGGCAAGGTAAAATTTTACTGATATTTTCGACAAAAAATATCATTCAGTTAGAATCTCTAGCATTTCTGGTTAATGAATAAGGGCGACATTGCTGCTTCGGTATTTTGAAGAAAATCACTATACTTCTCAAAATATTGAACATAGTTAAAAAATGCAAATAGTTTAAAGGGCTAAGATATTAATGATTTTCCCAAATCAGAAAACTATGTTTAAACATTGTGAAAGAATTTTAGTTTTTTAATTTTTCTATTGATATTTTTCCCAAAAAGAAAACTCTAATTTGGCATTACTGTTGAAAGGAAAGAAGGATTTTGGTTGTTGGCTGTTGGATCATTGATGTTTCGGGCCCATCTTCCGTATAAGTGATATTAAGTGATTAAGAAAACCGCTATATTCCCCAAAATATTGAACATATGTATGTATTTAAAAAAGACAAAAAAATTCTGAGAACTACGGTAAAGGTTACTTTTCCCCATATCAGATTATAGCGTTTAAACATTATGAATTAACAAAAGATTTTATTTCTTATAATATTTGGATTGATATTCATAACTTTTGGTGCATGTCCCATATTGCGTATACGTGCTATTAATTATAAGGTATATTAAAGAGACCTGCTATAGTTCTCAAAGTATTGAAGATATTAAATAAATTTTAAATAATTTTGAGAGTTATTAGTACTTTTTTTGTATCTTCTTTAAAATAAAGTAAACTTTGCAAAAATCGGTTCAGTCGTTCGAGACCAATTAAAAATTTCGTAAAACACAAAAACTAATTTTTTTTAATTTTCTCAAAAATTAAAATGCCCACAAATTTGTTTTTTAAAAAAAAATGTTGTAAAAAATGATGGCGAGATCTTATTTCACCCATTTGTAAATGCTTATAAACATTTTAAACAAAATGAAGCTACATAGGTCGATATGAAATATTCTGACCCTATAATATTTGAGCTAGATGACTGAAATTTGGTGTAGATACTTCTTATAGCTATGGGTAATTAGGGATTGAAAAAGGGACAATATTGGTCCATTTTTTTACTATAGCCCCCATATATAGATCTCCCCGATTTGACTTTTTAACTTCATAGAGACCACAAATGTCAACTAATCGGGCTGAAAATTGGTAACTGGAGTTTATTTATACCCGGAAGCCTTCACACGAAGAACGGTAGTCATAGTTCCATGTTTTGATACAGCCCCCCATACAAAGGTTCCTCTAGATTTGACTTCGTAACGCAGCAAAAACCTTAAATTTCAACGAATTGGCCTTAAATTTGGTATAATGAGTTTATTTTACCCGAAGCCATGATGTAGGGTACATAAAATTCGGCATGGCCAAACATAATCCCTATTTACTTGTTTATATTACACAATATCTTTAATGCTTTATGAATTAAAGAAGATTTTTTAACTATGCAATTGATATTTTTTCCCAAAAGAAAACTCCAATTTGGCATTACTGTTGCAAATGAAGGGATTTTGGGTGTTGGCTGTTGGATGTCGAATGATTGCGGCATGTATGTGTGCCACACAACACAGATTGTTAAATGCTATTAAGCAAATATGTATAAATGTGCTTATCCTTTGAAAAATATTGTCCCAAATTAATTTTAAGGATTATTGAAACTATTTTCTACCCACCTCCCCCAAACCTACAGCACTTTGCTTTATATCCGTTTTACATGCCCTCTCCCCTATCCACTTGTTGTTGTGGTTAGTGCTTTACTTTGCATTTTGGTTGATTCTCTGTGGTTGCTTCTGTTTGGTGTTCCTGTTGAAATCACAAACAAAACGAGGACCAACAGAAACAACAACAAATCCTATGTTTACCATTCAATAGAGAGTGTGTGTATGTTTCCTCTTTGAGGTTGTAAGTTTGTGTATGAATGTGACGTCATTATTAGAACAAACCCAATTCTTTGAGGTTTTTCCTTGCCTTCTAAAGGATCTGGGGTTAGAGAAGGTAATTTTTTCAAATTAATTTTTATATCTTTATAAAGGACACCAAAGGTTTTTCTTAATAATGGACACATACTACATAGATGAAAATTAGATTAGTTAGGATAACTGTTGGTTGTCGACCAAAAGGAAAATCAACAACCTGTATCTCTGTATTATAGCACAGCAACAGATGTTAGGAAAATGTGTGGGAGGAAAACGAGCTATGATTTGCTTAATACTCAAATTTGTATAAATGTATTGGGTACCAAATCAGCAATTAGGAATATTAAGTGTTTTATACTTTTTGGAATTTAACAAAATTAAATCAAAAACCCTATAGATAAGGAAAGTAGTAGTAGATGTGACCTATATTTTAGGATTAAATACTCAAATTAAAACCGCTTAAAATTCTTCCATAATAAAATCTTTACTTTAGTCGACTTCCTAATAAATTAGTGCTCTCATCTAAAATAAATAATTAGTTTTCTTCACCATTTATTGCGATACCAGAAGAGATTTGTAGAACATCTTAGATTGTTACTATATATATTTGTCAAATACTACTATGAATTTACTTACAATTCATAATTATGTTCGTATAAATTAAGGTCATTATCCCACCTGTAAAGAGAGAAACAAAATGATATTGATTAGAAATTGTTTTAACCATTTTTCTCAAAGGTAATTCACATCACATTTAAATAATTAGTAGATTGACTGATTATGAAATAAAACTATTTTAGAATAAAAAACCCAAAATTATGTTTACTAGATTCGTATATAATAGTTTGTGCAAATGATTGGCATAGCTTAAAACATTGAATCGATTACGTACTGTTGCTGTACCACAGTGCGTATAAGTGTTATTAATTATTACCTATTTGCAAAAAAATACTACATTTCCCAAAGTATAATAAATATCGGAGAAATTCTAAGAAATTTTTATGGTAAACAAATTAAATTTTTTTTATCAATATGACAATATAAATTAGATTTCAGCAATAAATAAATTATAATGTTGTTCAATAAGAAACGATATTTTTTTTATTTATTCCATAATATTTTTTAATTTAATAATATAAACCAGAAGCAGTGGTTTGAGCTTTAATACAAACAAGACGTAATTGGTTCTCTTTACTAGGAAGTATAAGGTTCCACATGATTTCATTTCTAAAAGTGCAAATTTTCTTGTACTTGAGACATAATGCATTGGAACGGGTAAGGAAGGCCAACGTCGATTTATATTTTTGTAGAAAAGCTGTAGGGTCACCTTGGGGCTTCTCTTCGAAAATCGCCCATTGGATATACACAGCAGTAGTTCGGCCGATACTACTGTAGGGGATTGTGGTGTGGGGAACGGCAAATGATAAGCGATTCATCACCAGTCAATTATGGTTCAGAGAATTATCTGCGGGGCAGCGACAGAGTCTCTACAAGTTTTACTCCATCTACTGCCGTTTGATATCGTGACTAGATTTATAATGGCTTCGGATTACACTATAAAGAACTTACCTGCTGCTTGCAGTGTCTATCTAGCGGAAATAATGGCAATAAGGGAAGTCGCCAAGTGACAGAGTCACAAATTAGTGGCCAACACTTGTGTCATCATTTACTCGGACTGCCAGGCTGCCATTAATCCCTGAAGGCTCCATACCTAAATTCACAAATAGCCCTCGACTGCCGCAGATCTCTCAACGAGATAGTTTAGCAATTTCATATATAACGCATATGGGTACCTGTGTATAGGGATACCCCAGCGAACTGCAAAGCCGCTGAACTTGCTAGGAAAGGGACGACATACAAGCTTTGGCTTAGGCATGATACATTCAAGCAGTCCAATGAGAGATGAACCGTAATTTAGCTAGACAAACCTGGCGATAATACGACCTAAGAAGGTCAAATATCTCCTCGCACTTGAAAAGAAAATACGCTCTATGTTAGTGTCAGTTCCAACGGGACATTGCCTGATTGGCAAACACGCCAGGAGGGTGGAATTGAGTTAAATGACTTCTGCAGGAGCTCTGGAGATGAGCAGGAGGTGGGTTGCATTGAGCACTTGATTTATTGCTGTTCCACATTACTTGTAAACGACGTCTGGATATTCCGGAGACGGCTTTACTAAACAGAGATTTAACACTCCTGATACATTGCATATACAATGACACTTTCCTACATTTCACCTTGCTGAAGATTGATGTAGCATTTCTGAAATCGTGATGCAAGGAGTTTTGCTGTCAAGTACATGTATTTGTCATACCGTTTTGAAAATAACTTTGCATTATATATAAGCAAAAATGGTGAAAAGCCAAGAATAATCTCCTAGGTACAATATCTTATTGATAATTTTTACTTAATTTCCCTTTCAAATAATATAGTTAAGTTGTAACCTAGTGCGTATAAGTGATATTAATGGATGTAGTATTCTCACGAGAAAATGATAATTCGTAAAATGTTATACCTATTGATGAAATAAAAGCCAATTAGCAATTTTCTCAAAAATGGCAGAAACATTTTTGATTATTGAGTTATACTATTAAAATTGTTGTAGTTAAGTAGTGCGTATAAGTGATATTAATTATGAACTACTTTCGAGAATAATTGGATAGTACGTAAAGTTTTTTACATATTGAGGAAATGAAAACAAATTTTAAAAGGCTATTTGTTATTTGTTTACCTATACGACAATATAAATAAGATTTCAACTCCAATTAATCTTTTGATTCATTAACAAAAGATTTTTGGTCAGTGATTCTCTAATAATTTTCACTTGATCTATGTGTCCAAACTATTTGTTGGCTCGTCTTAAAATCCATTACATACGCTGGTGACACATTAATCCTGCCTAACTATAATTAAACCTCCCTTTTGCAAAATATTGTTACTGTCATATCTGTAGTATTTTTTTCCTTATTAATATCGTTGCTGTAGCATAGTGCGTATACGTGTTATTAATTATTATTCGTTTTCAAAAAAATGAATATACTCGTACTTGGGTAAAATTTTTTGAAAAAAGCCTAAAAAAACTTTTGTCGAATTTTGAGATGAAAATTGGTATGCGTGGTCCGGAGGGCAAATAAAAAATACAATTTGAGTAGTTTTGCAGAATTTTCATTTTCGCGGAAGTTATGACCTAAAATGTCCGCTCATGCCACATTTTTGTTTTTTAATTTTCTTGAGATCTACTGTACGGATTACGCTGAATTTTTGCATGTACATAAAGCGTAGATGATACATAAAACTAGTAGTTTATATTTTGCAAAACGATTTCGGATGCTGCAAAAATTTGAAATTTTCACAGAGATTTGCATTTTTTGCAACTTTCTCTAGCTGCGTTTTGAAATATTTTGTATCTTAAATATTGCACATTTTGTTGTTATATTTATTCAAGAATAAAAAGTTTGTACTCTTGATACGGACATTTAGATTTCCGTGTTTTTCTAATGTCACTTCTACCACATTTTACTTTATCGGCAGCATTATACGTAGTAAACGTCTATTATGATTGAATACATTTGTTAGATTTGATGTAAAAATGCACCCAAATTATAAGGACCAGATTTAAAAAAAACGGCATTTAAAATTTCTAAAGAATGAACTTTAAATGACCGCTGGCTAAAATTTATCTTACGCAATATATATTAGACTCAATTTCAACTGAATTCGATACGCTGAAGTCGAATCTCATCTCTATGTTGCTAACAAATTTCGCGTTCGGGAGTTATATAGATCCAGATTATAACTAAGAACATAGTTCATTAAAAAAGAAATAATTGTGTAACTTTTAGTTCGGTAGGTTTAGTTTTATTTGGAAATATTATTTTTAGTAACAGTTACTAATGTTTGGCTATTGATTCAAAAAATATCTTACAGATAAGGGTATTTTTGGAGGCTGGATAAAAAGCGTGATATTGACGAGTGTTTTTAATTGTTTTCACATCTTTATAGCGCAATTCCAAACTTCCTTTAAATTTAATGTGAACATCCGTCGTCGAATAATCAAAATAAATTTTTACTGCGCCGCTGCAACTGCAAGATATGTTCTGAATTGACCCTTAACTGCAAGATATTTTTTGAATCAATAGCCAAACATTAGTAACTGTTACTAAAAATAATATTTCCAAATAAAACTAAACCTACCGAACTAAAGTTCCACAATTATTTCTTTTTTAATGACCTATGTTCTTAGTTATAATCTGGATCTATATAACTCCCGAACGCGAAATTTTTTAGCAATATAGAGGTGAGATTCGACTTCAGCGTACCGAATTCAGTTGGAATTGAGTCTAATATATATTGCGTAAGATAAATTTTAGCCAGTGGTCATTTAAAGTCCATTCTTTAGAAATTTTAAAGGTCGTTTTTTTTAAAGCTGGTCCTTATAATTTGGGTGCATTTTTACATCAAATCTAACAAATGTATTCAATCATAAAAGACGTTTACTACGTATAATGCTGCCGATAAAGTAAAATGTGGTATGAAGTGATATTAGAAAAACACGGAAATCTAAATGTCCGTATCAAGAGTACAAACTTTTTATTCTTGAATATATATAACAACAAAATGTGCAATATTTAAGATACAAAATATTTCAAAACGCAGCTAGAGAAAGTTGCAAAAAATGCAAATCTCTGTGAAAATTTCAAATTTTTGCAGCATCCGAAATCGTTTTGCAAAATATAAATTACTAGTTATATGTAGCTTCTACGCTTTATGTACATGCAAAAATTCAGCGTAATCCGTACAGTAGATCTCAAGAAAATTAAAAAACAAAAATGTGGCATGAGCGGACATTTTAGGTCATAACTTCCGCGAAAATGAAAATTCTGCAAAACTACTCAAATTGTATTTTTTATTTGCCCTCCGGACTACGCATACCAATTTTCATCACAAGATTCGACAAAAGTTTTTTTAGGCTTTTTTCAAAAAATTTTACCCACTTTCTAGTGTTATAAATATTGAAGAAATTAAAATCAATTCTGAAAGCTGATTCATTCCAATTTGTATCTACACTAAAAGAAAAATGTTAGTAACAACAGCAAAAAATGGAAAGCAATCTTGTTTTTGTTTTTATTTTGGATAACTTCTTCCCTGATATTTCAGCAAAGAAAATCTCTAGTTTCAGCAGATATGTTTGCTATTATTCAATGATGTTTTTTAACCCCCACATTAGAGAGGAGGGTATATATCATTTGCTACGAGCCAAAAGTGTAACACATCGAAGGAGGGACCTAAGACCCTAAGTATGTTCGGCGGATATCCGTTTTGGGTCATTTTAAGTCGTATGAGCAATGTCCGTCCGTCCGTCTGTCTGTCTGCTGGCTGGTGCGCACGATAACTCTCGAAAGGAGTAACCGATTGACTTCAAATTTTGTATGTGGTAATATTTTCTTCTATCTCCGGCTAAGTTTGAAGATGGGTAATATTGGTCCACTCCTTCCAGTACCTCCACCCCCCCCCCCCCAAAGGTTTAATATTTAGTGAAATATTGATTAGTGATAAGTTCTATACTACTAATTTGAATCCTCTGAAATTCTACACATAGTATTAGTTTATTAGTCACTATTACCTCGAGAAAAATGGGAGAAGTTTCCACGCCCCTTTTGGTACCTCCCACACAAATGGAAAATTTTGAACAAAAAGTTAATAGCTTATAACGTTATTAAAAGTGCATATAAAGACCTGACATTTTGTACAGTATAATGGTTTAGTAGTACCTACAATGCAGGGAAAAATGTGCATGATTGCCACGCTCCTTTTGGTACCTCTCACATAAATGGACCATTTTGTACCAACAATTACCAGCTTACAACTTTATTACCAGTGCATACAAAGCCGGAAAATTTGTACAGTGTAATGCTTTTATAGTACCAAGAGTGTAGAGAAAAGTGGCCGTAATTGGCACGCCTCTTTTGGTACCTCCCACACAAATGGACCATTTTGTACCAAAAGTAAACAGCTTTTAACTTTAATACCAGTACATACCTTAAAGTTATTAAATGCAATTTAAATTGATAATAATTTAATTACAACAAAAAAAAAATAATAAATTTATTCATAAGTCGGTTTACCCGACTGAACTTTTTACTTGTTTTACCTATACGACAATATAAATAAGATTGAAACTCCAATTAATCTTTTTATTCATTAACAAACGATATTTGGTCAGTGCTTTTCCAATGATTTTAACTTGATTCGTATAAAATATTTGTTGGTTCGACTTAAAAGGGATGATCCATTACATACGCTGGTGACACATTCATAAATTTTCCCACCTAACTATAATTAAACTTCTCCTTTTGCAAAATATTGTTATCTCTAGTTTCACCTGATATGTTTGCTATTATTCAATGATGTTTTTTTTGGAATTTACTTAGGTTTGGTTAGAAAGATAACGTTAAAAACTCGTACCTATCACGTGAATAACAAGCGTTGAACAAAATAATGCTCGCTATAAGGCTGATTAGCAGAGCCAAAACACGCTCTACTCCAACCACAGAGTTGACTTTTTTTTCCGATTCCGTAAAGTATTATTCGCTTTAAAATGTAGAAAAAATATTTTACAAAATTTTAGGAGATTTTGCTATTTAACACTACAAGATAATCACTTCGAAATCTGATCGATTATCTTTATCAGTTGGCAACGATAATCGTTTTACCTATTGCAGTATAGTAGTACATACTTTATTTCATATTTTTCGTGGAAATATAGTTAGAGAAAATACTTTCCAAATTTTTTTTTTTGAAGAATTTTACTTAAATTATAAAATATCGTAATTATAAAATGGACACATTTCTAATTCTAAATTCCACTTCAGTCGGTTACGGTTACAACAAATTTCGAATATAACAAAGTTTGTTATACCCAGGGTGTTATGTGATAATAAGTTTAAAGTAACCAAATTTGGTATTCTTTAAAGTTATCGCGAACCAATTCATGTAAGTGGTTCTCGACTTATGATACAATATGTGGTTCAACCTCTCTATTTTTGCATATCGCGGTTTATCGCGAGAACTAGAGTCTATTAAATGAAAGCCCCTTTTATTATCCCATATATCCAAATTGACTGCGCCTCAAAAAATGTTGAACAGTCTATTTTGATTTGGCTTAAATATGAAGCATTTACACTGTTTTTAATACAAAAAAAATTCTGAAATATGTGGGGAAGAAAACAGTAAAAATTCTGTATCTTTTAAACCAAATATCCTTCCATCTAGAAACTTATGTCACGTATAAAGGACATTTAACGGTTTAACATAAAAAAATTTGAAGAACAAAAATTTGGTGCATTTTGGGATATTGAAGGATAAGAATAATCTTTCGATTTCTAATGTCCTTCGACAAGGACAACAATTTTTTTAAATAATTAATTCTGAAGTACAAGAGTGACCAGTTACAATGACACCAAAAATCTTTGAAATCGATTAACGCGTTATTAAGTTATACACCAATGAATTCAGGGTCCTTTCAGACAAAAATAAAGAAGAGACAAACTTTGGGAAGCTGTAAAACAAAAACCATAGACAATTTTGGCTAAATACGTAGTATGTTCAAAAAATATCGTAAATTTTTAATTTCCGCGGGCTACGTGTATTTTATTTTTTAGATTTTTGTAGCGTTATGTTGGTCCCTTACTTATGCTGACAAGGTCGGCCATTTTGAATGTTTTGACAGCTGTTGTGCTTGGATGTGTTTTAACTTGTCTTCGATTTTTATCTATTTCAGATAATGGATCAAAGAATCTGCATCAAATTTTGTGTGAAAAACAAAATAAAGTGCGCTGACGCATTCCGAACGTTGACTGTGGCATATGGTGAAGCTACCTTAGACCAAAGCAACGTTTATGGGTGGTACAAAATGTTCTTAGAGGGCCGAGAAGATGCGAAGGACGAACATCGTGCCGGACGCCCGTTTTTTTTGCTCACAGTTTCTTTGATTGTAGGGGCTTGGTGCATTATGAGTTCTTGTCACAGGATAGTACGGCCAATAAAGAATATTAGCTGCAAGTTATGCGCAAATTGCGCGAAGCAATCCGCCAAAAACGCCCGGATTTGTGGAAGAACAAAAACTGTCTTTTGCACCACGATAACGCCCCTGCACACACATCGTTGCTTGTGCGCGAATATTTGGCCAATAACAACACAGTAATGGTGCCGCAGCCACCGTATTCCCCTGACCTAGCCTCCTGTGACTATTTTTTGTCGACGACGCTACGCCACGATTGAGGAGATAAAGACGGCATCGAAGGAGGAGCTGATCAAGATCACAAAAAATGATTATTTGAAGTGCTTCGAGGATTGGAAAAAAACGTTGGCAGAAGTGTTCAATATCCGAGGGGAATTACTTTGAAGGGGATAAAATAGATATTCATGAATAAATAAATACTTTTTGAAAAAATACAAAATTCGCGATATTTTTTGAACATACTCGTATAGACATCCTACAAATTGTACACACTATGAGATTACGTGTACCAAATTTTTTCAAAATCGTTGGGAGTCGTGTTAAAAAGTGGGTCGACTGCCGTTGGAATTACCCATATCCATTTTGGTGGAAGTAGTAGAATTTCAACAAAATCGTGTTCTATTGTGAACGAGAGTATATATCAGATGCTGCCAACCAAAAGTATAACACATCGATGGAGTGACCTAAGAGACCCCAAGACTATTTGGCGGAAATCCATTTTGGGCCATTTAAAGTAATTTGAGCAATGTCCGTCCTTCCGTCCGTCTGGCTTGAGCGCACGATAACATTCGATAGAAGTAACCGATTGGTTTTCAATATTTTGGGCAAAAAGTTAAGGTCTTATAACTTCGCTTCCCCCACTTTGCGTAACTCCCAAAAAATGGTCAAAACACCAAAAAAAAATGTATATAAGTGGGTGATTTGTTATTAATTTACTTCAGCGCCACCTATCGGATCCAGATACAGTTGCGCATACTCACATTGATAATACAAATATAGTGTATAAAAATAAAATCAATTGGTCGAGCCGTTTGGAAGTTACACCAGTCCAACCGACAAATCTAAGAATCTATAAAAAATATGAAAAAATTATAAATTGACTCAATAAAATTGCAATATGTTTTATGTCCATCAAGGTTCCATTTTGAGTTTTTCATAGTCAGTTCATAATAGTTTGACCCTTTAGTACCAAAAAAATCAAGGGTATAAATTGATACATTGTCAGGATATTCAAGGATTAAGCATATATTTCATATTTTCACATCCTTCCACCAAAAGGGCATGCATATTTCATTCCGCAACACTGAAGAGGAGTTGCAGAGCTTTTCATTGGCATTCATGTCTTTAAAATACGTGATACGTAAAAACGCCAAAAAAAACCCATACACTAGGAGAATGTTTGTGCTAAATTTTGTGAAAATTGTGGTAACTTTTAAGATGTGTGTTTTTTGATTCATTTGCTTTGGAATTACCCGTTTCATAAAATAGTATGCCTCAATCTACAGAAAAAAAGATTTTTAAGAACGTAATGCTTTTTTTTTTAATTTTTAAAAAATTAACTTTTATTTGAACCACACATGCAATGAAGAAATTCATAGTGTGAATGGACACATGCTGTGTTTTATTAACTCTGATAGATTTTCAAGAACAATGCTATAAAGGGTGGTTAAATTTTAATGGCCGATGTTGATTTTGAATAAAACACAAATTATTTAGGAAAATATTGTCATTTCTTTTTATTATGATAATATTGGTATGGTTTAATTATGTATGGAACAAAATATCGGCCAAATGGCCGCTGCGACCTCGGCGGAACACCTCCATCCGATGGTCCAAATGTTCGATGACGCTGAGGCATAATTGAGTTTCTATTAGAGTGATCAAAACCGGTTTAAAATAAACCGGCCCACCGGTTTTTTTGCTTCCACCGTCCCCGGTTTTTCTCAAAATCATGAATTTCGAACAACCGGTGCAACCGGTTTTTTTCGTTTGTTTCCACCGGTTTTCCGGTTTTTTTATTATCACTAAAATATTAAAAATTATTTACAACTTTATATACAAAATATCACAAATTAAGATAATAATATGAAAGATCTCCTTATATGGCCTAAAAAGACTCGGCAACTTTGCTAGAATACGAAGCCATTCACCAATTTCTATACAAATTACAAAAATTTAAAGAAAATAAATGATTCATACGCGCAGAAGTTATGTGAAAAGTAAACGCATTCTCCCACTTCCAAACCGAAACAAAAACAAGTAAGATAATTTCAATTGGGTAAACCGACTAGTGTATACTCTTATATATTTATATGTATACTCGAATATACCCACCTGCACTAAAGTGTGTATATAAAATATATATGTATAAAGATTTAGTACCTCTATTAAATATTCTATCCCCTGAACTACATAAGGGGAATTTCATGTCAAGTGGGTTAATTTTTAAAAGGGATGTCTTCTGTCGGGATGAAAATTGCACCAAGTAGCCCTATCAGCTAGTAGTTATGAGACACAATTCCAACGAGATCGGTTAGGACTTTCCGAGTTGGAGGGTGTCAAATATTGACATTTTTATCAAACGGTTGTTTTTCCCATCTGAAATGCTAAAATGTTTGGTTGAACGTAATTTTTTTTTCAGAGGTTTATATTTATTTTGATAGATCAACAGGTCCCATCCCATTAATAGGTCACAAAGTTTTTAAAGGAAATTTTCTAAGCTTTCTTTTGATTTTACGTGATACGTAAAAACGCCAAAAAAACCCATACACTAGGAGAATGTTTGTGCTAAATTTTGTGAAAATTGTGGTAACTTTTAAGATGTGTGTTTTTTGATTCATTTGCTTTGGAATTACCCGTTTCATAAAATAGTATGCCTCAATCTACAGAAAAAAAGATTTTTAAGAACGTAATGCTTTTTTTTTTAATTTTTAAAAAATTAACTTTTATTTGAACCACACATGCAATGAAGAAATTCATAGTGTGAATGGACACATGCTGTGTTTTATTAACTCTGATAGATTTTCAAGAACAATGCTATAAAGGGTGGTTAAATTTTAATGGCCGATGTTGATTTTGAATAAAACACAAATTATTTAGGAAAATATTGTCATTTCTTTTTATTATGATAATATTGGTATGGTTTAATTATGTATGGAACAAAATATCGGCCAAATGGCCGCTGCGACCTCGGCGGAACACCTCCATCCGATGGTCCAAATGTTCGATGACGCTGAGGCATAATTGAGTTTCTATTAGAGTGATCAAAACCGGTTTAAAATAAACCGGCCCACCGGTTTTTTTGCTTCCACCGTCCCCGGTTTTTCTCAAAATCATGAATTTCGAACAACCGGTGCAACCGGTTTTTTTCGTTTGTTTCCACCGGTTTTCCGGTTTTTTTATTATCACTAAAATATTAAAAATTATTTACAACTTTATATACAAAATATCACAAATTAAGATAATAATATGAAAGATCTCCTTATATGGCCTAAAAAGACTCGGCAACTTTGCTAGAATACGAAGCCATTCACCAATTTCTATACAAATTACAAAAATTTAAAGAAAATAAATGATTCATACGCGCAGAAGTTATGTGAAAAGTAAACGCATTCTCCCACTTCCAAACCGAAACAAAAACAAGTAAGATAATTTCAATTGGGTAAACCGACTAGTGTATACTCTTATATATTTATATGTATACTCGAATATACCCACCTGCACTAAAGTGTGTATATAAAATATATATGTATAAAGATTTAGTACCTCTATTAAATATTCTATCCCCTGAACTACATAAGGGGAATTTCATGTCAAGTGGGTTAATTTTTAAAAGGGATGTCTTCTGTCGGGATGAAAATTGCACCAAGTAGCCCTATCAGCTAGTAGTTATGAGACACAATTCCAACGAGATCGGTTAGGACTTTCCGAGTTGGAGGGTGTCAAATATTGACATTTTTATCAAACGGTTGTTTTTCCCATCTGAAATGCTAAAATGTTTGGTTGAACGTAATTTTTTTTTCAGAGGTTTATATTTATTTTGATAGATCAACAGGTCCCATCCCATTAATAGGTCACAAAGTTTTTAAAGGAAATTTTCTAAGCTTTCTTTTGAGCAAAAAAATCAAAAATTAAAACATAGGTTTTTACCAAAATTTCAAAAAAGTTTAATTTTGCTAAAAAGTAATGAAAATATATTTGCTAATTTTTTAAAATGTCGAAGAAAAGACTATCGATAACACTTTTGGAAAATGTTTCTAAATACAATAGCTAATTAGTTATAAGTATGAGATAAAAGGACCGTTTGACTCAAATGACAATATTCATCACAATCCAACTCGTAACTACTATCCAACAGGACTAAATTTGGTGCAAGATTCCTGATCAGAAGACATCGCTTTTAAAAATTTAATATTAAAAAATCGCCTTTTTATACCCTACACCACACTGTGGTACAGGGTATTATAACTTTGTGCATTTGTTTGTAACACCCAAAAGGAGAAGAAATAGACCCATCGTTTATTATACCGATCGACTTAGAATCACTTTCTGAGTCGATTTAGCTATGTCCGTCTGTCCGTCTGTCTGTCTGTCTGTCTGTCCGTCTGTCTGTCTGTCCGTCTGTGCATGTATTCTTGTAATCAAAGTACAGGTCGCAATTATGGTCCGATCTCGACGAAACTTTACACATATCTTTTTTTTGGCCCAAGGACGATCCCTATTGAATTTGGTTAAAATCGGTTCAGATTTAGATATAGCCCCCATATATATGTTAGCCCCGATTTGACATGTAAGCACTGTAAAAACTTTATTTTATATCCGATCAGTATGAAATTCGGCAGGAAAAGGTTTCTTATTACACGAATGAACTCTGTTTAATTTGGAAGAAATCGGTTCAGATTTAGATATAGCCCCCATATATACATTACCCCCGATTTGACATATAAGCGCTGTAAAAATGTTATTTTATATCGAAATTCGGCAAAGAGAGGTTTCTTATTACATGAAGGAATACTGCTAAATTCGGAGAAAATCGGTTCAGATTCAGATATAGCCCCCATATATATGTTACCCCCGATTTGACATGAAAGCGCTGTAAAAACTGTATTTTATATCCGATCAGTGCAAAATTTGGCAGAAAGAGGTTTCTTATTACATGAAGGAATACTGCTAAATTCGGAGAAAATCGGCTCAGATTTAGATATAGCCCCCATATATACGTTACCCCCGATTTGACTTGTAAGCGCTGTAAAAATGTTATTTTATATCCGATCAGTATGAAATTCGGCAGAAAGAGGTTTCTTATTATATGAATGAACACTGTTAAATTTGGAAGAAATCGGTTCAGATTTAGATATAGTCCCCATATATACGTTACCCCCGATTTGACATGTAGGCGCTGTAGAGACTGTATTTTATATGCGATCAGTACGAAATTCGACAGAAGGAGGTCTTTTTACATGAATGAGTATTCAGGGAAGATCGGTTCAGATTTATATTGATTGTTCCTCCTGATTTGATATCAAACCGCTATAGAAGTTGTATTTTACTTCCGATCATTAAAATTTTCCAGAAAGATGTTTCTCAATTTAGGAACGAATATTGCTTAATTTAGCGATTATCGTTTCTGAATTAGATAATATGTTTCTACCCATTTACCAATTATTCCAAATTATTATGGCAATGACCCTTATCGCATTGTTAGGGAGGTGTAGGGTATTATATAGTCGGCCCCGCCCGACTTTCTGCCTTTCCTTACTGGTTTGTTATTAAAAAGGAAAATGTTTTTCAAACGGCAATTTTCATACTGTTTTCTTATGCAGAAAAAAACCGGTTCTACCGGTTTCCCCTGTTTTCTTCGAAGAAAAAAACCGTCCACCGGTTTTTTATAACTTAAATAAACCATCCACCGGTTTTTTATTTTTTCAAAAAAACCGGTTTTTTGATCACTCTAGTTTCTATGCCATGTGCCGAATTATCTGATCCTTTAGCTCTTGAATGTTGCTGGCTCATCGACGTACACCTTTTCTTTCAAATAACCCCAAAGAAATAAGTCCAACGGTGTCAAATCACATGATATTGGCGGCCATATTACATCGCCACAACGTGAGATAACACGGCCATTGAATTTGTTGCGCAAAAGAGCCATTGTTTCGTTAGCTGTGTGGCAAGCGGCACCGTCCTGTTGTAACCACATATTGTTCACATTCATGTCTTCCAATTCGGGCCATAAAAAGTTCGTTATCATCTCACGATAGCGAACACCAGTAACTGCCTGACCGGGCTCATTTCGAAGATGTATGGCCCGATGACGTCGCCAGCCCATAAGTCGCACCAAACGAACTGGGCGAGCATTCACAGGTGTTTTCACATCTCCTACAGACCCGGTTTGCTGAAATTTGCGCACAATTCTCCCGATTGTGGACACATTTGGTCGATTATGCTGATTAAGAAAACATCACGAAGTGCACGAAATGCATTTTGATTTGAACGTCCATTTTCGTAAATGGCTTAAAAACTTTAACGCGTTGCTCGATTGTGTATGTTTCCATGGTTCAAATTGAGTTAGTCTGATATTGAGAAATGTCAAATGAAATGCAGAAAAAAACTTGAAGTTTAGGTGTGGTTCACATTCAACATCGGCCTTTACAATTTAACCACCCTTTACTTCCCAAAAAATAATACATATTAAAATAATTAAAACCTGTGTTGGTGTAGGTTACATATTCCACTTTCTGTCTATACCACAATTTAAATTTAATATCGACTCTAACTTTAAATATTGGTGATTAAAAACAAAATGTGGTTATTAATTCCATAGTAAAGTTTACATAATCTGTATAAAGCTGTTGTAAAAGATTTTCTGAGAAATCTAAAAATTCTTGGACATTACTTACGAGTATGTGTATCATATTAATATTATAATGTAATAAAATTTATGTCTTTCTATATTTGTTTAACAAACCTTTTACCGTTTACAAAATATGGTAGTTGTCATGCCTGTGGCATTTTTGTTTCTTGAGTTATGATATGAATACTGTTGCTGCAACATAGTGCGTATACGTGTTATTAATTATGATCAATTGTCAAGAAAAATGATATGATTCCTCAAAAAGAATACATATTGAAGAAATAACAATCAATTGTGAATACTTACACATTGGTCTTCTTCTCTATAAGATAATATAATTTGAATTTCATCATTAATTTATAATTTTATTGATTAATCATTATAGATTCTCATATATCATTCATTTAGTTCCATAAATCTGTCCATTTACTTGACTTTTAAATCAGTTCATCCAAAAATCAAAAGATTTGAATGTACATCAAATTAAACTGCTTATCTACTAATATTTACAGCCATTTGTTGTTGTTCAATCAGAACGTGATAATGTTAACACTTGTAAACCCATTGATAAAGTGTTGTTGACCAGTAAACTTTGATAAGCGCTAATCATAGTGTAAACTCAGGCAGTGACTAATCTATGTTAATGAACTTATCATCATCGTCACTATGAGGACAGAACTTAATTATAGTTTTCAAACTTCTTGTGCGCTTGTGTGCGTGTGATCACAAAATTTAATTCCGAAATAATTTGCTCCACTTGCAATGACTTTAAAAATTGTAGTTTGTTTGTTTACTTTTGCGATAAACTCCATTCATGCTCCAATAAAGCTGCAACATCGTGTAAACAATATAAATCTCTGTCTCTATCAGAGCAGGTATGTTCATGTTTACACTGTTGTTGTTCGTGAGTGTGTGTGTGTGTGTGTTTGTGTGAGTGCATGTGTGTCATGTGCGGTTGCTTGCTTATATTCCAGCAATAATTCCTGTACCAATTTGTAATCGCATTCCAATCAAAGTTTTATCTTAATGAAAACGATGGTAATCTTTTGCAATGCCATAAGTAAACAATCGAACAACCGACCAAACAAACGGAACTTTTTAAATGCATTGCTACGTGAGTGGCACACTTATAGATACAAACATACACGAACGTGTGTGTGTGTGTGTTTTTCCAATACACTTGCACATAACCACAAAGCTACCGAACGTTGTACGTTGAACATCCATAAAAGCCTTTACATTTATGAGATGAGTTGGCGAGAGACAGAGAGCCAGGGAGCGACCTAGGGAGAAACATAGGGAGAGTAGAGACAAGTACCATATCCTGTGGCGACACAATGCCATTTAAGACAACAACAATTAAAAAACCCGAAGTGAACCTCCGGACAACAATAAACGTGTAGTTGTAGTTGTAGTGGCAACAACAACGACAACAACTACAGAAGCAGCCACAACAAAAACAACGACAACATCAACTACCGAGTCATCAGGTAACAGACGGTGTTGTAGAGGAAACGGAAACATACACTCATGCTCAGGCATACGAGTACTTGGCTATACATATAAGTAGACATAGTTAAAAGACCACAACAACATAAGGGTATATGTTAGGGTGTAACGAGAAATATGTTTCATGTATCATGTTCTGAGGTGTCATATTATGGAAATTTGAGAGGATGAGCTTAAGGGTAAACGTTTAAAATGTCTTATTTTAAATAATAATATAACAGTACTGGTCCAAAATACATATATCGGAGCAATTGAAATCAATTTGTACCTAATAAATTATGTGAACTTTTTTTGGGAAATATACTGGGCTAAACGGGAACGTTTCCTCTACCAAACGGTAGCCTTATGTGAGCAAAAAAAAAATCGTAAAGCAACACACTGGACAACACAATCCGACAAAATTTCATGGTGGAGACAGTTCCTTTACTAAACTATAGAGAGCGAACTGGACTACATCAATTTATGATTAAGTTGCTACCTAATTTGTTTCAAGTAAGAGCAAAAATAATTTCCGTTGATTTCCTAGATTACAAAAGTTTTGGTTTTTTTGGTGTAATATGGTATCCTAAACACGAACAAAATATTAAAAAAATTTAATGGGGTTTTTTAATTCCGATTTTCTTGGAAAGAGTCTTTAATATTTGGACCAAATTTTTGGAAGTAGAAACTCGGTAACACCGGGATATCCTTTAAAGGAAATTATAGGGGATACACATGTTGAAAACATTACTTTCACATAGAATCAGAAATTTAATAAAGGGTGTCCCAAGAAGAGCGCAATTTTTTAATTTTAAATAAAACACAGATATTTAAGAAAAAATCGTGAAACTTTATTATATCGTAAAGTAGACAGAATGAGGTTATGTATGGAACAATATATCGTACAGATGGCCGCCGCGGCTTTGCTGGCATGCACGCGATCTTTTAATGAAATTTTCAATGACCGTTTTGCATGAATGCTGCGGTATTTCATTAATGCAGCGTCCAATTTCGTCTTTTATGGCTTGAGTCGTCGTCGGCTTATTCGCGTAAACCATCGACTTCAAAAAACCCCAAAGAAAAAAATCTAATGGTGTTAAATCGCACGATCTAGGCGGCCAATTCTGATCTCCAAAACGCGAAATAACACGACCGGGAAATGACTGATGCAGCAATTGAATTGTTTCTCTGGCTGTATGACATGTGGCGCCGTCTTGTTGGAACCACATGCCCTCCACATTCATTTCTTCAATTCTAGGCAAGAAAAAACTGGTTATCATTTCACGATACCGAACACCATTGACTGTTTGCGCTTGACCTGCCTCATTTTCATAAAAAAAGGTCCAATGATTCCTCCAGCCCAAAAACCACCCAAAAACCGGTCGATCGACCTGGTCGATGGCGCGTTATTGTCTTTACATCACTAACAGGCCCAGTTTCGGCAAATTTATCCATTAATCTCTTTACAGTTGACTCTTTTGGAGCATTATTGTGACCCCAAATTGATCGCAATTTGCGAACTGTAGCCGCAAAGCTTTCACCATTTTGGTAAAACAATTTCACAATGAGAATGCGTTGTTCATTCGTGTAGCGCTCCATTTTCACTAACCTCGTACCTTCTACTAACAAACAATAACAATTATTCAAATGTCAAACAATGACACATCGAATGTTGCGAGATTTAAAAATTGCGTTCTTCTTGGGACACCCTTTACAAGTCATTAAAACAACTAGAATAAATTGATTTTTTCCAACAACAATCTTTTTTTGCTAGAACGAAAGAAAACGTAAAAAATAAAAATATCAATTTTTGGAAAACTTTTAATCAGCATAAAATTTTGGAAAAAAAATTTAGAAAATAAAAAAATTAGAAACAACAAATATTCGTCATACGTTAATATCCTCGTATTTATATAGTATATATGTCTATATTATCTGGCAACACAATCTAACGATAGTTAAAAAAAACCTCATACCGCAACAATCTCGTTTTTTTGTTTTTGTTGCAACCTGATAAGATAGACAAAACGATAGCTAACAGAGTGAGAGAGAGATGCGGAAATGAAGTGAGGCGTGGGAACAACACAAGAAAAACGACGGGAAGAGGACATGCATGGCGAGAGTAAGATCCGGAGGAAAAATTGCTGTTGTAGAGCAGTTTTTCTCCTTTTCTGTGTGAGTGTGTGTGTGTGTGTTCTTTAACATGCGTTTACACATGACTTACTTTTGTAGTCAACATCAGCAGTAGTAGCAGTAGGAACAGGAGCAGCAAAGTCATCAGCTCCGGCAGCAGAAGCAGGCGGAGGAACAGAAGTAGCAACATCACCCATAACAGTCAAATGCCATGTAAGGCTTTTTTCTTCTTCTTCGGTTGCATTTATTGTTGCTAGCCCGTGGGACTATTGTTGCTGTGGTTGTTGCTTTTACGTTGCCTTTGCTGCTGCTGCTGATGGTGGTGTTGTGTTTGATCAGTCTGATTGCGCCAACTCAACCTTTTGACTTTGTTGCACAGTTGCCACTTTCCTCGAGAAATGCGCTCACCCAATTCACCCGAAATGTAAAAAATGTGTTAAGTTTGAATAAGTATCGGGGCCCTGCACAATGGGTGTTTTTATACCCTACACCACACTGTGGTACAGGGTATTATAACTTTGTGCATTTGTTTGTAACACCCAAAAGGAGAAGAAATAGACCCATCGTTTATTATACCGATCGACTTAGAATCACTTTCTGAGTTGATTTAGCTATGTCCGTCTGTCTGTCCGTCTGTCCGTCTGTCTGTGCATGTATTCTTGTAATCAAAGTACAGGTCGCAATTATGGTCCGATCTCGACGAAACTTTACACATATCTTTTTTTTGGCCCAAGGACGAACCCTATTGAATTTGGTTAAAATCGGTTCAGATTTAGATATAGCCCCCATATATATGTTACTCCCGATTTGACATGTAAATGCTGTAGAAACTGTATTTTATATCCGATCAGTGCGAAATTCGGCAGAAATATGTTTCTTATTACTCGAAGGAATACTGCCAAATTCGGAGAAAATCGGTTCAGATTTAGATATAGCCCCCATACATATGTTACCCCCGATTTGACATGTAAATGCTGTAGAAACTGTATTTTATATACGATCAGTGCGAAATTCGGCAGAAAGAGGTTTCTTATTACTCGAAGGAATACTGCCAAATACGGAGAAAATCGGTTCAGATTTAGATATAGCCACCATATATATGTTACCACCGATTTGACATGTAAACGCTGTAGAGACTGTATTTTATATCCGATCAGTACGAAATTCTACAGAAAGAGGTATTTTTACATGAATGAGTATTCAGGGAAAATCGGTTCAGATTTATATATAACCTCCATATACATGTTCCTCCTGATTTGGTATCAAAGCGCTATAGAAGTTGTACTTTACTTCCGATCATTAATATTTACCGGAAATATGTTTCTCAATTTAGGAACAAATATTGCTTAATATAGCGATTATCGGCTCAGAATTAGATAATATGTTGCTTCCGACTTACCAATTATTCCAAATTAGTATCGCAATGACCTTTATCGCATTGTTAGGGAGGTGTAGGGTATTATATAGTCGGCCCCGCCCGACTTTCTGCCTTTCCTTACTGGTTTATTATTAAGATATACAATAATCTTAAATAAAAGCCCATATTAAAAACTCAAACATTAAACATAATACGAAAATAGAAAAGACATTTAAAAATTAAATCCAGAAAAATAAAATCGAGATGATTTTAGAACGTTTGGGAATATGTAGCTGATTCTTCATCAGAATTTAGTCATTGTGAAACATAATCTAATATACTGTTGTTAAGAACATTGAGATAATTGGTACAGATTGAATGCGGAATTGATTTTTACTATTTGTGTGGTATCTATCAGAAGGTGATTAGCAGATATTCTCATTTTTGCTCTGAACAAAAGTCACTGCAAAATCATTGCACTACACCATAACGTACAGTGTTCCTGTGCATTGATATTATATTATGACTTGCCAATTTTTGATGCTTTTGGTTCCTTTGTGTTGGAGGATTCAACATTTCACTAAATGTTAACCTTATGTGAAGGAGGTACCAAAAAGAGTGAACTTAGTATGAGATTAGAGAAAATATTACCAAAGACAACATTTTAAGTCAATCGGTCATTCTTTTTGAGGGTTACTGTGCGCTCCAGCCAGACAGTCCGATAGACATAGCTCAAATATGTTCAGATATTCTGAAACGGTTGTTCGGGTAATTCTCATATTCATACAAAACAAGTAAGGAAAGGCTAAAGTCAGGTGGTGCGGGCTATATGATACCCTACACCACTCAAGTAAGATTGGAGAACAATGAAGTATTCAATGTTTACTTCAACTAAAATTTGTTTCAACAATTTATATTTGGTACCTCTCTGCCTCTGTAGCCAAATCGGACGAAACATATTTATGGGAGTTATATCTAAATCTGAACCAACATTTTTCAAATTCAACAATGTTGTTTCACGGATCAAGAGGCTCTACCATCCTAAATTTCAAATTAATTGGTTGCAAAATGCAGCTTATATAGGGCTAAAGGGCCAAATCGAACGAAACATATGTATGGGAGCTATATCAAAATCTGAACCGATTTTCTTCAAATTCGGAAATGTTGGTCCATAAATCGATATACTCCACCACGCTAAATTTCAAAACAATTGGATGTAAAATACGGCTTCTATTGGTCTAAGGGCCAAATAGGACGAAACATATGTATGGGAGTTATATCTAAATCTGAACCGATTTCAACCAATTCAATAGGGTTATTTCCAGGTGCAACGAACAACATAAGATGGACAAAGGGAAGGAAAGACGTGGTTTATTCGAATCAGCTAGCTAGATTCTGAGTCGATCGGTATACTTAATGGTGGGTGTAGCTGTAATATTTCTAGGTGCTTCAAATATCTGCCTTGAAACAATTTTATAATATCCTGTACCACAGTGTGGTACATGGTAACTTAAGTAGCATCGCTTCCACATAAAGGCCATAATTAGCATCGCTTCCACATAAAGGCCATAAGTAGCAAGTACTATCGCTTCCACATAAATAGTACACCCTGGGTAACGCCAAATGAAGTACCAAGTAGTGGTTATACTTAAAAAATCCTCTTACACTGGGGTGTAATGCGATCTTGTGCCCATTGGTGAATGCTTTGCATTCAGGGTTGATCTACGTAGCCTTACAATCTGGGCGCCTCACCGAGTAACTGGTGTTTCGCCACCCAGTCCTTGCCACAGTACCGGGGACTATGCTGAGATGGACATGTATCTCTCCTACACTCGTGGAACTGTATACATACAAGACACCAAACTAAACAAGAAAAACAAAAACAAACGCGGTCTTTGGGCTCTGAATCCAAGCGTATTCAGGAGGAACCTTCATGCTCCAGTGAAGCTGGTTTCTTCAATGGTCCTACTGTCCGTCCGTTGATCTTTGCCAAAGCCCACCACCTAGAACTGGTGAAAGTGTCCCCCTGTACTCAAAACAGGTGATACGGAGAGGGGAAATCGTCATGTCCGATCATCAAAACGCAAGAGCAATGAGCACCGGATAGCGCTCAGAGTTTTCTCTGATGAACCCCTGCCTCTGAAAAAGGCTAGAAACCATAATGTCACCATAAACAGGGCAGGACCAAGCCCTTTAATGAAGTGACGAAGGAGAATCTACGAGTAGCGATGGCTGTTATAGGCAGAAGTAGTGAGGATGGCACCATCACAAGGACAAATGAAATCATCTGCAATCGGCCACCAATGCCTCGCTGTCACAAGAGAGATGCCGGGGACACCACTAATCTGCAATGATGAAGGATGGCATTGGGGGAGAGTAAAGCTCATATGGGTCAGAATATTTATTATCGACCTATGAAGTTTATTGTTGGTTTAAAAGTTTATAGCTTTCGGTGATCCCAAATCAGTAGCCCTGTATATGGCTACTCTGAGTCTGGGGTCCGGCCGGGAGCCATATTGGATGTAGTCGAAAAAAGACATCCCTAGTCATCCAAGAGGCTTCACCAGGATTCCAGAGAACCTTCTAACTCGGCTGACGTACTTAAGATAATTAAAAATTAGAATCCCGGTCTGCCGAGTAAGAATAGTTAGACGGCTGAATCCGCTGTCTAACCGTCTAACTATTTGTAACACAGGCAATATGCCATCCTTTACAATAAAAGCCAGACAAGAAGTTCTCGATGTAACGTTTGCTACTTACAAAATTGTTGAGTGGAATATACTGGACAATCACTCATTACACAGTACAACGCATAATTTTGGGACTCAATTCTGAGAATTGGTAAAAAATGGGCATTTTTGCGATTTTTAGGGCACTGGATGCACTTTTTTTTTGGGTAGGTTTCATCCGCATTTTTTTGCTATTCAATATCTACAACTTTGATTCAGACACAAAAGCGATATTCCGTACGGTATACCGAGATATAACCGTGTAAAAATATAGAGAATGTGCTAAAAATTCACCTGGAGCAAAAAATTCGTATGGCCATTAAATTATTTATGGAGCCAACGCGACTAAACGAAAGATGCAGAAGTTCTTATTTTTGGGGCTACATTCACATCCAATTCTCAGAATTGTGTCCTAAATCAAAGAGCTGAAAAATGCTATACTGTTTTATCAGATCGCAATTATATAGGGTTCAAACTCGCTGAAATGGGATCAAAACCAGCCGTCCACATGAATGTGGTCGAGCTTATCAACACATCATTCAATAGTTCCCTTGAGAAGCCTGTTCAAAACCAGGGTACAAGGGTAAAACTAAACCACAATGGTGGACTTATGTACAGTGGATTACCTGCAGGAAGAGGTCGATTACTTGACAAAAAAAACAGCGAGTAGTCGCTGAAACCACTGCTCGACACATTTCCCGCAGAACTCACCGACATAACTCGAGGAACAGCAGGATCATCAAGAGAACGAGTGGACTGCAGTCGTCGCCAGGTTGTTGACTGAGAAATCCATAATAAGGTTGGTGATTAACAGCTGCGAGCCATTTCAATCATCTGGACTAGACGGCTTTGCTCCAGCAGAAAATTTTGAAATATACAGGGTTTTCCAGCAAGAGGTGTTATTTTGAATCACCCGGTATTTCGGTAGCTGTCACTTCTGAAGCTTTTATTCTTTGACATTTGACAAGTAGAAACTACGCCATTACTAAAAATGGAACGATACATGATTCAACAAGGCATTGAAATTATTAAAATTCGAAAATCGTCGATAAATCATCTTGACTGATGAGGCCCTACGTCAACAAGCAAAATTGTCGCATCTGGGGCTCGGAAACCCCAAGAGTTATTATTGAGAAGCCTCTCCATCCTCTTCGTGTGACTGTTTAGTGCGGTTTATGTTCCGGCGGGGTCATTGGATCTTACTTTTTCGAAAATGAGGTTGGATCAACAGTTACGGTGAATGGATTGCGCTATCGAGAGATGATTAATGATTTTTTTATGGTCGGAGTTGGATGGTATTGATCTGGACAACGTTTACTTTCAACAAGACGGCGCTACGTGCCACACAAGCAACGAAACCATTGCTCTGTTACGGGAAAAGTTTCCGGACCGTGTTATCTCTCGAAGAGGTGATCACAAGTGGCCACCGAGATCTTGTGATTTTACACCTTGCGACTTCTTCCTTTGGGGCCACGTGAAAGATAAGGTCTACGCCAACAGCCCAGCGTCGATTCAAGACCTCAAAGATAGAATTCGTGAATTAGAATAGAATAGAATTGCGATTTAGTTATGGAAAATTTCATGAAAAGGATATGGTCCTGTAAGCGTGGTCGTGGTGGCCGTTTAGCTGATGTTGTTTTTCATTATTAACGGCATACCTTCCTCTTTATTATGAAATAAACATCCGCTCGTTTGTCTCAAAAATTACATTTTTCTTTGAATACCAAAATAACACCTCTTGTTGGAAAACCCTTTATTATCCCTAGGCTGGAGAAAGTGTATGAAGGCTGTATAAGATTTTCATATGTCCACATTCTATGGAGGGATACCAAAGGACTTCGGGCCAATTAGCATATCCTCCATGCTATCTAAAGGTCTGGCAGACTTTTAGATTCTTTCATTAGTGAAAGCCAGGATACAAAACTCCCCTTGGGGAACCCATATCTTTACCACAAGGCAAGTCTACAGTTTCGATGAGAAGCATCTGAGCTTGTGGTAACACTAGGGACCTAAGTTGGGCTATGCGAGCTGGTAAAACCGGCTACCACCTTAACCTTACCCTAAACCTATATAGCAATTATCTCAATGTCTTAAAATGTTGTATTTTATAATAATTATTTTTCCAATGACAAAAGTATGACACAGAATGGGCATTATGTTTCCACATCTGCGGCACAATGTACCAAATTCCATTTCTCACAAAATGAGGATATAATTCAGCCTGTTAACTCTGCTGGGATTTTCTTAAAGAAAATTTCAAAAGAAACCAAAATTTCGGCAGTTTATCTTAAATCCATCCCATTGTGCAGCGTAATTGCGAAACAACGATGCCTTCAATGAATGTTCATTTGTGTTTGTTTGTTTCCTTTTTTCTGCAATACTGGTTATTGGTTTCGGTATGTGTGGGTGTGTGTGTGAGTAAGTTTGTATGTGCTTGTGTATTGCGATTTACTTAAATTGCAAAAAACTGCAATGATGTAAAAGAAAAAAAAAACAAATAAAAATGGGGAATAAAATTTGGCTACGGCGAATCATAAGGGCCCTGCGCCATAAAGGAAGTTTCATGTAAAACCTTGGAGATATGCCGATATCTTCGTTTCAAAGTACGATTATTCAAAAATTATAGTTTTTCAAAAAAATTTTTGAACTTTAAAATTTGTTTCGATTTTTCTTAATAAAAATTCTGAAAAAATACGAATGAACAAAAACTTACGTCCAATTCCACAATCTCCGGTTATCCTACAGTTAGAGCTAACCTACAGTTATAGCTTTCAAATTGTATGAAATTTTTATTTTTTTACTGTGAGTTAGCTCTAACCGGAGGTTGTGAAATTGGGGTTTAGACAAAATTGCAATCTCTCCCCTAAAAAATTGCAAAATTAACTTAACAATATTTTATAATGGTGCTATTGATATATAATCTAATGATCGGTTAATATCGGTCTTTAAGATTTCTTAAATTTTTATAGTTTTCACCAACATTTGAAGAATTACAATGTTGTTCAGTCAGTAAATACCACTTGTTTATGAAAAAAATGTTGACCTGTCAAAAATATTAGTATTTTAAAGTTTGAACTGATGTAGTCCCCAAAATGTGGTATAAAAGTCAAGTTTTCGGGAAAAGGGCAACGAAAATGTTACACCTTTTTGTAGAAACGAAATCGCCATAAGTATATATTCTCAGGCTCATCGGCCAAGCAATATTGGACTAGACCCCATCAATATAATGAATCTCATCGAAAAATATTCCTAAGGCCTATAAACTTCAGATTCAATATTCAAGTCCTTCCATAATGAGAGTATATTCGTACAAAGAAAAAACGAGTACCAAAAGCCAAAATCTATTTTAAAAATATTAGATTCATCTCATCGAAAAATAGTCCTACAACTGTCTATAAATCTGCAACATCTCGCCTCTTTAATACGAGTGTACGATATTCAGCTTCCCCCTTTAACTCTTCCCCGACTGAGGGTATCTTCATACGAAGAAAAAAAGAAAGAAAACAACTAACGAAGGCGAAAATCTATTTCGAATTGCGGAGAAAATGGAAAATGCGAAGACAACTAAATTGTGTTCTTCGCTGCATTTCAATGCGTTTCCACAATACAACCGCACACGTCCACGCAAAGGCATATAAGTAAGACACGAACGCCAGAGCATGACACACAGACCAATCACGCATACACACACACACACAAGCGCACACACATAAAGACGCGCGAACAAATCACCCAACTACTTCGTACTGACAAAAACATGTTGGAACCAACATCAAGATAGACACCAGACACATACATATACATAAACGTATAAGGAACATACTCGTTTATCTGCTGCGGGTATGCGAGTCTGTACATGTATTAATAAAAAAACGGATAGTTGCATTTAATGCTGCAACGAGGGTGGTTGTTGCAGGACGAACTAGTTTCAAGAGATGGGAAATTAACATACAGGGTGGCTGCTATGTATTGCAACCAACTTCAGGTTGCTATAATTTCTAAACCGCTAGTCTGATAGCTGACAGATTTATTTCAGTGATAGTTCATTTTATTGTTTACAAGCTTACAAAAGCATTTTGATCTTCAGATTCAGAAAAAAAGTTATTCGTGATGGAATTCAAGCATGATAGTGTAATTGCTTTATATTTGGGTGGAAAAACACAAGTGGCTATCGTTAGAGCCCTACAGCATTTAAATGTGAATAAATCTTTTGTTTCTCGTACCATTGCTCGTTATCGTGATACTGGCAGTGTTGCATCGCGTCCAAAAAGTGGACGAAAAAAACGATAACTACACCAGAAATGATCCGAAAAGTGAAGTCCAGATTTGATCGAAATCCACGCCGCAGTGGTAGAAAAATTTCTCGTGAGCTGAACATATCGCGAGAACGGATACAACACATATTAAAAAATGAGCTTGGACTAAAGCCATTGAAGTTCCAAAAAGTGCAAGAGCTCACCGATGCACAAAAAAAAGTTAAACTGGAAAGAGCCAAGGAGTTGCTTCGCTTGCACGAAAGTGGCCAGTTACCGAATTTGGTTTTCTCCGATGAGAAGCCATTCCAAATTGAGCAGTTTGTGAAAAAACAAAATGATCGGGTTTACTTGCCAAAGAAGTCAGCTGAAAATTTACACCTTCGATTGGCCACCATAACTCAAGCGCCGCCGATGGTAATGGTGTGGGCCGCCGTAACGGCCGATGGTCGCTCCCCGCTCGTATTCATCGACCATGGGGTCAAAATAAATGCCGAATATTATCGGGAAAATGTCCTAAAGACAGTATTGAAGCCCTGGGCAGACAAACATTTCGGCCGCAGACCATGGACATTCCAACAGGACTCAGCACCTCGAGGTTCCTCGCTTCATTTCTACCGCACAATGGCCACCAAGATCTCCGGATCTCAATCCGTTTCACTTTTGCGCCTGGGGCATTTTAGAGAGTAAGGATCGCACTAAAAAATACCAAAGTATCGATCATCTGAAGACGGCGCTTCGCCGGGAATGGGCCAAAATACCGCAGAGCCACTTTCGTGCAGCGTGTGATGGCTTTGTCGGCCGTTTGAAGGCCATAATTCGTGCCAAAGGTGGCCAATTCGAACAAATCTAAATTGTTTCTAAAATTTTATATTATTTCCGACATTTTTTGATTTTAAACAATAAAATTTAAAAAAAAATTGAAAAAATATAGCGCTTTACTTTGTTGCATTACATATCAGCCACCCTGTAAATAGTATTCCAGCGTTACCCGAAGGGACTATTTGTTACCATTTTGACGAACTTTTATGGCTGAAGTATAGATTGCACGATTTTTGCTAAGATATGTTGATTTTTTATGAAGTGAAAAAAGAAGTATATAAATTTTACTCATATTAAGACTTTTTATAATTTTTTCTTGAGTTGGTCGACATCTTTCTTTATATTTTTTAATTGATGAAAATTAGAAAATCAACGAAAACCTTGTATAGAGCGATTCCTTAAGAGCTTTCGGGTTTGATTAAAAAACAAGTAAGAAATTTTTGTCGGGTAAACCGACTACGGTTTCCCTGAATCGTAAAATTAGAATATAAATTTACTGTGTATTGTTATTCATATACATAAAATAAATAAAATTTTTAAATTTTAAATGGCCCACCCTTTATAACGACCTTATATGTGCAAATGATTCTGGGTATAATTATTCTAAATTTTTTTTCAGACAGTCTCTCTTATTATTGAAAGTTCTGGAGCGCGGAATGTTTTGATACATGACCGTGCCGCTTTAAGTGCAGCAGAGTCATGCTGATTTTCAGTTCTAAATTAAGCTTTTGTATCTGTCGTACTCTAGTACATCTAATTCAGGCATAGTTTCAACTATTCTGAATTTATTTCTGGCACATCAGCACTATTAGTGGTAACACTGATACAAAAACGAGGGTTTTTTCTGACAAAGCAAGAGAGGACAAAAGCACTCAAAATTAGTATTTGCCATAAAATGGAATACAATTCATGATTCAGAAAAAAGAATGAATGAGTTCCTCAAGAATCATGTGAGGCAATAGGGGGAACTTTATTGCCAAACTGCTTGACAAATCTTAGTTACAGATTTTTAGTTTAATGTCCTGAAAATAGGTTTCCTCGGTTAAGGAAAACAGAAAAGCTATTATATATCGAAAACAGTAGACAGCGGCCAGAAACGAATTTTTATAAAGGATTTCGTTCTGGGTGGGAACATGTTTTGACAGTTGAAGCATAGGCGCGAATGACGTTGTAAACGATAAAATGAAAATGATTAAAAATTCTTAAAAAGGTTTTAAAACTTTCAAAATTGTATTTGTTTTACCCATTGCAGACAAATCTGCATTAAAATTCTATTTAATATTTGTTTATACTTTTCTTGTATTTAATAAATTACAAATTATTTTTGTTCACACGGTGTTAATGGCGCTTGCAACCTTATTCGCGACTAAGCTTTAATTGTATACCCTAATTTTATCTATTGAGGGTAAATATCATTTGCCACCGCCTAAGGGGTAACAAATCTAAGGAGTAACCTAATACATAATGTATGTTTGGCTTCAGGACATTTCAAGTCACTTGGGATATGTCCGCAGGTCCGCCCGTCCGTCTTGACAGATGAATACAAGAACTGTTTCATCTCATCCCAATGACCAGAATTAGAATGTGTCATCTCAGCTCAGTGATCAAATGTAATGACCCACAAATATTTTTATATTCCCGCTTAGGTTTTCTGTTATATTAGTACAACTACTCCGATATTTTACCACGTTTTCCTTTATAAATTAACACTTGAATCATAGCTTTAGCTTTTATAGTTAAGAAATTATGGAGATAATGCTCTTACCGTTACCCATTGCGTATAAGTAATATTAATTGCGAAGTACTTTCACGAAAAATGCAAATGTTCAAAAGGTTTTCATAATTTCAACGAAATTTTAATTAGTTCTGATAGTTAACACACCGCCTTATATATGTACGGATAACATCTGAGGAAGTTTCTTGTGGAAACACAGAAATTGTACTGACTGTCAGCATAAATGTGAAAATTAGAAATTCGGAAAAGTAATTAGTTGAATTTAAATTTTACACGAAGAATACGCTAACTGCAATTAGCGGGGCCACAACTCTACCGAGATTTGTAAACTGAACAACTCCACACTGAGCAGTACTGTCTCTACTAACTTGGAATCAAGTGGTGAATGCAATCCTGTTTGAACTAGAACGTAGTGGCTGCAAAGTCATGGCATATGTGTACGATATTGCAATTGCAGTAACTGGTAAATTCCCAACGTCCTCGGATACATTATACAGGTGACCTTGAACAAATTGGCCGGATGGGCCAGAAGCAGTGGTTTGAGCGTTAACACAAACAAAATGGAATTGTTTCTCTTTACTAGGAACTATAAGGTTCCTCACATGGAACATTGTGTCTAGGATTGTACCTTTTATATGTAGGAAATTTTCCTTCCATTGGATATACATATCAGTAGATCGCGCAATACTATTGTACGGCATTATGATTTGGTAGACAGCAACTAAAAAGCGATCCGTCACCAGGTAAGTGATCCATCAGAGAACAGCCTGCCAAAGCTTAAGTAGGGCTGACAGATACCACATAGTCTCTGAAAGTCCTTTTTCAGCTACTGCCGATTAACACTTTGTTTAGAGAAGTTGCAACCACAGTGGTGTTAAGATTAAACTGTCTATCAATTCGGAGGTAAACGAACTACGGACATAATGAAGTGCAATGGTAACCCACTGAGTGTAGTATGTATATACTAAGGGTGCACACCTTCGAGAGGAACTTTGCTACTGCGATACCTGTCAGAGAGGATTGGGTTGGCAGAATACCAGGTAATAGAAACCATCTCCACTTCTATACGGATGGTTCGAAGCTCGATGAAAAGGTTGTCTTCAGAGTACACTGTGAAGAACTCAGTCCTGATATGGCTCACATACTACCAGATACCTGTAGAACCTACCAAGCCGAAATAATGGGAAAATGGGAATTCGCCAAGTGGCTGAGTCGCATCATAGTAACCAACACTGGCGTTGTCTTTTACTCGGACAGCCAGCCTACCACAATTCTCTGGAGGTCAAATCCTTAAATTCAGAAAAAGGCCTCGACTGCCGCATATCTCTTAACGAGATGGCTGAGCAGTTTAATATACTTATATACCTCATATGGGTACCTGGACATTGAGATATCTCGGGCAACTACAAAGCCGACGAACTTGCTAGGAACGGAACGACATTACAAATTCTCAAAGAATTTGCATATATATGTGGGCCACTGTTCACATGCAAGCTTTGGCTTAGGCAAGCGGCAGTCTGGCAGTCCCATGATAATTGAACAGAAATCGACGCCTGTGGGTAAGTAGACAAATCAGGACAAAATACGACCTAAAGTTAAGATATCTTCTCGCACTAGGGAGGAAAATACTGTCTCCCTTAGTACCACTTCTTGCGGGACATTGCCTGATCGGCGAACACTGGAGGTTGGGAGTTCACTTCAATGACTTCTGCAGACGCTGTGGAGATGAGGGGGAAGTGGAAAGCATTGAGCAACTGCTTTGTTACTGTCCCGCACTGGCCGGTGGTAGCACAGGGTACCTCAATTGGTCTATCTGAGCTGATAAGTCCGGCTGCCACCCTAACTTAAAGTTAAAATCAATATGTTTAGTAATACTGCCGGACGTCTTGGAAATCTTTTATTGAATTAATTTATTATCAACTATTTAAATATAATTTAATATAATTGAAACACAGTGCGCCCCTGTAGGCGAGTTGGTAGCGTACTCGCCTATGAGTTTGGGGGTTGTGGGTTCGATTCCTACCAGAGGCTCCTGTCTGCCGCTGCAAATATTTAACCATATGGTCTTTGTAATCCGGCATATCCCTGGACCTTAAAATTAGAAAACAAATTTACTTTGTATTGTAGTTCATATAAAATAAATAATTGAAACTGAAACATAAAATATGTGAGACAGAGTTATATTCCCAGGATATGTGGGAGAGCGTAATAAAATTAAAAAATGTTACCTCAGCTCAGTGGTAAAATATAATGACATTTTCGCAAAGTTTCCTCTATGACAAATTTGGTAATTTTCTCAAAATACTCGGAATTTATTATGTATGTCTTTTTTTTATAAATTAACATTTGAATCGCATCAGTAGCATTTGTTGTTCAGAAATTATGGCTATAATAAGCCTTTTGTAACCTAGTGCGTATAAGTAATATTAATTATGAAGTATTTTCAAGAAAAATCTATATCAACTAAAAGTTTTGCACATTTTAACGATATTTTAATTAGTATTAAAAGCTAACACATTGCCCTTTATCTCTGTGTATACAATTTATGGTAGTTAAATGACGAAACTTATTAATTTTACTGATTCTAGGTAAAAATGAGAAACTTGAGGAATCGATTCAGTGACAGATTATCCAATTGACCCGTTTAACAAAACGTAAGACTAAATCACTCAATTAATTTGTATAAATTATTTAGCCAACAGAGTGAATCAAGAGGAGATGCAAAGGCGACTTCACAATCAATAGCGCAATAAATTTTATGAGCAAGTACAAGAACTTTTTTCTGAACAAGTACAAGGACTCTGAAATTATTATCCTTGTTTTCTTTTATAAAATAACACTTGAATTATATATCTAGCATTTGTGGTTAAGAAATGATGAAGAAAATACGCTTTCTGTTACCTAGAGCGTATAAGTAATATTAATTAATTCAAGAGAAATCGAAATGTTCTCTGAGTTTTGCAAATTTTGACGAATTTGTAATTAATTTTATCTTAGGTAATCTCATGGGGAAGGTTATAAATTGTGCTAATTCTCAGTAAAAATTCGAAACTGGAAAAATCGATTCGGCGATTGATTACCAAATAGACTATCATGACTTATGATTATCATGTCCTTTTGCATGACTGTGGCGCCTGAATTTCAGTGTTTTCACTTTACCTCACTAATGGCGTCAAATTTGAATCTTGCTTGCATGAAGTATGTACACTCGTTACTTTCCACTTGCCCATACTACCCTCGCAAAAAAGTCATTTGTCCTCGCCACAGAGCCACCACAACGCCATCAACAATATCATAAAAGCCCACAAAAGTCTATGAGCAAATACTTATACGGACACAACAGCGCCCCAGCACCCCATAAAACTCTCTCCCTCTTTACCCTCTCACGGCGATTCGATGACGCGACTGATGGCATCATCTTCGGTCACGCAGAACACACGAAAAGGAGTTGCTATTGCAGACAAAGGCTATCGCTATCACGGCCCAAAAGGCAGGAGATTCCTAACGGTTGTCTTGTTGATATTCATGTTGTTGCTGCTGTTGTTTGACTGCTTGCCCATTCATTCCCCGTTTTGCCGGTTTGATGTGCTGTTGCATTTTTCACTATCTGCTATCTGTCCCCTCTCTCTACTGCTATCGTTGTTGTTTTTACATCTGCTGCCCTTGCTGCAATTGCACAAAGTAAAATTCTCTGGTCCTCATAGCTGACGATATCAGTTGCATGGCTATTGTTGTTGTTGCTGCTGTTGCGTGTTTTTTTTTGTTGCAGTTATTCTTCTTTGCTTCGTTATATCGTTCGGTGTGTCGGTGTTTCTCTGTTTTTTTGTTTGTTCTCATTTTGACTGGCAATTTTATTTATTGTTTTAAGAGGAATTTTGGGGAGAACATTTTTGTTTGGCCATTGTTGCATTTTTCAGTGGCTTTTTGAGCTTTTATTGGTTTCTTTTATTTACTCTCAGGGGGCATGAGAAATGACAGAGCAATGCAAGGGGTCAGCTTGGAAGAGCTCCAGAGACCAAAGGGAGTGGGATAGAAAGAGGGGAGGAAGAGAGGCAGTGTACGTAGTGTAGAGTGGGCGAGAAAATAACGAAAATTTAATTACTTATTGGTCGAGAAATTAAATGAAAATTACAAAAGAATGAAATAGTTGTTCACAACATTTTCAGTGTGATTCGTTCCACTTCAATTCACTACGTTTCCATGCCATGCCATGCTATGCACCCGCCTACTTTATACGCCCTTGGCTGCACCCATAACAATTTTCAATCAATTCATCTTTTGCTTTCTGGGAGAAACAGAGCGAGGGGGAGAGGCAAAGAAAGTATCGGGTGGGCATAAAAACAATTTTCGGGTTTTTTGGGGAAACTTTGAAATTCTTCAAAAAGATAATTAAAGAGCAATTGCAAATCTAAAGTATTTGAGTGCATAGTTTCTAGTGTCCTATTGAGTGGGAGCTTAGAGTGCGAGAGAGACAGAGACAGAGAGAGAGAGGGAGACGGAATAGGTGTGAAGCAGAGGCAACTCAATGATTTGTTTGTTTAAGTGTTGGCTTTTGTTCCGGTTATTCCCTCTCTTCTTCTGTCGACGATTTGGAAAGGTGGATTTCACTACATTTTAGTTAAAACATTTTACTGCGTTTAATGTGAGACCACAATTTGAATGTTAATTGAACAGTACTTTGAGAATTCCTTTTTTAATTAAGTGAATGAAACTTTTCGACCCTAAAAAGGTGATTACATAGCTCGAAGTTATTTTTGTATTTTAAATTGAAATGCGGAAATATTTTAAGGTGAAAGAGTTTAAATTTTTCCCGAAAAATTGCAATGAAATAGGATATATTGAAGGTGTAAATATTGGATACAGCTGAAAGGATGAAAGTTGACAAGTCATATTTTTAGACCAAAGAGTTTGTATAATTAAAGAACAAATCTTTTAACGGGAACGAAATGTAAGACAAGTAACAAAACAATTTGTTGAGAAAAAAAGTTTATGGTACAAATAGAAATGAATTTTCCGTTCCCTTAAACGAGTTCTGTATTTGCCTACAAATTCGCTTTTGTGAAGTAATTTTTAAATACCATAACATCACTTTAGTGCATGAGGGTGTATATCATTTGCTATGTGCTAATGCTTCTTATAACTTTAATACCAGTACGTATTTTTTGCAGTATAATGCATACAATCTAGTGAAAAATGGGCGTGAC
Source organism: Eudasyphora cyanicolor (assembly GCA_963930755.1). NCBI lineage: Eukaryota > Metazoa > Arthropoda > Insecta > Diptera > Muscidae > Eudasyphora > Eudasyphora cyanicolor. The sequence goes on from OZ005734.1 coordinate 69,116,934, forward strand.
TGCCCCTGCCACAAAAATGGCCAAATAATATTAAAATATAATTGCTCATAACTGTAATACCGTTGAACATAAGCACTTATAATTCGTTACAGTGAAATGTCTTTGAAGTATCTACAGTTCAGCAGAAAATAGTTATATCCGTCAAGTCCCTTTTGAGTACCCCTATACAAATAAACCATTGTAACACAACATCCCCATAACTTACACAGTATAGCATTTTTCAGCTCATTGAGACTCAATTCTGAGAAATGGACATGAAAGTAGCCCAAAAATAAAAACATCTGCATCAATCGTTTAGTCATGTTGGCTTATTTAATGATTTAATGGCCATACGATTTTTTTTGCTTAAGGTGGATTTTTAGGACCTTTTCCACATTTTTTTTTCTCGGTATACCGTACGGAATATGTCTTTTGTGTCTAAAGCAAAGTTGTAGATATTGAATAGGAGAAAAAATACGGAAAAAACCTAACCAAAAAAGTGCATCAAGTGCCTTAAGTACGCAAAAATGCCATTTTTTTAACATTTTTTCCTCATTTTTCGCCTTTTTTGCTCAATAACTGGACTACAAATCCACAAACATCCTGCTTGTTTTCTTTAGAAACTTTATTTTGCTTGAAAATAAAAATTCCGATTAATATTCCAGCTATTCTTACACAGAATATATGAAATTTTTATATGTTAACTATGCATGAAAACAAAATTTAGAACATTTGCAATCATTGTCAATATCCATCCTCGTTAATGTTGACTCTTGTGGTTCTGCTGTTTTCTTCGTAAGTTCTGCATATTCTGAGTCTGCATCATCATTCGAGTTAGACACAATATTCAAGGGATTGGTGAAAACGGTTTCGGCTTGCAGGGGCACATTATCCAGACTCGGAGGTTAAGGTGGATCGGTATCAGCAGCGCGTTTTACTGGAAGGGTGCCATTAAAAGCGGGAATGTGTATTTTTGTTTTCCATTTTTTTCAGTTCAATCTATAGCCAGAATTTATGCATGCGTTGCCCTGGATTCATCATGTCTTGCACCCAAATTACTGGCTTCATAAAAGAAACCCGTACACCTTTTTCATGTAGCCACATTATAAGGGTATTATAACAAATTTCACTGTGTTCGCCGTAAAATTTGTACCACTTAAATCTGTTTTATCAAAATAATGACAATACGCTGTTTTGAATGCCACAGTAAAGAAGTTTTTTTCGATCCTGATTGCCTATTTTTGGGACGATATGACCACAAAAGTAGAAAAATCATCCAATTTAGGGCACTTTTCCATATTTAAATTTTGAATTTTGACTCTAAATTAAAATTAAAAAATTTTACTTTTCGCGTTCGTCGGCACTTGTTGAATGAGAAAAATCGATCAATGAACACCTATAAATACTACGTATTTTTCAATATTTCACTGACACGTACTTATCATCATTTATGACTTTGTTCACGAACGTGAGCGCTAAAAATTTTAAAAACCCTCCAAAAAATTAGGGCTTCTTAATGTGGGTGGAATTTCTGTAGAAAACTCATTCATTATAGGTAGCCAACGGAAAAAGAGACATCGATAAAAAAGTCCACTTCCCATATTATTACATAGCAATCATCTAAATGTTTTCATATTTGTGTTTTAGACATCTTGTGCGACGAATATTAACTGAGAAAAATGTTTTCACCTTTTTGACATCAACACTACTTAAACGAATATTCTATTAGTTTAAGTTCGTAACTTGTCGTGCAACTTCCCCAGCTTGTGCATTCCCCTCATTGATTGACAATCTTATACTGTTGAAGGAGAAGGGATCTTTGCTACAACGCTCCCGGTACGATATTCGCATTGTACGGATTGTGAGAGGGATTTTCAGCGTCTGGTGCAAACCTTCGACTCTCTTGGGACGATATTCGCACAGCACGGATCGGGATTTTTAGTGGAAATCTCTCTACAACTATCCCAAGACTATATTCGCATGGTACGAATTATAGGGATAGACTTCCAGCGCTGTATCTCTCTCCGACTCTCCCGCAACGATATTCGCATAGTACGAATGTAGAGCGAGACTTCACACAAGAAGAGGTTGTTGCGGATGACACTTTATTTCATGTCGGCTCTCGTATTAAAACTTATGTATTTGTCGTTTTGTACTCAATCCGAGCGCTCGCGTATTTCTCCTCCTGTACTAACACGTGAACACGGTAATATACTCACCCCCAATTTTGTTTTGTGAAAAGAATAACGATTGTTTAATTCAATGGAATTCGAATTCTGAAATTCGATTGTGTTTTTATTTCTTTTTACTTATTTTTTGCTCACCTTTTTTGCGCCTTACATTAATACTATTATTGTAGTCTCGCTAAATTATTACAACTTTTTAAATTATACATTGATTTTCTGCGGAGTAGGCTCACTTTATTCATGACCGATCAGACTATGCGATAAAATAATAAATATACAATGACTATGCATTTGTAAGTGTTTTTATGACGCTTTTCTTTAAAAACACTCTGCCCGAAATGGACACTTTAAAAATGTAACAGAAAGGAGACCGTATGGAAAACTAGACGAGATAGGAAAACAATTATTGCAGATTCTGAAAGAGCATACTGGAAACCCATATTATCAACTCCTAACTCAAAAAACACAAAAATGGCGTATGGGACAAACATTAAGCCGACTACGTATATGCCTATTTCGACCTTGCTGAATACAGTTGTGGTAGCCGTTTTACTAGATTGACTCTTGTTTTCGCGATATTTGGCCACAAAGTTTGCAAGGAAATCAGAGAGGTTAGTTATCTCGGAGGTTATTTTGAAGTGGAATATTTCGGAATACAAGATCAAAAGATCAAAATAAAGTTGGAGAATTATTTCTCGCAAAACAATCATCCACTCTTCTCACCCCCTTACCCGAAATTTCAATCAAACCTAACCTGTTAAACGTCACACAAATCGTCGACAATTTTAGTTTGTGTCTTTTAGAAAATATTCCTCTCGAAAAATTCCAGAATTTAGCAGGTTTTGTGGGTTATCTTTGTAATGTCCATAAACACAAACGGAAACAAATTTTTTCGCGAGTAATATTTTTCTTAGCGACGCCAAATACAAATTTCGACAATTTGTCTGATTTTTGACATATGATTTAATTTGATTGCAATTTTTATGGGTAAGGGGGTGAGAAGTGGGCTCGACAATTTGGAGGGAAATAATTCTCTAAGGGTTCCTCTTACTTCATTCTTTGGACTGAAACGTGTATTCCGAAGTCTTTCACTTCAAAATAACCTCCGAGATAACTAACCTCTGGGATTTCCTTGTAAAATTTGTGGTGGAATATCGCGAATACAAGAGGTAACCTAGAAAAACGGCTTACACCACTCAATTCAGCAACGTCGAAATACATAGGTATATGCATAGGGTCTCATTTCTGTTACATTTTTGAACTAGGATAGTGAAATTATTGAAATTTTCTAAAAAAAAAATATTTTTTTTGCAATATCTTGTAATATACAATCCTTCGAAAACTGAATAGATAAAAAAATAGTGATAGCGATAAGATAGGTTATTAAAGGGTTTTCCAACAAGAGGTGTTATTTTGGTATTCAAAGAAAAATGCATTTTTTTGAGATACATGATCGGATGTTTATTTCATAATAAAGAGGAAGGAATGCAGTTAATAATGAACATACCAAATTTGAAGTCAATCGGTTACCCCTTTCGAAAGTTATCGTGCTCACCAGCCAGCAGACAGACAGAAAGACAGACAGGCAAACGGACGGGCATTGCTCATTCGACTTAAAATGACCCAAAACGGATATCCGCCGAACATACTTAGGGTCTAAGGTCACTCCTTCGATGTGTTACACTTTTGACTCGTAGCAAATAATATATACCCTCCTCTCAAAGGTGAGGGGATAATATATTTTTTTAAAATTGTTTTAACGACAGATACTTAACCTCTGTTAGCCCTCATAATTTCATTTAATTGAAACGGTATCTCAGCTTTATCGAACTTAAACTTCAAAAAGTATGGTCGGAATATCAAATGTTATTTCCATGAAAATTTTAATTTTGGAAAACAATTATATATTTAAAAAAAAATGTTACCATAAAAAAATTTAGTTTCGGTTTCCAAAAACAGTATGCCTCAATCTATATAAAAAACCAGTAAGGAAAGGCTAAAGTCGGGCGGGCCGACTATATAATACCCTACACCACTCTCGTAATATTGAATAACTCTGATATATACATTTTGTAATTCATGTATAAATTGTTTACATAAATTTACTTTTGGGACATTTTATACTTAAATAATACCCTGTACCACAGTGTGGTGTAGGGTATAAAAACGATTGGATCTAAAGAGCCAAATCGGATGAAACATATATATGGGAGCTATAGCTAAATCTTTACCGATTTTCTTCAAATTCGGTAGTATTGGTTCATGGATCGAGAAACTCTACCATTCTAAATTTCGAAATGATTGGATGTAAAATACAGCTTCTACAGGACTAAAGAGCAAAATCGGACGAAACATATATATGGGAGCTATAGCTAAATCTTAACCGATTTACTTCAAATTCGGCAATGTTGGTTCATGGATCAAGAAACTCTACCATTCTAAATTTCAAAATGATTATATGTAAAATACCGCTTCTACAGGACTAAAGAGCAAAATCGGACGAAACATATATATGGGAGCTATAGCTAAATCTTAACCGACTTTCTTCAAATTCGGTAGTATTGGTTCATGGATCAAGAAGCTCTACCATTCTAAATTTCAAAACGATTGGATGTAAAATACAGCTTCTATAGAACTAAAGGGCCAAATCGGACGAAATATGTATATGGGAGCTATATCTAAATCTGAACCGATTTCAACCAAATTCAATAGCGATCTTAACAGCCGCGAAATACTCTAAACTGCAAAATTTCAGAACGATCGGAGTGAAATTGCGACCTGTACTCGACGAACAACTTTACATGGACAGACGGACGGACGGACAGCTCAGCAAGTGATTCTGAGTCGATCGGTATACTTTAAGGTGGGTCTAGCTGTGTTATTTTCAAGTGTTACAAACATCTGCCGTGAAACAAACTTATAATACCCTGTACCACAGTGTGGTGTAGGGTATAAAAACTTAGGTCTCCGACAAAAAATTGTTCAGGTTTCATAGTGTAATGATTCAGTTGTAGTCCCCAAGAGCGTATGAGTTGTGATATGCTAGCGTAACACTTATACGCACTAAGGGTCTTTGGTTTTGTTTTTATTATGGATGTAACGAAAGTGACTTTAGCGAAAGCGAATAATGAAATATATTTCTTGTGAATGCGAAAGCGAATAGTTAAATATTCATTTTTGCGAATGCGAATAATCGTTCGACCCTTTAGTACCAGCGGATTTAAGGAACTGAACTGATACTTTTCCACTTATACTTTTTTTACTGCAAGGACAAACGTATTTTTTCAACTGTTTTGAAGAGAAGTGGCAGAGGTTTTCATTGGTATTATTATCTTTAAATTGTGTGAAGGGAATAAAGAGTTTTAACACTTTTAACAAATGGAAGCGAATACTGATATATATTTTTGCGAAAGTGAATGCGAAAGCGAATAATCCAAATATGGTGTTTGCGAATGTTAAAATGATGCGAATATTCGTTACATTTCAAGTTTTTATACCCGACACCGCACTGTGGTACAGGGTATTACGAGTTGTATTTCTTTGTAACGCCTAAAAACAAAGAGATAGACCCATTTTTTTTACCGATCGCCATAGAATCACGTTTTGAGTCGATTAAGCCATGTCCGTCTCTCTATCAGTCCATGTATTCTTGTGATCAAAGTGCAGGTCGCAAATATGAAGAGCTCGTGACGAAATGGGACGATCCCTACTGACGCTCTAGAGAACACATTTTACATTCGATTTCAATTAAGAATTTTTGCATTATATTGCACTTAATTCTTCCTAGAGGAAATGGGGAACATCGGTCCATGCTTTGATATTGCTCCCATATAAAGGTACCTCTCGATTAGACTTCTTGGAGTTCTCGGGGACACATTTTTTAAGCCATAATGCGGAAATTTAGGCTTTTGCACTTCATATGGGCATTTCCGCCGAATTTTCAACCAGGGCCGAAAAATAAAATTTTGATAATGATCGTCTTTTACTGCGAATAATTATAGAAAAATGAATAAAAAAAATGCCTAAACTTTTAAATACAATGGTTTCATAGCATACCTCAGCTGTTTTCATGAGGAAATTGGCATAAAAATTGAAAAATTAATTTTTTTCATTTTAAAATACTCTTAAAGACATTTGTGTATTTAATTATTTTACATGCAAAACATATATTCAGTTTCATATATTAAAGGTAGTTTTTCAGGAGAAGCTATCAAAGTTTAATGATTTTTTTAAATTTGTGTGGAATTCCTTTTTAATGAAAATCGAATGACTTGTACTGTTTTGTGAATAACTTTTGATTGGGTTGACGGATAAACACCAAATTTTGACAGAATATAATTTGGAATATTTATAAACTAAAAATGCAATCTCCCTAAAAACATGCTAAGTCGACTTAGCATGTTTTATAATGAAGGTATCGATATGTGCCTGGGATTTAGAAATTTTAACAGTCGGCCCCGCCCGACTTTAGTCTTTCCTTACTGGTTTTGTTTGATGATGATTATATGGTAAGCTAATCCATTTTAAATGAATGTGTCTTGAGAATTGTTTAATCAGACATCAATTTACACTTTTCTGTAAATTGCTTTTCTTTAAAAATTATTTAAATTTTTTAAAAAAATATGTTTTTTCCAAATACCTTGTAGGATACATTCGAAATCGCTGAACAGATGAAAAAATAATGATAGTGACAGATGAACTACTACTAATATGACACATCTTAGAACTTAGTCTTAGACAGACAGGCGGACGGATACTGCTCAAATAGAAGACGGATATTGCTCTTAGAAAGTCCTAAAACGGAACTCCGCCGAACATACTTGAGGTCACTCCTTCTATGTGTTACACTTTTGGCCGGTAGCAAATGATATACATCCTCATATACAGCCTCACAGTTTTCTATTCTGAAAAAAAAACGAATGTCTAAAAACTTTCTTCACAGACTGTATAAGCAAATAGTAAATCCGATTTTGTGTTCAAGTTAAGTAGTTTATTTTATTTAAGGACTTTATTAATTTCTCAAGTTTATAAAAAAATGCTTATCCACTGTTCCTTATCAAGTTTTCCTAGAAACTGCAGAGTTTTTAATCAATTTTAAAGTTAACTCATGTAAAACGATTAAAGTTTTTTGCTGTTGTTCTTACAAGTATTCTGCATAAATTGCGACTAAAATTTAAATCCTTTCATTCAGTTCTTCCGAATGATTAAACATTTACTTTCTTGATTTTTGCTGCTGCTTCTACTTTGTGATGGTCTCTACAACTTTTTAACATTTAAGGTCTTGCAGTCTTTTTTCATGTCTTCTCTTTGTTGCTCTTGCTCTCGATTATTTTTTCTTTGCTTCATTTGTTTGTCTCCGTTTTATTTGGAGTGTGTGCGTGTGTGTGTGGGGAATCGGTCTTTTTTGTTCGTTTTCCATAGACCATTTCCATGTTTGACATACACTGTGAATGAATGAATGGATAAGGGAACGAACGATGAAAAAAGGCCACACAATGCTGCCGGATTTTGTTGTTGCTCTTTTTTCTCTTATTTTTTTGGTGAGTCAAACTGGGGCTCTTTTTTTGGGCCCTAACCCCTCATTCGGGTTGTAGCTTATTGTATTTGCAATTACTTTGCTCCTTGGCTTCTGGTAACAAACACCGCTTTGAATGAGCAAAAAAAAAACGGCACAAGTAAACGAAAGCGGAAAACGAAGACAGAGGTTCAGGTTGAGGACTAGGGCCGAGGTAGGCAGGCAATCATCACCTAGACAAATACCACGTATGACGTAGGCACGAATGTGCGACAGCATTAAGTGTTACGAGAGTGCTGGAACAACGACAATACCACTGTCGTCGCCGCCGTCTTCGTCGTCACCGACGAGTGTACATGAATGCTGATGCTCTTCATCCGTGAGCCTATGAAAATGAAGTGAATACATGAACACATACAGCCTCACTCGCATATTCACTGGCTAATCCAAGAGACTTAAACATTCACAAAACACACACACGCACGCATGCATAGCCATTGCTTTATACTACGTATGTAAACGGATGTGTGAAACTGAAATTGAGCAATGCACAATTCACATTATAAAGTGCCTAAACATTTACATACGACGACTACAACGACGAAGTAGTCAAACAACAACCGAACCTACTCCACAGGACCGGTACACAGTGGGGGAAATGCGAACAAAAAGAGAATGAGAATGTATCGTATTTTTTTATTATCAGAAAATCATTTTGATCGTGCGTTATATCGGATTTTCGTTAAACCGAGTATTCGTTATACCGCGAGTTGTCTGTATTTTTAAGAGCGAAACTATAACAGAGACGATTTGGCTATTTCGATCTGCTTACTTACTTAGGTTAGGTTAGGTTAGGTTAGGTTAGGTTAGGTTAGGTTAGGTTAGGTTAGGTTAGGTTAGGTTAGGTTAGGTTAGGTTAGGTTAGGTTAGGTTAGGTTAGGTTAGGTTAGGTTAGGTTAGGTTAGGTTAGGTTAGGTTAGGTTAGGTTAGGTTAGGTTAGGTTAGGTTAGGTTAGGTTAGGTTAGGTTAGGTTAGGTTAGGTTAGGTTAGGTTAGGTTAGGTTAGGTTAGGTTAGGTTAGGTTAGGTTAGGTTAGGTTAGGTTAGGTTAGGTTAGGTTAGGTTAGGTTAGGTTAGGTTAGGTTAGGTTAGGTTAGGTTAGGTTAGGTTAGGTTAGGTTAGGTTAGGTTAGGTTAGGTTAGGTTAGGTTAGGTTAGGTTAGGTTAGGTTAGGTTAGGTTAGGTTAGGTTAGGTTAGGTTAGGTTAGGTTAGGTTAGGTTAGGTTAGGTTAGGTTAGGTTAGGTTAGGTTAGGTTAGGTTAGGTTAGGTTAGGTTAGGTTAGGTTAGGTTAGGTTAGGTTAGGTTAGGTTAGGTTAGGTTAGGTTAGGTTAGGTTAGGTTAGGTTAGGTTAGGTTAGGTTAGGTTAGGTTAGGTTAGGTTAGGTTAGGTTAGGTTAGGTTAGGTTAGGTTAGGTTAGGCCTAGTGCTAAGCTCAGGCTACTAGGGGGGTCGGCAGTTGGTGGATAGCCGGACGGCCTACAGATATGTAGGTTCGCTGCGATTGATAAGCAGTCCCCGACCAAGAGCGACAGGGTCCGAGAGCGTACTATAAAAAGGTACATATGCTCGGAGAAGGCTCTGTGACATGGCGAAAGGATGCCGCCATTAAATAAGTATCCCCCACAAGGGTGCTCTCTAGAGATGTGCAATCAGGGGTGTGACGTCCCCATGGTACCCTAGTTTACAAAATCTGGGAACGTCTTGCCTAGTATTGGGCGGCTTCCTGATCGGCGTCTGTTCCCATGTTAGGGGCGGCCGTAAAATAATAACCTGGCGGAAGGTATAAAACGATAAGGGTAGGAACCCTGACAGAAAATCCAGCATGGAAAAGTCAGTAGAAAGAATAAAACTTACGGTGCAGGGAGTTAATAACCCAGTACCGGCGGCAGTAGGGGGCGACCATGCAGGCTCCCGGTCGTCGAGATCATGCGACTGGAATGGTAATAAAAATAATAATATAAATCAAAATGAAAATGATATGGCAGCAACCAATGACAGTACTGCAATGAAGGCAACACCGATGACAAACCCTTTCGGTAGAAGCAGTTTGATTGCGAGAACACCTCCAAATTCATCTAATGAAGGATTAGCACACGACACTTTTAATGGAAATGCTAACCTGCATAAGAGTAGCATGTCTAAATTAGGAGAAAAAATAAATGCGTTAGTCGAATTCGTCAAAGGACGGACAAATGTTCACAAGGAGATTGTGTCAATAACACGAGAAATACAGGCGATGTTTATGAATGCGTCAGATGAATTAGTCACTGGGGATAAAACCCAAACCCAGATTCAGACAACAAAAGGACTTGGTATTTTGAATGAGAAAGTGTCTGAGTCAGCTTCGTCCGTGTCACAAACACCAAAGAGAACAAGGGACAACACGACTGGCGCGAGTCCTAAAGGCAATAAGTCTAAGAAGAAAAAAGTGGACAATCCCGTGAAATTGACCGTGGTACAGAATGTGGCAAACGTTGAATCAGTCACTCCGGTGCTTCCATCCAATAGTGCAAGTACAAGTGGTGTGGTACCTGAATGGACGAAAGTTAGAGCTAAAGCCAGTAAAAGAAAGAGACAACGGCCGATCCGCCCTGATGCCCTCGTCATCAGAGAAGTCGGAGGAATATCTTATGCGGATATTCTTAGGAAAGTTAAGTGTGAGCCAAAACTGGACGTATTGGGACAAAATGTCAAGAAAATACGAAGAACGGCTAAAGGTGAGCTACTATTTGAGCTAAACAAATCGGCACATCAACATACTGGCGAATTCAAACAAAACATTGAGGAGGTTTTGGGATCGCAAGCACAGGTACGGGTGTTGACACACGAAACTTATATTGAAATTAAGGATATAGAGGAGACCACTGTCAAGGATAAGATTCACAGTGATCTAATAAAAGCCTTCCCGGAACTGAAAACATTGCATGTAACAGCAATAAAATCTGTGCGGAAAGCTTACGATGGAACCCAAACGGCTACACTTGCGTTAAATGCTGCCTTGGCAAGGCCATTGCTAAAAGCTACGAAAGTCCGTATAGAATGGTCAATATGTAGAATTAGAGAGAAGAAAATTGTAAGAAAATGTCTGAGATGTTTTGATTTTGGACATTTCGCTTCAAAATGTAACAGCGTGAATGACTACTCGGGCAAATGTCTAAGATGTGGTATGGAAGGGCATAAAGCTAAAACATGCAAAAATGTGCCAAAATGTTTACTGTGCCAGGACACAAAAAATAATCACGCAACGGGAGACAAATATTGCCCCCGATACAGAGAGGCCGTACAAAAAATGAAATAACAGCATGAAATTACTTCAATTAAACTTGAACCATTGTAGTGCAGCTCAGGATCTTCTAAAACAAAGCGTACGTGAGCAGGGTATAGACTTTGCTCTCCTCAGCGAACCCTACCATCATCCAGATACATCCTGCTGGGTTACGGATGACTCAAAAACCTCGGCGATATGGTGCGTAAGCGGATTAATGCTGCAAAACACAGGAGCGGTGGCTCCTGGCGGATTTGTACGTTGTTCTGTCTCCGGGATAACCATTTACAGCTGCTATATTCCACCAAGCTTATCCATACAGGAATACGGAAATATTATAGATAATCTAGTTTCTGATGCAAGAACAAAGAATAATGTTATAATTGCTGGAGACTTTAATGCATGGGCAATTGAATGGGGTTGCCCAAGGACAAATGCAAGGGGTAACCTCCTACTTGAGGCTTTTGCTGGGCTTGGAGTGGTCCTACTTAACTCTGGAAACGAGCATACATTCAGTCGTAATGGACGAGGTTCCGTAATAGATATTGCTTTTGCAAGCAATAATATTACGATGCGAACAAACTGGATTGTGTCTGATATCTATACACACAGTGACCACCGCGCAATTATAATTAATATATCCGAGCATGCTACGCCCCCAACCGTAATATCTACTGGGAGAGGTTGGACGGTTAGCTCATTTGAGAAGGACGTATTTTGTGCATCTGTGGAAGATTTGACCCTCAGTGGATCACCAGAAAACATGGCATAGCAATGCATTGCCCAAATTATCCGGGCATGTGATATCTCAATGACCAGGAGAGGAAGTAGAGATAACAAACCACCTGTATATTGGTGGAATGCAGAGATAGCAATGTTGCGTGGGGAGTGTATAAGAGCCCGAAGATTGTATACCAGATCAAGAGGACGCCAAACAAACCAAACACATCACCAAGTGTACAAGACAAAAAAGAAAATTCTGAGCCAGGCGATAAAAAGAAGTAAAAGACAGTGTTTCTTAGAGATATGCGACGACCTAGACTCAAACCCATGGGGACTAGCATATAAAATTGTTAAGAAGAAGCTTAAATGCTTAAATGCATCGCCACCGAAAGAAGCCGCTGTTCTCGATAGGATTGTCAAAAATCTTTTCCCTGAACAGACACCTCCTTACTGGATGGATCATACCAGCAGTGTATCAGTTACACCTGTTCCAGTTACCGTTCCTGAAGTTTTGAAAGTAATTTCAAAGTTCAAAGATAAAAAATCACCGGGTCCTGATGGAATCCCCAACCGGGTACTAAAGGAATTCGTTAACACTTGCCCGAACCAAATAATGCTGTTAATGGACACATGCTTGCAAAGAGGCTCCTTCCCTAAAATATGGAAAAGGCAGAAGCTAGTTCTTCTGCCTAAGGACAAGAAACCGGCTGAAAACCCATCATCCTACCGACCATTGTGCATGATTGATACGTGTGGTAAATTATTAGAAGGTCTAATATGTGGACGGCTAGAAGAGCATATTGAATGCATTGATGGCCTGTCAGAATTCCAATTTGGATTCAGGAAACGAAAATCTACAATGGATGCAATAAAAATAGTAGTTAACACAGCTGCGACTGCTCTCAGAGGAAAAGGCGGAAAGCACGGCGGAAAAGAATATTGTGTGGTAGTAACACTTGACGTGAAAAATGCTTTCAACACTGCAAAATGGGATGAAATTGTAAATGCGTTGCAACGTATCAATACTCCATCCTATCTCGTGGAAATTGTCAAGGATTACTTTAGAAATAGATATCTGTCTTATGACACTGACGAGGGTCCTAAGGACTACAAGGTAACAGGAGGTGTTCCACAGGGTTCGGTGCTTGGACCATTATTATGGAACCTGATGTACGATGGTGTACTGAGACTACATCTACCAGACAACGCTAAGATTGTTGGTTTCGCGGATGATATTGCACTAGTGATAGTGGCAAAATACCTAGGAGAAGCAGAAACGGTAGCGAATTCAAGCGTTAAATTGGTTCAATCCTGGCTTAACAAAGCAGGATTAACGTTGGCAGAACACAAGACTGAAGTCGTACTGATTAGTAGCCGCAAAGTGATGGAGGAGATACAAATTTTAGTTGGTAATTGTTCTATACGCTCCAAACCCTATCTAAAGTATCTTGGAGTGCTGATCGATATGAGACTATCATTCAAACCACACCTGACCTACATTAGTGAAAAAGCTAGAACGACGTTTATGGCTATATCTCGTTTAATGCCAAATACTAGAGGCCCAAAGTACTCCCAACGGAGATTGTTAGCAGGGGTTGTCAGAAATGTCATCCTGTATGCAGCTCCAGCGTGGTCCCAGGCGATGAAATACCAATCATACAGAGATGAAATCGCCCCAGTATATAGGTTGGCGGCCCTACGAGTATGTTCGGCTTATCGGACGGTGTCGGATGCGGCGGCTTTGGTGATGGCAAACATGATACCTATTGACCTGCTTGCTAGTGAGACAAAATATGCTAACGACCTGAAATCAACGACAGCAAATATGACCCATGCGGAGGCCCAACGAATTGCAAGGGACAAATCCATCCATGATTGGCAAAACAGGTGGACGACATCCAGTGATGGGCGATGGACGTGTCGACTAATCCCCAATTTAAGAGTATGGCTGGATAGATCATATGGAGAATTGGACTACTTCTTGTCGCAGATGCTGAGCGGCCATGGTAGCTTCAAATACTACCTACATCGCATCGGCCGAGAAACAGACCCATTTTGCCCAAATTGTGAATATATCGTAGAGGATGCTGAACATGTTTTGTTTGAATGTCCTCGGTTTACAAATCGGAGGCTGCAGTTGGAGGAATCGCTAGGAGTTGCTTTGACTCCGGACAACTTAGTTGGTTTTATGCTATCCTCGCAAAGTAATTGGCAGTGTATAGCGACGTTAATTAGGTCCATTATGACCGAATTGTGCGAGCAAGAAAACTTACGACGAAGAAATGTTAGATAGTGATGGATCTTGAAGATCTTCCCCACCCTGTGAAGTAATACCTAAAGGTGGTCCCACAGGGCTGAATGGACAAGTGTAGAGGTGTTTTTAGCGGGTTAAAGTCCCGCACTATTTGCCAACTCCATCAGGCAAATGTCTTTCGAAGATTTTCACCTCATTAAAAAAAAAAAAAAAAAAAAGGTTAGGTTAGGTTAGGTTAGGTTAGGTTAGGTTAGGTTAGGTTAGGTTAGGTTAGGTTAGGTTAGGTTAGGTTAGGTTAGGTTAGGTTAGGTTAGGTTAGGTTAGGTTAGGTTAGGTTAGGTTAGGTTAGGTTAGGTTAGGTTAGGTTAGGTTAGGTTAGGTTAGGTTAGGTTAGGTTAGGTTAGGTTAGGTTAGGTTAGGTTAGGTTAGGTTAGGTTAGGTTAGGTTAGGTTAGGTTAGGTTAGGTTAGGTTAGGTTAGGTTAGGTTAGGTTAGGTTAGGTTAGGTTAGGTTAGGTTAGGTTAGGTTAGGTTAGGTTAGGTTAGGTTAGGTTAGGTTAGGTTAGGTTAGGTTAGGTTAGGTTAGGTTAGGTTAGGTTAGGTTAGGTTAGGTTAGGTTAGGTTAGGTTAGGTTAGGTTAGGTTAGGTTAGGTTAGGTTAGGTTAGGTTAGGTTAGGTTAGGTTAGGTTAGGTTAGGTTAGGTTAGGTTAGGTTAGGTTAGGTTAGGTTAGGTTAGGTTAGGTTAGGTTAGGTTAGGTTAGGTTAGGTTAGGTTAGGTTAGGTTAGGTTAGGTTAGGTTAGGTTAGGTTAGGTTAGGTTAGGTTAGGTTAGGTTAGGTTAGGTTAGGTTAGGTTAGGTTAGGTTAGGTTAGGTTAGGTTAGGTTAGGTTAGGTTAGGTTAGGTTAGGTTAGGTTAGGTTAGGTTAGGTTAGGTTAGGTTAGGTTAGGTTAGGTTAGGTTAGGTTAGGTTAGGTTAGGTTAGGTTAGGTTAGGTTAGGTTAGGTTAGGCATATTTACAATATTTTCATTACAACTTTTCTCCAAAAAAAAACCCCACTGTTCCCTCAGAGCGGACGAAAGAACCTACTCAGTTTTCATTCAAACAATGAATGCTTAGATTGCATACGGACAGACAGATAGTCAGTCAAATGAATGAATAGATGGATGGATCTATGGTTGGAAGGACGAACGCCTCAACTCGGATATAGACTCTGTGTATCACAACAGCACAGTGGTGTTTGAATGCAGTGTGTATATGAGTACACTGTCTTCATGTTCATTTCCGAGTGCTTACTTTCAACTTCCTGCCTTGATTCATTATTGCACCAACTACAATTACAACTACTACAACAACAACAATAGCATCGCAGGCAAGTGTGGAAAAAACCCGACAACTCATATCCTTTCGTTTGTAGCCATAGCAAATGCGCCAACCAAAACATATACACATGCGAGGGCAGAGAGGAAAGTGCATAAAATTTCAGCAGAAATATTCCAGATTCCACAAACAAGATTATAAAGCATAATTTGGAATAGAGAAAGCTATGCCATATAATTTGTATGCGCTGAGTCGAGTAAAAATTGCTAATTTTCAGAAGGAAGTTTTTGATATATTTTTTTGATAATTCATTGTTGAACAATTTCCTAATGATGGAATTATAATATTTTTGAAAATACTCAAATTTTTAGGGTAAAATGTTTTGAAATGAAATTGAAATGAAATTGAAATGAAATTGAAATGAAATTGAAATGAAATTGAAATGAAATTGAAATGAAATTGAAATGAAATTGAAATGAAATTGAAATGAAATTGAAATGAAATTGAAATGAAATTGAAATGAAATTGAAATGAAATTGAAATGAAATTGAAATGAAATTGAAATGAAATTGAAATGAAATTGAAATGAAATTGAAATGAAATTGAAATGAAATTGAAATGAAATTGAAATTGAAATGAAATTGAAATGAAATTGAAATGAAATTGAAATGAAATTGAAATGAAATTGAAATGAAATTGAAATGAAATTGAAATGAAATTGAAATGAAATTGAAATGAAATTGAAATGAAATTGAAATGAAATTGAAATGAAATTGAAATGAAATTGAAATGAAATTGAAATGAAATTGAAATGAAATTGAAATGAAATTGAAATGAAATTGAAATGAAATTGAAATGAAATTGAAATGAAATTGAAATGAAATTGAAATGAAATTGAAATGAAATTGAAATGAAATTGAAATGAAATTGAAATGAAATTGAAATGAAATTGAAATGAAATTGAAATGAAATTGAAATGAAATTGAAATGAAATTGAAATGAAATTGAAATGAAATTGAAATGAAATTGAAATGAAATTGAAATGAAATTGAAATGAAATTGAAATGAAATTGAAATGAAATTGAAATGAAATTGAAATGAAATTGAAATGAAATTGAAATGAAATTGAAATGAAATTGAAATGAAATTGAAATGAAATTGAAATGAAATTGAAATGAAATTGAAATGAAATTGAAATGAAATTGAAATGAAATTGAAATGAAATTGAAATGAAATTGAAATGAAATTGAAATGAAATTGAAATGAAATTGAAATGAAATTGAAATGAAATTGAAATGAAATTGAAATGAAATTGAAATGAAATTGAAATGAAATTGAAATGAAATTGAAATGAAATTGAAATGAAATTGAAATGAAATTGAAATGAAATTGAAATGAAATTGAGAGTCGGTTAAATAGACTGAAACACAATTTTCTTTCCTTGAATATCAAAAATGTTGCCTTAGAAATTATAGGTTTTCTAAATATATCTTGTCAAAGGGGAATATTCTTCGAACCACATTCTTCGACTTAAGTTAGAAAACTATTCGAAAACATTTGATGTAAATGTTTAAAAATGTAAAAAAACATAACACCATTTCTTTAAATCTGTCTACAGCTTTGAGTGACTGAACATTGTTTATAATACTCAATTGTCTTCATTAACTTAAAAGAAAAATAAATATTAATTCCACTCATGTGGTGGTACCACAAATGGGCATAATGATTAAGTACTCCAAGTCAATTTTTCTTGTTATACTTTGCAAATGTGGCAGTCGGCATTTGTACACTCCTCAGTTTTGCTTTAAATTCAAAGTAGATGTTCACACCTCTCTGCCATTGCCCAGGACACTTGAGTAGTAGATGGCAAGTACAAAGTAAAAAACACACACACACCTGCATACTATGCTTTCGTTCGTCTCCTTCATATGCCTACCCCACAGAATAGTGCGTCTCAGTTGGGTGTGTGTCTGAGTAAAGAAGGACTTGAGTCAACAGAAAAAATCGCTTTAATGTTATAATTTTTAATGACATACTACAAATGCAAAGCAGTCTAGAGCCGTATAGAGAGGAGGGAAATGTGATATTACAGTCTGAGATGGAAATATACCCAACAACAAACTAAAAGAAAAGACAAATATGTAATTCTAGAAAGGCATATGAGTTACAAAGTTATTTTAAGTCCTCATCACTGTGGGCTGAGCTTGAAAGAAATTGTTAACACTAATTTGGTGAAATAAAAAGAATTTAACTGAGAAATATCTAAAACGTTACTTGGAAATTTCCAGCAAAAGATATTCTCTAATAGCCCACAAATACATATTACAACTACTTAGATTTGGATAATTCCATATTTTGACACATTTTGTATAGTTTTCTCAAAATTGTAGCTCTTCAATCCATTGAAATTTCCTGCTCACTTCTGGCATTGCTACTTCTATTGAATCTATTAACTTATAGAATAAAAATTATACTTCAAAAATTTATTGTGTCTGTCCCCTTAAGTGATGCCACTTTCCCTTATTCGTGCCAGACCACGTTTGGAGAAATTACTGATACTATAATGCGATGATGTGGGAGTAGCAGTTAGGAGAAAGTCCTCAAATATTGTTAGGAACATCCATCATAGGGCCCTCAATATTACTGTGAGGTGGGCAGATGAAAGCGGGCTTGGCGTAAACGGAGTTGGTTTCTTCTGCAGGAACTACAACCTACCAGATGTAGAACTTATATACACAGGGGGCCCTGAAATTGCAGTTACTGACTGAACAAAATATCTTGCATTATATAGCGAAGATCAGAAATAAGAACAACAGGCCGAAGCTCTGACTGATGTGTATGTCCATAAACATGAGACGTTTAAAGATCTCCCCACTTCAACCTAACCTAATCTGATCTAGCATTAGAAATAATGATGAATTTCAAGCTAAACATCATAGGTAATAGGAAAAAGGGGTCCTAATCCTCATATTCCATAGTCGTCACAGTTGTCTATGGACGCATCGTTTAGTCAACGCCACTCCAAAAGTCTACCGACAATAATATACTGAGTAAGGTACAAGGAAGGGTGAGTCTGAGTATCACTGGCGCTTTCAGAACAATGCCGTCTAATGGGTCGAATGCTTTAAATGTAATATTAGATTTGCAGCCTCTGGACTTTCTGTATTCAACCTTAGCAGTAGCCACGGCAATAGCTTTGTGGGAACTATGACAATGGCCAGGAACTCACTGCAACACCACTGACAACGTTCTGTCAACTCTTTGACAAGAAGTGGTACACATTTACACCAGAAAAGGAAGCATTGACAGGCCGCATTCCGGGTGGCATGAGATGTGGGAACTTCTCATACTGATGGCTCCAAACTTAATGGTAGGGTTGGCCTCGGGCTCTACTCACTATCTCTGTCTATTGCTCGTAGGCTGCCTGATCTCTCAAGTTTTTAGCAGAATGAAATTTTGGCCATTAGGCAGATAGCAGAATGGCTGAGATAGTCGTATAAAATTCTGATAACATTTGAAATAAATTCATTTCGAGAAAGGAAGTGTCTATTTATTGTTGTCTACTCCTTAGTAGACGACCATGTGGGTTATCTACTCCTTGTTGACGATTAGTTGGGTTATCTACTCCTTTTTGACGACCATCGTGTCTCGGCACCCTAAATAGCTCCAAAACCACATTGTACCCCAAAAATGTAAATGTAAATGTTTTTTTGGTATAGGGTTAGTCCAGCAACATTTTAGAAAATATTAAGGCCAATATTTTTGTGGAACATATTAACCCTCTAGCTCCCCCACATAACTGTAATTTTTGGCCCCATTTTAACAAATCATAAAAAACACCCCTTAAAAGGGGGAGGGGCGGGATGAAATGTTCTATAAAAATGTTCGCCATAAAATTTTACTATATGTGTCGGAACACACCAAAGGCAAAATCTTAACACAAAAACCCAAAAAACGGTCAAATTCCAGTCAACAACGCTCTTTACTGGTATCTTTATTGCTTCGGCCACTAGATCGTACGACTAACATTGCTGCACGAACAGGAATTTGACCTTTTTTTGGTGTTTGTGTTATGTTTGGTGTGTTCTGACACATATAGTAAAATTTTATGGCGAACATTTTTGTAGAACATTTCATCCCCGCCCTCCCCATTTAAGGGGTGTTTTTTACGATTTGGTAAAATGGGGCCAAAAATTACAGTTATGTGGGGGAGCTAGAGGGTTAAAATGTTCCACAAAAATATTGGCCTTAATATTTTCTATAAAGTTGCTGAACATACCCTATACCAAAAAAATATATTTTTGTTACATAACAGTGAAATACTTACATTTTTGGGGTACAACGTGGTTTTTGAGCTATTTAGGGTGCCTAGACACGTTCAGATTGTATTGATATTTTCACAAAAGTTGTTCAAACTTACGTTGGCTACAATTTTGCCAAGCATTGTTAGTGAAAAATTACGAGTCTCCGGAAGTTATGCTGAAAAAAGTAAAAAAAAAATATGTTTTTCCTTCACTTTTTTAAACAAAAGTACAGGAAAATTTTTTTTCGCAGAAAATGTTATGAAACTTTTTTCAGCATATTCTTAGCTACATTATTGCCAAACATAGTTAAGCGATATCACCAAGTCTGAATTAGTTGTTGCACAAAAGCTGATGAGACCTTTTTCGAGAGGCCCACTGATTTTCAGAAACTTTGGAGGCCCATAAAAAAAATAGGTCACCAATTTCGCCAAACCGAATATAGGGTTATACTACCCATTGATAGTAGAATCGAACCTATACGGTCAAGTCCGTGTATTTTTTTCACTGTTGCACAGTGTTATCTACGGCTTAGTTCACGACCAATTGGGTTGTCTACTCCTTATTAGAGGACCAGTTGGATTATCTACTCCCCTGTAGAGCACCAGTTGAATTATCTACTCTTTAATAGACAACCGGTTTGGGTCTCTACTCCTTAGTCGACGATCAGTTAGCTGGGCTATCTACTCCTTAGTATACAACAATTTGAGATATATACTCCCTAGTATAGGAGATATTCGGTTATATTAGTTGGTTTATATTCACAACTGACCAGTTGGTTTATATTCTCCTTGTTGACGACGAGTTGGCTTATCAACTCATTAGTATCTACTAAGTTGGGTTATCAACTCCCTAATAGAGAACCAGCAGGATTATGCGCTCCTTAATAGAGGACCGGTTGGGTATGCACTCCTTAGTAGGTGACCAGTTGCGTTAATACTCCTTAGTCGATGACCATTTGGGTTATCTACTCCTTATTAGAGTACCATATTGTATACGAAAAGTTATTTACTCCCTAGTAGGGGACCAGTTGGATTATCTACTCCTTAATAGACGACCAAATGGCCATTTGAGTAATGTACTCCTTAGTAGAGAACCAGTTGTATACGACAAGTTGGCTTATCTATTCCCTAGTAGAGTACCCGTTAGATTATCGTTATCTACTCATTGTTGACGACTATTTGCGTTCTCTACTCCTTAGTAGATGAAGATTTGGGTTATGTTCTAATTAGTAGTGTACCAGATGGTAGACGACCTTAGTAGACGACCAGTTGGGTTATCTACTCATCGTTTGACGACTAGTTGGGTTATCAACTCCTTAGTATAGGACCAGTTGGATTATCTACCCCCCCAGTAGAGCAACAGTTGGATTATCTATTTCTTAATAAACGACCGGTTGGGGTCTCTACTCCTTAGTCAACGATCAGGTGGGATATCATCTCCTTAGTAGATATAGTAGAGGACCAGTTGGTATATGACAAGTTGGGTTATCTACTCCCTAGTGGAGTACCAGTTGGATTATCTACTGCTTAATTCACGACCAGTTTGGTTATCTACTCCTTATTAGAGGACTAGTTGGGTTATCTATTCCTTATTATACCACATGTTGGGTTATTCACTCCCTAATAGAGGAGATATTCGGTTATGTACTCATTAGTTGCTGGACAATGGTCTACTAATGGTCTATGTCAAGTGGTTTATTTACTCCTGAGTAGACGACTAGGCGTCTAGATGGCCTTAGTAAATCACTCCCAATTTGAAAAATTGGGTTATTTCCTCCTTAGTGGAGAGCCAGTTGGGTTATCTACTCCTCAGTAGAGAGCCATTTGGGTTATCTACTCTTACCAGTAGTGTCGCTTCTGGAAATATAGTGCCCTTATGATAACATATGTGGCGGATGCTGTTCATTAAAAGTGACTATCTGCGATCAGACCCCTGTCCTTAATGGACCCATCAAGTTTTTGGTATTGTATCCATGGAATTTGCATTCCTGAATTCAAAAACAACCCTAAACTGCAGAAATCTCTTAACGAGACTCTGAAAGGTTCACATTCCCTCTCATATTGGTGCCTGGTCACAGGGACATTCCAGAGAAGTGGAGTGAAGATGAGCTGGAAAGCGTAGAAACTGTCTTACCTGCTCCATAGGGAAGTGGACATGTATCCAGTGATCTTTAGTCGCGTCTTACAATTAATATAGTTAATACATTGATTAATACATAGTCAGGAACTTGTGGACCGGCCTAAATTCGAAAGCTCAATTATTGCTATCAAAACAGGATGGCTCATGTATAGTTTCTGTCATGACAGATCTCTGCCTTATTGGGAGATTTTCAGAGGGAATGTTGAAAAATTATTCCTTAATTCGAAAACTTCCTACAACTGACGTATATATATTAATGAGACGTCCGAGAAGTCCCCAATCCCTTTGGGTTTGGTGCCTGGTCATAGGGACATTCCTGAGAACTGTAATGCAGATGTCAGAAATGTCCTGTGACGTGGTAAGCCTAGGGACTACCTTACCTGCTGCAGGGTAAGTTGACATGCCTCTAGTGATCTTTAGGATCTTATGGACAGATAGTGCTCTTTTGGAAATATATAACTGTTGGTTAGTTGTCAGGAACTACGTATATTCCATGCTGATGTGGACCGGCCTAAATTAGAAACCTCAATTGTTGTTATTGCAACAAGACGTCTCACATACAGTGTCTATACGTGAGGTCTGTGTCTTGTGGAAGGCTTGCGAAGAGAAATATGACTTTTGCAGCGACTGCCATGATGAGGAGGTGGAGGAACATATAGATCACTTTCTGTATCTATACGCCCCTCTCTCTAGAAAGTGGAAGGCTACCTTATGAGGACATTTCTTTGATGAACTGCCAAGATTTTTAGAATTGGTCCAGTATTTCTTGCGCGATAGATACCGTTACAAATAAATAAAATTATTATTTGTTTTCAGGAGAGCCGTTCAAACCTGTCTGTTTTTTAATTCGGAGGGAAATCATAATGTAAATCGGCCGATTAGAACATACATTTTGACTGAATATAAATTGGAAAATTTAGAATTTCAAATTTGGCACAACTACTTATTTCTTTAGCGCTGCTGGTCACTTGCCATTGAAAATCAGAAATTACGGTAATTTCTGGATATAGCTTTTATATGAAGCACCCGCATGATTTCACTTCTTGTTGCCATAGGCGAATCTACAAATCCTATAGTTCCCATCTATTCCCAGGATGGAGACTGGACAGTGATCTCAGATTGGTCACCAGATTTTCTGGAGTCTAACTGGTAGTATCTTCGGCTACGCAGTCTGACTAGAGCACTTAATCTGGTGCCACGGGAGGCAGGAACGCCCTCGGAACGTAGGTTCTGGCCCGACTATTGGTGTGGTACCTTCGTGGGGGCATCGTGGTGGCTGTGGTTTAAACCAAAATCGCTGGGAGAGAATAGTCTCGGATATGGAGTTGCAAACCAACCGGGTGCCATGACCAATAGAATGGCAAAGAGTTTCAGATGGGCTCCGCTCCTAATCAAGGAGGAAGGCAAAAGTGTCCATAAACACGGAATTGTTTGGTAATCATGTACATTGTGTGTGGGGGCGTTGGTAGACGCATGTATTTATCCAGGTGTTTAGAGCACGGTGGGGTTAAGTCTAATGGCAGGAACTCACCTAAATCCAGAGTACCTACTGCCATAACATATAATTTCTCAAAATTCAGACAGATCAATTGAAAAAAGTGTTCTCCAGAGCGCCAAGTCACTTGCTTAAGAAATGCCTTTGCACCAATTTTCGAAAATATCGCGACCTGCACTTTCACCACCAGAATGTGTGAAATAACAAACGGACATGGCTAAAACAGACTCAAACAGTGATTCTATGACGATCGGTTTAATAAACTATGGGTCTATCTCTTCTTTTGTTTGGGCGTTACAAACAAATGCACAATGTCTTAATACCCAGTACCACAGTGTAGTGTCGGTATAAAGACTATGGTTTGATATCGCCACCATTGAAAGATAATTGACGATTTTGTTTCTTGACGTTATATTCCTTTTAAATTCCCAACAATTAGGCTGACATATCGACATTTCTATTTAATTTTGGCTATATCCATTCCCCAAAATTGGTCGTCTTTGGTTTAAGTATTGTTATAGCTCCCATAATAATGATCCACCCGACTTGACTTACACAGTACAGCATTTTTTAGCTCATTGATTTGGGACTCAATTCTGAGAATTGGACGTGAAAGTAGCCCCAAAAAACAAACTTCTGCTCAAGGTAGATTTTTAGCACTTTAGTTTTAATATAGCTCACATACAAAAAATTTCCTCTACTTGAATTTTCCAATTCCAATGTGGAATGCCATTCATGGTGTGGGATTTAAAATATTCAGCCGGCCGAATTTAACGCCATGTTTATCCCCTCACCTAAGAGAGGAGGGTATATATCATTTGCTACGAACCAAAAGTGTAACACATCGAAGAAGTGACCTAAGACCCTAAATATGTTCGGCGGAAATCCGTTTTGGGTCATTTTAAGTCATTTGAGCAATGTCCCTCGGTCCGTCTGTCTGCTGGCTGGTGCGCACGATAACTCTCGAAAGGATTAACCGATTGACTTCAAATTTGGTATGCGGTAATATTTTTCTCTATCTCCGGCTAAGTTTGAAGATGGGCCATATTGGTCCCCTCCTTCTAGTACTTCCCCCACAAAGGGTTAACTTTTAGCGAAATATTGATTATTTATTACCTTCTATACTACTTACTCGAATCTCTTGAA
Organism: Eudasyphora cyanicolor; assembly: GCA_963930755.1. NCBI lineage: Eukaryota > Metazoa > Arthropoda > Insecta > Diptera > Muscidae > Eudasyphora > Eudasyphora cyanicolor. The sequence goes on from OZ005734.1 coordinate 69,141,312, forward strand.
ATTCCATACATAGTATTTGTTTGTTAGTCGCTAACACGTCAAGAAAAATGGACGAAATGGCCACTCCCTTTTTGGTACCTCCCACACAAATGGACCATTTTGCACCAACATTTTTAACTTTTAACTTTAATATCAGCGCACATAACCACAAATACTTGAAATATCGTACAGTTTAATGCTTTTATAGTACCTAGAGTCTAGAGAAAAGTGGCCGTTATTGGCACGCCCGTTTTGATACCTCTCACACACATGGACCTTTTTTTACCAAATGTAAACAGCTTTTAACTTTAATACCAGTACTCACATTAAACTTAATAAATGCTAATAATTCAATTAAAACAAAAAAAATAAATTTACGAATATTTTTTGGGACTCAAGGTGAGGGGATTCATAAGTCGGCTTACCCGACTGAATTTTCCTACTTGTTTATTGTCTTTTTTTGAAAATGCATCTTTCTAAAGTAAAAGAGATTAAACATTTCATTGAATTGAAAACAAATACATTACATTTACAATTTAATTTAAGGCAACAAAATTTTACTTTAATTCTAATAATTAAAAAAAAAATCCTTAGTTGAATTCTAAAAATTTGTTAGAATAATATTTTATTTTTTACCCATATTTCTCCAGTACTCTGGTTATAAAATCCCTGCACTGAGTGCTAAAACTTTACACACAAAATTCCCATTCCCCCCATCAAAAAAACAAAACACTTGATCTATCCCTTTTTCGGTACAAATTTGGGAAAGTTTATTTCCCTTAAAACTACCAAACTCCAAGCCATTGTGCACGGTTCAGTGGATTTTGCAGAAAACATTTCTCTCATACACACGAACAAACTTAAGCATTCACTCACACACACTCGCACATACTCCTCTCATAACTTTGTACATAAATATGCATGGGATCTCCTTCAATGACTGAGGCATTTACCCAGGGAGCAAAGGAGAGAGAGAGAGGTAGACATTTCATCTGAATGTGTTCAAACCCGTCGCGCGCGTTTCTCTAAAAAGCACTGAAAAGGCTAACAGAACCGGAATGTTGGCATGAATTAATTTAGCAACATTTTTAATTGAGCGCAATTAATTTGCTACAGCAAAAAAATGTACATATAAAACTCATGCATACGCACACACACTCACACATACTCTCAAATACAAAAGAAACGAAGCGAGGCGAAAATAACATTTCTGTAGAAAAGTTTTTACTTGTGCAAAAATATAAATTTTAATGTAAACTCTCATAATGTGTAATGCACACACACACATACACGCGGGGTGTAGTCATATTAGAGTGTAATGAAGTGTCAAGTGATGAAGAAAATGTCGCAGTTGTTAATTTGGAACGGCGTGTCATATTGGATCTTGTTGGCGCTCTTTGATTATTATTATATTATTATTTTTGTCGGAAGACCCTAATGTCTTGATTGCAGTGTAAATTTCTTCAAACAAATATACGAGTATGTATATTCAACATTATACAATTTGAGTAGACTCCACATGAGTACATTCGTAGCACAGTATGCAATTGCAATTGTTGCTGTTGTTTTAGTTGATACTATTGTTGATGCCGTTCGTTGCCGTTGTTGCTGTCATTTGTAGATGTTTGTTTCACTGTTCTTAGGAGAACGAACATATGCTTCGTTTTGCATTCGTATTGTAAATAAAAGTGTGGATTCTTTTGTATTTTGTTTGATGTTGAGCCTTTTTTGTTACCCTTTTCTCATCTCGCTGTTGTTGTTATTGCTGTTAAATAAACAACATCAACTAAAACGAGAATAAGAAGAACACAAGCTCTCACTTAGACAAATTATTAACAACACAAGCAACAGCCTCATTGACTCGTGCTCAAGCTCTTCTCACCGGCCTCGGTGTTATAGTCGCACCACAATTAGACTAACTCTCTCTCTTTCCATTACTCCCACTCACTTACTAAACACATAAAGATGATTATTATTCAGTGTTGCCAAGTGTTTTTTGTGCATTGTTTCCAAAAACGTTAGAAGTTGTACGATATATTTTACGGATATTGTAATTGTTTTGTTTTCCTCATTTTACATCAACATAATTTTACATTTTGAATCAAAAACGCTTTAGCAGGGCTTCCAGGGTGACCGTAGCGATGTTCCAGGGGAGCCGTTAGCATATTTAAAAAATATATTACTAAAGTGTGATTTTTTAAGAGCTTTCGGATTTTATTTATAAAAAACACATAAAATGTAGAGAAATGTATGAAATCTTTATTTGAGTCGATAGAACGGTCTATATAATTCAATGTTTAAAAATGAAAAACAACGTTTAAAGATGAAAACACGAAAACCGCTGAGCTGCCAATAACAGTGTTGCCAAAAAATCACCCAATATTAATAATATTGGGGATTTTGAAAATGTAAAAAATTAAAAATTAATTGAAAAGTTCGTCGAAATTTTATTTTTTTTATCGAATTGGACTTTTATAGAAAAATATATCGAAATTTAATGTATTTGAAAAATTCATTTAATATTGTATTTTTATATAAAAGCTTAATAATATTTTCTAGCAAATTTCGTCATAATAGCATGTTTATTGTAAATTTGGAGGAAATTGTATTTTTTTCAATGTCAGCAACATACATTTTTTATAAAAGCTTGCCCAAATTAATATTTTCTTGCAAATTTCATCATAATTGCATGTTTATTGTAAATTTGGAGGAAATTATATTTTTTTTTTGAAAATTTCAGCAAAATATTCGAAAATATAATTTCTACGAAATTTTCAAGAAAAAAGATTTCAATAAAATATTATTTTATTAATTTTTTTTTGAATTTTCATCAAAATTGCATCTTTATTGTAAAATTAGAGAAAATTGATTTTTTTTTAAAAATTTAATTTTTATAACAGATTTCGACAAAACATTTTTTTTATAAAATTTCATCTAAAATTAATTTTTATAGAAAATGTAATATATAAAACCTAATAGTGCAAATTTGTACTTTTAAAAAATGTGTTCAAAATTCGTTAAACATTTTATTTTTCTATAGTTTTTCTTCAAAAGTGTATTTTTTTAAAAAAGTTTGTAGAATTTTTTTTTTAATTGGTCGAAAATATATTGTTATTTAAATTTTTTTCAAAATTCAATATTTTCAGAAAATTTTAATTTTTTCTAGAAAATCTTGTTAAGTTGAATTTTTTTCGAAAATTTGTAAAAACTGCGCTGCTGTTCAAATATTCTAGAAAAATAAAATTTCGTTGAAATTTTCAACAAATTCAATTTCAGCTAAATTTTGTTAAAAAATTAAATTTCAACGAAACTATTTCGAAAATTGCAAGTAATGACGGAATTTTCAAAAAAGCAATCAAGATAAATAAAATTTTTATGCAATTTTCAAGAAAATTTAATTTCAACCAAATATTTGAAGAAAAAAATAATTTCAATGAAATTTTCTATTTAATTTCAAAGACATTTTCTATGAAAGAATATAATTTCGACAAAGTTTTGAAGAAAAATTAAATTTTGAAACTCAATTTAGTAGAAAAATGCAATTTCGACGAAATATTCAAAAATAAATTATTTTCAACGAATTTAATTATATTAAATGCATTTTGATAGATTTTCTAAAAATCGATTTTGTAGAAAAATAAAATTTCGACGAAATTTCTAAGAAATATAAAATTTCAATTAAATATTATTTTATTATATTTCTTGAATTTTCTTGCAGTTTTCATTAAAATTGCAGTATTTTAAGAACATTTCAGCAAACTTTCTTTTTTATAAAAGATTTCGACAAAATATTTTTTTTATAAAATTTCGCCAAAAATTAATTTTGGGAGAATATTTAATATATAAAAATTAAAAGTGCAAATTTATACTTTTGAAATATGAGTTCAAAATTTTATTTCCTATAATTTTTATTCAAAATTGTATTTTTTTAAAAAAGTATTGCTTTTTTTATTTATTGAGAATAAATTTTTATTGCAATTTTTTTCAAAATTCCATATTTCAGAAAATTTTGTTAAATTGAATTTTTTTAAAAATTGCAGAGTAGTTAGAAGTTTCTAGAAAAAGTAAATTTCCTTGAAACGAAATTTGAAAATTGAAATATTGACGAAATTTTCTAAAAAATGCAATCAAACAATACAAAATTATGATGAAATGTTGTAGAAAAAATGTAATTTCAACCAAATTTTTAGAGAAATGTAATTTCAACCAAAATTTTGTAGAAAAAAGTAGTTTCAATGAAATTTTCTATTCAATTTCAAAGAAATTTTCTAACAAAGAATAAAATTTCGACGGAGTTTTCAAGCAAAATTCAATTTTGATAGATTAAAAAAAATATTGTAGAATAATGCAATTTCGACGAAAATTTATTTTTTGAATTAAATTTAAAAAAAAATAGAAAAGTTTAAAATAATATCATCTAGATTTTCTAGAAAAATTTATTTTTGATAGATTTTCTAAAAAGAGATATTGTAGAAGAATAAAATTTAGACGAAATTTTCAAGAAATTTAATTTTCTATATTATTTTTCTAAGTGTCAAAAAATAGCATCTAGATTTTCTAGAAAAATTCATTTTTGATAGATTTTCTAAAAAGAGATATTGTAGAAAAATAAAATTTAGACGAAATTTTCAAGAAAATTAAAGTTTCTATATTATTTTATCATATTTTCCGATTTTTCTTGCAAAATTGCATTTTTATTGAAAATTTAATGCAAATTGATTTTTTTTTAGAAAATTTCAGTAAAATTTGATTTTTATGAAAGATTTTGACAAAATAATTTTTATTATAGAACTTCAACTAAAATGAATTTTGATAGCAGATTTAATATATAAAAATTAATAGTAAAAATTTGCAATTTTAAATTTTTTTTCGAATTTCGTAAAAGCTTTATATTTCAATATTTTGTTTTTCAATTTTTTTTAATTTTGTCGAGAATAATTTTTTTCAAAATTCCATATTTTCAGAAAATTTTGTTGAAAAAATACAATATCGTTGAAATGTCCTAGAAAAATTAAATTTCGTCGACATTTTTAAGGAAATTATGCAATTTCAATGAAATTTTGAAGAAAAATTCAATGTTATCAATATTTTCTAGAAAAATGCAATTATTTTTAAAAACAATCAATCAAGAAAAATTAAATGTTGACGAAATTTTCTACAAAAAATAAAATTTCAACAAAATTTATCGAAAAATCAATTCTAACATATTTCAGACAGAAATAAAATAATTTCGATGAAATTTTCCATCCAATTTCAAAGTAATTTTCGAGGAAAGAATTCAATTTCGAAGAAGTTTTAAAGAAAAATTCAATTTTAATAGATTTTTTAAATAAAACAATTTTGCAAAAAAATGCAAATAGAAATTTTATTTTATAAATTATATAAAAAAAACAATTTTGTCAAAAAAAAATTTTAGATAAATGAATTTTTGACAAAATTTTCTAGTAAAACGCAAATATTGACGGAGTTTTCTAAAAACAAATGCAATAAAGAAATGCAATTATGATGAAATTTTCTAGAAAATATTTAATTTCAACGAAATTTTTAGAAAAAGGCAATTCAAACAATTTTTTTAAAGAAATGTATTTCAACAAAATTATGTAGATAAAAAATTTACCAAAATTCACTCTACAATAGCAAAGAAAATTTCTAGGAAAAAATGAATTTTCGACGAAGTTTTCAAGAAAAATGTTGGTAGAAAAATGCAAATACAATTTCAACGAAATTTTGTTTTATTAATTGTATTAAAAAAAAAACAAATTTAGTGAAAAAAATATAAATTTTTTTTTTTTCAAATATAGACTTTATGAATATATAGACTTGGATAAATGAAATTTTGTTGAAATATTCGGGGAAAAACAGTTTCAGCGAAATTTTGTAAAAAAAATTATTATATAATTATATTTTCTAAAAAAATGCCAATATTGACGGAATTTTCTAAAACAATGCAATCAAGAAAAAATGGGGATTTTGTAGGAAAATTTAATTTCAACGACATTGTTAGAACAATACAATTCCAACGTATTTGTTAGAGAAATATAATTTCAACGACATTTTGTAGAAAAAATAGTTTCAAGGAAATTTTCTATTCAAGTTCCAAGTCATTTTCTATGAAAGAATGGAATTTCGAGCAAGTTTCAAGAAAAATTCAATTTTGATAGATTTTCTAAAAAAACATTTTGTAGGAAAATGCAATTTTAATGAAATATTTAAGAAAAATAAAATGTCAACAATTTTTATGAATTATATTAAAAAAAAAATATTTTAGAAAAATGTAAAAGAAGCTTCCAGAAAAATGTATTTTTGATAAGTTTTCTAAAAACCGATTTTGTAGAAAAATGAAATTTCGACAAAAATTTAAAGAGAAAAATGACAATGAAATTTTCAAGAGAAGTACAATTTCAATGAAATATTATTTTATAATATTTTCTGACGAGGAAAAATACATGAAGTTGTTGTATATACATATAGTTGTGGTGAGCCGCATGGTTGAAAGGGTTGGAAAGCCTTGTGATATACAGATTTTTGTATTTTTGTACAGTTATATAAAGCCCTCAAAAAGATTCACATTTTTCATATTTTTTGATTTTTGAAATAGCCGCAACAAATTCTGTTAACTTCAAAACTAAAAGTGTTTTGCTAATGTTTTTAAAGAATTCAAGGATATCCGCAAAAGAAAAAATCCTCCAAATTTGCAACACTGTTCTTTTCACAGCATGGATTTACTTAGGTATGTGTTGATAAGTGTGTGTATTTCTTCTACATATGTTACAATTTGTTGTTGTCATTGTTGCCTTTCATTTGTTCTGTCCGTTTCTTTTTGGGGGAAAAAGTTTTACGTCATTTATGCTATACTGTGAGTTTTTGTCATTGTGTATAGGTGTAGCTTTGTGTGCGTGTGTGTTTGTGTTAGCTTTTGTTTTCATTTGATATTGTCTGCTTTTGGCATTTTCTGGTCGAAATATTTTGTATAAAATGACCATTTACTGAAACAATTTAATTGTTGTTTTTCATTTTTGGTTCACAACATTAGGATGCCCCGGAAACGGGACTAAGTAATATATGTAATTAAATTTAACTTAGATGAACAAATTTATGGACACAATTTCAAGCATATTTATGTGCTGCCATTAGAGTTATAAGCTTTTAACTCCGCAACTCCGCCCATTTTTCTCAATGTGATAACAGATAACCTATTATTATACTATGGGAGACAATGATAAGTAGAATAGAAGTTATTACCGAATCATTATTTAAATTTAAATTAAATTTTAACCCTAGGAAGGAAGGAATGAACCAATATGGGTCATCTTCGAACATAGCCTGAGTTAGAAAACAATTTTACTATATTCCAAGTTGGAACTGAAACGGTGACTCTTTTAGACAGTTATCGTGCGCAGCAACCAAATAGACAGATGGACGGACGGACGGACGGTCGGGCCGACATAGCTCATATGTCTAAAAATGTCCTAAACCGGATTTACGCCGAACATGTATAGGGTCTTAGGTCACTCCTTCGATGTGTTACCATTTTGGGACGTAGAGAATGATATATACCCTCGATGAAAAATATATACTCGTATACCTTATGCGGCCCCTGATCAGGAGGAATGTTAGTGTTTTCATTTTTTATACCCTCATTTTAGTATATAGTGTAACAAAAGAGTAACGTATAGAAGGAGTGATCTAAGGCCCTAAGCATGTTCTGCGGATATTCGCTTTGGGTAATTTTATGTTGAATGGGCAATATCCGTCCGTCTGCTGACTGGTAGCATAATAACTCTCGAAAGGAGTAACCGATGGAATTCTAATTTGGTATGCTATCATATATTTGTCCACTCCTCCTGGCACCTCCCCCACAAAGGGTTAACATTTGGTGAAATATTGCTTCTTTAATAAACGATACTATGTATCGCTGCCTGTGCATAAGCAGAGTCTTAAGGACTACGGCGATTGAGTCTCTATAGCCCTACTACACATACTGGCGATATATATTGTGGCGCCAGAAGTTGCAACCAGAGCGGCACTTAAGAGGTTAAGAGGTACGAGAACTACGGTCGCATGAGGATATCAAGGTGTAGTGCTATGGTAACCGACCGAGTGGACTATATACCAACGGTGTACACCTTCGAAGAGAACTACATCACTATGATACCAGCCAGAGGTGAATGGGTTGGCAGAATATCAGGTAATAGAAACCATCTCCACTTCTATACAGATGGTTCGAAGCTTGATGAAAAAGTTGGCTTCGTAGTTAACTTTGAAGAACTTAGTTTGGATATAGCTCACAGACTGCCAGATACATGCAGTGTCTATCATGCCGAAATAGTGGCAATATGGGAAGTTGCCAAGTGGCTGAGTCGCAACATAGTAACCAACACTGGCGTTGTCATTTACTCGGACAGCCAGGCTGCCATCAATTCTCTGGAGGCAACATCCCTAAATTCACAAACAGCCCTCGACTGCCGCAGAACTCTTAACGAGATGGCTGAGCAGTTTAATATATACCTCATATCGCTGCCTGGGCATAAGGATATCCCTCGGAACTGCAAAGCCGATGAACTTGATAGGAAAAGGAAGACATTACAAATTCTCGAAGAATTTGCATACATTCATGCGCCACTATTCACGTCCAAGCTTTGGCATAGGCAAGAGGCAATCAGACATTCCAACGAAAGATGGACAGAAATCGGCAGCTGTAGGATAGCTAGACAAATCTGGCCAGGGTATGATCTGAGAAGGTCAAAATATCTCCTCGAACTAGCGAGGATAATACTGCCTACGTGAGTATCAGTTCTGACGGGAATCTGCCTGATCGGCGAAAACCTCAGAAGATTAGGTATTGACTCCAATGACTTCTGCAGAAGCTGTGAAGATGAGGAAGAAGTGGAGAGCATTGAATACTTGCTATGCGACTGTCCCGCTTTGAGTAAACGACCACTTGACATACTGGGCGACCGACCCCAATATGCCTTTCTAGGCAGTCTAACAGATGTTTCCGGTACCTCTATTCGCACTATCGATAAATTTGTATATCAAACAGGTTGGTTTTGATGTGGCGCATTTCAGCCCGTGGTAACACTATAGACCTAAACTGGTCTATGTGAGCTGCGCCCCTAACCTAAACTTAACCTAAGACCCCAAGAATATTTGGCGTAAATTCGTTATGGGACGGACATTGCTTAAAAGACTTAAAATGATCTTTTGAGCAATGTCTGTCCGTCCGTCTGTCTGGCTTGTGCAGAAGAATCCCCTCACCTTCAGTCCTAAAAAATGTTCATAAATTTATTTATTTTTTTGTTTAAATAAATTATTATCAATGTAAATTGCATTTGGTAACTTTAAAGTAACTTTTGGTGCAAAATGGTCCATTTGTGTAGGAGGTACCAAAAGGGGCGTGGCAACTTCGCCCATTTTTCTTGAGGTGTTAGCGAATAATAAACTAATACTACACTAAAAAAAAGCGTACTGGAAATCAAAGAATTTGTCGTAAAGTCTAAGATTTCGGCTAAGATTTCGAGCCAAAGACAATCCCTATAAAAATAAGAATGTTTTATAGTTAATTCAAAGACATGAATAGTACGTGTTGTGATGATGAATTTCATAGAATCAAGAACATTTGGTAATAAAACTAATTAAGTTTGGTCTTAAGATAAGCACGTTTTGGCGTAAATTCAAGTATGCCTCGTGCTTATGTTTACTAAAATATCATAAAATTTAAAACATTATCGTATTAAATTTTAAAATGTATGTCCTTGATATAAGCATGTACTGATACTTAATTTAAAGCATAAATAAAGTTTTTTAAAATATGTAGGGAAAATTCCTTACATTGTTTGTATTCTACGAGTAATGCCACTTATACTAAAGAATCATTTGTTTGAAAGCCACAGAAAGAAAACATTTCAATATTCATAGAAAATATGATTCTTGTATATAAGTTTCCACGATAAATTCAAAACACAACACTTCCTTTTTCTAAAAATTGGTTTTGTTATTTTAATATTAGAAAATACAATAAATGTATAATACATATTACGGATAACTTTAAACATTTTATAATTTAAAACCATATTTTAGTTGTATGTATAAAGATAAACCGGCCAACACACCATCGAAATATTTAAAGTATCGTATATTTGTTATCGATTTGTAAACTTATAGTGGATTCATCTTTTTATATGTTCCCCAAACATCCATGAACAATGTTCGTTGGAACCTTTAATGATTTTGAACATTGAATTTGGCTGAAATTAAAATAAAAATATTATAAAATTGTTTTTGATTTGAAAAAAAATGTTTTGATTGTATTTGACACATACAAATATTATACGTTTGGGAGGATATTGTTCTAAACTATGATTCCATCCTAATATTTTTTATTTGGAAGTAATATTTCCGAAACAAAGATTTATCTGTATTTAAGAATTTTTTGGTAATGTATCAGTGCCTTAATTTAGATGCAAGTTTTGGCGGCCGGAAGTTGGACCCCAAGAAAATGCACCCCAAATTGAAAATGAAAGTGCGCCCCAAATTTTGGGCCTATTTTCGTTACAAAAACTGATTTGGGAAATTACACCCCAATCAAGAAAACAGCATGAAATGACAATAAACCCCAAAAAAAACTAAGAAATTGTCTCTTCCTTAATCTGGGGCGTACGCATTAATACACGTATACAAACATATTTTCTAATTATAAATCTATTCCTGTGTGATCGGCCTACGGCCTGCGGCCTTCGGCCTTCGGCCTCTGTTTAAGACTTTCTCCTATGGACAGGATCCAAAGTTGGCAACGTGGAGCAAATCTTTTATGCGTAGCCCCAAAAAGCAGACAATAAATGAAAGTAAAACCCAAAAAGCAGTCAAAAATTAAATTAAGCCCAAAATAAAATTGTTGTTGTCTGATATGTTATTTTTTGGGGCCCATATTCATAAAAATAGTGGGGTGTATTTTCCTGGGGCCCAATTTCATTCCGCCGCAAGTTTTCTGGTTTTCAGATGTTCAAGGTGCAAACAAATATAATATGTTTGTAAAATTCGATTCAAATTTAAATCGTGTAATTTTTCGTAGCTATAAATTGCTTTGATGGATTGTCAAAAAAAGATGAATAGGAATATTTATTAAATAATAATTAGTTAATGCTGCTTATGACTTTCTTAATCCTGCTGTTAGACTGCAAAATATGTACAAATCCTAGATTAAGAGACCATTTGGTCCATATTAAATTTTCATACAAAACGAATATTTAACCCAATAATTTATATTTATTTTTATTCAATACTTCGTGCAAAGAAAGCAGTTTATTTACATATTATTTTTGAACAAAAAAGGCTTATTTTGATGTCAAAAAACAAAAATATCCCTTCACGCTGAAAAAAAATCGCTTCTGTAGTATATTGTCCCAAACATATTCGGCTTGAAACATATATATGTTCAGGGAACACTCTAAACATATAATATTTGGTACACACAAAGGTTATATGTTTGGGAAGATGGTGTTATAAACAAATCTTTATTTGGGACTATTATTTCCGAAACAAATAAAAATTGTGTTATATTGTTCAGTAATTGAAAGTAATTTTTTAGAAATTGTTTAATGTTAGGAAAAATAGTAATTAAAATCCTATTTTCTTGGATCAAAATAATTTTTTTGGTGGATTGACAACTAATGATGGCTTGAAATGCTCAGAAATTGACATAATTGATTTGAAACAGAAGTCAATGCTGCATATGGTATCATAACTGGGAGGTACAATTGGGAACCAAGAAAAAATTAAAAATGAAATTCGAAAAAGCCAGCAAAAGATTTGAAAAATTTTTTTAAATAAAATATATTTGAAGAAATCCCTAAACAATAATTTTATTTGTACTTAAACACATATTTTATTTGGGAAATTTAGTTTGCAAATATATTTTGTTGTAATATATTAATATATGCGTTCCAAATATATTTTATTGATTTCCAAATAAAATTTATTTGTTCAGAAATATATAATATTTAAAAATTTGTGTTCCAAATATATTTTCTTTCCATTCAAACATATCAAAAAAGGCGATTTTGCCCCGTGTTGGACCAAATTATAAGGCAATATATATATGTATGTTAACGTTTATAAAGGAGACGATGCAAAAATTGGACCAAATGGGCCTAATCTAACAATAGGTTTAACTATAAAGTATAACACGAAATCTAGGAAAAATTTAAACTAAAATTCGAAAAAGTAAAAAAGTTTTAAACATCTTTTTAAATAAAATATATTTGACTCCTTTAACAATAACTTTGTTTGTGTGAAAACACATATATTACTAACAAAATTGGACAAATATGGCCCATCTTCGAACTTAGCGTATATCTTGGCATTATCGAGCATATACTTTAAAAAAATAGGGTCCAAATATTAAAGACACCTCTCAAGAAAATTGGAATTTCAAAGAAACATTTTTTTTTTAAAAAATTTACAATAAACATTTTTTTAATGTTTTTTTCGTGTTTAGGACTCCATATTACACCAGAAAATGTTATGCGCAGCCTTTCGACAAAAATATTGGTGCATAGTGTAATCCAATTGGAAGATAATGTGAAAGAGATTGCTTAAAATTTGTCTATCTTTGAAATTATACAAATCTGGTAAAATTTATTAGAAAGTCTTCAAACACTTAAAACTCGAAAACCGATCCAAACTATGTTAGTGCACAATTTTTTCTAATCCTTAAAGTAGTAAAGGGTTTTTCAATAAGAGTGATATGATTTCTTTGAAAAAAACACACACACTTATTGTTAAGGAAATTCAAAAGTTGTTTATTTAATGTGAAGTACAATCGATACAATTAAGTTCTAAATAAAACGTGAATCAAATGACCTCAACGACTTGTTCTGCAGGACCGAATTCGATGAACCCTATTTTCGAGCACTTTTTCCACTAAATAAAGTCGTATGCGTAAGAATGGCACGTTTAATATTGACTTGTAAAGCTTGAAGAGAGTCTGGTTCATTTCGAATGACCAATGACTTCAAATAACCCCACAAGAAATAGTCTAATGGTGTTAAATCACAACTTCTTGGAGGCCATTCAATATCAAAAATGTTTTAAATAATCGAATCTCCAAACTTTTCTCGCAACAATTCAATTGTTTAATTTGCTGTGTGGCACGTAGCCACAATCGGTCAATGGCAAAAAGATAGCTCTTAACGAGAGCTAAAATAAAATAGTCAAGGTCGTAGGTCGACTGGAAAGCAGGGCTGCGAAGTCGAGCCAAAACTACTCGACTCCGACTCCTACTCCCGGAGTCGATTTATAAAATCATTCGACTCCGACTCCTGCTCCGACTCCGGCAGTTAAATAACATAAATTTCTGAAATTATATTTCTACTTAGACGTGAGTTCATGTTTTTGAAAATAAGATATAGCTTTGTTAAAAAAACAGAAAAAATTGGAATTCAATACCAGTAATTAAATAAAATTGTATTAATTATTTATTGATGCTTTACTTGTAAGCTGCAACTAATATGACAATTCTTTCAACATGAAATCATGATAAAATGTTCACCAATAACTGCCTCTGTTTTAATATACCGCAATTTTTATACCCTACACCACACTGTGGTACAGGGTATTATAAGTTTGTTTCACGGCAGATGTATGTAACACATGAAAATAACACAGCTAGACCAACCTTAAAGTATACCGATCGACTCAGAATCACAAGCGATGAGTCGATTTAACCATGTCTGCCCGTCCGGCTGTCCATCTAAAGTTGTTCGTAGACTACAGGTCGCAATTTCACTCCGATCGTTCTGAAATTTTGCAGTTTAGAGTATTTCGCAGCTGTAAAGATCCCTATTGAATTTGGTTGAAATCGGTTCAGATTTAGATATAGCTCTCATGTATATCTTTCATCCGATTTGGCTCTTTAGTCCTATAAAAGCTATATTTTACATCCAATCGTTTTGAAATTTAGAATGGTAGAGTTTCTTGATCCATGAACCAAAATTGCCGAATTTGAAGAAAATCGGTTAATATTTAGATATAGCTCCCATACATATCTTTCGTCCGATTTGACCCTTCAGTCCTATAGATGCTGTAGTTTACATCCAATCGTTTTGATATTTAGAATGGTAGAGTTTCTTGATCCATGAACCAACGTTGCCGAATTTGAAGAAAATCGATTAAGATTTAGCTATAGCTCCCATATATATGTTTCATCCGATTTAGCTCTTTAGATCCAATCGTTTTTATACCCTACACCACACTGTGGTACAGGGTATTATTTAAGTATAAAATGTCCCAAAAGTAAATTTATGTAAACAATTTATACATGAATTACAAAATTGGAATTTCAAAGAAATTTTTTTTTTAAAAAAATTTACAATAAACATTATTTAAATGTTTTTTTCGTGTTTAGGGCTCCATATTACACCAGAAAATGTTATGCGCAGCCTTTTGACAAAAATATTGGTGCAATTGGATTACACTATCCAATTGGAAGATAATGTGAAAGAGATTGCTTAAAATTCGTCTATCTTTGAAATTATGCAAATCTGGTAAAATTTATTAGAAAGTTTTCAAACACTTAAAACTCGAAAACCGATCCAAACAATGTTAGTGCACAATTTTTTCTAATCGGTAAAGTAGTAACGGGTTTTCCAATAAGAGTGATATGATTTCTTTGAAAAAAACACACTCACTTATTGTTAAGGAAATTCAAAAGTTGTTTATTTAATGTGAAGTACAATCGATACAATTAAGTTCTAAATAAAACGTGAATCAAATGACCTCAACGACTTGTTCTGCAGGAACGAATTCGATGAACCCTATTTTCGAGCACTTTTTCCACTAAATAAAGTCGTATGCGTAAGAATGGCAAGTTTAATAGTGACTTGAAAAGCTTGAAGAGAGTCTGGTTCATTTCGAATGACCAATGACTTCAAATAACCCCACAAGAAATAGTCTAATGGTGTTAAATCACAACTTCTTGGAGGCCATTCAATATCAAAATTTTTTTAAATAATCGAATCTCCAAACTTTTCTCGCAACAATTCAATTGTTTAATTTGCTGTGTGGCACGTAGCCACAATTGGTTAATGACAAAAATATAGCTCTTAACGAGAGCTAAAATAAAATAGTCAAGATCGTAGGTCGACTGGAAAGCAGGGCAGCGAAGTCGAGCCAAAACTACTCGACTCCGACTCCTACTCCTGGAGTCGATTTATAAAATCATTCGACTCCGACTCCTGCTCCGACTCCGGCAGTTAAATAACATAAATTTCTGAAATTATATTTCTACTTAGACGTGAGTTCATGTTTTTGAAAATAAGATATAGCTTTGTTAAAAAAACCAAAAAAATGGTATTCAATACCAGTAATTAAATAAAATTTTATTATTTATTTATTGATGCTTTACTTGCAAGTCATGATAAAATGTTCACCAATAACTGCCTCTGTTTTAATATACCGCAATTTTTATACCCTACACCACACTGTGGTACAGGGTATTATAAGTTTGTTTCACGGCAGATGTTTGTAACACCTGCAAATAACACAGCTAGACCCACCTTAAAGTATACCGATCGACTCAGAATCACAAGCGATGAGTCGATTTAACCATGTCTATCCGTCCGTCTGTCCATCTAAAGTTGTTCGTCGACTACAGGTCGCAATTTCACTCCGATCGTTCTGAAATTTTGCAGTTTAGAGTATTTCGCAGCTGTAAAGATCCCTATCGAATTTTGTTGAAATCGGTTCAAATTTAGATATAGCTCTCATATATATCTTTCGTACGATTTGGCTCTTTAGTCCTATAAAAGCTATATTTTACATCCAATCGTTTTGAAATTTAGAATGGTAGAGTTTCTTGATCCATGAACCAAAATTGCCGAATTTGAAGAAAATCGGTTAATATTTATATATAGCTCCCATACATATCTTTCGTTTTTTTTTTGCAGATTTGTAAAAAATACTGCAGCTAGGCCCACCTTAAAATATACCGTTCTACTCAGAATCACGAGCTGTCCGTCTGTCCATCTTAAGTTGTTCGTTAAGTACAGGTCGAAATTTCACTACGATACTGCTAAAATTTGGCAATAAAGACTCTTTCACACCAGGGTTTAATGACCAATTCCTATTGGAATTGGTCAAAATCGGTTTAGATCGAAATTGCGAAATTGCCCCCATATATAAATGTTTCTATACAAAATTCTGTTTAGATTCAGATTTATACGGTAATTATCTCATATTTATATTTACAATATCTGAGCTTATTCTACTCTAACAAGGTGTTGTACGGTATCACATAGTTGGCATCGCCCGACCTTTCCTTAATTGTTTTGTACTCGCTTAATAATATCGTATAGTCTCGAAAAAATACTTATTTTGTTGGCTAAATATAATCAGAGTTTTCCTAAAACTGTTTTACATAAAAAACTCGATAGTTTGGTTAACTTTATAGATATTTGTGGCATACAAAAAAGTTTAAACAAGTAAGAAAGTTCAGTCGGGTAAACCGACTTTTGAATCCCCTCGCCTTGAGTCTCAACAAAATATTAGTAAATTTATTTATTTTTTTTTGTTTTAATTTAATTATAATCAATTTAAATTGCATTTAATAACTTTAAAGTATGTACTGGTATTAAAGATAAAAGCTATTTACTGGTACAAAATGGTCCATTTGTGTTGGAGGTACCAAAAGGGGCGTGCCAATTACGGCCACTTTTCTCTAGACTCTAGGTACTATAAAAGCATTGCACTGCACGAAATTTCAAGTATTTGTCTGCACTGGTATTCAAGTTAAAATCTGTTAACTTTTGGTACAAAAAGGTCCTTTTGTGTGGGAGGTACCAAAAGGTACGCCCATTTTTCTCTGGACTCTAGTTACTATAACAGCATTACACTGTACAAAATTTCAAGTATTTGTATGCACTTGTTTTAAATTTAAAAGCTGGTAACGTTTGGTGCAAAATGGTCTATTTGTGTGGGAGGTACCAGAAGGGGCGTGGCAACTTCGCCCATTTTTCTCGAGGTAATAGTGACTAATTAAATAATAATATTTGTAGAATTTCAAAGGATTCAAATAAGTAGTATAGAAGTTATTAAATAATCAATATTGCACTAAATGTTAACCCTTTGTGGGGAAGGTACTAGAAGGAGTGGACCAATATGGCCCATCTTCGAACTTAGCCGGAGATAGGAGAAAATATTAGCACATACCACATTTGAAGTCAATAGGTTACTCCTTTCGAGAGTTATCGTGCGCACCAGCCAGCAGACAGACAAACAGACGGACGGACATTGCTCATTCGACTTAAGATGACCCAAAACGGATATCCGCCGAACATACTTAGGGTCTTAGGAAACTTCTTCGATGGGTTACACTTTTGCTTCGTAGCAAATGAGATATACCCTCCTCTATAAGTTGAGGGGATACAAAGCTTCGAATATTTTATCCTTCTTTTGTATCAAAATTGTTTTCCCAAATAATTTTGAGTGCAAAAGTTCTATCACATAAATGGTACATTTTGCACAATCCATCTCGGAGTCGGAGTCGACCATAATTTTTCGACTCCGGGCAAATTTCCCAGACTCCGACTCCACGACTCCGCACGAAAAGTTGCAATTGGAGAACGATTATTTTGATAATAAAACTGAATAAATTGTAAACGTTGTTCTTGCGTATATCTATCTCTCCATGATAAAATTGCAAACACTACTTAATACAATGAAAAACAAATAACAGATCACGACATATTACAAATGGCCGAAGCGTCACTTCAAAATCATATCATATCTATTGGAAAACCCGTTACATTTTCTTAAGTCGTTTCAATATTTATAGTGATGGCGGTGCCATGATAAATAATTTGTCTAAATTTGTTTATATGGCTATGTATATGTATACATAAATGTTTATTTAACAGACGTCATTCATTATAAACTAATATTATCCCAAATGTGTTGTAAATATTTTCCTTTTACTATGTAGTATGATATTATTTAATACAATTTAGCTGATATGCCTTTATTTACATAAATTCTAAATTATTTACACAATGCCAATTATTATGACAATTGTTTTATGTTATGATTTGATTTCTTAAAACGTAGTAGCTGTCTCCCACTGTTATTTGGTGTGTGCGCAAAATTCTTTGAATCTTTATCTTTTCTTGTTTTTCATTTTATTTATACATTCAGTTAAATGTTTCTTTTGTGTATTTCTGTCATTGTCCCTGCTGTGGTTGTTGCTGCTGCTGTTGGTTTTGTCACAAATTGTGTGTGTGTGTGCGGGTATGAATGCACGTGTGTGGTTGTGCGTTTATGTGTGTGTGGTGTGCAAATTAAATGATTTTTCATTTTCATTGCAAATGAAATTTATTCTTTGTCTTCATTGTCCTCGTCTCTCAGCCATTATCATTGCCTGTTTTTTTTTGGGTTATTTGTGAAATTTAATCTTGCATATTTTGAGGTGTGTGTGAGTGAGTGTGTGGATTTTTCTTTGTTTAAACTGAATACCATCAACAATAACGGCACAAAAAAGTAAGAAATTTAAAAATATATTGCTGCACTTTAAAGGAGTGGAATCAATTTGGTTGTCGTGAGCATTTGAAGATGAGGTCTCTCGATATATTTTTCAAACTTGTGAGCTCTTGTATTTAAAGTAATGAACTCGTTAAATAAAATAAAACTGAATACAAGCTTCTGAAATTATTGTTTATAGGTTTATTTCAATACTAATTCTTCAATAGACTTCTCCGGTAAGATGTTCATAAAGGTGGTTTATATTTATGATATATACTTTGATTACAAATATGACCAACTTAAAACGAAAATAATTATGAAAACATTAAGCATATGACATTTAGGGCCATATTCCGATTTATAGTATACTTTAACGCTGAAAATCATTTTTATAAAACTTTAAAATTATTTTTTAGAGTAAAATGCATTTTTATACCCTACACCACACTGTGGTACAGGGTATAATAACTTTGTGCATTTGTTTGTAACACCCAAAAGGAGAAGAAATAGACCCATCGTTTATTATACCGATCGACTTAGAATCACTTTCTGAGTTGATTTAGCTATGTCCGTCTGTCCGTCTGTCTGTCCGTCTGTCTGTCCGTCTGTGCATGTATTCTTGTAATCAAAGTACAGGTCGCAATTATGGTCCGATCTCAACGAAACTTTACACATATCTTTTTTTTTGGCCCAAGGACGATCCCTATTGAATTTGGTTAAAATCGGTTCAGATTTAGATATAGCCCCCATATATATGTTAGCCCCGATTTGACATGTAAGCGCTGTAAAAACTTCATTTTATATCCGATCAGTATGAAATTCGGCAGAAAGAGGTTTCTTATTATATGGATGAACACTGTTAAATTTGAAAGAAATCGGTTCAGATTTAGATATAGCCCCCATATATACGTTACGGCCCACCGGTTTTTTGCTTCCACCGTCCCCGGTTTTTCTCAAAATCATGACTTTCGAACAACCGGTGCAACCGGTTTTTTTCGTTTGTTTCCACCGGTTTTCCGGTTTTTTTACTATCACTAAAATATTAAAAATTATTTACAACTTTATATACAAAATATCACAAATTAAGATAATAATATGAAAGATCTCCTTATATGGCCTAAAAAGACTCGGCAACTTTGCTAGAATCCGAAGCCATTCACCAATTTCTATACAAATTACAAAAAGTTAAAGAAAATAAATGATTCATACGCGCAGAAGTTATGTGAAAAGTAAATGCATTCTCCCACTTCCAAACCGAAAGAAAAACAAGTAAGAAAATTTCATTTGGGTAAACCGACTAGTGTATACTCTTATATATTTATATGTATACTCGTATATACCCACCTGCACTAAAGTGTGTATATAAAATATATATGTATAACGATTTAATACCTCTATTAAATATTCTACTTAATATCCGGAAATATTAATATTTTCTTGACTGAACTAGATAAGGGGAATTTCGTGTCAAGTGAGTTAATTTTTAAAAGGGATGTCTTCTGTTGAGATGAAAATTGCACCAAGTAGCCCTATCAGATAGTAGTTATGAGACAAAATTCCAACGAGATCGGTTAAGGACTTTCCGAGTTGGAGGGTGTGAAATATTGACATTTTTGTCAAACGGTTGTTTTTCCCATCTGAAATGCTAAAATGTTTGGTTGGACTTTAATTTTTTTTTTCAGAGGTTTATATTTTTTTTGATAGATCAACAGGTCCCATCCCATTAATAGGTCACAAATCTTTTAAAGGAAATTATCTAAGCTTCCTTTTGAGCAAAACAATCAAAAATTAAAACATACCAAAATTTCAAAAAAGTTTAATTTTGCAAAAAAGTAATGAAAATATATTTGCTAATTTTTTTAAAAGGTTGAAGAAAAGACTATCGATAACACTTTTGGAAAATGTTTCTAAATACAATAGCTAATTAGTTATAAGTATGAGATAAAAGGACCGTTTGACTCAAATGACAATATTCATCCCAATCCAGCTCATAACTACTATCCAACAGGACTAAATTTGGTGCAAGATTCCTGATCAGAAGACATCGCTTTTAAAAATTTAATATTAAAAAATCGCCTTTTTTGTTATTAAAAAGGAAAATGTTTTTCAAACGGCAATTTTCATACTGTTTTGTTATGCAGAAAAAAAACCGGTTCTACCGGTTTCCCCGGTTTTCTTCGAAGAAAAAAACCGTCCACCGGTTTTTTTATAACTTAAATAAACCATCCACCGGTTTTTTATTTTTTCAAGAAAACCGGTTTTTTGATCACTCTAGAACGAATATTGCTTAATTTAGCGATTATCGTTTCAGAATTAGATAATATGTTTCTACCCATCTACCAATTATTCCAAATTATTATGGCAATAACCCTTATAGCATTGTTAGGGAGGTGTAGGGTATTATATAGTCGGCCCCGCCCGACTTTCTGCCTTTCTTTACTGGTTTTTATTCCCAGGGTGCGTATGACTAATACAGCAGAAATTGGAACAGTAATAGAAATCATATCCAATTTTAGACCGTAATAATCGTCCCACCCGACAGGCTGTGCCTGCTATAGTGGATAAATGTGAATCCAAATTTTCACTTTTGGATGTTCCGGCGCCAAAGAGACGCCCTACCGCTCGAAGTGAAGAAAATATCGCAGCCGTAAGTGTATCCGTTCAAAATGAGCCAAATTAGTCGATTCCACGTCGTTCTCAGGAATAAGGCATCTCTCAAACCACACTGTGGCGTATTTTCTTTCGAAAAGATCTTGGCCTTCATCCTTATAAGATCAAACTGACTCAAGAACTAAAGCCACTTGATCATTTGAAACGCCGAAACTTCTCCGATTGGGCTCTGGCAAAGTTAATGTTATTGCCTTAATGGAATACCCTTTACACACACTATTTGAATGGTTGAGATATTACTGATTTTGCGTAAGAGTGCCACAACGGCAAAGTCTGAAAATGTACTTAAGGGAAATTAACAATAAATTAAAAAGGTTAAGAGCTAACTACCGGTCATAGCTGTCAAATTCTGCAATCAATTTAACTTTCGTTAGCTCTAACGCTCGGTTATTTTATTTTGTGTTAATGGGGGTAAGTGTGGTTTAAATGCCCCAGCGAACAAGAAAGGAAAGTTCTGTCGTTAAAGTATCCCTAACTTAGTAGAAAGTATAATATGGAATTTGTACTATGTGTGGGGGAAGCGACAGATTATTTTTTTTTTAACAAGAAAAGCAAGCTAAAGATTTAGCAAAACCGAGTATGAATAAAGGAGTTATGGGAAAAACTGCCCAATTTCAGCCGGATCCTTTTCCAAGTAGTCATCTACCACATAAAGGAAAGGTAGGAAAGTTTACGGGGTAAATATAAATCCAAATACCAAATATCAGCCGAATCGATTGCAAAATGGGGTTTCTGGGGAGTAAATATGCTATAGTAGAACATAAACCAAAAGGACCAATATCAGCGGTCGACAAAACATAGTTTGATTTATGTTTTAATGCATAGATTCTGATGCTAGACATAAAAAACGCCAACATATTTATTCTTTGCTTTTAAAGTCTGCTCTTGTCTCTTTTACATGAGTCTTTCGATAGACCCATTTTATTCATGACCGATAAGACTTTACGATATAAATATAAGAATAGGATATTTGTTTAAAAATTATTTAAAATTTTCAGTCAGAATTAATTGGGTTGAAGACTATATGTTTCAGTTAATTTCTGTCTATTGCTAAAATGTAATAGAAACAAATACAAAAATTGGTAGAGAATTTTAATTGCTTGGTAGAATTGACTGCAGTTTCGATAGACACCACTCTCTTCATCTTCAGAATTCCATAGCAATAATGTATGTCTTTAACTTAAATCAGCTGAAATACTTATGGAAGTAGTAAATTTAATTTAACAAGAACTACTAAACAAAACCGTATTTTGTTGAACTAAAACTCTCATACCAATATATTTTTATTTGGGTTCGATTCGCGAGCCACGAAAACATATATAGTTTTTCAACGGCTACTGCTGACGGCAATTTTCTCAAAAAGTTCATTTTTTGTATATCTTGTAGGATATCGTTCAAACCGCTGATGAGATGAAAAAATGACATGAGCAGAAGTTAATTTTAATTTTCGCTTCTTTTAAACTTTTCCGAAATAAATTTGATAAATGCCATTCAGAAGAAAATCGATGCATAATTTAAAAAGATGTAGCAAATTTTCACTTTTTAAATGTACTCTTATTTCTACAAAAACAAACTTAGATAAAAACCAGTAAGGAAAGGCAGAAAGTCGGGCGGGGCCGACTATATAATACCCTACACCTCCCTAACAATGCGATAAGGGTCATTGCCATAATAATTTGGAATAATTGGTAAATGGGTAGAAACATATTATCTAATTCTGAAACGATAATCGCAAATTAAGCAATATTCGTTCCTAAATTGAGAAACATCTTTCTGGAAAATTTTAATGATCGGAAGTAAAATACAACTTCTATAGCGGTTTGATACCAAATCAGGAGGAACAATCAATATAAATCTGAACCGATCTTCCCTGAATACTCATTCATGTAAAAAGACCTCCTTCTGTCGAATTTCGTACTGATCGTATATAAAATACAGTCTCTACAGCGCCTACATGTCAAATCGGGGGTAACGTATATATGGGGGCTATATCTAAATCTGAACCGATTTCTTCCAAATTTAACAGTGTTCATTCATATAATAAGAAACCTCTTTCTGCCGAATTTCATACTGATCGGATATAAAATAACATTTTTACAGCGCTTACAAGTCAAATCGGGGGTAACGTATATATGGGGGCTATCTCTGAATCTGAACCGATTTTCTCCGAATTTAGCAGTATTCCTTCATGTAATAAGAAACCTCTCTTTGCCGAATTTCGCACTGATCGGATATAAAATAAAATTTTTACAGCGCTTATATGTCAAATCGGGGGTAATGTATATATGGGGGCTATATCTAAATCTGAACCGATTTCTTCCAAATTTAACAGAGTTCATTCATGTAATAAGAAACCTTTTCCTGCCGAATTTCATACTGATCGGATATAATATAAAGTTTTTACAGCGCTTACATGTCAAATCGGGGCTATCATATATATGTGGGCTATATCTAAATCTGAACCGATTTTAACCAAATTCAATAGGGATCGTCCTTGGGCCAAAAAAAAGATATGTGTAAAGTTTCGTCCAGATCGGACCATAATTGCGACCTGTACTTTGATTACAAGAATACATGCACAGACAGACAGACGGACAGACAGACAGACAGACGGACAGACGGACATAGCTAAATCGACTCAGAAAGTGATTCTAAGTCGATCGGTATAATAAACGATGGGTCTATTTCTTCTCCTTTTGGGTGTTACAAACAAATGCACAAAGTTATAATACCCTGTACCACAGTGTGGTGTAGGGTATAAAAATAATTTTCCCTTTATTAGTAACAGTCCAAATTAGTTCTTTTTTGCCAGCACTTGTTTCTTACTTCCCCACATTTTAACCTACTTATTTCTCAAAATATCTCAAATTTGCTATCATCGCTAAAACCAACATTTCATTGTGGAAATATTTGAGAGCAGATTCGAGATACCTTGCAGATATATATATTAAAATGTGGAGAAGTAAGAAACAAGCGCTGGCAGAAAAAGAACTAATTTGGACTGTTCAGCACGGCGAGGTTTCGGTGAGGGTCTGGGAATATATTTCGGCGAGTGGAATGCCTTTTTTGGTATTCATAGAGAGTAGTACGCCTAAAATAGAGTTTACATCAAAGTTTAAAAAAAAAACAATTTACGCGATAGCGTTGAAAAATTGCGGCTGAATTAAACATGGATCTTCCAGGAAGACAATGACCGAAGTCACACCTCGCAAGTGATTAAAGAATGGATCGTCGGACATCAACCCAATGGAGCTTTTGTTGGAGAATCTCGATCGCCAAGTGTGAAAAAGGACAATTACGAATAAGGATAAGGTGAAATCGGTAATATTTGAAGAATGGCCAAAAATCCATCTACAGATACAGGAAATCTCGTTAAGTCAATGCACCGGAGATTGTTAAATCTTATAAACGCAAAAGAAAGTCCAATAAAAATATTAAAATTTTGTATATTTACGTTATTTTACTACGTTTTTTTTTAGTGTAAAAGAAATTTGACACGTGAAATTTGCATTTTTTAATTCTTTCTGAAAAAAAATTTTCTTGCTGTAAGCATTTTATTTTCTTTATTAATTCCTTCTTATGCGCTTATATGAATATTTTATTTAACATAAAATGTTGAACAAAATCACATCATAAAGGTATAAAGAAGTCTAAAAACACCTTTGAATTAGGATGTAAACTTTCTTTTGACGCTCACTGTATGTTCAGCGACGAAGTTCATTTCTGCGTGAACAAACAAAATTGCCGTATTTGGTGTGAAGAGCAGCCAGAAGCATTGCAAGAACTGTCATTGCATCCGGAAAAACTCTTTATTACACCGTGCGACAAATGCGAACTTTTTCTCACTCCCAAGAACGAGACTATATAGAAGTAAAAAAATAGACCAACAGTAGATAATCTGCATACTCATGTTTTATTTCGTGATCGTTTGTCCTTTTTACAGGGCTTTTAAAATATCAAGGATAAAATTTTTGAAGTATTTTTCTTTGCAATTATTACAATTTGAATTGAAAAAAATGTATATCAAATAAAAGGGTTGAATTCTCGCTATTTTATTAAATTTTTGGAATATATTTCCAATTTCGAATGCTATACAAAATGTCCTTTAAAACTTTTATTCTTTAATATCAAAGTTGTGGGAATTCCACAGCTTATGTAATATATTAGGGACACTAAGAAAAAAAAATCATTTTATTCCCTCCCACGAAAGGGACTATATACAATTGAAAATATGGGGCAGTAGTAGGAAAATATTGTACTAACATCCTTATTTAGTGATCGTTTGTCCTTTTCACAGGACTTTTACAATTACAAGTGTAATAATTTTGATATCATTTTTTGTACACCAATTAAATTGTGAATAATGTGAATAGGCATATTAAATGAAAGAGTAGTGTATTCTATATACATTTATATTTTTTTTGATGAAATTGTTCTACCCAAAACTTTTAAGGATATTCGAGTATAAAAAGG
The DNA here is from genome assembly GCA_963930755.1 of Eudasyphora cyanicolor. NCBI lineage: Eukaryota > Metazoa > Arthropoda > Insecta > Diptera > Muscidae > Eudasyphora > Eudasyphora cyanicolor. The sequence continues at coordinate 69,166,944 of OZ005734.1, forward strand.
ACATTTTCAGTATCCTTCGACCTTGCAAAATATTCCCAAAAATTTTAATGAATAGCAGGAATTCTCCCCTTTCATTTGGTATGCATATTGACATTATTCACATTTTAATTTGAGTAAAAAAAAATTAACCAAAATTGTTACTCTTACAATTTTAAAAGTCCTGTGAAAAGGACAAACGATCATGAAATATGGAATTTGGTACAATATTTTCCTACTAGTGCCCTATATTTTCAATTGTATATAGTCCCTTTCGTTGGAGGGAATAAAATGTTTTTTTTTTTTGCTTAGTGTCCTCAATATTTTATTTAGGCTGTGGAATTCAAAAAATTGTTATTCCTTAACCATTAAAGAGAGAAGGCTGAAATTTTAGTATGGGTTATGTCAGTTAGAGTTCTTTAACATGTATTTTTTTCAGATTTTTAAACGCACAACTTTGAAGCATATTTAAGGATAAATATTTAAAAGGACATTTTATATAGCATTCGCCCTTGGAATTTTTTTTTCCAAAAATTATATTTCATAGCGGGAATTCTCCCCTTTCACTTGATATGCATATTTATCAATTTACATTGTAATAAGTGTAAAGAAAAATATTTCAAAAATTTTATCTTTGAAATTTTAAAAGTCCTGTAAAAAGGACAAGCGATGGCGAAATAAAAAACTGAGTATGCAGTTTATCTACTGTTGGCCCATGTTTTTCCTTGTATATATAAGTAGTCTCGTTCATGGGAGGGAAGTCGTGTCGCACGGTGCTATAGATATTTGCAAAAGTCAATCTCTCAATTCCCAACAAAATTTCGAAAATCCCCAAAAATTGGATTTTTTTATCTTCCCCTATAACTACTGTACTAAAAGCCGAGCTCCAAATTCCCTTTGCAGTTCAATGTGTACCACTTTAACAAATATAAAAATAGTAAAGGTTTTAAGATTTTTGCTTTGCGATTGGAGAAAATGTGGCTTGAATTTTGTGTAAAAATTGGTGTAAATGGAGCAGCTTGCCAACAATACAAGTGAATATTTTTGACCGGTTCTCTCTTTGAAAACATTATTTTCTTAATTACATCTTTTATAACTCCAAATACAAGACAAATAAATTACAAAAAATTGATTTTTTTTTGAAATTTAACTTTAATTTGTTATAACTTTTGTTTTGTTGGACATATACGATCAAATATTTTATAATCATATAGAAAATGTTTTTGCCTATTCGGAAAAGTTCAAGTCTTTTATAGAATGCGGTCAGTAGAATGTGCCCAAAAGAAGAAGATTTTATAGGTCAGTCAAAAAAGGCAAAAATTACACCCGAAGTGAAGATATACACCTCATATGGGTGCCTGGCCATAGGGATATCTCGGGGAACTGCAAAGCGACATTACAAATTCTCCAAGAATTTGCATATATTGGTGCGCCCCTATTCACGCGCAAGCTTTGGCTTAAGGCAAGAGGTAATCAGGCAGTCCAACGAAAGATGGACAGAAATTGGCACTTGCAGGGTAGCCCGACAAATCTGACCTGAGAAGATCAAAATATCTCCTCGCACTAGAGAGGCAAAGATTGTCTACGTTAGTATCAATACTGACGGGACACTGCTTGATCGGCGAACACGCCAAAAGATTGGGTATTGACTCCAATGACTTCTGCAGAACTGTGGAGATGAGGAAGAAGTGGAGAGCATTCAGCACTTGCTATGCAACTGTCCCGCTTTGAGTAAAAGACGACTGAACCCCAGTACGTTCGGCCTTTCTAGGCAGTTTAACAGATCTTTCCGGTACCGATATTCGTACTATCGATACATTTGTACATCAAAAAGGTTGGTTTCGATGAGGGGCATTTCAGCCCGTGGTAATACTAGGGACCTAAAACTATCTACATATGTGGGCTGGTAAAAAAATACGGCTGCCACCCTAACCTAAACCTAATCCTACACCCGAAGTGGCTAACTTTGAGGCCCTGTAGCTCTGCCCAGGTGTATCATAGGGGCCCAAATTCAAAACGTAACTTTTATGGTATTTCTTCTTCAAGCATGGCAAGTTATTTTGAAATCGGTTGACTGTTTAAGAAACGTACGAATTTTTTCCCTTTTTTGAAATTCTCCCACTGAGCGTTGACAGTAACATTCTGCCCATCTTCGCTTATGAAGACATTTGGACCAAGGACTCCTGCCTCCCATAAAGGACACCAAAGTGTTATTTTCTGAGGACATAAAGGGGTTTGGGCAAAAGCTTGTGGATTCTCTTTACTACAAAGCCGACAATTTGGCTTATTTATGTATCCATTCAACCAAAAATTAGCTTCACCGCTGAAGTTTGAAGGTTCACGGAACTGTAACCATTATATTGATAGAAAAGTTCAACAATTTGCAAACTATACAGTGTTGCCAACTCAAAATTGTGAATCTGTAAAAACCACTCTGTATCTACTGTTCAGCGAAAAATAGGCGAATTTCTGAAGCCCCATCTGATACACCAACAGACGCTGAGAGATTCATTGATTCGTTCACATTCTGTATTTGATGGATTAATTTTTTATATTTTTGGCAATTTTTCCAATGACTATAAACTAACAAAGAATGAGCTAAATGTGCTCTCCTTTCTAGGATCTCCCACACAAATTGTCGCATCCCCCGGTACATTACTTCCAAAGTTATGTGTAAGTAAGGATGACCTTAGTCGGTTTAAAATACTGAAATTTCTTACTTGTTTTACTTAAAATTTCATTTTTACGATATACTGAAGTTTTTAATAAAAAATCTAAATTGACAAAATACAGCATTTGTGAGACTTTTCGATGGCAAGCTTATAACGGTAAGTAGGCAAGTTGGCAGTATTTGCTCGATAAGAAGAATGAGTTCAAATTGTGGCCTTTGATAGCTCAGTGGTTAGTGCATTAGACTTGGATCCCGAAGGTGTTGGGTTCAATTCCCAGCCAGAGCACTGGAAAAATTTAACATCAACATTTTATGTTTCCATCATAATTCGAGTTTTTGCAAAAATAACTCACCGGTCCATTTAACAGGGAAGCTAAAAATAGTCATAACACCATGGCGACTATTAACAGAAATGCAGCGCTACTAGTGGAGAATATAAACGGTAAAACTCAAAAAAAACATCCATTCCCTGAAATTCACAGACGAATGTTAATTTACAACCGGACGACATTGAGTAAATGAAGACAACATATGGTTCCCGCGATAATCGGACAATGCCGGAACAAAATCTGTAATAGAAATAGACTTAAGGATTATCAACTCAGCGTCTTCAAGCTGCTCCAACAACAACAAGTTCAAATTGTTGGACATAAAAGCGATACCTCACAATTTTCTGCCTTGAATACATCCATGAAGCACGAAAAGACTGAAATGTCGTACTATTTTTTAAGATCTAATCAAATTCACTAAGGCGCAACCTATGGAAAGTCAAACTAGAAATTTACATCAGGGGTAGTACTTTTGCTCCAGTGTTATCCCCTGCTGCCATATTTCCATTTTACTTTTTTTTTGCAAGAAATGGTTTAGATTGAATTTTTCGTTATTAGTTTGTTTGTTTAGAAAGTTAAAAATTGGTCCCAGGTCTAAGGCTAAGTTATTTTTAATCTGGTGTTTTAATTTTTTCTACTTAAAAAGACAAACTAAACCCTTATGTATAATTTCCTGAACTTTGTGATGTTGTTGATAATTCTTAGGAAATGCCCACGTTTCATAAAGTTTCCGTATCATAAATAAATGACATTTGACTAATTTTTCATTTTCCTCGAAAAACCCACTCACTTACCCCTGCCTCCTCCCCAAAAAACTTTCCTCGAAACTTCCGCCGTGTCCCCAGGCTTCGGAGGCGGTTTTTATTCAGTTTAACGCGCAAATGACCAATTTTACTTCAGGTGCCATGTTTAGGCACTTACTTAACAACGGATTAAGGCATTTTTGCCTTCTTCGCCTCTACTGTATTGTTGATAATTCTGCTGCGCTGAGTCGCTGCGCCGCTACTGCTTTTGATTGTTATGGTTGTTGTTAGATTTTATTTCGTTTGCTTTCAAAAAATAGAAAACGAAAAAAAAAATCAAACAAACGCAACAAGGATCTAAGCCTATAAGGGCAAAAGCCACTTAATGAAAACAGAAGCCAAGATGGAGCCGGAGAAGGTCGGAGGGCAAATGCTGAGAGGAAAATGCTTACAAGGAAATTCAACAGCAACAACACCAAAGGACATCACGAAAAACTTTAGAAAAAGTAACAAAACAAGACAATATTAGCAGAACAGGATACAAAGAATTTTCTTTTTTCTTATGTACTTTCTTGTTAAATGTTGACGTCACATCAGAGCAGAGGAGAGGTAAAGATAACGACAGCGGAAATAATAGCAGAAAGAACAACAACGACAACAGCGAAAATGACAACAGCTATGACAACAATAAGGACTATAAGGACTACAATAAATTATATTTAATTCTATTAAAGCGAAATCAAATCTTAAAGACACCGAAAAAATTCCCTAAGGATTGTAAGAGATTTGAAAATGGAAACTGCTCAAATGTTGTACAATTCTTGCTTGCTTCCTGCTTCTGCCTGCTAGCTATTGTCAAGGCTAATACAAAAAAATATGATGAATGATGAACAACGATGACGACGAACGACATGGCATGCCAAATGTTTTTTAATTAAAATCAAAAATATTTGTTTTGCATTTGTTTTTGGGGGAAAAAAATGACAAATATTTACAAATTTGTTATTGTACAATTTAAACGTTTTTTTGTCAGGGTATGTATGTGTGTGTGTGTGTGAAACTCCTACATGTATCATAATGGTCTTACACACACTCACATACAATCATAATGGTCTCAACATTCATCTCAAACAAGTGTGTATGAAACACTGAACTGACATGTGTTGAATGTTCAAGAGCCTTCTGGCCTCCTCGCTTGTGGGTATTTGTGAAAATATCTCTGGGTATGTGTGAGCATGTAAGGGAACTATTTACAGACTAGCTACAGCAAAGAAAATTATGTGAAAAAAGTATGCACATACTCGTAAATGCAAACAATTAAAATTAAAATAAAACAATTTCCGTTTAATTGCTTTTTATACCCTACACCACACTGTGGTACAGGGTATTATAAGTTTGTTTCATGGCAGATGTTTGTAACACCTGAAAATACTATAGCTAGACCCACCTTAAAGTATACCGATCGACTCAGAATCACTAGCTGAGTCGATTTAACGATGTCTGTCCGTCCGTCCGTCCGTCCGTCTGTCCGTCTGTCCATTGTTCGTCGACTACAGGTCGCAATCACAATTCACTCCGATCGTTCTGAAATTTTGCAGTGTACAGTATTTCGCGGCTGTTAAGATCGCTATTGAATTTGGTTGAAATCGGTTCAGATTTAGATATAGCTCCCATATATATCTTTCGTCCGATTTGGTCCTTTAGTCCTATAGAAGCTGTATTTTACATCCGATCGTTTTGAAATTTAGAAAGGTAGAGTTTCTTGATCCATGAACCAACATTGCCGAATTTGAAAAAAATCGGTTAAGATTTAGCTATAGCTCCCATATATATGTTTCGTCCGATTTTGCTCTTTAGTCCTGTAGAAGCTGTATTTTACATCCAATCATTTTGAAATTTAGAATGGTAGAGTTTCTTGATCCGTGAACCAACACTACCGAATTTGAAGAAAATCGGTTAAGATTTAGCTATAGCTCCCATATATATGTTTCGTCCGATTTGGCCATTTAGTCCTATAAAAGCTGTATTTTACATCCAATCGTTTTGAAATTTAGAATGGTAGAGCTTCTTGATCCATGAACCAACACTACCTAATTTGAAGAAAATCGGTAAAGATTTAGCTATAGCTCCCATATATATGTTTCGTCCGATTTGGCCATTTAGTCCTATAAAAACTGTATTTTACATCCAATCGTTTTGAAATTTAGAATGGTAGAGTTTCTTGATCCATGAACCAACATTGTCGAATTTGAAGAAAATCGGTTAAGATTTAGCTATAGCTCCCATATATATGTTTCGTCCGATTTGGCCCTTTAGTCCTATAAAAGCTGTATTTTACATCCAATCGTTGTGAAATTTAGAATGGTAGAGTTTCTTGATCCATGAACCAACACTACCGAATTTGAAGAAAATCGGTTAAGATTTAGCTATAGCTCCCATATATATGTTTCGACCGATTTGGCCCTTTAGTTCTATAGAAGCTATATTTTACATCCAATCGTTTTGAAATTTAGAATGGTAGAGTTTCTTGATTCATGAACCAACATTGCCGAATTTGAAGAAAATCGGTAAAGATTTAGCTATAGCTCCCATATATATGTTTCATCCGATTTGGCTCTTTAGATCCAGTCGTTTTTTATACCCTACACCACACTGTGGTACAGGGTATTACTTAAGTATAAAATGTCCCAAAAGTAAATTTATGTAAACAATTTATACATGAATTCCAAAATTTATATATCAGAGTTATTCAAAATTACGAGAGTGGTGTAGGGTATTATATAGTCGGCACCGCCCGACTTTAGCCTTTCCTTACTGGTTTTCAATTGGATTTATTTTTATACCCTTAATTTAGTGATACGAGGGTATATGTCATTTGCTATAGACCAAAAGTGTAACTTATCGAAGGAGTGAAGATGGGCCATATTGGTCCACTCTTTCTAGTACATCCCACAAAAAGGGTTAACTTTTAGTGTAATATTGATTCTCTAATAATGTCTATACTACTTATTCGAGTCTTCTAAAATGACACACATAGTATTAGTTTATTAGTAACGGATTTTCCAATAAGAGTGATATGATTTCTTTGAAAAAAAAACACACTTATTGTTAAGGAAATTCAAAAGTTTTTTATTTAATGTGAAGTACAATCGATTCAATTAAGTTCTAAATAAAACGTAATGCAAATGGCCTCCAGGAACGAATTCGATGAACCCAATTTTCGAGCACTTTTTCCACTAAAGCAAGTCGTATGTCATGAATGGCACGTTTAATATAGACTTGTAAAGCTTGAGGAGAGTCTGGTTTATTTTGAAAGACCAATGAGTTCAAATAGCCCTATCTTGTGGGGTTTTGTAGTCTAATGGTGTTAAATCACAACTTCTTGGAGGCCATTCTATAGCACAATTTCTTGAAATATTAGAATCTCCAAACTTTTCCCGCAACAATTCAATTGTTTCATTTGCTGTGTGGCACGTAGCCACAATCGGTCAATGGCAAAAAGATAGCTCTTAACGAGAGCTGAAATATTGCTCATCGGTGTCAAGGGCGTAGGTCGACTGAAAAGTGTTTTTTTTTGCTCTAGCTCCTTAACGGTACGTTGGATCGGAAATCGGAAGAAAGCTCTTAACGAAAGCTAAAATATTGCTCATGGGTGTCAAGGTCCTAGGTCGACTGGAAATTGTTTTTTTTGGGTTTAAAAAAAATGGACTTAGCGCACGAAAAGTTGCGATTGGAGAACGATTATTTTGATAATAAAACGGAATAATTTGTGAACGTTGTTCTTGCGTACATCTCTCCGTGATGAAATTGTAAACACTACTGAACACAATGAAAAACAAATGACAGATCATGACATTTTACAAATGGCCGATACGTCACTTCAACATCATATCATCCCTATTGGAAAACCAGTTATAAATAAAATGATGTGGAACACATGGCTCTAGATATTATTAATATATATTCTACTTTTTGGCACAAATTTAGAATACGAATTTAATATTTAGTAAAACCCCAATATTTTTGTCCCAAGCGGAACAGTCGCCACATGACCGGTTTTGCCGAAGAAACAGGCGACCATTTGCTTCGAGGTGCTTCTTCCACGAACAACTTTGGCTCGTCTTCGAAGACCCACACGGTCGATTGCTGTTTTGTTTCGGGCTCATACGTATAGATCCAAGATTCGTCACCTGTGACGATCTTAAAAACGTCTTTGGAAGCACCGCGATCGTATTTTTTAATTTTGAGCCATTGTGAAATTGTGCGGGATCCAACGAGAACAAACCTTTTTTACGGCCAGGTGTTCATGCAATATCGAATGTATGCTGGTGGAAGAAATGCCCAAGGATGCCTCTATCTCACGGTATGTCACATGACGATCCTGCATTATCAGTTCATGCACGGCATCAATGTTCTCTGGCACAACGGCCGTTTTTGGACGACCTTCATGACCTTCGTCTTTGAGCGAGCGTCGGCCACGATTGAATTCATTAAACTAGTTTTTCACAGTGCTATAGGATGGTGCTTCATCGCCATACAAAAATGTAAGTTCATCGATGCACACTTGTCGTGATAATCCACGTCGAAAGTTGTGAAAAATGATCGCACGAAAATGTTCACGAGTTAATTCCATTTTTTTCCAAGTTGATCTTTTCAAGTCACTCTAAACAACAGTACGTCAAAACGTTCTGAGTACGTTTATGCTAAAAAATGTAAAACTTTCCAATGGAAATGTCAGATGGCGCCATGGCGTGGTGTTGCCTAGGCAACCATATATATATTAACCCTGTAATTTACTATTTTTGCAACACTGTACAATATTTAATCGTTTTTGGCCCAACAGTTCCACTAAAAGTGTGCATTTAGAGAAATCATAGATTATATTCCAAGAGCCTTATTCGCAACCGTAGGCCGTATTTTACCCTTTATGTCCCCTATCTGTGACACGTTTAACCTTTTACCATATCATGCCATATTAAACTTTTTTTCCCACGGTTTACATAGAAGCATCGCACTCTGGTTATGAATCACTGCACTACTTAACTTAACTCAATAGTTCATTATTCCACTGTTCTTCTAAAGTATGAAATTGTATTCATATTTAGGACTATATGTAACACTTTTTCCCACCAACCACATTTTGCCACACTTTACCGTATTTAACAATTTTTTACCCCACTGTACCATATTTAACGCCTCTTGCATTACTGTACCACATGTAACCTTTTTGCTATACTCAACCCTATTTAACGCCTTTTAGCCACTCTGCACCATAATATTAAACTTTAACTAAAATCATAACATTTGAAAAAGGACTTTTTATCTCATATTTATGTTCCACATGTTGCCATCTCTACCTAGATCCATGATTTTGCCCATATTTAGCATCTTTTTGTATTACAGTACCATATTTAACCATTTTTGTCCTACTGTAGCATTTTTAACCATTTTTTCCCCACTGTACCATATGTAACCTTTTTTTACCCACTGTACATTTTTGTCCCTCTCTACACATTTTTGCCTCACTATTTCCGAGGTAACGCTTTTTGGCCCACGGTACCGTATTTAACCCATTTTGTCTCACTTTACCATTTTTAACTATATTTTCCCCGCTGCACTATGGTTAACCCTTTTTCCCCCATTGTGTAATATTAAACCCTTTGTCTTCCTGTAACATATTTAATCCTACTTGCTCCACTGTGTCATATTTAACACCTTTATGCCCCTTTTTGTCTCACTGTACAATATTTAAAAATTTTCACCACTCTACCATACTTAACCCCTTTTGGCCCCTTTTTGACAAACTGTAACACTTTTTGTCACACTGTACCATATTTAATCCTTTTTGCCCCACTGTATCATAGTTAATACATTTTTCCCCACTCTACCGTATCTAACTCTACCATACTTAACCCTTAACCCTTAACTGTACAATATTTAATCACATTTTATCCACTGTAACATTTTTGCACACTATACATTATTTAATGTTTTTTACCCACTGTGCTCTTCACACCTCAAGTTTAAGTTCCAATTTTGCTAGATTGATTCATTTTTGACCCAACGCAACACAATTAACCGGTTTTGCCTCGCTGTGCCTCACTGTGCCTCTTTAAGTTAGAGTTTCCAAAACTCACTTCCATTCTCTAGTTTATGTTTCAAAATCTAACCTAGAACCATGGAACCATATTTAATACTTTTAAACCATTGTACCCTATTTTACACGTTTGGCCACACTGTGTCTCGAAAAGTACGATTACAAAAAAAAAACTGACTACCCCGATCCGCTGTCGTTAGGACATCCCACACTTCAATTTTCACCATTCTAATTCTAGTCGTTAAAGTTGGCGGTGGTACCATATTTATCACTTTCTGTCCTATTGTGCCCAAAAATTTTCAAAAAATCGCTCCTTGTGTTGCTTGCTTGCTTTTATTCGGTCTGCAAATCTTTGTGATTCGAACTATGATACTCTCCCGCTCCTTGTTCTAGTGTACGTCCCAAGAGCTGCTTTCACAGCAAATTTCACGGAAAATCCCATCTTATTGCACGTCTACATCCCAAGGGCTACCCCCCATCAAATTTAATGATTCTAGCTTCAGCCGTTTGGCCTGGGCGATGATCAGGCAGTCAGTCAGCCAGTCACGCAACAATTTTGCATATATAGATAGATAGATATATAGAGATGTTTCAAATCTGAAAGGGTACAGTAAGTTTTAATACCATTTTGACGGGTGATTTACAAAAGGTCAAGCAATTTACGAAAAACTAAGTATGCAGTTTTTACCCCCCAAAGTGTCTTCCGTCAAACCATATAATTTTTTTCTGGATTTGGACTAACTTGAAAAATTCGGTTTCGGCCAGAAAATCTGGAAAATTACCCATATTGGGAGTATTAATTTCCTTTTCGTTTATTTTATTTGGAAAAATTAAAACACATCATAAATATATTTATTTATTTTTTAATACCTCCAATTTAATGAGAGAGGTTATATATAATTTTCTTTAAAATTTTAAATGTTCCGAATTGACATAATTCGCTTCCGAAAAGTATTGCCATATTTGTCAAGTGCTGTGAGTCCGAGCAGTTTAGATTATTCCACATGCGCAAAAAAAAATCTCACAAAATCGCATATACCAAAACTTTGACATATCCTTTAAGCGTTATTTAACTTAGATTGACACTGACATCTTGTCACAGAGACATTTACCGTCAGTCAGTCGGTCATGTTGTGGCTGGCATGCCAACCACAACGCGAGACGACAAATTGTTGCCATTACACATATCCGTACATTGTGTGAAGGCCAATATATTTATGAATGGATGACTGAATATATCCGATATATTTGCCACAAATCGCCACAACGAATGACAGACACGTGAAAGAAAAGTTAAGCGGGCAAATAATTAAATATCATCGTTTAGATCAGATGTCAGAAGGGTTTTATTAAAATTCGTCATTGAAATGTTTATCTATTGACAATAAAGTCAAAGGCAATAGATGAAGTTATAGTATGAAATGGGGGGGTACGTAAGAACAAATGAGACATATTCACATTTCATATATTCTGAGAGTACAAAAGGCTTCTGTTTTGTATTCTTAGTCAGGCCTGACGTCAATTTTTGCAGAACATTATGTTTAAAAATATTAAATCTATATAATAACAAATATTTCACAAACTTGGAACCGTTTGAAACCAAATATTTCACAAAATTGGAACCGTTTGTGATATAAGTGTCAGAAAGTTCATCTACAAAGTTATACTATGTTTGGCGAAAATAGTTCCACTTTGAAAATTCCATCACACTATGCAATAAACATTTTTTTTGGACACAGACCTAAAAGCATATTTTTTTAGTACTCGTATTAGCTAGAATTATAAAAATTTTTAAATTTTAATTTTAGCGATTTTTACTGTACCGATAAACAAAATAAATGTTATTTAAATGTTTACGATTTTATCGTTATGTCTTTTGTTAAGGGCAAAAGAGAGCAACACATTAGAGAACTGACGTACAATTCTAAATATCTCAAAGTCTCAATAGGGCTGACCGAATGACTTCAAATTTTTTGTGTGTTAATATTTTGTCAAAACTTAATTTATGTTCGATATGGGCCATATTGAACAGAAGTCTTGAGTCCAAAGGACAATTTGAGAAATATTTCTTCCAATACTGTTGAACCCCTTACCCCTAAAAAGTCATACAAATCGTCGACATGTTTGCAAATGTCAGAACTGTTGAAATATTTGGTTCAGCTATAATTCTACGCAGAAATTTTTGTTATTCTGTTCGACACCTAAAAACTTAGTTTTTCTAAATTTTAACGCATATCAGTATCACACTTCAAAAATTTTAGTCGAAATACTAAAGGTATTTCCTTGAAAATTTACTTTAAAAAAACTGTTTTAAAAAATGTTTGCCATATTTTTATCCCCTCACCTTAGAGAGGAGGGTATATATCATTTGCTACGAACCAAAAGTGTAAAACATCGAAGGAGTGACTTAAGACCCTAAGTTTGTTCGGCGGATATCCGTTTTGGGTCATTTTAAGTCGAATGAGTAATGTCCGTCCGTCCGTCTGTCTGTCTGCTGGCTGGTGCGCACGATAACTCTCGAAAGGAGTAACCGATTGACTTCAAATTTGGTATGTAGTACTATTTTCTTCTATCTCCGGCTAAGTTCGAAGATGGGTTATATTGGTCCACTCACTCCACTAGTTCCTCCCACACAAAAGGTTAACATTTATTGAAATATTGATTATTTAATACCTTCTATACTACTTATTTGAATCCTCTGAAATTCTACAGGGTTGCCCATATTCGACGGACCCATGTTTTTTTAAAAAAAATCAAAGAAAAAAATAAAAATTTGGCGGTTGGCAATCTTAATCATTTAATTTGTTCCAAGTAGATTTGTTTACATCAATTTTTGAATATGATATCTCTCAAATGGCCGCCTCTGGCGTTGATGGCGTATTGTGCCCTTTTTGCAGCATTTTTCATCGTTTTCGCCAACATTTCGGCCGGAATAGCGGCTATTTCTTCACGAATGTTGCCCTTGAGCTCTTCTACGGTTCTTGGCTTGTTAACGTAAACCTTTGACTTCAAATATCCCCACAAGAAGAAGTCAGGCGGCGTCAACTCGGGCGAACGCGGTGGCCAGTCCAAATCACCACTTTTCGACATCAAACGGCCCGGAAACAAATTCTTCAGAAAATCGATTGTTATGCGACTTGTGTGCGGTGGAGAGCCGTCTTGTTGAAACCAGAACTGCCTCATACGCTTTCGACGAATAATTGGAATCACACAAATTGGTCATCATGTCGCGATAACGCTCCTGGTTGATGGTAACAGCATGGCCATTTTCGTTTTGGAAGAAAAACGGCCCAATGACCGTTTTCGCACTAACGCCGCACCAAACTGTGACTTTTTCGTCATGAAGAGGCAATTCTTGAATCTCCTGAGGATTTTCAGTGGCGTAAATACGGCAATTTTGCTTATTTACGGTCCCATTCAATGTGAAATGGGCTTCATCGGACATGATAATCTTGTTTGTTGAGTTTTCACAATTGACTTCTTCTGTTGAATGTAAATTTCAACTATTTCAGAGCGCTCGCGTGGCTTGTATTGTTCCATGGTAAAAATCTGCTTGGACTGACGCTTCAAACGCGGTATGTCATTAAGCGATCTGACATCTCTGTCAAAAGTTATGGCGTTGCCAGATGGGTCCGTCGAATATGGGCAACCCTGTAGTATATTAGTCACTATTACCTTGAGAAAATGGGCGAAGTTGCCACACCCCTTTTTGTACCTCCCACACAAATGGACAATTTTGAACCAAAAGTGAATAGCCTATAACTTTATTACCAGTTCATACAAAGTCTTGAAATTGTTTACAGTTTAATGCTTTTATAGTATCTAGAGTCCAGAGAAAAGTGACCGTTATTGGGACGCCCCTTTTGGTACCTCTCACACAAATGGACCATTTTGTACCAAAAGTAAACAGCTTTTTGCTTTAATACCAGTACATACTTTAAAGTTATAAAATGCAATTTAAATTGATAATAATTGAAATAAAACAAAAAAATAAATAAATATACTAACATTTTTTTCAGACTCAAGGTGAGGGGATTCTTTAGTCGGTTTACCAGACTGAAACTTTCTTACTTGTTTTAGTGTTTATGACACCAAATTGAACCAGAAAATGTCATGTACATCCCCTCGACAACATTTTTGTTAACTAGTGTTATTATAAAACCAGTAAGCAAAGGCTAATGTCGGGCGGTGCCGACTATATAATACCCTACACCCCTCTCGTAGGGTATAAAAACGATTGGATCTAAAGAGCCAAATCGGATGAAACATATATATGGGAGATATAGCTAAATCTTTACCGATTTTCTTCAAATTCGGCAATGTTGGTTCATGAATCAAGAAACTCTACCATTCTAAATTTCAAAACGATTGGATGTAAAATATACCTTCTATAGAACTAAAGGGCCAAATCGGACGAAAAATATATATGGGAGCTATAGCTAAATCTTAACCGATTTTCTTCAAATTCGGCAGTGTTGGTTCATGGATCAAGAAACTCTACCATTCTAAATTTCAAAATGATTGGATGTAAAATACAGCTTCTACAGGGCTAAAGGTCCTAATCGGACGAAACATGTATATGTGAGCTATAGCTAAATCTTAACCGATTTTCTTCAAATTCGGTAGTGTTGGTTCATTGATCAATAAACTCTACCATTCTCGTAGGGTATAAAAACGATTGGATCTAAGAGCCAAATCGGATGAAACATATATATGGGAGCTATAGCTAAATCTTTACCGATTTTCTTCAAATTCGGCAATGTTGGTTCATGAATCAAGAAACTCTACCATTCTAAATTTCAAAACGATTGGATATAAAATATAGCTTCTATAAAACTAAAGGGCCAAATCGGACGAAACATATATATGGGAGCTATAGCTAAATCTTAACCGATTTTCTTCAAATTCGGTAGTGTTGGTTCATGGATCAAGAAACTCTACCATTCTAAATTTCAAATTGATTGGATGTAAAATACAGCTTCTACAGGGCTAAAGGTCCTAATCGGACGAAACATGTATATGAGAGCTATAGATAAATCTTAACCAATTTTCTTCAAATTCGGTAGTGTTGGTTCATGGATCAAGAAACTCTAGCATTCTAAATTTCAAAATGATTGGATGTAAAATACAGCTTCTTCAGGAGTAAAGAGCAAAATCGGACGAAACATATATATGGGAGCTATAGCTAAATCTTAACCAATTTTCTTCAAATTCGGTAGTGTTGGTTCATGGATCAAGAAACTCTACCATTCTAAATTTCAAAACGATTGGATGTAAAATACAGCTTTTATAGGACTAAAGGGCCAAATCGGACGAAACATATATATGGGAGCTATAGCTAAATCTTAACCCATTTTCTTCAAATTCGGCAGTGTTGGTTCGTGGATCAAGAAACTTTACCATTCTCAATTTCAAATTGATTGGATGTAAAATACAGCTTCTTCAGGAGTAAAGAGCAAAATCGGACGAAACATATATATGGGAGCTATAGCTAAATCTTAACCGATTTTCTTCAAATTCGGTAGTGTTGGTTCATGGATCAAGAAACTCTACCATTCTAAATTTCAAAACGATTGGATGTAAAATACAGCTTTTATAGGACTAAAGGGCCAAATCGGACGAAACATATATATTGGAGCTATAGCTAAATCTTAACCCATTTTCTTCAAATTCGGCAGTGTTGGTTCGTGGATCAAGAAACTTTACCATTCTCAATTTCAAATTGATTGGATGTAAAATACAGCTTCTACAGGGCTAAAGGTCCTAATCGGACGAAACATGTATATGGGAGCTATAGCTAAATTTTAACCGATTTTCTTCAAATTCGGTACTGTTGGTTCATGGATCAAGAAACTGTACCATTCTAAATTTCAAAATGATTGGATGTAAAATACAACTTCTTCAGGAGTAAAGAGCAAAATCGGACGAAACATATATATGGGAGCTATAGCTAAATCTTAACCGATTTTCTTCAAATTCGGCAATGTTGGTTCATGGATCAAGAAACTCTACCATTCTAAATTTCAAAACGATTGGATGTAAAATACAGCTTCTACAGGACTAAAGAGCAAAATCGGACGAAACATATATATGGGAGCTATAGCTGAATCTTAACCGATTTTCTTCAAATTCGGCAATGTTGGTTCATGGATCAAGAAACTCTACCATTCTAAATTTCAAAATGATTGGATGTAAAATACAGCTTCTTCAGGAGTAAAGAGCAAAATCGGACGAAACATATATATGGGAGCTATAGCTAAATCTTAACCCATTTTCTTCAAATTCGGCAGTGTTGGTTCGTTGATCAAGAAACTTTACCATTCTCAATTTCAAATTGATTGGATGTAAAATACAGCTTCTACAGGGCTAAAGGTCCTAATCGGACGAAACATGTATATGGGAGCTATAGCTAAATCTTAACCGATTTTCTTCAAATTCGGTACTGTTAGTTCATGGATCAAGAAACTCTACCATTCTAAATTTCAAAATGATTGGATGTAAAATACAACTTCTTCAGGAGTAAAGAGCAAAATCGGACGAAACATATATATGGGAGCTATAGCTAAATCTTAACCGATTTTCTTCAAATTCGGCAATGTTGGTTCATGGATCAAGAAACTCTACCATTCTAAATTTCAAAACGATTGGATGTAAAATACAGCTTTTATAGGACTAAATGGCCAAATCGTACGAAACATATATATGGGAGCTATAGCTAAATCTTAACCGATTTCAACCAAATTCAATAGCGATCTTAACAGCCGCGAAATACTCAAAATTGCAAAATTTCAGAACGATCGGAGTGAAATTGCGACCTGTAGTCGACGAACAAATTTACATGGACAGACGGACGGACGGACAGACATCGTTAAATCGACTCAGCTAGTGATCGGTATACTTTAAGGTGGGTCTAGCTGTGTTATTTTCAGGTGTTACAAACATCTGCCGTGACACAAACTTATAATACCCTGTACCACAGTGTGGTGTGGGGTATAAAAAAACGCCATATATATGCATTAATTCTGCGTCTAGAATATCCAAATTCGTATCTTAGAATTAATAGTTTATGGGGAATGGAAAAAGTCATTTACATTTTCAAATTTTAAAACTAATAAAGAATGTTATCAAGTGATTACATCCATCAGTGGAGTTTAGGAGTTGGCATGGACATATTTAAAATTGTCCTGTTTTTTCTTCTTATAAATCTGTTAGCTTTGAAGCTTTGTTGTTCCATATATATACATACATACATACTTAAATTCATAAATGCAAATCTAGTCGTAATGCCCTTACCCCAGATAACTCTGTTGGAGCTGACACATTGTGTTCTTTACCATATCTCTTCAACTCAGTCACTTCGTCACTGTGTGAGACTCAGTGGCAATGAAGTTTGTCAGAAGATGGTCCTTGACTAAGAGACTATGGCTATGACCGGAGGGTATGTAATTACTTTTCCATTCACTTTTACAGCATTCGAAAGTGACTTTAGTTCATTTCGGATCGTCAATTATGGAGTAGACTTTAGGAGCAACAACAGCAGCAGCAGTTTACCCCCTGCGGTTGTGATTTGTGGTCACTTTTGTGACCATTATCTTCCTTGGGGAAATTAACATTAACTATTCAAACTTAAATTACACCTCTCGCCAAAGACACACGCAAATAGATAGACAGACGGACGGACGTACCGACGGTGAGGATGGATGGACGGACAGGCAAACAAAAACAAGAAACGCAAAAGGAGAATAATGTGCCCAAACCAAATGCAAAGCCATTCGGTTAGTCATTCAGCCATGGCAAACAAAGGAAAACGAACAAACAAATTTCCCAATCACATTTACTGTGGTAATGGTAAGGATACGTGCGTCCGTGCGTCTGTCAGAGTGACTGCCTATCTGTGCGTATGAATCTTTTGGTGCTATCAAAAATCTAATTTTTGTGTGGGCCTAAGACATTTACACAAAGCTGTCCGTCCGTCCGTCTGTTTGTCTGCTAAGACAGGCTACAAAACCAAACCAACCCAAACAGACCACTCAAATCCCTCATCTCTCAACTTCCATCACTGATATCATTCATCTCCACTGCTAAGCACACTCACGGACACACACGCGCACACACACATACACACACACTCTCACTTGCATATTCACTCAAAGGAATGTTAAGGATATTACTGGACAAAAGAAACCTAAAGAAGATAGACATAAGAAAATTATCCATAAATTGGTTTAAAGTATTTTTTGATTTTCTCAAAAGCTTAAAATGCAATTAAAATTAATGCTCTTAACAATTAAAGTATAATTCGTTTCTTTCTAGGGTAACCACCCCTCTCACTATCTCTCTCTCTTTTACTCTATCTCTCTGGATATCTCTTTCTATTACAAACCCAATTTTTTCTATGAATAATCATTTCTCTCCCTGGGGGAAATTGGGCTTTGGGGCACAACAAACCCTTAATCATAGTATGGCACAAAATGTGCGATAAAAAATTAAATAAAATTTTATTTGAAACGTGGGCAACATTTTCAATTATTGGAGGGCGTGAAATTATGAAGAAATTTTCATTAATGAACTTATTAAGCCCCAAAGGGTTATGGTGGGCTATTTATCAAGGACTTGTGGGCATTTGCAGTGTGTATTTAAATGAGGAATATAAGAGAATAGAAATTTGCATAGGAAATATTGCAATTTAATATTAAAAAAATATATATTAATAGATAAGGCGATTAATGTCATAGTGAGTCATTTCATAATGAAAACAAAATGAGATAATGAGATTTTTTAATTTTTACAACATTAATTCTTTATTAATTTAAAATCATTCCACCATTGGCATCAGGAATTCTTATCGAAAGGCTTTAAGCCCAAAATTAACTTATGCTGCCATTTATTAGCAGTTATATAAACTACTACCGGGCAGCACAGAAGTTGTAAAGCAGGACCCAGAGTTTTCACAACCATCATTAAATTTAATAAAAAATATCGAGGAGCATACTCCGTTATAAACTGCCTGGTCCTTTCCAAACTGTCATGCTAGAGAGAAGTATTGTGCTCAATCAATATTTTGTTCGATCAAAAAATAAATTTTAAATATAGTTTCTGATTAGTTCTATCAAAATTATCACTCTTTATGGGAAACGAACTCTAATGAAGGCGTCATTTGTGAGAGTCGACGACTATTATCGAGTTGTACTCTAGTGGAATACTCGTAGTACATTTTAGTAGAAGACGATATCTACAGAGGTTCTTGCAGAAGTTGTATTCTTTACTACTGAGCCTCCCTTTTTCAATACGAGAAGCTCACTACTGAGGACATCTTCTTCGATACAATACCATCTCATGTATTTTAACAGAATGCGATCTATACATAAGTTATCATCTTTAATAGGAAACCATTTCTACATAGGTTGTCACTTTAACAACGGGTTTTCCAATAGGGATGATATGATTTTGAAGTGACATTTCGGTTATTTGTAATATGGTAAAGTCGTCTTCTTTGATAGGGGACTACCTTCACGGAGTCAACCTTCGCCAAAGGTAGTTTTGTTTATGATCAGTACAGAGTCCATTTGCACTGCGATCTTGCTGTTTAGTAGGAGACCATCTTTACAGAGTTATATTCTTTAATATGCGACAATCTATATTGAGGTCATCTTCCTTAATACGATATTAGTCCTACTCGGGCCACTTTCATTAATAGTAGTTTATCTCTGTAATGGACACCTTCATTAAAAGGAGATGATCTCCACTGAGCTCTTCTACTTTAGTTGGAAGTGATATCTACTGTAGTCGTCCTCCTTAAGAGGAGGTGATCTCTACTAAGGTAATTTTTAATAGATGATCTCTACTGAGGTTATATTCTCTCATAGGAGATGATCTCGATTGGTGGACGATATCTATCGATCCACGCTGAGGTCGTGATCTTTAATAGGAGACGATCTTTGAGATCCAACTGCATTAAGATGGTCTTCTTTTATAATAAAGAATCTTCTTACATTGATTTTCGCGGTTCCCTCCTTTATAGAAGAAGTTCTTCTGAGGTCGATCTGCAATAAGGTTGTCTTCTTAAAGGGAGACAATATTTTTTGTTCGATCTGCGCTAAGGTCGATGTTCTGAGGTCGATCTGCTCTTAGGGTATATTCTTTAATATGAGACGATCTGTTAAGGTTGATCCGCACTGTAGTCGTCTTCTTTAATAAAATATATTTTTTCAAGTTATATTCCGTAATAGGAGATGATTTCAATTGGGGGATGATATCTATCAATCCGCACTGAGGTCGTGATCTCCAAACGGAGACGATCTCTGAGATCGATTTGCGTCAAGGTGATCTCCTATAATATAAAACGATCTTCTTAGATTGATCTGCATTAAGGTCGTCTTCTTTAATAAGTAAAGATCTTCTAAGGTCGATCTACACTAAAGTTGTCTTTTTAATAGGAGAAGATCTTCTGAGGTCGATCTATTCTAAGGTTATCTTTTTTAATAAGAAGTTAATCATCTTTAATAGAATATGACCCCTCATAAGATATGACCTCAATTGGTTTATAATAAATATATATCGATTCGCACTGAGGTCGTGCGTGGAGAGGATCTCTGAGATTTGCATACATTGAGGCGGTCTTCTTTAATATAACACTACCTTAGTGCATCTATTCTACTGATATCATACTCCGTAATAGGCGATGGTCTGTAATGAGACCATCTTCCTTGATGGATGATGATGATCTCTATTGCAGTTATATTCCTTAATAGGAGATGGTGTCGATCTGCACTAAGATTACCTCTACAGTTTCGATCTTCTTGAGTAGAATATGATACTACTGTGACCCTCTTCCGCAATATGAGATGATCTTTACTGAGGCCATCTTCCTTAATCTTCCATCTTCATTAACGATGATCACTTTTGAGGTTATATTCCCTAATAGGAGAAGCACTTAATTGATGTACTATATCTATCGATCCGCAATGAGGTTGTGATCTTTAATAGGATACGATCTCTGGGATTCATCGGCATTAAAGTCGTCGACATCAATAAAAGTCGACCTTTATGCACCTACTCTACTGATGTCATCTTCCGTAATAGGAGATGATCTCTAATGAGACCATCTTCCTTATTTAAAGATGATCTCTGCTGAGGTTATATTCCCTAAAATTATATGTTGACGTTATCTAATGATCCGCATTGAGGTCATGACATTCCATAGAAGACGATCACTTAGATCCATCTGCATTAAAATGGACCTCATGAATAGAAGACGACCATCATAGATTTATCTGCACTAAAGTCGTCTTCTTTAATAGGGAATGATATTTTGAGGTCGATCTGGACTACTGTTGTCTTCTTAAATAGGATATTTTGTGTGCGATCTTCACTAAGGTCATCTTCTTTAATAGGAGAAAACTCCGGAGGTCGATCTGCACTAAAGTTGTCGTCTTTAACAGTAGATATTCTGTGGTCACTTTGCACTAAGATTACCTTCTTGAATATTAGGCAATCTTCTTTGTTTGATCTTCGTTAAGTTAGTCTTCTTTACTAGGAGATTATCTCAGCAGTAAATCTGCTCTATGCTTGTCCTCTTTAATAGTATACCATCTATGGGGTCCATCCGTACTGATGACGTCTTCTTTGATAGGAGACTCTATGGGTGGATCTGCACTACATTTGAAATTTTTGATAGCATACAGTATCTGTGGTCGATCTGCACTATGATCGTTTTTTAATAGAAGACGATATCTGGGGCCATTCTGCATTTAGGTCGTCTTATTTAATATGAGACGATCTTTGGGGTTTATCTGTACTGAGGACGTCTACTTTAATGGTAGACAATCTGCTGGGTTCGATCTACAATATGGTCGTCTTTTATTTCTAGGAGACAATATGCTGTGGTTGGCATACACTGAGGTCGCCTTTGTTTCTAGGGGACAAACTGAGATCGATATACACTACAGTCGTCTTTCATTTTTAAGATCGATGTACGCTAAGGCCGACTTTTTTAATAGGAGACAATCTATTGATTTTGATTTCCTCTAAGGTAATCTAGTGAGGGCGATCTGCACTAATGTCGTCTTCTTTAATATGAAATTATACTGAGGTCGATCTGCACCAATATTGTTTTCTTTAGTAGGAGACGATCTTCTGAATTCGGTTTTCAGTATGGTAACCTTCTTTAATAGAAAACAATTCACTGAGGTCGGTCTGCAATATGGTCGTTTTCTTGAATAGACGACCATCTGCGGAGGTAAATCATCACTAAAGTCGTCTTATTAAAGAGATGACAATATTATGATGCCAACCATCAGCAATGTCGTGTTATTTAATATGAGACAAACTTTTTGATCGATATTCTTATTTTTGAGTGGGAGACAATCTGTCGAAGTTGATCTGCACTAAGGCCGTTCTTATTATTAGAAGACAATCTGCTGAGACCGATGTACACTAATGTCCTCTTATTTAATAAAAAACTATATCTGAGGTTGATCAGAACTATGAACGTGTTTTTTAATAGGGACGATCTTTAGTCTTCGGTTTTTAAAGGCCATCTCCTTTAATAGGAGAAGATCTTCTGACGTCGATCTACACTAAGGTTGTCTGCTTAATATGAGAATATCTTCTGATATCGATCTGTACTAAGATTGTCTTATTTTATAGAAGGCGATCTTCTGTATTCGATCCACACTATGGTTGTCTTCTTTGATAGGAGACAATCTGCTGATATCGATCTGCACTAAGGTCGTATCCTTTTATAAAAGATAATATTTGAGGTCGATCTGCATTAGGGTTGTCTTCTTTAATAGGTGACAATCTCCGAGGTCGATCTGCACTAAGGTCGTCTTCTTTAATAGGAGATAATATCTGAGGTCGATCGGTATTAAGGCAGTCTTCTTTAATACGTGATGATCTCCACTAAGTTCGTCGTCTTTAATATGAGATAATATCTGAGGTCAATATGCACCTAGGTGGTCTTCTTTAATAGAAAGTAAACCTCTGAGGTTGATCTGCTCTGAGATTGTCTTCCATAAGATGAGAAGATCATCTGAGTCGATCTGCACTAATATTGTTTTGTTTAATAGCAGACGATCTCTGTGTTCAATACGCGCTATGGTAGTCATCTTTAATGATGTCGATTTGCACTAAAGTCGTCTCCTTTAAAAGAATATAATATCTGAGGTCGATCTGCACTAGAGTCATCTTCTTTAATAGACGACGATCTCTTAAGTTAATCTATACTAATGTCGTCTTCTGTAATTGGTGACAATCTGCTGATGTCGAGCCGCACTTAGCCTCGCCTTCTTTAAGTAATATAAAGAAATCGTCTGAGGTTATCTGGTGACTAACTGTAGAGGTCTGTCGACACTAAAGTTTTTTTTTAATAGGAAGCATTCTTCTGAGGTCGATCTGCTCTAAGATTGTCTTATTTAATGGAAGATGATCTTATGTTTTTGATATACGCTAAAGTAGTCTTCTTTAATGTAATATATGTAGTATCTGAGGTCGATCTGCACTAAGATCGCCTTCTATAATAGAAGATTATCGGCTGAGGTCAATCGGCACTAAGGTCGTCTACTTTAATAATGAAGTCGTATTCTTTAATAGGATATACTCGTAATTCAAATGATGTCGAATAATTTCAGATCTCTCCGAGGTCTTTTCCGTCGACTGCCTTAATACGAGATTATATCTACTATTAGTCTGCACTAAGACAATCTGCTGAGGTCGATCTACACTAAGGTCGACTGCAGTAGGCGACAATGTGTTGATTTCGATCTAAGAAGCGATCTCTGAGGTCGATCATCACTAAGATCGTCCAGTGAAGTCAATCTGCACTATGGTAATCTTATTTAATAAGAAACGATCCCTGAGGTAAATCTACACTATTGTCGTCTTATTTAATAAGAAACGATATCTGAGGCCGATCAGCACTAAGATCGTCTTCTTTTATAGAAGACGTTTTTCTGTCTTCGATTTTCAATATGGTCGTCTTCTTTAATAGGTCAATCTTCTTCTGAGGTCAATCGTCACTAAGGTCGTCTTCTTAAATAGGAGATGATCTGTAAGATCGATAGTCCTCTTCTATAATAGGAGACTGTTAGTGTCGACTGATGTCGTTCTTCACAAATGTCGTCTTAACATAAGAAGATCCTCTGAGACTTATCCATTCCGTTTACATATTTTTGACGAATATTGTAAAAAATGTTTTCGATGTATTAAATTATGACCATATGTCAAATTACACTGTGGGGGAGGATAGTTCCTTTAGCAAATTAGGTCATAACATATACTCCCAAGGACAAGTTCGACATAGGTCAAATTTGGCCGCATTGGCCGTATAAAGTTTTTGTTGAAACTCTGAAAAATTAGGTCCTTCGAAGGTCATAGTTCGCAGAACTAAAAATTTAGCGACGGAATTAGGTTGGGACATTAGGACTCCCACCAGAGGTTCAGATCTAACATTTTCTATTACTATTTATATTTTTCCTGAAAAAGGACGTCTAAGTATTTGAGATACAGGAACAAAATTTTATACAACATTATTCCCAAATATTCACTGCAGATCAAAATGAACACACGTTAAGCTTTTGTATTTTCATTAAACCAAATTTAGTAGAAGAATCTTCAAACTGATGTTTTGGAGTTCCACCTATTCTTTATAATAGGCATTTTTACGATTTTGTTGCACAGTGTTCTAGGAGGAAATAGAACAAATATTATAACAAAGTGTTATTTGCATAGACATTTTTTGTGCTTTTGTTGTAGCTGTCATTTTGCATTGGGTGAACGCCTCTGGTTTTGTTATCATATTTTTCAAATCTTAACAATCCAACCCATATTCCATATTACTCATCTATGTTTTTATATTTATTGGTTTTATCTCTTCGTTTGCCTTTGAGTTCTCAACATTCATAGTCCGATACATATACATGTATGTACATGGACAATGTAGGGGTTTGTGAGTGGGTGTGTTTGTTCGATTTTTTTTATATTTGTATTGTTCAGAAAATATAATTTATCCGAATGGTGAATTGTTGTATTGCATGAATATGGATCTGTTTGAAAGATATACAAAAACACAGATAGATAGATGTGGGGAAGGACGGGCAGACGAACAAATGCACAAACTCTGGGAGGTAGATTGGATCAAGGGCGCAGCTATACACACACACACACATAGTCATACATCCATACCTTTCTATCATTGTAAAACATTAATCAAAATGTAGATTTTAAATGTCAAACTTTTCTCTGTGAACACAACAGCGGCAGGAGCAGCAAAAAAATTGTTAAAGATAAATAATCGAATCGAACCAAGAGCCCTGTCAGGCTAAAACCAAACCAAACCGAACTGAATGGAAGCGAAGCGAACCGAAGTGAACCAAATGACTGAACTCCAACCAAGGATATTACCACCAAACATTTCCCAGCCAGTCAGTCAGTCAGCTAACCAAGCAGCCAGTCATCTATTCCGACGGCAGGAGGAGGCATGGGTGCCAATGGGTGTGGTGTGTGAAATTCCGTTCCAAGAGTGTTGTTGGGGTTTAAGTTCGATTCTCATGCCGCTGCTATTGATGATGATGATGATGACGGTGGTGATGGGGGAGGTTCTTTGATGACGCTGGTGTCGATACTGATGCTCATGGTGCTTCTTTTCTGGTTAAAAACTCACCCATATTCCACATTCAAACACTCATATATCCTTCCTTATATGTATTAGTAATTTCGTTGCTATTCTTTTCTATTTTATCCCAGTCTCCTTTTGGCTATTGTTAGTTAGATTCTCTATTCCATTCTATTTTCAATTCGATCTTTAAAATGCTGTTTCATCTATTGGCCATAAAGGACCATTTTATACATTTATTATGGCCTTGAAGGACAACAAACATTGTTGTGAACACCAACTACAATGCGGCCACCAACACACAAACACATGCAGACATAAACTCACACCCAGAAAAAAGGGGATTTTTGGTGTTAAACACAATTTGATGAAGCTTATAATTTATGGTTTTAAAATAAGTTGTTAAGCAAATATTGTATTCGTATATATCTACGAACGTAAGTATGTATGTGCGATTGTAAATGGATGAATGTACGTACCAAGAGCTTATACAAACATTCGCACACTGGGCTGGCTTTAGGCTGAGGTTCGTTTTTTAACTCAATATCCTCAATATTGTAATAAAGTGATTGATTTAACGTGTAACGTTTTGTATCCTTACCTGGAAAGAAAAAAAAAGGTTTTGATAAAATTAATGTTATTGGAAGAAATTATGTTATTGAAATTAATATTTGCATATAATGTTTACTAGCCCTATAAATATAGTCTTATTTGAAAGGGGAGCGTATCCCTCCATCCAGGTCGTTTTCGCATTTAATATTAAAACAGCTCTCTACGGAGATCATTTACCATTAAAACAGACGTTTTAAGAAAAAAGGTATCCGGGAGTCAAACCTTCAACTATTAAAGATGGTCTGAGTATAAATTATTATAAATAGATTAGTATACATAGACTCTTATTAAAGAAAATGATCCTTGCAGATTTCATTCCCTACTAAAGAATACTACACCAGTAGAGATCATCTCTAATTAAAGATGGCGTGCTTAGCTTAGTTCATTACCTATTAAAGTAGATGACCTCATTTGAAAACGATTACAATTAGTGATGGCGAATTAACAGAGGATGGAATTTTCATCATCCTGCATTAGCGAACTACTAAGAGTTGAACTACGACGACTAAATAGACATAGTCTTCTATTAAGGTAGACGGTCTCAAAAGAGAACATCTCCTACTAATAGGAGACGACCGTTGATGAAGTAGTCTTCATTAAACGATGTCGAAAGAGAACATCTCCTACTAATAGGAGAAGACCGTTGATGAAGTAGTCTTCATTAAACATAGAGAATATTTTATGAAGTAGTCTTCTTTTCGTAGGAGAAAAATTCCGATGAAGTGTCTTCTTTAATAGGAGACTGTTTCTGACGGAAAACTCTTCTATAATAGGAGATGGTCACTTCTGAAGTCTTCTTCTTCAATATTAATTCACCTCTACACATGCAGTGTTCTTTAATACGTGATGATCTGGCGTTGTGTTTTTTTAATATGAGGCTTCTGTTGTAGTCTTCTTTGATGGAAAACGATCTTTCGTGATGTGGTCTTATTTGATAAGATCGTCTTCGTTAAAAACAGACGATC
Source organism: Eudasyphora cyanicolor (assembly GCA_963930755.1). Taxonomy (NCBI): domain Eukaryota; kingdom Metazoa; phylum Arthropoda; class Insecta; order Diptera; family Muscidae; genus Eudasyphora; species Eudasyphora cyanicolor. The sequence goes on from OZ005734.1 coordinate 69,193,950, forward strand.
TTCTGAGGCTTATCCGTTCCGAAAGTCTAAGTTTTCTCCTAAAAACCCATCTTAAAACCAGTAAGGAAAGGCTAAAGTCGGACGGGGCCGACTATATAATACCCTACACCACTTTCGTAATATTGAATAACTCTGATATATAAATTTTGTAATTCATTTATAAATTGTTTACATAAATTTACTTTTGGGACATTTTATACTTAAATAATACCCTGTACCACAGTGTGGTGTAGGGTATAAAAACGATTGGATCTAAAGAGCCAACTCGGATGAAACATATGGGAGCTATAGCTAAATCTTAACCGATTTTCTTCAAATTCGGCAATGTTGGTTCATGGATCAAGAACCATTCCATTCTAAATTTCAAAACGATTGGATGTAAAATATAGCTTCTATAGAACTAAAGGGCCAAATCGGACGAAACATATATATGGGACTTATAGCTAAATCTTAACCGATTTTCTTCAAATTCGGTAATGTTGGTTCATGGATCAAGAAACTCTACCATTCTAAATTTCAAAATGATTGGATGTAAAATATAGCGTCTACAGGACTAAAGAGCAAAATCGGACGAGACATATATATGGGAGCTATAGCTAAATCTTAACCGATTTTCTTCAAATTCGGCAATGTTGGTTCATGGATCAAGAAACTCTACCATTCTAAATTTAAAAACGATTGGATGTAAAATACAGCTTCTATAGAACTAATGGGCCAAATCGGACGAAACATATATATGGGAGCTATAGCTAAATCTTAACCGATTTTCTTCAAATTCGGTAGTGTTGCCTCATGGACCAAGAAACTCTACCTTTCTAAATTTCAAAACAATTGGATGTAAAATACAGCTTCTATAGAACTAATGGGCCAAATCGGACGAAACATATATATGGGAGCTATAGCTCTACCATTCTAAATTTCAAAATGATTGGATGTAAAATACAGCTTCTACAGGACTAAAGAGCAAAATCGGACGAAACATATATATGGAAGCTATAGCTAAATCTTAACCGATTTTCTTCAAATTCGGCAATGTTGGTTCATGGATCAAGAAACTCTACCATTCTAAATTTAAAAACGATTGGATGTAAAATACAGCTTCTATAGAACTAAAGGGCCAAATCGGACGAAACATATATATGGGAGCTATAGCTAAATCTTAACCGATTTTCTTCAAATTCGGTAGTGTTGGTTCATGGATCAAGAAACTCTACCATTCTAAATTTCAAAATGATTCGATGTAAAATACAGCTTCTTCAGGACTAAAGAGCAAAATCGGACGAAACATATATATGGGAGCTATAGCTAAATCTAAACCGATTTTCTGCCAATTCGGCAATGTTGGTTCATGGATCTAGAAACTCTACCATTCTAAATTTCAAAACGATTGGATGTAAAATACAGCTTTTATAGGACTAAAGGGCCAAATCGGACGAAACATATATATGAGAGCTATAGCTAAATCTTTACCGATTTTCTTCACATTCGGTAGTGTTGTTCTAAATTTCAAAACGATTGGATGTAAAATACAGCTTCTATAGGACTAAAGGGCCAAATCGGACGAAAGATATATATGGGAGCTATATCTAAATCTGAACCGATTTCAACCAAACTCAATTGCGATCTTAACAGCTGCGAAATACTCTAAACTGCAAAATTTCAGAACGATCGGAGTGAAATTGCGACCTGTAGTCGACGAACAACTTTACATGGACAGACGGACGGGCGGACGGACCGACAGACATGGTTAAATCGACTCAGCTAGTGATTCTGAGTCGATCGGTATACTTTAAGGTGGGTCTAGCTGTGTTATTTTCAGGTGTTACAAACATCTGCCGTGAAACAAACTTATAATACCCTGTACCACAGTGTGGTGTAGGATATAAATACGAGCAACCATATCAATTTGGATGGACATAACAATTTATAACCGTATTTGGATGGACATGACAATTTATAACCGTATGTCGTATTATACTGTACAACATTTTAATGGGAGAAAAACTATTTACAAAATGTTGGCCCTGGATGAGTACAACAAAACCTTCCAAGGCACGTTCCCAAGACGGGTTCCTTTAACATAAGATTATCTCTCTGGATGTGGTCTTTTTTATTATGAGAAATCTGTGGCGAGAAATTTCATGGCAAGCTTAATTGAGGCCGATTTCTAAGGACGAACCCTTGTTGTCTACATTAGTGGGACACAATCTCTACAGACATTTCTTACTGAGGTTGTCTTCTGGGGAATCTACGAATTCTATAGTTCACATCTATTCCCAGGACAGGGACTGGACAGTGATCCTAGATTAGTCACCAGTCCTAAGTTTTCTGGAGTCTAACTGTTAGTATCTTCGAGGGTCAAGAAAGCCCTCGGAGCGCAGGTTCTGGCCTGACTATTGTGAGGACCCTATAGAGTGCACAATGTGCGTGGGGGCGTTGGTCACCCATGTATTCACCTAGGTGTTTAGAGCACGGTAGGGTTAAGCCTAACGGCAGGAACTCACCTAAATCCAGAATACCTACTGAGATTGTCTTCTTGGATTAACGAGATTTCTACTGTCCCTATCTACTTCCATGATAGGGAGTGGACAGTGGTCCTAGATGGGTCACCAGTCCTGGAATTTCTGCGGTCCAACTGGAAGTAGCTTCGGCTACAAAGTCTGACCAGAGACTGTAATCTGGCACTACGGGGGTCAGGAGTCCCTTGAACTTCGGTACCAGCCTGACTGTTGGTGCAGTCCCTTCCGGTGGCAACGTGATGGCTATGATTGTACCAAAAACACTGGGAGAGCATGCATGCTCGACGTGGAGTTATAAATCGGCCCGGTGCCATGACCCAAGAATGACAAGGAGCTTTAGATGGGCTCCGCTCCTAACCAAGAAGGCAGTAAACAGTGCCGGAAACGCAGAATCAATTGGTACTCATGCATAGCGTAGGTTATTTGTGGGGGCGGTGTTATTCACATTGATTTATCCGGTGTGAAGAGCACGTGTGGTTAGGCCATTGCGAGAGGTACTCTCCTTAATCTGTTACATCACTAAGGTTGTCTTATTTAATATAAGACGACTTCAAATGACAATCATATTGAGCTTGTCATCCTCTAGAAGAAAAATATATCTATAGACAATACCTGTTACGGTTGTTTTCTCTAATTTGAGAAATCTTTATTGCCAATCTTCTTTAAAAGGATGTACTCGTATATATTCGAGTGTGATCTTATGTAATAGAAGACATTACCGAATGAGGGTTGATATCCACTGAAGTCATACTCGTTAATTATGATTACTTGTCATCTCTACGGATATCTTATTTAACTAAAGTTGATGACCTCCAGTGGGGCATCTTCTGTAATAGAAGATGACATCTCTGGTGTCGTTATAAACAAATCGTCTGTATTGAGGTCGCCTCAATTAATAACATCTGTTAAGTCATCTAGGAGACTATTTCTACTGATCTATCTATTAAGTGATTAATTCTGCTAAGCTCGCCTACTTAATATTACAGAAGATGCCTTTCTTAGCATTCTTCACAATGATTTGACTTCCTGCAAGGTAGTAAGGAGAATAGCATCTCTACTGAGGTCGCTTCCTCTAATATGACAAGATACCCTGCTTGTCATTTCCCTTAATAGCAGATCGTATATATTTTTTACGTCTCTGATATCGTTTCCGGTAATAGCAGATCGTGTCTATTTTGGTCGTCATTCATGCCGTTTATACTAGATGTCCTCTACTGCGGCTGTTTTCGTTAGTAACAAATCGTCTGTATTATTAGCGGAGGTTGTCTTCTGTAATCAAAAATGTTTTCTGAAGAGATCTTCTTTTATAGACGCGGATATATGCAGAGGTCGTCTTTTTTAGCAGACGCAGATGTCTGCAGAGATCGTCTTCTTTTATAGACGCAGGTAGTCTGCTTTTATAGACGCGGATATTTGCAGAGATCTTCTTCTTTAATACACGTGGATATTTGCAGAGGTTTCCTACCTTAATATACGCTGATATCTGCAAAGGTCGCCTTCTTTATTAGACGAAGATTTCTGCAGAGGTCGTCTTCTTAAAGAGACTAGAATATTTGCAGAGGTCGTCTTCTTTAAAAGACTAGAATATCTGCAGAGGTTATCTTCTTTTATAGATGCGGATATCTGCAGAGGTTATATTCTTTTATAGACGCGGATATCTGCAGAGGTCGTCTTCTTTTATAGACAGGGATATCTGCAGAGGTCGCCTTTTTTAATAGATGAGTTTATATGCAGAGGTCGTCTTCTTCAATAGACTAGGTTATATGCAGAGTTCGTCTTCTTTAATAGACGGGGATATATGCAGATGGCGTCTACTTTAATTAAAGAGAATACATATATGCAGAGGTCGTCTTCTTTAATATACGAGGATACCTGCGGAGGTCGCCTTCTTTTATAGACGCGTATATCTGCAGAGGTGTCATGCTTTAATAGTCGAGAGTTTCTGCAGATGTCGTCTACCTTAACAGACTAGAATATCTACGGAAGTCGTCTTCTTTTATAGACGCGGATATCTGCAGAGGTCCACTTGAATAGACGAGGATTTATGCATGCCATCCTCTTTAATAGAATAGGTTGTATGCAGAGTTCCGTTAATTTAATAGGAACGGATATATGCATAGGTCGTCTTCTGTAATAGACTAGGATATCTGCAGAAGTCGTATTCATTAACACGAGGATATCTGCAGAAGTCGTATTCATTAACACGAGGATATCTGCAGAGGTTGTCTTCTTTAACATAATAGGTCGCATAGGTCGTCTTCTGTAATAGACTAGGATATCTGCAGAAGTAGTATTCATTAACACGAGGATATCTGCAGAGGTTGTCTTCTTTAATATAAGATAAAGTCTGCAGAGGTCGTCTTCTTTAGTATATCTGCAGATGTAATTTTCTTTAATAGAATATAATATATACTGAGACCGTCTTCTTTAATATAAGAGAATATCTGTAGAGGTCGTCTTCTTTAGTAGACGAGAATAACTGCAAAGGTCGACTTCTTTAACAGACGAGTATATCTGCAGATGTAATTTTCTTTAATAGACGATGGCATATACTGAGACCGCCTTCTTTAATAGAGAAGTATATCTGCAGAGGTCGTCCTCTTAAATAGAAGAGAATATCTGCAGTGGACGACTTCTTGAATAGACGAGGATATCTGCAAATGTCATCTCCTTTAATAGACGAGCATCGAGCATATCTGCAGAGATTGCCATATTCAATAGATGATCACCTCCAGAGAACTTCAATAAATTTTATCACATTATCAATACATTAAAACCTATAAAAATGTACTGATGTATTGTATTAAATCTGAGATGTTAGCCCACTGTGCCACTAGTAACTGCTGTATTCAATTTAAAATTGGGTTTCTTTATTCAAACCACTTGCTGTGATGCTGTACATCTATTTGTACGAGTTTGTCTGTGTTTAGCTAAGGATCTGTTTGTACGTTGTATATCTATCTGCCGCTCTACGAGTGAGTGAGTCTGTGTGTGTGTTTCAATAGAGACATAAAGTAAATAGAAAATGACGTGGTCTTCTCGTGGTATGGGAGGAGAATTGATAAATCATAGTCTTGTGGTTTCATTTGGCCATTCGCACACACTCGCACAGATGCATTCACATCCACATTTCCAATTCGCAGCAGAAAGAAAGGATGGAAAAAATGACCAAAGAGGAAAAAAAGAGGTTAGAAATTTAACACAAACATAAATTTAATATTTATTTTAAAAACTTATAAATTTTCTATTGGTTTGGGTGCAGCACAAAATATGAGTAACTGGGAAAGTAGTTTCTATTGTATAGCACCAAAAGGCGGGAGGAAGAAATATTTGAAAAGGGATTTGGGAAAACTATTAAATGGATAAGAAGGAAGAGTCAAGTGGCTTCTTGGAAGTTCTCAATAGAGAGCTTTGGAAATGTTAGTAGCCACCACATAAGGACATTAATCTTCGGCTTATTATTATAAGTATGGAGGAGTTAGAGTTAATCTAACACCACGCGCTTCTCGTCCTTTGATAAAGGTCATCACATGGCATCAGGTTGTCTTTTATCGAGAGAAGGTTAAGTGGGAGACATTTGATGAAGAAAAGAATGAAACATAATTATGATGAGGGAATTCTACTGGACCCAATCTATTTTGACAAGGACTTCTTAGTTGAAAATTTGTATGCTTTTTTATATTGGAAAACGGAAAATTTCCATGGGGATTTAACAACCTTTTCATTCTATGAAACACATTTTTTTAACACGCTAACTTATAATACCTATTGACATTTTCTGGTTTAGTTGATGGAGAAACTATTGTCTTTTAGTTGTTAGAACACTTCAAAATGATTAATAGACATCACTTGAAGGCAGAGCTGAAGAGAAATCATTATTAAGTCAGATCTTAACGTTTTCCCATGACACTAAACTCCTCCTGGTTGCGTGCCAAAATACAATTAAGGCATGAACAACTTTTTTTATTATCTGAATTCGCTTTCACGCAATGTGTGATGTTCTATTATGGTTAATTGGACAGCTCTAAGAAACGTAATCACTACAACTTATCAAACATTTAGCAGCAAATTAAAAGGATAAACTTCTGCGATAGGTAATAGGGATGTCATAAGTAAGTTAGGCAAATTAACTGAAGTAAATGTAAAAATCAAGGAAATGAAACGAGAAAGATTCATGTTTAAGATAATCAAGAACATCAAAGAAATTGAGAAAAACAAATGAATATATGAATAAAGAGAAGAAAGAAATCAAAAGTATGAAAAGTGTGAAAAGAATCAAAAGAATCAAAAGAAACAAAAGAATCAAAAGAATCAAAAGAATCAAAAGAATCAAAAGAATCAAAAGAATCAAAAGAATCAAAAGAATCAAAAGAATCAAAAGAATCAAAAGAATCAAAAGAATCAAAAGAATCAAAAGAATCAAAAGAATCAAAAGAATCAAAAGAATCAAAAGAATCAAAAGAATCAAAAGAATCAAAAGAATCAAAAGAATCAAAAGAATCAAAAGAATCAAAAGAATCAAAAGAATCAAAAGAATCAAAAGAATCAAAAGAATCAAAAGAATCAAAAGAATCAAAAGAATCAAAAGAATCAAAAGAATCAAAAGAATCAAAAGAATCAAAAGAATCAAAAGAATCAAAAGAATCAAAAGAATCAAAAGAATCAAAAGAATCAAAAGAATCAAAAGAATCAAAAGAATTAAAAGAATCAAAAGAATCAAAAGAATCAAAAGAATCAAAAGAATCAAAAGAATCAAAAGAATCAAAAGAATCAAAAGAATCAAAAGAATCAAAAGAATCAAAAGAATCAAAAGAATCAAAAGAATCAAAAGAATCAAAAGAATCAAAAGAATCAAAAGAATCAAAAGAATCAAAAGAATCAAAAGAATCAAAAGAATCAAAAGAATCAAAAGAATCAAAAGAATCAAAAGAATCAAAAGAATCAAAAGAATCAAAAGAATCAAAAGAATCAAAAGAATCAAAAGATTCAAAAGAATCAAAAGAATCAAAGGAATCAAAAGAATAAAAAAAATGAAAAAAATGAAAAGTAGAGAACGCAACTATTCGCCTACTAAGAAGTATTTAACCTATCTGGTAGTCTACTAAGGACTAGATATCCAACTTGTCGTCTACCAAGGAGTAGATAACCAAATTTCTCGCATAATAGTTAGTAGATAACATAACTGGACGTATTCTAAGGAGTAATGAACGCAGCTGGGTGTCTACTAAGCGGTAGATAAACTAACTACAATCTTACGAGAAGTAGATAACCCAACTAGTTGTCTACTAAGAAGTGAAGAACCCATCTACACGCCTAAAAGAGGTAGATAACCCAACTAAATCTTTAATAAGGAGTAGATAATCCAACATATCGTCCATTAGGGAGTAAATAACACAAATGATTGCCTACTAAGGAGTAAATAACTCATATGGATGTATACTAAGCTGTAGATAAACTAACTAGAATTTTACGAGTAGTAGATAATCTAATTGTTTCTCTATTTATGAATAGATAACTTAACTAGTCGTCCACTAAGGGGTAGATAACCCAACAAACCTCCTATTAAGAAGTAGATAACCCAACTGGTATTTAACCAAGGTCAAGATAACCCAACTTGTCGTCTACTAATGATTAGATAACCCAATGTATCGCATAATAATCAGTAGATAACACAACTGACCGCTTTTAAAGGAGTAAATAACTCAACTAGATATCTACTAAGCGGTAGATAACCTAACTGGAATTTCACGAGTACTAGGTAACCCAACTGGTTGTCCACTAAGGGGTAGAAAACCTATATAGAAGCCTATTAAGAAGTAAATAACGCAACTGATATTCCACTGTAGACTAGATGACCCAAGACGTCATGTACTAAGGATTAGACAAATCTACAAACCATATACTAACGAGTAGATAACACATCTGGAAGTCTTCTAAGCAGTAGATAAACTAACTGATATTTTTGTAAGTAGTAGATAATCCAAAGAGTCTTCTTCTAATGAGTACTTAACCCAATTAATCATCTACTAAGGAGTTGACAACACAACCGGCCGCCTACTAAGGAGTAGATAACCAAACTGGTCGTCTACTAAGAAGTAGATATCCGAAATGTATCTCTACTAAGGAGTAGAAAACCAAACTGGTTGTCTACTAAGAAGTAGATAACCAAAATGTAAGGAGTAAATAACCAAACTTCTCGTTTACTAAGGAGTAGATAATACAACTGGTCGTCTACTAAGGAGTAGATTACCCAACTCTATCTGTACTAAGAAGTGCATAACCCAATTTGTCGTCAACTAAGGGGTAGATAACCCAACTGGCTCTCTGAAGAGTAGATAACTCAACGTGTCATCTACTAAGTAGTGGTTAATCCAATTGGCCGTCTACTAAGAAGTAGATAACCCAATTTGTCATCACCTAAGGTGTAGATAACCCAGCTGGCCATCTACTAACGAGTATATAACCCAATTTTTAAACTGAGACGAAGATAATCCCACTCTTCGTTTACTAAGGAATAGATAAACCAACTCGCCTTTTAGTAAAGAGTAGATAAAAAAATTTGCTTACGAGTAGATAACCCAAGTCTTTGTTTACTAAGGAGTAGATAACCTAAGTCATCGTTTACTAAGGAGTAGATAACCCTAAAGCGCAGATAACCAATTTTGTCGGCAGATAATGAATAGGTAACCCTAAAGAGTAGTTAGGGATATATATTTTAGTAAGGAGTAGATAACTAAACTTGTCGGATGCTAAGAAATAGAAAGCCCAACTGGTACTTTACAGGCAAGTAGTTTCCTGGTGATAGCGTACCACATCCAGCAATATAGCTTGGTGCATGTAATAGAAATTACCTGATACCAATCATTCTCTACGTGGTCAGTTTAGTGATAGATCGCAATTTAAATAGAAATGGGATCAGTAGACTCTGTTGAATTGACACTTTATTTCCCGTAGGGTATATTGAATTTAATGGATGTCTCATTCCATAATTATAGTAAAAATAATGCAGGCATGTTTGCAGCTATAGTCTACGGCGTCGCTTAAAAAAGAAAAAGTAAATACAACAATTTAAAAATTCTAAAAAGTTAAAAAGTTAAAGTTAAAAAATTTTAAAGGGAATTCAAGGATATTTATGAAATGTGTTTAAAATTTACTTAAATTTCCATTTGAATCTGAAGTCTACTCTAAGCTATATCCTACAAGGCAAACATCTCAACGATTTTTTCAGTTTTATTATATTCCCTGTAATGTGGACTGATCTTTAAACAACTTTAAGATACATTAATTTCAAAGAAAATACTAAATCGTTATTTCCCAGTCATTTTAATTATCATTCTTACTAAGAACAGATATTCCTTTTAGAAATTGCTCGGCAATGGTAAAATGATATTTTCCCTGTGACAACCAGGACTACGATAAGACTTAGAGTGGGATGTGAGAGGTTTTCCCTATTTAATTTCACAAACAGACTCCACTGGTATTTCCTTTGGACCGGCTCATAACACAGATGGTGTATACGGCTCGCTGCAGCATCCTTAAATCCTTTTGAAATGATTCCATTACCCTTAAACACAAAGCTACTAACTGCAACGCTTTGCAGTAAGCGTTGCCATGGTAAAAAGCGTTTAAGTTTAAAAATGGCACAGGCAGCACCAGGCTTTCTTCGGCTTCCTACCTTTTGCGAAAGAGTTTTGTTGGTGGTCTTGTACTAGTAAGTACCTGATACCATTACACAAAATTAATTTTTATCGTTTCTATGAAAAGGAAATAAATACGAACATGTAGTTAAAAGATATTTACTTTGAGGACACCGTAGAGATGCTACAACAAGAACAACAACATGCAAGAAAGGTCTAAAGAAAGCAGAAAAGAAAAGCGAAAAAACCAACCAAGAAAGCAACATGAAAAATAAATTATAATAATGCCACTTTCCTTAAGCTGCAGCTGCAACAGAAACAGCCTCGGCGTTTTGTGGAGCTATTTTCCGGTTGAAACATCTGCTGGGTCGTGAAGAGTGCAGGGTGCTCTGTATCCTGAATCTTCCCTGCCGATGTACTTAGTTGTTGTTCTGCTAGCTGTGCTGATTGCGGTTCTGGTACTGGCATTGTTGCCAATCTCACGCACAAAATGTAATCACAAAACATACTACTAAAGTAGTTTGTATATATTTTCCACTCTCGTAAACACACACTCGCACTCACAAACACGCACTCACTGATACACACATACGTATAAACGTACATATAAAATGAGGCGAATCATCTACATTAATGCACGAACATAGACACAGTGTTTTGAAAAAACAATTTCTTGAAATAATCGAATATCCAAACTTTTCTCGCAACATTTCAATTGTTTCATTTGCTGTGTGGCACGTAGCCATAATCGGTCAATGGCAAAAACATAGCTCTTAACGAGAGCTAAAATATTGCTCATCAAGGTCGTAGGTCGAGTGGAAAGTGTTTTTTGGACTTAAAAAAAATGGACATAGCATCATTTTCAAATGTGAACGGAAAGTTTATTTTTGTTCTAGCTCCTTAACGGTACGTAGGATCGGGAATCAGTCAATGGCACAAAGATAGCTCTTAACGAGAGCAATAATATTACTCATGGATGTTAAGGTCGTAGGTCGACTGGAAAGTGTTTTTATACCCTACACCACACTGTGGTACAGGGTATTATAACTTTGTGCATTTGTTTGTAACACCCAAAAGGAGAAGAAATAGACCCATCGTTTATTATACCGATCGACTTAGAATCACTTTCTGAGTTGATTTAGCTATGTCCGTCTGTCTGTCCATCTGTGCATGTATTCTTGTAATCAAAGTACAGGTCGCAATTATGGTCCGATCTCGACCAAATTTTATACATATCTTTGTTTTGGCCCAAGGACGATCCCTATTGAATTTGGTTAAAATTGGTTTAGATTTAGATATAGCCCCCATATACATGTTAGCCCCGATTTGACATGTAAGCGCTGTAAAAACTCTATTTTATATCCGATCAGTATGAAATTCAGCAGAAAGAGGTTTCTTATTATGTGAATGAACACTGTTAAATTTGGAAGAAATCGGTTCAGATTTAGATATAGCCCCCATATATACGTTACCCCCGATTGGACATGTAAGCGTTGTAAAAATGTTATTTTATATCCGATCAGTGCGAAATTCGGCAAAGAGAGGTTTCTTATTACATGAAGAAATACTGCTAAATTCGGAGAAAATCGGTTCAGAATTAGATATAGCCCCCACATATATGTTACCCCCGATTTGATATGTAAGCGCTGTAAAAACTGTATTTTATATCCGATCAGTGCGAAATTCGGCAAAGAGAGGTTTCTTATTACATGAAGGAATACTGCCAAATTTGGAGAAAATCGGTTCGAATTTAGATATAGCCCCCATATATATGTTACCCCCGATTTCACATGTAAGCGCTGTAAAAACTGTATTTTATATCCGATCAGTATGAAATTCGTCAGAAAGAGGTTTCCTATTATATGAATGAACACTTTTAAAGTTGGAAGAAATCGGTTCAGTTTAAGATATAGCCCCCATATATACGTTACCCCCGATTTGACATGTGAGCGCTGTAAAAAAAAATCCGATCAGTGCGAAAGTCGGCAAAAGGAGGTTTCTTGCTACATGAAGGAATACTGCCAAATTCGGAGAAACTCGTTTTAGATATAGATATAACACCCATATATATGTTACCCCCGATTTGACCTGTAAGAAATACAAGAAAGATGTTTCTCAATTTAGGAACGAATATTGCTTAATTTAGCGATTATCGTTTCAGAATTAGATAATATGTTTCTACCCATTTACTAATTATTCCAAATTATTATGGCAATGACTTATCGCATTGTTAGGGAGGTGTAGGGTATTATATAGTCGGCCCCGCCCGACTTTCTGCCTTTTCTTACTGGTTTTATTTTAAAAAAATGCACTTAGCGCACGAAAAGTTGCAATTGGAGAACGATTATATTGATAATAAAACTGAATAATTTGTAAACGCTGTTCTTGCGTATATCTCTCCATGATGAAATTGTAATCACTACTGAATACAATGAAAGATCATAACATATTACAAAGGGCCGAAACATCACTTCAAAATCATATCATCCCTATTGGAAAACCCCTTATTTAAGTAATGATAGTAAAAGATCATAGCCATTTGGAGCCTATGCATAAAGCTAAACTAATTGAATAATTTCTTAATTTAAATTCTTCTAGTGAAGCGTAAAATGCGAAATTTTTGTTGTGTATTTAGTTCTTATATGTCAGGTAAGCGAATATCTATAGATTTTTTCCTTAGCTGCCTCTCTTACTTTTGGAAGGCGTTTTGGGCATTTAAGTAAAAAGTTTCCAAATGCGGTACTCAGTTAACTGCACTAATGTTACATATTATGTTTAAAAGAATACGGTTTGTACGGGTTAAGTAGAACGGGTTAGGTTAGGTTGAAGAGAGGAAACGTTTGAACGTCTCATGTCCATGGACATAAACTTAAGCCAGTGGTTCGGCCTGTTGTGCGCTCCTTATTTATGATCTTTTTATACCTCACGAGTTACAGAAAATCGGTACTAGACACGAATTATCTCAGTATCTTCCAGTCATATTATTGGTCAAATCATATTATATTAAATTATTAATCATATTATTGGTCAAATCACGCTCATGTAAAGCCAGTGAGTCATATTTGGACGTAGTCCCCATTTTAAACCCATAGCTCTTCTGCACAACGACCAACATCTGTGGGCGTTTGTAACTCTTTCTTCAAGATGATCTTTCCAGTACAGTTTCTGGTCCAAGATTACTCCGAAGTATATTACCTGTTTATACCCTACACCACACTGTGGTACAGGGTATTATAAGTTTGTTTCACGGCAGATGTTTGTAACACCTGAAAATAACACAGCTAGACCCACCTTAAAGTATTCCGATCGACTCAGAATCACTAGCTGAGTCGATTTAAGCATGTCTGTCCGTCCGTCCGTCTGTCCATGTAAAGTTGTTCGTCGACTACAGGTCGCAATTTCACTCCGATCATTCTGAAATTTTGCAGTTTAGAGTATTTTGCAGCTGTTAAGATCGCTATTGAATTTGGTTGAAATCGGTTCAGATTTAGATATAGCTCCCATATATATCTTTCGTCCGATTTGGCCCTTTAGTCCTATAGAAGCTGTATTTTACATCCAATAGTTTTGAAATTTTGAATAGTAGAGTTTCTTGATCCGTGAACCAACATTGCCGAATTTGAAGAAAATCGGTTAAGATTTAGCTATAGCTCCCATACATATTTGGATTTGGCTCTTTAGATCCAATCGTTTTTATACCCTACACCACACTGTGGTACAGGGTATTATTTAAGTATAAAATGTCCCAAAAGTAAATTTATGTAAACAATTTATATATGAATTACAAAATTTATATATCAGAGTTATTCAATATTACGAGAGTGGTGTAGGGTATTATATAGTCGGCCCCGCCCGACTTTAGCCTTTCCTTACTGGTTAGTTATAGTTTTGTTATTCAGGAAGCGAGGCCGGGTAAACGTGGGATCTTCGTTTTCCTTGAAAATAGGCATATTTCTGTTTTGTCTGGGTTAGCATTTAATCCCCTTGGTTGTGCCCATTTATATGCTATGTTAAGTGCCTCTTCAGCTCTTCTGCATAATAGATTTAGATGAAAGCCCCTTAGAAGTATTACAACGTCGTCTGCATAACAGACTGGTTTAAGTCCTTCATTGGTGAGGGCTTCTGGAAGACTGTGTATCGTCGTAACCCATAGAAGAGGCGATAAAATGCCCCCTGTGGTATACCACGATTTATCTTGTCTCTAATTTTTACGTCATATGACCACAAATAATCCACCTATTCCTTAGCATATTGTTGATCCAGTTTTTCAGCGCCCGGTCAACCGGGAACTCCTCTAAGGACTGGATAAGTGTATCGGTCTGTACATTTTTAAATGCGACCTCAATGTCTATGCAAACAGCAAGTGTATACATTTCTTTACTGAAGGACTCTTCTATGTGGTGCACTACCTAGTGCAGTGCTGTTTCCACTGACCTTCCTTTGACAAAGGCGTGTTGTTTGCATTTTAGCCTGTCATCCGCTATTTTACTTTTGACCATGTCATCAATTGTTCGCTTCATTGTTTTTAACAGGAAAGAAGTTAGGCTAATGGGTCGATAAGCCTTTGGGGTCGTATAACTCGCCTTACCAGGCTTTGGTATGAAGACCACCCTTGATTCCTGCTAGTTTTTTGGCGTATAAGAATGGGTTAGACATGCAGTGAACACTCCAGCCAGATGAGTTGATACCAGATCCACCTCATTCTACAGAAGTGCTGGAAATATTCCATCCGGTCCCGCAGCCTTAAAGGGAGAGAAACTTGTTATCGCTTCATTAACCATACCATCTGTTATATCCGTAATAGGTACTTGATGTAGTAGAACGGGTTACAAATGGTACAGCGGGGACAAAAAAGGATTAAATGTGGTCCCAGACTACGAGGGTAGATCTTGGGACAAAACGATAGTTAAGAATTTGTATAGTCGTCCAAAAAGGGTTAAAAATGGCACAAAAGACTGCATTTTTACAGTGGCCCAAAAGTGGTTGAATTTAACACAGTGCGACCGCGCTAAATGTGGTAAATATGTGCGGAGATAATTAAATAAGATCCCAAGTAGCGATTGTACGTCTTGGCCTATATGAGTGGGACAGAAAAGGAAAAATGGGTTAAAAAGGGCTAAATATTGTAAAGTTGACATCAAACGTTAAATGTTGTCCCAGAGTGCGGCGTTAGCATTTATATTATATATAAAATTTCCTATATGATAGTATATATATGTAAGTATATGATGATCCGATATAGCTTATAAGACAAAAGTTTTGGCAGTTATATTTTCAAAAATGCGATTTTTTTTGGGAAAAATTACGAGTACGAGTATGTCGTATCGTGGAGTTATAGAAGAAGTTATTTGAAAAAGTATAACACATCTATATTCATCTTAAAGGAAACTTCCGATGGAATGTTCTTGAAGAATGAAAGGTTTGAAAAAATTCACATGTATGGTTGTCAAGCTTCTCCAATTTACATACTGCAGGTTTTACACAAATTTCAAAAGTATGCCACATTTTCTCCAATCGCAAAACAAGAATATTAAAACCTTTACAGTTTTTATACGTTGTATGCCGAGCATTCTGTCTACAAAAAAATGAATTGATTAAAAAATTTTGACCTTTTCCCATATACATAACTTTATAGTTCGTATTTACTACAGAAGCCGTATTTTCCATTTAATCATTTTGATATTTCGTAGAATGGAGTTTCTTGATCCAAATTAAACTTAAAACATTTAAATATATTCGTTTCAGACATGAAACAACTACATATGTAGTTTTCACGTATACCAACAAAAGTCGAGTTTTTAAGTTTTTTGGATAAATGTATTAATTTGTCTATGACCAGCCGACTGATATCTACAGCGAAATTAAGCCTTTCTGAGCATTTTATGCCACATTTAAATTTGTCACTCCCATAATGTAAGTATTGTACCCCAAAACATGTATACAGTCCCCTGAAAATTTTGATTTTGTTGCAGTTATTCGCGAAAACCAATTCTGCGGCCAAATTTTGATTAATTTTGAATCCGGATTTCTTCGTAGAAACCACTGTTAAACGGAAAGCTTTAGAATAAGCTAACATTCGCTCGTTTGCCGTTCGTTCATTGTGGCTGGCTGACTGCTTGTTATTATTATTGCTGCTGCTGTTGTTGTTGCTGCTGTTGTTGTTGCTGTTGTCGTTTCTTTCTTCATAATCATTACTTTTATCTTTAATCTTCCACCTGCGACATGCTACAAATGCATGTTTTTGTCATTTTTTCAATTAATATTACACACAGAACCACTCACACACAAACGAAAGTACAAACACACCGTCGCTTAGTCGCCCGACAGACAGGCCAACAAACACACACACACACCAACACATCTAAACAATAGCAACAACTACAATGGCTCAACAATATAAATAAACTAACGAAAGTGCTCAAACCTACTCTGTATTTCCAGATCCTTTGTAAAAGTGTGTGTGTGTGTGTGTGAGTGGCTGAGTTTGATAGGAGGGAGAGATGAGCTTCACACAGTGGTGGCTCATTCAAAGGTTTACCATTTACAAGCATATTTTATTGCTCACAAACACAACAAATACAAACGCAGACACTCAAACTCAAGCTAGACTTGCACATACTTACACTCATTCATAGTTAGATGATGCTGCTCCTACCGCACAACGAACGGTCTTTGATACAACCGTGCAAGACGAAGACGACAATGACGAAGATCGAGACCAACGAAGACGATGAGTAAAAGCGCGATTATAATTTCTTTGTGTAGCTGCTGCAGGTGCTGCTGCCTCCAACGTCGTCTCTGTTAATTCTGCTGTTATAGGCGGTATACCTCATGCCCACTTGCTTAACTACATTCGTACTCATGTGGCATCGTACGTCTGTGTAAATGTTGGCGTTGGCAGTGGGTGGACTGTACACAAACATAGTTTGTTTGTGAGAGAGGGATGGGGTTAAAGTTTGTATAAATGTTGCAATTATAGCAATTGCTGTATTATTTTCACAGCAATGACGACGTCAACAAAAACAATTACAAGAGATTCTCTTGAAGCGGTTGCATCTAGTTATCATATGCAGAGTTTCGCGCATAAAGATGATATTGCATTGCTTTTAAGTAGCTGAGAAAAAAAAGGAAGAACAAAACTGGCACAACAACCAAATGGATTTAAAGATCCTACAAAAAAGTGAATGCTCTAAAGTACACAGCAGAAAAATGGAAATAAATATGTCATTTCTCAAATGATCAATTACATTTTAATTACAGTCGATGATGGAAATATCTGCAGTCATGGCTTTAATTCATAATACTATAGAAATCGGAGCTCCTGGTGTTATCGCTTAGCAACCAAAAGGATAATGATAACGCGCTCTTTTGTTGACAAGCGCCATTCTGTTACTTTGTTTACCGGCCTGCAGAAGAACATTGTTTTAGGTTTCTGTTAAACGAATTGTACTTTGTACTCTAGTTATGCCATAATATGTGGTTCAGCCTCTCTTTTTTCTTAGCCTAAAGGGTTGTCTCTTTAAATTCTCGCGATAAGCTGTGATATGGAAAGAAATTAGTGGTTAAACCACATATAGTGGCATAACTCGAGAACCATTTATCCGATTTGGTTGAGGAAAGTTTTAAAGAATTAAATATTAAGTAGCCTTCAACTTCATATAATACAATTTTCCATCCGTTCATTGCAAAAAAATGTGATTTTTTGATAAAATTTTAATATTTTTAAAATAAAACTCCCATAAAATAATCTAAAAATGAATAAATGTTATATTTTTATGATTTTATCGTAAAGTCTGTTCGGTCATGAATTAAACGAGCCCATTTCGAAGAAAATCGATGCATAATTTAACCAGTAAGGAAAGGCTAAAGTCGGGCGGGGCCGACTATATAATACCCTACACCACTCTCGTAATATTGAATAACTCTGATATATAAATTTTGTAATTCATGTATAAATTGTTTACATAAATTTACTTTTGGGACATTTTATACTTAAATAATACCCTGTACCACAGTGTGGTGTAGGGTATAAAAACGATTGGATCTAAAGAGCCAAATCAGATGAAACATATGTATTGGAGCTATAGCTAAATCTTTACCGATTTTCTTCAAATTCGGCAATGTTGGTTCATGGATCAAGAAACTCTACCATTCTAAATTTCAAAACGATTGGATGTAAAATACAGCTTCTATAGAACTAAAGGGCCAAATCGGACGAAACATATATATGGGAGCTATAGCTAAATCTTAACCGATTTTCTTCAAATTCGGTAGTGTTGGTTCATGGATCAAGAAACTCTACCCTTCTAAATTTCAAAATGATTGGATGTAAAATACAGCTTCTTCAGGACTAAAGAGCAAAATCGGACGAAACATATATATGGGAGCTATAGCTAAATCTTAACCGATTTTCTTCAAATTCGGCAATGTTGGTTCATGGATCAAGAAACTCTACCATTCCAAATTTCAAAACGATTGGATGTAAAATACATCTTTTAAAGGACTAAAGGGCCAAATCGGACGAAACATATATATGGGAGCTATAGCTAAATCTTAACCGATTTTCTTCAAATTCGGTAGTGTTGGTTCATGGATCATGAAACTCTACCATTCTAAATTTCAAAATGATTGGATGTAAAATACAGCTTCTATAGGACTAAAGAGCAAAATCGGACGAAACATATATATGGGAGCTATAGTTAAATCTTAACCGATTTTCTTCAAATGCGGCAATGAAGAAAACTCTACCATTCTAAATTTCAAAACGATTGGATGTAAAATACAGCTTCTATAGAACTAAAGGGCCAAATCGGACGAAACATATACATGGCAGCTATAGCTAAATCTTAACCGATTTTCTTCAAATTCGGCAATGTTGGTTCATGGATCAAGAAACTTTACCATTCTAAATTTCAAAATGATTGGATGTAAAATACAGCTTCTTCAGGACTAAAGAGCAAAATCGGACGAAACATATATATGGGAGCTATAGCTAAATCTTAACCGATTTTCTTTAAATTCGGCAATGTTGGTTCATGGATCAAGAAACTCTACCATTCTAAATTTCAAAACGATTGGATGTAAAATACAGCTTCTATAGGACTAAAGGGCCAAATCGGACGAAAGATATATATGGGAGCTATATCTAAATCTGAACCGGAGTTTGATAAACTGTTTGAAGAATCCACACAACTTGCAAGAAGTTTTGGAATAGAAGCTGCACTACCTAGAAGAGTAGGCACTCAAAAGTATAGGGCTAATATTCCTGGTTCAGATGCCAAGGCGTATTTTAGGACAACATTGTTCATACCATATCTGGACGAAGTAATATCACATTTAAATAATAGATTTTGTAAATCTAATAAAGGAAGATTTCGAAGAAGTCAAACTTCTTTACAAAAACGATTTAAAAAATTCAGCAAAATCTGTTTTAGCTGAAATAAGTATATGGATTGATTATTGGAAACAGAAGAATGATAAGCCATCAAATGCATTAGATGCAATTTCAGTTTGTGATGAGGACATGTTCCCAAGCGTTTTTACCCTTTGCAGATACTGGCCGCAATACCTGTGACAACGGCATCTGCTGAGCGAAGTTTCTCGACGTTAAGAAGAATAAAAACTTATCACCGGAACAGAATGGAAGGAGAAAGGCTATCTTATCTGGCTTTGATGTCTATATACAAAAATGAAGTCAAAATCGATGAAATAATTGATATATTTCTTTCAAAAAATCGAAGATTACATTTTTAAATCTTACGTATTTTATTATAAAAAGTTTTACTGATCTCGTACTAAAGTACACATTTATATTTAGGAATAAAAAACGAAGGAACTTAACTTCCATTACCTACACAATAAACGCAATTTTTTAATTGTTTATCTTTGTTATGGAGAAAAAGGTTGGGCCTCCCCGAATCAAAATCCTGGATACGTCCCTGCCCTCCACCATTGATCCCATGTGAATAGCTTCGGATGCAAATAAACTCATTACAAAATTTCAGCCTAATTCGTTGAAATTTGTTGTTGTTGTTGTATTAAGCGTAAAATCTAGAAGGACCTTTGTATAGGGGCTATATCAAAACATGGACTTATGGCGACCGTTGTTCGTGTTGTGTCTTCTGGTTATAAATACACCCAAAATACCATTTTTCAGTCCGATAACTTGAAAGTTTGCCGTCTCTATAGCGTTAAGAAGTCAAATCGGACAGATGCTACATATGAGGGCTATATCACAAATAGACGAATAATGCCCATTTTCAATCCTTCAGCGGCGCTCACAATTTCATTTTTTACAAGCCAACGTTCGATGTGGTGCAAAGTCTATAGCTATGTACAATATAGTATCCAGAACAAGCTATACTAATCCTCTGGACATATCTTATGAACCAGTGGTCTATCCTTCATAAAACAAAGAGGAGTATAAATATATATAAAGAAATATAAAGGAAAAATGTACCATCAAAAATCAAATTCGATCCCCCGGTTTCTTCAGCATAGTTTCTGGGAATGAGCCATAGAAAAAGAATCGCGATGCGCCTTTGCCGCAAAAAAATTTGGCAGCCTTAGTACATATACAGGGTTGCCCATATTCGACGGACCCACGGACTCGTTGGGCCCATTCCAATCGACGAGGCTTGTCCGCAGGCAACAATCTTTGCGTCAATTGAATTTTGTACGGGAACAAATGCAAATCAACGCGAATAATCCGTTGTAAAGTGGACCGAGCCATGCCCAACTGCTGAGAACGGCGTTTTTGGGATGTTCTTGGGGACCTCTCAACACTGGCTCGTACGGCAGCGATATTCTCGGCCGATCGCCTTGGTCGACTTTTATTTGGCCTCTTCGGATTAGAAAGAGCCTCACCAGTCGAAAATTTTTCGTATAAACGCTTAATGGTGTTCTTAGAAGGCGCACTTCTCACATTTTTTAATATTTTAAAAGCACGTTGACTTGACTTCTTCTGTTGAATGTAAATTTCAACTATTTCAGAGCGCTCGCGTGGCGTGTATTGTTCCATGGTAAAAATCTGCTTGGACTGACGCTTCAAACGCGGTATGTCATTAAGCGATCTGACATCTCTGTCAAAAGTTATGGCGTTGCCAGATGGGTCCGTCGAATATGGGAGACCCTGTATATGATAGTGGTAAACATTCCTTTGTAATTTCAGGTCCCGAAAACCAATCTTCTCGGCCGATATATGACCCTTAAAATGGGCATCGATGAAAACTCTTATGGTGTGGAACCAACTTAGACTTATTGACGCTCTGGGGGACGCATTTTTTAAATGATCATTATGACATTTAGGCATTTGTACTTTATATTGCACTGGCTTCAACCCGGTGCGCTTTGTACCCCAACTCTTTATTATTTTCTGTGTAATACCTTTCAAAGACACATGAATATTCCGTATGGGGCAAAATTAAGTAGATTCGATTATAATCGTCTATAATTTTATTTTATAATATTTATTGTTATACAATAAAATATAAACAAACCCTTTTTCATTTATTGTTTATGTTCCAAGTGTTACCCTGGCATCCATATTTATTAGGGGGTCAATTTCAATGAATGAAATCTACGTCACTCAAAAATGAAATCTACGGAAAAATTTAAAAATATTTCTCCAAGAAACCGTGGATCTAAAATGAATTCCTAGCTGGCGGTAATCGACCTCAAATTCTAAGACGATCGAGCCATGTCCGTCTGTCTGTCGAAAGCAGAAAACAGATAAGGTGTCTGACTAGGTGGCTGAAATTTTGCAGGAACATATGTTATTGTCCTGCAACGCACAGTGGGCTAAAATAAAAAAAAAAAAATGACATAATTCTGCCATTTCAAAACCACTTATCGTATGGCGATGAAATTTTGGGTGTATATACAAGAGGTGTTAGAGAGTTTAAGTTCGGAACTTGGCCCCCTATCTCGTACAGGGGCAGAGCTACAGGGCCCTAAAGTTGACCACCTCGGGTATACAAAATTTTCATCGGCTTCTAACTTTTGAATGGATGTGGACACTCCTAGACCAGACCTACATTTTATAGGTTGAAGATATCTTGAATAGTTTCCGAGATATGTGGATTTTAAATTTGAATTTTTCATTTTTTCGCCGACTTTGCCTTGGAGTTTAGCCAATATCCCAGTCAAAACTTTACCGATTTTGGATTGCCAATAAAATTTACAATATCATGAAAAAAAGAATCGATAAGATATTTGAAATAAGAATGTTATGGACCAATAAAGTCAAATTTTTGAAAAAATATAATTTTTGGAGATTTTTGGCGAAAAAAGTCCAATTCGTATTTAGGTCTTGTAGAAAAAGTTTGTTACACAAAGAATTACAAATTTATACTCATTTTAAAGGAGACGTTTCACAGAATCTGTTAGAGCAAATCCGAAGCCAACATTTTAATTGGTGCGGTTGGCACCCTTCTCCGATTTGGACCTTTTTATACCCTACACCACACTGTGGTACAGGGTATTATAAGTTTGTTTCGCGGCAGATGTTTGTAACACCTGAAAATAACACAGCTAGACCCACCTTAAAGTATACCGATCGACTCAGAAGATCACTCAGATCACTAGCTGAGTCGATTTAACGATGTCCGTCCGTCCGTCTGTCCATGTAAAGTTGTTCGTCGACTACAGGTCGCAATTTCACTCCGATCGTTCTGAAATTTTGCAGTTTCGAGTATTTCGCAGCTGTTAAGATCGCTATTGAATTTGGTTGAAATCGGTTCAGATTTAGATATATCTCCCATATATATCTTACGTCCGATTTGGCCCTTTAGTCCTATAGAAGCTGTATTTTACATCCAATCGTTTTGAAATTTAGAATGGTAGTGTCTCCTGATCCATGAACAAACATTGCCGAATTTGAAGAAAATCGGTTAAGATTTAGCTATAGCTCCCATATATATGTTTCGTCCGATTTTGCTCTTTAGTCCTGTAGAAGCTGTATTTTACATCCAATCATTTTGAAATTTAGAATGGTACAGTTTCGTGATTCATGAAAAAAACTAACGAATTTGAAGAAAATCGGTTAAAATTTAGCTATAGCTCCCATATATATGTTTCGTCCGATTTGGCCCTTTAGTCCTATAAAAGCTGTATTTTACATTCAATCGTTTTGAAATTTTGAATGGTAGAGTTTCTTGATCCGTGAACAAACACTACCGAATTTGAAAAAAAATCGGTTAAGATTTAGCTATAGCTCCCATATATATGTTTCGTCCGATTTGGCCCTTTAGTTCTATAGAAGCTATATTTTACATCCAATCGTTTTGAAATTTAGAATGGTAGAGTTTCTTGATCCATGAACCAACATTGCCGAATTTGAAGAAAATCGGTAAAGATTTTGCTATAGCTCCCATATATATGTTTCATCCGATTTGGCTCTTTAGATCCAATCGTTTTTATACCCTACACCACACTGTGGTACAGGGTATTATTTAAGTATAAAATGTCCCAAAAGTAAATTTATGTAAACAATTTATACATGAATTACAAAATTTATATATCAGAGTTATACAATATTACGAGAGTGGTGTAGGGTATTATATAGTCGGCCCCGCCCGACTTTAGCCTTTCCTTACTGGTTTTTACATAAATTTCAAAAGTCCGTCCGTCCGTCTGTCCATGTAAAGTTGTTCGTCGACTACAGGTCGCAATTTCACTCCGATCGTTCTGAAATTTTGCAGTTTAAAGTATTTCGCAGCTGTTAAGATCGCTATTGAATTTGGTTGAAATCGGTTCAGATTTAGATATAGCTCCCATATATATCTTTCGTCCGATATATATGTTTCGTCCGATTTGGCCCTTTAGTCCTATAGAAGCTGTATTTTAGAATGGTAGAGTTTCTTGATCCATGAACCAACACTACTGAATTTGAAGAAAATCGGTTAAGATGTAGCTATAGCTCCCATATATATGTTTCGTCCGATTTGGCCCTTTAGTCCTATAGAAGCTGTATTTTACATCCAATCATTTTGAAATTTAGAATGGTAGAGTTTCTTGATCCATGAACCAACACTACCGAATTTGAAGAATATCGGTTAAGATTTAGCTATTGCTCCCATATATATATTTCGTCTGATTTGGCCCTTTAGTCCTATAAAAGCTGTATTTTACATCCAATCGTTTGAAATTTAGAATGGTAGAGTTTCTTGATCCATAAACCAACATTACCGAATTTGAAGAAAATCGGTTAAGATTTAGCTATAGCTCCCATATATATGTTTCGTCTGATTTTGCTCTTTGGTCCTGTCGAAGCTGTATTTTACATCCAATAGTTTTGAAATTTAGAATGGTAGAGTTTCTTGATCCATGAACCAACATTGCCTAATTTGAAGAAAATCGGTTAAGATTTAACTATAGCTCCCATATATATGTTTCGTCCGATTTTGCTCTTTGGTCCTGTCGAAGCTGTATTTTACATCCAATAGTTTTGAAATTTAGAATGGTAGAGTTTCTTGATCCATGAACCAACACTACCGAATTTTAAGAAAATCGGTTAAGATTTAGCTATTGCTCCCATATATATGTTTCGTCCGATTTGGCCCTTTAGTCCTATAAAAGCTATATTTTACATCCAATCGTTTTGAAATTTAGAATGGTAGAGTTTCTTGATCCATGAACCAACATTGCCGAATTTGAAGAAAATCGGTAAAGATTTTGCAATATCTCCCATATATATGTTTCATCCGATTTGGCTCTTTAGATCCAATCGTTTTTATACCCTACACCACACTGTGGTACAGGGTATTATTTAAGTATAAAATGTCCCAAAAGTAAATTTATGTAAACAATTTATACATGAATTACAAAATTTATATATCAGAGTTATTCAATATTACGAGAGTGGTGTAGGGTATTATATAGTCGGCCCCGCCCGACTTTAGCCTTTCCTTACTGGTTTTTAATTATATCCTACACCACACTGTGGTACAGGGTACTATAACTTTGTGCATTTTTTTGTAACACCCAAAAGGAGCCGAACTAGACCCATCGTTTATCATACCGATCGACTCAGAATCATTTTCTGAGTTGATTTAGCTATGTCCGTCTGTCCGTCTGTCCGTCTGTCTGTGCATGTATTATTGTAATCGAAGTACAGGTCGCAATTATGGTCCAATCTCTTTATATCCGATCAGTATGAAATTCGGCAGAAAGATGTTTCTTATTATATGAATGCACACTGTTAAATTCGGAGAAAATCGGTTCAGATTTAGATATAGCCCCCATATATACGTTACCCCCAATTTGATATGTGAGCGCTGTAAAAATGTTATTTTATATCCGATCAGTGCGAAAGTCGGCAAAAAGAGGTTTCCTTCTACATGAAGGAATACTGCCAAATTCGGAGAAACTCGGTTTAGATTTAGATATAACACCCATATACATATATGTTACCCCCGATTTGACCTGTAAGCGCTGTAGAAATTGTATTTTATATCCGATCAGTGCAAAATTCGGCAGAAAGAGGTTTCTTATTACTCGAAAGAATACTGCCAAATTTGGAGAAAATCGGTTCAGATTTAGATATAACTCCCATATATATGTTAGCCCCGATTTAACATGTAAGCGCTGTAAAAACTTTATTTTATATCCGATCAGTATGAAACCCCGATTTGATATGTAAGCGCTGTAAAAACTGTATTTTATATCCGATCAGTATGAAATTCGGCAGAAAGAGGTTTCCTTTTATATGTATGAATGAACACTTTTAAATTTGGAAGAAATCGGTTCAGATTTAGATATAGCCCCTATATATACGTTACCCCCGATTTGACATGTAAGCGCTGTAAAAATGTTACTTTATATCCGATCAGTGCGAAATTCGGCAAAAATAAGTTTCTTTCTACATGAAGAAATATTGCCAAATTCGGAGAAAATCGGTTCTTATTTCGATATAGCCCCCATATATATGTTACTGTATTTTATATCCGATCAGTGCGAAATTCGGCAGAAAGAGGTTTCTTATTACTCGAAGGAATCTGCTAAATTCTGAGAACATCGGTTCAGAATTAGATATAGCCCCTATATATACGTTACCCCCGATTTGACATGTAAGCGCTGTGGAGACTGTATTTTATATCCGATCAGTACGAAATTCGACAGAAAGAGGTCTTTTTACATGAATTAGTATTCAGGGAAAATCGGTTCAGATTTATATATAACCTCCATATATATGTTCCTTGTACTTTACTTCCGATAATTAAAATTTTCCAGAAAGATGTCTCAATTTAGGAACGAATATTTGTTAATTTAGCCATTATCGCTTCAGAATTAGATAACATGTTCCTACCCATTTACGAATTATTACAAATTATTATCGCAATGACCCTTATCGCATTGTTAGGGAGGTGTAGGCTATTATATAGTCGGCCCCGCCCGACTTTCTGCCTTTCCTTACTGGTTATACCTGTCAATGATTAAGGGTTTCCTAGAAATAGTGCCACAAAAAACATTTTCTGCAAGGTAAATCTTACTAAATATTATTATTGTTTGATAAAAACTTGTGATCTACAAGAATGACTGATATAATAACTAATAAGTACAAGAATATCGATCAAAGTACTTGGCCGATCTCAATAAAATTCAACACATTAAATTTTACTGCACCTCGGAACTCCTCATTGGAATTTGATATAAATCGGTTCAGATTTGATAAAGCTCCCATATATATGTATGTTATTTCAGCTTTCAAAAAATCTAACCAAAAACAACTATTTCCCGATTTCAATGAAGCATAAACCGCATAAAAACCGCGATTTTATTCCGCACGCACGGTGATATTGTAACAATATTGGTTGGTTTTGGTTTTTCTTACGAGTTAAGTCATAAATGACGAACCAATGCTTCCATTGCACTGATAACGGAATGCTGCGATTTTTATTTTTTTGTAAAAAAATTTATTTGTTTTTAACAGTTTAACATAAGGAAAAGGAAATCACTTTGGTTCACTAATCATCCAAATAAAAAAATGGTACTAATCATCCAAATAAAAAAGGGTAAACCATGCCTTTTTATTTTTGTCTTGTTTTTATTTGTTTTTAACAGTTGAACATAAGGAAAAGGAAATCACTTTGGTTCACTAATCATCCAAATAAAAAATGGTACTAATCATCCAAATAAAAAAGGGTTAACCATGCCTTTTTATTTTT
Source organism: Eudasyphora cyanicolor (assembly GCA_963930755.1). NCBI lineage: Eukaryota > Metazoa > Arthropoda > Insecta > Diptera > Muscidae > Eudasyphora > Eudasyphora cyanicolor. The sequence continues at coordinate 69,221,271 of OZ005734.1, forward strand.
GTCTTTGTGGCGGTGTACATAGGTATTTTTACATTTTACGGTATTCCTTTTGAATGAACCTATAGGGGTTTGTGTACAATTAAATATTTAATGTGGCCTCAAATTTGAAGTCGATTTCCGCCAGCTAGGAGTTCAGTTTAGACCCATGGTTTCTTGGAAAAATTTTCTTAGAATTTTCCCTAGACTACGTTTCCGATTGACGCTTCGTGCGAAAAAATTGACCCGCCTAATATTTATCCTTGTTGATCATATTTAAACTTCTTGCCCTTCCATCTCATGCCCCTAGGAACGAATTAGAAAAAAAAAATGCATCTCCATAATATATGTTGCAAGGCTTGCAATCGCAATTAGGACTACAGTTAATAGTTTTCGCTCCATAGTACCACATTTAACCTTTTGTCATATTTAACAATTTTTTTACATCACAGTACAACATTTAATCGGTTTTCCCCGCAGGGACTACATTTTTTGCTCCACCATATTTAACACTTTTTTGCCCCACTTCAACATTTTTAACCCTTTTTGCTCAAGTGTACCAAATTTAACCCAAAGTGTAGGTCGCAAATATTAAGCGATCTTTGCGAAAATTGGTACAGGGGAATTTCTTAGACTAGGGAATATCCCTATTAAACTGGGACATATCGGTCCATGTTTTGATATAGCCCACATATAAAGGTCCCCACTGATGTAACTTCTTTTCACTCTAGAGGAAAACTTTTTCTGGTGATCGGCCAAAAATCCAAGAATTTGCACTTTATATTTACACACTTTAAACTAGCTTTAGAGTTCAACATTCCCCATATCATTGGGTTTTTTTATCTGATCTTAGGTTAGGATCTCTGATCTTTACCTTTCGAAACATTTGTAGTGATGCTCCAGTTTTTGGAGTCCACATCCTAGTGGATTAATTTGCACCGATCGAAGACGACTCACTAGCTGATTATATTTAACTATTTCTGTACGTCTGTCTGTATTTCGGTAAATCCTAAGTTTTTTTGCAATTTGTCACAAGGTAATATATTATATCGAGGACGATGTCTAAACATATGAAAATAGGTTCTGATTTAGACTCCATACCTAACGATTGCTGTAGGATTAACTGAACATACAACATTCCCAAAAAGTATTGTAAGCCTAACTTCCAGTTTAAATTACTAGTTTTTCTCAGCATTTTCAAAAGTTTCGGCTTACAGTGTTCCTTCAAAGACATTCACACACTCAAAGCAGTACATAGTATTCAAAAAGTTTTCTTAGTTCTCAAAGGAAACTAAACTGCAACTGCGTATGTGAATGTGTGCATATGTGTTTTCGTGATGGAGTAAACAAAGTTCATATGTTTAAGTGAAATATATTTGTATAATACTCATATGCATAAGTATGAATGTGCCTTCTATACACATACACAGACACACAGATAAGTATAAACACCCAAATATGTGCGTATATGTCGAGGTGGAAGGCAGTGAGGCTTTGAGGCATTCAGCCATTTATTTGTATAAACAATTTTTGTTTTTCACATTCTGCCCATGTTTGCTCTGTAATAAGACAACAGCGAGAACAACACTAACAACAGCAACACCAGCAATACACACTGCCAACAAAGTATGTAACACAGTAACAAACATACGAGTATATGTACGTGTATGGGTACGTGAACGTAGACATGGGAGTGACTTTGTATGAATATGAGGACTTTGAACAGAAGCAACAACATAGCCTCTCAGGCAACTCCAAGTACTTGATCCTTTGTGGCATATACAAAGGATCTCCATATACAAGATGATTGTTTGTTTGTCTGTTTGTTGTAATTGTTTATGTATAATTTTCCAGTGGATGCAGTAACAACAACAGTAGCTGCAGCAGCAAAAATAACAGAAACACTATCAAATAAGCCTATTCAAATACATTTTTGAGCGTTTTCATAGTTTTCGTACTTTAGGCGTCATATACATACGAAGAAATGCTAAAGTTTTCATCGTTTTCAAATTTAAGGAGTGTTCATCTATGTTTGTGTGTGTTGCTGAGTGCGTGTCTGAACAGCGAAATAAATAATTGAATACACTGAGAGATTCAAATAGTGGAATATTTACAATATTTTCTAACATATGTTGGGTTATGTCCACTTAGGATTAGGGATATCACAGGACAATTAATTACATACATAGTGATTGACTCATTTTTAGGGGCTCAATGGGCAAAAATTGATAAATACAATGAGTGAAATTCGATTTGACAGTATTTCTTGGAAATGGAATTGTATTAGGAAGCTAGTTCAGGATTTTAGTTGCACAGTGGGGCAGGCAAAAAGGGATAAATAGGTGCGAGGGTAGCTCTTGGGTCTTAAACTAGAGATAAAATGTGGTTTTGGAAAAGGGGTTTAAAATCAGGGGCACCAGTGAGTAAACAGATTAACAAATGTGGTATAGTGGGACAAAAAGGTTTAAAATGAGTATTCAACGAATTAAAAGTTTATTTTATAAAGGGTCTAAATCTTACACCATCTCGAAGATATCATATTCTTAATTTTTTTATTTTTCCAATTGTAGTTTTAATAAAAATTCGATTTCTCAGACTATGTTATGAGATTTTTGTCGAGGTAATAGTGACTAATAATCTAATACTATGTGTATAATTTCAAAGGATTCAAATAAGTAGTATAGAAGTTATTAAATAATAAATATTTCACTAAATGTTAACCCTTTGTGGGTGAGGTACTAGAAGGAGTGGACCAATATGTCTTCGATATTAGCCAGGGATAGAGACAAATATTACCGTATGCCGATTTTAAGTCAATCGGTTGATCGTTTGAAGAGTTATCGTGCGCACCAGCCAGCAGACAGACACACAGAGAGACAGACGGACGGGCGGACATTACTCATTCGACTCAAAATGACTCAAAACGGATATCCGCCGAACATACTTAGAGTATTAGGTCACTCCTTTGATGTGTTACACTTTTGGCCCGTATCAAATGATATATACCCTCGTATCACTAAAGTGAGGGTATACAAATTCGCCAAAAAGTCGTTTGATGTTTTGAAAGCTAGCAACATAACGAAGAAAACAATGCCTACTTTAAGAAAATTAGTGACCTAAGAGACCACAAAAATATTTGGTGAAAATGTGTTTACAAATGTATCATTTTGTACAAAAAGTTAACGGCTTATAACTTGGATCTCTGCACATACAAACGCAGTCCCGTAAAAAGTGGGCAAAGCTGCCACGCCTCTTTTGGCACCTCCCATACAAATGGGTCATTTTGCACAAAAAGTTAACGGCTTATGACTTATGAAAATTGTGTACAGTGTAAGGTTTTTATAGTACCCATAGTAATTTCAGAAAAATTAAAAATGGGCGTTATTGCCACACCCCCTTTGGTACCTCCCAAACAAAATTGCCAAAATAAAAAACATTAAAAATTATTTTTTGGAATTTATCTATTTTAACAATATAGGTCATAATTTATACATTTATCCAGAGATTTTTTTCACATAGGTACTGCTTTCTTTGTTAGCATTCTACCTTTCAAAAAATTTAAAAAACATTTTTTTTGTGCATTTTTATACCCTACACCACACTGTGGTACAGGGTATTATAAGTTTGTTTCACGGCAGATGTTTGTAACACCTGAAAAGAACACAGCTAGACCCACCTTAAAGTATACCGATCGACTCAGAATCACTAGCTGAGTCGATTTAACTATGTCTGTCCGTCCGTCCGTCCGTCCGTCTGTCCATGTAAAGTTGTTCGTCGACTACAGGTCGCAATTTCACTCAGATCATTCTGAAATTTTGCAGTTTAGAGTATTTCGCGGCTGTTAAGATCGCTATTGAATTTGGTTGAAATCGGTTCAGATTTAGATATAGCTTCCATATATATCTTTCGTCCGATTTGGCCCTTTAGTCCTATAGAAGCTGTATTTTACATCCAATCGTTTTGAAATTTAGAATGATAGAGTTTCTTGATCCATGAACTAACATTGCCGAATTTGAAGAAAATCAGTTAAGATTTAGCTATAGCTCCCATATATATGTTTCGTCCGATTTGGCCCTTTAGTCCTATAGAAGCTGTATTTTACATCCAATCGTTTTGAAATTTAGAATGGTAGAGTTTATTGATCCATGAACCAACACTACCGAATTTGAAGAAAATCGGTTAAGATTTAGCTATAGCTCCCATATATATGTTTCGTCCGATTTTGCTCTTCAGTCCTGTAGAAACTGGATTTTTCATCCAATCATTTCGAAATTTAGAATGGTAGAGTTTCTTGATCCATGAACCAAGACTACCGAATTTGAAGAAAATCGGTTAAGATTTAGCTATAGCTCCCATATATATGTTTCGTCCGATTTGGCCCTTTAGTTCTATAGAAGCTGTATTTTACATCCAATCATTTTGAAATTTAGAATGGTAGAGTTTCTTGATCCATGAACCAAGACTACCGAATTTGAAGAAAATCGGTTAAGATTTAGCTATAGCTCCCATATATATGTTTCGTCCGATTTGGCCCTTTAGTTCTATAGAAGCTGTATTTTACATCCAACCGTTTTGAAATTTAGAATGGTAGAGTTTATTGATCCATGAACCAACACTACCGAATTTGAAGAAAATCGGTTAAGATTTAGCTATAGCTGTCATATACATATTTCGTCCGATTTGGCCCTTTAGTTCTATAGAAGCTATATTTTACATCCTATCGTTTTGAAATTTAGAATGGTAGAGTTTCTTGATTCATAAACCAACATTGCCGAATTTGAAGAAAATTGGTACAGATTTAGCTATAGCTCCCATGTATATGTTTCGTCCGATTTGGCCCTTTAGTCCTATAAAAGCTGTATTTTACATCCAATCGTTTTGAAATTTAGAATGGTTAAGTTTCTTGATCCATGAACCAACCCTACCGAATTTGAAGAAAATCGGTTAAGATTTAGCTTTAGCTCCCATATATATGTTTCGTCCGATTTGGCCCTTTAGTTCTATAGAAGCTATATTTTACATCCAATGGTTTTGAAATTTAGAATGGTAGAGTTTCTTGATTCATGAACCAACATTGCCGAATTTGAAGAAAATCGGTAAAGATTTAGCTATAGCTCCCATATATATGTTTTATCCGATTTGGCTCTTTAGATCCAATCGTTTTTAAACACTACACCACACTGTGTTACAGGGTATTATTTAGGTATAAAATGTCCCAAAAGTAAATTTATGTAAACAATTTATACATGAATTACAAAATTTATATATCAGAGTTATTCAATATTACGAGAGTGGTGTAGGGTAAAGTCGGCACCGCCCGACTTTAGCCTTTCCTTACTGTTTTTTTTTTTAAATAAAAAAAAGGTCTCTAGACTTTTCAAAAGAAACGAGTATAGACTAATTGGGATGAAGTCCTTTGCCTTAGTGTGTGATGTCTGTCCCGCTTTAGGTATGAACCACTTTGGTAATAAGATGTCATTACAGCCTCATACAGCTTTCATCTGCTAAATTTCATAAAAATCTGCTGAAGAACGAGGCTTTTATACAGCTTAAATTGCAAATCACGCTATATCTAAATCTGATCCGATTAGAATTGGTCTCTAATGCTATGAACAACCTCTGTACCAAATTTTAAAATTGCGAACTGTACTATTCGAACAACTTACGATGGACGGCCGGACATTATTTAATCGTATCAGCCAATTATTTTTGTTTGATCGGTTAACTTTAACGTGGGTCTAGCAGTATTTTACATGATTTAAAAAAGTTAAAAAATATCTATTATAAACATTTCATAATTGTTTATGAATAAGTTATTTGGGATTCAGTTTTTGTTTGGAATATCTTTTACATATTTCTAGTCGAATCGGTGGATTGGATTTGGGAGATATTAGAAATTTTGTAAATATATATTCCAAAAAATGATTCCGTCACATCTCAAAAAAAATTACAATATATACAATAAATTTTAGATTTTTACAAAAAAATAAAACAAATCTGAACTTAAAAAAATGTTAGACGAAAAGTACTAAAATCATTCAAAAATACACTGAGAAAAGTTTCTCCATTCGGTTGAGTGATTTAAGCTAAATTGCTTTGTCGCTGCTTGGCTTGATCCACTTAAGTGGCGTGTTGTTAGTTAGACGTTGTATCTTGTTGTTGTTGTCGTTGTCGTTCATTTGTGTAGTTTTTTTGCTGTTGTTTTGATTGTGGCACATAAACAGCAATGACAGTCCGGGTGGCAGCCACCGCCGTAGCAGTAATAGCACTAGCAACAGGAACATGAACGGAGGCAGTAGCAACAGCAACAGCTTCGCCAGTAACTTCGTCAGCATCAGCATCATTATCATTATCATTGACATCGACATCAGCAACAACGATATCAACTTTCGAATGTATGGCACCAGCCAGTGTCGGGAGTGGAAGTTGAAAGGAGTGGGAGCAGAAGGAGAAGCAGGAATAGGAGCTGGAACATCAGGCACCAGCTGGCGCTGTTAACCAAAGACATTCAACATCCACAGCATCAAGCAAATTGTCTGTCACATTCAGTGGAAGTTGGCACGCGCCACCGCCATGTCTTTCTAGGCAATGCATCTTTTTTCTAATTTAATGTTCACCGCCGCTTTTGGGTGTTTATGGCTGTGCGAGGGTTTATGTCTGTGCCCTACACTCAGTGCTGCACAGTGGGGATCTCTTTTGAAATGAGATTGAAGTAATTTAATAGTGGTTGTAGAAACGATATCTATGCAACAGGTTGGTGTAGAGTACTACATATATGGTCAGCCCCATCCGACTTAATATTTTAAATGCATATATCTACCTCGTAAACTATACAAGATGATCCATTTTATATGTTCGAGGTGACCCATAAAGAGCGGAGTTAGAGGGCTAAATTTCAAACTTTAGCCCACCAATGCCTCTTCTACAAACAGTAAAGAAGAGCTAAAGTCGGTCGAAGCCAAATATATGATACCCTACACCATCCTATAGGAGCAGAATAAGAGAAAATATTGTAAAACTTATATACCGCTTAAATTTAGAATTGGGATGTACATATGTATCTACATCTGAACGGATTTTGACAAATTTCAATAAGCTTCGACACTGATGCAGGGAAGTGCGTTGTACCAAATTTCATTAAGATTGGAGAAATATTTCCATCTGTACTTTGCGAACAATTTAAGTTGGATAGATAGACGGGCGGACAGATATGGTTAAATCGAATCAGCTAGAGATTCTTAGTCGATCGGTTAGTATGGGTATAGTAGCAGTATTTTTGGGCGTTACAAACATCTGGCCTAAAAAAATAACTTTTAATATCACACAAAGAATAAATTTGGAATTAATTGGTAAAGTTTCATTGCAATCGTTATTTCCAGATATCTTTGAAATTCCTCTCAATGTGCCGGTCCTGTTTATCTCGAAGTTTTCCGTGCTATGTTTGGCGGAAGAGGGTGGTGCTCTTTGTACATAAAGGGGTTTTGTGTAGTATCAGTGTTGCCACTTTTCCGCTTTTGTACACTTCCGCTAATTCCAAAAGTATAAAGAAGCAAAAGAAGAAAAATATAGAAACTAATTTTTTTCTTCTCAGTTTACTTCCTTTGGACTGACTGTTGCACACACATACACACACACACCAATCCACAGAAAGTGCAAATCCCATTTATTCCTTTGGCACAGCGACGGTTTTGCTTACTTCAAATTGCAAGGATGTGAAATGTGGTATGTGGTTGGCGAGCATTAGGCTGGCGGATGCACAGGATTTGGAATTTTAAAGTTTTCTCCCGCCCAAACAAAGTAATGCAGGACATTTGTTTGGTGATAAGTTGATTCTTAGATTTTGTCCTTGTGAAATATTAGAAGATAAACTATATAATTGTGAGAAAAAAGGATTAGGAAGCAATTGAAGAAAGGATAAATAATAACAAAGAATTCCTTGTAGTGTGTGATCTGTGAACATATTTTCAATAACACTGTGTGTGCAGCAATAAATCACTCTCTCCGCACAATTTCGATCCGCCAAATTGAATGACAGTTCGTTTGGTGCGGCTTATGGGCTGGCGACGTCATCGGGCCATACTTCTTCGAAATGAGGCCGGTCAGGCAGTTACTGTGAATGGTGTTCGTTATCGTGAGATGATAACGACCTTCTTATGGCCCGAATTAGAAGATATGGATGTGGACAATATGTGGTTTCAACAGGACGGTGCCACTTGTCACACAGCTAACGAAACAATGGCTCTTTTGCGCAACAAATTCAATGGCCGTGTTAACTTACGTCGTGGCGATGACAATTGGCCGCCAAGATCATGTGATTTGACACCGTTGGACTTCTTTCTTTGGAGTTATTTGAAAGAAAAGGTGTACGTCGATAAGCCTGCAACAATTCAAGAGCTAAAGGATGAGATAATTCGGCACATTAACGGCATAGAACCTCAATTATGCCTCAGCGTCATCGAAAATTTGGACGTGTGTCGGATGGAGGTGTGTCGCAGAGGTGCGGCGGCCATTTGGCCGATATTTTGTTCCATACATAATTGAACCATACCAATATTATCATAATAAAAAGAAATGACAATAATTTCTAAATAATTTTTGTTTTATTCAAAATCAACATCGGCCCTTAAAATTTAACCACCCTTTATATAACAATGTCGATGTACAACGTCGTACTGACCAGTTTGTTACAATGCTATCAAAAATATAAACTACAAACTTCAAGGCGATTAGTGCAATGGTTTTCCCGATTTCGTTTTCAGGATTGCATACGCGCTTGTTAATTCGATATAACTCGAAAACTTATATTTTTTGTGTGGAAGGCACTACAATGAAAATCGAAAGATCTGTTCTCGAGTTATGAGGTGAATCTGAGTAGCGTGAAATATCACACTCATAACGATATGTGTGCAAACTTTCAGTATATTACTTGTAATAGTGGGTCGCAGTGGTCAAGAGGGTAAATTTTCGTTGTATAGTACTACATATTTACAAAGATTTAGGTTTGTTTCTTGTAAGAGTTTTCTGAAAGCATAAAAATAATACAAACACAAAATTGTGCGAAAACTGACCTCTGGTCAAAATCCGATACTGAGAAAAGTCCGTGGTTTATAAAACACTCTATCCTATCCATATGCTAAATTTCAGCTTTATAGGTCTTACAGGAGACTCAGCGGCCAAGTGGTCAAAAATTACTTGGCGTAAAAGTACTTCCGTTAGAGATCTATACACATCAGTTTGTGGACTCATAGTTCTTAAAAGACTTGTTAAGTACTGAAAGAGTGACAATTGCTTTGGTCACTCCAGCTTGACCTTAGGCTAGGCAATGAATAGTTGTTTTCGAACCTGAAATGTGATATATATGTTCATCTACATTTTTAGATTCTTAGCTCTTAAATAGCTTTTAAAAACACTGAAATAATGAAAAAAATTGGTTACTGCTACACTGACCACAGACAGAGAATTCAAAATTATTTTTCGCGTTTATATTTGTCGTGTATAGTACTCCATATGTACAAAATTTTATCTTTTGATCTTCTAAGATGCTTCTTAAAAACACAATACTCAATTTTGTGATAGCGCTAGAACTGACCACAGGGCAAAAAATGGCTATGTGAAAAGTCAGTTGTTTATACAACACTCTGGTCTATGGTTGTTCAAAATTTTAGCTTTCTAACTCTTACAGGAGGCTCAGCGGTCCAGTGGTCAGCGCCACCTGTTGAGAATTTTGCGACTTTTATTTTTCCTAGAACTTCGCGTGGCAGTTACGAACAATTCCGCAGAAGGAAGTATCCAATTTGGTCCAGTAGTTTTCAAGTTTTAAGCAGTCGAACAAACCACGATTCATTTTTATATTGTATTTAAAAAAATATTCTTTACCGAAAAATAGGTGTATTTGTTAAACCCCTTTTGGTACCTCCCACACAGATTAATTATTGTAATGTTATATATTACATTACTCACAAAGTGAGGGTATACCTTAGTCGGTTTACTCGAATGAAACTTTATTACTTGTTATGGTTTTTTTCATGACAGCTAGAACAGTTGGTATATATTGATTCCAAGGGCATGAAATAATTATAAAATCAATTTTGTAATGCAGACATAAATCTACTAACTCCATAAAATATTTAAATGTAAATATATTTAATTTTTTTTAATCCTTTTGAATTTTACCTTGTAACACCATACTTCATACAGGGTGGCCCAAAATGACCGAAAGGGGTTGAATTCCCTATAACTTTTAATACCCTACACCACACTATGGCACAGGGTATTATGACTATGTGTATTTGTTTCTAATGCCCAAAAATAGAAAAAATAGAACCATAGTTTATTAAACCGATCGATATGGAAACACTTTTTGAGTCGATTTAGCCATGTCCGTCTTCTTGTGATCAAAGTGCAGGTCGTATTTATGGTCCGATTGTGATGAAATTTAGCGGAGTGCTATTTTTTGGTCCAAGAACAATCCCTATTGAAATTGGTCAAAATCGGTTCAGATTTAGATATAGCCCCAATTTATATGTTACCCTCTATTTGACATGTAAGCCCTGTCGAAACTGTATTTTATATCCGATCAGTACGAAATTCAACAGATAGAGTTTTCTTATTACATATATTCGGGAAAAATCGATTCAGATTTAAACTTAGTCCCAACATATATGTTGTAGAAATCGTATTTTACATCCGATAAGTACGCAATTCGGCAGAGAGTTTTCTTATTACATGAATGAAAACTACCAAATTCGGGGAAATTCAGTTCAGATTTAGATATATCCCCTATATATATGTTTCACCCGATTTTACATGTAAGCGCTGTGGAAACCATGTTTTATATTCGATCGGTACGAAATTCGGCAGGGAGAGTTTTCTTATTACATGTATGAACACTGCCAAATTCTTATTACAATGCCCATTTTTGCATTGTATGGGAGGTGTAGTGTACTATATAGTCGGCGCCGCACGACTTTCTGTCTTTCCTTACTGGTTATATATATCTAATTTTATACCCTACACCACTCTGTGGTACAGGGTATTATAAGTTCGTTTCACGGCAGATGTTTGTAACACCTGAAAATAACACAGCTAGACCCACCTTAAAGTATACCGATCGACTCAGAATCACTAGCTGAGTCGATTTAACCATGTCTGTCCGTCCGTCTGTCCGTCCGTCTGTCCATGTAAAGTTGTTCGTCGACGCAGCTGTTAAGATCGCTACTGAATTGCGTTGAATTCGGTTCAGGTTTAGATATAGCTCCCATATATATCTTTCGTCCGATTTGGCCCTTTAGTCCTATAGAAGCTGTATTTTACATCCAATCGGTTTGAAATTTAGAATGGTAGAGTTTCTTGATCCATGAACCAACATTGCCGAATTTGAAGAAAATGGGTTAAGATTTAGCTATAGCTCCCATATATATGTTTCGTCCGATTTTGCTCTTTAGTCCTGTAGAAGCTGTATTTCACATCCAATCATTTTGAAATTTAGAATGGTAGAGTTTCTTGATCCATGAACCAACACTACCGAATTTGAAGAAAATCAGTTAAGATTTAGCTATAGCTCTCATATATATGTTTCGTCCGATTTGGCCCTTTAGTCCTATAAAAGCTGTATTTTACATCCAATCGTTTTGAAATTTAGAATGGTAGAGTTTCTTGATCCATGAACCAACATTGCCGAATTTGAAGAAAATGGGTTAAGATTTAGCTATAGCTCCCATATATATGTTTCGTCCGATTTGGTTCTTTAGTCCTATAGAAGCTGTATTTTACATCCAATCGTTTTGAAATTTAGAATGGTAGAGTTTCTTGATCCATGAACCAACATTGCCGAATTTGAAGAAAATCGGTTAAGATTTAGCTATAGCTCCCATATATATGTTTCGTCCGATTTGGCCCTTTAATCCTATAAAAGCTGTATTTTACATCCAATCGTTTTGAAATTTAGAATGGTAGAGTTTCTTGATCCATGAACCAACATTGCCGAATTTGAAGAAAATGGGTTAAGATTTAGCTATAGCTCCCATATATATGTTTCGTCCGATTTGGTTCTTTAGTCCTATAGAAGCTGTATTTTACATCCAATCGTTTTGAAATTTAGAATGGTAGAGTTTCTTGATCCATGAACCAACATTGCCGAATTTGAAGAAAATCGGTTAAGATTTAGCTATAGCTCCCATATATATGTTTCATCCGATTTGGCTCTTTAGATCCAATCGTTTTTATAAAATACTTGGGGAATTTAAAATGGAGCAGTAACAATTACGAGTAAACGAGCACAAATATGCGAAGCAGAAAATGGCCTCCTCTTGCGCGATATAATTTTTCAAAAAATAAATTAAAAATATTTTTCATTAATATACTGTATTTAAAACAAAATAATAATTATGTCTTAAATAAAAAGTTATAATGAGCTCAAACCGGTAATTTTGGGCCACCCTGTATAGCCAGTAAGGGAGGGCTACATAGGGAGGAGACGACTATATTATTCCCCATACCACCTTGTTTGAGCAGAACAAGCATAGATACAGTTACCGTAACTCTGAAATAATTAGCTAACAACTTGTTTTTGAGTCAACAACCTACTCTCGTTTAGGTAAGAGTATCATAAAAATCGGTTGGAAAATATGGATTTTGTAACACTTATAAAATCGATGCTCACTCCTTCTTTTCGCCAGCTTAGATGTAAAATAGAAAGGGACGTATATCTGTTTTTTCTGGAATAACAACTCGTCTCAAAAAATTAAAATGTTTAGGAGAGCAAAAATACTTTTTACTTCGCAGTAAATTTGGTACTATTTGGCCCGCGGCTGGCCCGAACAAATTCCAGCCGAGAGGTACAATTTTCGACCACTTTTTACAGCATTTGGGGCTGTATGTCTCTTAAAATTTGTGTAATGATCGGATGTAAGATACAGCCACTGAGCACTTAGATGGTAAATTGGATCAAACATATATATACATACGTATGTATGTGGGGGATATATCTAAATCTGAAAATATTTTCACCAAATTTAGTACAGTTTATTCGTGGCCCAAGAGACTTCGGTCTACCAAATTTATACTGATCGGGAGTAAAATACAGCTTCTATAGAGCTTTGATGCCAAATCGGCCAAATAATATATATGGAGGCTTTATCTCAACCGATTTGTCCCAAATGCGGAACCGACTATTTGTGCATCAAGATACTTCCTCTTGCTAAATTTCATATAGATCGATGGACAAATTTGACTTGCACAGCGAGTATATGCCAAATCGGAGGTACATATATATGAGGTTTTTACCTATTTCAAGAGGGATCATCCTTGGTTAAAAAACAGCACCGTGCGAAATTTCATCACGATCGGACCATAAATACAACCTTCACTATGAATAGAAGGACAGACAGATGGACATGCTTCAACCGACGCAGGCAGTGTTTCCAAGTCGATCGGTTTAATAATCGCTGTGACCATCTCCTCTCCTTTCGGTTGTTAAAAACAAATGCACAAACTCATAATACCCTGGACCACAGTGTCGTGTAGGGTTAAAGGATATCATATGCTATCTTCTAAATATAGTACCAATGGGATAGATAGATTGTTCCCATTGGTAGTTCTTTTCGTTGCTCGTACACTTATAAAAAATGTCAAAATATCTATAAACGAATCCATTGGAATATTTGTACATTGTTCAATTTTTTTCCATTTGTCCATTACAGTTTATATAGTTAGGTCTACTGGTATGCTAGGGAATAATGATACTACATCGAAGGAGATTAAAATTTCGTCATCTTCTATAGGCATATTGTTGATTCATGATTTAAATAATGTTGCGTCCTTCACATTATATTACTTCGCATTCATTACACTACGCAAAAAAAAAATTTTCTTGTGTCCTAGACCTAAATTTTTTTTTTGTATAGATTGTGGCACACTGTTATATAAAATCAAAACCAAAAATTTTTTTATGGATAACTTTTTTTTTTAAAATTTTTTTTATTAAAAATGCTATTATCGTCGGAAGTACCCTTAGTATTTGCACTATAAGTTTTGGAGTATATGCCCGATCAGGTCGACTTGTACGTCAAATTGAAGCTATTAATGTGGGCTACCAACGTTGGAAATACATCTTTCACTTAGAAACAGTGGTTTAGTAACAGTCATTAAACAAATTGGAAAAAGTCGATTTTTTAAAAAAAAAAAAACCTGGGACAAAAAAATATAAAAAAATCGAAAAAAAAATATTTTATTTTATTTTTTAAAAGAAAAAAATTTCATCCAAGCGAAGAGAATAATTCCTATTTGAAAAAAATCTATGGATAAATGTAGAAATTATAGCCCTTTTGGTAGAGTTAAGAGAATTTCAAGAAATCTTTTTTTTTTTATTATTACTTTTATTTATATTATCGTCGGTGCGCCGACAAAAACTCCTATGTGTAATTTTTCGAATTTTCTTTTATTGTCGAATTAGAACGTCCTAGCGGTCAAACGACTACCCACCAAAGCATTTTGCGCTATCTTGACCGGTTCCGAAGTTACCAAAAACTCCTATGTGTTTCCCTCTATAGCAATGCTCCGACAAAAACTCCTATGTGTTGTAGGCATAGCCTGTCCCAAGGGATAGAAGGTTGGCTTAGATCCACGCCAAAAAACGGCTAATGAGGTTTTGTTCAGAATCATCCCCTCTATTCGACAATGAATAGATCAAAATTGGATCTGCTTCCATTCGTGAGTTATCGCGAAAACAGTACTTTTACTCAAAACAAACTTAAAAGCTTTGATTTGTAAAGAAAAACGCGGAAATTTAGAACTGTAACAGAATTTCCTTTAAATATGATTATTTGTAAGACGCTTTGTAACGTCCGCGACATTTGCCATGTTTTTATATTGCGAATTTTGTGTAATCCATAAAACCGACTTACACCGCCAAATTTTTCTAAAAATATTATACCGAATTTAATAAGATTAATATATTTGCATTCTATAATCTCTGAGAAATAGATTAATATCAGCATTTTCGCGAAAAATATCCCTCGACAAATAGATTTTATAAAAAAAAAATTTGTTCGGAAATATTTTACTATATAATGCTATTATCTCGCGAATGAACATTTCTAGGGAAAAGTAGTCAAAGGAAGTTAGGGAGATAACTTCCTTTGACTACTTTAATATAGTAATTTGGTAAGGATTTACAGTGTGTTAAAACTTTTGTATGCTTTTCTCTTTATATGAGGCATATTTTGATTTGACACATTGTAAATCCCTACCAAATTATTATAATTTTTTTGTTAAAGAAAGACTTGTTGTCGGTTTTAATATCTCCCAAACTTTCTTTGGCCACTTTTTCCTAGGACTGACCGTTCGCGTAATAATAGCATTATATAGTTAAAAAATTCTGAACTTAAATGTTTTTTGTTCGAAATGTATTCGTCGCGGGATGTTTATGTCGCAAATGCTAGTGCCAATATATCCCTCAGAAATCATAGAATGTAAATATAATAATTTTAATAAATTCGCAATAATATTTTTGTAAAAATTTAGCTGTGAAAGTCGAATTTTTTGATTACAAAAATTTCGCTATAGAATAATATAACAAATATCGCGGACATTACAAAGCGTCTTATAAATGTTCATATTTATTGGAAATTATGTTATAGTTTTAAATTTCCGCGATTCAATGTAATTAAATTCGGTTTTTTGGTTAAAAATTGTTTTTATCGAGATAACTCGCGAAAGGAAGCAGATCAGATTTGGATTTCTTCTTATCTAATTAGAGGGGATGATTCTGTACAAAACCTAATTAGCCGTTTTTAGCCACAATCCAGGCCAACTTTCGTTTGCTTGAGGTACGCTGTGAACATTCAAATATTAAAACTCCTATGTGTAATTTTTTGGTTTTATAAATATTTAAAATGCTCCAAACAAAACATCTTATGTGTCGATTTTCATGAAAACCATTTACCACATCATGGGCTTTTCACATATACGATTTTTGTTATGATATATTGGTGGTAAATAATGAAAAGAAAAATTCAAAAATCTGAGATATTAAAAATATCGCGATTTGACGAAATAGCAACGTTTTTTGCCTCTCCTGAAAACTAGTAAAAAAACACATAGGAGTTTTCGTCGGCGCACCGACGTTATGTACATTTGAGTTTATTTACATGAACAAGTCTCATTAGAAGCAATTGTGAGTTCTTTGTTGACGTTTGTAGATTGCGGAATCGGTTTCTCTAATGAGGATCCAAATATAATCATCATTCTTTCATCCCAGTGTCCTTGGTAAAGCCGCTCGATGGACTTTAATTCTTGGTGAAACCTTTCGCCATGTTCGTCACTTACGTCGCCAAGATTCGGGGAAAAAGTTTAAATGAGAATGCAAGAAATGAATTTTGAGGGACATATTTACATCTGTTGGAATACATAATGCTAAAAATAAGTTGGAAGAATACATCCATATGTGTTATGGATGTATTCTTCCTAATAAATGTATGTATTCTTTTATAGAAATATAAAATAATATATTTCTAACCAATTTTTCATAATTTTTTAACAAATCATTAATCATTGTTTCATATTGCGAGCTTTTATAGGATCCAAGGAAATTTGAAACTACAAGCTTAAACGACCTCCATGCTGAAATTTCATGCGACGTCAAATATGATTCGAAATTCACATCTTTCATCAGTTTCCTTCCTTTGAAGTTCCACGAAAAATCCGGGAATGTCCTTGCAAAAGCATCTGTTATCCACAGTTGTATAAAATTGTTTGTAAGGTATATCACGGACTCTATAATATGATATGTTAACATCTGGGATCAAAATATTGTACTGTTTCATCCCAGATGTAAGTAGTTCTGCCTTATCCTTGGTCAGTTCCACATCTCTCACTAGATCAATGAGTTGAAACTGAGTTAAAAGCGATGACTTCTGACTCAAACTTGAATCGCTCAGAGTTGAGTGCTCAGTTGAATTTGATGATGTTTCCGTTATTAGGCTGTTAGCTACACTTGGACACTTCCTACTCCAATCTATTTACTTAGATAAAAACCAGTAAGGAAAGGCAGAAAGTCGGGCGGGGCCGACTATATAATACCCTACACCTCCCTAACAATACGATAAGGGTCATTGCCATAATAATGTGGGATAATTGGTAAATGGGTAGGAACATATTATCTATTCTGAACCGATAACCGCTAAATTAAGCAATATATTTCTAAAATTGAGAGACATATTTCTGGAAAATTTTAATGATCGGAAGTAAAGTACAACTTCTATGGCGCTATGATACCAAATCAGGAGGAACATATATATGGAGGTTATATATAAATCTGAACCCATTTTCCCTGAATACACGTTCATGTAAAAATACCACTTTCTGTCGAATTTCTTACTGATCGGATATAAGATACAGTCCCTACAGCGCTTACATGTCAAATCGGGGGAAACGTATATATGTGGGCTATATATCTTAATCTGAACCGATTTCTTCCAAATTTAATAGTGTTCACTCATATAATAAGAAACCTCTTTTTGCCGAATTTCATACTGATCGGATATAAAATAACATTTTTACAGCGCTTACATTTCAAATCGGGGGTAACGTATATACGATTTCTTCCAAATTCAATAGGGATCGTCCTTGGGCCAAAAAAATGATATGTGTAAAGTTTCGTCGAGATCGGACCATAATTGCGACCTGTACTTTGATTACAAGAATACATGCACAGACAGACGGACAGACAGACGGACATAGCTAAATCAACTCAGAAAGTGATTCTAAGTCGATCGGTATAATAAACGATGGGTCTATTTCTTCTCTTTTTGGGTGTTACAAACAAATGCACAAAGTTATAATACCCTGTACCACAGTGTGGTGTAAGGTATAAAAACCACAACTATTGTTGAATGACCCTCTATATGAGCAGATCTCATCCAGTATAGCTCTCATATTGCATATCATGTTTTATGGAGGGTTACGAACGGCCATAAAACCTCGTCCTCTCTATAATTATACCCTACACCACACTGTGGTACAGGGTATTATGACTTTGTGCATTTGTTTGTAACACCTAAAAGGAGAAGAGATAGACCCATTGTTTATTATACCGATCGACTCGGAATCACTTTCTGAGTCGATTTAGCCATGTCCGTCCGTCTGTCTGTCCGTCTGTCCGTCTGACGGACAGACGTCTGTCCATGTATTCTTGTAATCAAAGTGCAGGTCGTATTTATGGTCCGATTGTGATGAAATTTAGCATAGTGCTCTTTTTTGGCCCAAGGACGATCCCTATTGAAATTGGTTAAAATCGGTTCAGATTTGGATATAGTCCCCATATATATGTTTCACCCGATTTGACATGTAAGCGCTGTAGAAACCACATTTTACATCCGATCTTTATGAAATTCGGCAGAGAGAGTTTTATTATTACGTGATTGAACACTACCAAATTCGGAGAAAATCCGTTCATATTTATATATAGCCCCCATATATATGTTTCACCCGATTTGACATGTAAGCGCTGTAGAAACCGTATTTTACATCCGACCTGTACGAAATTCGGCAGAGAAAGTTCTGTTATTACATGAATAAACACTGCCAAATTCGGGGAAAATCGGTTCAGATTTAGATATAGCCCCCATATATAAGTTTCACCCGATTTAACATTTAAGCGCTGTAGAAATCGTGTTTTATATCCGATCAGTACGAAATTTAACAGAGAGAGTTTTTTTATTACATGTATGAACACTGCCAAATTCGGGGAAAATCGGTTCAGGTTTAAACATAGTCCCAATATATATGTTACACCCGATTTGACATGTAAGCGCTGTAGAAACCGTGTTTTATATCCGATCAGTACGAAAATCGGCAGAGAGTTTGCTTATTACATGTATGAACACTGCCAAATTCTTATCGCAATGCCCATTATCGTATTGGTAGGTAGGTGTAGGGTATTATATAGTCGGCCCCGTCCGACTTTCTGTCTTTCCTTACTGGTTTTATAATGTCTGACATCAATCCTCATAAAATAAAATGCAAGTGCAATGTCTCTTATATGTCTCTCTCACATATGGCGAATTCAATATAAGCAAAAACAACATTTAAAAACGAAAAAATATGAAACAAGTTTTTTTTGAATTTCCCTAACATTTACAAAACGGCTCATAACTTTTACATCTATCCATAGATTTTGCGATAAAATATGTGGGTAATTATACACTACAAATCACTGTGGTACAGGGTATTATAACTTTGTGCATTTGTTTGTAACACCCAAAAAGAGAAGACCCATCGTTTATTATACCGATCGACTTAGAATCACTTTCTGAGTTGATTTAGCTATGTCCGTCTGTCCGTCTGTCTGTGCATGTATTCTTGTAATCAAAGTACAGGTCGCAATTATGGTCCGATCTCGACGAAACTTTACACATATCATTTTTGGCCCAAGGACGATCCCTACTGAATTTGGAAGAAATCGGTTCAGATTTAGATATAGCCCCCATATATACGTTACCCCCGATTTGAAATGTAAGCGCTGTAAAAATGTTATTTTATATCCGATCAGTATGAAATTCGGCAAAAAGAGGTTTCTTATTATATGAATGAACACTATTAAATTTGGAAGAAATCGGTTCAGATTAAGATATATAGCCCACATATATACGTTTCCCCCAATTTGACATGTAAGCGCTGTAGGGACTGTATCTTCTATCCGATCAGTAAGAAATTCGACAGAAAGTGGTATTTTTACATGAACGTGTATTCAGGGAAAATGGGTTCAGATTTATATATAACCTCCATATATATGTTCCTCCTGATTTGGTATCATAGCGCCATAGAAGTTGTACTTTACTTCCGATCATTAGACCAGAAATATGTCTCTCAATTTTAGAAATATATTGCTTAATTTAGCGGTTATCGGTTCAGAATTAGATAATATGTTCCTACCCATTTACCAATTATTCCACATTATTATGGCAATGACCCTTATCGCATTGTTAGGAAGGTGTAGGGTATTATATAGTCGGCCCCGCCCGACTTTCTGCCTTTCCTTACTGGTTTTTAATAATAAAACGGAAAAAAATTGAAGATATGCTTTTCAGGATAATCAAGGATTAAGGACATTTTAGTCCTTTTGATGTCCTTAATAGACAAAAATTAATTACTTATTTATAATTCATAGAGAGGATGTTCAAATCTTTGAAATGGTACATATATCATTTAAATCTGATATTCCGTTCCAAAGTTATGTAGACTTGAAGAAGGCTAAATTTTTTTAAAAAAAAAGCCAGGTGACCAACTTGGGCACCCTATAAAATCAAATTTGGACAATCGGTAAAAGGTAGTAAGTCTGCATGGTTTTCTAGTATTCGGACTCGGTTGGTTTCCTTTGGAATAACCCAATTGTTTGTCTCCTTTTAGGCAGAGTTTTCGAATTTCTTCTTCAATTTAAATTAATTTTAATTTCGGATTTTGATTATTAATAGATATATTTCGCAAACAGTTCACTGCCTGAAATGATACAATTAATAATGACTTTAGATATACGAGTACGTACATACATATTTGAGCAATTATGTCTATAATCTAATCAATGCCAATATAGACATGTGTCCAATTAAGATTTTATTATTACTATTATTATTTATTTCTTTTTGTTGCTGGGAAAAATCTACAAACGACTTCAACACGCAATGAATGCTGTGTATAATTCAGTTTTCAAGAATCTCCTCCGCCGAACGCCTACTCCTTGGAATGCAATGCGATGGCATTGCAACTCTCTAACATGCTACGTTTTCGCACAGTGTGAAATAATGTGTGTTTCCTGTCGTTTGTCTTTTGCTTTGTCCTCTATGTTTCGTTCTTTGTTGGCCATTGCCACTGCCGTCGCTGTTGCTGCTGCTGCTGTTTATTTGTAATGTTGTTTATATTTCAGATCCTTTTGTAGGTACTGTTGTTGTTATTGTTGCTGCTGTCGCTGTAACATTTAATAGCATTAAACTTAATGCATATTTTGTGTATGGCAGTGCACAGTGCATAGTGTTATTGCATCTTAGCAGCCGCCAACCGTCAGCCTTCAGCCGCCTGGTTACGGCGCCTCCAAATGTACTCCTGCTTCGAAGGACCAATGCCTCGTGTTGCACATCCTTTGCTTCAGCTGCTGTGTATTTCATGCAACTCCGCGTCGTTAGTTAGTGCAGAGCATTTGTTTCGTTGGCCTCCGTCCAATAAAAAAATCGGAGAAAAATAAAACGAGTATATGTTATCCTGGCAAATGGAGAGGGTTTGTGTGAGTATTTAGAGGGAGTGATAGAGAGAGGGTGCGAGTTCTGCCGCCAGCCAGAGATGCAGAGGAAACGAACTTAACAAAAAGGATTTTCCTTTCGTCAAGGCGTTAATTCACTTTGAACATTTTCGTTTATTTATTTCGCTACATACTTATTTATATAAATTTATAAGTTTGTTTTCTCTGCTTTGGCAAACCCCTTGTTTTGCCTCATCTCCATCTCACTCGCTCTCTCCCTGCCAAGGCTTCCCTCTTTCGCTTTTGATTTTAGTTTTTTTGTTAGTTTTCATTTTATTCTAACATTTTTTAGCTGTTGCCGTTTTTTGTTTCTATTTATGTAAGTTTTTTCTTCTACTTTTGCTGCAGTGACAAAAACTGGAAGGGGAACCGAAGGGATAAAACAAAGATAATCACATTTTTTTGCCATAACAAAATTTTGTTCCGTTGATTTTATTTTGTATTTCCCTTTAGTCGTAGTGCGGTGTCGTTGTCATTGCTAGTTTTTGCTAAAATGGGGTTATCAAAATAGTTAAATATGTTTGGGTGTTTTGTTGACAATTTTACTCAAAATTTTAGAATTTCTAAAATCGTTGATTATTTCGTCTCCAGAAAAGAATATTTTATTTGTTTCAGTTTTTATAGTATTTAGATATCCTACACCAAACTGTGCTACAGAGTATGATAACTTTGTGCATTTGTCTGTAATTCACAAAAAAAGAAGAGATTGACGCACTTGAGTCAATTTAGATATGTCTGTCTATCTGTTCAACCGTCTGTCTGCCAATCTGTATTCTTGTAATCAAAGTATCGGTTCTGGTAAAGAAGAAAACCTCAGAGATCAACTCTCTTATAGAGGAAGACCTCAGAGGTCGACTCTGGTATAGAGGAAGGCCTCAGAGGTCGCCTCTGGTATAGAGGAAGGCTTCAGAGGTCGCCTCTGGTATAGAGGAAGACCTCAGGTGTCGACTTTGGTATAGAGGAAGACCTCAGATGTCGACTGTGGTATAGAGGAATACCTTAGATGTCGACTTTGGTATAGGGCAAGACCTTAGATGTCGATTCTAGTATAGAGGAAGACCGCAGGTGTCGATTCTGGTATAGAGGAAGACCTCAGAGGTCGACTTTGGTATAGAGGAAGACCTCAGATGTCGACTTTGATATAAAGGAAGACCTCAGATGTCGACTCTGGTATAGAGGAAGACATCAGATGTCGACTTTGGTATAGAGGAAGACCTCTGGTGACTTTGGGATAGAGGAAGACGTCAGATGTCGACTCTGGTATATAGATATACCTCAGAGGTCAACTCTGATATAGAGGTAGACCTCAGAGGTCGACTCTAGTATAGGGGAAGACCTCAGGGGTCGACTCTTGTTAGAGGAAGACCTCAGAGGTCGACTCTAGTATATAGAAAGATCTCAAAGGTCGACTCTGGTATAGAGAAAGACCCCAGAGGTCGACTCCGGTATAGAGGTAGTCCTCAAAGGTCGACTCTGGTATAGAGGAGGATTTCAAAGGTCGACTCTGGTATAGAGGAAGACCTCAGATGTCGACTCTGGTATAGAGGAAGACCTCAGAGGTCGATCCTGGTATAGAGGAAGGCCTCAGAGGTCGACTCTGGTATTGAGGAAGAACTCAGAGATTAACTCTCTTATAGAGGAGGTCCTCAGACATCGACTCTGGTATAGAAGACCTCAGATGTCGACTCTAGTATAGAGAAAGACCTCAGAGGTCGACTCTGGTATAGAGGAAGACCTCAGAGGACGACTCTGGTATTGAGGAAGAACTCAGAGATTAACTCTCTTATAGAGGAGGACCTCAGAGATCGACTCAGGTATAGATAAAGACCTCTGGGATCAACTCTTTGTTATAGAGGAAGATCTCAAAGGTCGACCCTGGTATGGAGGAAGACCTCAGAGGTCGACTCTGGTATAGAGGAAAACCTTAGAGGTCGACTCTGGTATAGAGGAAGACATCAGAGGTCGACTCTGGTTTAGAGGAAGACCTCAGATGTCGACTTTGGTATAGAGGAAGACCTCAGATGTCGACTTTGGTATAGAGGAAGACCTCAGATGTCGAATTTGGTATAGAGAAAGACCTCATATGTCGACTTTGGTATAGAGGAAGACCTCAGAGGTTGACTCTGATGTAGAGGAAGTCCTCAGAGGTCGACTCTAGTATATAGGAAGATCTCAGAGGACGACTCTGGTATAGAGGAAGACCTCACAGGTCTATTCTGGTATAGAGGAAGACCTCAGAGGTCGACTCTGGTATAGAGGAATACCTCACAGGTCGACTCTCTTATAGTGGAAGACCTCAGAGGGCGACTCTGGTATAGAAGTCGACTTATAGAAGAAGATCTAAGAGGTCGCCTCTGGTGTAGATGAAGACCAAAGAGATCGACTCTCTTATAGTGGAAGACCTCAGAGGTCGACTATAGTATAGACATCCTCTATTACAGAGGAAGTCATCGGAGATTAACTCTCTTATAGAAGAGGACCTCAGAGATCGACTCTGGTTTAGAGCAAGACCTCAGAGGTCGACTATGGTATAGAGGTAGACCTCAGGGGTCGACTTTGGTGTAGAGAAAGACTTCCCGGGATACAATCGACAATAATACAGAAGCTCAAATTATATATATATAACGGTTTTTAACACTTGAAATGTTTAATTTTATTTGAATAAATTTCGGTTAGATCGTATGTATTACCTGTCTGAAGAAAATTTGGGGAAAATCTCGCTTAATACTTAATTAAATAGATTACCTGAAAAGAAAAAAAAAACAGTAACATTTAGTAGGAACGTATTGAAATTTGTCCAGTGTTTATTTACATATCGATCGTATACATTTGTGATATACATAGTAAATTTCGGTTAGATCGTATGTATTACCTGTCTGAAGAAAATTTGGGGAAAATCTCGCTTAATACTTAATTAAATAGATTACCTGAAAAGAAAAAAAAAACAGTAACATTTAGTAGGAACGTATTGAAATTTGTCCAGTGTTTATTTACATATCAATCGTATACATTTGTGATATACATAGTTTCTGATAAGTCAGAATTAAAATTTTCTGATGTTGTTTACATAAATACGAAATTTCGAAATGCACATAGAACACTCGTACGTAATATTAAACGTAGTCTAAACGTAATATTGTAACTCTTTGAACTTCTTACTTCACGCCACTTATTTTTATCCCCTCAGCTTAGAGAGAGGAGGGTACACGGGGCAAAATCGACTTTTTTGATATGTTTGAATCGAAAGAAAATATATTTGGAACACATATTTTTAAATATTATATATTTCTGAGCAAATAAATTCTATTTGAAAATCAATAAAATATATTTGGAACGAATATATTAATATATTACAACAAAATATATTTGCAAACTAAATTTCTCAAATAAAGTATATGTTTAAGTACAAATAAAATTATTCTTTAGGAATTTCTCCAAATATATTTTATTTAAAAAATAATTTCAAATCTTGTGCTGACTTTTTCGAATTTCATTTTTAATTTTTTCTCCCAGTTATGATACCTTATGCAGCATTGACTTTTGTTTCAAATCAATCATTTTAAATTTAAGTATTCCAAGCCATCATTAGTTGTCAATCCACCGAAAAATTTATTTTGATCCAAAATTATAGAATTTCAGTTATTATTTATTATTTTTACGAACATTAAAAATTTCTAAGAAAAATTATTTTGAATTACTGAGCAATATAAGGCAATTTAGGTACTTTCTGAATACTTAAGTGCAAATTTTTAATTTGTTTCGAAAAATAATAGTCCCAAACAAAAAAAATTGGAGTAAACAAAGATTTGTTTAGAACAACATCTTCCCAAATATATAACCTTTGTGTGTACCAAATATTATATATTTAGAGTGTACCCTAAACATTTATATGTTTCAAGCCGAATATGATTGGGACAATATACTACAGGAGCGATTTTTTTTCAGCGTGTATATATCATTTGCTACGAGCCAAAAGTTTAACACATCGAAGGAGTAACCTAAGACCCTAAGTATGTTCGACGGATATCCGTTTTGGGTAATTTTAAGTCGAATTAGCAATGTCCGTCCGTCCGTCCGGCTGTCTGTCTGTCTGCTGGCTTGTGCGCACGATAACTCTCGAAAGAAGTAACCGATTGACTTCAAATTTGGAATGTGGTAATATTTTCTACTATCTCTGGCTATATTCGAGATTGGGCCATATTGGTTCACTCCTTCTAGTACCTCCTCCACAAAGGGTTAACATTTAGTGAAATATTGATTATTTAATAACTTCTATACTACACGCTGAAAAAAATCGCCTCTGTAGTATATTGTCCCAAACATATTCTGCTTGAAACATAAATATTTTTAGGGTGCACTCCAAATATATAATATTTGACGAATACAAATATTATATGTTTGGGAGGATATTGTTCTAAACAAAACTATGTTTACATCCTAATAGTTTTTATTTGGATATGATATTTCCCAAACAAAGATCTTTTTGCGTGAATGTATGTATACTATTCTTTAATTGTTTTAAGTTTACAGCAATTGAAAGGTAATTTTTTAAATTTTTAATTTTAGTAAAATTTCTTTATAATTGATGAATTGAATTGAATTGGTTTCAAATACAAGTTAGTGCTAAGTACGCCATTTTTAATAGGAATGCATAATTCGAAAATGAAAAAATTAAAACTAATATTCGAAAAATTCAGCAAAGTTTTGAAAATCTTTTTTTTTTAATAAAATATATTTGGAAATATTCATAAACAATAATTTTATTCGTATTTAAACAAATATTTTATTTGAGAAAATCAGTTCGCAAATATATTTTATTCTAATATATATTAACATATGGGTTCTAAATACATTTTATTGATTTTCAAATAAAATTTATTTGCTCGAAAATATATAATATTTAAAAATTTGTGTTCCAAGTATATTTTCTTTCGATTCAAACATATCAAAAAAGGCGATTTTGCCCCGTGTACTTATTCGAATCTTCTGATATTCTACATATCTTGTTAGTTTATTAGTCACTATTACCTCGAGAAAATGGGCGAAGTTGCCACGCCCCTTTTGGTACCTTCCACACAAATGGGCCATTTTACACCAAAAGTTAACAGCTTATAACTTTAGTACCAGTACGCACTTTAAAGTTATTAAATGCAATTTAAATTGATAACAATTTAATTAAAACAAAAAAATAAATAAATTTACTAATATTTTTTTGGGACTCAAGGTGTGTAAGTCGGTTTACTGAACTTTCTTACTTGTTTATATGTACTAACTGGAAGTTATTTGCTATTTGAATTCTTAGTTTTGAAATATGACACTTTTTATGTCAAATGTTCAATGTATGATTTCTACAAACTGTTGAGAATCAAGCTTCTGGAATGAACTAAATTTTCTCTGGCAAAACAATTCTTTGAATGACATAATAATAATCGTCCATTTATTTTTACTGATATTACATATTTTATTAATATTATTGATAAACAAAATGTGTAAAAAAATATGAAAAATTCTTTTTAATGATATTTTCTTTCAATGAAATATTACCGTTAATATACATTTTTATATCCTCCACCATAGGATGGGGGGTATATTCATTTTGTCACTTCGTTTGTAACACCTCTAAATATTGATCTGAGGCCCCATAAAGTACATATATTCTTAATCGTCGTAAAATTCTAAGACGATCTGTCGTCCGTCTGTGGTAATCACGTTACAGTCCGCAATAATAGAGCTAGGTTGATCAAATTTGGTATAAATATTTCTTATAGTTGCAGGTTGTTTGGGATTGTAAATGGGCCATATCGGTCAATGTTTTGATATAGCCCCCATATATAGCATCTAACTTGCTGTGATTCCTACTGTTCTCATCTACTATATGTTTCCCAGTGTTCTCATCTCCTATAATATATTTTTTTGTTTTTCGGTGTTATTTTCTTTAGTTTTGAGTTATTTTGTGAGGTCACATGCTATCCATGGTGGATGGTATATAAGATTCGGCATGGCCGAACTTAACGCTTTTACTTGTTTTAAAATAATATCTATGGAAACAATTTTTGGCCTCTACTGATTTTTTTAAAAATTTAGTTGTTACCCCTTTTTTGGACAAAAATTGAATTTGCATTGAATATTTCAATGCACATCTATTTTGGTTCCACTGCATCTCAAAGGAATCATTGTGGTTTTTGCCAAATAATATCTTTATAATAAATTTTTGTGTTCTCTCAAATAACATTAAGGCCTTCATATATTTGTATAAATAAATAAATCCGTTGAAGACCGTTGAGGGTGGTGGAACCCTACATTCGAGTATACAAGTTTTAAATGGCAACGCAGCGACGAATGGTAGGGGTAATTTGAATTTAAATTGTTCTTAATACCCAAAGAATAAACAGATTAAGTATTAAATTGAAATAACTTACTCCAGCCCCGGCAACCTGAATGTATGACGATATAATTTTAAGTGAGTAATTTAAGTATGAATTCTTCGACGAATTTATTTTCATTTTTAAATCGACTGCGATAAGATGTGGGACTTTTTGCATGTATGAAAAATAAAACTATACAGTTCACTGGTCGATAAAATTAAAAAAAGAAAAACAATAACAGTAATAATTGTAACAAATGTCTATATCAGACTGTATGGATGTCTTAAACTTAAATTTTTGCTTAAGTAAATTGTTTAATTGAATTGAAATTAATTTATTTCATTTATATTCAAATTATTGAATCAATTCATTGGACGCGCTGAAACGTCAATAAAAATCAATATACTTTTGTGCAGTTAAATGGGAGAAAATTATGTATCGTTTGTTAAAGACGTGCTGGATAATATTTATGTCAGTTATGTTATACAGGGGGTTTTTTAACGTGTGTTTTTAGTCTGGCAATAATTTTTTCGGAGTTGGTCTTTTTGATAGCTGTCACACGATTTATGCTCAGTTTGGTTTGCCATTTCATAATGAATAGACTTACTCCGGAACAACGTTTGCAAGTCGTGCACATTTTTTTTACCAAAATAATGGTTCGGATCGCGCGTCTCATCGCGCAAGAACACAAAAAAAATTTGTTCAGCGACGAAGCTCACATTTGGATGAATGAGATGAATGAGTGAATAAACGAAATTGTCGCATTTGGAGAAATGAATAATCCACAAGCCATTGTTTAGACGCCGTTACATCCACAAAAAGTCAGCGTTTGGTGTGTTCTATGGGCAGAGGGAATCATTGGTCCATATTTCTTCAAAAATGAAGCCGGCCATAATGTTACAGTCAATGGGGAGCGCTATAGAGCCATGATTAATGACTTTTTCGTGCCTGAATTGTAGGAAGTTGATGTTAAATGATTGTGGGGTTATGTGATGTCGCTTGTCTACGCAGATAAGCTCGACATGATTGAAGTCTTGGAAGAGAGTATTCGGCGCGTTATTGCTGACATACAGCCCCAATGCTTCAAAAAGTGGTCGAAAATTGGGCCTCTCGGCTGGAATTTATTCGAGCCACCCTGTATATCGTCATCAGAAATGAGTAAGAAAAATCAATCAAATTTATCGTATATTTGAAATCTGGAATATGTTCGAAATGAGATTTATAGGTAACGTTTATAAACTCCTTTTTTTCTGAATAGATCACCTTTCAAGAATATATGAAAATTTGGGGTGAATCGGAGCAAAACTAACGAAGATACAGCAGTCTAAGCAACCGCGCCTTATATGTGACTCAGTATATCAGCAAAACTTTAAAGCGTTTTTCCCACAACCCATGTTTTCAAAGACGGTGCCCCTAAAAACTCAAAAACTACTGAACCGATCCTTTTGATATTTATAACACTATTTCTTTACATAATTTACGAGGTAAAGCTTTTTTTTAACAATAACCAATTAGTCGATTTATTCTCGCAAAAATCGTATTTATACCCTACACCACACTGTGGTACAGGGTATTATAACTTTGTGCATTTGTTTGTAACACCCAAAAGGAGAAGAAATAGACCCATCGTTTATTATACCGATCGACTTAGAATCACTTTCTGAGTTGATTTAGCTATGTCCGTCTGTCTGTCCGTCTGTCTGTGCATGTATTCTTGTAATCAAAGTACAGGTCGCAATTATGGTCCGATCTCGACGACACTTTACACATATCTTTTTTTTGGCCCAAGGACGATCCCTATTGAATTTGGTTAAAATCGGTTCAGATTTAGATATAGCCCCCATATATATGTAACCCCCGATTTGACATGTAAGCGCTGTAAAAATGTTATTTTATATCCGATCAGTGCGAAATTCGGCAAAGAGAGGTTTCTTATTACATGAAGGAATACTGCAAAATTCGGAGAAAATCGGTTCAGTTTTAGATATAGCCCCTATATATATGTTACCCCCGATTTGACATGTAAGCGCTGTAAAAACTGTATTTTATATCCGATCAGTGCGAAATTCGGCAGAAAGAGGTTTCTTATTACATGAAGGAATACTGCAAAATTTGGAGAACATCGGTTTAGATTTAGATATAGCCCCTATATATACGTTACCCCCGATTTGACATGTGAGCGCTGTAAAAATTTTATTTTATATCCGATCAGTGCGAAAGCCGGCAAAAATAGGTTTCTTTCTACATGAAGAAATACTGCCAAATTCGGAGAAACTCGGTTTAGATTTAGATATAACACCCATATACAGGGTTGCCCATATTCGACGGACCCACGGACTCGTTGGGCCCATTCCAATCGACGAGGCTTGTCCGCAGGCAACAATCTTTGCGTCAATTGAATTTTGTACGGGAACAAATGCAAATCAACGCGAATAATCCGTTGTAAAGTGGACCGAGCGATGCCCAACTGCTGAGAACGGCGTTTTTGGGATGTTCTTGGGGACCTCTCAACACTGGCTCGTACGGCAGCGATATTCTCGGCCGATCGCCTTGGTCGACTTTTATTTGGCCTCTTCGGATTAGAAAGAGCCTCACCAGTCGAAAATTTTTCGTATAAACGCTTAATGGTGTTCTTAGAAGGCGCACTTCTCACATTTTTTAATAGTTTAAAAGCACGTTGACTTGACTTCCTCTGTTGAATGTAAATTTCAACTATTTCAGAGCGCTCGCGTGGCGTGTATTGTTCCATGGTAAAAATCTGCTTGGACTGACGCTTCAAACGCGGTATGTCATTAAGCGATCTGACATCTCTGTCAAAAGTTATGGCGTTGCCAGATGGGTCCGTCGAATATCGGAGACCCTGTATATGTTACCCCCGATTTGACCTGTAAGCGCTGGAAAAACTGCATTTTATATCCGATCAGTGCGAAATTCGGCAGAAAGAGGTTTCTTGTTACATGAAGGAATACTGCCAAATTCGGAGAAAATCGGTTCAGTTTTAGATATAGCCCCCATATATATGTTACCCCCGATTTGACATGTAAGCGCTGTAGAGACTGTATTTTTTATCCGATCAGTACGAAATTCGACAGAAGGAGGTCTTTTTACATGAATGAGTATTCAGGGAAGATCGGTTCAGATTTATATTAAAACTCCATATATATGTTCCTCCTGATTTGGTATCAAACCGCTACAGAAGTTGTATTTTACTTTCGATCATTAAAATTTTCCAGAAAGATGTTTCTCAATGTAGGAACGAATATTGCTTAATTTAGCGATTATCGCTTCAGAATTAGATAATATGTTTCTACCCATTTACCAATTATTCCAAACTGTTATGGCAATGACCCTCATCGCATTTTTAGGGAGGTGTAGGGTATTATATAGTCGGCCCCGCCCGACTTTCTGTCTTTCCTTACTGGTTTTCACTTCAAAGTGTTTTCAAAAATTGAAAAATTTGAATTTCGAAAAAAAACTCGACAGCGTTGCTGGCTATAACGATTATCTAACTAAATAAATTTATTATTTACTCAGATTATCCGTTATCGAGTTATGAGGGGCACCGCAATTCAACTTTGCTTCGAGACGTTTCCGTACAAATGGTGTCGTTGCCATATTTTTTAATATTTTTTATGGAAATTGTACACAATAAACTTTGAAAGTTATACTTTAATGTACCATTGTTTTCAATCAAAAAATTTTAACCGTTTTGTCACAAAAAAAATCATTAAAATGTGCCTTTTTGCGCGAATTAACGTTACACTCCCTTAACAGTAGGAGCAAATGCACTCGAATTTTGAGTGTTTGTATATGGGACGTATGAGTTATTTAAATCCAAATTACACATATATTGTTAATACGACCCTGTGGTTCATTTTACCCTACACCACAATGTAATAAAGGGTATAATACATTTTGTTTTGGTCCATATGTTTGTTTCAGGTAAAAATGGCATTAATTTCAACCAGGCCAAATCTTATGTACCCTTCAGCATGGATCGCATTCCACAGTATAATAACGCTAGTTCCTATCTCCATTTTTTTAATATTTTATATAACGTATAAAATATTAAAAAAAATGGAGATAGGAACTATATCAAAACATTTTTATTGCTGAATTTATTTCAGCAAAATAGGGAGGGAGGGGATATATTACATTGAGGGATATATTAAAACATGGACCTATAACAACCAATTTTTAGAGCGATCAGTTGAAATTTGTGTTTTCTAAGAAGTAAAATTGGGGAGGTACTTTCAATACCAATATAAGTGCAGCTGTAAGTTGGTGTAAGGGGCAAGGTGTAAATATATCGCCTAGTCTACCCAAATGTCAGCCTCACCGGCAAGTGGAGCACAAGGCATAAAACAATCGAAGCAATGGAGAGCGATTATGGGTGGTATAACCCCAACATCGAGCAGATTAAAGGCCGGATTAGGCAAACTTAACCGTAATTTAACTTTAGCGCCGCCGTAACGTTGCCTGCTGGAGCAATTACCCAAAACCTCAAAAACGTGTCATATGACTCAGCCATTCACAACAAAAATAGCAACAAATTCATTTTATTTTATATTTATTTGCTACTAATTTATCATTTTATAACTTATTCATCATTACTTTTCAAAGTTTTCGCATAATTTTTTTTCTTTTTACTGATTTTGTTTGCAAATGCACGTAAACGTACCGTCCAAATCAAATTTCAGTAGATTCAGCCGTCCGTTTACGTTTCGTTTTCGTTGGTTAATCGTTTACACTGATTTCCATATGTCTGATCGAATCAGCTGATTCGTTAAGCTACAGGGGCGTTACGGTTACGTTTGCCTAACGAAGCCTTATGTTCTGTCATAACTTAACGGCAAGCCTGATGACATTAAGATGGCAGACCATTTTTTGCAATGAGCCATTACATTGTGGAACAAAATTAAACATTTTCGAAAATAGCAAGATTCTGACTATGGATTCTGATAGAGGGGTAAAAAAGAATATACGTGTATCGGCGTTTTGATAGTTTACGTATGGTGGTCATTTTAGAGGAGGATCAATATTTAACCTGTTTGCTCATTCTTATTATTAATCGGCATTGGAAACCGCGTTACATTTTAAATGTCGGATATGTTTAGCAACATTACTTAGAACACTACAAAGGATATTTTCGTTGAACATTTTAACTCTCTAGCTTGTCAATCTAGGGTTCATTTTGAACCCTTTTGGGGAAAACGGTAAAAATCCCCCTGAAACAGAAGTTTAACGAGTCAAAATGTTCTACAAAGATATTTGCCATAAAAATCAACTATAAGTCTCTAAATACGAAAAAACTCAAAACACAACTTAAATGCCAGAAATTAGTCACAACATATGAAAATGATTCGGCTATTTTTAGAATTTTTTTTTGGAAAACTGTTTAAATTGTTTTATTTTTTTTGATTCTGCACCGAACAAATCATACATTTCAATATCGCACAACTCTCAAAAAATCATTGACACTCTTGTTTTATGTTTACCCAATTACTTTTTAGAGTCTTATAAATTAGGACATATGGCTGTTGTTCAACAAACCGGTAACAACTCAAAATTAAAAAAAACCAGTAAGGAAAGGCAGAAAGTCGGGCGGGGCCGACTATATAATACCCTACACCTCCCTAACAATGAAATGAGGGTCATTGCCATAATAATTTGGAATAATTGGTAAATGGGTAGAAACATATTATCTACTTCTGAAACGATAATCGCTAAATTAAGCAATATTCGTTCCTAAACTGAGAAACATCTTTCTGGAAAATTTTAATGATCGAAGGTAAAATACAACTTCTATAGCGGTTTGATACCAAATCAGGAGGAACATATATATGGAGCTTTAATATAAATCTGAACCGATCTTCCCTGAATACTTATTCAAAAAACTTCCTTTCTGTCGAAAACTTCCTACAGCGCTTACATGTCAAAACGGGAGCTATATATATGGGAGCTATATCTAAGTCTGAACCGATTTCCTCCGAATTTGGCAGTATTCCTTCATGTAATAAGAAACCTCTTTCTGCCGAATTTCGCACTGATCGGATATAAAATACAGTTTTTACAGCGCTTACAGGTCAAATCGGGGGTAACATATATATGGGTGTTATATCTAAATCTAAACCAATTTTCTCCGAATTTGGCAGTATTCCTTCATGTAGAAAGAAACCTCTTTTTGCCGACTTTCGCATTGGTCGGATATAAAATAACATTTTTACAGCGCTCACATGTCAAATCGGCGGTAACGTATATATGGGGGCTATATCTAAATCTGAACAGATTTCTTCCAAATTTAAATGTGTTCGTTCATATAATAGGAAACCTCTTTCTGACGAATTTCATACTGATCGGATATAAAATACAGTTTTTACAGCGCTTACATATGAAATCGGGGGTAACATATATATGGGGGCTATATCTAAATCTGAACCGATTTTCTCCGAATTTGGCAGTATTCCTTCATGTAATAAGAAACCTCTTTCTGCCGAATTTCTCACTGATCGGATATAAAATACAGTTTTTACAGCGCTTACATGTCAAATCTGAGGTAACATATATATGGGGACTATATCTAAATCTGAACCGATTTCTTCCAAATTTAAAAGTGTTCATTCATATAATAGGAAACCTCTTTCTGACGAATTTCATACTGATCGGACATACAATAAATTTTTTACAGCGCTTACATGTCAAATCGGGGCTAACATATATATGGGGGCTATATCTAAATCTAAACCGATTTTAACCAAATTCAATAGGGATCGTCCTTGGGCCAAAAAAAACACATGTGTAAAGTTTCGTCGAGATCGGACCATAATTGCGACCTGTACTTTGATTACAAGAATACATGCACAGACGGACAGACGGACAGACAGACGGACAGACAGACAGACGGACAGACGGACATAGCTAAATCAACTCAGAAAGTGATTCTAAGTCGATCGGTATAATAAACGATGGGTCTATTTCTTCTCCTTTTGGGTGTTACAAACAAATGCACAAAGTTATAATACCCTATACCACAGTGTGGTGTAGGGTATAAAAATCACTAGAGGTAAAAAATTGTTCACGTAAATAATAGTTTCAATAAATTACAGAGCACAACACATGATTTTGGGACTCAATTCTGAGAATTGGACATGAAAGTAGCCCCAAAAAGAAAAAACTTCTCCATCATTCGTTTAGTCAAGTTGGCTCAATTAATAATTTAATGGCCATACGAATTTTTTTTGCTCAGTTTGGATTTTTTACCCGGAAAAAGTGCATCCAGTGACTTAAAAATCGCAAAAATGCGCACAAACCCATAAAATATCTGTCAGTAAAATATTGAAAAATACGTATACTTAATACGTATACGTATAAAACAGAACAAAACAGAAAATTTTTGCGAGGAACCGCTTGTACAATTGAATGCAAT
Organism: Eudasyphora cyanicolor; assembly: GCA_963930755.1. Lineage (NCBI taxonomy): Eukaryota > Metazoa > Arthropoda > Insecta > Diptera > Muscidae > Eudasyphora > Eudasyphora cyanicolor. Next base: position 69,256,327 of record OZ005734.1, read on the forward strand.
CCATGGTCCAGACTTCATAAAGTTCTACCCGGCCTAACTTACTACAGTTCTTAGTTGTTTTATTTCTTTTAATATCTAAAAATTTAAATTTATAATACTTATACGTATATCTGCTAGAATTATTTTAAACAAATTTCTTATGTACTGGAATAAATAAATCAATGAAAAAGTCAAGAAGGGTTAATAATAAGTGATAAGGAGATTACGACTTTTTGTCCCCCTTCATTTGCCTATACTTATTTTAATGGTGACTATGTAAATATTTTTATATACAAATAGTGCAACGTATGAGTGATTTAAATTCATAATGAGTATATATATTGATATTAGCTTTACTTATACCTCACATGGTGTGCCAATGTATAAATATTTATTTATTGCTTCATTGAGTAATGCAATTGATATAAATAATTTATGCATATTATTGTTTTGTTTGCAAATTTCTTTATTAAGGAAAGTTAGTTATAATGTATGTGCTGTTTACTCGTATATATGGAGAATTGATAGCAATTGTGCTTTAAATAGCATATTTGAAATTATTGAGAAAGGTATTATAAATATAAATAATATTCAACAAAATAACAATAGTTATTACCAAGCACAGGCAGAGAATATTCATTGCAATGTTAAGTGTAAAAGTATTTTATATGACAATCGTTGGTGCGTATGAGTGTTTTAAATGCTTAGCCCGTTTATGTATTGGTATTAAAATTACTTATATATCCCATGGTACGCATAGGTGTAAATATGTATGTCTGCCTCTATTAGTGAGTGATATGATTGATCTAAGCAGCGGTTGCAACTCAATCAATTTATATTAAGTCAATTTATCAATTACTTATCACTAACGGAGCAAATATAAATCGTAAATAAAGTTAGAACAAGTAAGAAAGTTTCAGTCGGGTAAACCGACTAAGGTATACCCTCACTTTGTGAGTAATGTAATATTGAATATTACTCGAATTATTCTGTCAATTTGTGTGGGAGGTACCAGAAGGGTTTTATCAAATACACCTTCTTTTCGCTGAACATTAGATACTTTAAATTCATTGCACTGTGCCGACTTATAAGCATTTATTTGCACTGGTATAAACGTTATGAGACATTAAATTGTGGTATGATTTGGGCATTTTGTGTAGGAGGTACAAAAAGGGGCGTGGCAATAACGCCCATTTTTCACAGGGCTATAGACACTATAAAAATATTACACTGTACAAAATTTCAAGTATTTTTATACACTGGTTTTAATGTTATAAGCTGTTAACTTTTGGCGCAAAAAGGTACCTTTGTGTGGGTACCAAAAGGGAGGTGGCGACTTCGCCCATTTTTCTCGAGTTGATAACGACTAATAAGCTAATACTATGTGTGGAATTTCAAAAGATTCGAATAAGTAGTATAGCAGTTATTAAAGAATCAATATTTCACAACATTTTAACCCTTTGTGGGGGACCAATATGGCCCATCTTCGAACTTAGCCGGAGATAGAAAAAAATATTACCACATACCAAATTTGAGGTCAATCGGTTACTCCTTTCGAGAGTTATCGTACGCACCAGCCAGCAGACACACAGACAGACAGACAGACAGACAGACGGACGGACATTGCTCACTCGACTTAAAATGACCCAAAACGGATTTCCTCCGAACATACTTGGGGTCTTAGGTCACTCCTTCGACGTGTTACACTTTTTTCCGTAGCAAATGATATATACCCTCGTCACACTAAAGTGAGGGTATAAAAAGCACTTGTAATTAGATACAGTACATTGATTTAATAGAAATTATTAATTTTCCCAGGTACCGGCCCGTGATACTGATGGTATACTGCAGTCGGTTTGTTTATTCCACTACACCACACAGTGGTATAGGGCATAATACATTTGTGCATTTGTTTGTAACACCCAAAATAAGAAGAAATAAACTCATCGTTTAAATACCGATCGACTTAGAATCACTTTCTGAGTTGATTTAGCTATGTCCGACTGTCTGTCCGTACATGTATTCTTGTAATCAAAGTATAGATCGCAATTATGATATGATCTCAACGAAACTTTGCACATAATTTTCTTTTGGCTCAAGTACGATCCCTATTGAATTTGGGTAAAATCGGTTTAGATTTACATACAGCTCTCATATATACGTTTCTAGCATATGTACTGTATAAGCAACATTTTTTTTATCAGATCTGTATACAAATTGACAGAGAAAAGTTTCTTGATACACTTATGGTGAATTCTTTTCTGCAAAAAAGTGCAACACTTGCATTGCCCTTTTTCCGAAAACAGCACTATTATATCGCTTTTTTGAAATTTTAGTTGTGCTGAATTCGAGTATCTTAATTACCAAATATCAAAAAAGTATCACAAAAGTGCCGTTTTTGGAAAAAGGGCAATGAACATGTTGCACTTTTTTGCAGAAAAGAATTCGCCATTAGAGACAATATTTAATTTTGAGGAAAATCGGCTCTGATGTAGATATAGCCCCCATATATATTTTACCCCCGATTTGACATGTAAGCGCTGTTAGAACTGTATTTTATATCCGATCAGTACGAAATTCGAAGTTTCTTATTACGGGTTAGATATAGATGTAACTCCCACATACTCGTATATGTTTCTCCCGATTTGGTATCAAAGCGCTATAGAAGTTGTACTTCACTTCCGAACATTACAAAATTTGGCAGAAAGAATTTTGTTAATTTTGGGACGAATACAGCTTAATTTGGGGATAATCGGTTCAGATTTAGATGTAGCCACATACGGGTATACACTATTTAAGCGCTTTGATGCTCTATTTTACGTCCGATCTTAATATAATTTGGCAGCAATGAGATTTTTGCTCCAAGTCGATGGAAATCTGTTTAGATTATGTATAGTCTCATCTTTCTGTTCCTTTCGATTAATCTATGCAACAAATGGACACTTTTTTAAAAATACACGGACTTGACAGTATAGCTTCGATTCTGCTGCCAAAGCGTAGCATAACCCTATACTCGGTTGAGGAAATTGGTGACCAACTTATTTTTATGGGCCTCAAAAGTTTCTGGAAATCAGTGGGCTCCTCGAAAAAGGTGTCATCAGCTTTTGCCTAGTAACTAATTTAATTAACGTTTAACTATATTTGCGAATAATGTTGCTTAGAATATGATGAACAAAGTGTGTTAAAATTTTAAGCGAAAAAATTGTTCCTAAACTTTTTTTTGAAAAAGTGAAGGGAAAAATAGTTTTTTTTTCAGCATAATTTACAGGGACTCGTAATTGTTCACTAACAATTCACTAAATATTGTAGCTACGGTAAATCTGAACAACTTTTGTGAACATATCAATACAATCTGAACGTGTCTAGGCACCCTAAACAGCTCAAAAAGAAAACATTATAAATTGAAAAATATTAGGATTTCACTATTTGGTAACAAAAATATATTTTGGTGTTGGGTATGGTCAGCAACTTTATAGAAAATATTAAGTCCAATATTTTTGTGGAACATATTAACCCTCAAGCTCCCCCACACAGCACACCAAAGACCAAAACTAAACACAAAAAACAGTCAAATGCGCTCCTTACTGGTATCGTTATTGCTTCGACCACTAGGTCGTATGACTAACATTGCTGCACGAAAAGGACGAGGAGGGTTTTTGACTGGAATTTGATGTTTGAGTTAAATTTTTGGGCTTTGGTATGTTTTGTATATGCATATAGTAAAATTTTATGGCCAACATTTTTGCAGAGTATTTCTTTCCCGCCCTTCCCATTTTTAGGAGTCTTTTTTGCGAATTGTTAAATAGGGCTAAAAAATACAGTTATGTTGGTGAGCTAGAGTGTTCATATTTTCCATAAAAATATTGACTTAAATATGTTTGTTACAAAATAGTGAAATACTAATATTTTTGAGGTACCATTAGGTCTTTTTGAGCTATTTTGGGGTACCTAGACACATTCAGATTCCATTGATATGTTCACAAAAGTTGTTCTGATTTACAGTGTCTACAATTTTGCTAAATATTGTTAGCGAAAAATTAGGAGTCCCTGTAACGAGTCCCCTTTGGTAGTAGAATCGAACATATACTGCCAAGTCCGAGTATTTTTTCACTGTTATTGATATATGAACGATACTGTCAACGGATATATTTTCAGATCTATGATCAACATCTTCCACTCCTCCTTGGAATATGCCTTGATCAGGAGGTGGAGCTAAGAACTTTGTTAACTCAAACGAAATCTGTTATTCCAAACTAAGATCGCAATGCTCCTTTTCGCACTGTAAGTGAGTTGTTTTTTAGGTATTATATAGTCGGCCCCGCCGGACTTTCTGTCATTCCTTACCGTTTTTTTATAACATTAAGAGATCTGAGGTAGCGTAGGATTTGGTAATAATTTTTTTATTAATCGTCATCGAAAACCCTATTTATACCCTACACCACACTGTGGTACAGGGTATTATAACTTTGTGCATTTGTTTGTAACACCCAAAAGAAGAAGAAATAGACCCATCGTTTATTATACCGATCGACTTAGAATCACTTTCTGAGTTGATTTAGTTATGTCCGTCTGTCTGTCCGTCTGTCTGTGCATGTATTCTTGTAATCAAAGTACAGGTCGCAATTATGGTCCGATCTCGACGACACTTTACACATATCTTTTTTTTGGCCCGGATTGGACGATCCCTATTGAATTTGGTTAAAATCGGTTCAGATTTAGATATAGCCCCCATATACATGTTAGCCCGAGATTTGACATGTAAGCGCTGTAAAAACTTTATTTTATATGCGATCAGTATGAAATTCGGAATAAAGAGTTTTCTTATTATATGGATGAACACTGTTAAATTTGGAAGAAATCGGTTCAGATTTAGATATAGCCCCCATATATACGTTACCCCCGATTTGACATGTAAGCGCTGTAAAAATGTTATTTTATATCCGATCAGTGCGAAATTCGGCAAAGAGAGGTTTCTTATTACATGAAGGAATACTGCTATATTCGGAGAAAATTGGTTCAGATTTAGATATAGCCACCATATATATGTTACCCCCGATTTGACATGTAAGCGCTGTAAAAACTGTATTTTATATCCGATCAGTGCGAAATTCGGCAGAAAGAGGTTTCTTATTACATGAAGGAATACTGCCAAATTCGGAGAAAATCGGTTCGGATTTAGATATACCCCCATATATATGTTACCCCCGATTTGACATGTAAGCGCTGTAAAAACTGTATTTTATATCCGATCAGTATGAAATTCGTCAGAAAGAGGTTTCCTATTATATGAATGAACACTTTTAAATTTGGAAGAAATCGGTTCAGATTTAGATATAGCCCCCATATATACGTTACCCCCGATTTGACATGTAAGCGCTGCAAAAACTGTATTTTATATCCGATCAGTGCGAAATTCGGCAGAAAGAGGTTTCTTATTACGTGAAGGAATACTACCAAATTCGGAGAAAATCGGTTCAGATTTAGATATAGCTCCCATATATATGTTACCCCCGATTTGACATGTAAGTGCTGTATAGACTGTATTTTATATCCGATCAGTACGAAATTCGACAGAAGGAGGTCTTTTTACATGAATAAGTATTCAGGGAAGATCGGTTTAGATTTATATTAAAGCTCCATATATATGTTCCTCCTGATTTGGTATCAAACCGCTATAGAAGTTGTATTTTACTTCCGATCATTAAAATTTTCCAGAAAGATGTTTCTCACTTTAGGAACGAATATTGCCTAATTTAGCGTTTCAGAATTAGATAATATGTTTCTACCTATTTACCAATTATTCCAAATTATTATGGCAATGGCCCTTATCGCATTGTTAGGGAGGTGTAGGGTATTATATAGTCGGCCCCGCCCGACTTTCTGCCTTTTCCCGACTTTCTGACTTTCCCCGCCCGACTTTCTGCCTTTATATATATTTATAAAATTGTTATTATTTACTGTTGGTCCGTGTTTTTGTTATTCAGTTAGAATTTATTTGGTTTAAGACCATATATTTCAGTTACTTTCTGTCTTTTGCAAAAAAGTAATTGAAACAATTACAAATACAATAGCAATCAACATACTAAATAAGGTTTTAGTATGTTGACTTAGTTCGGCAAAATACGGGTTTGGTTAATAGTTCACCCAATTTACTACTTCCATAAGTATTTCGGCTGATTTAAGTTAAAGACATACATTATTGCTATTGAATTCTGAAGATGATAGAGTGGTGTCTATCGAAACTGCAGTCAATTCTACCAAGCAATTAAAACTCTCTACGAATTTTTGTACTTGTTTCTATTACTTTTTTGCAATAGACAGAAAGTAACTGGAACATATGGTCTTAAACCAAATAAATTCTGACTGAATATTTATAAAATTATTAAAAAAGTAAAGCGAGATTAATTTAAAAAATTTTTGGCTGGTGGACTGTTTCTGGGATATATTACAATCTTTTCTTCAGCCGTTTGTTATTATTATACTCAATGCTAGACTCCTCCATAAAACTCCAGTCTGTTGTAAAGCCATCTTCATGTCAAGTTTATCGTTTTATTAAAATGTGAATTTTTTGTGTTTTTATTCTTTCCTTTTCAATCCCCATAATATAGAGATCCCATTCAATCACCCTTCTTTTTCCCATATATAGTTCAGCAATTTTCCTCAAGTTCGTTGGTTGTTGTAGGTTTATAGTTGTTGCTGTAGTTGTTGTGTGTTAGTTTGATTTTGGATTCTGTGATTCTGATTCAGATCCTGATTCTGCACTCTGATATTATTTGTTTTGTGCATAAATTTTATTTATTTTCAGTTTGTTGTTCCTGTAGTTCGTCTGTTCGGTCGTTCGTTCGTTTGCCTTCCAGTTACGAGTGTGCTACAGGAGAAAAAGGACAAACTTTTTTCCCCAACGCTTTCATCTTTGCCCTGGCCTCATCAGTGGGTACTGGTGTTAATGCCTTTTTCTCCCTTCACTTTATCTGTTCCGCATATCTATATAGATTTTTTATAAAGTTGTGCTTTTTTAGTTTTTTTTTTGTTTTGTGTGTGGATTGGAATTGTAGCTATGTTGGAGCTAAGAAGAAGGGTGTGCCACATGAGGAAGGTAAAATGGGAGCAAGGAGTGGCCTACTTTGGGATTTGATTTAAAAGGGCATAATTCTGTCTGAGATAGAGACAGTATACAAGTTTCCTTTGTAATTCAAAAACTTTAGTTGCAATTTTAGAATAGAAAATATCGCAATGTGCTAATATCGCTTTATTTCGCAATATTTTTCCAAAAACTGTAGTCTGAAAAATAATGTATCGGAACTCAAATGCCATGTTTTATTACTTACAAAGTGAAGGCATATCTTAGTCGGTTTATCCAACTGAATTTTTCTTACTTGTTTTAATTATTTAGATTTTTTCGTTACTGTGTTGCAGAAACACAGTGACTATTAATTAGGAAGACTTTGTATAGCTTCCCAAGGTTTTGTGTTTCGTTATCTCTATTAGAATTATCCAATGCAACTTTAGTCTTTTTGACCAGTGCACACATATTCGAGATTGCTCTATTGACAATATTGTTATCTCAAAAGGAATTCTTAACTGTCGTTATTGCCACAAATAAAAGGACTGTGATTTCTGTGTATCTCTTTCAAGTCAACCCTACATTTGTGAGTGGTGGAGAGTCACATTCTCCTCATTTCGTTCCCAATTTCTATCTATTCAAAACGTAAACACCAAACAAAATTATAGTTTGTATAAAACTTCAAGGGTATCATTGAAGGTACCAACATATTCATTTACAGTTGCACTATATAAAACAAAATATTAGACTGGGTCTTGTAAAACTAATGGAAATTTTAAAAACATTTCGAGCCTTAAGATAATTATTTTAGAATTGATGGAACAAATTTTCCCATTTCTATTGATTGTAGCGGTTTCGATAGCATCTAATCTTGATTGTCCAACATTGTACGTATGATTGCTTTAATTTAAAATTTCGTATACTTGAACCGGTGAGAGCACCTATTAAAATTACTTTTACGATCCCATGGTACACTTATACGTAGATCGTTTTGTATTGTTACGACGAATTGATCTGGAAAAGATGTGTAACAGAGGTGGAGAACATCAATCGATTGAAATTAGGATGGTGATTTCTTTGGAGAATTTCAGCAACAAATTCGAAAAAGTTAGGATTGATAGGTCTAGGAACGTGGCATTAGTTAAAAATTGGAATATCTCGGCATCTTTTATGAGTGGAGTGGAGTAGGACTAGAGGAACAAATTGGCCTTTTTTGAAGTTTAAAATGTTGTTACTTTAAAAGATAGGATATGATATTAATGTTTATGACAAATACTTTTCTGTGTATTAATAACTTAACTGAAAATTGTAGGGGTTGCATTGGTGGGAGTGGCGTCAATTATAAAGTTGGAAATATGGAAACTATTGATCAATCAAGATATATGAATCCAAACCAGAAAGGAGGAAATGTATATCGGGAGGAATGACATAATCTGAACACATTTTTTAAAATTCACAGTTTCCATTCTTTGATCAATATCGGTTTTAAAAGCACATAACATATAATCAATCAAACATTTTTAATATATTTTCTGCCAGTCCCAGTAGCACGATATGGGTACCAAATGAACAGTGAAAGATTGGGCTATATAAATATATTGTTTATATTTAGGAAGTGGAACAAAAAATAAATTGTAAACCAGTAAGGAAGGCTAAAGTTGGGCGGCGCCGACTATATGATACTCTACACCACCCTAGTAATATTGGATAATAATGAAATACCCAGTGTATACTACAACTAAAATTTGTACGTTCCCTCTGCATCTGTAGCCAAATCGGACGAAACATATATATATGGGAGCTATAACAAAATCTGAACCGATTTTCTTCAAATTCTGCAATGTTGGTCCATGTATTAAAAAGCTCTACCATGCTGAATTTCAAAACAATTGGATGTAAAATATAGCTTTTTAGGGAAAAATGGTTAAATCGGACGAAAAACATATATATGTGAGCTATATTTAAATCTGAACCGATTTTCTTCAAACTCGGCAAAGTTGGTACATGGATCAAGAAACTCTACCATGCTAAATTTCGAAACGATTGCTTTAAAACTACAGCTTCTATAGGGCTAAAGGGCAAAATCGGACGAAACATACAGGGTGGCTGATATGTATTGCAACCAACTTCAGGTTGCTATCATTTCTAAACCGCTAGTCTGATAGCTGACAGATTTATTTCAGTGACAGTTCATTTTATTGTTTACAAGCTTACAAAAGCATTTTGATCTTCAGATTCAGAAAAAAAAGTTATTCGTGATGGAATTCAAGCGTGATAGTGTGATTGCTTTATATTTGGGTGGAAAAACACAAGTGGCTATCGTTAGAGCCTTTAAATGTGAATAAATCTTTTGTTTGTCGTACCATTGCTCGTTACCGTGATACTGGCAGTCTTGCATCGCGTCCAAAAAGTGGACGAAAAAAACGGTAACAACACCAGAAATGATCCGAAAATTGAAGGCCAGTTTTGATCGAAATCCACGCCGCAGTGGTAGAAAAATTGCTCGTGAGCTGAACATATCGCGAGAACGGATACAACACATATTAAAAAATGAGCTTGGACTAAAGCCATTGAAGTTCCAAAAAGTGCAAGAGCTCACCGATGCACAAAAAAAAGTTAGACTGGAAAGAGCCTAGGAGTTGCTTCGATTGCACGAAAGTGGCCAGTTACCGAATTTGGTTTTCTCCGATGAGAAGCCATTCCAAATTGAGCAGTTTGTGAACAAACAAAATGATCGGGTTTACTTGCCAAAGAGGTCAGCTGAAAATTTACTCCTTCGATTGGCCACCAGAACTCAAGCGCCGCCGATGGTAATGCTGTGGGCCGCCGTAACGGCCGATGGTCGCTCCCCGCTCATACTCATCGAACATGGGGTCAAAATAAATGGCGAATATTATCAGGAAAATGTCCTAAAGACAGTATTGAAGCCCTGGGCAGACAAACATTTCGGCCGCAGACCATGGACATTCCAACAGGACTCAGCACCATCGCACTCAGCACGCGTCAACCAAGAATGGCTTAAAAAGGAGGTTCCTCGCTTCATTTCTACCGCACAATGGTCACCAAGATCTCCGGATCTCAATCCGTTGGACTTTTGCGCCTGGGGCATTTTAGAGAGTAAGGTTCGCACTAAAAAATACCAAAGTATCGATCATCTCAAGACGGCGCTTCGCCGGGAATGGGCCAAAATACCGCAGAGCCACTTTCGTGCAGCGTGTGATGACTTTGTCGGCCGTTTGAAGGCCATAATTCGTGCTAAAGGTGGCCAATTTGAACAAATCTAAACTGTTTCTAAAATTTTATGTTATTTCCGACAATTTTTGCTTTTGAACAATAAAATTTAAAAAAAAATTAAAAAAATATAGCGCTTTACTTTGTTGCATTACATATCAGCCACCCTGTATATATGGGAGCTATATCTAAATCTGAACCGATTTTCTGCAAACTCGACAATGTTGGTCCAAGGATCAATAAACTCTAGAATGCTAAATTTCAAAACAAATACAGCTTCTATAGGCAAAAGGCCAAATCGGACGAAACATATATTGATCCATGTTGGTCCATGGATCAAGAAACTCTACTATTCTAAATTTCAAAACGATTGGAAGTAAAATACAAGTTCTATAGGACTAAAGGGCCAAAACGGACGATTTCAACCAAATTTAGTAGGGTTCATTCCAGCTGCGAAAGACTCCAAACTGCAAAATTTCAGAACGATCAGAGTAAAATGGCGACCTGTACTTGACGAACAACTTAAGATGGACAGACGGACGGACGGACAGACATGGTTAAATCGACTCAGCTAGTGATTCTGAGTCGATCGGTATACTTTAAGGTGGGCCTAGCTATAGTATATTCAGGTGATACAAACATTTGCCATGAAACAAACTTATAATGCCCTGTACCACAGTGTGGTGTAGGGTATAAAAAGGTACTTTCAAATTTTAATCCTTTTAGACATTGAAATGATTGGAAGAAGCGTCAAAAGAGAAGAACTAGGACCTAATTGCGTGTAGTGATGTCAATGCACACCATCATATGTGGGCAAGTACTGACATCAACGACAGGGGCGAATTACTTATCGAACATATAATAAGTAGTAACCTTGTGATTTGTAATAGAGGGCATGAACCTACATTCATTACTAGAAACAGACAGGAGGTGCTCGATGTCACCTTCGTCTCCGAGAATTTAAGTGGAAGGTTTTTTTTTTAATTATTCAAAGTGACATTTTTGGTCTTGCCGTGATTTGAACCTGGCTGTCCTAGCGCCGTATCAGCATAACATCACACTCGAGCGCGCTCGGCCACAAACGAGTTCGAATTACAACTGTCCTGAGATATATAAGACCATTTTAGTGTTTGAGTACATTTTAGCAAAGTTGTGCAAAATTGGATCTCATCCAACCGGGGTGTCCGGGTTCAAATCCCGCATCGAGTTTTTAAATTTTTGTTTAAAATTACTTTTTTTCATTTTTTCAAACGTATACATTTTTTAAAGCATATTTTCCAAAACAACATTATAATAGTTTATTTTTTCACAAAATAAATATAATTATTTTCATGACTACTGTAAACCAACATATTTGGAAGTGAAAAAATCCCTTACTGCATCTTTGGAAGTACTTTAAATGCTATTCCTTAGGAATAACTTCCATATTTTTTTGCTGGGTAGTTATGCTGAGGAAGTGCAGTAGGAAGCAGTAGGAATAGGACAAAGACCACCAGAGCCCCACCTGACTGGGACACACTCAAGGTAGAACTCAAACGGTAAAAAAAAGAGCTGAGAAAGGCTCAAAATAAATCCTGGATAGATTTCTGAAGCCTCCAGGTTACTGAAAATTTTAGCCTCAACACCCTGCCCTATTGGGTACATCAAGAAAGATGATAGTTCTTGGACTACGTCCAGTGAGGAATCGCTGGGAGTGCTCCTGGATACACATTTCCCGGGCAACTCTGAAAGGCATTGAATACTTCAGTTGGCGATTCCCTTGAAGTGCAGCCATAAGAGATTGCCAACGACATTGTAACCTAATCTAGAATTCTTTGTGTTATCAAAAGCTTTAAACCTTTTAAGTCGCTAGGACGAAGTTACAAGCAGTGGCTGATACGATTGCTCCCTGACTCAAAGAGATATCTTTGAATCTTGATGTATCAATCAGGCATACATACCAACAAACTGGAGAGAAACCAAGGTTGTTTTCAAAGCCGCCCAACACTGGAGCTAAGGATTTCCGGACACGTAGTCTATCGTAACTTCTTCATAAACCTCGGGAGTGATTAACAGTTACCTTAGGACTAAAATTGATCACAGGCTACTGTCTACTCAACAAAATGCCTACAGCAATTGCAAGTCCACGGAAACCGCCTTGCATGATCTAGAAGTAGTCAGTTTTATTGAAAGATCCCTCTATTTAAGAATATACTACGGTAGCTTTCTAAAATATAGAGGGGGCCTTCAATAACATAAATCCAGCCGCTATAATTGCGGCGTCAGAAACCCTGGGGGTTGACAGCAGTATTCGTAGGTTAATTCATAACCTTCTAATTAAGAGACGCATTTCAGCTAGTTTAGGGTCAACTGACCTCCATCGATTTGTCAGCAGGGGAACGCCCCAAGGGGGTATTTTATATCATCTGCTATGGAATCTCTCCTTCAACAATATTTTGTTTCTCTGGAGATGATGGCTGTCAGAGTTGTTGCTTACGCAGATGACGTGGTAATAGCTGTTAGAGGGGGGTTTCTGTATACTCTCAGAGACATGCTACAGCAGGCCCTTCATACCATCTTCCGGTAATGGTGTTAACTTAGTTATTTCCACCAGGAGAAATAACATCCAACAGTAGAATAAGTTTTTAAATTGTGTTGTTGATCGTTTTAAATGTACTTATACAACTATATAATCTAGAATAACTTAAAACTGTGATATTTACATGTGGGTTTTCCAATAAGAGGGATATGATTTCTTTGAAAAAAAACACACTTATTGTTAAGGGAATTCAAAAGTTTTTTATTTAATGTGAAGTACAATCGATACAATTAAGTTCAAAATAAAACGTCATTCAAAGCTTGAAGAGAGTCTGATTTATTTCGAAAGACCAATGACTTCAAATAACCCTACAAGAAATAGTCTAGTGGTGTTAAATCACCACTTCTTGGATCACAATTTCTAAAAATAATCGAATCTCTGAACTGTTCTCACAACAATTCAATTGTTTCATTTGCTGTGCGGCACGTAGCCACGATCAGTCAATGGAAAAAAGATAGCTCTTAACAAGAGCCAAAATATTGCTCATGGGTGGCAAGGTCGTAGGTCGACTGGAAAGTGTTTTTTTGGGTTTAAAAAAAAATGGACTTAGCATCATTTTCAAATGTGAGCGGAAAGTTTATTTTTGTTCTAGCCCCTTAACGGTACGTCGGATCGGGAATCGGTCAATGGCAAAAAGATAGCTCTTAACGAGAGCTAAAATATTGCTAACGGGTGGCAAGGTCGTAGGTCGTCTGGAAAGTGTTTTGATTTAAAAAAATTGACTTAGCGCACGAAAAGTTGCAATTGGAGAACGATTATTTTGATAATAAAACTGAATAATTTGTAAACGTTGTTCTCTCCATGATAAAATTGTAAACACTACGGCATACACTGACAAAACAAATTATAGATTATGACATATTACAAATGGTCGAAACGTCACATCATATCATCCCTATTGGAAAACCCTATATATTTTATCCGTTTTGCATATTACTGTTGTTTTCCCTGATGAAGCAATTTAAAGTAATTGCGAAATATTGGAAATGAAATAAAATGTTGTAATAACAATAAATTAATGACCTCAAGCTTGACTATATATGTACAGGATGGCTGATATGTAATGCAACAAAGTAAAGCGCTATATTTTTTTATTTTTTTTTTAAATTTTGTTGTTCAAAAGCAAGAAATGTCGGAAATAACATAAAATTTTAGAAACAGTTTAGATTTGTTCGAATTAGCCACCTTTGGCACGAATTATGGCCTTCAAACGGCCGACAAAGCCATCACACACTGCACGAAAGTGGCTCTGCGGTATTTTGGCCCATTCCCGGCGAAGCGCCGTCTTGAGATGATCGATACTTTGGTATTTTTTAGTGCGAACCTTACTCTCTAAAATGCCCCAGACGCAAAAGTACAACGGATTGAGATCCGGAGATCTTGGTGGCCATTGTGCAGTAGAAATTAAGCGAGGAACCTCCTTTTTAAGCCATTCTTGGTTGACGCGTGCTGAGTGCGATGGTGCTGAGTCCTGTTAAAATGTCCATGGTCTGCGGCCGAAATGTTTGTCTGCCCAGGGCTTCAATACTGTCTTTAGGACATTTTCCCGATAATATTCGGCATTTATTTTGACCTATGAATACGAGCGGGGAGCGACCATCGGCCATTACGGCGGCCCACAACATTACCATCGGCGGCGCTTGAGTTCTGGTGGCCAATCGAAGGTGTACATTTTCAGCTGACCTCTTTGGCAAGTAACCCCGATCATTTTGTTTGTTCACAAACTGCTCAATTTGGAATGGCTTCTCATCGGAGAAAACCAAATTCGGTAACTGTCCACTTTCGTGCAAGCGAAGCAACTCCTTGGCTCTTTCCAGTGTATTTTTTTTTTGGGTCGGTGAGCTCTTGCACTTTTTGGAACTTCAATGGCTTTAGTCCAAGCTCATTTTTTAATATGTGTTGTATCCGTTCTCGCGATATGTTCAGCTCACGAGCAATTTGTCTACTACTGCGGCGTGGATTCCGATCAAATCTGGCCTTCACTTTTCGGATCATTTCTGGTGTTGTTACCTTTTTTTTTCGTCCACTTTTTGGACGCGATGCAACACTGCCAGTATCACGGCAACGAGCAATGGTATGAGAAACAAAAGATTTAATCGCATTTAAATGCTGGAGGGCTCTAACGATAGCAACTTGTGTTTTTCCACCCAAATATAAAGCAATCACACTATCATGCTTGAATTCCATCACGAATAACTTTTTTTCTGAATGCAATAGATCAAAATGCTTTTGTAAGCTTGTAAACAGTAAAATGAACTGTCACTGAAATAAATCTGTCAGCTATCAGACTAGCGGTTTAGAAATGATAGCAACCTGAAGTTGGTTGCAATACATATCAGCCACCCTGTACATATGTTGCTTCCGATTTTATCTTTTACCACTATTGGAACTATATTTTATCAGGGTGGAGTTTCTTGGTACAGGGTTTGAAAAAATGTCCGAGTTTGAAGAAATGTTGTTCAGATTTACATATAGCCCTTATACGAGTATAGCCACTATAGAAGCTGTATTTCAAAAGAGTATGTAAATGAATGCAAAACAATTTTTTCTGAAATAAAACAAAGATATTTCAGTGCTATTCAATATTACTGGATTGGTGTAGGGCATTATATTGTCGGCCCGCTCTACTTTAACCTTTCTCTACTGGGTTTTAAATACCCAATTAAATCCCTTCTCATACTCCCACACAAATTTACAAATTCCGACAAAAATGCTTCCCCAATAACTTCCGTGTCAGTCCTGTAAATGTGTTCGTATTATGTACTTATATACTCCTGAATATAATACGTTTCCAATGACTAAAGTCTGACAAAGAATGAGCATCGCCTTCAAACTGCTTTGGAACTACAAAGAACCAAATTCCCTTTAGTATTTCTCAGAAAGTGACGTTATACTTTACTCAGTTTACTCAACTGACATTTTCTTACTTATCTTTACTAATTTAATTTTTTAACCCCATCTATGGTCCCCATGAACTGTACCGATGGCGTATTATTGTGTTTGTTTGGTTCACAGTGATTTTTGTTAACAACATAGAAAACTATAGAAAATAAAGTTATATCTTGTTAGTGCAAACCTTGAAACTTTTTGTATGCAGCTGCATTTTTCCAACCTGTATTCAGAGTATTATATTCTGATGTTGTACCCCTTCGCCCTCTCTCGCCCACCCTATCCCTTTGTATGGATGTGTGAGTTTGTATGCATGTATAAAAGAGAGAGTTCATGTGTTTGTGTGTGTGTGTGTTTGTTTTCTATAATACTTTGAACTTTTTTGTTTCAGTGTGAATGTGAAAGATGTTATTATTTTACAGAACTACACAGCTACGACCGAGTGTACCTACAACACACAACTCGTATTCATTCTATCGCAGTGAATAGGAAATTTATCATTTGATACAGTCGTTAAAGGATCCTTACAATATTGTGGAGGTTGCTTTTGTTTTGTTGGAACCCACAGATCTAGCTGTAGGCGGGAGAGGCACCATGAAAAGGGGATGGGGGAGGGGGTCATGAGTTTGGCGAAAACAAGCGAACTAGTGACACTTTTCAGATAGACTCAAAAGTTCTCGAGGTTACTTCGTTTCTTTCTATGGGAGTGTGTCGGATTGTGTGTGCGTGTGTTTTTTTTTCTGGTAACAGAAATTCAAAAAGTTTTTTGAAATTCTGACATTTCATATGCCAAACTCACCCACGCACACAACTAGACGCAACACACTTGCATTGACATAGGCGAAATAGCCCGCTATCCATTTGCACTTACACAAATATATACGCACACACATACACACACACCAAGGCAAGCATGCAAATGACACATTACTTCCACACGGACGGGACAATATGGTGTCATTTCCCGAACGCACAGAAGGACAGACAGACGAACGAGCGGGCGGACAGACGAAGAAGTGAACGGCCAGGAAGACAGAAGTTTTGACGGTATTCGTTGTTGAGTACGGTGAAACGAAAAAAAAAAAATAAACCGTTGGCCAAACGAGTTAATACAACTCGGATGGATTTCGATGACATTTCTCGGGAATGCTGATGTTGAGCTGCCAAAATAGGATATGCACCATGTTGTATTAAATTAAATACTCCGCCGCCGCCACCACCACCGAGAGTGTGGCTCTGTGGCTTACTCCAACTGGCTGGCCATGCCCCACACACCAATGGCTTGGGCCGGATGTGGTTGAGTGGAGTTGTTTAATTTTTGGAACTTTAAATAAAATTCAGTTTTGTAGAGTAGTGAATAAGTAATTAAGAAAAGTAGTGTTGCAGATGGTGTGGCAACTCTATCTGTCTTTTGCATGTATTGTGTTTTAAAATTAAAACAAGTAAAAACGTCGTAAAATTCGGCCATGCCGAGTCTTGGTTGGATCGTATTCCATAGTATGCATAACAGAAGGAAAATTAGCAGTTATGTAAAATAATCAAATTATTGACGTTTTTTGTGTGAGAGCTATTTTAAAAAATAAATTAAAAAACCCAAAATTACTAAATATTAAGTAAAATAATTGTGTCCAGTGGATAGAGATATATCAAAACATGGAACTATTGGGTCCGTTCTTAGTGTGAAGGGTTTTGGGAATAAATATGCACAAATTATCAATTTTTTTCCCCTCACCTTTGATGTGTTACCTATTTGAGTGACCTAAGAAAATCCGTTTAGGGACATTTTAAGGTACTTGAGCAATGTCCGTCCATCCGTTTCTCTGACTGGAGCGCACGATAACTCTCGAAAGGTGTAACGGATTGACTTCAAATTTGGTATGTACTAATATTTTTTCTATCTCAGGCTAAGTTCGGAGATGAGCCATATTGGTCCACTCCTTCTAGTACCTCCCTCACAAAGGGTTAAATTTCAGTGAAATATTGATTCTCTAATAACTTTTATACTACTTATCCGAATCCTTTCTAATTTCACATATAGCAATAATTTACCTTATGCTATCAGCTAGAAACAAATGGGCGAAGTGGCCTCGCATCTTTTGTTACCTCCCACACAAATGGACCACTTTTCACCAAAAGGGTAACTGATTTATAACTTTAATACCAGTGCATACAAATACTTGAAATTGTGTACACTGTAATGCTTTTATAGTACGTTAGATTATATTATGGACATTGTACTAACCAAGGTATACAGAAGACTTTGTATACTCAAGAGTTATCTCCTAAGGGAATCAGCTAAGGGAATCAGGAATGGCCATCAATACCACACACGGACATAGCCCTATCCTGGAAAGCATGGGCATAACAGACAAAATCAATAGGCCAACGGACTACTTGGTACCAAGAACAATTCGAGGTAAAAATTTTAATGTAACGTTTCCTAGCCGTGAGGACTGGGCATCAAAGAGCGTCATAGAGGACGACGAGATCTCAATCTTCACGGACGGATCGAAAATGGATACGGGCACGGTATCAGGAGTATATTCCGATACCCTTAATCTCCACCAGATCTATGCCATTAACATTGCCGCGAAACAGATTTTGGAACGGGATATTTCTCCGAAAAAATTCAAGATCTACGTCGACAGTATGGCAGCTCTCAAGGCCTTGGGCTCTAGAACTATCAAATCACGCTGCACGATGGACTGCTTTCTATCCTTAACCCATATTCAGGCGCACCAAATCACGTTTTGCTGGGTGCCAGGACATAGCAACATACAGGGCAACGAATTAGCAGACGAATGTGCCAGGATAGGATCCGGCGCACGAAATGAAACTGCGGTGCATACTGCGGAGTATGCACCGATTTCTTTTACATTAACTTTTCTGAATTGACAACAATACTTGTCATACAATGTAAAAATGTGCCTTTTACGAGAACAGTTATGGCCATATCAATTTATATTTTCAAAAAATATGTAATTTTTTTTTATTTTAATGCGAAAAGGTCTATTAGCATTTTGGAGGTATAGGGGAAATTTAAAAAAAAGTACAAGATACAGTACTACCTCTCTTATCCGAACAGATATAGTTTCGAACTTTGTCCGGATTACAGAATAGTCCGGACTACAGCACAAAACTTTAAAGTGGGTCATATTTACTTATTTTATGAAGAAAAAAGTTTCTTAAACAGAAAAAGAAGCAGAAAAGATAAATGAAATAATTTAAATAATTCTGAAACTTTACACTAAATTTGATTCATTTATTAAAAAACAGTAACTATAAAAACAAACAATTTCATATAAAAATGAATTCTACTTTTTGAAAAATTAACTTATTTTGCATTGAAAACAGTTGTCAGTTTTAGAAATAATATTACTAAACTAGCACTAGCTATGTGTTCGGTTGCTTCCTTATTTGACAATTTTGTCTACAACCAGTAAGGAAAGGCAGAAAGTCGGGCGGGGCCGACTATATAATACCCTACACCTCCCTAACAATGCGATAAGGGTCATTGCCATAATAATTTGGAATAATTGGTAAATGGGTAGAAACATATTATCTAATTCTGAAACGATAATCGCTAAATTAAGCAATATTCGTTCCTAAATTGAGAAACATCTTTTTGGAAAATTTTAATGATCGGAAGTAAAATACAACTTCTATATATGGAGCTTTAATATAAATCTGAACCGATCTTCCCTGAATACTTATTCATGTAAAAAGACCTCCTTCTGTCGAATTTCGTACTGATCGGATATAAAATACAGTCTCTACAGCGCTTACATGTCAAATCGGGGGTAACATATATATGGGAGCTATATCTAAATCTGAACCGATTTTCTCCAAATTTGGCAGTATTCCTTCATGTAATAAGAAACCTCTTTCTGCCGAATTTCGCACTGATCGGATATAAAATACAGTTTTTACAGCGCTTACAGGTCAAATCGGGGGTAACATATATATGGGAGCTATATCTAAATCTGAACCGATTTCTTCCAAATTTAATAGTGTTCATCCATATAAACAGAAACATCTTTCTGCCGAATTTTATACTGATCGGATATAAAATAAAGTTTTTACAGCGCTTACATGTCAAATCGGGGGTAACGTATATATGGGGGCTATATCTAAATCTGAACCGATTTCTTCCAAATTTAATAGTGTTCATCCATATAATAAGAAACCTCATTCTGCCGAATTGCATACTGATCGGATATAAAATAAAGTTTTTACAGCGCTTACACGTCAAATCGGGGCTAACATATATATGGGGGCTATATCTAAATTTGAACCGATTTTAACCAAATTCAATAGGGATCGTCCTTGGGCCAAAAAAAAGATATGTGTAAAGTTTCGTCGAGATCGGACCATAATTGCGACCTGTACTTTGATTACAAGAATACATGCACAGACAGACAGACGGACAGACGGACAGACGGACAGACGGACAGACGGACAGACAGACAGACAGACAGACGGACATAGCTAAATCAACTCAGAAAGTGATTCTAAGTCGATCGGTATAATAAACGATGGGTCTGTTTCTTCTCCTTGTGGGTGTTACAAACAAATGCACAAAGTTATAATACCCTGTACCACAGTGTGGTGTAGGGTATAATAAAGTTTTTACAGCGCTTACATGTCAAATCGGGGGTAACGTATATATGGGGGCTATATCTAAATCTGAACCGATTTCTTCCAAATTTAATAGTGTTCATCCATATAATAAGAAACCTCTTTCTGCCGAATTTCATACTGATCGGATATAAAATAAAGTTTTTACAGCGCTTACATGTCAAATCGGGGCTAACATATATATGGGGGCTATATCTAAATTTGAACCGATTTTAACCAAATTCAATAGGGATCGTCCTTGGGCCAAAAAAAAGATATGTGTAAAGTTTCGTCGAGATCGGACCATAATTGCGACCTGTACTTTGATTACAAGAATACATGCACAGACAGACAGACGGACAGACGGACAGACGGACAGACGGACATAGCTAAATCAACTCAGAAAGTGATTCTAAGTCGATCGGTATAATAAACGATGGGTCAGTTTCTTCTCCTTTTGGGTGTTACAAACAAATGCACAAAGTTATAATACCCTGTACCACAGTGTGGTGTAGGGTATAAAAAATAGTGAATTTGCTCAAGACTACAATCGGAGCCAATGATCTCTTGAATAATTCTAATTTACATAACTTCATCAGTGTTGAACAAGTAGTATACAATTGTTATTTTCTTTTTGTGGAATCCTCCGTATTGATTTTATTTTCTTGCGGGTGTGATGGCCAGCTCACATAGATTAGTATAGGTCCCTAGTGTTACTACGGGCTGAAATGCCCCTCATCGAAACCAACCTGTTTGATATACAAATTTATCGATAGTACGTATATAGGTACCGGAGTAATCTGTTAGACTGCATAGAAAGGCCGACCCCAGTATGTCCAGTCATCGTTAACTCAAAGCGGGATAGTGGCAAAGCAAGTGTTCAATGCTCTCCACTTCTTACTCATCTCAATAGCTTCTGCAGAAGTCATTAGATTCAATACCCAATATTTTGGCGGTTTCCCCGATCAAGCAGTGTTCCGTCAGTACTGATACTAACGTAGACAATCTTTTCCTCTCCAGCGCGAGGAGATATTTTGACCTTCTCAGCTCATACCTTGGCCTGATTTGCCTAGCTACCCTGAGGGTGCCGATTTCTGACCATCTTTCGTTGGACGGCCTGATTGCCTCTTTGCCTAAGCCAAAGCTTGCACGTGGATAGTGGTGCACCAATATATGAAAATTCTTCGAGGAATTGTAGTGTCGTCCATTTCCTAGCAAGTTCATCAGCTTTGCAGTTCCCCGGGATATCCCTATGCCCAGGCCCATATGCGGTGTATATTAAACTGTTTAACCATCTCGTTAAGAGATCTGCGGCAGTCGAGGGCTGTTTGTGAATTTACACTGTAAAAAAATTTGTCATAAAATTAAAGAATCTGCATTGTAACGAATGATGCACAAGTTCTTATTTTTGGGAGTACTTTTTTGTCCAATTCTCAAAATTGAGTCCCAAAATCATGTGTTGTACTGTGTAATATTTAAAAAACAATGCCAGAATAAAAAGATCTGTTTAAAAGAAGGACGAACTTTGCCGGGACTGGAATATCTATATAACATTTATAACGAAATAATAACATATAATGCTGTGCAATGAAGCTTTTGCCCACGTAGGTGTTGGACATACAGGAATTTTCCCTATTTCATCGTTCACAATACAATATCCCCTTCTATTTGATGGTTCGCACGATGTATAAAACCCATTTCTAAAGATCTTTTGTCGCAAGGGATCTTAAACCAATTGCTCCCAAATTGTGCACGCATTTGCACAAATCTGTACTAAGCAAGTAAAATCTCCGAAGAGAGGTGTAGAGGAGAGTCCAGTGATATCCATCCGCGACCGGAAATAATTTATGTTGAGACAATGCTGCGTATGTGAACAATACCCAAAACCATTCGCACGAAAAACTTCGTCATAGGTCTATGTATGTTTTCGATAAGCCCCCATACAAAGGTCCCCCCGTTTTGTCTACCCTGTGTTCGAAATGGACATTCCCTATGGATATAACTATTTCGACCATGCTGAATACAGTGACATTAGCCGTTTTTCTAGCTTAGCTTTTGTTTTCGCTATATTCGATCACAAAGTTCACTGGGAAATCAGAAAGGGTTGTTGCTTTTTTGGTGATTTAGAAATAGAATACTTCGGAATCCATGCTGCTGTCCAAAGAATGAAATAAAGGGAATCTATAAAGAATTATTTCTCTCAAATAGTCTCACCTCCTTACCACCGAAAAATTGCAATGAAATCTTACCATATGTCAAACGTCATACAAATCGTCAAAGTTTTTTGATGGTGTCTTCGAGAAAAATATTCCTCGCGAAAAATTATTATGAGTCCCCTTTCAATATATATATGAAAAATCAACAGGTTTCGTAATTTCATAGGTTTTGTCATAGACTCTAATGCCGATTTCTTTTCTGCAAAAAAGTGCAACATTTCCGTTGCCCTTTTCCCGAATTCTGGAGTTTTATACTACATTTTGGAATTTTGAAAAAGGGGCTAATTTTATTTCGAGGGACTGCATATGTTCCACCCAAAAAGTGCAAATATTTTTCAGGATTTCGAGTCGACGGGGCAACATTTTTTTCAGAATCGAAATCACCATAAGAGAAAAATAATTTACAAAAATGTAATTCAGAAACTAATATCAGTAATACTTTCCGCTATTAGTAGAAAAATTCACAAATTATGTTACAACTCGAAATCAGCTTATTTCTCATAAAAGCGTTGAGAA
Organism: Eudasyphora cyanicolor; assembly: GCA_963930755.1. Lineage (NCBI taxonomy): Eukaryota > Metazoa > Arthropoda > Insecta > Diptera > Muscidae > Eudasyphora > Eudasyphora cyanicolor. The sequence continues at coordinate 69,279,416 of OZ005734.1, forward strand.
AGGACTCTTAGTATTTTGTTTTGCCAGGAATACGAAATTTATGTATTTTGACATATTATAATATTTGAATGCAATGTTTCAAGAGTAAGGGGGAGAGAAGCGGCGAGAAAAATAATTCTCCAAGGGTGCTCTTTATTTTGTTCTTTGGACTGAAGAGTGTACTCGTATTACTAAGTCTTAAACATCAAAATCGCCACCAAATTAACGAACCTCTCAGATTTCCTGGTCGAATATCGTGAAAACCAGAGCTAACATAAAGAAAGGGCTTATACCATAGGGTATACTTTCTGTTACATTTTTGGACTAGCACAGTGTTATTAACGCTACATTACCATAAATTCTCTCGGATAGGCCTGAGATTTGGATATTTGTGCTCAATTATGACCAGAAACATCCCCACCAAAGATTAACACAATATTTTCTTATAGACCTCATATGTCGAACACTTTATTTTTTGACAGTGTAGAATCTGCAAAATCATACCGATTACCGATTGAATGTTGGCTGTTTGCTTCTAACGGTGCTTAAATACTTTTCAAGAAAAATTTTAATCATTGGTCCAAGACTTCCTCCCATGAGCCCACTTCACTTGTCATCGTGATCCAATAGAAACCATTTTGTCAATAATTTCCAAAAATTCCGCTGAAATTTGTCATTTTGGGTTTTATTTATCCGTTTCTGCAAAAAGTCAACTCTTTGGCGGCATAAAATCCACAAATTTCAAGACTTTATTTGAGATTTATTTTGCACAAATTAATTCTCGAATAAAATTGTTTCCGTTGGTTCACGCTTTTAAAATTGCTCCAATAAAAATATCCTCACATATTTGAAAATTGTATATAATTTGCATATATCGCAATTCCATTATACTCAAATACTATGGAATGAGATCCGTGATGGGGACATAATGTATATAAGATTTGGATTTGCCGATATTATTTGCCTTTTTACTTATTTACGTTTTCTTGAGAAACTTTTATTTTTTTTTCAAATTTGATATTTTATTTATTGTTGAACTTAATATTTTAAAGAAAAACGTCTACAGTACAAGAATTTAAAGAAAGACAATACACCTTTTAATAGTAAAGTGTCTTTAGTTCATTTGCTTGGAAAAAGGTGCTCTGTATATATATTACATTAAACTTATTACAGTTTCAGAGAATCAGTTAGTAGCGACACATTTTTATCAGACATTAAGATTATTTGCTAGCTTATAATGCCCCCATGAGAACTGTTTTAGGAAAGTTGGTTTAAAAACTGACAGCAATTTGCTATTATCCCTTTTTAAACATTTGCCCGAACTTGACTTTTTTGTGTTCCTATTTAAAAGAACATTTCATGTTTCCTTGGAAAGAAAAGAAAAACATACATACATATATATAGATATCACAGTTTTAATCCCTTTTCGCCTTGTCTCAAAGGCTAACGAATTGTTATGTTCTATTATATCATTTGGCGAATTGCTCAAAGCGACAACAACAACAACAACAAAAGAAAAGGAACAAATTCTGAACTATGAGAGAATATTTCCATGAAATTTATTTTAATATCACCCAAATGGGGATGTAGCTGACAAAAAAAAAACTTTTACAAATGCCCCAAGCATATGTTTCCACTTTAGATGTATCGTTGAGCAAATATGTCCGAAGTCCTTTCTCCCCATTTCCATTAATCCTTAGCAAATGTTCACCAAATGGGGGATAATTGTTCTCCAGAATAAAGCGTTAAATGCAGTACTTGACACAGTTAAATCTAAAGGCAATGGAGAATGGTTGGATGGGGGAGAGGATGTAACTGTAGAGCACTCTTGAACTCACTGAACTTTATTATAATCCCTTACACAACACAAAAAAGAAAGAAAAAAAACGCAACATGAAGTAATGAAGTTTTAAATAATACTAATACGCAACATGGTCCGGAATTGTTGAATTGTTATTACTTATACGCACTGTGGGCTTAGTTGGAGAAATGTTTTTTTTTAAATAGATTAATGATATTTTGCTTCAATTTCGAGGAATTAAGTTTAAAAATTAGAATGAGGGCAGAAAATCAACACGCAAAATGCTTAATTAGAAAGTTAATTAGAAAGTTAATTTAAAGTTTTTATTATTTGTAAACATTTGGTTATACAAGTTCCATTTTCGTTCTTGGTACTTATTGTCAGATTATTGGGATAAATTAATTGATTTATACTGATTTGCGTGGCTGCTTTGTTAGAAATTATTTTTTTATTTTCATTATAAAAGAGCTGCAATTTGTAAGCCGTAATACATACAATATGTCGATAACAACAAAGCGAGGAAATAAAATATATCTAAGGGAAAACACATTAAAACGCTAACGCTTTGGAATATTATTCTAAATGATTAATGATTGTAAAATTCAACTTTTATGAATATAACTTTAAAAAATATATATAGTTGTATTGGACGCAAACATTCGAAAATCGAATATTTAAATAAAGAAGAAGAAGAAGTCATTTGAGTGATGTCCTTCCTTCTGTCTGTCTTTGAAGTAACCACTATTCAGCGCAAATAGGCGTATTCACCAAGCCACCATTTCCACAGAAAGTTACAGATTCATTCAATGATGGCATTCCCATGACTTCTGCGGCAATCATCTACATATTTTGTACTTTAAATGAAATTTCCAATGACTAACAAAGAATGTACAATTGTTTTTTTTTATCGTTCTGGCATTTTACATTACTCACAAAGTGAGGGTATAACTCAGTTGATTTACTCGACCGAAACTATTATTATTATGAAGTTTGATGTTTATTGAAGGAAGTTTAGTAGAAGTTTTAATACTAAATTTAATTATTGTTCTTCATTTGAGTGCTAGGGGTTAGGGTTTAACATTGTTTCTACGAATTTATTATTCCAAGTGTTTAAGTAATAACAAGTAAGAAAGTTCAGTCGGGTAAACCGACTAATGAATCCCCTCACCTTGAGTCTCAATGATATATTAGTAAATTTATTTATTTTTTTGTTTTATTTAAATTATTGCAAATTTAAATTGAATTTAATAGCTTTAAAGTTTGTACTGGTATTAAAGTTAAAAGCTGTTTTCTTTTGGTACAAAATGGTACATTTGTGTGAGAGGTACCAAAAGGGGTTGTCCCAATATCGGTCGCTTTTCTCTGGACTCTAGGTGCTATAAAAGCATTACACTGTATAAAATTTCAAGTATTTATATGTACTGGTATTAAAGTTTTAAGCTGTTAACTTTTGGTGTAAAATAGTCGATTTGTGTGGGTGGTCCAAAAAGGGGAGCGTCAATCATGGCCATTTTTCTCTAGACTCTAGGTACTATGCACTGTACGAAATTTCAAGTATTTGTATGCACTGGTATTAAAGTTAATAGCTTAAACGTTTGGTACAAAAAGGTCATTTGTGTGGGAGGTACCAAAAGGGGCGGGCCAATAACGCCCATTTTTCTCTGGACTCTAGGTACTATTAAAGCATTAGACTGTACAAAATTGCAAGTATTTGTATGCCCTGGTAATAAAATTATAAGCTATTAACTTTTGGTACAAAATTGTCCATTTGTGTGGGAGGTACCAAAAGGGACGTGGCAACTTCGCCCATTTCTCTCGAGGTAATAGTGAATAATAAACTAATACTATGTGTTGAATTTCAGAGGATTGAAATAGGTAGTATAGAAGTTATTAAGTGATCAATATTTCACTAAATGTTAACCATTTGTGGGGAGATACGAGAAGGAGTGGACTAATATGGCCCATCTTCGAACTTAGGCGGAGATAGAAGAAAATATTACCACATACCAAATTTGAAGTCAGTCGGTTACTCCTTTCGGGAGTTATCGTGCGCACCAGCCAGCTGACAGACAGACAGACATACAGACGGACGGACATCGCTCATTCGACCTAATACCTAAGGGTATTAGGTCACTCCTTCTATGTGTTACACATTTGGTTCGTAGCAAATGATATATACCTTCCTCTCTATGGTGAGATGACAAAAACGGAAACATTACTAATACGCCACCCGCAATCGTAGTTGCATTTTTATTACTTACTAGCTGAGCCCGGTGCGCTTCGCTGCCCATGTCAAAATTCGCGCTGTAGAAACTGTATTTTATATCCGATCAGTAAGAAATTCGGCAGAAAGAGGTTTCTTATTACATGAAGGAATGCCGCAAAATTCGGAGAAAATCAGTTCAGATTTAGATATAGCCCCCATATATATATGTTACCCCCAATTTGACATGTAAGCGCTGTAGAGACTGTGTTTTATATCCGATCAGTACGAAATTCGACAGAAACAGGTTTCTATTTTACATGAATGAGTATTCTAGGAAAATCGATTCAGATTTATATATAACCTCCATATATATGTTCCTCCAGATTTGGTTACAAAGCGCTATAGAAGTTGTACTTTACTTCCGATCATTACAAAGTTCTCCAGAAAGATTTTTCTCAATTTAGGAACGAATATTGCTTAATTTTGCGATTATCGGTTCAAAATACATTTACCAATTATTCCAAATTATTATCGCAATGACCCTTATCGCATTGTTAGGGAGGTGTAGGGTATTATATAGTCGGCCCCGCCCGACTTTCTGCCTTTCCTTACTGGTATTAGTAATAAATTCACTGAATGAAAAAATACCGAATTCAGTGGAAAGTCCAGAAAATAGAAATGTATACTTATAAAATTTCCAAATTCTTGTTTCATTGATATTGCATCACATTATCATATTGCGATTGTATTGGAGTGAGCAGCTGTAATTATCGCATACCGAGCATTTTTGTTCATGTATTTCCTATATAATACTTGCAAGATATATCAAAATATGGGCTGGGCCACGCCCACTGGTCCTATTCCGCCCATTTGTAAGCCAATCACGTAGACTGCTACCAGATACATATACGCAAAATTTCAACACTCTCGCTAACAAAATGAGCAAGATAATTCAATTTCAAAATTTGGCTTATATGGGCGGTGGCCCGCCCATTGGTCAGATCCCGCCAATTTTTGGACCAATCACGTGGACTGTCACCAGATACATATCTACAACATGACAGCACTCTAGATAAAAAATTGTGCAAGTTATATCAATTTCAAAATTTGGCTTATAAGGGCGGGGCCACGCCCATTGGTCCGATCCCGCCCATTTTCTGACCAATTACGTAGAATGCCAACAGATACATATACACAACATTGCAGCACTCCCGATAGCAAATTGTGCAAGATATAAAAATTTCAAAATTTGGTCATTGTGGGCGGGGCCACGCCTATTGGTCCGAACCCGCCCATTTTTGGACCAATCACGTAGATCGCCAACGGATATATATACACAAAATTCCAGGTCTCTCGCTAACAAATTGTGCAAGATATCACATTTTTTAAATTTGGCTTATATGGGCGGTGCCACGCCCATTGGTTCGATCCCGCCCGTTTTTGGATCAATCACGTAGACTGCCACCGTTTACATATACACAAAATTCCAGCACTCTCGCTAACAAATTGTGCAAAATATCTCAATTTCAAAATTTGGCTTATATGGGCGGGGCCACGCCCATTGGTCCGGTCCCGCCCATTTTTTCACCAATTACGTAGAATGCCACCAGATACATATACGCAACATTGCAGCACTCCCGCTAGCAAATTGTGCAAGATATCAAAATTTTGTCTATGTGGGCGGGGCCACGCCCATTGGTCCGATCCCGCCCATTTTTGGACCAATCACGTAGACTGCCACCGGTTACATATACACAAAATTCCAGCACTCTCGCTAACAAATTGTGCAAAATATCTCAATTTCAAAATTTGGCTTATATGGGCGGGGCCACGCCCATTGGTCCGATTCCGCCCATTTTTGGAAAATTCACATAATCTGCCATTAAATGCATACAAACAAAATTTCAGCACTATACCTATAATAGGAGCAGAAATATCGGATTTTTAACCTGCGATTTGTATGGGAGGTACCACGCCCCTTTGTCCAATTAATTTTTTTTTCTATATAAACCATCTCGTGAAAATTTAGAATCGAATAAAAAAAAAATCATCCAAATCGCTCCAGCCGTTCTGACGTGATGCCATTACACAGATGGACCGTTTCATTTTTATATATATAGATTGTATACTCTCCGCCTTAGGATGGGGATATATTCATTTTGTCACTCTGTTTGTAAATCTCTAAATATTGAATTTAGCCATGTCTGTCCGTCTGTTGTATCACGCTACTGAAAGTTGGTATCGCTGCAGGTAACTTGGGATTGAAAATGAGCAATATTGTAGTTGAATTTATATTACTTATACGCACCCTGATACTACACAAACCAATTCTGTATTTGTGTACCCTGCACCTTAGGATGGGGGTATATTCTTTTTGTCACGCTGTTTGTAAGACCTCTAAATATTGTTTTGAGACTCCATAAAGTATTTATATTCTTAATCGTCATCAAATTCTAAGAAGATTTAGCCATGTCCGTCTGTCCGTCAGTTTGTCCGTATGTTGTAATCACGCTACAGTTTACAATAATTGAGATAACTAGATAGATAACTGATAACTGAAATTTGCTATATATGTATACCTCTCATAGCTACAGGTAACTTATATTGAAAATGAGCAATATCGGTCCATTTTTTGATAAAGCCCCCATACATAGCACCTCCCCAAATTGACTTCTTAACATCATAGAGACCGTAAATGTCAGCTGATCGGGCTGAAAATTGATAACTGGGGTTTGTTTATATACCCGGAATCCTTCACACGAACAACGGTAGTCATAGGACCATGTTTCGATATTACAAAGGTACCTCTAGATTTGACTTCATAACTCCACAAAAAACTCAACTTTCAACGAATCGGGCTGAAATTTGGAATATTGAGTTTATTTGTAACCGAAATCGTTCTCACTCGATCGATGATGGAGGGTATAAAAGATTCGGCATGACCGAACTTAAACGGTCTTTACTTTTTATACCCTACACCACACTGTGGTCCAGGGTAATATGAGTTTGTGCATTTGTTTGTAACACCCAAAAGGAGAAGAGATAAATCCATCATTCGTTATACTGATGGACTTGGAATAACTCACTGAGCCGGAATCACAATAACCATGTCCGTCTGTATATGTGCCGTTGTAATGAAAGTGCAGGTCGTTTTTGTAGTCCGATCGTGAATAAATTTGGCACAGTGCTCACAAAGATCCATATTGAAACGGTTGAAACTTGTTTCAGATTTAGCTACATATATCCCCTTTATGTATTTAACTCCGGATTGTCATCCAAGCGCTACAGAATTTACATCTGAGCATTATCTAATTTGGCATAAAGGAGTTCATTGCTCCAAGAATGAACACTGTCAAATTTGAAATAAGTCGGTTCAAATTGATATGTACATTAGGGATATAACTTTTTGCAATTTTTGCAAATATCAAAAATACCACCACATAGCCGTGTTGGGCATGAATATGATGTCACTTTTTATCTATCGTGAAAAAAGTTTCCGCACCGAATGCGTTGAAGTGTTTGTTATGCATTTATTTATTTTTTATTACGGCAGTAACTCTTGTCTTTACTAAGTTATTTTGTGTTTAAATCTAATATAATCTTCAACGCCAATACATTTTTCATAAGTACAATGCAAAAGTTTGTTCAAGTCGCGATGTTTTAGGCAGAAAAAGTACCTCTAACTTCTTTTTGTTCTTATCTAAGATGGTCCGGAATTTTATGTGTTGTTGTTATGACACAATAAAAAATAAAATATTTTCGTTTCTAGTACATTTTAAATCGCTTCCATCAATTAGCAATGCTAAATGGAATTTCCGAGCTATTTTGGCTTTTATCCTGCTTCCAAACTATGAAGATGACTTAAAACCTCTTTGTGATTTTGTTTGGGATTCCTCGTTTGAAATGTGGTTTGGTGACCATTGCTTCAAAAAGAATGATTTTGAAGCATTAAGTAAATCTTTAATAAACTTCGGGGAAGCTAAAAAATGTTTCTAAAGGCATTGGGTTAGAGAATCGTCTAAAATTAAAGATCATCAGCGCAGCGGCATAGGCGCCGAGCGTGCTATTAAAGTGGTGCAGGATATATATCCACTATGTAAAATCATAGGTGCATTAAACTTAACGTTTTTTATATTACAATTCCAAGTCTTTTCACTTATTTTAACGTGTAAAACTATGTATATGAATACGTTTATACAATAATTAAAAAGGTATAATTTTTAAAAATAAAAAATATAAATAACTTTAGAAACCTTTAGAAACTTTTTCCACCGAATCAACCTAAAAACGGGTTTTTATTATCAGAATAATATTCCCCACATGGTACTGGAGTGGTATTTTGCACGCAAATTACATCTTACTAAAATTGTATCCCTAATATACATAGTTCAAATTCGCATTTATAATATGGGACATCAACGTAGTACAAAACCGTTATTTTACATTCCATCAATATAAACATTGGCTGAGAGGAGTTTCTTGCCACAGAAACGAAGATTGCTAAGTTTGATACAAATCTGTTGAGCTTTATATGCAGCCCCCTATATATGTATTCGTTCCGATATGATCGTTATGAAATGTTGCGGAGTGGAATTTATCGATTGAAGAACGAACGCTGCAATATTTGGAGAAAATTGTTTTTCATTTCGATATCGACCACATAAGTAAAATGTATCCTTTAGTGTTGTGCATTTGACTCGTAGTGTACATATTCTGCTAACAAAGCTATGCGCAGAAATCGGTGTTATAAGCCATTAACTTTTTGTGCAAAATGGCCCGATTGCATGGGAGGTACCAAAAGAGGCGTGGTAATACACTGTGCGACACAACTTCCCTCCCAAGAAGGAGACTATATAGGAATGAAACTATAGCCCAACAGTAGATAAGCTGCATACTCAGTTTTTTATTTCGTGATCGTTTGTCCTTTTTACAGGACTTTGAAAATTTCAAGGATAACAATTTTAAAATATTTTTATTTGCACTTACAACAATGGGAATTGATAAATATGGGTATCAAATGAAAGGGGAGAATTCACGCTATTTAATAAAATTTTTGGAAAAAAAATTCCAAGGACGAAGGCTACAAAAAATGTCCTTTTAAACTTTAATCCTTTAATATCCTTCAAAGTTATGCAATTAAAAATCGTAAAATAATACATGTTACAGAACTCTAACTGACACAACTCATATTAAAATTTCAGCTTTCTATCTTTAACGGTTAAGGAATAACAAATATTTGAATTTCAAAGCCTATACTCGTATAACATATTTAGGACACCGAAAAAAAAAATATTTTATGCTGTATTTTCAATGCTGTCCCGTCCAATCTGATATATATGACGACTTGGCCATTTATGGTCTGTGTAATATAGAGAATATTCTCCCCTTTCATTTGATATGCATATTGATGTTATTCACATTTTAAAATGTGTAAACAGGTTATATCAAAATTGTTAACCTTGTAATTTTAAAAGTCCTGTGAAAAGGACAAACGATCACGAAATAAGGAAGTCAGTACGTTATTTTCCTACTAGTGCCCTATATTTTAAATTTTATATAGTTCCTTTCGTGGGAGGGAATAAAATATTTTGTTTGTATCGATGTCCTAAATATGCTATATAGGCTGTGAAATTCAAATAATTGTTATTCCTTAACTGTTAAAGATAGAAGGCTGAAATTCTAATATGTGTTGTGTCAGTTAGAGTTCCATAACATGTATTTTTTTAAGTTTTTTAATTGCACAACTTTGAAGGATACTAAAGGATTAAAGTTTAAAAGGATATTTTTTTGTAGCCTTCGTCCTTGGAATTTTTTCCAAAAATTTTATTAAATAGCGGGAATTCTCCCCTTTTATTGGATACCCATATTTATCAATTCGCATTGTTGTAAGTGCAAATAAAAATATTTTAAAATTGTTATCCTTGAAATTTTCAAAGTCCTGTAAAAAGGACAAACGATCACGAAATAAAAAACTGAGTATGCACATTATCTACTGTTGACCTATAGTTTTATTTCTATACAGTCCCGTTCTTGGGAGGGAAAAAAAGTTCGAATTTGTCGCACGGTGATATCGCTCATTTGTGCAAAATGGTGCATTTGTCCGTCTGTCTGCTGGCTGGTGCGCACGATAACTCTCGAAAGGAGTAACCGATTGACTTCAAATTTGGTAGGCGATAATTTTTTTTCTATCTCCGGCTAAGTTCGAAGATGGGCCATATTGGTCCACCCCTTCTAGTACCTCCCCTACAAAGGGTTAACTTTTAGTGAAATATTGATTATTTATTTCTATACTACTAATTCGAATCTTCTGAAATTGCACACATAGTAATAGTTTTTAAGTCGCTATTACCTCGAGAAAAATGGGCGAGTTGCTACGTCATTTTGGTACGTCCCACACACAAGGACCATTTTGCATCAAAAGTTAACTGCTTATAGCTTTAATATCGCTTACTTGAAATTTTGTTCAGTGTAATGCTTTTATAGTACTTAGAGTCCAGTGAAAAGTGGGCGTTTATGGTACGCACCTTTTGGTACATCCCACAAAAATGGACTATTTTGCACCAAAATTAAGAGCTTTTAACTTGAATACCAGTACATAAAAATACTTGAAATTTTGTACAGTATAATGGTTTCATACACGCTGAAAAAAATCGCTTCTGTAGTATATTGTCCCAAACATATTCGGCTTGAAATGTACATATGTTTAGAGTACACTCCAAATATATAATATTTGACACACATAAATATTATATGTTTGGGAGAATATTGTTCTAAACAAAAATATGTTCCCATTCAAAATTTTTTTATTTGGAACCCTTATTTCCGAAACAAAGATTAATTTGTATTTAATTATTTTGGCGATGTATCAATGCCTTGATTTAAAGACAAGGTTTCTGTTTTTCAGATGCTCAAAGATCATTTTTTTTTTAAATTTTAAATGTTTTTAAAATTGATTACAACTTAAATCATATAAATTGCATTGATGGATTGACAAAAAATGATGAATTGGAATATTTATAAATTAAAAGACATTTTTAGCTATAAAGTTTAAAACGAAAACTAGGAAAAACTAACTAAAATTCGAAAAAATCAGCAATGTTTTAATAATTTTTTTAAATAAAATATGTTTGGAAAACTTCTTAAACAATAACAATAACACATATTTTATTTGTGAAAGTCAGTTAGCAAATATATTATGTTCTAATATATTAATATATGCGTTCCAAACAAGATTTCTTGATTTTCAAATAAAATTTATTTGTTAACAAATATATAGTATTTGAAAAAATCGCTTCCAAATTTATTTTCTTTCAATTCAAACATATCAAAAATTACGATTTTCCCCCGTGTAGTACCTACAGTCCTCTGACAAATTGACTTTATTGCCACACCCCTTTTGGTACCTTCCACACAAAGGTACCATTTTGCACGTATAGTTAACAGCTTATAACTTTAAACTAGTGCATACAAATACTTAAAGTTGTTTAGAGTGTAATAGTTTTTAAAGTACCTACAGTCTGTCAAAAAATTGGCGTTTTTATCACGCCCCGTTTGGTACCTCCGACACAAACGTACCATTTTGTACAAAAATGTAACAACTTATATCCTGAATATGGGAGTTATCACCACACCGGTTTAAGTACCCCCCATACAAAAAGAGCCAAAACATACCAAAATTTAATAGCTCATAATATTAGTATATGGGGAATTCCACGACAAATCACATTTATTCAAAAAAAATTAGGTTTTGATTTTTCCCATATTTTTTTATTTTTTAGTACCCCCACAGGAACGCTTCGTGGGATTTTTTGAGATTTTTCCGATAACTCGTTTGGCGTGGAACATCTAGTCCGAAGCCTTCAAGTCACAAGCACAATGGCTAGCAGCGGATTTTTTTTTTTTTTAATTTAAAAAAAATAAAAAAAATATAAATTATTTAAGGCCCACTTCCATCCAAAGCTAGTATGTAAGAGAATTGACAGAAAATTAAAATATAAAAAAACGCAAAAATCGAAGAATAGAAACAATTTAAAAAATCACATTTATATTGTAAAACTTAAAAATCGCACTCAAAATTTCTTTTTAATATTTTTTCTAATTTTTTTCAGAAATGTACCGAAGAATACCAATATTTCAAAAAAAAGATTTTACAAATCGGACCATAACTTAAGAAGTTATGACCAAAAACACGATTCACAGAGTGATATATTAACGATTTTTTAAATATAGATAACTTCTGAACGAGTTATCGGAAAAATCTGAAAAAAATTCCACAATGCGTTTCTTCAGGTGTACTAAAAAATTAAAAAAAATGGGAAGCATTAAAACCGACATTTTGTGGGAAACCGTAGATTTGTCGTGGAATTCCCCATATATACCAGTGCATATTTACATTGCTCACAAAGTGAGGGTGTACCTTAAATTTCTTACTTGCTTAATTATTTGTGGCATTTTCGTGGAAATTTTTCGTTCCGGGATATGGGATATGGGGTCGTCAATAGGGCTTTGACTTCTGCAAACATATTATTATACGCACCACGATACAATATAGGGTCGACAGTAGAGATTTTTTTTTACAAGTTTGACTTCTGCAAATATATTTTTATACGCATCATGTATAAAATGAATAATTTAGTTAGCTATTTTTTGCTTCCTTTTAAAACTATTGGATGACTTCCAGGAAATTACATCCATATTTGTCATACAAATATATACTATGATACATCTCCGCCCATCTTTAAATAATTAAGTATCACAATTACTATTTCTATTTTGATATTTGATGTTACTACTAAATAGAAATTTAGTGCTAAACTGAAACGTATTTAATTTATTTGAGTGATATTGGCTTAGGTTTCAATAAGATTGTCTATACACTATTGACTTTTACGATTTCTTCAATGCAATTATTTAAAGCGGAAATATTACTAATACGCAACCTTAAACGATACTTAAATTTTTGTTACTTATACGCAACGTGACACTACCAAAAGTAAATCTGAAGCTTGCTATTTATCTCAAGCAATTTCCTATATTAAACGAATAATTTAAGTAGAAATTATTGTACAGCTTTCTTTGAGAGCTATGTCTTTAGGGGTCAATTGGCATATCTCTGTGACCTTAATTTCTTAGAAATTATTATTTTATTTGAAACAATGCATAGACAATAACTCATCTACTCCTCCCATCTTGATAATTTTCTATAAGCCGCTTTCACTTCAGCGATTGCAGCTTTTCCGTTGAGTTTTGCTGATTAAAAAAGATTAAATATTTCAATCGCAACTCTGACCTTCCCACCTGTCAAAGAAAAAGAAATAACAAAATCAGGCAAAGCCAAAGGCATCAATGTTCTTACAAAAGAACAAAAAAAAATCTCAAACGTGAACATTTTGCTTTGATGTGAAGTTCGTAATGGTGTGATATGAAAAGTGCTTGTTTAGCAAAAATAGGGGCTGCTGGTCTTAGGCTGTATACTTTTTTGCACATATAATAATTTGTGGTGAAAAATGGTAGTTATCACTAATGAAATAAACGGAGTTTAATGGTACCCTGGATTGTACTTTCTGGTACTAAAGAAAGTATTTCGTTTTTTTAATTGTTCTTAATGTTCTTTCACATTAATTTCAAATCTGAATATATATTGGCTTTTACAAAAATCTATTTATATATTTCAATTAATATTTACCAATTTAGAGGTGCTATATTTAGATTGAACAATCTCCTAAAAGGCTTTTCTCGATATAGCTTTTCGTTTAGATTTGCCAATATTTTTATTTAAAAATTTCCAAATCGAATGTGTTGTTTTCTATTCTTTATGGTTTTCCATTTATTTTGGGGTTTTTGTTTTTTTTTTACACAAATTAAAATGAATTGTTATTTATTTTATTATTGTTAACAAGACAACCGGAGTGGAGTGGTGGTGATGGTGGTGATGGTGGCTGGCACATTGGCGGATGCGGGCGGAAACCTCAATGCACTAAATAAAAACAATATTGATTTAGAAAATGAAATACCAATCAAAATAACAAAGCAAACAATTAAATTTAGCCAAAATACCGAAAATTGTTAGCAACTTCAATGTTGGCGGGGAAGGGAGCGGATGGGGAAGGTCCCAGCGACACACTTCAAGCCTCGTCATACATACTCCAGGCCCGTAACACATGTGGCCACAAGTGATTTTTTTTTTGTCCCAGGGGGAGGTAATGTTTTTGTAGTCTGGGAATAGGTTTTTTGTTTGGCAAATTCATTGTGGTGTATGAGTGTGTGCTTGTTCAAGTAAATAAAATAAATGAATTATACACTTCTCCGGCCAGATTTTTCAATATTTGTGATTTTATTTTTTGATGGGTAGTGGGTTTTTTTTTGTTTTGCTTTGCTTTGCTGACTGGCTTTGGTTCACCCACGACAACAAGAATTACATTCAGTTATTTAATAAAACAAAGTACATACTATATGTATATACAAATGTATATAAATTGTATATTTATATCTATACACATGCACGTAGGAGTGTGTTGGTGTTGGCGAGTGTTTCATTGGAACATATGTCTATATGCGTACAAATATGGGGCCCATAAAATTGGTACTAAAAAATGTACACAATATGTTGATATGTTTGACGCTAGTTGCACTGCAAAATGCGGTGACGTCCACAGTGGGCACAGTGGTTGTAAACAGGGCGAAATTACTAAGTTCGTCTTCTGCAAAGTTGAAAAGTTGGTAGGAAGTACGTACTGACAAGAGGACGAGCAGACGGACGGAGGGATCCAATAGAACAATTCAATATACACATCAGCCAACGAGGAAGATTAAGTAAGTGACGGTTAGTTGATAGGCCCATCGACCGGAATTTTGAGGGACTAGCGAAATATATGAAAGCGGAAAGACAGATGGAGAGATGTATGTGTAGAGAAGAAGGCGTAAGTACTTTAGGAGGGATGGAATGATGCTAAAGAATGTGCCTATGAAATTATGATATTTAGTCCATCCACTATCTAAGAATGGACTGAAGATCTGCCGCACTACACATTGAATAGAACTTCGGGGTCATTGCGTTAATAATTTGGAATAATTGGTTTCGTTTAACTTAACAATATATTTAGCGCTATCTCCACATCAAGGCTTATTCCAAGGAGGAGTTGAAGATGGGGATCATAATAAACTATAACCTTCAAATAAACAATTTTCTTTCATAGATAAGAAATCGAAAGGAACAAATATTTGGGACTATACATACATAATTTAAATAGATTTTTATCAACTTCAATCAAAAACTTAATTTCTACAAAATTATAAATAAGTCGGACGTAAAATAGAATTTTAATAGCGCTTAAATACTAAATATCCAGGTAGATTTGTTTGTCGGTATATCTAAATCTTAACCGATTATATCCAAATTAAGCAGTATTCGTTGCTAAATAAAAAAAAAAAAACATTTTTCTGTCAAATTTTGTAATGATCGGAAGTAGAGCTTTGATACCAAGTCGGGAGGAACATATATATGGGGGCTATATCGAAATCCGAATCGATTGCCCAAATTTGGCAGTGTTAATTTATGAAATAAGAACCCTCTTCCTGCCGAATTTCGTACTGATCGGATATAAAATACAATATCTACGGCGCTTACATGTCAAATCTGGTCTAACATATGTATGGGGGCTATATCTTAATCTGAACCGAATTTCGCCGAATTTGGCAGCGTTAATTCATGTAATAGAAACCTCTTTCTGCCGAATTTCGTACTGATCGGATATAAAATACAGTCTCTACGGCGCTTACATGCCAAATCTGTTGAAACATATGTATGGGGACTATATCTTCATCTGCACCGATTTTCCCCTAATTTGGTAGTGTTTACTCATGTAATAAGAAACCTCTTAGTTTCGTACTGATCTGATATAAAATACAGTTTCTACAGCGCTTGCATGTCAAATCGGGGGTAACATACGTAGTATGTTCCAAAAAATTTTCGAATTTTGTATTTTTTCAAAAAGTATTTATTTATTCATGAATATCTATTTTGTCGCCTTCAAAGTAATTCCCCTCGGATATAATACACTTCTGCCAAAAGATTTTTCCAATCCTCGAAGCACTTCAAATAATCATTTTTTGTGATCTTGTTCAGCTCCTACTTCGATGCCGTCTTTATCTCCTCAATCGTGGCGTATCGTCGTCCTTTCATGGGCCTTTTCAGTTTTGGGAACAAAAAAATCCGGGCGTTTTTGGCGGATTGCTTCGCGCAATTTGCGCATAACTTGCATGTAATATTCTTTATTGACCGTACTACCCTGTGGCAAGAACTCATAATGCACCACGCCCCTGCAATCAAAGAAAACTGTGAGCTCGGGCGTCCGGAACGCTGTTGGTCCTTCGCATCTTCTCGGCCCTCTAAGAACATTTTGTACCACCGATTAACGTTGCTTTGGTCAAAGGTAGCTTCACCATATGCCACAGTCAACATTTGGTATGCGTCAGCGCACTTTATTTTGTTTTTCACATAAAATTTGAGATTTTGATCCATTTTCTAAAATAAATAAAAATCGAAGACAAGTTAAAACACATCCAAGCACAACAGCTGTCAAAAATTAACTAAACATTAAAAATGGCCGATCTTGTCAGCATATGTAAGGGACATGAGTACCAACATAACGCTACAAAAATATCAAAAATCAAATACTAGTAGCCCGCGGAAATTAAAAATTACCGATATTTGTTGAACATACCTCGTATATATGGGGGATACATCTAAATCTGAACCGATTTTCCCCAAATTCTGTATTGTCTCTAAGTGTGTCACGAGACTGATCTTTGTCAGTTTTTATACAAATCGGTTCAAAATTTTTGCTATAGTGCACATACGCCAAATCGCAGGTAAATACAGTTGACATAATTCTTAGAAATACAAAAATTCATATTTATAAAATATTTTTGAAAATGGTGTTTTTATGTTGAAAAATCAAAAAAAATTTAATATTTTTTGTCATCGGAAAAAAATCGTAAAGATCTAAATTTTTTTCGCAAAAAATTATTAATGTCCTCTTTAAAAATAAAATAAAAAAGTTCCAATTACACTATGCAACAAAATTTTTGTCCAAGGGATGTGGATAAAAGTTTCTGGTGCAATTGGGTGTCACAAACAAGAAAAAAATATTAAAAAATTTTTTTTTAAATTTTTTTTTTTTAAAATCCACCTTTCATGGAAAGTACATTCAGTATGTGGACCATAATTCATCAAGTATAAGTCTGATTAAGCCGTGTTATGCCTCAAATTAAAGGGAATTATGGGTAACAATTGCTTCAAATATCGCTTTTACGTAGAGTCTTTGGTTTAGTAACAGTCGTCAAAAATATGAGAAAAAAATGTTTTTTTTTAAAAACACTTTTTCCTGGCACAAAAAAAACCATAAAAAATAGAAACATAAATCGAAAAAAATATTTTATCACATTTTTATAAAGCCAGCATGCTAAAGAAGAAAACACTGTCTATTTGAAAAAATCTATGGATAGATGTAAAAGTTAAGAGCCATTTTGTAAATGTTAGGGAAATTCAAAAAAATCTTGTTTCATATTTTTTCGTTTTTAAATGAGGTTTTTGCTTATATTGAATTCGCCATATGTGAGAGAGACATATAAGAGGCATTGCACTTGCATTTTATTTTATGAGGATTGATGTCAGACATTATAAAATTATAGAGAGGACGAGGTTTTATGGCCGTTCGATAAAACATGATATGCAATGTGAGAGCTATATTGGACGAGATCCGCTCAGATAGAGGGTCATTCAACAATATTTGTGGTTTTTTATTTATGAGGTTTCCATTCAGTTACGCCTTTTAGGGGCATTAACATCCCAGTCGTATATATATACAGGTAGTCAAATTATATGTACGCAATACAAAGTAGTACGCGGCAGTCTTGAAAATATTGGGTGTCCGCTTTCCAAGCAAACTATATGTCTGCTACAGTTACTGCAACTTATGAACCTTAAACCCGGAATTTATGAATGAAATTTTCATTAATAAATTAGTGTAATTCAGCGCCTTAAAGAGATAAGTCCATTTTCTGAAAAATATTACAAAGTTATATTTCGAAGTATGGGTAAAAGGCAAAGAACTTTTCAAAGTGTAAATGATCCCAGCAATTTCTGCTACATCTGCGGCAAATATTTAATTATACGAGTTAAAAATATAAACGAACCGTGGACACCTAGTATTTTGTGTAATTCGTGCCATGTAAATCTTACTCGATGGACTCGTGGAAGAATGCGGTAAGTACTTTAAAATTAATGTATTACAATGTTTTGTGGAATAAAACGTTTTAATTTTAGACATCACGTGCAATTTGGAATGCCAATGATTTGGAGACAACCATTCATTCACGATACGGACTGATATTTTTGTCTAAGTAAACAGATTGGAATAGGAAGGAGCATTCGCTGGAATTACGGTGAAGTAAAATTTGTCACTTTGCCAGTTGCACATTCGGAAACAATACAAACTCCCAAGTGTCCAAGTATAGCTAACAGCCTAATTACGGAAATATCATCAAGTTCAACTGAGTACTCAACTCTGAGCGATTCAAGTTTGAGTCAGAAGTCATCGCTTTTAACACAGTTTCAACTCATTGATCTAGTGAGAGATTTGGAACTGACCAAAGATAAGGCAGAACTACTTGCATCTGGGATGAAACAGTACAATATTTTGGGCCCAGATGTTAACATATCATATTATAGAGTCCGTGATATATCTTACAAGCAATTTTATACAACTGTGGATAACAGATGCAAGGACATTCCCGGATTGCTCGAGGAACTTAATCAAACATACAATTCAAAGGAATGGCGGTTACTTTTTGACAGCAGTAAAGAAAGTTTGAAAGCAGTTCTTTTACACAACGGAAATCAGAAACCGTCGATTCCCATTGCTCATGCTGTCAACACTAAGGAATCATACGAAACAATGGCTAAATTGATAAAATATATAAAATATGAACACGACTGGAAAATTTTTTCCGATTTAAAAGTAGTTGGTATGTTATGCCTTTGCGATAGCCGATATTAAGCTGGGGCTCTTTAAAAATTTTGTAAAAGCCTTAAGGAAAGATGGCAATTCAGTCTCATATTTAGTTTATTTAAATGTCTTTCTTTTCAAAAAATCGAAGAAGGAGTTTTTGATGGGCCTAAAATAAGGAAACTGATGAAAGATGTGAATTTCGAATCATATTTGACATCGGATGAAATTCCAGCATGGAGGTCGTTTAAGCTTGTAGTTTCCAATTTCCTTGGATCTAATAAAAGCCCGCAATATGAAACAATGATTAATGATTTGTTAAAAAATTATGAAAATATTGGTTAGAAAAATATTTTTTTATATTTATGTATATAACAAATATGTATGTATTCTTCTAACTTATTTGTCCCTTTATGTATTCCAACAGGTGTAAATATGTTCCTCAAAATTCATTTCTTGCATTCTCATTTAAACTTTTTCCCCGAGAATCTTGGCGACGTAAGTGAGGAACATGGCGAAAAGTTTCACCAAGAATTTGAGTCCATCGAGCGGCGTTACCAAGGACACTGGGATGAAAGAATGATGGGAGATTATATTTGGTTCCTCATTAGAGAAACCGATTCCGAAATCTACAAACGTCAACAAAGAACTCACAATTACTTCTAATGAAACTTGTTAATGTAAATAAACTCAAATGTACATAATATAAATAAAAGTAATAAATAAAATCGCTATTTAAACAGAAATTAAAAAAAAAAGATTTTTTGAAATTCTCTTACATTTATCAATATATTTTTTTCAAATAGGCATTATTTTCTTCGCTAGGATGCAAACTTTTAAAAAATAAAATAAAACATTTTTTTCATTTCTATTTTTTATGTTTTTGTTTGTCCCAGGTTTTTTTTTTTTTTTGAAAAAAATCAACTTTTTCCAATTTGTTTAATGACTGTTACTAAACCAATGTTTCTAAGTGAAAGAGATATTTCCAACGTATAACGTATTAACGTATAAGTCGACCTGATCTGGCATATCCTCCAAAGATTATAGTGCAAATACTAAGGGTGCCTTCGACGTACGTTCGAATAGTATTTTTAATAAAAAATTAAAAAAAAAATTATCCATAAAAAAATATGCCACAATCTATAAAAAAAAATAATTTTTAGGTCTAGGACACAAAAAAAATTTTTTGTTGTTGCGTAGTGTTATCGGTATAGAAACTGTATATTTACATTCGATCATTATGAAATTTGGCAGAGTCAAGTATCTTGATACAAGAATAAATATGTAGGTTTAAATGTGAAGAATTTCGATTGAGATTTACACCCCTATTCTCGACCGAGTGACAAGAAAATTTTTGTGATAGTAACAGCATTTGTGATAGTAAAAACAATTTGCTATTCTGGGTTTCAAATGTAAGCTCTTTATACCCTACACCACACTGTGGTACAGGGTATTATAAGTTTGTTTCACGGCAGATGTTTGTAACACCTGAAAATAAGTATACCGATCGACTCAGAATCACTAGCTGAGTCGATTTAACGATGTCCGTCCGTCCGTCCGTCCGTCTGTCCATGTAAAGTTGTTCGTCGACTACAGGTCGCAATTTCACTCCGATCGTTCTGAAATTTTGCAGTTTAGAGTATTTCGCGGCTGTTAAGATCGCTATTGAATTTGGTTGAAATCGGTTCAGATTTAGATATAGCTCCGATATATATCTTTCGTCCGATTTGGCCCTTTAGTCCTATAGAAGCTGTATTTTACATCCAATCGTTTTGAAATTTAGAATGGTAGAATTTCTTGACCAATGAACCAACATTGCCGAATTTGAAGAAAATCGGTTAAGATTTAGCTATAGCTCCCATATATATGTTTCGTCCGATTTGGCCCTTTAGTCATATAGAAGCTGTATTTTACATCCGATCGTTTTGAAATTTAGAATGCTAGAGTTTCTTGATCCACGAACCAACATTGCCGAGTTTGAAGAAAATCGGTTCAGATTTAGATATAGCTCTCATATATATCTTTCGTCCGATTTGGCCCTTTAGTCCTATAGAAGCTGTATTTTACATCCAATCGTTTTGAAATTTAGAATGGTAGAGTTTCTTGATCCATGAACCAACATTGCCGAATTTGAAGAAAATCGGTTAAGATTTAGCTATAGCTCCAATATATATGTTTCGTCCGATTTGGCCCTTTAGTCCTATAGAAGCTGTATTTTACATCCGATCGTTTTGAAATTTCAAATGGTAGAGTTTCTTGATCCATGAACCAACATTGCCGAATTTGAAGAAAATCGGTTAAGATTTAGCTATAGCTCCCATATATATGTTTCGTCCTATTTTGCTCTTTAGTCCTGTAGAAGCTGTATTTTACATCCAATCATTTTGAAATTTGTAATGGTAGAGTTTTTTTGATTCATGAACCAACACTACCGAATTTGAAGAAAATCGGTTAAGATTTAGCTATAGCTCCCATATCTATGTTTCGTCCGATTTGGCCCTTTAGTCCAATAAAAGCTGTATTTTACATCCAATCGTTTTGAAATTTAGAATGGTAGAGTTTCTTGATCCATTAACCAACATTGCCGAATTTGAAGAAAATCGGTTAAGATTTAGCTATAGCTCCCATATATATGTTTCGTCCGATTTTGCTCTTTAGTTCTGAAGAAGCTGTATTTTACATCCAATCATTTTGAAATATAGAATGGTAGAGTTTCATGATCCATGAACCAACACTACCGAATTTGAAGAAAATCGGTTAAGATTTAGCTATAGCTCCCATATCTATGTTTCGTCCGATTTGGCCCTTTAGTCCTATAAAAGCTGTATTTTACATCCAATTGTTTTGAAATTTAGAATGGTAGAGTTTCTTGATCCATGAACCAACATTGCCGAATTTGAAGAAAATCGGTAAAGATTTAGCTATAGCTCCCATATATATGGTTCATCCGATTTGGCTCTTTAGATACAATCGTTTTTATACCCTACACCACACTATGGCACAGGGTATTATTTAAGTATAAAATGTCCCAAAAGTAAAATTATGTAAAAAATATATACATATCAGAGTTATTCAATATTACGAGAGTGGTGTAGGGTATTATATAGTCTGCCCCGCCCGACTTTAGCCTTTCCTTACTGGTTTTGTATAATTTTCAATGATAGCAGTCACAACCCCAATAGCTCATAACAAGATATATTTTGTGTATAGAAAACTGTTTTTTCAGCGTTTTCTTGTTAGTGTTGTTATCGGAAAGGAAAAAAGGCGATGTCTGGATGCGGGATTTTTGCATCAGACAATTTACCTGACCCTGCGCTATGATTTTCTTACTTCAAAGACACATCTCTATTTGTTATATTATTATGCAATGTGGGGATATACATGATGGGGATTAATTAAGCATGGGTGCAGAAAGACCTCATATCTTCCAACATACATATTTCATGCTATTGTACATACATACATACATATGTATGTATATTTTTTGCCTGAAAAAATTTGGGGATGATTTGTTCATTTTCAATTTATTTTCGAATTTTTCCTATGTCATAATAAAAAAATCATGACATATTGGAAAATTTTGAATTTCAGTAGATTTCTTCATACACAAAAGCTTTTAATATTGTATTTTTTTCATTGGGCAGCAATGCCAACATTTTTTAAATTATAAAGCTTTCATTTTGTCACAGGAATTCCAGAATAGGTACATATTTAAAATTCCAATGATAAGAAATGTGATAGTAAAAACTCATAAATAATTATTGTTATGTATTCGAGAATAGCACCGTTACACGGGGCAAAATCGCCTTTTTTGATATGTTTGAATCGAAAGAAAATATATTTGTAAAACAAATTTTTAAATATTATACATTTCTGAGCAAATAAATTTTATTTGAAAATCAATAAAATATATGTGGAACGCATATGTTAATATATTACAACAAAATATATTTGCGAACTAAATTTATCAAATAAAATAGGTTTTTAAATACAAATAAAATTATTCTTTAGGAATTTATCCCAATATATTTTATTTAAAAAAGATTTTCAAAACTTTGCTGACTTTTTAGAATTTTAGTTAAAACGTTTCCTTGGTTTCGAATTGTACCTCCCAGTTACAATACCATATGCAGCATTAACTTCAGTTTAAATCAATCATTTTAAAATTTCTGAGTTAGTATTCTAAGTCATCATTTCTTGTCAATCCTTCAAGTAATTTATTTTGATCCACTATTATACGATTTAAATTATTATTATTTTTTATTTTTACGAACTTTAAAAATGTCTTAAAAAATAACTTTGAATTTATAAAAATTTAACACAACGTATTTTTTGAATTCCTAAGTGCAAATAAATATTTGTTTCGGAAATGATAGTCCCAAATAAGAACATACTGGGATGTAAACAAAGATTTGTTTAGAATAACATTTTCCCAAATATATACTTTTTGTGTGTACCCAATATTATATGTGTAGAGTGTACCCTAAACACATATATGTTTCAAGCCGAATATGTTTGGGACAATATACTACAGAAGCGATTTTTTTTCAGCGTGTAGATATAGCCTCCATATATGTGTTCCTTCCGATTCGGCATCTAAACGCTATTAAGTTTGTATTTTACCTCTAATTATTTTGAGATTTTGCGCAGAGGATTTCCTATATCCAAGGACGAGCACATATTTTGCCTTTCTTTACTATAGAAAAAGTATTTTCCATTTCATAATTTTGAAATTTGGAAAATGGGGCTTCTTAATCCGAGAATGGTTTCAAGTTTAGATAGTTTCGAAATATATGTGTGCTTATTTTGCTCTGACATATAATCGGCTCCGCCCGACTTTAGCCATTTCTTACTGGTTTTTGATGTCTTTTAATGTAAAGTTCTGTAACTCTAATGAAAACATCCGTTAAAGAACCTCCTCCATTAAATTAAGGGTATAACAAGCACCAAGGGAGATGGGTTGAATACGAATGAAGGTATTCCCCTACATGCACATAATTAATGTATGTGTTGACCATAGTGCATATGAGATACTTCTCCTGTTAACAAGCCTCCCAATGCTACAGTTTAGATCAAGATTATTCAAGGTATATAATAATGTGTTTGGCATACAGGTATGCAGGACGTCTTCTGTCCAAGTAAAGACGCCGTGATATATTACTTTATATCAAGGAAATCTTCAGTAAAGGGCTTCTCTTATTCGCAACCTGTGTATATAAAACCTGTAAAGAAGGTCTAAAGTGGGGAAGGGTCAGCTATACATAATATAAGTTAGAAGAAGTAAGAAGTTTAATCAATATTATTTTCTTGTGATTCGAACTTTTCAAAAGCGTGTGTTTTAGAGCGTTTAGCTTCAAAATCGGGATATGTGAATGGACAATATGAATAGAGGAAAATATCAGCAAATGGACAAGCATTCGGTCCATCCATTGAAAATTATAATGCCATGTGTATTAATATTTAAGGTTGGTGCTTTTTTATGTTTCTATTTCGAATACTTACCATTTCTTAGTATCAAAACTAGTAGATCACATTGAGCGATATGTCTATTACTCCACTTACTTTAAACTGACCATGTATGCACTGTGCATTGCTTTGTGTCCCCCTGCACATGTGTGCGTGTAACATCTGCATGGTATTCCATTCCGAATACCACATATCTCCCATCAAAATAAAAATCTGGAATGGAATGCTTTTTCACAAAACAAAACAAAAAACATGTCTGTGTTTTTGAAAGAATTGAAAACGAAACAAAAACTCGAAGAGAATGTCGGCCGTCAGAAAATACAAATCCACTGCGAAATCAACTCAACTCACCCAGTGTTTGGACATGACACTACAATCACTGCCAACACAAAAATACAAATTGAAGTATATCTTTAAGGTTTTTTTTTTGTTGTGGAAAATGTGTTCATGTTTTTTCTCAATTGTTTTTATAAAAACCAAAAAAAAAATTTGTGAGATATAAACAATTGGCCTCATTGCGTGGAAAGTTTCAGTAGTGGTCACAGAGGAATTTCGTTGTGTTCCCTAACGAGGAGGAAAATAAAATGTCAGCCATTTCAGAGGGATACAGGCGAAATTGTCCGTGCAATTGTCCTTTGGATTTTGACAGACAGAGTGAGTGAAAAAAAACAAAGTCGTTGCTGAGTTTTGAATATTTTTGTTAAGAATTGTATTTAATTGAATGTGTATTTAAAAATGACATTAAAAAGAGTTTATAACAGTGAGGGTTATAAAGTCTTTTTAAGAGGTGGTCTGAATTTCGGGCCAAAAGCCGAAGTATTATACTCTGTACCCGGTTGGTAATGGATATATTAACTATTTTTAAAATAACAATAATTTGAATTTAAAATCTTTAACAAATTCTCAAATTTAAAAATGTACCTACTATTTGGCATTTCCACTCCCAGCTATTTAGTTATTTGTTTAAATTAACATTAATTGGAATTCAAAACGGTTAATATGTTATCAAATTTAAAATAGTCCCTATATGACTGCAGTACTTCTTCCGCTAATTAGTGCTTTGACTTCAGAAACATTCATTATCTTTTCTGATAGGTTTATTTATTTGAAATTCATTGTTGAAATGGAATTGATTGCGTTTTACTGCTGCTGGTTTGCACATATACACGTGCGACTCTTCCATGTCTTTTCTTCCCACAGGAACGAAATTTTGCAAATAACTTCCGTCACATCTAAGAAAAATCACTGAAATTTAACACTTCCTACCCACAGCTGTGGTCCGAGTTCTTCCCTTGACTGGTCGTGTGAAGAATGGTGTACTTTAAAGTGGCAAAAAATGAGAGAAAGTAGAAGAAAACCCACATCCTGGTATTAGGGATGTCATCACAGATACATGGTTACTTCTGGGGAAACAAGTATGATAATCTCAGACTACAAGTGGAGCGCCTAGATGAACGAGTGTCCTCACATTCATAGAAATATGATATTGCATTAGTTATTTTATGTCGGAGATCTTTGAACAAACGGCAACAAATTTTGATGTCTACATATATGGTAGACTATTGTCATTGATACAACAGTAGTCCTTCCCCGAGGAGAAGATATAGTAACACCCATTATTTATTTGAATTGTATCTAAAAACTGACCTAGCTAGTCTAGTAATATAAAAGACTATAAAGAGGGATCAAGTCTCGTCGTTTTACTCTTGTCGGTCGGTGGTCACAAAACAAGGGCATATACGTTAGTATTGAATGAATTCTCAGTAAGGCCAGATTCCCTTATATGCATATCCAAATTGTATGTTTTCTTGTGTAATAGCCTATATCGGAAGTTGACCAAATATCAAATGGCAAGATATATGGGGTGAATTATTCCTTTTCCAAACAGTGAAGTGAGTATTATAACCAAATAAGCTTCTTGAACTAAATAAACTTCAGAAAAAAGCAAAAATCATAATACGTACTAATTTTAGAACAAATAAGAAAGTTTCAGTCGGGTAAACCGACTAAGGTATATCTTTGTGAGTAATGTAATATGGTATGGCTGGTTGATACCAGAATGTTGCGGGGTACCACAAATAGCTGGACGAAAAAGCCTATTTTTCGCCGATCAGTAAATATGTACAATGTTTTGCACATAAACAAATTTTGTTATATTATTGTTTTAAGAAGACCATAGACCAGTAAGGAAAGACTTAAGTCGGGCAGTGGGTACTATATGATACCCAAGATCACTCTAGCAAGATTGTTATGTTTTAATAGAAAAACAATGTATTTGGAACAGAAATTTTTAAATATTACATATTTCTGAATAAATAAATTATGTCATTAAAATTTATTTGGAGCGTATATTACACAAAATAGTATTTGCGAAATAACATTCTCAAGTAAAATATGTGTTTACAAACAAATAATATTATTGTTAAGAAAGTTCTTCATATATATTTTATTTAAAATAATTTAAAACTTAACTGAATTTTTCGAATTTCAGTTTTATTTTTCTTGATTGCGTATTATGTCTTACAGTTTAAAATTGCTTTAACATTAGTTTTAAAGCACTCATTAATTTCTAAATATTCAAAGTCAACATTTCTTGTCAATTAATCGAGCAATTTATAGTTATGCAAGATTATACGATTCCAACTATAAACGAACTTTACGAAGATTTAAAATTTCTAAAATATTTATTTTGGATTATTGATAAACTTGCATTAAGTTTAAGGTATCGATGTATTTTTTAAATACTTAAAACAAATAAATCTTTATTTCGGAAATAATAGTCCCAAACAAAATAATAATTGGGTGGAAACTCAAATTTGTTTAGAACAATATCTACACAAATATAAAGGGTTTTCCAACAAGAGGTGTTATTTTGGTATTCAAAGAAAAATGCAATTTTTTGTTTTGTTTTGTTTGTGGAATGTATGCCGTTAATAATGAAAAACAACATGAACCAAATGGCCACCATGACCACGCTTACAGGACCATATCCTTTTCATGAAATTTTCCATAACCAAATCGCAAAGTGGCTGCCCTATGTCCTCGATAGCCTCACGATTTCTATCTTTGAGGTCTTGAATCGACGCTAGGCTGTTGGCGTAGACCTTATCTTTCACGTGGCACCATAGGAAGAAGTCGCTAGGTATTAAATCACAAGATCTCGGTGGCCAATTGTGATCACCTCTTCCAGAGATAACACGGTCTGGAAACCTTTCCCGAAACAGATCAATGGTTTCGCTGCTTGTGTGGCACGTAGCGCCGTCTTGTTGAAAGTAAACGTTGTCCAGATCAATACCATCCAACTCCGACCATAAAAAATCATTAATCATCTTTCGATTGCGCAATCCATTCACCGCAACTGTTAATCCAACCTCATTTTCGAAAAAGTAAAGTCCGATGACCCCGCCGGACCATAAACTGCACTAAACAGTCACACTGTTGAACCGTGTTCAACAACATTTAGATTAAGTACTTTTAACTAATGAATTAATGAATAACATGAAGAAATAATTGAATTTAACAGTCTTTTCGTAATTAAGTTTCGTTAAGTATCTATGTGATAGTGGAAGCTCTTCGTCCAGTTGAGAGAATATGAAAAAGCTTTTACTCAATTGGACTAAGAGCGTCCATCTTGAAATCAATTTTCCAGCTTCGTTTTGTTTGGTGAGGTTCCTGGATTGATTAAAACTTCACTTTTGCTGCGTCATTTACTAGGGTAAGAAGCTCGCGCTCTACGGCGCTTTGTTTGAACTACGTTCAAACATTTCATACATACTTCAATAAATCCAACTTGAATTACAAATTAAAATCTTCACTTGTCTTATTATTTATTTTATTTTCATACGAAAACCAAACTTTGCAATCTGTGAGAGAACATCGATTAAAAGTATACAGTCCACTTACAGCAACTCACAGATTTGTACACACACGTTGAGGATGGAGAGGCTTCTCAACAATAACTTTTGGGTTTTCCGAGCCCCAGACAGTTTTGCTTGTTGACGTAGTCACCGAGGTGGAAATGGGCCTCACCAGTCAAGATGATTTTTCGATGATTTTCGGTTTTTTCGAATTTTAATAATTTCATTGCGTTGTTGAATCGTGTATTGTTCCATTTTTATACCCTACACCACACTGTGGTACAGGGTATTATAAGTTTGTTTCTTGGCAGATGTTTGTAACACCTAAAAATAACACAGCTAGACCCACCTCTAAGTATACCGATCGACTCAGAATCACTAGCTGAGTCGATTTAACGATGTCCGTCCGTCCGTCCGTCTGTCCATGTAAAGTTGTTCGTCGACTACAGGTCGCAATTTCACTCCGATCGTTCTGAAATTTTGCAGTTTAGAGTATTTCGCGGCTGTTAAGATCGCTATTGAATTTGGTTGAAATCGGTTCAAATTTAGATATAGCTCCCATATATATATTTCGTCCGATTTGGCCCTTTAGTCCTATAGAAGCTGTATTTTACATCCAATCGTTTTGAAATTTAGAGTGGTAAATTTTCTTGATCCATGAACCAATACTACCGAATTTGAAAAAAATCGGTTAAGATTTAGCTATAGCTCCCATATATATGTTTCGTCCGATTTGGCCCTTTAGTCCTATAGAAGCTGTATTTTACATCCGATCGTTTTGAAATTTAGAATGGTAGAGTTGCTTGATCCATGAACCAACATTGCCGAATTTGAAGAAAATTGGTTAAGATTTAGCTATAGCTCCCATATATATGTTTCGTCCGATTTTGCTCTTTAGTCCTGTAGAAGCTGTATTTTACATCCAATCCTTTTGAAATTTAGAATGGTAGAGTTTCTTGATCCATGAACCAACACTACCGAATTTGAAGAAAATCGGTTAAGATTTAGCTATAGCTCCCATATATATGTTTCGTCCGATTTGGCCATTAAGTCCTATAGAAGCTGTATTTTACATCCAATCGTTTTGAAATTTAGAATGGTACAGTTTCTTGATCCATGAACCAACATTGCCGAATTTGAAGAAAAGCGTTTAAGATTTAGCTATAGCTCTCATATATATGTTTCGTCCGATTTTGCTCTTTAGTCCTGAAGAAGCTGTATTTTATATCCGATCGCTTTGAAATTTAGAATGGTACAGTTTCTTGATCCATGAACCAACATTGCCGAATTTGAAGAAAATCGGTTAAGATTTAGCTATAGCTCCCATATATATGTTTCGTCCGATTTGGCCATTTAGTCCTATAAAAGCTGTATTTTACATCCAATCGTTTTGAAATTTAGAATGGTAGAGTTTCTTGATCCATGAACCAACACTACCGAATTTGAAGAAAATCGGTTAAGATTTAGCTATAGCTCCCATATATATGTTTCGTCCGATTTTGCTCTTTAGTCCTGTAGAAGCTGTATTTTACATCCAATCCTTTTGAAATTTAGAATGGTAGAGTTTCTTGATCCATGAACCAACACTACCGAATTTGAAGAAAATCGGTTAAGATTTAGCTATAGCTCCCATATATATGTTTCGTCCGATTTGGCTCTTTAGATCCAATCGTTTTTATACCCTACACCACACTGTGGTACAGGGTATTATTTAAGTATAAAATGTCCCAAAAGTAAATTTATTTAAACAATTTATACATGAATTACAAAATTTATATATCAGAGTTATTCAATATTACGAGAGTGGTGTAGGGTATTATATAGTCGGCACCGCCCGACTTTAGCCTTTCCTTACTGGTTAGTAATGGCGTAGTTTCTACTTGTCAAATGTCAAAGAATAAAAGCTTCAAAAGTGACAGCTACCGAAATACCGGGTGATTCAAAATAACACCTCTTGTTGGAAAACCCTGTACAAAATTCGTTGCCAAAACAAGTTTTGACATCTTAAAAACTCTTTCTCTTTTGTATCAATGTTTATAACAATGCTATTCTTTCATTTTTAACATAGAAATAATTTCTAAATTTGTATACGCTGTGCGTCCTGCTAGAATATTATAAGCAGATCTCTTTTCAAAATAATATTTAGGTCGGTTATTCTGGATTTTTTGGTTTTCCACCTATTTTCTAAAATATTGAGATATTTGTTAACTCCATTTAAGAAATATACTTATGCCTTTTATTCCAGAATCAATCAAAACCTTGTAACAATGAATGGGCTGATTTAAAATGATCTTATCGACATTCACTGCAGCACACATCGTTCTCTTAATGATTGCCCCTATACCATCTATTTATTTTTTCCAATTTATACCGAAATTTCTGCTTTCTATTATTTAATTTCATACTTGAAATAAAATAAATAAATAGACCATATTTTTAAATCAATTAAAAATTATTTACGGTCTTTGCGTAACGGGTGTGACAAATCTTAGAATGCAAATTCTAGCATAAATATTGCACTGATACCGAAGCATTTTTATTTACTTTATACTATATAACCTTGACCTAACTTACACAAAAGATGATATCTATATAAAATGTATTAAATTTAACTCTTTTTATATTTTCTGTATCGGATGTGACAAACAAAACACTCCAAGATACAAAATCGTTTGCAGGCACTGAATATTTGCCAAAAGTTACGAATTTTACACTAAACTACACTTAAGGATGCGTACTTTCTTGTAGTCAAAGACAAATTTCAGAAAATAAAAAATATGTCGAAAAATCGTTCATGTCAGTTCAACAGTAAAAGTAGTGCCTCCAAAAATTTTATAATAACCTATAGAAACTCATTGGTAGGAAAACTACCTAAATTTAATCAACTTTTCACGAATTCGTGATGTCCCTTATGGGATATTTTTTGCAAATATCAGATTTATTTGTTTATGTGTGATGGGTCAGTTTATGTGGAATCACCCATATAGCATCATCGGTCTAAAAGAAGAAGTATGTTTTATAGGTAAGGAATAAAGAATGGGATGCCAGTAGTAGTGTAGGTTATTATATGATCAACTTGCCTCGATTTTGAACTTTTCTTACTGTTTTTTCTAAAATTTCAAATATTTTAACGATTTACTGACATTTTTAAATACAATTAATTAATTGGTAACACTTCAAGTGCCGACTCCTGTAAATTTAGCATGCAAATTACTATCCCAGCATATTGTAGTGAGTTTGCAATAAAATTAAATGAATATAAAACAATTTTCAATACTAGACAACAGCTTTTTATATAACAACTGTGTTTACATCACGTTTCCAATGGGATAGTCAATTCATTTCTTGTCCTTGCATTCCTACATCCCTAAAACCTAATCATAACACCGACCCTCAAACATGCTCGTACATGGCAACACACACCACACACCGCACACACACTCTGCTACAAACATACATAGGTGCATACTTCAGGTTTTATAATGTAACCATATGAGAGGAAACACATAGCCACACAAACGCACACACACCCCAATGCTGCCAGCCGCACTAAACAAAAATTCCAATGATGCAAAGATCCACACTCACTCACACTGTGAAAAAAGAGCGCCTTACACCCTCTCAAAAACACTCACGCTCGGTTGACGTTCGTTGTCGTGGCTGCCGACAACATTTGTTCGGGTACTAAACCATAAAACTAAGCCAATATTGTCGAACACAAGCATAGTACGAATACGAGTACTACCACCGCCCAACCACTCACACCGCCCACGTGGTGGTCGCCGCTACAAAAACAATCAAACATTCAAACCAATAACAACACCAACTGAGGCTTATTTTGTAGCCGCTGTTACGGTTGTTGTTGTTGCTGCTGCTGCTGTGGCTGAATATTTTCGAAATGAAAACAATGAAATCAAAATGGAAAAAAATAAAAAATAACGAATTGAAATGAAATGGCAATGCATTAAATCACAAACAAAAAAACTCTACAATTCATACTCAGATATATGTACTCACGCACACACATCCTTACTCATGTATCGAAATCAAATAAATTGATTGATTTATCAAACAAACAATACCAAAAAGTCGCAAAGAGAAAAAAACCCAAAACACAGACCGATGGAGACGAAAGCATATTACAATATTTCATATGTTATCGATAGCGATTTGGTGGCATGTGACACCGGTTGGCGGGGATGGGGGGGCAAAATAAAGTTGGGGTTAACATATCAATAACAGACACACACACGCCCACGCACACTCACACTCACAATCACACTCACTCACTCCGCCGCCACAACAGACGCACATGTCAATATAATCTGACACAAGAATTTCATAGAAAAAAAGTTAAACACATGTACGAGTATATAGTTATACTGATGAATGTTGCGAGTCTGTTCGTATTGAGTCATCCATATTGACATTTAGACAGGCTAATTATCAATAAAGACTTTTTTGTTGAATATTTTAACATTTCAAGTATTCAATTATTTTACTATGATCACACAAAGAACAGAGAAAAAAAACTTGTATCATTAATATATGTATTTTAATTTGGCTTTTTTTATTCACAATTTTATAAGCATATGTGATGATATTTCCCCATGGATGAAAATTACGTTAAGTGGACATGCGGTATTGTTTTTGCAAGATTTTATAAATAATTATAATTAAATGGAATATGTAATGCTAAAGAAGGCCTAATTTCAGTTATTATTGGAACCCAGAACACGATGTAATGTTGTGTAAAATAAACGTGTTTTGTTAGGTAAATATTATTACTTTTTTTTTAATATTTAGAATTGCAATTACAGTGAAATCAGCCGATTTTAAAACATATACACATTTCCTTGGAAGCTAAATGGAAAATATTTTCCATTTAGTCTGTGGACCGCTGTAGTGTCATGGTGCGAATGACTAATATTATTTATTGCTATGGAATTGATAACAGTCATACGTCACCATTTGCACCGACGATGTTCGGTTATACGAGTATTTTGCCGTTACTACGAGTAAATAAAGTGTTTCATATGAAACATCTCACTTATACAGAGAAGGGAGTGGCGGTAACGTTAATTCGTGCAAAAAGGCACATTTTTATGATTTTTTGTGACGAAACGGTATTTTTTTTTAGATTGAAACCAATTGTACATTCAAGTCTAACTATCAAAATTTATTGCGTAAAATTTTCATAAAAAAAATAAAAAATATGGCAGCATTTAAGCAGAAGCTTCTCGAAAAAAAGTTGAATTGCAGTGCCCCTCATAAAAAAAATTAATTTAGTTAGTTAGTCGTTATAGCCAGGTAACGCTGTCGAGTTTTTTTTTCGAAATTTAAATTTCTCAATTTTTGGGAACACATTGAAATGAAAAACAAGTAAGAAAGTTTCAGTCGGGTAAACGGACTAAGGTATACCCTCACTTTGTAAGTAATGTAATATTGAACGCTAAAGCAGCCTCAGCGGCTCTATTGCTGCGCCTGTCCACAGGTGCAGTAGACATCGTCCTGATACAGGAGCCCTACGCAGTGGGAGGAAGGGTGTGCGGTATCAGGACACCCAACTTTAAACTGCTTGTGGCCAACTGTGAAGGCACTCCAAGAACCTGCATTTTGGCCAGGAAAGATCTAAGTATCTTTCTCCTGGCTAATTTAAGTGGTAAAGACCAAACATCTGCTAGTCTGGAGATTGGTAATCGCATATATTGGGTGGTCTCCAGTTACTTGCCTTATGAAGCTGTAGTACCGACTGCTCTATTCAGGGAAGTAGTAGAAGAAGCAACATCTGACGAGGTCGAGCTGATTGTTGGCGCAGACACGAACGCTCATCATACTATCTGGGGTAGTACGGATATAAACAATAGGGGTGATTCGCTTCTTGACTTTATTCTAACTATCAATCTTAGTATTTGTAACATAGGTAATAAACCGACCTTTACAATTAAAGACAGACAAGAAGTACTCGACGTAACGTTTGCTACTGACCGGCTGTCAGACAAAATTATTGGGTGGAATGTACTGGACGACCACTCATTCTCAGATCACCATTATATTGAGTTCAAACTCGCTGAAAAAGCGCCTGAACCTGCCGTCCACAGAAATGTGAGAAAGACAAAGTGGCACCTGTATGAAAAGAATTTCAAGAAAGTCCTCAACTCCAAACTTCTGTACGAACCGAATGACAAAGCCGGTCTGGATCATCTGGTCGAGCATATCACCACATCATTCAATAGTTCCCTTGAAGAAGCCTGTCCAAAAACAAGGTATAAGGGTAAAACTAAACCCCAATGGTGGACTTCTGAGCTAACGGCTATGAAAAAGACCTGCAACAAGCTATTCAACAAGGCTAAATCTACAGGGGTCGCTAATGTTTGGGATGCCTATAAAGAGCAACTCAAGATCTATAAGAAGGAGCTTAGAAAGGCGCAAAGACGCTCTTGGTATACCTTCTGTGGCGAAGTGGAATAAGTGGCGAAGATCCAGAATAAGCTGGGCTATTAATAGCTTTGAGCCCTTCAAGTCACCTGGACCAGACGGCATCACTCCAGCAGAAATGCAGAAAATGTTGAAATACATTATCCCCTGGCTGGAGAAAATTTATGTAGGCTGTATCAGGCTTTCATACATCCCGAATCGATGGAGGGATACCAAAGTGGTATTCATACCAAAAGCGGGGAAGATATCACACACTAGGCCAAAAGACTTCAGACCAATTAGCCTATCCTCCTTCCTATTGAAATGTCTGGAAAGACTTTTAGATTATTTCATTAGGAAAAACCTGGATACAAAACTCCTGTCAGTGAACCAACATGCTTACAATAAGGGGAAGTCTACAGAATCAGCCCTGCACGAACTTGTGAGCACTATCGAATCGTCCCTGCATTTCAAGGAATTCACCATGGTGGCATTTCTTGACATAGAAGGGGCTTTTAACAACATTCACTCAGATGCAGTAATTGCGGCATTGTCACATCTTAATGTTAACTCTAGTTTGATCAGACTAATTCAAAGTCTGCTCAACAGAAGACGCATAACAGCATGTCTTGGGTCCACAACTCTAACAAGGTTTGTAAACAGAGGGACCCCACAAGGGTGAGTACTGTCTCCACTAATTTGGAACCTAGCGGTGAATGAAATCCTGCTAGATCTAGAACCTTGTGGATGCAAGGTCGTGGCATATGCGGACGACGTTGCAATCGCAGTAAGTGGCAAATTCGAAAACGTCCTCCAAGACATTCTACAGGTGGCTCTGAACAAATTGGCCAGAAGCAGCGGTTTGGGCATAAACCCAAACAAGGCAGAATTGGTTCTCTTTACTAGGATGAATAAAGTTCCACATGTGCACCCTCCACCTCGGATAAATGGAACAGATCTAGTCTTTTCTGAAAGTGCAAAATTTTTAGGAATAATTCTAGATAGAAAACTGTTATTTAGACTTAATGTATTGGAACGTGTATGGAAGGCTAACGTCGCCTTATATTCCTCCAAAAAGGCTGTAGGGTCGCGGTGGGGCCTCTCTCCTAAAATCGTCCACTGGATATATATAGCAGTAGTTCGTCCTATACTGCTATACGGCATTGTGGTATGGTGGACGGCAACTGACAAACTAACCATCACCAACCTACTAACAAAGGTTCAGAGAACTGCCTGCCTGAGCATAAGCGGAGCCTTAAGGACTACAGCGACCGAGTCTCTACAAGCCCTACTCCATATACTGCCGATTAATATTGTGGCGAGAGAAGTTGCAACCAAAGCGGCAATAAGATTAAACTGCCTATCAATGTGGAGGTACAAAAACTACGGTCACATGAGAATATCAAAGTGTAGTGCTATGGTAAAGTCCGAGTGGACTATATACCAACGGTGTACACCTTCGAGAGAAATTACATCACTATGATTCCCGCGAGAGATGAATGGGTTGGAAGAAAACCAGGTAATAGAAACCATCTCCACTTTTACACGGATGGTTCGAAGCTTGATGAAAAGGTTGGCTTCGGAGTACACTGTGCAGAGCTTAGATTGGATATAGCTCACAGACTACCAGATACCTGCAGTTTCTATCAAGCCGAAATAATGGCAATATGGGAAGTAGCCAAGTGGCTGAGTCGCAACATAGTAACCAACACTGGCGTTGTCATTTACTCGGACAGCCAGGCTGCCATCAATTCTCTGGAGGCAACATCCCTAAATTCACAAACAGCCCTCGACTGCCGCAGATCTCTTAACGAGATGGCTGAGCAGTTTAACATACACCTCATATGAGTGCCTGGGCATAGGGATATCCCGGGGAACTGCAAAGCCGATGAACTTGCTAGGAAAGGGACGACATTACAAATTCTCGAAGAATTTGCATACATTGGTGCGCCACTATCCACGTGCAAGCTTTGGCTTAGGCAAGAGGCAATCAGGCAGTCCAACGAAAGATGGACAGAAATCGGCACCTGCAGAGTAGCTAGACAAATCTGGGCAAGGTATGACCTGAGAAGATCAAAATATCTCCTCGCACTAGAGAGGCAAAGATTGTCTACGTTAGTATCAGTTCTGACGGGACACTGCTTGATCGGCGAACACGCCAAAAGATTGGCACATCTCCACAGCTTCTGCAGAAGCTGTGGAGATGAGGAAGAAGTGGAGAGCATTGAGCACTTGCTATGCGACTGTCCCGCTCTGAGTAAACGACGACTGGAAATACTGGGGTCGGCTTTTCTAGGCAGCCTAACAGATCTTTCCAGTACCGATATTCGTAATATCGACAAATTTGTATATCAAACAGGTTGGTTTCGATGAGGGGCATTTCAGCCCGTGGTAACACTAGGGACCTAAACTGGTCTATGTGAGCTTGTATAAAAAATACGGCTGCCACCCTAACCTAACCTAACCTAATATTGAATATTACACAAATTATTCTGTCAATTTTTGTGGGAGGTGCCAGAAGGGGTTTAAGAAATACACCTATATTTCGCTGAACAGTAGATACTTTAAATACATTGCACTGTGCCGAATTGTAACCGTTTATATGGACTGGTATATTAACGTTGAGATATTAAATTTTAGTATAATTCGGCCATTTTGTGTGGGATGTACAAAAAGGGGCGTTGTGATAACGCTCATTTTTCACTGGACTATAGGCATTATAAAAGCATTACGAGCGCCCCAGTAGGTGAGTTGGTAGCGAGCTCGCCTATGAGTTTGGGGGTCGTGGGTTCGATTCCCACCAGAGGCTCTGGTCTGTCGCAACAAAAATTTACAAGCAACATGGTCTTTGTCACCCGGCTTCTCCCTGGACCGTAAAATTAGAATATAAATTAACTTTGTATTGTAATTCATATAAATAAATAAATAAATAAATAAAAGCATTACACTGTACAAAATTTCAAGTAATTGTAAACTGTTAACTTTTGGTGCAAAATGGTACCTTTGTGGGAGAGGTACCAAAAGGGGCGTGACAATAACCCATTTTTCAATGGGCTGTAGGCGCTATAAAAACATTACGCTGTATAAAATTTCAAGTATTTTTATACACTGGTATTAATGTTATAAGCTGTTAACTTTTGGTGCAAAATGGTGTATTTGTGTGGGAGGTACCAAAAGGGGCGCGGCAATAACGCCCATTTTTCACTGGACTGTAGGCACTATAAAAGCATTACACTGTACAAAATTTCAAGTATTTCTAAACACTGGTATTAATGTTATAAACTTTTAACTTTTAGTGCAAAATGGTGCATTTGTGTGGGAGGTACCAAAAGGGGCGTGGCAATTTCGCCCAATTTCCTCGAGTTGATAGCAAATAACAAACTAATACTATGTGTGGAATTTCAGAAGATTCGAATACGTATAATAGCAGTTATTAAAGAATCAATATTTTACAACATTTTAACCCTTTGTGGGGGAGGTACCAGAAGGAGTGAACCAATATGGCCCATCTTCGAACTTAGCCGGAGATAGAGAAAAATATTACCACCTTCGAAATTTGAAGTCAATCGGTTACTCCTTTCGAGAGTTATCGTCCGCACCAGCCAGCAGACAGACAGACAGACAGACGGACGGACATTGCTCATTCGACTTAAAATGACCCAAAACGGATTTCCGCCGAACATACTTGGGGTCTTAGGTCACTCCTTCGATGTGTTACACTTCTTTCGGTAGCAAATTATATATACCCTCGTCACACTAAAGTTAGGTTATAATGAGATTTTTGCGAGAAAAAATCGACTAATTAGTTATTGTTAAATAAAAAAAAAAAATTATAAAAAAAACTCGCCAGCGTTACCTCGTAATTTATGTTGAGATATAGTGTTAACAATTTCAAAAACATCGGTGCAGAAGTTTTTGAGTTATAAGGGGCACCGTCTTTCTGATGTATTGAGTCACATATGAGGCGCTGTTGCTGAGACTGCTGTTGCTTCCTTGGTTTTGCTATTTTCGCAAAATATGCTTGAAAGGTTCTCTATTGAGAAAAAAAATTTAAAAAATGCAAAAAAAAATGTATAAACATTAACCCGCCCAATGTAGATCGATATAGTAAATTTTCATTGTTAAGAATTTTAGTATAAATATAAAAAAACTGCAAAATGTCGTACAAATCGAATGTAAAAAGTGGACTTGAAGGTATAAAGAAAGACATTTGAAAGCGACCTCTATATGACATGAATGTCACTCTATGTGACATTCATGACATACGACTTGATTTAGTGGAAAAAGTGCTCCAAAATTGGGTTCATCGAATTCGTTCCTGCAGAAAAAGTCGTGGAGGCCATTTGAATGACGTTTTATTTAGAACTTAATTGTATCGATTGTACTTCACATTAAATAAAAAACTTTTGAATTTCCTTAACAATAAGTGTGTTTTTTTCCAAAGAAATCATATCACTCTTATTGGAAAACACTGTACTTTTATATGCCTAGAGTCCTGAGAAAGGTGAACATTATTGACATGCCCCTTTTGGTACCTACTACACAAATAGACCATTTTGCATCAAAAGTTAACAGCTTATAATTTGCAATTAATGCAATTTAAATTTATAATAATTTAAGTAAGACAAAAAATAAATATATTTACGAATATTTATTTGGGCCTGAAGGTAGGGGGTTCTTAAATCGGTTTACCAGACTGAACATTCTTACTTGTTGAAACATAAATTTCTATAACGACAAGAACTAGCCTCGCACCAAGATTAAAGCTTCAACCCTTTGTCTGTTACGCCCTTTCAGAATTAAGGTAACCTTGTACAGATTTTAGGCGAGACACATTGACAGATTAAAATTAAAGAAAAATATTGACAATTTTTTTAGAATAATATTAGCCGGAAAAATAATAGCTGGAACAACAGCAAATAATCGAATTTGCAATGAATTTTAAACATAAATGGTTTTTGCGTACTTTTTCACGATATATGCAAATATGCCGTTTGTATAAAATATTCAAGAATAAATATGTGTATATTTAAATAATTTTTGACGAAACAAATTTGCGTGTTATCGGTTTTGCCGTACAACTATCCTATAAAAATATACAGTTCCGCTGTTTATTAATGACATACAAGATTGAGGATTATCCTTTTGGTTAGAGCATATAAACAAGTAGTTCGGTCGGGCAGAATTTTATATACCCTCCACCATTGATTGCATTCAATTCTATAAACGAAAAATCTTTGGAAATTAAGCAAATCAGGAAACGATATTGTTCTTTTTTGTTTTAGTAAATTATTTAAAAAACGATTACTGAATTTTTTTTCCAATCTTTTCAGAGAATTTGGCCCCTATGGCTTAGGTTAGGTTAGGTTGAATAGTGGAGACGTTTAAAACGTCTCATGTCCATGGACATACACTTAAGCCATTAGTTCGGCCTGTTGTGCGCTCCTTATTTATGATTTTCATACCCCACGGATTACAGAAAATCGGTACTAGACAAGTATTTTCTCAGTATCTTCCAGTCATATCCTCTGAGATGAGTCAAGTCTGGCAATATGTCGGAACCGAAATATCGGGATCTTGCATGTGTGAAAGCTGGGCAGTGACACAGAAAATGTTCTATCGTTTCGATGTTGCACTCGTCGTTTTCAGCTAGTCCTATGCGATGAAGATGTACCTGTAAGCTTGAGTGTCCCGTTAGAACACTTATCATCTTACTAATCTCGATCTTGTTTAGTTTCAGTAAAACTACTGGTTTTGTTCTCAGTTGGGTCACCCCACAGTATTTTTGCAGTTGCTCTCTTCCACACAGTTTTGTGAGCCATCACTGCCCAGTGCTTCAACTCATCCTTCGTGGCTTCGAAAGGTTTCCAATTTTCCAAGTTTGTTACTCGAAGTTATCTGCCCTTTGAAGCCAAGCTGTTTGCTCGTTCATTGCCAGTTACTCCGTTGTGTCCCGGTACCCATAAAATACGCAGTTGACCATGGACTGAGTAATTATTTATCGTTCTTTTACAGTCTAACACGGTTCTGGATTCGACCTTTTCCGATGTTATTGATTTGATCGCCATTTGGCTATCTGTGAATATGTTGGCATATTTAGGCTTTGTGGTATTACTGAGCCAGTTAACACACTCCGTGATTGCTCGAACTTCTGCTTGAAATACTGTGTTATGGTCTGGGAGGCGGAAGTAAAGTTCGACTTCTGGTTCATCAATAAAAATTCCCAGACCCGTCCTTGCTCCTAGCCTGGATCAGTGTAGCAGATGGTTCCCACTGGCGCATGAGCTAGTGTTCCGTGCAGTATAGTCTCCAACGCTCTTGTTTGTGCGGTTCTAATTGCTCCGCTTATGCCTAGACAGCACATACGTTGCACTTTTTGCAATGGTATTACGTTGTACTTTTTGTCCATTGATGTCCACCATACTACAGAGGCGTAGGTTATTATTGGTCTAATCACGCTCATGTAAAGCCAGTGTGTCATATTTGGACGTAGTCCCCATTTTGGACCTATAGCTCTTCTGCACAACGACCAACATCTGTTTGCCTTTGTAACTCTTTCTTCAATATGATCTTTCCAGTACAGTTTCTGAGTTTACAGTTTCCTCTTGATTAACCAAAAATATTTAAGAGTGGCTCAAGGTAACGGGGAAGACCCCAAAACAACATGGCGACGCATAGTTTTCAAGGAGGCCGGTAAATCATTCAACGAATTTCGATCCATCGCAACTGACAGAAAAACATGAAGAATCTATGTAGACAGCATATGTTCCTGATGAAATTTGCTGAATTAATATAATAATATCTACATGAAGACTATATCAAAATGTAGGGTCGATATAGTAAATTTTCATTGTTCAGAATTTTAGTATAGATATAAACAGGTACAGAGGGATTAAGTTCGGCCATGCTGAATCTTATATACCTTCCACCATGGATTGATTTGAATGGTTTCGGGTGAGCCAAATTTTAACCCTTAGTGGGCAGGTAATAGAAGGAATGGGCCAAAATGACCTATCTTCGAACTTAGCGTGAGATAGAAAAAATAATACCACATACCAAATTTGAAGTCAATCGGTTACTCCTTTCGATAGTTATCGTCCGTACCAGTAGACAGACATCCAGACAGATAGACGGGCGGACATTGCTCATTCGACTTAAGGTGACCCAAAACGGATATCCGCTGAACATACTTGGGGTCTTGGGTCGCTCCTACGCTGTGTTACACTTTTGGTCCATAGCAAATGATAAATACCCTCGTTTCACTGAGTGTATATTTAAAATATTATGGAAATCTTTTGTCGCGTTGGTTTTTCAAAAGAGCGTGAAACCAACTTT
Source organism: Eudasyphora cyanicolor (assembly GCA_963930755.1). NCBI lineage: Eukaryota > Metazoa > Arthropoda > Insecta > Diptera > Muscidae > Eudasyphora > Eudasyphora cyanicolor. Next base: position 69,321,485 of record OZ005734.1, read on the forward strand.
TTTATCTCATAATTAATACCATTCTTATTTAGAGCATCAAAATCCATCGAGATTTTCGATTTGTAGGTCGGTGTAAAAATCCGATGTCGATTTTTACCGAATAATATTTTGTTGTTTTGGTATATCTTTCTATATCTGGTATATCTTTTTCGAGATTTTTAGCCACAAAGTTTGTTGGGTTAACAAGGAGGATAGTAAATTCAAATAAAATTTTAGTATAGAAAACTTCGGAATAGATGTTCCATGTTAAAGAATCAAACAAATGACACACTTCAAGAAGTGTAGTATTTTGAAGTTATGATGGACAACGACTTTGAAAACGTGGGTGGTGGGAAACTGCTTTAAAGTTTTTCTTATGTCACTGAGTCACGTATGAGGTGCCGTTGCTTAGGATGCTGTGTCTTCTTTAGTTTATCTCCGATTCATCTCAAATTCCCCCACAATATTTTTAAGAGGTTCTCAATTCAAAAATCTTGTTTTACCGTCACCGACCACAGCGACTCCACATAACCTCTAAAATGCACTTCAGGTTTAAACGATAAGGCTCCATATTAAAGAAGGATATTCGCCTATATACGTATTTGGGGACATTCGGTTTTGATGGGAAGTGGTATAACTTATTATTTCGAACCACTTTAATGTATTTTACCTATCATTTGCATCAAAAATCAGTAGAAACCACATTTTCCCAACAATCTATACGGATTTTGGCAGAATAAAAATCTTGGATCCACAATTTCGCAAAATTGTTTAATTTAAAGAAAAGATATTCAAGATATCAAGTTAAATCAACTCTCTTTCATACAATTCTATGTGTCCCCAGTGTGCCATATATAGCAGTTGGATCATTATAATTAATATCTACCATATTTTTCATGTAACTTCAGCATATATAGCGACATATAAGAACGAGAAATTGGATTAATAACACTTTTTTCTACAACATCTAGAATAAGAAAATTGTACTAATAGTTCATTATTTATATGGAACCGAGTGGCAGATCTCTTAAACATAAACTTCATAACAGAATTAATCAACTTATTTCATATTTATGATAAAAGTTATTATGACAACATTTGCTTCTATTAAAAGTTATGTTTTTATGTACCTTCAAAAAGTTTTTCTTCAGAAAATATTTAATACAACATTTTATTCTATAAATAATTAATTTCCCTGAAACATTTATTTTCTGTCACAATTTTTCAATATGTCAATTTTTATTATTTTTCCTCTAACTACAAAAACGTGTAGGCATTTTACAAAAACTTGGGCGAATTTATCATAACGTCTGTCATTATTTACCATAAATCTATAACTTACGTACATTGGTTTTTTGTTCTTACGATTTGAGTCGAAAAAAATTAATATTTGCGATGTGAAGTGCTGTGGATGGCTGGATGGATGAGTGCAAAGGAAGTGAGGTGTGAAGGTGGCAACTTTTTAGATTGAGTCACACAATGTCATAAATGAGTCACAATCGTACAACATATTTCACTAAATTGTGCACTTCTGGCGTTAGCTATCCAAAAACGCCCGCCTCACTCCCACGTTGGGCGCCACACACTTCAAATTCGAAATGCCGTGACAAAAAGCAAGAGATTGAAATAAATGGTTGAGGGCGAAGAATTTGGAGTGAGTTGGGTTGGGGTGATTTTTTTTTTGGAGAGGGAAAACTAGAAAACGATTTACAACTGTTTTAAGAGAATAAAAAACAGGAAATTTGTTACTTTTTTCATGGTTTTGTTGTTTTTTTCATTTGGTGTGCAGCGCAATGGAATGGAACGTTCAGCCTTTGTATTGTGGCGGCGGCGGTGGCAACCATAGAAAATAAAGAAAGAACGTGTTAGACCTTCCTCTAGCTACAGCTCCAGTTTCATCACCATGAAGTGACATGGAGTCCTACGAATCACGTACCAACAATTTTTCGGCAATAAATTTTTTTCTTTGGCAATTCTTTCGTTCATGTTTTTTTTTTGTTTTTCTACACTTTTTTCCTCTGGATTTATTTTGCTTCATTTCATCAGCATATGATGAGGGAGATGGTGATGACGATGACGATTTATTCCTGGATCCTTCTTTGTGGAATCCTTAGGAACTTAGGATATTAATGTGGATGTGACTTATTTTCTAGAGGCGTCTATGGGGTAGATAGGGGGAGGAAGAGTATATTATGTGGTAGCTTTAACTCACCTGATGTTGATTTTTGGCTTTGTTGTTGTTGTCAAAAAGTTGCTTTTGTTTCTTCAGATGTTTTTGGAGAGAATTATATTCTTCCGTTCAAAGCAATAAATCAATTTTACGCACCACCTGAAAAAGAAGAACAAATTAAAGTCATTAAATCAAAAACCAAATCAACATCACAGCGGCGAAAGCAACAACAATTGCGATTACAATAGCAACATTTGTAGCATAAACATTAACAGAGCACAGTGGGGGAATTCCAAAAAGTAATGGAATAATTCTTCCGACTCCTTACCTATCTTTGTATCCCTATGTATGGATGGATATATGGATATATGGATATATGGATATATGGATATATGGATATATGGATATATGGATATATGGATATATGGATATATGGATATATGGATATTTGGATATATGGATATATGGATATATGGATATATGGATATATGGATATATGGATATATGGATATATGGATATATGGATATATGGTTATATGGATATATGGATATATGGATATATGGATATATGGATATATGGATATATGGATATATGGATATATGGATATATAGATATATGGATATATGGATATATGGATATATGGATATATGGATATATGGATATATGGATATATGGATATATGGATATATGGATATATGGATATATGGATATATGGATATATGGATATATGGATATATGGATATATGGATATATGGATATATGGATATATGGATATATGGATATATGGATATATGGATATATGGATATATGGATATATGGATATATGGATATATGGATATATGGATATATGGATATATGGATATATGGATATATGGATATATGGATATATGGATACATGGATATATGGATATATGGATATATGGATATATGGATACATGGATATATGGATATATGGATATATGGATATATGGATATATGGATATATGGATATATGGATATATGGATATATGGATATATGGATATATGGATATATGGATATATGGATATATGGATATATGGATATATGGATATATGGATATATGGATATATGGATATATGGATATATGGATATATGGATATATGGATATATGGATATATGGATATATGGATATATGGATATATGGATATATGGATATATGGATATATGGATATATGGATATATGGATATATGGATATATGGATATATGGATATATGGATATATGGATATATGGATATATGGATATATGGATATATGGATATATGGATATATGGATATATGGATATATGGATATATGGATATATGGATATATGGATATATGGATATATGGATATATGGATATATGGATATATGGATATATGGATATATGGATATATGGATATATGGATATATGGATATATGGATATATGGATATATGGATATATGGATATATGGATATATGGATATATGGATATATGGATATATGGATATATGGATATATGGATATATGGATATATGGATATATGGATATATGGATATATGGATATATGGATATATGGATATATGGATATATGGATATATGGATATATGGATATATGGATATATGGATATATGGATATATGGATATATGGATATATGGATATATGGATATATGGATATATGGATATATGGATATATGGATATATGGATATATGGATATATGGATATATGGATATATGGATTATATGGATATATGGATATATGGATATATGGATATATGGATATATGGATATATGGATATATGGATATATGGATATATGGATATATGGATATATGGATATATGGATATATGGATATATGGATATATGGATATATGGATATATGGATACATGGATATATGGATATATGGATATATGGATATATGGATATATGGATATATGGATATATGGATATATGGATATATGGATATATGGATATATGGATATATGGATATATGGATATATGGATATATGGATATATGGATATATGGATATATGGATATATGGATATATGGATATATGGATATATGGATATATGGATATATGGATATATGGATATATGGATATATGGATATATGGATATATGGATATATGGATATATGGATATATGGATATATGGATATATGGATATATGGATATATGGATATATGGATATATGGATCTATGGATATATGGATATATGGATATATGGATATATGGATATATGGATATATGGATATATGGATATATGGATATATGGATATATGGATATATGGATATATGGATATATGGATATATGGATATATGGATATATGGATATATGGATATATGGATATATGGATATATGGATATATGGATATATGGATATATGGATATATGGATATATGGATATATGGATATATGGATATATGGATATATGGATATATGGATATATGGATATATGGATATATGGATATATGGATATATGGATATATGGATATATGGATATATGGATATATGGATATATGGATATATGGATATATGGATATATGGATATATGGATATATGGATATATGGATATATGGATATATGGATATATGGATATATGGATATATGGATATATGGATATATGGATATATGGATATATGGATATATGGATATATGGATATATGGATATATGGATATATGGATATATGGATATATGGATATATGGATATATGGATATATGGATATATGGATATATGGATATATGGATATATGGATATATGGATATATGGATATATGGATATATGGATATATGGATATATGGATATATGGATATATGGATATATGGATATATGGATATATGGTATATGGATATATGGATATATGGATATATGGATATATGGATATATGGGATATATGGATATATGGATATATGGATATATGGATATATGGATATATGGATATATGGATATATGGATATATGGATATATGGATATATGGATATATGGATATATGGATATATGGATATATGGATATATGGATATATGGATATATGGATATATGGATATATGGATATATGGATATATGGATATATGGATATATGGATATATGGATATATGGATATATGGATATATGGATATATGGATATATGGATATATGGATATATGGATATATGGATATATGGATATATGGATATATGGATATATGGATATATGGATATATGGATATATGGATATATGGATATATGGAATATGGATATATGGATATATGGATATATGGATATATGGATATATGGATATATGGATATATGGATATATGGATATATGGATATCTGGATATATGGATATATGGATATATGGATATATGGATATATGGATATATGGATATATGGATATATGGATATATGGATATATATGGATATATGGATATATGGATATATGGATATATGGATTATGGATAATGGATATATGGATATATGGATATATGGATATATGGATATATGGATATATGGATATATGGATATATGGATATATGGATATATGGATATATGGATATATGGATATATGGATATATGGATATATGGATATATGGATATATGGATATATGGATATATGGATATATGGATATATGGATATATGGATATATGGATATATGGATATATGGATATATGGATATATGGATATATGGATATATGGTATAATGGATATATGGATATATGGATATATTGATATATGGATATATGGATATATGGATATATGGATATATGGATATATGGATATATGGATATATGGATATATGGATATATGGATATATGGATATATGGATATATGGATATATGGATATATGGATATATGGTATATGGATATATGGATATATGGATATATGGATATATGGATATATGGATATATGGATATATGGATATATGGATATATGGATATATGGATATATGGATATATGGATATATGGATATATGGATATATGGATATATGGATATATGGATATATGGATATATGCTTATATGTGTTTGTGGATACTTGAGGTTTCATTTGGAAATATTTTAAAACTTTAAAGTGTATCAGAAGTGATAACGCTGCACTATTATAATATGCTTTTAAATAATTACATTTTGGATAATATGATTTCACAAAATATTTTTTTTAACTCTACAAATCTTTAAGAATAAATATTTCTATTTTGTGTCACATTTCGAATGATATAATTCTTCCACTGTTTATAGGCACCAACAACAATAACAACATCATTGACGCGAACAACACGGACAATATCATCTTATTGTAATCACACAGTACGAGTAATACTTGCATTCTCACTCTTTTACTCTCTGCTGTTCCCCAGGCCTTAAGGGCTCTCTGAATAACTTCGAGCTTAACAATAGACCACGACGGTGAATTCGAACTGAACAAAAGTGAAGTGAGATGTGTGTGCGTGTGAGAGAGAGAGGTGAAAGAGAGAAGGAGGAAAAATACTCTGCAATACCAAGCAATTCAAACATTATAATGAATTCTTTGTCTGCTCCTCCAGCCCTTCCAGCTTCGCCCATCTCCCCTTCTGGCAACAAAAAACGAAGTTAAGAATTGTTCTCTGAACGGGGGATGGAGACGTATTGAGATAAGCTTTACAATGAGTTTGGGGTTATGCCGTTCGACATCGGCGATGGCAATGGCTGCGGTGGCGGTATCGTTTGATTGGTGTGTACAGGTGAGATTTACCCACTTAAAGTTAAAGTACTTCGTCGTCGTATTCAAAGTTGATGATTGCAGAGGAATATCAAGTGGCGGCAGTCCGAAAGTGACCGCCGCGCCACGCCCCACCACGTTGCCTTTAGCATTTATTTATGCTTGAAAGTTCATGAATTCCTTTGGGGCGAGTACGCAGGGCAGTCAGTGAGAGGGGCTTGATTGTTATTCGATGCTTCCCATGAGGATTTTAGCTTAAAGACTTGCTTTAAGGCTCTAAATCATCTTGTTCGTAAACACGAAATGTATTGGCGGTATTCAAATAGACCCGCATTTCATACTAATTGAACACTTGAATGTCTGGTAATGGAAAAATATCTCTATACATACGTATGTATGTACGTATGTATATACATCCTGGGGGATAAGTCATCCTTGATTGCACAGAGATGGGATTTAAGGTGAGATTAGTAGGAAAGAAGATTCTTTTCAAAGCCTGTAAAATGTAAAGTCATGGAAGATTACAGATTTTCTTTTGCAAAAAAGATTTGATTTGGGCAGTCTGTTAAATTTAATATTATGAAAATATTATATATATATATATATAAATTTCCGTATTCTCAATCAATATACTGTACTAGATGGCCCGGCGAACTTCATTCCACCCATATTCGTTAATGTAATGAAAAGAAATAAAACGAACATGATCATACTGCTGCCTGTAATTCGGTCAATTAAAATTCTTTGTATTGCATTAAACACAATGGGAATAACTGAGGTATGTAACAATGTCGATGTTTATCTGCCGGCACTCTCACTTCGTACTGATCAGTTTTTTACAGTGCCATCAAAAGTATAAACTAAAAACTTCAAGACGATTGGTGCAGTATCTCGTTTTCAGTATTGGATTCATATGGGTTACGCGCTTGCTAATTTGATATACCTCGAAATATTGTATATGTGAAATTTAATAGATCAGTTCTCGAGTTCTGAGGTTGTATTGCTATACAACGCATCTTTTTCCAATGCTTTTCCTGAATAATGTCCTTCCTTGTGCCAATACGAACTCGTCAAGCCCAAAATCGTGAAAAACAAAAGATCCATTCTAGAGTTATGAGATTGTGTTCCCTGTGCCACGCAAATTTGAACAATCCTAAAATTTCCTCTATAATTTCCTTCCTAGGACCAATAGGTACTCATAAAATCAAAAGATTCGTTGTCGAGTTATGAGGTTGTGATGGCCGTGTCGCGTCGCTTTCAAGAATTCTAAATTTTCCTCCATGGTGAATATAAAAATTTCAGCTTTGTAGCTCTTACAAGAGACTTAGCGGCCATGTGGTCAAAAAACACTTGGCGTTAAAACACATCCGTTGGGGATCTGTATGGATACACATCAGTTTGTAGGTTTATATGTTTTTTTAAAAGGTTTTTTTAATTACTAAAAGCGTGACAATTGCTTTGGTCCCTGCAGTTTGGCTTCAGGCTGGACATTGAATAGTTGTTTTCGAATCCCCTTTGATATATGTACTCGTATGTACAGGGTGGCGCAGAATGAGCTATGTGGTTTGAGTTCTTTATAACTTTTTGAATTATTATTCATTCTTTATTTTTTTCAGCATTTTGTGAAGGAGACTTGGGGAATTTATTATGAATCGAACAACGTAGAAAAATAATTGAATTTTTCCGAAATTTGCGAAAATTTATGGAAAATATGCTAAAAAGAGCACGTATGTGCGAAACAGAAAATGGACATCACTTACAGGATATCATTTTTCAAAGCTAATTGCAAAAAATTCCTCCGCTTCAATTTTTGTGAACAAAAATTCAACATGGCCCGATAACGATCGCCATTGACTGTAACGGCCACTCCTTGCTCATTTTCGAAGAAAAATGGCTCAATTATGCCTCTGGACCAAATTTTGCTTGTTTACATACCCGCCAAGATCAAAATGATCCTCATCTGAAAAGATGATTTTTTTTGGCTAAATCGGCATCTTCTGTAAGTCGATCGCTCCCAGCGTTGTTCAAGCGTATAGACAACCATATTCGTTCAGCGGAAGGATAAAACTAATTATCTATCAAATCAGACATGAGCTAAGTGTTACAATTCACGAAATAAGCACTAGTTGAAAAAAAAAACGTTAAATGGCGGACCCATATATATATCAATTGAGCTTACACTGCAATATGTAAATATAGTCCAAATTCTAAGGGCACCATAATAATTTGAATTAGAAAAAGAAATTTAAAATATGCCACAACATTTTTTTAAATATTGTTTTCGTGTTTAGGATACCAAATTACACCAGAACAAGTAAGAAAGTTCAGTCGGGTAAACCCAAAAAATATTTCTAAATTATTTTTTTTTTGTTTTAATTAAATTATTATCAATTTAAATTGCATTTAATAACTTTAAAGTATGTACTGGTATTAAAGTTATAAGCTGTTAACTATTTTTGTAATAAGGTCCATTTGTGTGGGGGTTATCAAAAGGAGCGTGTCGATTACGTCCACTTTTCTCCAGGCTCTAGGTACTATAAAAGCATTGCACTGTACGAAATCTCAAGTATTTGAATGCACTGGTATCAAAGTAAAAGCTATTAACTTTTGGTACAATAATTTCCATTTGTGTGGGAGGTACCAAAAAGGGCGTGCCAATAACGCCCACTTTTCTCTGGACTTTTAGGACTATAAAGGCATTACACTGTACAAATTTTTAAGTATTTTTATGCACTGGAATTAAAGTTATAAACCCTTAACTTTTGGTGTAAAATGGCCCATTTGTGTGGGAGGTACAAAAAGGGGCGTACCAATTACGGCCACTTTTCTCTAGACTCTTAGTTCTATAAAAGCATTACACTGTAAGATATTTCAAGTATTTGTATGCACTGGTCCTAAAGTTATAAGCTTCTAACTTTTGGTACAAAATAGTCCATTTGTGTGGGAGGTACCAAAAGGAGCCTGGCAATAATGCCCATTTTTCACTGTATTGTAGGTACTATTAAAGCATTACACTGTACACAATTTCAAGTCATTGTATGTACTGGTAATAAAGTTATAAGCTATTAACTTTAATTCAAAATTGTCCATTTGTGTGGGAGGTACCAAAAAGGGCGTGGCAATTACGTCAATTTTTCTCGAGGTAATAGTGACTAATAAACTAATAATATGTGTAGAATTTCAGAGGATTCAAATAAGTAGTATAGAAGTTATTAAATAATCAATTTTTCACTATATGTTAACCCTTTGTGGGGGAGGTAGTAGAAGGAGTGGACCAATATAGCCAATCTTCGAACTTAGGCGGAGATAGAAAAAAATATAAGCACACACCAAATTGGAAGTTAATCGGTTACTCGTTTTGAGAGTTATCGTGCGCACCAGCCAGTAGACAGACAGACGGACGGACGGACTTTGTTCATTCGACTTAAAATGACCCAAGACGGATGTCCCGCCCACCGCCACCGCGGGTCCCACCCCGTTTGGTACATCTCAAACAACGCTACCATTTTGTACTAAAAGTTAATTGCATATAACTTTAATATCAGAGCTTTTGTAGTACCTACAGTCCCGTACAAATGGGCATTATCCCATACGAAATGTCGAAATTTGTATTATTAACCTATGCTTTTTGTCTAAAAAGTTTATGAAATGTTGATAAATGGTAAAATAAGTGCACATTATCATCTATTTTTGATTAGGGATTTTAAACTGTAAAAAATTAAAAAAAAAAACATTTTTGGACTGAACCTATTTTTACAAAGTAGGTAATGGGCTATATTTTTGTAGAATTAAAAAAAAATTAAATAAAATGATTTTTTTTAAACTTTAACTTAAAAAGGGTAGCAATTTGCGATTTTTTTAAAAAAAATAGATAGGATTTTTTAATAGTAATACGATTTTTGGGAATTCAATATTTTTAAAAGTTATGATGGAAATACTAATGTAGGTCTGGCAATTTTGGAAAATGTTTCTTCACTTATGAATTTTAATATCCGTTTGTATGAAATTTTTGTTTTGCTGAGACAGAAGAAAAAAAATATATATGAGCAGTAGAAAATTCTTAAAAAATAATTTGGCCTTCCCAATTTTGCATTAATGTGGTATAAAGGCCATAACTTTCATCAGATCGTTATGGAATTTGGTAAAGGCACATTTTCAACGTAATATAGAACATCATCAAATATCATAAAAATCAGTTGAGATTTAGTATTGCTACAATATATCGGATTCTGGCTGGAATATCCGCATATCCTAAAAATCAAAATTTTTAAGAGATCAGAATATTTTTTTTTTGTATTAATTTACCCTACGCCACACTGTGGTACAGGGTATTATAAGTTTGTTTCATGGCAGATGTTTGTAACACCTGAAAATACTATAGCTAGACCCACCTTAAAGTATACCGATCGACTCAGAATCACTAGCTGAGTCGATTTAACGATGTCTGTCCGTCCGTCCGTCCGTCTGTCCATGTAAAGTTGATCGTCGACTACATGTCGCAATTTCACTCCGATCGTTCTGCAATTTTGCAGTTTACAGTATTTCGCGGCTGTTAAGATCGCTATTGAATTTGGTTGAAATCGGTTCAGATTTAGATATAGCTCCCATATATATCTTTCGTCCGATTTGGTCCTTTAGTCCTATAGAAGCTGTATTTTACATCCGATCGTTTTGAAATTTAGAATGGTAGAGTTTCTTGATCCATGAACCAACACTGCCGAATTTGAAGAAAATCGGTTAAGATTTAGCTATAGCTCCCATATATATGTTTCGTCCGATTTTGCTCTTTAGTCCTGTAGAAGCTGTATTTTACATCCAATCATTTTGAAATTTAGAATGGTAGAGTTTCTTGATCCATGAACCAACACTACCGAATTTAAAGAAAATCGGTTAAGATTTAGCTATAGCTCCCATATATATGTTTCGTCCGATTTGGCCATTTAGTCCTATAAAAGCTGTATTTTACATCCAATCGTTTTGAAATTTAGAATGGTAGAGTTTCTTGATCCATGAACCAACACTACTGAATTTGAAGAAAATCGGTTAAGATTTAGCTATAGCTCCCATATATATGTTTCGTCCGATTTGGCCATTTAGTCCTATAAAAGCTGTATTTTACATCCAATCGTTTTGAAATTTAGAATGGTAGAGTTTCTTGACCCATGAACCAACACTACCGAATTTAAAGAAAATCGGTTAAGATTTAGATATAGCTCCCATATATATCTTTCGTCCGATTTGGTCCTTTAGTCCTGTAGAAGCTGTATTTTACATCCAATCATTTTGAAATTTAGAATGGTAGAGTTTCTTGACCCATGAACCAACACTACCGAATTTGAAGAAAATCGGTTAAGATTTAGCTATAGCTCCCATATATATGTTTCGTCCGATTTTGCTCTTTAGTCCTGTAGAAGCTGTATTTTACATCCAATCATTTTGAAATTTAGAATGGTAGAGTTTCTTGATCCATGAACCAACACTACCGAATTTAAAGAAAATCGGTTAAGATTTAGCTATAGCTCCCATATATATGTTTCGTCCGATTTGGCCATTTAGTCCTATAAAAGCTGTATTTTACATCCAATCGTTTTGAAATTTAGAATGGTAGAGTTTCTTGACCCATGAACCAACACTACCGAATTTAAAGAAAATCCGTTAAGATTTAGATATAGCTCCCATATATATCTTTCGTCCGATTTGGTCCTTTAGTCCTATAGAAGCTGTATTTTACATGCGATCGTTTTGAAATTTAGAATGGTAGAGTTTCTTGATCCATGAACCAACACTGCCGAATTTGAAGAAAATTGGTTAAGATTTAGCTATAGCTCCCATATATATGTTTCGTCCGATTTGGCCATTTAGTCCTATAAAAGCTGTATTTTACATCCAATCGTTTTGAAATTTAGAATGGTAGAGTTTCTTGATCCATGAACCAACATTGCCGAATTTGAAAAAAATCGGTTAAGATTTAGCTATAGCTCCCATATATATGTTTCGTCCGATTTGACCCTTTAGTCCTATAAAAGCTGTATTTTACATCCAATCGTTTTGAAATTTAGAATGGTAGAGTTTCTTGATCCATGAACCAACACTACCGAATTTGAAGATTTCCCATATATATGTTTCGTCCGATTTGGCCATTTAGTCCTATAAAAGCTGTATTTTACATCCAATCGTTTTGAAATTTAGAATGGTAGAGTTTCTTGATCCATGAACCAACATTGCCGAATTTGAAAAAAATCGGTTAAGATTTAGCTATAGCTCCCATATATATGTTTCGTCCGATTTGACCCTTTAGATCTATAGAAGCTATATTTTACATCCAATCGTTTTGAAATTTAGAATGGTAGAGTTTCTTGATTCATGAACCAACATTGCCGAATTTGAAGAAAATCGGTAAAGATTTATCTATAGCTACCATATATATGTTTCATCCGATTTGGCCCTTTAGATCCAATCGTTTTTATACCCTACACCACACTGTGGTACAGGGTATTATTTAAGTATAAAAGGTCCCAAGAGTAAGTTTATGTAAACAATTTATACATGAATTACAAAATTTATATATCAGAGTTATTCAATATTACGAGAGTGGTGTAGGGTATTATATAGTCGGCACCGCCCGACTTTAGCCTTTCCTTACTGGTTTTTATTTACATTTATTTTATACAATATTTGTGCTTAGTGCCTCAACGCCTTTAAGGCTTTATAGAGGCTATTTGGCAACTAAAACAAGATTATAAACTAGCTAACATCTTATGTTGTGAAAATTCAAATATAAAATAAAATATTTGAGAGATTAACAAAGCAAAATTTATATTCAAGTAGAGAGACTTTAAATCAGAAGTGTTTCTAAATTTTGCAAAAGATAATTTTTTAAAGAACGTTTGAAGGTAGAAACAGTGGATATATTTCTCAAATCTGAAGGTAATTTATTATATTACTTTTGTTCGCGCTGTACATTGGTACTAGCCCTACATTAGAAAAGATTATAAATATTTAAGCATTTCCTAATATTTTTCAGTATCCTTTAACAAAGAAATTGGAATTCATATTAAAATGTTCAAGAATCATTCAATTAATTGATTTCGTCGATCAATACATATAATACTTACATTTACATCTGTATATCAGGCATGACGAATTTTCTTAGTTTAGTTTGGAATTTTCTCAGTCAATCTATTGACCATCCATGTCTTCGGAAAAAAAATAAAATAATTGTTTCTTCTACCACCTTCCTCCTGCGTATATTTGTCCCAGGATTTGTGCTTACATTGTTAAAGGTATACTTTCAACATCAATATGGTCCATATCTTCATTATACATAGTTAAAGTTCTCCCTCCCTTTCCCCAAAAATACTTTGTTAGTAGAGTAGTCTGTCCCATAGGGACTACACCGGCACCCTTTTTGGCCTATGTCGGGTATTTGGCAATATTGTTGTTACGCTAAATATAGTTTGTTGTTAGTTGTTTTTTGTTTTGTTCTTTTGTTGGTGCTACTTCTAAGACAACTTTCTTGTTTTTTTTCCTTTTCGGGAGCAATAATTTGTTGTTATATCTCTCCTATGACCCCCCTCTCTCCGTCTACCACTGTCCTTGGGAATATTATTTGGCCCAAACGAAGAAAATTACATGGCAAATGGAAAACTGGAAAAGTTCTTGTGTGGCAGTTTCCTGGCCATGTCCCGCTTGTCTTCCACTACTTGGACACTTTGTTTGTTTGTTATTTTGTTCTGCTCAGTTCTGCTCAGTTGTGTTCCGTTCTGTTCTGTTCTGGGGGTACAATAGTTGTGAAGTTGTATTTTATGGTTGTTCGCCGTGTTATAACCACTCAAGAATAAAACAAAATACAAAAGGATAAGCAAAGTAAGATGCGAAAATGAAGGAGATGTAAGGAATGCCCAAGAAAAGTTCCAACTTCCCCAATTTCCCAACATCCAAGTTCTAAGTTTGTTTATTTGTTCGGTGTTGCTGATGTTGTTGGCGAAGTTGTTGTCGAAGTCGATGTTGATGCTGCTGTTGGTGTTGGTGTTCGTCTTCGTTCTTCCAACTTATTATTATTATACAAATGTTAAGCAAACACAAAATTTGAAGGTGTGGAACACACAAAGTTATCTGTACCACCCCCCATCCCCCTCGCCCCATCAACCAACAAGGAAATAGAGGGTGGGGGGCTAAGACGCATTGTTGTTCTTCTTCGCCGATTCTCGAAGGCATTAAAGGCCAATATTTGTAATACACTTTTGCCAACTCATCTCACCTCACCTCTCCAATTTCCTCCTGTCCCCGCCAAAAAGGCCAGGAAAATCAAATAAAAGGAAACTAAAGGAAAGGCTAAATCGCTTGAAGGAAATGGATGGAGGTGAAGGAAACCCCTTTGGCTGTTCGGTGTAGAAGTTTGATTGACTGTGAGTTTGAGTGGAAGTACGTGGGCGTCTGGAGTTTTCATGGTGTGTCTGGCCTTCCCACGTGGCTGCACATTGTCATAACAATGGCCAAATTAAGAAAACCTGTAAAGAAATTTTGAAAATTTCTTTTGTTATCGCAAAAAAATTCAACACGAAAATAGTCAACTGATACAACGAGTTTTATCCGTCCGCAGAATTTATTAAAAAATGTTCTGGGTTCTCAATATTTTACAGAAGTACTTGTAGTTATTTTCCAAAGTTTACATAAAGAGCAACGACTGTGATGTAATTAAAAACGACTTCACAGAATTGTAATATAATTCAGAAAAACTAAAAAAAAACTGCGGCTGGATAAAATACTTGAGAAGTAGAAAGACAAAGGCCATACACATAGAAAAGATCTGGTACTATACTGGTACTATGACTTGGTTGTTGTTTTAAACCAGTAAGGAGGGGCTAAAGTCGGGCGGTGCCGATTATATTATAGTCTACACCACCCTACAGCACCGAATCAGAATAAGAAGAAATATTGTGCCGTTTTATCAATGTTGTTTTCTTGATAATAATGAAAATTGCAAAGTTGCAAATAATCTAAGACATATAGGTCTTAAATTTAAAATCGGGATATAGTGTATACCGGACATACGGATTCGTATATGTTAATCTGAACTATTTTTCTTAAAATTTGGATAATTCTTTCATTTATTTAAAAAAACTGTTATCTTCTAAATTTTACAAAAGATCTGCTCAAAAATGAAGAATATTTAGCTCTTAGATGCAAAGAAGTGATACAGGTATATATTATGCCGGGTCGATTTGTGGGGAGGCAAAAAAGTCGCCATTGCTCAGTGAAAATCGTATTCTAGGGATCAAAATAAGAGACTTTGCCGAAGGAACCATACCTCTAAAACGAATTCTGATGTCCCGGAATTTGTGTCGAACTTTTGGGTAGTGGCAAATTTTGAAAAATCCCACTTTGACCCATTTAGAGTGCTTTAATCGAGTCCAAATAGCATGTGATGTTATCCCAGAAAATAAAGATATATGGGGTTATACATAAGTCAGAACCGATTACAAAAAATTTTTTTTTGTGTCCTAGACCTAAGATTAATATTTTTGTATAGATTGTGGCATACTGTTATATAAAATCAAAACCAAAAATATTTTTATGGATACATTTTTTTTTTTAAATTTTTTTTTTTAATTATTTGCACAATAATTTTTGGAGTATATGCCCGATAAGGTCGACTTATATGATAAATTGAAGCTATTAATGGGATACTAATGTTGGAAATACCCCTTTCACTTAGAAACAGTGGTTTAGTAACAGTCATTAAACAAACTGGAAAAAGTAGATTTTTTTCAAAAAAAAAAAAAAAAAAACAAAAATCCTGGGCCGAAAAAAAACATAAAAAATATATAAAAAAAAATATTTCATTTTATTTTTTAAAAGTTTGCATCCTAGCGAAGAAAATAATGCATATTTGAAAAATATTTATGGATAGAGGTAGAAATTATAGCCCTTTTGGTAGAGGTAAGAGAATTTCAAAAAATCTTGTGTAAGATCATTACAGAAGAAAGAAATGGCCAACAAATTTTCCAGTCATCTTCATATTTTATGTAATTTATCAATTTAGCCATTGTTTCGTATGATTCCTTAGTGTTGACAGCATGAGCAATGGGAATCGACGGTTTCTGATTTCCGTTGTGTAAAAGTACTGCTTTCACACTTTCTTTACTGCTGTCCAAAAATAAGCGTCATTCCTTTGAATTGTATGTTTGATTAAGTTCCTCGAACACAGTTGTTTAAAATTGTTGGTAAGGTATATCACGGACTCTATAATATGATATGTTAACATCTGGGGCCAAAATAATTTTACTGCTTCATCCGAGATGCAAGTAGTTCTGCCTTATATTTGGTCTGTTCCCAATCTCTCACTAGATCAATGAGTTGAAACTGAGTTAAAAGCGATGACGTCTGACTCAAACTTGAATTGCTCAGAGTTGAGTACTCAGTTGAACTTGATGATGTTTCCGAATTAGGCTGTTAGCTATACTTGGACACTTGGGAATTGGTATTGTTTCCGAATGTGCAACTGGCAAAGTGACAGATTTTATTTCACCGTAACTCCTGCGAATGCTCCTTCCTACTCCAATCTGTTTACTTAGACAAAAATATCAGTCCGTACCGTGAATGAATTGTTGTCCCCAAATAATTGGCATTCCAAATTGCACGTGATGTCTTAAATTAAAACGTTTTATTCCACAAAACATTGTAATACATTAATTGTAAAGTACTTACCGCATGTTTCCACTACTCCATCGAGTAAGCTTTACATGGCACGAATTACACAAAATACTAGGTGTCCTCGGTTCGTTCATATTTTCAACTCGTATACCAAAATATTGCACATATATTTCTTCTATTATTTTACTAAACGCACGTCGATTTTTTTTAATTACATATTTTCCGAAGATGTAGCAGAAATTGTCGGGATTATTTACACATTGAAAAGTTCTTTGCCTTTTACTCATACTTCGAAATATAACTTTGTAATATTTTTCAGAAAATCGACTTATCTCTTTAAGGCGCTGAATTACACTAATTTATTAATAAGAAATTTCATTCATAAATTCCGTGTTTAAGGTTCCTAAGTTGCAGTACCAGTAGCTGACATATACTTTGCTTCGAACGTAGAAACCCAATATTTTCAAGACTGCCGCATACTACTTTGTATTGTGTACATATAATTTTACTACCTGTATATACGACTGGGATGTCCATGCCCCTAAAGGGCGTAACTGAATGGAAACCGCATAAATAAAAAAACCACAAATATTGTTGAATGACCCTCTACCTGAGCGGATCTTATCCAATATAGCTCTCACATTGCATATCATGTTTTATGGAGGGTTACGAACGGCCATAAAACCTCATCCTCTCTATAATTTTATAATGTCTCACATCAATCCTCATAAAATAATATGCAAGTGCAATGTCTCTTATATGTCTCTCTCACGTATGGCGATATAATAAAAGCAAAAAAAAAAACATAATTTAAAACGAAAAACTATAAAACAAGATTTGTTTGAATTTGCCTAACATTTACAAAATGGCTCACAACTTTTACATCTATCCATAGATTTCTTCAAATAGACAGTGTTTTCTTTGTTAGCATGCTGGTTTTTAAAATATGTGATTTCGATTTTTATACCCTACACCACACTGTGGTACAGGGTATTATAACTTTGTGCATTTGTTTGTAACACCCAAAAGGAGAAGAAATAGACCCATCGTTTATTATACCGATCGACTTAGAATCACTTTCTGAGTTGATTTAGCTATGTCCGTCTGTCTGTGCATGTATTCTTGTAATCAAAGTACAGGTCGCAATTATGGTCCGATCTCGACGAAACTTTACACATATCTTGTTTTTGGCCCAAGGACGATCCCTATTGAATTTGGTTAAAATCGGTTCAGATTTAGATATAGCCCCCATATATATGTTAGCCCCGATTTGACATGTAAGCGCTGTAAAAACTTTATTTTATATCCGATCAGTATGAAATTCTGCAGAAAGAGGTTTCTTATTACTCGAAAGAATACTGCCACATTCGAAGAAAATTGGTTCAGATTTAGATATAACTCCCATATATATGTTACCCTCGATTTGACATGTAAGCGCTGTAAAAACTGTATTTTATATCCCATCAGTGCGAAATTCGGCAGAAAGAGGTTTCTTATTACATGAAGGAATACTGCCAAATTCGGAGAAAATCGGTTCGGATTTAGATATAGCCCCCATATATATGTTACCCCCGATTTGACATGTAAGCGCTGTATTTTATATCCGATCAGTATGAAATTCGTCAGAAAGAGGTTTCCTATTATATGAATGAACACTTTTAAATTTGGAAGAAATCGGTTCAGACTTGGATATAGCCCCCATATATACGTTACCCCCGATTTGACATGTGAGCGCTGTAAAAATGTTATTTTATATCCGATCAGTGCGAAAGTCGGCAATAAGAGGTTTCTTTCTACATGAAGGAATACTGCCAAATTCGGAGAAACTCGGTTTAGATTTAGATATAACACCCATATATATGTTACCCCCGATTTGACCTGTAAGCGCTGTAGAAATTGTATTTTATATCCGATCAGTACGAAATTCGACAGAAGGAGGTCTTTTTACATGAATTAGTATTCAGGGAAGATCGGTTCAGATTTATATTAAAGCTCCATATATATGTTCCTCCTGATTTGGTATCAAACCGCTATAGAAGTTGTATTTTACTTCCGATCATTAAAATTTTCCAGAAAGATGTTTCTCAATTTAGGAACGAATAATGATTAATTTAGCGATTATCGTTTCAGAATTACATAATATGTTTCTACTCATTTACCAATTATTCCAAATTATAATGGCAATGACCCTTATCGCATTGTTAGGGAGGTGTAGGGTATTATATAGTCGGCCCCGCCCGACTTTCTATCCCTCCTTACTGGTTTATGGTTTTTGTTTGTACCAAGAAAAGGTGTTTTTATAAAAAAAAGTCATTTTCTTTTTTATATTTTTGACGACTGTTACTAAACCAAAGATTCTGCGTGAAAGCCATATTTGCAGCACTTGTAGCCCTCATAATTTCCTTTAATTTAAGGCTTATACTTGAAAAATTATGGTACAAATACAAAATGTACTTTCCATGAAAGCTGGAATTTAAAAAAAATCTTAAAAAAAAATTACCATAAACAAATTTTTAATATTTTTTTTCGTGTTAGTGACACCAAATTGCACCAGAAACTGTTAGCCACATCTAGGGTAATCAAAAACCGCACCGGTTAACCGGTTAATCGGTTTCTCTTTAAAAACCGCCTATCGGTTTTCGGTTTTTCTGCATTTTCGAATAACTCGAACCGTCGGTTTTTTCAACTCGGTTTATTCGATGAAAATATTATTTTTGAATCAGGAACCTACCTAAAATTTTGAAAACATCAATATAAAAACCGTTGACATCATTTGTGCCTATCCATCGATTTCAAAATGCAGTTTTGTATGTATTTATACTGTTTACATTGCTAACTTCCCTATAGACTTCGTCTGCATATTTTATCAAGGGTCTAGGTGATTATTGCCGTATAGAAATTAACAATCCTTTCTAATTGAAATGTAGGTATAAATAAAAATACATATGTCCAGTTTCACATTTCGACAAGTTTTCATCTCTATAGTATGCTCAAGTCAGAATCAGCTACTACTGATAATATATGTATATAATCGGTTTGCCATTTGAGCCATTCATATGATGGTAAAAGCTAAGATTTTGCTGATCTTTACTATTAGTCAAGTTTTATAAAAGTCATAATCATTTTTTTAAAGAAATCTTTTTAAAAATTGAACATATGTATTATAAGTATTGCAGAGATTATAATATTATATCATTAATGAAATCGGAACAATTACATATTATAAATAAAAATAAGAAGTGTTTACAATACAATTTTCAAATAAATCTTAATTTAATTGGAATATGGTTGCAAATTGAATTTGCACTACGCTTATTTTACGTCATCTAACAAAATTTTAAGCATTATTTATGCATTTTTATTAAAAAACCGAAAACAACCGGTTCACCGGTTTTTTATTTTCGGTTAAACCGAAAACCGGTTTCAGAGTTAACTTAATTTTCGAAGAAACCGAAAACCGTATTTTTAAAATAACCGGTTTTTTGGTCACACTAGCCACATCCCTTGGACAAAATTTTTTTTTGCATAGTTTTATCAAGAAATTCGGCAGATACCATTACTGTTTCATAAAACTTTCCTGTGCACTATTTCATAAAGATCTACTAAACAATAAGTCAAATATACCAATTAAATGCAAAATCCAATATACCAATTAAATGCTAAATTTCATTAATATCTTTGCGACCTGTATTTTGCTAACAATTTAAGATGGACGGACGAACAGACGTAGTTAAATTAACATTTACGATATACTTTAATGTTGCAACAGTTCTATAGCATTTTTTAATGTACAAACATCGGGTCCAAAAAAAATGTATGACACACAAAATTTCTAAAAAACGAAGTGAAGATGTTATTATTCCGACTCAGAAGTACTTTTATGTCGAATCTTCACCGATGAATTTATCATTGGCTTGTTGTGCCATTTTATTCATTATTTGGCATACATACTCGTATTCACAACTTGTGGAAAAGAAATTATTTGGGAATGAAAAAATGCACTAAATTCTTCCTTGTACTTAAAGTACTTAAAAAGTGACTTCTTAGGAAGTACTTCCATATTTTTTTTGCTAGGGAGTTATGTAGGATATAAGAAGAACTTTTCATATTTCGAAAGCTACATACACTTGCTTTTTATGAGGGTTGATACTTTTTGTGATGAAGCAACATCAAAAACTCTTGTAAATCACTGGTACCAAGAGTTCGGTTTCGGGCGCCGTTCGCTCTAGGATGAATTTCGTGAAGGTCGCCGGAAACTATTGATACTATGCCTGAAATGATAATGCAAGACCGACAAGTGACATACGGTGAGAGTGAGGCTTCCTGGGGAAGTAGTATAACAAACATCATCAATTGCATGCTCATTTGGCAGTGGAAAAAGAAGACGAATGCTTAAAACAGGCTCGAATCGATTGGGACAAAGAACTGTTGAAAAAATACAACCGCGATAGCTCAAATGTAGTGTATAACATCGTCACAAGTGAAGAATCCTGGATCTATGCATACAAGTATGAGCTCGACACAAAACAGCAATCGACAGTATGGTTCCTTCAAGGCGAGCCAAATTCAACAAAAGTTGTTCGTGGAAGAAGCGCATGATCGCGTTTTTTTCGGTATAAAAGGTCATATGGCCACAGTGCCTTTAGTGAAACGTAGGTCAAGTGGTACAGAATCATCTGTTTACCAACAGTTTTCGAAGAAATGACGAAAAACAATAAGAGAAGACGGACCATTTTGCATCACGACAATGTATCGGCTTATGTTTTGATGTAGCTCCCCTATAGTGGTCGCTTCCAAATATGTTTCTCTAAGCAATCAAAACCTAATTTTGCAACTAAGCTGAATTCGTCCCAACAAAAATTACCCAAATGAGCTTATTTGGTCTAGGTTTAGATAATGATTTGCCTGTATGTCAGACTTACTTAGACTATGTAGTCCATTGTGCTACCCCAGGGACATAAGGAAAACACTAGTTTTATCTAACCCCTCTCGTTGAACCAATTTGATTGCTGTAAAAAGATAAAAAAAAACTGGCGGAGCCAAGCCTAACCTATCTTCCAATAAAATTGGAACCTAGGCACAGCGAAGCGGCTCCGATTTTGATCTCTTCACAGTTGAGTAGAGGGGATGATTCTGAACAAAACCTCATTAACAGTTTTTGTTCAGGATTATCCCCACTACTCAACTATGAACCCTTAAGGGTTAATAAGTTTTGCTAGTATGATGACAAAAACTGTTAATGAAGTTTTTTTTCAGGATCATCCCGTCTACTCAACTGTGAAGAGATCAACATCGGATCAGATTCGCTTCGCAACAAATTACATTAGTTATAATGAGTTATACAATATTTGCAATAAACTGGGGATGATTCTGAATAAAACCTCATTAACATTTTTGCGTCAAACTAGCAAAACTTTTTAACCCTTAAGGTACGCTGTGTAGAGTAGCCTACCGCCTTTTAGAGAGAGCGGGACATATTAGGTTTTCCATTAATTCATCCTTCTCTTAGTTTCCGCAGCTTCTGCAAATGTAATTTCTCAAGCCCATCTCTCTGCGTGCCGGCCAGTAAGGCAGTGACCCGTCTTGACAGACACGATAACTGAGAAGACCGGTCTCGATAACAACCACAGTGTGTTGATGCGTTTGGAGTTTAGGCAGGACCACATCGGCCTGGAATGTATGCAGTTGGTGGCTAGTGACCACATATCACTTGTTGTTCTCAAAAAGAGCTTGCAGGTCGTTAGAGGCATGTCTACGAGTACAAATTCCAGTTCAAGTAGAGCGTGTAAGGAAGTTCCTAGTATTGAAAGTTCTTCTGCTTTGCAGTTCCTTGGTGGCCCGGCACCCAAATCAGGTCAATAAATTGAAGTTTGTGAATATAGGAATTCAGTTTCCAGCGATTTTATGGCATCCTGACTATTAGAGAAAATATTTATTTATTTATATGAATTACAATACAATGTAAATTTATATTCTAATTTTACGGCCCAGGGAAAAGTCGGGTGGGTGACAAAGACCTTTTTGCTTGTTATATTTTTGTAGCGACAGATCAGAGCATCTTGTAGGAATCGATCCCACAACCCCAAACTCATAGGCGAGCACGCTACCAACTCACCTACTTGGGCGTTTAATGAAAAATATGTATTCCAACTTTGGTCAGAACATACATTTTCAGCCATTCTGCTACCTCTCTAATAGCTACGATTTCTGCATTGTAAACTGCAGTTTTTTCGCAATGGATAGCTCAAATTCCTTAGAAACGACAACAAAGCCCACTTGGTTGTTGAGTTTGGCACCGTCGGTATAAAAGTTCACTATTCTTCTATATCCAAGTATGCGACCGTTCCATTCTTTCTGTTAGGTTTAAGGGTGAGATCCGTATTGTGAAACAGTGGTCCAAATCTAGTGTAATCAACAATACCTGGAAAGTCAGGCATTGTATTTAGAATGACGCTATGTACGCAGCCATTCCCTCGCCAGAGTGACAATTCTCTAAGTCTAAAAGCTGTTATGCAGTATATTGTCTTGCTTGTTTTCGTCATTAAGTGTAGGATCACATGTGGTGCCTCAGTTGGAGCAGTTCGCAAAGCACCAGTAATACACATAGCAGCCATTCGCAAAACATTATTCAGTTACGCGTAGAAGGTGGATTTCTGCAGAGCCGTCTAACAGACGGCTTTATAGTTCTAACTACGGCTGTATACACACAATAAACTAGACGCAATTTCCCTTTTCAGGAATATATCGCTACCACAGTTTGTTTGTTCATTGCAGAATGTTGGGTTTGAAGTTTAACTTCCTGTCTAGTGATTTGCACATGCTGAAAAAAAGAATTTCAATACCTCCAAAAAGAGTGGTGTAACAGGTTTTACCTTATATCTCCTTCTAAAAATAAATGGTTATGTCCTGGTCGGACTCACACTAGATGTCTTTCCACATATAGTCTTCCTCTGTAGCAGTTTGGACCATTAGAAGTGAGATCGACAAAGAAGCGTCCATGGGCGGTTCTATCCTTTACCACATTGAATGAGAATAAAATAATTCATTCAGTTTACATTGAGAAAGGGAAATGTCTGTCTTATGGTTGTATGAGTGTGCCCATCGCTGCTTTAGAGTCTTCCTCTATAAGAGTCTCTTTATAGACAAAGACTCTAGTGATCCAATCTATTCAAGTGGATGACTCCACTGCTCGACTCAAGAAGATTAAAATATATTAATTGTCGTCTCTAGAATAGTAAAATATATATGAGTAAGTGATCGGTTATAGAGTAGAGGAAGGCCAACGGAGCCGACTCTGTGGAAGAAGATATGTGTTAAACTCTAGTATAAAGAAACCTGGAGTATATTGATGGTCGACACTTAAATGGAAGAAGTTATCAGTATTAGACTGCAATATAGAGGAAGACCACTGTGATCGACTCAATAAAAGAGGAAGGACCCAGCGATTAACTTTATTATAGAGGAAGGTCGCAGTCATCGACTTTATTAATCGGAAGTTTCAGTGATCGGCTGTAGTAAAGAGACGGAGCTCGTTGGGTGGCTCAATTATACAGAAGGACCTCAATGGTATTCGCCTGTAGCATAAAAGAAGAAACCCTGCGGTCGGCTCTAGTACAGGAGTCTCAGTAATTCACACTCTTTGACAATAGTTCTTTATAACAAAAAACAACCACATTGATCTATGTTTTAATATTCCTATGGGAAAATTGACAGTTACAATTCCAGACTTGTGATAGATTTATTCGGGACAGTGTTCGGCCCGCATATCGTCCCTTTTATATCAAAACAAAAGGTGTATTGAATATGTCTTTGTATTGGGAGGTGGTGAATTACCACCTTGTGATATACCAATATACTGGTCTGAGAGAATTCCTGCTGTACCTGACCCTTCAATGTCAGATACATCATAAGACACATTTGAAAACTATTAAATGTTTACTATTTAATCGTAGAACTTCGGAGTAGATAACCCAACTGATTGTCTACTGAGGAGTACATAACCCAACAGGTTGTCTAATAAGGTTATCTAAGGAGTAGATAACCCAACTGGTTATCTACTATGGAGTATATAGCCCCACTGGTTGTCTACTAAGGAGTAGATAACACAACTGGTTGTTTTATAAAAAGAGTAGATAACCGAATTGGTTGCCTACTAACGACTAGATAACCGAACTGTTTGCCTAGTAACGAACAGATAACCCAACTGGTTGTCTACTAAGGAGTAGATAACCCAAGTGATTATCTACTAAGGAGTAGATTATTTTTGTCTATTTTTATTGTTATGTTACATAAATATTGGAGAATATAAGACCATTTTGATATAAATAAAAAATTTTGATCACTGCATTTTGCAACTCGTAACACTGTGCTTTAGTAGTTTTAGTTTTCAAAAGAAATGTTTATTGGTGTGCGTGCCTTGTGTAAGCATGTCTATAACTGTGTGCGTGTGTTTTCTACAAGATTAAATTAAAGTTGTTGTGTACGTGTTTATGTCTGTGTGTGTGTGTCTTCGGAGCTATGTGTCTTAGGAAAATATAAATTTACTTTTCGGTTTTTTATTTCACTTCTTAGATACGCTGCTCCCATTGAGTCTTCTGCCTCCATTGCTACTTTTGCCACTTCTCAGCTTGCGTAGTTGGCAATGCGTTTATTCACGTGCCTCTGTGCGAAGTCGCTACGTGCGTGGGTGTTGGTGAACGTGAGTCCGTCTAAGTGCGACATTGCTTGTAAGTGTGTGCGTTGAGCTGCCAGTGTGATTGTCTATGTGATGAAGTACGTGTGTTTTTGGTTAAAGGTGTTCGTTCCACTAGTTTTTGTATAGGTTCGTTTTTGCTTTTTCTTTTTTGTGGTTTGGAACACGAAATAATGCTCACACATCGTTTAACCAGTCTATACAGAATGATTTTTATAGAAAATGCTTGTTTGGTACTTTGATTATGTGGCGGCGGTATTAGGATGTACAGTGGAACAGAGAGTCGCAAATAATGATATAGATTTCTGAAATATTATTTCGACAGGAGCTACACTTTGAATTTTGAATTCCATCTAAAGTGCTTTTGAATTGAAAATTATATTAATATATAGAGAAAATTATATCGATGGCTAGATTTCCACTAAAATGGTTAAACTACAAATTGTGGACTTATTTATTGAAGATTTATAGAATTAATTTAACTGTAAAATTTTTCAATAAACCAACATTTTTTTTTAATATTTAAGACGTTATTCTTTAATATTTATACAAATTTGGATATTTTTCTTAACTTTGACAAATTTTCCTAGGAATACTTTAGTGGTCAACAAATACAAAATAACAAACTTAAACCAGACCGATTTTACAGTGCTACATCTTTAAATTGAAGAAGTCTTTTCAAGGAGTATAGTTATAATGGTTATATTCAACATAAACCATTTTCAATAGGGTTCGTCTTTGTTCCAGAGAAATAAACTATGCCAAATTTAATTATGAACTATTCATATGTGTGAACTGTATTTTGATCAGAATAACGTGTGTAGACTGATAACTGTACAGATATGCATACATAGACTCAGAGAGTATTTCTCGGAGAGTGAGCGTTATAATATACCAATGGCCTTTGCCTCTCTTTTCGATGTTACAAACAAATGCACTTTTGAAAAACATTGTCGAACCGATACTATTTTTGAAAAATTTGGAAAATATCACAAAAGCTGTATTTTGGAAGTGAAGGCTCATTTGTAAGGTCGTGACTTGTACTTTCCAGTACATTAGCTGATGATGGCTGATTTAAAGTTTTTAAATGCATCAATTGTATAGGGTGATCCATTTCGAGGTTCCCTACTTTTTTAAAGAAAAAACACAGAACACTAATGGGGAATGTTTATTATCATTTGAAAGAACTTTCTTTGGCATTTATTTTTTGAAGATTATGTCTATCAAATGTTGGCCGCGGCTACGTCTCAGATGGTCCATTCGAAGTGCACGAAACACATTCCTCACAGAACGTGAATTTTCGTAATAAAGTTGAACGATTTGTAAACGTTGTTCAGGCGTAAGTCTTTCCATGATGAAATACCAAACAATACTTAACAAAAATAACATGACAGCATGACACGACTCTAACGTGATCTGTCAAAAAAAGGCTATTGAAGAAAGTATCTCTACTTGGATCACCCGTTGTATGCAACTTTATTTTGCATTCTGCACGTCAATGACACCAATTTAAAATTCTGAGAAAAACATGTACCCCTAAACTGATCGTACAAATTTCAAGATGGTGTTCATCCTCGTTCTTTTTATCCCCTCACCATAGAGATGAGGGTATATATCATTTGCTACGAGACAAAAGTGTAACACATCAAAGGGGTGACCTAAGACTCTAAATTTGTTCGGCGAAAATCCGTTTTGGGTCATTTTAAGACATTTGAGCAATGTCCGTCGTCCGTCTGTCTGCCAGTCTGTCTGCTGGCTGGTGCGCACGATAACTCTCGAAAGGAGTAACCGATTGACTTCAAATTTAGTATGCGGTAATATTTTTCTCTATCTCCGGCTAAGTTCGAAGATGGGACATATTGGTCCGCTCCTTCTAGTACCTCCCCCACAAAGGGTTAACTTTTAGTGAAATATTGATTCTTTACTACCTTCTATACTACTTAGTCGAAAATTCTGCATAGTATTAGTATGTTAGTCGCTAACAAGTCAAGAAAAATGGGCGAAGTGGCCACTCCCTTTTTGGTAATTCCCACACAAATGGACTATTTTGCTCCAAAAGTTAACTGCTTATAACTTTAATACCAGTGCATAAAAATACCTGAAATTTTGTACAGTATAATGATTTTATAGTACCTAGAGACTAGAGAAAAATGGGCGTTATTGGCACGTCCCTTTTGGTACCTCTCACACAAATGGACCTTTTTGTCCCAAAAGTTAACAGCTTTTAACATCAATACCAGTGTATACAAATGCTTGCAATTGTGTAAAGTGTAATGCTTTTATAATACCTAGAGTCTAGAGAAAAGTGGCCCTTATTGGCACGCCCCTTTTGGTACCTCCCACCCAAATGGACAATTTTGTACCAAAAGAAAACTGCTAGTACACATTTTAACGGTATTAAATGCAATTTAAATTGATAATAATTAAATTAAAAAAAAAATATATTTACAAATTTTTTTGGGGACTCAAGGTGAGAGGATTCAACTAAACTTTCTTACTTGTTTCAAACAATATTTACTAAAAAATGCCTATGGTTTCCATTTATAAGAAAATACAGAACTCGAAACGTACGTCCTTTGAGAATATATTTTTTTAAAATATGATTTATATAGCCTCCAGGGTATATTCAAACTAATAGGAGAGTACGCTACTAACTCTTTTGTTGGTACTAAATAGTCAAACTATTACTCGCTGTCGCAAAAATTTATATTTCACTACTCGCTTTCGCAAGAATGCATATTTTACTATTCGCTTTTGCATTCGCAACAAATATATTTCAATATTCGCTTTCGCTTAAGTCACTTTCGTTACATCCCTAATAGAGACCACTTAATCCGTCTTTATTTGTTTGAAATTCGCATACTTCTACCAAATTGGTTATAATTTCGACATTTTTACTGGAGCTAAATCCATGGTACACGGATCCATAAAGTACACGGATCGACTCGGACTCATCAGCTGATTCGATCCAGCGATATTTTTCTGTCCGTCCGTCTGATGTCCATGTAAACGTTGTAACCAAAGTGTGACCCGCAATCAGCAATCTGGATGAAATTTGGCACAGCCAACTTTTTCGCGTGGGACGAACGGTATAGAATTCGGAGGTATTGAATCCGTTCAGATTAAGATGTAACCGCAATATATTTTTACCTTCGAAATTGGAGAAAATCCGTTTAGATTTAGATATAACCCCAATATATATTTACCTTCGATTTCGAATCTAAGCGCTATTGAAATTGTATTTTAAATCTGAACGTTACCAAAATTGGCATAAAAGAGATTATTGGTACGGATTTAGATATATACCCGTATATTCCTGTATTTTACACCCGATCAAGGTAAAACATGGCAGAGGGAAGTCTCTTCAGCCATTAATAATGCTTAATAAAATTTGGTGGGAATAAGTTAAGATTTAGATACACCCAGGAAAATAGTTGGTTGGAATTCGACAGTAACAATAAAAAAACCAGTAAGGAAAGGCTAAAGTCGGACGGGGCCGACTATATAATACCCTACACCACTTTCGTAATATTGAATAACTCTGATATATAAATTTTGTAATTCATGTATAAATTGTTTACATAAATTTACTTTTGGGACATTTTATACTTAGGGTATAAAAACGATTGGATCTAAAGAGAAAAATCTAAAGAACCAAATCAGATGAAATAAATATATATGAGCTATAGCTAAATCTTAACCGATTTTCTTCAAATTCGGCAATGTTGGTTCATGGATCAAGAAACTCTACCATTCTAAATTTCATAACGATTGGATGTAAAATACCACTTCTATAGAACTAAAGGGCCAAATCGGACGAAACATATATATGGGAGCTATAGCTAAATCTTAACCGATTTTCTTCAAATTCGGTAGTGTTGGTTCATGGATCAAGAAACTCTACCATTCTAAATTTCAAAATGATTGGATATAAAATACAGCTTCTACAGGACTAAAGAGCAAAATCGGACGAAACATATATATGGGAGCTATAGCTAAATCTTAACCGATTTTCTTCAAATTCGGTAGTGTTAGTTCATGGACCAAGAAACTCTACCATTCTAAATTTCAAAACGATTGGTTGTAAAATACAGCTTCTATAGAACTAATGGGCCAAATCGGACGAAACATATATATGGGAGCTATAGCTAAATCTTAACCGATTTTCTTCAAATTCGGCAACGTTGGTTCATGGATCAAGAAACTCTACCATTCTAAATTTAAAAATGATTGGATGTAAAATACAGCTTCTATAGAACTAAAGGGCCAAATCGGACGAAACATATATATGGGAGCTATAGCTAAATCTTAACAGATTTTCTTCAAATTCTGCAATGTTGGTTCATGGATCAAGAAACTCTACCATTCTAAATTTAAAAACGATTGGATGTAAAATACAGCTTTTATAGGACTAAAGGGCCAAATCGGACGAAACATATATATGGGAGCTATATTTAAATCTGAACTGATTTCAACCAAATTCAATAGCGATCTTAACAGCTGCGAAATACTCTTAACTGCAAAATTTCAGAACGATCGGAGTGAAATTGCGACCTGTGGTCGACGAACAACTTTACATGGACAGACGGACGGACGGACAGACATGGTTAAATCGACTCAGCTAGTGATTCTGAGTCGATCGGTATACTTTAAGGTGGGTCTAGCTGTGTTATTTTCAGGTGTTACAAACATCTGCCGTGAAACAAACTTATAGTGCCCTGTAACACAGTTTGGTATAAATAGTACTATCAACAAAAAGTCTATTGCATACACCGTGTGCCGATTATAGTTATACATAAATAGTTAAAACAACAACCACGTCTAAACGTCAAGTTTTTTTCTGCATTTCATTTGACATTTCTCAATTTCAGACTAACTCAATTTGAACCATGGAAAGATACACAATCGAGCAACGCGTTAAAGTTTTTTAAGCCTTTTACGAAAATGGGCGTTCAAATCAAAATGCATTTCGTGATGTTTTTTTGATCAGCAAAATCGACCAAATGTGTCCACAATCGGGAGAATTGTGCTCAAATTTCAGCAAACCGGGTCGGTAGGAGACGTGAAAACACATGTGCATGCTCGCTCAGTTCGTTTGGTGCGGCTTATGGGCTGGCGACGTCATCGGGCCATACTTCTTCGAAATGAGGCCGGTCAGGCAGTTACTCTGAATGGTGTTCGCTATCGTGATATGATAACGAACTTTTTATGGCCCGAATTGGAAGATATGGATGTGGAGAGTATGTGGTTTCAACAGGACGGTGCCACTTGCCACACAGTTAACGAAAAAATGGCTCTTTTGGGCAACAAATTCAATGGCCGTGTTTTCTCACGTCATGGCGATGTCAATTGGCCGCCAAGATCATGTGATTTTATACCGTTGGAATTCGTTCTTTGGGGTTATTTGAGAGAAAAGGTGTACGTCGATAAGCCAGCAACAATTCAAGAGCTAAAGGATGATAAAATTTGGCACATTAACGGCATAGAACCTCAATTATGCCTCGGCGTCATCGACAATTTGGACCATCGGATGGAGATGTGCCGCGCGTGCCGAGGTCGCGGCGGCCATTTGGCCGATATTTTGTTACATACGTAATTGAACCATACCAATATTACCATAATAAAAAGAAATGACAATAATTTCCTAAATAATTTGTGTTTTATTCAAAATCAACATCGGCTCTTCAAATTTAACCACCCTTTAGTACGATATGATCGATATTTGGTAGTGACAACGAATGTTTTTTTCTTGACAACAGAAATTGTATCAGAAATTGAACTTAAGATTATTATTGCAACGAATAATTGCTTACTATAACAGAAAAAAATATTAATAAATAATCGTTTTTTGGTTATCCTTGCTGTTCTTCTGTTGATACATGTTAAACAAAAAATAATTTTTTTCGACACAAATAAATCTTTAACATTTTGTTCAAGAGCGGTCGGTATATGTATTTAAATAAATTATAATGTGGATAATGTTTGGAATCAGAATATGTTGTGCAAAATGTTTTAAATAAAATAAATTAATGCAACAATCATGAAATTTAAAGCACAAGGTTAAGCGATATTTGCATAAAATTTTTGTTATGCATAGTACTCTCGTGTACTAAATTTGGTTCAAATATTTCCACATCTCATAATAGTAATGAATTTGTAATATGGGATTTTTAATTTTGTTATGAATTTTTCGTTTTTGTGTTTAATAAATAAAATATAATGAAAATTGTTTTTAATTAATTGTCGGTAGTATTTGACTGCAAATTGTCAGAACAATCAATTTCGGTTGTGGCAACATACAAAAGATAATCTTAGCTATCATTTTCGTAGTTGGCGCAACTAAATATGATTGTTGTCGACATGGAAGCAGAACAGAACCAGAACCAAAATGTTGGTTGTCCTGATGGAATCGCATGATAGTAGACAGACCTACCTAAATATGGTTGGCAAATAATTCGGTTGAGGCAACCGAACTGTTTTCTCTGTGTATGGCCTCCATGTATATGTTCCTCCGATTTGGCGTCTAAGTGCTATAGAAGCTGTATTTTTCACCCGATCAAGGTAAAAATCGATCATTAATAAAGACTACTGATTTAGTAGAAATCGGATTAGATTTAGATATAGTCCCGATATATGGGCAAATATCAAAATTTTTTAATTTTGAAGTAATTTTTTTTTCAAGGTTTTTTGGCGAGCACATCAACTGCTTTTACAACAGACTAAGATAGAAATATAAACATGCAACAACCATTGTTGTGAATAAATTTCATCAAAAGCCGTGAAAGTTATGGCGGTTCCAAATTGAAATTTAAAAAAAATTTTATAAAATTAAATTTTCAGCGGAATTCGGAAAACTTAAATTACAATCATAGCACATTAGCATTTCTATCAGACTTTGGCAAAATATTCGCTGTAGCTTTGTTATTCGGATAAATATAGCGAATCCAAAAATCGACCAAGTATAATTTTCATACGAACATTATTTTTTCGGAAATATAATTTTTGTAATGTGCATAATTTACACAGTCATCAAAATAAAATGACGGCCCTTCCATTTCGGAATAGAGCGTTAAAAATCCTTTTATTTCATATACATTTCCGCCATATCTGTACCCCGCACTGGGTGTGCCTTGACGATCATTGCTGAGACAAAATTGTCACTTTCTTCGCGTACAAGACTTCAATCTTCAAATAAGTATCCATGATTGTTAAGTGCACCACAGCAGTACGCCCGAAGAACATATAAATGAATTTCAGGCGTTTATACTATTAAAAATGCCAAGGACAAAATTTGCAATTTTTGCAACAATTGAAAAAAGTGAATAAAATTTCAGCGATTCATTATTTTGTTACGGCCCCCTGATTTTTGGTTTCACCAGGTCAAAAGCTATCTGGTATAATTAATTCAGCTCAACCTATACATAACTGTCGATGTGCTCCGCGAAATACAATATCAAAAAAAAATGCACGCAAGTTTAACAAAGGTTTGGGAAGCTATAGCGGTGGTTCCATTAAGAGCACATCAACGACACCTATATAGATTTATAGGTATTTCAAGCCGCTATAACCGCTTCTTTAGTGTTATTTCATTACATCGCGGGCCGCGCTGACCGCGGTCAAAAAACAAAAAACACTTGAAATCGCATTTCAAAAAGTTATGAGCTATAATTTTTTGCGGAAAGATCTCACATGAACAGTGCTTACGAAAAATTCTTCCTCCATGTGTCCCTCGTGTTTTTTGTAACCGACCAGTAACTTCAGAATAAATAGTTTGGCCACAACTTTTTAAAGAATGGATACAGATATGAACATTTCTAGGACTTTTTTTCACAATTTTGAAGTGTGTGTGCTTATAACTTCTAAAGTTTTTTAGATAATAACAAACTTTTTCGGGAAAAAACTTTTATGTTTGTGGTTTATCTAAATCCATCAACTTATGCACCGAAATCTGTACACAAAGCGAGAAAAGGGTAAAACAACATACATTACCCCTGTGTTAAAAAATTTTGATATTTGCCCATATATGTTCCTTCCGACTTGGCTTCAGAAGGCTATATAAGCTGTATTTTACGGATCCCTGTTACGAAAATTGGAAGATGGAAGTCACTTGCTCTACAAATCGTTTAAAATTTGCTTATTCTGCTCAAACAAGGTGATGTAGGGTATCATATTATTTATATTCAAAATTAAATTTTGCTTAAATTCTTTTTTATAAAAATGCAATTTCAACGATGTTACCAAGATGACATTTATTCAGGCAACACTTTCGAGAAAAATACAATTTCGTCAATTTTAAAGGATTGTTCAATAAACTTCAATTTCGACATATGCAATTTTGCAAGTTGCTTTACTCGACTGCAAATTTCTTACTTATTTAATTTTTCCAACATTTACCAATTCCTTCCACTGTTCCCCGTTTCCCAAAGACCAAAAATAGCTTTTGTTTTTGTTCAGACGTTCAGCACTTCATTTTCATTGATGCCTTAACCTGGTGGTGCAAAGGTGTGGGCTCCTCTTCTGCCTAAGTATGTGAAGATTCGTTACCACAAGCAATTTTTTGTTTTTGGCTTGATTCGATCTGCTACAATTTGCCGAAGTTTAAACCATAAAACCAAACCTAAGGGCGCGCGCGACCCTTTTCGAACGTGTAACGTACGAGTATGTACGTGAGTATGAGTTTCGAAGTGTGTGTAAATGTGAACGTGAGCTTCTTTAAGATTTTGATTTCTTCACATACAATTTCGGATACTTACAGGCTCACATACTCGTACTTGTACTCAATCCACACATCCACACATGCACATCTATGGAATTGATTACAATAACAATTATTTGCGCCTTTGACTTTGTGAGTGTGCGGTTGAGTGATTTTCTATGTATGTGAAGACCCACCTTCATCCGCTTCTTACACTTCCTGCCAAAGAAATGAAATTTCTTATTCTTCTGCTTTCGTTTTCGGCTAAAATAGGCACATTTGAAGAACCCAACGACTGGTGTTCACCTTCAAGCTCATACCAACACAAACCCGAATGAGTGTACGATGTGTGTTCGGCATGGGTTTGTTTGCAAGTGTGATTGCTAGGTCGTTATGTCGATGTCGGCTCTATTCTAAAGTGTTTGTGTCTGTGTGTTAGACTATTAGACAATTGGTTTTTGTTATTCTTGGATTTTCATGCACTCACGACTCACGGAAGACTTTGCCAGTGAATCGTCAACAGTGGCAGAGAGGCAGCAAAGGAGAGGGTAAAGGAATGTGTGTGTGAATGACTTGAGTCGTTGCCTAAATGTCTTTGTTGGAGTTTGTGTACGTGTGCGAATAGCTTAAGAATATATTGTCTATATGTCGGTGTGTAATCTCTTTCTCTCTCGCTCCCTTTCTCTGTGTTATTGTATTAAAAGGTAAAATGTGTAAATAACATCCCATTACAGGGTTAGTAAAACAATCACATTATTACGGCGTAAAATTTGTTCACATTGAAAAATTAAACACAAGAAAAATTCCCATGAAAATTGTTGCTGCTGCCTTTTCTGTGCTCCGTCTTCTTCTTCTTCGCCTTTCTTCTAATATTCGTTGATGAGGAGCAGTCTTAGATTCTCTGTGCAAAATTTCGTCTCTCTGGGTGGGAAATTGTTAAGCGCTGTGACAATAACAACCACATTACAACAAATTAATGACATTAGATTTGAGACAGTGATGCCCATGTTTTGGGTAGTTAAGAGAATAAACAAATAATAATTTATCTTTAAATCTTGATACTTGTACATTAGAGAAAAATGAAGATATTAATCTCCCAAGATTGTTGGAAATCATATCAGTGGAAGGTGTGGTGCCAACAACACTGTGCAACTCTCTTTTTCGTAACAGAGAGTAGAAAATTAAAGTTCTGTTAATTTCTGTGTGGGGTATCAACACTGGCTAGACAAATACGCCTATTTTACGCAGAACAGTAGATACTTTCAAGATATTGCACTGTACCAAATTATAAGCGTTTACGTGCACTGATATTAACGTTATGAGTCATTCATTTTTGGTATGATTTGGACGTTTTGTATGGGAGGAACCGAAAGGGGGCGTGGCATAATAGCCCATTTTTTTACCGGAATGCAGACACTGTAAAAACATTACAATGCACAAGATTTCAAGTATTTATAGGCACTTGTATTAAAATAATAATCTATTAACATTATGTACAAAACTGTGCGAGGCAACTTCACCACTTTTTCTTGAGGGGGTACATGGGCCAAAATCGCCATTTTGGTTATGTTTGAATCGAAAGAAAATATATTTGTCACAGAAATTTTTAAATATTATATATCTCTGAGCAAATCAATTTTATTTGAAAACCAGTAAGGAAAGGCTAAAGTCGGGCGGGGCCGACTATATAATACTCTAACCACTCTCGTAATATTGAATAACACTGACATATAAATTTTGAATTCATGTATAAATTGTTTACATAAATTTACTTTTGGGACATTTTATACTTAAATAATACCCTGTACCACAGTATGGTGTAAGCTATAAAAACGATTGGATCTAAAGAGCCAAATCGGATGAAACATATATATGGGAGCTATAGCTAAATCTTAACCGATTTTCTTCAAATTCGGCAATGTTGGTTCATGGATCAAGAAACTCTACCATTCTAAATTTCAAAATGATTGGATGTAAAATACAGCTTCTACAGGACTAAAGAGCAAAATCGGACGAAACTTATATATGGGAGCTATAGCTAAATCTTAACCGATTTTCTTCAAATTCGGTAGTGTTGGTTCATGGATCAAGAGACTCTACCATTCTAAATTTCAAAACGATTGGATGTAAAATACAGCTTCTATAGGACTAAAGGGCCAAATCGGAAGAAAGATATATATGGGAGCTATATCTAAATCTGAACCGATTTCAACCAAATTCAATAGGGATCTTTACATCTGCAAAATACTTTAAACTGCAAAATTTCAGAACGATCGGAGTGAAATTGCGACCTGTAGTCTACGAACAACTTTACATGGACAGACGGACGGATAGACATGGTTAAATCGACTCAGCTAGTGATTCTGAGTCGATCGGTATACTTTAAGGTAGGTCTAGCTGTGTTATTTTCAGGTGTTACAAACATCTGCCGTGAAACAAACTTATAATACGCTGTACCACAGTGTGGTGTAGGGTATAATCAATAAAATCTATTTGGGACGCATATTTATGGATTCGACATTAGGGGCCAATGTCGACATAATTTTTGGCATTGACGTTTTTTGCAGCATTCTATATTTCAGATAGGTAGATATAATCCATTTAAAATTAGCTACCGTCTTATCGAAGGTACACATATTTTTTTAATTTTTTTACCGAATTATAGGAATTTTTTGATATATAGCCCCCAGTGTAATGACGGGACCCCTCGATCTGATATCGATAAAATTTCCGTTGATTTGTCTTTATACCCTCACTTTAGTGTGACGAGGGTATATATCATTTGCTACGGAAAAAAGTGTAACACATCGAAGGAGTGATCTAAGACCCTAAGTATGTTCGGAGGAAATCTGTTTTGGGTCATTTTAAGTCGAATGAGCAATGTCCGTCCGTCTGTCTGTCTGTCTGTCTGTCTGTCTGTCTGTCTGTCTGTCTGCCTGTCTGTCTGTCTGTCTGTGTGTCTGCTGGCTGGTGCGCACGATAACTCTCGAAAGGATTAACCGATTGACTTCAAATTTGGTATGTGGTAATATTTTGATCTATCTCCGGATGAGTTCGAAGATGGGCCATATTGGTCTACTCCTTCTGGTACCTCCCACACAAAGGGTTAAAATTTAGTGAAATATTGATTCTTTAATAACTTCTATACTACTTATTCGAATCTTTTGAAATTCTGCACATAATATTAGTATATTAGTCGCTATTAACTCGAGAAAAATGAGTGAAGTTGGCATGCCCCTTTTGGTACCTCCCACACAAATGGACCATTTTGCATCAAAATTTAACTGCTTATAACGTTAATACAAGTGCATAAAAATGCTTGAAATTTTCTACAGTATAATGTTTTTGTAGCGCCTATAGTCCGGTAAAAAATGGGCATTATTGTACAGCCCCTTTTGGTACATCCCACACAAATGGACCGTTTCGTACCAAAAGTAAACGGCTTGTAACTTTAATACCAGTGCATACAAATACTTGAAATTTTGTACAGTGTAATGCTGTTATAGTGCCTATAGTCCTGTAAAAAGTGGGCGTTATCACCCCGCCCCTTTTTGTACCTCCCACACAAAATGACCAAATCATACCAAAATTACATAGCTCGTAACTTTAATATACCAGTGCACATAAACGCTTATAGTTCAGCACAATGCAATGTATTTAAGAATGTACTGTTTACCGAAAAATATGTGTATTTGGAAAACCCCTTCTGGTACCTCCCACACAAATTGACAGATTTATTGGTGTAATGTTATATATTACATTACTCACAAAGTGAGGGTATACCTTAGTCGGTTTACCCGACTGAAACTTTCTTACTTGTTTTATTTTAAGGTGCTTGATATAAATGTGGCACCAAATCGATAATCCTACACGGGGAAAAATCGCCTATTTTGATATGTTTGAATCGAAAGAACATATATTTGGAACACATTTTTTAAATCTTTATATATAAAATCCTTTTTACGTTTGTTAGTAACGCATGATCTTCGAAACCATAAAAGCGAATGGGCTGAAAATTGAACAATATATTCAGATTGGGGTCATTTGTGTTTTAGAATTATTTTCACCGCGATAAATTGCGAGGGGGTCAAGTTATTTTCAAAATTCGCATTTCCAGAGCGATTTGACTGAAATCAAAAATGTATGTGTGGTTTGCCTTGATAATAGTTTGTATGTATGATTCTAGCCGGTAGATGGCGCTGTAGTGGACATATGGTCAATATACATTTTTTTGATGATTTTTTCCTGAAACTCGGGATGTATGCATTTTTGAAATTAAATGCCAAGGAATAACAAGCCAATACATCCGAAACAAGACGGGCAGGACAACGTCTGCTGGGGTCAGCTAGTATTATATATTTTTAAGCAAATCAATTTTATTTGAAAATCAAGACGAAACAAGACGGGTAGGACGAAACAAGACGGGCAGGACAACGTCTGCTGGGGTCAGCTAGTATTATATATTTTTAAGCAAATCAATTTTATTTGAAAATCAATAAAATACATTTGGAACGCATATATTAATATATTACAACAAAATATATTTGCTAACTAAATTTCTCAAATAAAATATACTTTTAAATATACATAAAATTATTGTTTAGGAATTTTTCCAAATATATTTTATTTAAAAAGGATTTTCAAAACTTTTTCCCTCACAACAACTTTGAATTACTGAAAAGTTTAACACAATTTAGGTATTTTCTGAATACTATTGTTTGGGAAATAATAGTCCCAAATAAAGAATATGTTTGAGATAATATACTACAGAACCGATTTTTTTTTCAGCGTGTGGTGGTTGCCTTTTATAATGCGTGATCCATTTCGAGGTTCTCTACTTTTTCAAAGAAAAAAAACACGGAAAATTCAAATTGAATGGGGAATTTTTATTATCACTTGAAAGAACATTCTTTGGCATTTATTTTTTGAAGATTATGGCTATCAAATGTTGGCTGCGGCTTCGTCTCAGATGGTCTATCCGTTGCGTCCAATTTTTGATGACTCGTTCGAGCATTTCGGTTTTGCTCCAAGGCCTGAATCGAAGCGGGTTTGTGCGCATAAACTTTAGACTTTACATATCCCCACAGGAAAAAGTCTAACGGTGTGATATCACATGATCTTGGTGGCCAATCGACCGGCCCAAAACGTTAAATTATCTGCTCACCGAAGTGTTCTCTCAATAAATCCATTGATTGTTGCGATGTGTGGGAAGTGGCGCCGTCTTGTTGAAACCAATCACGAGCTTCAATTTCAGGCATCAAATAGTCGGTTACCATGGCACGATAACGGTCGCCATTGATGGTTACGTTCTCACCGGCATCATTTTTGAGGAAATATGGACCAATAGCGGCAATTTGGCTTGTTTACATACCCATTGAGCCAGAAATGGACCTCATCGCTGAACAAAATTTGATCTCGACGTAAAATGCGCCAAGTCGTTCCACACGTCAGTTCAAGTTGCTGCGAACGGCGCCGAATCGACTCTCCACGATCTTCGTGTACACTCTCAGCTACGGCCGCTACATTTTCTTCACTGCGTGCTGGACGTGGTCTATTCGGTCGAATATTATCCAATAATGAATGCTCGGTCTCAAGATGAATGATGGTGTTGCGAATAGTACGCTCAGTAGGCCGATTATGTTGACCATAAGTGAATTGACAGAACGTGAATTTTCGTTATAAAGTTGAACGATTTGTAAACGTTGTTCAGGCGTAAGTCTTTCCATGATGAAATGCCAAACAATACTTAACAAAAATAAAATGACAGCATGACACGACTCACACTTGATCCCCTACACTATAGGAAATCTTACCCCCTTTTTTGGCCAAAGTTCAGCCAAACGGCTGAACCGATTTGAATGATTTTCTGGATAAGAGGGAGGGATGTAAAAGTAAAATTTTTCATGCACTCAAAAAAAAATTACTAAAATTTTTTTTCGGGTGTACATCAACTTTATGAAAATTTTTGATTAATACAAAATTTGACACCTGGAAAAATAATTTTTTTAGAAGTATAGAAATTAATAAATAATCAATATTTCACTAAATGTTCATCCTTTGTTGGGGAGGTACTAGAAGGAGTGAACCAATATGGCCCATCTCCGAACATAGCCGGAGATAGAAGGAAATATTACCACATACCAAATTTGAAGTCAATCGGTTACTCCTTTCGAGAGTTAGGAGACAGACAGACGGACGGACATTGCTCATTCGACTTAAAATGACCAAAAACGGATATCCGCCGAACATACTTAGGGTCTTAGGTCACCCCTTCGATGTGTTACACTTGTGGCAAATTATATATACCCTCCTCTCTAAGGTGAGGGGATAACTAGATCTGAAACGATAAACTTAAAATCCGCAGTATTCTATCATAGATCAAGAATCCAAGGGGACAAATCGATGGGACTATACATAATCTAAACCTTCGATCAAAAACTTATCTTCTGCCAATTATACAAAGATCGTACGTAAAACACAGTTTTTTTTATATCTAAATTTGAACCGATTTTCTCAAAATTAAGCAGTATTTATTCCTAAAGTAAGAAACTTCTTTCTGTCAAATTTTGTAATGATCGGAAGTAAGGAACAACTTCTATGAAGCTTTGATACCAAATCGGTAGTAACATATACGAGGTAGTAACATATACTGGGGCTATATCTAAATCTGAACTCAAATTTTGCAATGTTCATTTATGCGCTTACATGTCAAATCGGGGGTAACATATATATGGGGGATATATCTAAATCTTTTTTACTATTGTCTCTGAGTATATAAAGAGACTTCTCTCGGTCATTTTTTTTAAAGACCGGTTAACAAATGTTGCTTTTATAGCGCATATATGCCAAATCGGAGGTTCATATATATGGGAGCTATAAGTAAATCTGAACCGATATTAATCAAATTCAATAATCGTCCTTGGGCCAAAAGAAATATATTTGCTAAGTTTCGTTGAGATCGGACCATAATTGCGACTTTTACTTTGATTACAAGGATACATACACAGCCGGACGGACGGACAAACAAACGGGAATAGCTAAATCAACTCAGAAAGTGATTCTTAGTCGATCGGTATTCTTCTCCTTTTGTGTGTTACAAGCAAATGCACAAAGTTATAATACCCTGTACCACAGTGTGGTGTACGTGTTTTGATATATGTAATTCGATTTTAAATTTTCGGTTTAAAAATTTCTGAACATGTACCTAAAATTTGCGAAAAAAAGAGATTTTTTCAAATCCCACACGAATATCTGCGAAGCCCTTCCATTGTAATTAAGAATATAAGTTTAATTTTGCCAAAAAATTCTCAAATGAGTCTAGGTAATATAACATAATAATGTGTAATTATTCAAATATTCAATACATAGGAAATGCAATAAGGTTTATGGCGTGCTGAATATAGTTCGGATCGGACGTGGTCATGAGCCTTCCAATTCTCAAATAGCGTGATTTGTCAATTAGTGGATTCAATATAAATGTTATGCTATAACTGACGAAGTAAATATTTGTCGATATACACGCAAAGAAAAAATTCGTTTCTGCGAGGAGAATTGTGGTTGTCTAATATTTCGTTTCGCAGAAACGAATTTTTTCTTTGCGTGTATATCTGCAGTTATGTGATAACAAAAAGAACGATGTCCTGAGAGCTGAATATTGTCTGTATCGGACATGGGCATGGTAACTACCAATTATGAAATCTTAAAATTTGGTGTGAATAGGACTATTAATCAAGTGCACGATAATGGACACTATTGCAAGCTCTGTACTCTTTATTTGATTCGCTTTGTTTTAAAAATTTGAAAAAAAAAACAAATATATAATTTATACATATATACTCAAATGAAAGCTTGTCCTCAAGATAGTTCGGCTATATCTTGAGCTAGCTCAGTGGCGGCGGAGCGATCTAACATAACATCTAAAATTATAATTTTTCTTGATAATGTTTGACTAAAGCGCGTATGTAGAGATAGCAATCGCTGTTCTGTTTAAAAGAGTAGCAATATTGTGATTCTCGCTCCGATAGAACCGTAGTTATTCACAAAATAATTTAAAAAAAGTTAGAAAAAATGTCCGACATTATTAGCAAGAAAAACATGCGTTTTAGAGGTTTTGTAATATCGTCCACTGGCGTCTCAAGATATAGCCCAACTATTTGTATTTTTCGTTTGACCCGCTCTAATATGCATATGACATGTGATCATTTACATATGTAGGATATTATATATTTCAGACCGGTCATTTACTATGACTTTATAGCTTTTTCAACAAAATATCGCAGAGATCCTCAACAAATGTTGTTTGAAATGTTCTTCAAAAATATTCCCCATACGATTTTGCACTTGACATGTGTGAATTGCTTTTTCCTATAATTACCACTTACATTGTTTTTGCACTTTTTCCACAAAAGACTTTACGAAGACAAATGAAAAATAAAATAATTTGACAATTGTAGACAAGTTGGGCCTATTCCCCACATATGTTTAATGATTTTGTAGCAAAGTGTTTAAACACCTAAACTACTACATAGTTTCCTCATGTCTTTAAAATTTTCCCAACCTCGCATCTACCACACAAAATTACGAACTCCTATTATATTTCACTGAAGGATTACTTCAAG
Organism: Eudasyphora cyanicolor; assembly: GCA_963930755.1. Classification (NCBI taxonomy): domain Eukaryota; kingdom Metazoa; phylum Arthropoda; class Insecta; order Diptera; family Muscidae; genus Eudasyphora; species Eudasyphora cyanicolor. The sequence continues at coordinate 69,364,949 of OZ005734.1, forward strand.
GTATACCTCAGTTGGTTTATTCGACTTTGATGTTCTAAATTGGTCGCCAAATCTACATTAATTCGCCTATTCTTTGCTTTATCCCTATGAAAATCCTCAAGTTCATCACTTAGAGAACAACACAATCATTTGTTGAATTTGAATTGTTTATAAAAAGCTCTCATCATTTTCACTTTTTTTTTACCCCCCAGTGGTTTTAATTATTTTGCACTTTTCTCTCATATTTACTTAGTTCACGAGGACACAATTGTTTGTTTATATTGTGACAATGGTTGTTATTAAACATTTGTTGCTGCTACCATTATTGCTGCTGTTGTTGTTGTTGTTAGCTTATGCGCTCAACAGCAATGGAAGGACTAACATTGGCAGCAGCAACAATAATAACATTGTTCAGAAAAACCACCCGAGAGACACACAGAGAGAAAGAGGCGGCAACAGCCTCGTTGGTGGCGACGACGAGTACTCTTGTACTCCGTTATGGCCACTTAAGTCATAACAATGTCTTAAATAGTTCTAAAGACTTTAATCTTTTGTCCCTCCGGCAAGGCAACATCAGTGTTATTTAATTAAACAAAAACTAAAAAAATAACATACAACAACAACATGCTGACTATGATGAAGGACATGATGATGATGACGATGATGGCACCAAGGATGAGCATGAGCATAAGGATGACACTGACAATGACGAAGAGTATAACGAGAAACAGAGGTTGGCAAATGAAAGCAGCTTTAGTCAGAATCATCTAGACCAGCAGCAATTGCTGTAGCATCAGCAGATAATGCTTTTAACATTCTCATGTCATCATGTTTTATTGTGCAATTTTGTCATCCTACTACTACTACTGCTGCTGCTGCTTCTAATGTTTCTCATACAGAAGTACTCCTGAGCACTCACAGGACAACCACAAAAAAAGCTGTAGCCTGCAGAAAAGAGCGGATAGGTGCAGATCAAGTGAACTCTCAAAAAAGGTGACCCCAAGTCTGCTACACTTCGATTAAACTGCTTTTGTGTTTCCAGAAAAAATTTTCAGTTTTTCCTTTTTCGGTTTCCTCATTTCTTTCTTCTCTTCTGGCAAAGTGGCAAACTAGTTTCAACTTGTGCTGTTTTGTCTTCGTTAGTTTTGGAAAGCAAAAAAAAAAAAATAAAGTCTAGGAAGTCATCCGAACAAAAAGACAGAGATGAACAAATTTTCTTTTGAAGAATGGATAATAATATTACATTCTTGTCTCAAGGGTTTCCGTTTTCCTTCGTTGTGTGTGTGTTAATAACAACAATAGCAGTAACAACAGCATACCAATAGCAACAACAAATTTCTCACTTATTTTCTTAAGTTGTTCCTCCATATTTTCTCCTGAGAAATCGAAGTGAATGTGCACGCAATACTTTTATCCTTATTCCACTTTACATTTTTCAAAAGTCCCATCATAAGATTTTTGGGCTGAGCTCAAAGAAAATAATCTGTTGCGATTGCAATAACATTAAGATTACAGGAGCAATAGCAATAGCAATAGCAAGTTCTGGATGAACTTGTAACCGATGCCAAGAACAGGAGGCCCATCGTCATCGGTGGAGACTTTAACGCTTGGGCAACACAGTGGGGTAGTAGATACACCAATGCTAGAGGACGTAGCATCCTGGAATCGTTTGCCCAACTTGAGGTAGAACTGCTAAACGACGGCAAAAAAACGACGTTCAACAGAGGTAGAACAGAATATATCATAGATATAACTTTCGCTAGTCCTTCGTTAACACGAGTCACTAAATGGCAGGTAAGTGAGCACTTTACCCTTAGTGATCATCAGGCCATACTGCTCGATATCAAGGCAAAACATAATAGAGGAAAACAAAACCAAGTTTTTTCCGGGCCAAAATGGGGAGCCTCTGCATTCGACAAGGACATCTTCGACGTAATGATCGACACAGCACTGTTAACTTCCAGCTCTGCTGAAGAACAAGCTCAGGATCTAACAAACGTGATAGTTGAAGCATGCGAGGCGTCAATGCCGAGAAGAACACTTCCGAAGCGAGGCCAACCCTGCTACTGGTGGAACGAACACATCCGCCAGCTACGGTCTGTCTGTTTGAAAGCTAGGCGAAGGATGCAGCGAGCAAGAGGGAAACCTAGGTTTGAAAGACTACTACAGGAGTTTAGAGAGTCACGAAAAACTCTGCAAATCGCGATAAAAGAGAGCAAAAGAACATGCTTTAAAAGTATATGTAACCATGCCGATATCGATCCATGGGGAACTGCCTATAGGATAGTAATGAAGAAGATGCAGGGGAAATCACCCCAAATAACCTGTCCAAAAATTTTAGAAGATATAATTGGTACACTGTTCCCACAACGTCCACTGCCTACCACGAATCCAGTGTCGATGCTTGATGCTGAAATAATACCGGATATCACTCAAGAAGAGCTTGAAGAAGCATGTGCAAAAATTGGTACCCACAAAGCCCCAGGTCCTGATGGAATACCAAACATTGCATTAAAGGCTGCAATCCATCGAAGACCTGACATCTTCCTCGACACATTCCAGAGGTGTTTGCGTGACCGAATTTTTCCCACCCATTGGAAAATACAAAAGCTTGTGCTAATCCCCAAAGGAAGCAAACCACCGGGGGAACCATCGTCCTACCGCCCAATATGTCTCCTAGACACCATGGGTAAGATCTTGGAGAGAATCCTCTACAATAGGCTAATCTCAGTAGTCGAAGAAAACTGTGCTCTATCCGAAAGACAATTTGGTTTTAGGAAAGCGCGGTCTACCATCGACGCAGTGAAGCTGGTAGTTGATACGGCGACGAAGGCAATCGAAGGAGCAAGGTGGAAAGGCGGAACAAAGAAATATTGCGCCGTCGTTACCCTTGATGTGAAGAACGCCTTCAACTCTGCAGATTGGGGGCACATCTACGAAGCCCTTGTGCGAACAGAAGCCCCGAAGTATATCGTAGATATGGTAAAAAGCTATCTTGACAACAGGAAGCTCATATACCTGAGTGACAACGGGCTGGAGCACTACAGTGTATCCGCCGGCGTCCCACAAGGATCAGTCCTGGGTCCACTGTTGTGGAACATCATGTATGACGATGTGCTGAGACTCCCCCTCCCAAATGGGGTTAATATTATAGGCTTTGCTGATGACATCGCTATAATCACGGTCGGAAAACATATCGATAGCATAGAAACAGCCACTAACACGGCTATCAAACAGGTACAAACTTGGCTCGAGTCAGCACACCTACAACTAGCTGCTCATAAAACAGAGGCAATCCTCATTACAAGTCGCAAAGCAACAGAATATATGAACGTGATCGTTGGAGATAAAGTTATCCGTTCAAGTCGCTCTCTCAAATACTTGGGAGTTATGATTGACAACAGGCTGACATTTAAGGAGCATATTGAATACATAAGCAAGAAAGCCGCAAAAACGCAAGCCTCACTGGCACGAATGTTGCCCAATGTCGGAGGCCCTAGACTTGCGAAAAGGAAACTGCTAGCCACGGTAGTGAACTCCGTGATTCTTTATGCCTCTCCCGTATGGGCGCATTCAGTGAGCATAAAATTGTATAGGAAGAAGCTGATGTCCACATACCGCCTAAGTTGTCTTCGTACAATTTCCGGGTATCGTACGATATCGGAGGATGCAGCAGGTGTAGTCGCTGGTCTTATCCCAATTGACATTGTAGCTATAGAAATGAAACGGATTTATGATAGAAAGCCAGAGAATAAAAAGCAGAGATCCGAGTTTGCCAAGGAAGAGCGTTCCTCATCGATCGCCACTTGGCAATCTCGTTGGGACACATCTGCAAAGGGAAGATGGACACACCTCCTTATACCTAATATAAGTGTATGGCTAAACAGAAAACACGGAGATACGAACTACTACCTCACGCAGTTCTTAACAGATCATGGTGCCTTCCGGAAATATCTGCACAGATTTGGACATGATAGCTCGCCTATGTGCCCAAACTGTGTGGACGAGGAAGAAGACGCAAATCACGTGATATTCCTCTGCCATAGGTTCGACCGAGAAGGCGTACCTACAATGGAACATTCGAACGTGATCGAGTATATGCTACAAAGCGAGGATACATGGCGAAATGTATCCGAATTAGTGACAAACACAATCTTAGAGCTACATAGAGTAGACAATATACGGAGAAATGAATACGATTTAGAGTGCAGTAGATAGCCTAATGGCTAACCATCCTTCACGAAGTAATACTTCACAGCAGTTCCGTGAAGGAGTGATGGTCGAAGAGGAGGGTGTGGTTTAGTACGTAAGAATCGTGCATGTTTTTCAGTACGGGCTGAATCATACATCTTTCAGAAGATTCCACACATCAAGCGCAGCAAAAAAAAAAAAAAAAAAAAAAAAAATAGCAATAGCAATATAGCCGAACGGCCTTCAGATATGTAGGTTAGCTGCGAATACCCAATAAGCAGTCCCCGACCACGAGCGGCAGAGGAGGAGGGTGAGCTGAAAACGCCTTAGAAACCTAAAGAATCTCCTGCGACAGGACGAGACGGCGCCGTCCTTTATTAAGTGCACATCCACTCCTAGGAGTGACGTCGAGAAAACGCGATCAAAACCGTGATTATGGAACCTATGACATTGGCATTAAGACCGAGCCCGGTAAGGTCTTAATTATGGTATACCGGATCAACGGAATATATGAATTGACGCAACTGGCCGAACATGACAGTATTCTGTCACCTCAGTAAGCAGAAGTGACTCTTTGCCGAAATGGCTGGCAGGCTAATGCTTTCATGTCCCCCGCCCTAATAAAACACTGGCAAGTCTCATGGCACGTACAACATTCGTTACCATTAAGTTGGTAGTGTAGGCCCAGTTGAGTTTACTCCTGGCTAACGCCGACCTGGCTCTGAACACGATCACTCATAAGGCTTCGTGTCAACCCTCGCATCAACCCTGGCCTCCCTGCATCGCAAAGATAACCATGAGGTCAAAGAGGCGACTACACAACTACGGCTGAAGATAGCCACCATGAGTTTGGGCCCAACAAACAGAATATGTTTCCCCAAAACAGGACGAACGGAGAAGATGTGGAAAGCCCATTTGGTAGGAGTGCCAGGACCCTACGGTCTCCACCAAGTTCGGCTACGAACCCACAAGAAGAAGAACTGGCGCAAGTCGCTATAACAATCCAGCCAACCGGAGAAGGAACTGATTTCGAGAAGCTGGGCGAGCAGATTCGAATTGTATTTGAATTGCTCGGTGATGGAAATAAAAGATTCATCACTCAACCAGCACGAGAAGCAATAAGGCGCATAAAGGCTCTATATGACCTATGTGCTATGGGTACATTGAGAGAAGAAGCTGTGGAAAAGTCTGGTGTAGACAAATCCTCCCAAACGTCACCATGGGTAAAACCTAGAGAGAAGAAGCGAAAGCAGGACAATGGTGAGGGTACACCAGTAGCGAAACGACGTCCTGAGAAAGCGACCGCTAACGCTGAACCAGAAAAAGTTGTCAATGAAACCGAGGGTACAAAGGACGACGAGAGTAACTGGTCCAAAGTTAAATCGAAGAAGACAAAAAAGAAAGCCAAATCCCAAGAGAAAGTCAAACCCAAAGAGAAAGCAAGGAAACCGAGGCCAGACGCCCTTATCATTACGACAAAGGGTGAAATGTCGTATGCCGAAATCCTAAAAAAGGTTAAGACGGATCCTAACCTAGGTGAACTTGGCGAAGCGGTTACCAGGATTAAGAAAACGCAAAAAGGAGACCTTCTTTTACAACTTAGTGGAAGCAGTGACAAGATAGACCAATTTAGGAGTGCGATTGGTGACTCGCTGGGCGAGAGTGCCTCAGTAAGGAGCGCGACAGAGAAATCGGTGTACGAAATAAGGTACATAGATGAAGTCACGACGAAAGAAGATGTTCGAAACGCTGTGGTCTCGAGGCTGAAACTGCAGAATTTCCAACTGTCGGATATTCTAAGCTTAAGGCAGGCTTACGGAGGAACCCAGACCGCAACAATCAATCTGTCAGCAGAAGGAGTAAAGGCTATACCTGAAGATAAAAAGATTATGGTGGTCTGTATGCAAAATCCGACCAAAGACGGTGCTGACCAAGTGCTTCAGATGTTTAGGATATGGTCACATATCTACAAACTGCAGAAGCAAAGTCGACAGATCGAAGTGTTGTAGAAAATGTAGCGAAGAAGGGCACTACGCCAAAGACTGCACCAACAACCTACTTTGCATTTTTTGCAGATCAGACGAGTCGGTGGACGCAAAGCACATAGCTGGAAGCAGAAAATGTCCCCAGTTTAAGAAGGCACTCTCCACAAAAAAGAGCAAATGAGAGTTATGCAACTCAATTTGAACCATTGCGAGGCGGCGCAAGATATTCTTGTGCATACAACAAAAGAGAAAGGTGTAGATATTGTTCTAATTAGCGAGCCATACAAAACACCGGAAAACAGTACATGGTCAGAAGGTAAATCGAGAAAAGTAGCAATATGGGCCAGTGGTAAAAAAGCATTCGAAGACGTAATAACTCAGTCTACTTACTTTGTGCGGGCAAAGGCGGGAGGAATTCACTTTTACAGCTGTTACTGCCCACCTAGCCTAACACATTCCGAATTCCAGGCCATATTGGATGAAATTGTAACCGACGCTAAGAACAGAAAACCCATCGTCATCGGTGGAGATTTTAACGCTTGGGCAACACACTGGGATAGCAGATACACCAATGCTAGAGGACGTAGCATTCTTGAATCCTTTGCTCCACTGGATGTGGAACTGTTAAACGACGGCAAGAAAATGACGTTCAATAGAGGGCGAACAGAGTCTATTATAGATATCACTTTCGCAAGTTCCTCCTTAATACGAGTCACTAAATGGCGGGTAAGTGACCACTATACTTTGAGTGATCATCAGGCTATAATGCTCGATATCAAAGCAAAGCACAGTAGAGGAAAACAAAACCAACTTTTTTCCGGACCAAAATGAAGAGCATCTGCATTCGACAAAGATGTATTCGAAGTAATAATTGATTCAGCACACTTCACTCCCAGACCTGCTGAAGAACAAGCTGAAGATTTAACTAATGCGATTATTGATGCATGCGAGGCATCCATGCCAAGGAGAACACTTCCGAAGCGAGGACAACCATGCTACTGGTGGAATGAAGACATACGCAAACTGCGGTCTGTTTGCCTAAAAGCTATGAGAAGAATGCAGCGAGCAAGAGGGAATCCTATGTTCGAAAGACTGCAAGAGCCACGGTAGTGAACTCTGTGATTCTTAATGCCTCTCCCGTATGGGCGCATTCATTGAGCATTAAATTGTATAGGAAGAAGCTGATGTCCACATACCGCCTAAGTTGTCTTCGTACAATTTCCGGGTATCGTACGATATCGGAGGATGCAGCAGGTGTAGAGCATTCCTCATCGATCGCCAATTGGCAATCTCGTTGGGACACATCTGCAAAGGGAAAATGGACACACCTCTTTATACCTAGTATAAGTGTATGGCTAAACAGAAAACACGGAGATACAAACTACTACTTCATGCAATTCTTCATGGTGCCTTCCGGAAATATCTGCACAGATTTGGACACGATAGCTCGCCTATGTGCCCAAACTGTGTGGACGAGGAAGAAGACGCAAATCACGTGATATTCCTCTGCCCTAGGTTCGACCGAGAAGGCGTACCTACAATGGAACATTCGAACGTGATCAAATATATGCTACAAGGCGAGGATACATGGCGAAATGTATCCGATTAAGTGACAAACACAATCTTAGAGCTACATAGAGTAGACAATATACGGAGAAACGCAGAAATGAATACGATTTAGAGTGCAGTATGGCTAACCATCCTTCACGAAGTAATACTTCACAGCAGTTCCGTGAAGGAGTGATGGTCGATGAGGGGGGTGTGGTTTAGTACGTAAGAATCGTGCATGTTTTTCAGTATGGGCTGAATCATACATCTTTTAGAAGATTCCACACTCCAGCGCAGCAAAAAACAATAAAAATAACAATAGCAATATCAATAGCAATAGCAATTGCCACATGAATAGCTCTTGGAGCTGTGAAGACGATATCCACTTTCACAGTCTGCAGTAACAAAGGTTGTGAGTGACTACTAGGCCGTCTACCAGAATAGCTTGACAAGCAAATTGAGGTATCGATCAAATGTATCCGACCAGGCTGCGAACTTCCATCTACGTAGTTCGTCCTTGTTGGTCTTCGTGAGGTCATCAACATCCCTTTGTTGAGTCCCTCACGCGAGTCATGTCAGGATAAGCATTTGGATCTATGAATATGATACACACTTTTAGATTATTTATTAGGACAGATATTTTCGTTGCCAAGGAAACCTAGATATCAACGTAATGCTCTAGGAATAAATGTCCTCCGAATGGAAGAAGCTTAATGTATACTTCGTGCAAGTTAAACACACGATTCTAATTGTAAATAAAACAAAAGGTTTTCAGAGAATTATCGTATTATTTTTTATTATGATAGAATAATCTATGAAAATTATGTGTGAAACAAAATATCGCCACGTGTTACTCACATTTATTATGGTGCATTATTGTTGGACCACCCTTAGTATATATTCGGCAGGGCTTTACCATCGGTATGTTGGGTGAAGAATTTGTTGCTATAAATACGATATTCACTGGAAGATTTTTTCTAAGCAGTTCCTCCTGGGGTGTCTATGGAAGATTTATACAACTCAATGACAGTCTATGTTGGGGCTCTTTCGCGAGGCATGTCAGAATATTGTTTTAATACGATATTCACTAAAATCTTTATAAGAAGTTATTCCTGAGATGTTTTCTTTCTGTTTTATTTGAATCGGCGAAACATTTTGTAGGTACGCTTCCACGAGACAGTCAGGTGATGGACGATATTCCTTTTGGGATGTCTATGGAAAGTTTATCCAACTTGATGTCTCACTGTGTCGGTGGCCTCTTAAATGCCCTTAGAATTGTTGTTCATAAGATCAGTAATGTGTCCGCTTTAAATCGTTCTTGTCGAGATTCGTTGAACCAATTCAGATCTCTCTTCGGTATCTGAGCAGGGCCACATAACACAATGTATTTTACTTTAATTGTCCTGCGAACCCGACATCACTATCTCCATTCTCCTTAGATATCAAACGGCCTTGACTATTGGAACTGGATACAGATGAGCTGAAGATCTAAATAGAAACGTTAACTAATCTTGTATACATGCAGTATCAATTGTAGCTACAATAAACAAAATAGTAGAAGTAGCACTAAGGATACGGCAGAGTTGTGTACGGTACGAAGTAGTTTACACAACCCGTTAACTTCAGCTCAGTCAGCACCTGTTACGTGTTGTTTCCATTTTTATGTCATCTTGAATGTAGGATTCTGCCTAAACAAACGCGTTTGTATTCAACTCATTGTGTTTATGTTCCAATCAGATTTCTTTAATAGCGGCTGATTTGATCTGTTGATGTACTGAACGAAATGAGCTGTTAAACTAAAGTGAGATAAAGGACTTTCAAACTAAAAAGAGCTGGTGGACTCAAGAGTTGGAGAACTAAAGAACTGTTGAACTAAAATAAGCTGGTGAACTAAAGAGCTGGTGAACTAATGTGAGCCGGTGAGCGAAATAGCTGGTGAAATAAAGATCTGGTGATTTAAAGATCTGATTAACTAAAGAGCTGGGGAACTAATAAACTAGTGAGCTGTTGAACTAAAGTGAGCTGTTGAGCTAAAGAGCTGGTGAACTAATGAGCTAAAGAGCTGTTGAACTAAGGTGAGATGGTGGGCTAAAAAGCTGTTGAACTAAAGAGAGCTGGTGAACTAAAAAGCTTTTGCACTAAATTGAGCTGCTGAGCTAAAGAGCTGGTGAACTAACGAGCTGGTAAACTGAAGAACTGGTGAACTAAATAGCTGTTGAATTAAATTGAGCTGGTGAGCTAAAGAGCTGGTGAGCTAAAGAGCTGGTGAGCTAAAGAGCTGGTGAACAAAAGAGTTGGTACACTAAAGATTTGGTGAACTAATGAGCTGTTGAGGTAAAGTGCGCTGGTGAATTAAATGAAAGAACTTCATAGTTCACTCAATTGAACTAAACTAAAGTGAGCGATCACTTAAAAGAACTAATGTGCCCTAATCTAGGAAACATTAGTATTAAACATAAGAATAGCTGTATTCTAAAGCTGTCTTATTCCAGAGTTTTACACTTCTGGTATGTATTCTAGCAAGGTCTCGATAGATGAGTTACACATATTTTTAGCATTCCAATAGTCTACAAAGTCTGCAATTTTATCCAGTTACAAATTAAGCATTTTAAGCGAAAAATATTCTCAAGTTCTCCACAACAGTGGGTTATTAACTAAGAACACAACTCTTAAAGAAGTTAAGCATTAATCTTCCATTTTTGCTTTGGTGTAAAGGAAATAGAGTTTTTCTCTGCATATTTCCATTATTCCGTTGGCAGTTAGAGTTTTCTTATTTTTCCTCTCAAGTGTGGAGTCTCGAAACTCTTTAGAGCGCACTATTATTGTTGGGTTCCTACTTTCGGTTTTCCTTAGTAAAAAAGTTATTTATTTCAATGCGCGAAGACAAAAACTTCAAAAAAACTTACATCAACATCATATGAATGAGTGAGAGAGTGAATTTGTGTGTGGGTAAGAGGAAAGATATACGAAAAAACAATTGGAAAGTAGACAAAAGGAAACACAAGGAGTTATTATATTTCCAGTTTGGAGTGTTCGTTCGTTCGTTTTTCTCCTATTCCTCTAGTGCTCTCAAAGAGTCAACACTTTTGAGGATTAATGTGTTGTTTTAAGTTGAAATAATGGCTTCATTTCTTTTCGATATTTTTATGAAAACTTTAAAATGTGCTGTGTTTTTTCCTAGGTGCCATAATGTGGAGATTGTGGAAATAAATAGTAGTTGAGGGTGTGTCGCAAGACATATTTCCTGTGGTCATTGCAATATGTTGTATAAACTTAGTTTTTAGAATTGGCTTTTTGTTGCAAAGAGTTAGATTGACAATACTTTGTATGACACAGAGTAATATGGTTGATATACATACATAGTTCAAGTTGAAGATACTTGAGGAGAGGTTTGTAAGAGTTTTGTAAAATTGCTAATGTCAGTTCTGAAATTCCATTTAAATATTTTCAATTGCCTCCCTAAATTCACCATTTTTAGTGGTAATACAGACCAATTGTTAGTCAATAGTTTTTCAGATTTCATAGCTTTCTTTGAAAAATTAAATTATACACTTAAAATTTAAATTGCAAATTTGAAACTAAATCCAGATACATACATAAAAATATGTATAATACATATCATTATGTCACATTACTTCAAATGTGACATAATGATATTCCATTTGCCCATGGCCACCCCATTTCATATTAAACCATATCATACCATTCCAATGAAACATGCCTTAGTTGGGCACTTTATATGTGTATTTAATATGTATAGCATACTTTTAGGATTATTGTAATCATTAAAATTAATGCATAGTTTTAGGCATTCATTCAATTAAATTATAAAGAATAAAATAAAACCATTCATACTCATACCAATCCATTGACCGGGTATGCCAGCTAAATACCGAACCATCCACCCACACACCATCACCATCAGCATCGACAATGCCATAACAATTTATAATTTAATTTCCATTTCAAACGAGAAATCACTATTAATCTGATATACAATGATAATAAATCCATTTAAATACAACAGCGGCAGCAACATCAACACCATACAACTTTAAAGAAGATATGTATGTACGTATGAACAAACGGAAGGATGGACGGACAGACGTGCGAACGAATTGTTTGGTCTTAAGGATGCTCAGAATAAACAAACATTCGAACATGAACACGATCAAATACAATGGCAATAACAATAACAATAATAGGCTCAAAAAGTCGAATAACAATTATTTTATTATATGCCATCACTAACGGCTAAAGACAATGCTGTGAAGGGTTTGGTGGAGGGAGGGAGAAGGCCACCTTCCACCAACAGCTGCAGTACAAATCGAAACAAACCGGAAAGCTAGCAAGTCAGTGAATGAACAGCACCACCATTAGCAGGCACAGCAGTAGCAACATTATCGTCATAATCATTATTATCACTCGCATTGGCAAATTTAGGTCGAAGAACAGTGGTTTGGATATACACGCTGAAAAAAAATCGCTCCTGTAATATATTGTCCCAAACATATTCGGCTTGAAACATATATATCTTTAGGATACACTATAAACATATAATATTTGGTACACACAAAAATTATATATTTGGGAAGATGTTGTTCTAAACAAATCTTTGTTTACATCCCAATGTGTTTATTTTGGACTATTTTTTCCGAAACAAATATTTATTTTCATTTAAGTATTCAGAAAATATCTAAATTGTGTTAAATTTTTCAGTAATTCAAAGTTAATTTTTTCAAAAATTTTAACGTCTTAAATATAAAAAATAATAATAATTGAAATCATATAATCTTGGATCGAAATATATACTTGGAGGATTGACAACCAATGATGGCTTGGAATACTCAGAAATTTTAAATGATTGGTTTAAAACATAAGATATTGCTGCATTTGGTATCATAACTGGGAGGTTCAAACCAAAAAAACAAAAAAAAAATTAAATTTAAATTCGAAAAATTCAACAAAAGTTTCGAAAATCTTTTTTAAATAAAATATATTTGGAGAAATTCCTAAACAATCATTTATTTGTATTCAAATACATATTTTATTTGAGAAATTTAGTTTGCAAATATTATATGTTGTAACATATTAATATACGAGTTCCAAATATATTTTATTGATTTTCAAATAAAATGTATTTGCTCAGAAATATATAATATTTAAAAATTAGTGTTCCAAATATATTTTCTTTATATTCAAACATATCAAAAAAGGCGATTTTGCCTTTTTTGATATGTTATATGTCCTTCGTCATTCTCTAAATCTATAAAATAGACAATGATAAGATCTAATATGAATATGAATCTCTAAGTTAGGAGCTTTTGAGCTCTAATAGGGGATAACGTCTATAGTATATACAATGATGAGCACTACCAGGGCTCATTATATCTAAAATATAAGACGAAGAGCCCTACTAGGTATCTTTGTCTATAGAATAGACAACGACAAGCCCTACTAGGTCCCATTGTCTGTAGAATAGTCAATTATGAGCCCTACTAGGGCTCATTGTCTATAGTATAGACAATGATGGGCTCTGCTAGGGCTCATTGTCTATATAATAGACAATGATGAGCTCTACTAGGGCTCTTTGTCTGTAGAATAGACAATAATGAGACCTACTTGGGCTCATTTTTTTTTAGAATATACAACGATGAGCCCTACTAGGTTTCATTGTCTATGGAATAGACATTGATGAGCCCTACTAGGGCACATTGTCCATAGAACAGACAATGATGAGCCCTACTAGGGCTAATTTTTTATAGAATAGTCACTGATGAGCCCTACTAGGACTAATTGTCAATAGAACAGACAATGATGAGCCCTATTAGGGCTCGTTGTCTATAGAACAGACAATGATGAGCCCTACGGAGGCTTATTATCTATATGACAAATGATCATGAGCCCTAGAAGGGCCCATTGTTTTTAGAACAATTTGCTTGCTGGTGGTGCTTCCTTCTAAACCACTGTACTTCGAATCAGCCTGATAATGATGCTCCTTGTGTTGTAGAAACAGCCAGCAACATTCATGGTGAGATGTCAATGGCAAACATTCCTACAATTCGTCGTTATTAACCATAACGAACATTATTAGGGCAACTTAATGAAGATATCCGATTTTATTGGCAACAAACAAACGGCTAACAACCGGCAACAACCACCACCATCTACAGACGGAATCAGCCCAAGCATTCATGAAACGGCAAACCATCTCGACGTCTATATGGCAACTTAACAAATGATTTCATTATTTCCGAACATTCCCGGCATTGAACATCCTTTTCCATTGAATCCACTGGTGCTGATGACGCCACCGCCGCAGCTGCCTTTACCGTATGGACAAAGAGAGAAAAAGACACAATTAGTTTTCGCGTTGCCGGTGGAAAAGGCATAATTACCGTCTCCCCTACCAATTCCCCAGTCATTACAAACCATTCCATCCCCATCCCCACTGCCAATCGCTGTCGAGCAGTCGGGCAAAGCGCAAAGAAAATTAGTAACAGAGAAGAAATGTAAAATAAAGATGTTTGAACTTTAACAAGTAATTGGAGCTGGCAAAAGTACCCGTGGGGTGAGACTTTATGCCTTGTTCGCAATTGAAGAAATTCCAACGGCTTCCAAAAGGACTAATGCTAAAGTATTGAAATTTCGAAATAATAAATAACTTAATTTTCTTGGTTATACCTTCGGCGTTGGCGCAGAGGGGAAAGAAGACATGTTGGAAGTAATTTGAAAGTGGTTGAAGTTTGAAAGAAATTTTATGGTTAATAAAGTAAAGTAATTGTGATTTTTTGTTGGCCTCCTTGTTTGATCTCTCCATCTCTCTCATCGATAGATTAAAGAGTTTCAGTAGACTTTATTACTTCGGGTTTCTTCAATGAACTGACATTTGGACTTATCAACTCTTATGACCCTTAGGGGATAAATTTTAAACTACGAATGAAATTGGAAGGCAGTATATATTTAGCAAGACATATTTTAAAATATATTTAATTTTCACTGGAAGCAATAATATAATGAATATGGAAGCTGTAACATAATAAATATGGACGAAGTACATATTCCGACGAAGTTTATATTCCGACGAAGTTCATATTCCGACGAAGTCGTTGCGGCAGTTAACACACGCAAAGAAAAAATTCGTTTCTGTGAAACGAAATATTAGACAACTACAATTCTCGTTAACGGAGACTGAAATTTCTTTTGGTCAGAACAAACAATTGCTTACTTGAAATAAGTTTCTGTTACAACAAACGAAATTTTAGTTCTGGCAAACGAGAATTGTAGTTGTTTTTTCTTTGCGTGCAATTATCGGATAAATATCGTTTTCGTAGCCTATTCTCCAGCAGTAGTGTCGGCAGAAGAACGGCTTTCGACTCAATCTCGTGTTGTTCTCAATCCTTACTGGTCTATAATTGAAAAAGTGTGCCCTATACCTACCAAACATTTCATCAGGAGCCACATGACACACAACACCTTTTACGGAAGAAGAAAGACTTTCCTTCCAGCAGAAGAAGTCGTGGAGGCCGTTTGAGTGACGTTTTATTTATGTAGAACTTAATTGTATCGATTGTATTTACTTCACATTAAATAAAACACTTTTGAATTTCCTTAATAATAAGTGTGTTTTTTTTTCAAAGAAATCATATCACTCTTAGTGAAAAACCCTGTAGAAAAAATATTTCAGTGAAATATGTCAATTTTTTAACTTTAAGTACAACTTCAAATGGCCGTAACTTTTGTCTCAGCGGGTATATCAAATTGAAATATTTTGCCAACAAATAGCAAATTTTGTTGTCTATTCAGAAAATATAAAGAGAAAGTAATCGATTTATAACCGGCTCTAATATATTCCGATTCGTAGGAAAGGATCGGTAAAAAAACAACAATCTTTTAAAATTAAATTTATAATTCCATAAAATCTTTACAAATTATAGATCTCATTTTTTTTTAAATTTGTACGTCTTGACACCAGAAATAGAGGCTAATTATAGTATATTATATTTGTAAACATAAATCACACAATTCCGAAAATAAATTCGAAAATCCCCAAAAAGGGAATTTTTTGATTTTTTCCCTAAAATCTGTTATACTAAAAGCCGGGCTCAAAATTCCTTTTGCAGTTAATCGAATATTACATTACTACATATAAAAATGATAAAGGTTTTCATATCCAAGCTTTGCGATTGTCGAAAATGTAGCCAAGTTTTGAAATTTTCGTAAAAAATTGTGTAATTTTGACACATTAATGCTAATTTTTGACTCGTCTTTTCTCGAAAATATTCACCAGAAGTTGTATGTCATACTTTCTATTTATAATTATCCGAAAATAATTTCGAAAATCCCCAAAAAGGGAATTTTTTGATTTTTCCCTAAAATCTGTCATACTTAAAGCCGTGCTCAAAATTCCTTTTGCAGTTAATCGAATATTATATTACTACATATAAAAATGATAAAGGT
Source organism: Eudasyphora cyanicolor (assembly GCA_963930755.1). Lineage (NCBI taxonomy): Eukaryota > Metazoa > Arthropoda > Insecta > Diptera > Muscidae > Eudasyphora > Eudasyphora cyanicolor. The sequence goes on from OZ005734.1 coordinate 69,381,112, forward strand.
TTTCATATCCAAGCTTTGCGATTGTCGAAAATATAGCCAAGTTTTGAAATTTTCGTAAAAAATTGTGTAATTTTGACACTATTAATGCTAATTTTTGACTCGTCTTTTCTCGAAAATATTCACCAGGAGTTGTCCTTTAAGATGAATGTAAGTATGTCATACTTTATTTTTATAAATTACTCTGTATCTCCAAAATACTACGTATACCTTTCCGCAATAAAATACAAAAATTGCCTATAATTTAAAAATATAAAGTTATATGGCCTTTTGTATAAGTTGGCACATTTGACAGAATTTTTTGTTGTCAATTTAGAGAAGTTGATGTGAGAAAAATCGGTTTATATTCTGCACTGATATTAAACAAATGCTAGGACAGGGTCAGAAAAAAGGTGAAAAAATCACTTTTCAAATGCAGACAGAAATGTAAAAACAACATAAATATTTTAAAAATGGGCATACTTCAATGACATTTTTTGTACTCTGTAGGTCTTGACATCACAAATGGACTGTAATTCGCGAATCTTTATATTTCCAAAAGTCAATCCCACAATTCCCAAAATAATTTTGAAAATCCCCAAAAATGGGATTTTTTGGACTTTACCCTATATCTACTATACTAAAAGCTGTGTTTCAGATTCTCTTTGCAGTTCAACTTACAACACCTTACCACATAGTTTAACAAAAGTTTTAACATTTTACCTTTGCGAAATGATGTAAATTGGAGAAGCTTGAAAACAAAACCCGTAAATATGTTTGACCCGTTCTTTCATTGAGAACATTCTCTGGAAGTTTCCTTTAAGATGATAGTAAATATATTATACCGTTTTTAACTAACTTCTTCTGAAACTCGAATGTACGACATATGTAACCTTTTTTCCTAAAAAAATTACAAAAAATTGATTTTTTTTTCAAATATTATTTCAAGTGGCCCTAACTTTTGTCCTATTGGGTATATCGAACCAATTTTCTTTATATAGGAAATTTTGTTGCCAATATAGACGTGATTAAGCGGTAAAATTGCTTCGATATATACAAAATACTAGCACAGGGTCGGGTAAAAAATTAAAATATCAATTTTCAAATGCAGATATATCGGTAACTATAGAAGATAACTGTTAGGTAAAAAAGACCTTTGTAGACCACAGTTACTACACCATTTTCAACAGTAATTGAGAAAATTTTACTTGAAATTGAGATTTTACATTTAAAATCGACAAAATTTCAATTGAAATTGAGATTTTACATTTGAAATTGGCAACATTTCATTTGAAATTGAGATCTTCCATTTGAAATTGACTAAATGTCAATTGAAATTGAGATCTTCCATTTGAAATTGACTAAATATCAATTGAAATTGAGATTTTCCATTTGAAATTGGCAAAATTTCATTTGTAATTGATATTTTCCATTTGGAATTGACTAAATTTCAATTGAAATTGAGATTTTCTATTTTAAATTGTCTAAATTTCATTTGAAATTAGGATACTTCCACTTTAAAGTGAGAAAATTCCATTTTCAATTTCAAGTGAAATTTTCTCAATTACAATGGGAAACTTCTCAATTACTGTTGAAAATGGTGTAGAACACACACAAAAAAAGGTTTTATGAATCGGACGAAAAAGAGGAAAGTGACACGCGCTTAAACATTTTGTTTTCCTGAGGTTGCCAACTTTAAGGCCCTGCTGCTCCACCCTGTATACCACAGGAGGCTCATACTCAAAACTTAACTTCTGTAATACCTCTTTTAGAAACATGTCAAGTTTGGTCGCAGTCGGTTGTCTGGTTAAGAAACGGCAGAATATTTTCCCTTTTTTGGAATTCCTCCCACTGTGCAGGGTTTCCAGTTTAAGGGATTTGTCCCCTATTTGTGAATTTTTCTTGGCAAATGGGGAAAATTTTTTTTAGTTTGGGGATCTGGGGATTTGACAGAGATTAAAAGTTCTTATTATTCATCGTCTGCATTTATGTTATATATTGTGTTTTCATGTTAAATGTTTTTTACAACATGCGTCCGTTAATAAATTAAAATATTAGAGTACGCCTAAAATAAACAACCTGTAGTAAATGCAAATATTTCTATAGATATTACGGCGATTCCAGCAATGAAGAAGCTGTTCTGAAGGCATGCCCAGCTGTAGTCAGCTGCTGCGGCGGAAAGCTCTAAATTCTCGATGAGTAGCTCCATACAACTCTGTATTGAGTACTAGAATATAAATAAATTTTTCTTAATATAGAGATAGACATATTCATGAGACTCTTCAGAGTATATGGGAGCCAAAAGTTTTCCTTTCGTTTAATGTCTAGAATCAATGGAATATAACAAAATATACCAGGAATGCTGAATGTTACAATTCGGATGGATCGAAGATACGTGAAAAGCTGTGGGATATCAATATTGAAAAAAAAAACCATTCCAAAAAAGAATTGGAACTGACCATTGTCTTCAATATTCTAGGTGAGCTAGTTTAAGAATTAGACTTAGACGATTTAATACGTTCCTATTCTTCCAGGAAATTGATCAAATATTAGAATTGTGTAGTTCGCGAACTCAATGGTTAATTTAGGATGACTTGGTAGAACCCTTAAGAACTAAGCGAAATATTCAATATGATGATTATGTTCGTAATTTTTCGTCTGGTCAACCTAGTTCGACACAAGTCTATCAGAAATGGTGAGTCAGACCTTGGAGATTATCTCTCCCATTCAAACATATGTCATAGGGTCACTCCTTTGGTGTTCTAAATTTTTGGTCTGTACCAAATGGTTCTAGAATTTACCCTTCCCTCTAACGACTGACAGTGCACGACTAATTTTGTTTGCTTTTAATTTGTTCGTTTCAGAAACATAAGGTTAACATGTGAAAAACATTTCATCTCGCCGCAATTCAAGTGAAATTAAGACATATCTTATCCTATCGTATCATATCTCTTATTTCAGATTAAACCCCACCTGGAATCTTAATCCACACAATGACGGTATCAGACTCATCTTAATTTCACCCAAAACGAAATCGTCATTCCCTACATTCTTCAAAAGATGGAAACACAGACAAAAAGGCAGCGAACGACCGAACGAATGAGCGAACAAATAAAGAACCCTCATCGGAAAAAGAAACTGTGAACTCATTTTGTTCCGGCGTGTTTTTGTGCTTTGCAGTTTCCCTTTGTCAGTTGGGAAAGTCAGAAAAGCACAATTTGATTGCAATCCCAATGCCTAACCCCAGCTCGTTGTTCACTCGCTCGCTCAACGCCACTTACACTACACCCCTGCTCCTCCCACTGCACTCACATAGCAAACAAAGAAACAAAACGAAGAAAATCGCAAAAAAGAACAATTTTCCTGCTTTCAGCCTGTCTTGTTAAAATTCTTATTATTCCGTTTCCAAAGTATGACTGGTGGAAAAAAGAAAACGGCACATCTGAGTCTGATGATTTGGTGGTACGGTACCAGTACCAGCCCCACCTGCAGCCCTCATCATATGCCGCCCCATGACGGGACAAAAAAAGCAAAGAAAAAACAGCAGCAGAGGAAGCTTCGCTATAAACGTACAGAATATTCACTTTTACACCAGTCAACAATGAAACAATATAATCACAAACCAAAAAAGAAAAAATAAAGCTATCAGCGATGGTCCAAGAGGAGGCGAAGATGTGAAAGCACCCACAGATATATTTAGGCATTAAACCCTACAGACAATTAGAGATAGCTAGGGAGTAGCTCAGTGGGACGCGCCGGTAGGTTGCTACCTAGCACACAGTGGCAATAAATCGTTAGGATGATATGTAACAAATATCAAATAGATATTAGCTTAATATATTGTATTGAGAATATATTTTTTCCTCCAGAACACCTTTAAAATGTTTGACACTTATTCATATCTGAAATTCTTAAGTATACAGAAGAGAAAATTGAAAATGTCCATCGGTCGAATAAATACAAGCAATGAAATCGTAAAGAAATATCCAACTGAAATGGGTGTCGAGTCTAATGGGCATTAGACAGAACACTCTGTAGGTGAACTGGAATTTGTGAACTTGAATCTAGCGACCTGTAAATTCTTCATATATATAGTTTCAGGTTTAGGTTAGGGTGGCAGCCGTATTTTTTTGGTTACCAGATCACATAGACCATTTTAGGTCCCTAGTGTTACCGCGTACAGAAATGCCCCTCATCGAAACCAACATGTTTGATATACAAATTTACCCATAGTACGAATATCGGTACCGGAAGAATCTGTTAGACTGCCTAGAAAGGCCGAAACCAGTATGTCCAGTCGTCGTTTACTCAGAGCTGGGCAGTCGCATAGCAAGTGCTCAATGCTCTCCACTTCTTTTTCATCACCACAGCTTCTGCAGAAGTCATTAGAGTCAATACCCAATCTTTTGGCGTGTTCGCCGATCAGGCAGTGTTCCGTCAGAACTAATACTAACGTAGACAATATTTTCCTCTCTAGTGCGATATTTTGACCTTCTCAGGTCATACCTTGGCCAGATTCTTCTAGCTACCCTGCAGGTGCCGATTTCTGTCCAACTTTCGTTGGGCTGCCTGATTCCTTTTGCCTAAGCCAAAGGTTGAAAGTGGATAGTGGCGCACCAATATATGCAAATTCTTGGAGAAATTCTTGCAAGTTCGTCAGCTTTGCCGTTCCCCGGGAGATCCCTATGCACCTATCGGTGCCTAACCATATGAGGTATATATTATATCTGTGGCAGTCGAGAGCTGTTTGTGAATTTAGGGACCCATACATATGTGCATTCGATTTGGCGCCAAAGTGCTTTAGAAGCTGCCTTTTAAATCCGGAATTTGGTATTTGTGGTTTCTAAGGCGTTACAAATCAAATCGGGTGGGGGCTACACCAAAATGTGAACCAAAGAGGTTGTATAAATGATTTTGGGTAAAATTAAGCAAAAATAAACAAATTTCATTCCATTCAGTTTTGTGATTTCCATATAAAAATGTTCGCCATTAATCTTGAGAATTCTAAGGTAAAATTGAATATTCCTGGTAAAATTAAATATATTTTATCCAAATTAAGCTTTATCGGTCAGAAGTCAAGAAGCTACAACTTTTTAAATTATGCATCGTTTTTATATATACATATATATATATATTTCAGGCCTAATAATGAAAATGCGAATATTGTCAAAAATGGCTTTATTGTTTTTCAAAGTATTCTCCAGCATGATTTATACGAATAAATCATTTATACGAACCAATTGTCGAAGCACTTTTTCCACTCCGATTGAGACACCTCCAAAACATGGTTTTTGAACGCATCAACAGCATCTTCTGGAGACGAAAATCGTTGATCACTCATTTTTTTCTTGATGTGCGGGAATAAAAAGAAGTATTGGGTGCCAAGTCAGGGCTCTACGGCGGATGACCCATCAATTCGACGTTTTGGCCGGTCAAAAAGGCGCTGGTTTGAGCCGATCTCGCATTGTCATGGTTCACAATGATTTGTCTTCTCTTGTTCGTTTTTCGAATTTCTCAGGCAAACAAATTGTGGTGTACTCACAATTGACCGTCCTACGTTGCTCAAGCGGAACTGTGGCCACATGACCAGTTTTGCCGAAGAAACAGACGACCATTTGCTTCGAAGTGCTTCTTCGTTGGATTTGTCTCGTCTTCGAAGACCCACACGGTCGATTGCTGTTTTGTTTCGGGCTCATACGCATAGATCCAAGATTCGTCACCTGTGACGATCTTATAAACGTCTTCTGAAGAACCGCGATCGTATTTTTTCAAAATTTCTTTGCACCAATCGACACGAGCTTTTTTTGAGCGATTGTCAAATTGTTCGGGATCCAACGAGAACAAACCTTTTATACGGCCAGGTGTTCATGCAATATCGAATGTATGCTGGTGGATGAAATACCCAAGGATGCCTCTATCTCACGGTATGTCACATGACGATCTTGCATTATCATTTCACGCACGGTATCAATGTTCTCTGGCACAATGGCCGTTTTTGGACGACCTTCGTTTTTGAGCGAGCGTCGGCCACGATTGAATTCATTAAACCAGTTTTTCACAGTGCTATAGTATGGTGCTTCATCGCCATACAAAGATTTAAGTTCATCATGTGAAAAATTATCGCACGAAAATGTTCATGAGTTAATTCCATTTTTTTGCCAAATTGGTTTTTTCAAGTCACTGTAAACAACACAAATGATAGTCGCACGTCAAAACGTTCTGAGTACGTTTATGCTAAAAAATGTCAAACTTTCCAATGGAAATGTCAGATGGCGCCAGGCAACACTTATGGTGTTTTCTTTTGTGCCAAAAAATGCTACATTTTTTTTTATGCCTTTCGCCCCAAAAATGCCTTTTTGTCTTCGATTGTAAAATAAATGCTGCACTGTGAAAGGGTTTCGTTTTCTTTTGTGAAAAATGTCGCACTTGCACGGGGCAAAAATGCAACATTTGAGCCCTGTATTTAATCGCAGCGGTGGACGCTGCCCTACAAAACAAATATTTTTTCGGCGTCGAGCGAATAGCCTAAATAACCGCGTGTGTCCGTGCGTGCTTTTTTATAATGAAGTTTGGTCAGATGCTTTATTTAGGCGGCGCCGTGGAATATTCTTTGTTTTTAGTTTACTTTTAGTAAGTTAAAAGGCTAGTTTTTTGCATTTCGTTATCGATTCTGACCATAAAAAATGAAGCAATACAAATTATTAAAATACTGCTCTCTGACAGGGCAACATCTTTTTTTAGAAAAGAAAACACCATTAGTGTTGCCTAGGCCAGAGATATATATGTATAGCAACCAATATAATAATTCTGAATTTTTTGACGTTTTTAAGAGGTTTTAATTAAGAAAATATTTTAAAATGTTCTCAAGAGTGATTTTTCGCAATATCTTTTAAAATATCGTCGAAACCGGAAAAAATTATATTAGAAGAAGATGAAGGCTAATTAATTTAGGATTCAAAAAGCTTTCCTGAACCTATTAGGATATATGGTTCTCTATTTATGCTAAAATATGTGCTTCAACCTTTATTTTTATACCCTCACTTTAGTGTGACGAGGGTATACGAGGTATGTTCAAAAATATCGGGATTTTTTAATTTCCGCGTGCAACGTGTATTTGATTTTTGATATTTTTGTAGCGTTATATTGGTACTCATGTTCCTTACTTATGCTGATATGGTCGGCCAGTTTGAATTTTTAGTTAATTTTTGACAGCTGTTGTGCTTGGATGTGTTTTAACTTGTCTTCGATTTTTATCTATTTCAGAAAATGGATCAAAGAATCTGCATCAAATTTTGTGTGAAAAACAAAATAAAGTGCGGTGCGAATTTTGACTGTGGCACTTATGGTGAAGCTACCTTGGACCAAAGCGACGTTTATCGGTGGTACAAAATGTTCCTGGAGGGCCGAGAAGATGCGAAGGACGAACAGCGTGCCGGACGCCCGAGCTCACAAATCTGAACCGATTTTCCCCGAATTTGGGAGTGTTCATTCATGTGGTAAGAAACATCTTTCTGCCAAAAATCGTATTCATGTATTAAGAACCCCCTTTCTGTCGAATATCGTCCTGATCGGGAAAAAATAAAATTTCTACAGTGCTTACATGTCAAATCGGGGGTAACATATATAAGGGTGCTATATCTGATCCAATTTGCCAATTCAATTGTTGTGTTGTTGCTCTTGCGTATATCTCTCCATGATGAAATTGTAAACACTACTGAATACAATGAAATACAAATGACAGATCATGACATATTACAAATGGCCGAAACGTCACTTCATAATCATATCATCCCTATTGGAAACCCCGTTATAAATATTATCACATACCAAATTTGAAGTCCTTTCGAGAGTTAATGTGCGCCCCAGTAGACTGACAGACGCACATTGCTTAAATGCCTTAAAATGTCCTAAAATAGATTTCCGCCGAACATGCTGAGGGTCTTAGGCCACTCTTTCGTAGTGTTGCACTTTAGCCCCTCCTCCACTTAAGTGATTGTACACAAATGTGTCATACGGTTATTTCTGTAAAATAATTCCGCAGTGATTTTTTTTACTAATTGTATACAGAACCAAACACTGTGCCTTATCTGTTGATTGAGAAATGTAGAAAGGGATAAGAGAGAGAGAGAGAGAGAGATAGTAAAGAAATTCCTTTATACCGAAATACCAAACCGTCATCATCATTTGAGACAATAGCTCAGTAGCAGCGGTAGCACCAATGCCAGCAGCTATGAAAAAAATGGGGGAAATCTTATGACTTCGACTTTTTAGCCTTCGCTTGTCTGTCTGTCTTTTTGACTGTCTGTGACTGACTTCATGTGAATTTAAGGCAGGGTATGCGAGTCTGTTTGTATTTTCATTTGCAGTTGTTACACAGTGACTTAATATATATAGTTTTTTAAATTTTGAAAGTGTTGCTGAACATTAACTTCATCGGACCACGAAGATCAAAAGCAATTTTTGTGGTACATTTCAGTAAACTTATACACATATTGGAGAGAATAATTGTATATTTAACTTATTTTGAATAAATTGTAAAGAGATACAACTCTAATACGAACATTAGCAAGTATACAACTCTACGCAAGAGGAGGAGTAATAGAAGAATCAAAGGGAGATGACGGAGAGTCTCTCGTCAACGGCTAAACAAATCATTATTCTTAAGACACAATCACCTTTAGTTATTTAATTTGCATTTCTAAAACTAAACTAAATAAACTGAATTATTGTGTTTCTTATGTTAAACAATCGGCTTTTAATAAAACGGTCAGTGGTTCACATGTTCTCCCACACCCCAGTCACTAAAGAGATTTAACCTTTCTTTACACTGCTATATATTTTCTTGCTAAGAACCACTGTGCCAACCATCAACTGCTAGCATACGCAGGATTTTCTTGTTCTTTTCCAGACATTCTCGACTACACCTTTAGACAGTGCCGACCTGCAACGCAATAGACAGTGGGCGAGGATGGTATGATAATTATTTACAAAACGCGGCTAAGCTTAAATCTCAATGCAAATCTCAAATTATTTCATGTGTCAATCTGACACCATATGGTATTGATGGATGGATGGCTGGAAGGTTGCCTGGATGAGATTGTAACGAAAGGACGAACGAACCATGTGTTGAGGAACCTCAGTAACCACTCAGCCAACAACTGTTAAATTAATCCAATTAAAACGTAACCACCACTTGACACTGGTGCCGGTGTCAGGTTTGGAAATTATTTGTGCCTTTTCCCCTCCATCACAAGTATTCAATTAAGAATGTGTCAGCTGACATAAGTAAATGCCACAATATTCACAAATTGTGTCTAAACCCATTTGGACGTACGTAAGACTTACCGGGGCTATAATCAATCAGTTAACTCAAGGGTACAATGTGCGAGCAATACTCTAGAGGATTGAAATGGTGGACTACATGAGTATGCATCAGATAGACAGTCTGAGATCCTTGAAGGTGGATTTATTTTCGATTAGTACAGGAAATATGGAAACAAGGAAAATATTTGTCATCTCATAAGCATACTACGGAGCTAAAGTAAACATGAGACTAGATGTGACCATAGCGGATTGAATGTAAAGGGTGGTTAAATTTTAAGGGCCGATGTTGATTTTGAATAAAACACAAATTATTTAGGAAATTATTGCCATTTCTTTTTATTATGATAATATTGGTATGGTTCAATTATGTATGGGAAACTATAGGAAAAGTTTATCATTGATGACTTTTCTATAGGAAAAGTTTATCAATGATGACTTTTCTATAGGAAAAGTTCATCAGTGATGACTTTTCTATAGGAAAAGTTCATCAGTGATGACTTTTCTATAGGAAAAGTTCATCAGTGATGACTTTTCTATAGGAAAAGTTCATCAGTGATGACTTTTCTATAGGAAAAGTTCATCAGTGATGACTTTTCTATAGGAAAAGTTCATCACTGATGACTTTTCTATAGGAAAAGTTCATCAGTGATGACTTTTCTATAGGAAAAGTTCATCACTGATGACTTTTCTATAGGAAAAGTTCATCAGTAATGACTTTTCTATAGGAAAAGTTCATCAGTGATGACTTTTCTATAGGAAAAGTTCATCAGTGATGACTTTTCTATAGGAAAAGTTCATCAGTGATGACTTTTCTATAGGAAAAGTTCATCAGTGATGACTTTTCTATAGGAAAAGTTCATCAGTGATGACTTTTCTATAGAAAAAGTTCATCATTGATGACTTTTCTATAGGAAAATGATGACTTTTCTATAGAAAAAGTTCATCATTGATGACTTTTCTAAAGGAAAAGTTCATCACTGATGAACTTTTCTATAGGAAAAGTTCATCATTGATGACTTTTCTATAGGAAAAGTTCATCATTGATGACTTTTCTATAGGAAAAGTTCATCATTGATGACTTTTCTATAGGAAAAGTTCATCATTAATGACTATTCTATAGGAAAAGTTCATCATTTATGACTTTTCTATAGGAAAAGTTCATCATTGATGATTTTTCTATAGGAAAAGTTCATCATTGATGACTTTTCAATAGGAAAAGTTCATCATTGATGACTTTTCTATAGGAAAAGTTCATCATTGATGACTTTTCTATAGGAAAAGTTCATCATTGATGACCTTTCTATAGGAAAAGTTCATTATTGATGACTTTTCTATAGGAAAAGTTCATCAGTGATGACTTTTCTATAGGAAAAGTTCATCAGTGATGACTTTTCTATAGGAAAAGTTCATCACTGATGACTTTTCTATAGGAAAAGTTCGTCAGTAATGACTTTTCTATAGGAAAAGTTCATCAGTGATGACTTTTCTATAGGAAAAGTTCATCAGTGATGACTTTTCTATAGGAAAAGTTCATCAGTGATGACTTTTCTATAGGAAAAGTTCATCAGTGATGACTTTTCTATAGGAAAAGTTCATCAGTGATGACTTTTCTATAGAAAAAGTTCATCATTGATGACTTTTCTATAGGAAAATGATGACTTTTCTATAGGAAAAGTTCATCATTGATGACTTTTATATAGGAAAAGTTTATCATTGATGACTTTTCTATAGGAAAAGTTCATCATTGATGACTTTTATATAGGAAAAGTTCATCATTGATGACTTTTCTATAGGAAAAGTTCATCATTGATGACTTTTCTATAGGAAAAGTTCATCATTAATGACTATTCTATAGGAAAAGTTCATCATTTATGACTTTTCTATAGGAAAAGTTCATCATTGATGATTTTTCTATAGGAAAAGTTCATCATTGATGACTTTTCAATAGGAAAAGTTCATCATTGATGACTTTTCTATAGGAAAAGTTCATCATTGATGACTTTTCTATAGGAAAAGTTCATGATTGATGACTTTTCTATAGGAAAAGTTCATAATTGATGACTTTTCTATAGGAAAAGTTCATCATTGATGACCTTTCTATAGGAAAAGTTCATCATTGATGACCTTTCTATAGGAAAAGTTCATTATTGATGACTTTTCTATAGGAAAAGTTCATCATTGATGACTTTTCTATAGGAAAAGTTCATCATTGATGACTTTTCTATAGGAAAAGTTCATCAGTGATGACTTTTCTATAGGAAAAGTTCATCAGTGATGACTTTTCTATAGGAAAAGTTCATCAGTGATGACTTTTCTATAGGAAAAGTTCATCAGTGATGACTTTTCTATAGGAAAAGTTCATCAGTGATGACTTTTCTATAGGAAAAGTTCATCAGTGATGACTTTTCTATAGGAAAAGTTCATCATTGATGACTTTTCTATAGGAAAAGTTCATCAGTGATGACTTTTCTATAGGAAAAGTTCATCATTGATTACTTTTCTATAGGAAATGTTCATCATTGATTACTTTTCTATAGGAAATGTTCATCATTGATGACTTTTCTATAGGAAATGTTCATGATTGATGACTTTTCTATAGCAAATATTCATCATTGATGACTTTTCTATAGGAAATGTTCATCATTGACGACTTTTCTATAGGAAATGTTCATCATTGATGACTTTTCTATAGGAAGTGTTCATCGTTGATGTCTCTTCTATAGGAAAAGTTCATCGTTGATGACTTTTCTATAAGAAAAGTTCATCATTGATGACTTTTCTATAGGAAATGTTCATCATTGATGACTTTTCTATAGGAAGTGTTCATCGTTGATGAATCTTCTATAGGAAAATTTCATCGTTGATGACTTTTCTATAGGAAAAGTTCATCGTTGATGACTTTTCTATAAGAAAGTTCATCGTTGATGACTTTTCTATAAGAAAAGTTCGTCGTTGATTACTTATCTGTAAGAAAAGTTCATCATTGATCACTTTTCTATAGGAAATGTTCATCATTGATGACTTTTCTATAGGAAGTGTTCATCGTTGATGAATCTTCTATAGGAAAAGTTCATCGTTGATGACTTTTCTATAGGAAAAGTTCATCGTTGATGACTTTTCTATAAGAAAAGTTCATCGTTGATGACTTTTCTATAAGAAAAGTTCGTCGTTGATGACTTTTCTATAAGAAAAGTTCATCGTTGATGACTTTTCTATAAGAAAAGTTCGTCGTTGATGACTTTTCTGTAAGAAAAGTTCATCGTTGATGACTTTTCTATAGGAAAAGTTCATCATTGATGACTTTTCTATAGGAAAAGTTCATCATTGATGACATTTCTATAGGAAAAGTTCATCATTGATGACTTTTCTATAGGAAAAGTTCATCATTGATGACTTTTCTATAGGAATAGTTCATCATTGATTACTTTTCTGTAGGAAATGTTCATCATTGATTACTTTTCTATAGGAAATGTTCATCATTGATGACTTTGCTATAGGAAATGTTCATCATTGATGACTTTTCTATAGCAAATGGAAAGTTCATCATTGATGACTTTTATATAGGAAAAGTTCATCATTGATGACTTTTCTATGGGAAAAGTTCATCATTGATGACTTTTCTATGGGAAAAGTTCATCATTGATGACTTTTCTATGGGAAAAGTTCATCATTTATGTCTTTTCTATAGGAAAAGTTCATCATTTATGACTTTTCTATAGAAAAAGTTCATCATTGATGACTTTTCTATAGGAAAAGTTCATCAGTGATGACTTTTCTATAGGAAAAGTTCATCAGTGATGACTTTTCTATAGGAAAAGTTCATCAGTGATGACTTTTCTATAGGAAAAGTTCATCAGTGATGACTTTTCTATAGGAAAAGTTCATCAGTGATGACTTTTCTATAGGAAAAGTTCATCAGTGATGACTTTTCTATAGGAAAAGTTCATCAGTGATGACTTTTCTATAGGAATAGTTCATCATTGATTACTTTTCTGTAGGAAATGTTCATCATTGATTACTTTTCTATAGGAAATGTTCATCATTGATGACTTTGCTATAGGAAATGTTCATCATTGATGACTTTTCTATAGCAAATGGAAAGTTCATCATTGATGACTTTTATATAGGAAAAGTTCATCATTGATGACTTTTCTATAGGAAAAGGTCATCATTGATGACTTTTCTATAGGAAAAGTTCATCATTAATGACTCTTCTATAGGAAAAGTTCATCATTTATGACTTTTCTATAGGAAAAGTTCATCATTGATGATTTTTCTATAGGAAAAGTTCATCATTGATGACTTTTCAATAGGAAAAGTTCATCATTGATGACTTTTCTATAGGAAAAGTTCATCATTGATGACTTTTCTATAGGAAAAGTTCATGATTGATGACTTTTCTATAGGAAAAGTTCATAATTGATGACTTTTCTATAGGAAAAGTTCATCATTGATGACCTTTCTATAGGAAAAGTTCATCATTGATGACCTTTCTATAGGAAAAGTTCATTATTGATGACTTTTCTATAGGAAAAGTTCATCATTGATGACTTTTCTATAGGAAAAGTTCATCATTGATGACTTTTCTATAGGAAAAGTTCATCAGTGATGACTTTTCTATAGGAAAAGTTCATCAGTGATGACTTTTCTATAGGAAAAGTTCATCAGTGATGACTTTTCTATAGGAAAAGTTCATCAGTGATGACTTTTCTATAGGAAAAGTTCATCAGTGATGACTTTTCTATAGGAAAAGTTCATCAGTGATGACTTTTCTATAGGAAAAGTTCATCAGTGATGACTTTTCTATAGGAATAGTTCATCATTGATTACTTTTCTGTAGGAAATGTTCATCATTGATTACTTTTCTATAGGAAATGTTCATCATTGATGACTTTTCTATAGGAAATGTTCATCATTGATGACTTTTCTATAGCAAATGTTCATCATTGATTCTATAGGAAAAGTTCATCATTGATGACTTTTCTATAGGAAAAGTTCATCATTGATGACTTTTCTATAGGAAAAGTTCATCATTGATGACTTTTCTATAGGAAAAGTTCATCAGTGATGACTTTTCTATAGGAAAAGTTCATCATTGATTACTTTTCTATAGGAAATGTTCATCATTGATTACTTTTCTATAGGAAATGTTCATCATTGATGACTTTTCTATAGGAAATGTTCATGATTGATGACTTTTCTATAGCAAATATTCATCATTGATGACTTTTCTATAGGAAATGTTCATCATTGACGACTTTTCTATAGGAAATGTTCATCATTGATGACTTTTCTATAGGAAGTGTTCATCGTTGATGTCTCTTCTATAGGAAAAGTTCATCGTTGATGACTTTTCTATAAGAAAAGTTCATCATTGATGACTTTTCTATAGGAAATGTTCATCATTGATGACTTTTCTATAGGAAGTGTTCATCGTTGATGAATCTTCTATAGGAAAATTTCATCGTTGATGACTTTTCTATAGGAAAAGTTCATCGTTGATGACTTTTCTATAAGAAAGTTCATCGTTGATGACTTTTCTATAAGAAAAGTTCGTCGTTGATTACTTATCTGTAAGAAAAGTTCATCATTGATCACTTTTCTATAGGAAATGTTCATCATTGATGACTTTTCTATAGGAAGTGTTCATCGTTGATGAATCTTCTATAGGAAAAGTTCATCGTTGATGACTTTTCTATAGGAAAAGTTCATCGTTGATGACTTTTCAATAAGAAAAGTTCATCGTTGATGACTTTTCTATAAGAAAAGTTCGTCGTTGATGACTTTTCTATAAGAAAAGTTCATCGTTGATGACTTTTCTATAAGAAAAGTTCGTCGTTGATGACTTTTCTGTAAGAAAAGTTCATCGTTGATGACTTTTCTATAGGTAAAGTTCATCGTTGATGACTTTTCTATAGGAAAAGTTCATCATTGATGACTTTTCTATAGGAAAAGTTCATCATTGATGACTTTTCTATAGGAAAAGTTCATCATTGATGACTTTTCTATAGGAAAAGTTCATCATTGATGACTTTTCTATAGGAAAAGTTCATCATTGATGACTTTTCTATAGGAAAAGTTCATCATTGATGACTTTTCTATAGGAAAAGTTCATCATTGATGA
Source organism: Eudasyphora cyanicolor (assembly GCA_963930755.1). Lineage (NCBI taxonomy): Eukaryota > Metazoa > Arthropoda > Insecta > Diptera > Muscidae > Eudasyphora > Eudasyphora cyanicolor. Next base: position 69,396,536 of record OZ005734.1, read on the forward strand.
CTTTTCTATAGGAAAAGTTCATCATTGATGACTTTTCTATAGGAAAAGTTCTTCATTGATGACTTTTCTATGGGAAAAGTTCATCATTGATGACTTTTCTATAGGAAAAGTTCATTATTGATGACTTTTCTATAGGAAAAGTTCATCATTTATGACTTTTCTATGGGAAAAGTTCATCATTTATGACTTTTCTATGGGAAAAGTTCATCATTTATGACTTTTCTATAGGAAAAGTTCATCATTGATGACTTTTCTATAGGAAAAGTTCATCATTGATGACTTTTCTATAGGAAAAGTTCATCGTTGATGACTTTTCTATAGGAAAAGTTCATCGTTGATGACTATTATTTGCATTGACCTGCGACCTTCAAAATTGCACAAGAAAACAAATCGTAATTAGCTTCACACCCGTCATAGGTTGTGGAGTTGGCTTTGTGGCACGTAGTGCATTTCGATAACAAAGTGTTGAGCATGGAAACTAAAAAAAAAATTTTGATCACAGTAAGTTTTATAAAAAAGGAAAAAAATCGGAAGAACAATTTTTCTATTTTTTATATATAAAACTGTATTTAAAAATCCCTTTTTTATTTTTTTTTTATTTTGGACCAAATTGTCCTGTAAAATATAGAATATATTTGTGGTTTTTTTACTTTCTCGAGAACTAATTAGTTGCGCCAAGACGATCAACCCTTTAGAACTTCTGATATAGTGATCACATTTTAGAAGTTACGCAGTGAGACCGTGGGATGTATGAATATTAATATTTTATCTTTAATAATGCGTTTACGCAACCCTGGTTCAAGTATTCAAAACGAAGTTAAAAAAGGCAGTACGAGGGTTGCTATATATATATATATATATTTCTGGCCTAGGCAATACTAAGTGTTGCCTGGCGCCATCTGACATTTCCATTGGAAAGTTTGACATTTTTTAGCATAAACGTCCTCAGAACGTTTTGACGTACGACCATCATTTGTGTTGTTTACAGTGACTTGAAAAAATCAATTTGGCAAAAAACGTGGATTATCACGACAAGTGTGCATCGATGAACTTAAATCTTTGTATGGCGATGAAGCATCCATCCATTAGAAAAAAATAAAACAATTTGAACCGTTTAGCAAAATTTTGATTTTTTCGCGAGATATGACCTATTAAATTTTTCAGAGTGTGTTTAGAAAACTGCAATTTTCTCTGGAAATATTGAACGGATTCGACTGAAATTTTTGCAGTTAGGTCCGAAACACTTCCTAAAATCTTAATATATCATTAACTTTAATTACCAACTGACCATATCAAAAATATTGCAAAATATTTTTTGCATATGCGAATAATTTCACTTTCTGGAGCAGTGATTTGAAATATTTTATATTTAGAATGCGTCCTCTTTTGAGGTCCGTCTCCGTCAATTCTTTATCAATCTGTACAAAATCAACGACAAAAGAGACGTGAGAAAAGCCACTTTCATAATATATGTTTTCTTAACCCACTAAGAGGCAATTTTTTAACTTTTTGTGCTAAATGCAATGATTTTGGAAAATGCGATATTAACTGGACTGTTCGTGCGGTGGATGTATAAGTTCGCGATTCTTTAATACATACAACACCTTAAACTTTATTTCAATGTATTATATGATCAATGCTTCTCTTAAGAACATAAAATATTAATATTTTATTGTAAGCTATACAAAATTTTATTATTTGGTAATGAAATAATGCAGAATTGAGTTTAGAATTTTTAACATAATTTTAGTTTCAATGTATGACATATGTTTAAGAGGCAAAACGTTGAATTTTATATTGGATTTTAAAGGTTTGTACCTTAAAATATAGCTTAAGGTGTTGTTTGTTTCAATAGAATCGGCAATTTGTACTTCCACCGCACGAACAGTCCGCATTTTCCAAAATCATTGCATTTAACACAAAAACTTGAAAAAATGCCTCTTAGTGGGTTAAGAAAACATATATTAGGAAACAAGATATTAAAGTGACTTTTCTCACGACTCTTGTGTCGTTGATTTTGTACAGATTGATTAAGAATTGACGGAGATATTGCAAATTATATATCCACAGTTTGGAGGCTCGCAAAACCGAAAATTTGATCCGCCGAAAAAAAAAATAATGCGTTTTTACAACTAACGAATTTAGCTATTGTGAAAATTTGGACAAAATTTGTAAGGTCCTTGAGGTCCTGTAGTCATGAACCAAAAATATTTTCAAGATGGTAGTGTCAGTAAATTTGCTGTAACTTTTTACAAAGCGCGATCTACCAAAATGTTTTTTCTGATTCTGGTGGACGTCAAAAGAGGACGCATTCTAAATATAAAATATTTCAAATCACTGCTCCAGAAAGTGAAATTATTCGCATATGCAAAAAATATTTTGCAATATTTTTCATATGGTCAGTTGGTAATTAAAGTTAATGATATATTAAGATTTGAGGAAATGTTTTGGACCTAACTGCAAAAATTTCAGTCGAATCCGTTCAATATATCCAGAGAAAATTGCAGTTTTATAAATACACTCTGAAAAATTTAATAGGTCATATCTCGCGAAAAAATCAAAATTTTGCTAAACGGTTCAAATTGTTTTAATTGTTTCTAATTCACAACCAGATTATTAACAAATTTCAAAAAAATCTTGACCTTCCAAAAAAGACACACTTGTTTTATTTTTACCCTAATGCAAGATTGTCATGTGACATACCGTGAGATAGAGGCATCCTTGGGCATTTCTTCCACAAGCATACATTCGATATTGCATGAACACCTGGCCTTAAAAAAGGGTTGTTCTCGTTGGATCCCGCACAATTTGACAATCGCTCAAAAACAGCTCGTGTCGATTGGTGCAAAGAAATTTTGAAAAATACGATCGCAGTGCTTCAAAAGACGTTTATGAGATCGCACAGGTGACGAATATTATATCAATGCCTATGCGCCCGAAACAAAACTGCAATCGACCGTGTGTGTCTTCGAAGACGAACCAAATCCAAGGAAAGTTGTTCTTGTAAGAAGCACCTCGAAGCAAATGGTCGCCTGTTTCTTCGGCAAAACTGGTCATGTGGCGACTTCTCCGCTTGAGCAACGTAGGACGGTCAATTCTGAGTGGTACACCACAATTTTTTTGCCTGAAGTCTTCGGAGAAATTCGAAAAACGAACAAGAGAAGACGAATCATTGTGCACCATGAGAATTCGTGCTCTCACACATCGGCTCAAACCAGCGCCTATTTGAGCGGCCAAAACGTCGAATTGATGGGTCATACGTCGAACAGCCCTGATTTGACACCCAATGACTTATTCTAATTCCCTCACATCAAGAAAAAAGTGCTTTGTCAACGTTTTTCGACGGCTGAAGCGACTGTCGAAGCGTTCAAAAACCATGTTTTGGAGTTGAATTTTCAACACACTGTAACCGAAACAATTCGCGCTCAAATGACAAAACGGTCTGAGTGAAGTTATGCTAAAAAATGTCATACTTTCCAATGGAGGTTCAAGTTTTCATCTGGCAACACCAGCATTGCCAGGACCGAAATATAAATAGCAACCCTCGTACATAGTTTATAACACAATTATAAAGAAGAATCTATAGTTCAGATTTAACCGTGAATTAGATAATTATTCAACCCTAATATTCGATTTTCTTTAACTTTAGTTCTTTTTGTGACAACAGTAGGCTTTTGAAACAAAAACAGAAAATAAATATATATATAATGTATGACCACTTTTTTGAAATCCTACATTTGGACATCGAGTCGTATGTGTATAAAAATTTATGAATTTGAAATATGTAGTAGTAACACCACTATTCAACAAAAATTTTTCGAAGGGCTGTGCATAACAATTCTGGTGTAATATGGTGTCCTAAACGCAAAATCAAATTATGGTAAAATTTGTTTTTAAAAAATGTTTCTTTAAAATTACCATTTTCTTGGAATGTACCTTGTAATTGTGAGATAATTTGTGAGATTATTAGATGTGCGAAGATTATGCATGTGACAACGGCGTCATTGTCAGAAAAACATTTTATTGGTAACACTGTCTATAAAAATTTTTTATTGGCAATCCTGCATATAAATATTTACAAAATATATTTTAAATATATGAAATTGTATGGTTTTCTTGCAATCGTCTGAACTGTCAATTCACCTTTGCCTAACAATCTGTCATTGTCAGTACATTTGCAGCACTTTAACAGGGTTGATAACGTTGTCCAATCTGACAATCGTCTATACAAAGCTTAACTCCTTCTCTGCCGATGTTTTGTAAATTTCAAAATGGTTTGATCACTTTAGAACTTCTTATGTGAAATGACCAACTTTTTTTAAGTAGACCAGTGGGACCACATGTAACATAAGTATTCATAAATATATGAATCGCCCCTGTTCTAGTACTCACCTCACATTCATCTCATTTATCACATTCATTGAAATCGTTTTGCTTACTTTGGAAGCATCACTTATCCTCTTCAGATGTTTGGCACATTTCAAAATTATTTGTTGAACGCATTAGAACTTCAGATTATTGCGCAATTCTTCATTTGGACAGCAGGTGGTATGAGTACTCTAAATTATAGTTATTTTAATTAATAATACTTATACGCCACTCTGGCTCATATATGTAAAACATCAATGAGACGCATTACAATATTGGTTATAAGAAAATAATTAGAGAAAACTCTACTTTTCAGTTTTTACCATTAACTACTTAATTATTCAACCTCTATGTCACTGATATTGTATTGTCCTAAAGTGATCCTTGATGTCAATTCAGTTCAAATAAAACCTTCACCATATTCTGCAATAAATCAGTACAGAAGTGCGCCAATTTCTTCTGATAATTGTATAGCTTAAAGTTTTCAAATATAAACCATTCGGGACAGTCAAATTCTACATATTTGTTGATTTCCATAAATGTTAGCACTGTGCAAAGGGTCCAGCGGAACAACAGCCTTTCGCCATTATCAGCATTGCCTTTAGAGCAGCAAAGAAGTACGGAATGGTGGCCGCCCGCCCTCCTGCCAGACTGTCGTGGCAGAATTATAATGATGTTGTCTAATACTCGTATTGTTTTTTGGCCTTCGTTCTATTTTATCTTCTTAAATATTCCCTGCGGTCAATGTAAAAATTCAAGATTTTTTGCCATTTCATTCTGCTCATTTTCACAATGCACGAATACACGAACACACACAGTCGTATTGAAACCGTTGAAGGTGTGAGTGCTAGGCTCAAGAATTCAAGAACAACTCGAGATACACACATTGTATTGTATTGGTGGGTTTTTCCTTGTTCACGAGTCGGCTCAAGGAATTAGAAGCTTAAATTCTGCTAGATATTGTTGTTATTGTTGCTGGAAAGGAAGTCCAGGGGAGAGGGGGCATAAGCAAGGCAAGAAAGGCAGGGCAGGGAGGTCCTAGGCAGAGCCAGCACTCATTATGATTAGCATCAAAATGAAAAACCACAGAATTAATTAAAATTAATGATTTGAAAACCAAATTAGTGGCACATTAATTAAAAAACAACAGCAACAAAAGAAAAAAGACAAAAACAAAAAATAATGAATACCTTTCCATGACAACAGCGGCCAGAAAAATAACAGCAACAGCAACAACAACTAAACAATAATGTTTACAACGGTGACAAGAACAGTAACAATGAAAGGCATTAGCAACAACCGCAAGAGTGGCAGGAGAGGGAGCAGCAGCAGCCATGACATCGGCAACCGGCAGCTGAAGGATGAGCAGCAAGGACTTGAAGGAGCCGCAATGGCATCATTGGCTTTTAATGAAATTTGACAGTGCCTTGTGTTTTGTTGGTACTCCCGGCGACGTACTCCTCAAGTCGTAAAACATCAATTTCATATAAATACACAACAACGACGGAACGTTATAACGATACAACGAATGCTATAATTCTCGGCGGCGTGACACGCACAACAGTGAGAAAGGAAATCTTATAAAAAGCTTAATTTATATTAAGAGTTTAAGCCCTTTACTCTCAGCGCCCAGTGGCACCCAAACAGCTGTTCATAGCCACCCCAACGCCATTTCCATTGCCATCATCAAAGCCATATCCAATGGCAGTGCCGCCATAAAAAATGAACAGTTTCACCTCTAACCGAGCATAAAATATCAAATATCTTTTGAAATGATGGAATCCAAACAGCCAACCACACCATCATCACCACCATTTATTTCTTCCCTCCTCCCTTCTTCCCTACGCCAGCAGTAACCACAAGCTCATCTCTGTCACTGTCACTTGGAATCGCGCGCGACCTTTTTCCCCGAAAATGTTGAAGGCAAACCACTGGAATTATCTTCCTTATTTTGTTAACTCTAAGGTCAGATTTCAAGGCATACTGGTAATGTGATAGGCAGATTTTATAGATTTCGGCAATTGTTTGTATCCGGTTGAAAAAATGGATACTTCTACATGGTTTATACTCACAATGTTCACACATCAACGGGTTATATGAAAGGTAAAGACTCAGAGTTATATTTATGACCACTGTGGGAAATTTAAATGACCGCAGCAAAGTCACGCACTTCAAAAGCTTAAGGCCATGGACTTTTTTTTGTAAAAATTAAATGAACATTTGGAATGCTTAGCAATTTTCTCTGGAATCTACAATTATAATATACGGATTAACTAGTGTTTTAATACCCGACGCTGGCCGGGTTACATTTGGTTGCTGTGATAAAAATTCTAAATCTAAAAAATATTCCAATGCAAAACAACGATTACACTGTGCAAAAGTGAAAAAAATACACGGACTTGACAGTATAGGTTCGATTCAACTACACGCTGAAAAAAAATCGCCTCTGTAGTATATTGCCCCAAACTTATTCAGCTTGAAACATATATATTTTTAGGGTGCACTCCAAATATATAACAATTGACACATACACATATTATATGTTTGGGAGGATGTTGTTCTAGACAAAACTATGTTTACATCCTAATATTTTTTATTTGCATATGTTATTTCCCAAACAAAGATCTATTTGCGTGAATATATATCTATTCTTTAATTGTTTTAAGTTTTCAGCAATTGAAAGGTAATTTTTAATATTAGTAAAATTTCTTTATAATTGAAAATAATGACTGGGAATAGTTAGAAAATAAAAATAAGTGGTTTCAAATAGAAGTTAATGCTAAGTATGCCATTTTTAATAGGAAAACATGGAAAAAATTAAAACTAAAGTTCGAAAAATTCAGCAAAAAATCTTTTTATTAAATAAAATATATTTGGAAATAGTCATAAACAATAATTTTATTTGTATTTAAATACATATTTTATTTGAGAAAATTAGTTAGTTAGTTATTCTAATATATTAACATATGCGTTCTAAATACATTTTATTGATTTTCAAATAAAACGTATTTGCTCGAAAATATATAATAATTAAAAATTTGTGTTCCAAGTATATTTTCTTTCGATTCAAACAAATCAAAAAATGCGATTTTGCCCCGTGTACCAAAGGGTAGTATAACCCTATACTCGGTTTGGCGAAATTGGTGACCAATTGTTTTTATGTGCCTCAAATGTTTCTGAAAATCAGTGGGCCCCTCGAAAAAGGTGTCATCAGCTTTTGTCCAACAACTAATTCAGACTTGGTGATACCGCTTATCTATATTTGGCAATATTGTAGCTAAGAATATGCTGAACAAAGTTTCTTAACATTTTATGCGAAAAAAAATGTTTCCCACACTTTTTTTTTTGAATAACATGATGTAACATTTTGGATTGTGCTCATCGAGACCTATCCATCAAGTGGTCGTAGTATGGATTAACCCAATCTAGTTTTCGAGTTATGGGCCATTTTATTGTGTTAGACCCAATATGGGATCTATAAACGGCCACTGGGTCAAAAACGGTACGATAAACCTTGAAAAATTTTACATTGTGCTCATCGAGACCTATACAAAAGTATTCGTAGTCCAGATTTACCCGATCTAGTTTCCGAGTTATGGGCCACTTAATTGTGTTAGACCCTATATGGGATCTATAAATGGCCCACTGGGTCAAAAACTGTACGATAAACTGTACGAAAAAGTTTACATCATTCGATTGTGCTCAGCGAGACCTATATAAGAGTATTGATATAAAATTTGTCAAGGTTTATCGTACAGTTTTTGACCCAGTGGGCCATTTGTATATCCCATATAGGGTCCAACACAATTAAGTGGCCCATAGCTCAAAAACTTCAATTCACAAGTTGAAAAATGTGTATTTTTAATTATTTTTTTTTAAATTTACTTTTTAAAGTTTTGGGTTTTTCAATATTATATTTTTTATTGTTTCATATCATTTAATTGTTAAAAAAACTGAAAATCTTATTTTTTTGTTCGTGTATAACTGTTTGCGAAAATGGACTATAACTTTAGACTATAAGTATAACAGGTTATTGTCTTGGCTAAATAGACTATAACTTTGGACTCTATCTTCACTCCCTAGAAGGAAAGAAATATTTTTTTTACTTTTTTCAGCGTAACTATCAGGGAATCGTAATTTTGCGCTAACAATATTTGGCAAAATTGTAGCCACGGTAAATCTGAACAACTTTTGTGAACATATCAATACAATCTGAACGTGTCTAGGCACCCTAAATACCTTCAAAATACCACTTTGTTTATCAAAAAAACATTTCGTTTAGCGCAAGTACATACGTTGTTTAGTTGTCTACAATTTCGGTCGATGGAAAATATTTTTTTCTTTAAATATATATTTTCAATATTCGAATTTTATAATTTTTTATTTTTCTATCTCATCAAATAGTTGTCGCATCTCCTTTTAGGTCAGTATGTACATATCTCCACCAAATTACAAAAACAAAACATGTGTTTTCAACAATATTTTTTTGTTTATTTTTTTTAATATATTTCTTTGTAATTTGATGAAGATTTTCGATTATTATAATGTAACTTCTGACCCAAAGTTATGCCTACTCCAAAATTCACACCATCGGTAGAGTATAAAATATATGCACCATTTATTTGACAGCAATTTAGGGAAAACAAGTAAGAAAGTTCAGTCGGGTAAACCGACTTATGAATCCCCTCACCTTGAGTCCCAAAAAAATATTAGTAAATTTATTTATTTTTTTTAATTAAATTATTATCAATTTAAATTGCATTTAATAACTTTAAAGTATGTATGTACTTGTATTTAAGTTATAAGATCTTAACGTTGGTGTAAAATGGTCCATTTGCGCGGGGGGTACCATAAGGGACGTGCCAATAACGGCCACTTTTCTCTAGACTCTAGGTACTAAAAAGAATTCCACTGTACTCAATTTCAAGTATGTGTATGCACTGGCATTAAAGTAAAAGCTGTTAACTTTTGGTACAAAAATGTCCATTTCTGTGGGAGGTACCAAAAGGGGCGTGCCAATAACGCCCATTTTTCTCTGGATTCTTGGTACTATAAAAGCATTACAATCTACAAAATTGCAAGTATTTATACGCAGTGGTATTAATGTTAGAAGCTGTTTACTTTTAGTGTAAAATGGTCCATTTGTGTGGGAGGTACCAAAAGGGGCGTGCCAATTACAGCCCCTTGTATCTAGACTCTAGATACTATAAAAGCATTGCACTGTACGAAATTTCAAGTATTTGTGTGCACTGGTATTAAATTTAAAAGTTGTTAACTTTTGGTACAAAAAAGTTCATTTGTGTGGGTGTTACCAAAAGGAGCGTGCCAACAACGGCCATTTTTCTCTGAACTCTAGGTACTGTAAAAGCATTACACTGTACAAAATTTCAAGTATTTGTATGCACTGGTATTTAAGTTATAAGCTTGTAACTTTTGGTACAAAACGGTAAATTTGTGTGGGAGGTACCAAACGGAGAGTGACAATAATGCCCATGTTTCACTGCACTGGAGGTACTATTAAACCATTACATTGTATAAAATTTCAAGTCTTTTTATGCACTGGTAATAAAGTTTAAAGCTATTAACTTTTGGTTCAAAATTTGCCTTTTGTGAGGGAGGTACCAAAAGGGGCGCGGAAACTTCGCCCATATTTCTCGAGGTAATATTGACTAATAAACTATGTGTAGAATTTCAGAGGATTCAAATGACTGGTATAGAAGTTATTAAATAATCAATATTTCACTAAATATTAACCCTTTGTGGAGGAGGTACTAGAAGGAATGGACCAATATGGCCCATCTTCGAACTTAGCCGGAGATAAGAGAAAATATTACCACATACCAAATTTGAAGTCAATCGGTTACTCCTTTCGAGAGTTATCGTGCGCACCAGCCAGAAAACAGACAGATGGACGGACGGACATTGCTCATTCGACTTAAAATGGCCCAAAACGGATATCCACCGAACATACTTAGGGTCTTAGGTCACTCCTCCGATGTGCTACACTTTTGGCTCGTAGCAAATGATATGTATATACCCTCCTCTCTAAGGTGAGGGGATACAAATTAAATTGATTCTGAGATATCGCAATTTATATTTTTATTTCCGCGAAAAGTAAACCGTTTAAGATAATGTTAAGTAAATTGTTTATGATAATGTTAGTAATTTTTATGTAAAGTACGCGGAAAAAGCTTTAAGTTCAAAAAACTTCAAAAAACTATTACAGATGCAACATAATTTTTTCTGGTTTTGACCTTAAATTTACATTTAATATTTTTAATATTGTGGGTCATTACTCCAACATACTAGGGCAACATTTTCTGAGAATGTTACAAAGATCTAATTTTTGAACTGTGACACTTGAGAAAGAACTACCCATATGTCAAAACACCAAATCCGATAAGTTAACACAAACACCAAAAAGCAGTCAACGTCCTGATACGAGTGCGGTTCGGAAACTACTTAGCCTATCAATGAAAGAGAATAGTTAGTTTTTCAGAAATATTTTTATTTTTCAATATAATCTCCTGAAACTTCAATACACTTGGTCCAACGCTTATCTAGCAATTCTATCCCTTGATTAAAATAGTTTTCCTCTATCTTCATCTTCATTTGAGGTAAAACGCTTGCCAGCAAGGATTGTTTTTAGATTTGGGAACAGGTAAAAGTCACTGGGAGCTAAATCAGGAGAATAAGGTGGGTGGTCAAGCAACTCGTACTTTAATTCGTTGATTTTAGCCATTGTTAAAACACTCTTGTGCGCTGGTGCGTTGTCTTGATGAAAAATTATTTTTTTGTGTTGTAAGCCAGGACGTTTTTCTCGAATTTGTACATTTAATTGATCCAAAAGGTTGCAATAGTACTCTGAATTTATTGTTTTACCCTTTTGCAGATAGTCAATCAATAAAATACCTTTGAAGTCCCAAAAAACCGTTGCCATAACGTTACCAGCCGATTGAATTGTTTTTGCCTTCTTTGGGGCACTTCCTCCAGCTTCAGTCCATTCTTTGGATTGTTCTTTTGTCTCTGGAGTATAGTGGTGGATCCATGTCTCATCAACAGTTATGAAACGACGCTTAAAATCCATTTTATTTCGCTTAAAACGATCCAAACAAGCTTGAGAAATGTTCATTCTTATGCGTTTTTGGTCGACTGTTAACAAGTGCGGCACCCATCTTGCAGAAATCTTTTTCATCTGTAGTTCTTCATGCAAAATTAAATGGACTCGATCATTTGAGATGCCCATGATATTAGCTATTTCACGCACTTTTATTCGTCGATCATTTAATACCATATCATGCACTTTGGCTACAATTTCTGTTGTTGTTGCTGTTTTTGGGCGTCCACTACGTGGTTCATCTTCAATGCTTGTACGACCACGTTTAACTGTTGCATATGAAGGAGCACTTTCACCTAACACATTCACCATATCATTATGAATTTCTTGTCCCGATAAACCTTTTTTATGTAAATATTTAATGACACCACGCATTTCTAATTTTTCCATTGTAAAAAAATCGCGGATGCGTCTTTTGTGAACACCTGTTTCTATATGAAGGAGTTGCCAGATCGAAACAAAATTTAACATGTGTTCATAGCAGAGATGGAAGTTTCCAAAACACTTAACTTTTTTCTGTTTATACCGCGCTTTTTGTGCTAGGCTAAGAAGTTTCCGAACCGCCCTCGTAAACGCCTCTCTACTGGTATATTTATTGCTCCGACCACTGGGGCGTATGAACAATATTATTGCACGAATATTCCAAAAGAGTATTTATGACTGGAAATTAACTGTTTTTTTTGTTATAAGTTTTAGACTTTTGTGTGTTCTGACATACGGTATGTATTTGATTTTTGATATTTTTGTAGTGAAGTGACAAAATAGATATTCATGAATAAATAAATACTTTTTTAAAAAATACAACATTCACGATATTTTTTGAACAGACCGAGTGTATAGTAAAATTTTATGGCCAATATTTTTGTTCAAGTTTTCATCCTGCCCCATTTTTAGGGGTGCTTTTGTGATTTATTAAAATAGAGCCAAAAACTACCGTTATGTGGGGGAGCTAGTAGTTAATATTTTCCACAAAAATATTGGCCTTAATTATACCCTACACCACACTATGGTACAGGGTATTATAACTTTGTGCATTTGTTTGTAACACCCAAAAGGAGAAGAAATAGACCCATCGTTTATTATACCGATCGGCTTAGAATCACTTTCTGAGTTGATTTAGCTGTGTCCGTCTGTCCGTCTGTCTGTCTGTCCGTCTGTCCGTCTGTCCGTCTGTCCGTCTGTCCGTCTGTCCGTCTGTCCGTCTGTCCGTCTGTCCGTCTGTCCGTCTGTCCGTCTGTCTGTCTGTGCATGTATTCTTGTAATCAAAGTACAGGTCCCAATTATGATCCGATCTCGACGAAACTTTACACATATCCTTTTTTGGGCCCAAGGACGATCCCTATTGGTTAAAATCGGTTCAGATTTAGATATAGCCCCCATATATATGTTAGCCCCGATTTGATATGTAAGCGCTGTAAAAACTTTATTTTATATCCGATCAGTATGAAATTCGGCAGAAAGAGGTTTCTTATTATATGGATGAACACTGTTAAATTTGGAAGAAATCGGTTCAGATTAAGATATAGCCCCCATATATACGTTACCCCCGATTTCACATGTAAGCGCTGTAAAAATGTTATTTTATATCGGATCAGTGCGAAATTCGGCAAAGAAAGGTTTCTTATTACATGAAGGAATACTGCTAAATTCTGAGCAAATCGGTTCAGATTTAGATATAGCCCCCATATATATGTTACCCCCGATTTGACATGTAAGCGCTGTAAAAACTGTATTTTATATCCGATCAGTATGAAATTCGTCAGAAAGAGGTTTCCTATTATATGAATGAACACTTTTAAATTTGGAAGAAATCGGTTCAGATTTTGATATAGCCCCCATATATACGTTACCCCTGATTTGACATGTGAGCGATGTAAAAATGTTATTTTATATCCGATCAGTATGAAAATCGGCAGAAAGAGGTTTCTTATTACATGAAGGAATACTGCCAAATTCGGAGAAAATCGGTTTAGATTTAGATATAGCTCCCATATATATGTTACCCCCGATTTGACATGTAAGCGCTGTAGAGACTGTATTTTATATCCGATCAGTACGAAATTCGACAGAAGGAGGTCTTTTTACATGAATAAGTATTCAGGGAAGATCGGTTCAGATTTATATTAAAGCTCCATATATATGTTCCTCCTGATTTGGTATCAAACCGCTACAGAAGTTGTATTTTACTTCCGATCATTAAAATTTTCCAGAAAGATGTTTCTCAATTTAGGAATGAATATTGCTTAATTTAGCGATTATCGGTTCAGAATTAGATAATATGTTTCTACCCATTTACCAATTATTCCAACTTATTATGGCAATGACCCTTATCGCATTGTTAGGGAGGTGTAGGGTATTATATAGTCGGCCCCGCCCGACTTTCTGCCTTTCTTTACTGGTTTTATCTACAAAGTTGCTGAACATATGTACTTCACACCTCATATGTAAAGAACACATAGTTTCATATACCGATATGCAAAAGGGGGGAATATTAACCCACCCCTAAAATAAAATTCCGATGTGATCTTTCAAAACGCCGATGCAGGTATATCTTTTGTTGGTCTCCTCTACCAGTATCCATTGTCGGAATCGCGTTATTTTGGAAAAAGTTCAAAATTGTTGTGCATTGTTATCCCAACAAAAACTACATCAAATCCATTAAACCACAGACCGATTTAAATTTGTATAAAATAAAATAGCTTGTTGATTTCAAGCAACTCTTAAGAATTTCTGCTATTATGAACACTTTACATTTACGTAGTGGGATTACGAATTGTATAAGTATTAGTAATTGTCTTAATATACTACTTAAGAGTACGTCGATTGTTCAAATATACAAAATACTACACAACAAATTACAAATATTTTTATAAGATAGTAATAGAAAAATCTAAGCTTCAGTTTGGTACTTAAATTACACTATACAAGAAAAATTTTTTTTTGTGTCCGAGACCTAAAATCTTATTTTCTGTAGATTGAGGCATAGAATTTTGTGAAACCGAAACAAAAAAAAAAAAAAAAAACAAAGTATGGTAAGGTTTGTTTATAATTCCAATTTTAATGGAAATTGTCTTTAGTATTTTAATCCCACCACCGATAGAGCAGCGATACCCTTTCAATTAAAGAAAATTATGAGGGCTACAAATGTGTGGAGTATCACTTTTACGTAGAGACATTGGTTTAGTAACTTTCGTTAAAACAATTAGAAAAATTTTAATTTTTTTTTGCAAAAACTCATTTTTTCCTGGCACCTAACGAACAATAAAAAATATAAAAAAAACGCAAGACACTTTAAGGAAGAAAACAACGCCTATTTGAAATCCACACGCTGAAAAAAATCGCTTCTGTAGTATATTGTCACAAACATATTCTGCTTGAAACATAAAGGGTCCGCCATCTAACGTTTTTTTTTTCAACTAGTGCTTATTTCGTGAATGGTAACACTTAGCTCATGTCTGATTTGACAGATAATTAGTTTTATCCTTCCGCTGAACGAATATGGTTGTGTCTACGCTTGAACAACGCTGGGAATCTGCGCTGCGATCGACTTACAGAAGATGCAGATTTTGCCAAAAAAAAACATCTTTTCAGATGAAGCTCATTTTGATCTTGGCGGGTATGTAAACAAGCAAAATTGTCGCATTTGGGGCACAGAAAACCCGCACGCATACATTGAAAAGCCGATACACCCAAAACGAGTCACTGTTTGGTGCGGATTTTGGTCCAGAGGCATAATTGGGCCAGGAGCCAGGAGTGGCCGTTACAGTCAATGGCGATCGTTATTGGGCCATGTTGAACGGATTTTTGTTCACAAAAATTGAAGAGGAGGATATTGGCAACATTTGGTTTCAACAGGACGGCGCTACGTGCCACACAGCCGAAGCTACACGGAGGAAAATCGCCATTTTCGATATGTTTGAATTGAAAGAAAATATACATATTTGGAACCAACATTTTTAAATATTATATGTTTTTGAACAAATAAATTTCATTTGAAAATCAAGAAATTTTGTTTGGAACGCATATATTAATATATTAGAACACAATATATTTGCGAACTGACTTTCACAAATAAAATATGTGTTTAAACACAACCAAAGTTATTGCTTAAGAAGTTTTCCAAATAAAATTTATTAAAAAGGATTTGTAAAACGTTGCTGTCTTTTTCGAATTTTAGTTAAAATATTTTTTAAAGTTAAAGATGTCGTAATCAGCATTATATTTGGTTTTGCAGCATACATTTTTAATTTATAAATATTCCAATTCATCACGTTTTGTCAATCCATCAACGCAAATTATAGCTACGAAAGATTATACAATTTAAATTTTTATCTAATTTTACAAACAAATGAAATTTGTAAAAAAACACTTGGAACTTCTTGCCTTTAAATTAAAGCTTTGATACTTAAATACAAATTAATCTTTGTTTCGAAAATATTAGTTCCAAATAAAACCAGTAAGAAAAGACAGAAAGTCGGGCGGGGCCGACTATATAATACCCTACACCTACCTACCAATGCGAAAATGGGCATTGCGATAAGAATTTGGCAGTGTTCATACATGTAATAAGCAAACTCCCTCTGCCGATTTTCGTACTGGTCGGATATAAAACACGGTTTCTACAGTGCTTACATGTCAAATCGGGTGTAACATATATATTGGGACTATGTTTAAATCTGAACCGATTTTCCCCGAATTTGGCAGTGTTCATACATGTAATAAGAAAACTCTCTCTGTTAAATTTCGTACTGATCGGATATAAAACAAGATTTCTACAGCGCTTAAATGTTAAATCGGGTGGAACATATATATGGGGGCTATATCTAAATCTGAACCGATTTTCCCCGAATTGCGCAGTGTTTTTTCATGTAATAAGAGAACTTTCTCTGCCGAATTTCGTACTGATCTGATTTAAAATACAGTTCCTACAACGCTTACATGTCAAATCGGGTGAAACATATATGTGGGGACTATATCCAAATCTGAACCGATTTTAACCAATTTCAATAGGGATCGTCCTTTGGCCAAAAAAGAGCACTATGCTAAATTTCATCACAATCGGACCATAAATACGACCTGCACTTTGATTACAAGAATACATGGACAGACAGACGGACAGACGGACGGGCTAAATCGACTCAGAAAGTGATTCTAAGTCGATCGGTATAATAAACAATGGGTCTATCTCTTCTCCTTTTAGGTGTTACAAACAAATGCACAAAGTCATAATACCACAGTGTGATGTAGGGTATACAAATATATGGATGAAAACATACATTTGTTTAGAACAACCTCTCCCAAACATATAATATTTATGCGTGTCAAATATCATATATTTGGAGTGTATTCTAAACGTATGTATGTTTCCAGCAGAATATGTTTGGAACAATATACTACAGAATGGATTTTTTTTCAGCGTGTACACTCGATGTTTTCAAAAAAAAAAAAAGTTATTTGGCGGACCCTTTAAAAAAAACGCAAGACACTTTAAGAAAGAAACCAATGCCTATTTGAAGTCTACACGCTGAAAAAATCGCATCTGTAGTATATTGTCACAAACATATTCTGCTTGAAATATATATATGTTTAGGATATACTCTAAATATATTAAATTTGGCACGCACAAATCTTTGTTTGTCCTATTATGTGTTCATCTGGGAATATATTTTTTCCGAAACTAAATTTTTTTTTTGCAATTAAGGGCCTGTTTCTGTAACTTATTTTCGTTCGTTTACGGAGAACGATCAAAAATCTCTCAACTATTACTTGAATTCTATAAAACGCAGGTTAAAAATATTTTAGGTACGAGCTCTTTACGTACTTTTCTATAGACACACCGAATTATAAACTGCTGTGACTTATAGATTTCTCGGAATAATTGAGTGATTTTTGATCGTTCGCCGTAGACGAACGAAAATAAGTTACAGAAACAGGCCCTAAGTCTTCAGAAAATATACCGAACCCTATATTGTGTTAAGTTTTTCAGAAATTCAAAGTTTTTTTTTTTTGAAATTTTTAATGTTTTTAAAAATATTTTATAATTGAAATCGTATAATATTGGAAAACAATAATTTAATCGAAGGATTTACAAATAATGCTGACTTGGAATATTTAGAAATTTAAAATGAGTGCTTTAGAACATAAGTTAATGCTGACTATGCCATTGGGACGTATATTCGAAATCAATGAAAAACTAAAACTGAAGTTCGAAAAGTCGGCAAAGTTTTTAAAACGTTTTTAAAATTAAATATATTTGGATAAATTCCTAAACAATAATTTTATTTGTATTTAAACACATATTTTATTTGAGAAAATTAGTTTGCAAATATATTTTGTTGTAATATATTAATATATGCGTTCCAAATAAATGTTATTGATTTTTAAACAAACCAGTAAGGAAAGGCTAAAGTCGGGCGGTGCCGACTATATAATACCCTACACCACTCTCGTAATATTGAATAACTCTGATATATAAATTTTGTAATTCATGTATAAATTGTTTACATAAATTTACTTTTGGGACATTTTATACTTAACTAATACCCTGTACCACAGTGTGGTGTAGGGTATAAAAACGATTGGATCTAAAGAGCCAAATCGGATGAAACATATATATGGGAGCTATAGCTAATTCTTTACCGATTTTCTTCAAATTCGGCAATGTTGGTTCATGGATCAAGAAACTCTACCATTCTAAATTTCAAAACGATTGGATGTAAAAAAGCTTTTATAGGACTAAAGGGCCAAATCGGACGAAACATATATATGGGAGCTATAGCTAAATCTTAACCGATTTTCTTCAAATTCGGTAGTGTTGGTTCATGGATCAAGAAACTCTACCATTCTAAATTTCAACACGATTGGATGTAAAATATAGCTTCTATAGAACTAAGGCGCCAAATCGGACGAAACATATATATGGGAGTTATAGCTAAATCTTAACCGATTTTCTTCAAATTCGGTAGTGTTGGTTCATGGATCAAGAAACTCTACCATTCTAAATTTCAAAATGTTTGGATGTAAAATACAGCTTCTTCAGGACTAAAGAGCAAAATCGGACGAAACATATATATGGGAGCTATAGCTAAATTTTAACAGATTTTCTTCAAATTCGGCAATGTTGGTTCATGGATCAAGAAATTCTACCATTCTAAATTTCAAAACGATTGGATGTAAAATACAGCTTCTATAGGACTAAAGGGCTAAATCGGACGAAAGATATATATGGGAGCTATATCTAAATCTGAATCGATTTCAACCAAATTCAATAGCGATCTTAACAGCCGCGAAATACTCTAAACTGCAAAATTTCAGAACGATCGAGTTAAATTGCAACCTGTAGACGACGAACAACTTTACATGGACAGGCGGACGGACGGGCGGACGGACATCGTTAAATCGACTCAGCTAGTGATTCTGAGTCGATCGGTATACTTTAAGGTGGGTCTAGCTGTGTTAATTTTCAGGTGTTACAAACATCTGCCGTGAAACAAACTTATAATACCCTGTACCACAGTGTGGTACAGGGTATTATAAAATTTAAAAATTCATGTTCCAAATATATTTTCTTTCTATTCAAACATATCAAAAAGTAGATTTTGCCCCTTGTACAGGGTACTATAAGTTTGTTTCATGGCGTAGCAAATGTAAATTGTGTAAACAAACTTTAGTAGAAGTATACGTTGGATATTTCATTGCTATCCAATCTTGCTTATAGAGGTGTAGGGTATCATATAGTCAGCACCGCTCGACTTTAGCCTTTTCTTACTGGTTTTTAATAATTTGCTATAAGAAAAATTATGTTCCAGGATATGCTTCATTTCCAAAGTTTTTTCCGGCAATCCATGGTGGAGGGTGTAATGAAATTCGGCCAGGCCGAATTTACTACCTTTCTTATTTGTGTCTGTCACTAACTTATCTTTATGTATATTTGGCTTACATTGAATATATATACGAAATTAAATTAAATTTACACGCTGAAAAAAATTGCTTTTGTAGTATATTGTCCCAAACATATTCGGCTTGAAACATATATATCTTTAGGATACACTCTAAACATATAATATTTGGTACACACAAAAATTATATATTTGGGAAGATGTTGTTCTAAACAAATCTTTGTTTACAGCCCAATGTGTTTATTTTGGATTATTTTTTCCGAAACAAATATTTATTTTCATTTAAGTATTCAGAAAATATCTAAATTGTGTTAAATTTTCCAGTAAATCAAAGTCAATTTTTTCAAAAAATTTAACGTCTTAAATATAAAAAATAATAATAATTGAAATCATATAATCTTGGATCGAAATATATACTTGGAGGATTGACAACCAATGATGGCTTGGAATACTCAGCAATTTTAAATGATTGGTTTAAAACAAGATATTGCTGCATTTGGTATCATAACTGGGAGGTTCAAACCAAAAAATAAAATTTAAATTCGAAAAATTCAACAAAAGTTTCGAAAATCTTTTTTAAATAAAATATATTTGGAGAAATTCCTAAACAATGATTTTATTTGTATTCAAATACGTATTTTATTTGAGAAATTTAGTTTGCAAATATTATATGTTGTAACATATTAATATACGAGTTCCAAATATATTTTATTGATTTTCAAATAAAATGTATTTGCTCAGAAATATATAATATTTAAAAATTAGTGTTCCAAATATATTTTCTTTCTAATCAAACATATCAAAAAAGGCGATTTTGCCCCGTGTACATTTACGAAATACTATCTCATGTAATACGACTAAAGCAAACTCACATATTCGCTCACACACATGTGGAAGGCAGTAAAATGTGTGAGCTACTTTTCCATCTTCTATATATGGGGAAAAACACGTCAAAAGGCCCACTTTTTTCAATTTTATTCCGATCGCGTCAAAACTTGGTGGGGTTGCAGAAGTACTTTGGGTATGCTATGTGCTTAAAATACAGCTTCCTAGCGTGATACGTTATGAAGATACAGGGTGTCAAAGTTGGAAATTTTGACCATTGTATCTCCCGACTACGTGGGCCGATTTGAATCAACCGTGGCTTATATGGCAGATATTTAGAAACGCACAAAATGTGCATTGATAATTATTTGCAAATATTAAATTTTCATATTTTTTTCTCGTGACTTATGTTTTCCTCGCGATTTTAATTGTGTTCCGCGGATGGGATACTATATCTTTAAACTACAAAAATGAAGCGAATTCTGTTTACTTTATCAATACGAATTTTCGCAATGGGATGAAAACCACAACAAAAGCTATGGAGATTTTGAATGTCAAACCTACTATTTTTTCATTACATCTTTCGTATTATAAAGTGAGTTTATTCTAAGATGTGGACCGGAAACACGATTAATAAAATGTAATGGTGGCATTCTATAGCCAAATACGCCAGAACAACAGAAAAACATATTTCGCAAAAAGTCGACGTCGCATTTTTTACACTGGCCTACAATATTGCACTGGTCAAATCGAATCCTAGCGAGCAGATATCGGACACGATCTCGAAGTATTTTTAGGTTCTAAATCCGAATATAAAATCAAAAATGCAATATATATTCGCGTTTTTGAGATATTGTATTAATTATGTGATAAAAATGCTGATTTTACGCTTTTATGAATACAGAATCGCGAAAGACGCACTTTTACAAAAAAAAAAATCAGGTTTCGCAAAATAATCGCTTTCCAATTAATACGAATATTCAAAAACTTTAATAATCGTTAGTCATCTCCGAGATATCTCCCAGGAAACCTAGTCGGAGAAATCGTATTTTTAATATAGCTACAATTGGAAAAATAAAAAAAATAAAATATGATATC
This sequence comes from Eudasyphora cyanicolor, assembly GCA_963930755.1. NCBI lineage: Eukaryota > Metazoa > Arthropoda > Insecta > Diptera > Muscidae > Eudasyphora > Eudasyphora cyanicolor. The sequence continues at coordinate 69,417,842 of OZ005734.1, forward strand.
TACGAGATGGTGTAAGATTTTGGCCCTTTATAAAATTTACTTTTAATTCGTTTGATACTCGTTTTAATAGGAAAGCGATTATTTTGAGAAACGTGCAATTTTTTTTGGTAAAAGTGCGTCTGTCGCGATTCTGTATTCATAAAAGCGTAAAATCAGCATTTTTATCACATAATTAATACAATATCTCAAAAACGCGAAAATATATTGCATTTTTGATTTTATATTCGGATTTAGAACCTAAAAATACTTCGAGATCGTGTCCGATATCTGCTCGCTAGGATTCGATTTGACCAGTGCAATATTGTAGGCCAGTGTAAAAAATGCGACGTCGACTTTTTGCGAAATATGTTTTTCTGTTGTTCTGGCGTATTTGGCTATAGAATGCCACCATTACATTTTATTAATCGTGTTTCCGGTCCACATCTTAGAATAAACTCACTTTATAATACGAAAGATGTAATGAAAAAATAGTAGGTTTGACATTCAAAATCTCCATAGCTTTTGTTGTGGTTTTCATCCCATTGCGAAAATTCGTATTGATAAAGTAAACAGAATTCACTTCATTTTTGTAGTTTAAAGATATAGTATCCCATCCGCGGAACACAATTAAAATCGCGAGGAAAACCTAAGTCGCGAGAAAAAAATATGAAAATTTAATATTTGCAAATAATTATCAATGCACATTTTGTGCGTTTCTAAATATCTGCCATATAAGCCACGGTTGATTCAAATCGGCCCACGTAGTCGGGAGATACAATGGTCAAAATTTCCAACTTTGACACCCTGTATCTTCATAACGTATCACGCTAGGAAGCTGTATTTTAAGCACATAGCATACCCAAAGTACTTCTGCAACCCCACCAAGTTTTGACGCGATCGGAATAAAATTGAAAAAAGTGGGCCTTTTGACGTGTTTTTCCCCATATATATATAAAAGAAAGTGATGTTAGTTACTACGCTTATAACTCGAGAAAGCCTGGACCGATTTCGGTGATTAGCACCAATTCGGACAGGTCTCCGGCCAAATAAGAAGAATACACAAGAAAATTTTGGAAAAAAGTCGGAAAATTGGGAAAATCGAAAATTGCTATTTCTTGCGAGATTCCTACTGTTCCTATCTACTACTCTCTTTTTGAATCCAATTTTTTTTATTAATTTTCTATTAAACAAAAAAGTTTTCTATTAAACATATGTACGAGTATGTGCTATTTTTCTTGCTGCAATTCATTCGAGTTTTGCGTATTGTTACACTGATTTCGCGTATCACATCGACAAACGGTACAAGCATTACGATCAATTAAAATTCAACGCGATATTTATCAGTTTGAAAATTTTTTCAGATAATAAGTTTGAGTATAAGAGGTAAGGTTATCTTATTGGATTGCGGGCACTGCAAAATCATAATTTCGGATGAATGCACGATGGCGCATAAACGAGCTCTGGAGGCAGTTGACCGAACGATGAAGGATTTACGACGTGATTTGAGACAATTTGGTGAGTATATGATATTGCTCTCCGGAGATTTTCGTCAAACGCTTCCCGTCATCCCGAAATCTACTGCCGATGAAATTAATGCATGCCTGAAATCGTGGTCTTTGTGGCGGCATGTCAAGAAGTTGAAATTGACCACGAACATGAGAGTCGCGTTGCAGAACGACTCATCGGCTCTTGAATTCTCGAAACAACTGTTGGCGCTTGGCAATGGCCAAATTACTGTTGATGTTTCCACTGCATTGATATTGTTCCCGGCAAATTTTTGCGAGTTCACATCGTCGAACGAGGAACTCATCACCAAAGTGTTTTCAAATCTCGATTAGATTAGTGAACGGGCAATATTAGCAGCGAAGAATAAGGACGTCGATAGCATGAATTTTATTATTCAAAGTAAAATCGAACTCGCTTGATGTGCCAGGAGCTCCGCCGCATAATTTACAGCTGAAGGTGGAATCGATCATAATCATGTTGCGGAATCTGAATCATCCGAAATTGTGCATAGTTCGCGGTTGTCCATTATGAAACTGATGGACAATGTGATTCAGGCGACGATCATCAAGGGAAAATTCAAAGGAGAGGAAGTTCTTATCCCACGAATTCCGATTATTCCAACTGATCTTTCATTCCAATTCAAGCGGATTCAGTTCCCTGTACGATTGGCTTTTGCGATGACAATCAATAAATCTCAAGACAAATCGTAGGAAGTCTGTGGAATTAATCTCGAATTTCCCTGTTTTTCGCACGGTCATCTGTACGTTGCCTGTCTTCTGTCTTCGTTGTTTGTTGTTTATCACATCGCTCTCTACTGATTTCGATTCCTTTTAAACAAATCGCATTAAAATTTTAACTATCTGTGTTTTATTATCACTCTGGAGTTTATCTGAAGGCGTTAAATTGGGGCGAGGCGAAGTTCGCCGGGTCCGCTAGTAAAAAATAAAATAAACTCAAAATATGAATCTGCAAATCTTGCAAAGAAGAGCTTACCTCTTAAATAAATGTTGTTAGCTTTTTGTTAGAACATTATTGAGACTAAAGTTGTATTGAAAACATCAATTTAGCTTTTTCATTGTAATGACGATTCGAGTTTATATTGAAAAATATTCCAAGATGAAACAAATCCAGCGACAATCCTACTAATATAGCTTTATTATTACTTCTATGTGCAAAATTTCACATTTGAAATATCCACCTTTAACTGTCAACAGTAACAAAAGTACTTCTTAACTCTTCAAAGCTATAATAAGAAGTATCTAAGCAATCACATGGTTTTTTTTTCAAGTGAAAGCTTAGCTAAAAGGAGCGCAAAATTCCTATGACATCGTTAAAAGCTTTGCGAAGACTTAACACTGAATTCCTTTAAAATCTTTTGTGTAGCCTTGAAACTTATAGCCCCAGCCTCGCTTATTGTGGCGAATGCATTAAACTTAATTTATAGAGATGATAGTGCAAAAAACAATGGAATTCTGACACCACCACCCGCCACCCCGCCAGACTCTATAGTGATGATGATAATGATGAAGTCAGTCAGTCGGTCTGACTGGCGGTGGTATTGAGCTTATATTCGTACTCGTATCTCGCCCAAAGTGATACATATTTGGCGGGTGAAGCTGTGGCAGCGAAAGCAGCATTGTTTTCCCATTTTCCCCATTTACTTGAAAGTACTCAGGAAGAGGAACCGTCATACTGGTTGGATGGTTGCTGCAGGAGGATACGTGGTGAGGAAAGGCGAATGAGTAAGAAGTGGCTTAAATTTGCTCTTCCGTTCCTTGCGGCCATTGCTTGCCACCTCAGTATGTGGGTGTGTGTCTGTGTGTGTGATGGGAGAGAGCGAAAGTAAGAGTGTCGGCATGAGATGTGATTGTTTCCTTTGTAAAAATAAAATTTCCTTTTTGTTAGTTTGCAGCTACAACAGCAACAACAAACAACGTTTTCACTAGATTTTCGGTAATAGTTTTTCTTTCGCTTTTTTGCTGCTGCTGCTGTTGCTGTCGTTGATGCGGGAAAGCCATTGTTTTGATGTTTCACAGCAGACAATGGCAGTCACCAAAATCCCAAACGTTAGGAGCAAAATGCTGTTTTTGTGGATTTTGGCAATATTTTCACTTTTTGCGCCCGCCAGAGTTATTCTTCAGCCATGTCATCATCGTCATCATTGTGATCATAATAATGATTTTCTACTGCTGTTGGTGTTATTGTTGTTCTGTTCAGGACCATATAAAAGCAAAGGCTTTAAAAAGTGATATGATATACATAGCAAGGTACAGTGGGCTTAAGAAAAGTTTTTTTTTTTTTAAATATTAAAAAAGGCTGTAGATTTTGGGAATATTTTAGATCCATCCAAATTTCACCTCGATTACCTGATAACTACAATTAATCTGAACATACATTTTGCATCGTCATTATACACAATGGGCAGAAAAATAGGAAGAACTCTTACCGCGTGTTTTATAAGTACTCAAATGTCATTTAAAGCCAATGGCTTACCTGAAATGAAAAGAATATAAAAAAACATATTAAAATTTTGCTGAGACATTTGACATTGACATTTTATATAAAAATGTTTCCTTTTATACGAAATATGAAAATAAAATACAGGGCGTTTTTTAGACGTGTGGTTTTCAAGAAGAAATAAAACGCATAAAATTTTATGTCATGGCCAAGAATTTAGCTTTGTTTTAAATGTTGGCTCGAATAAATTCCAGCCGAGAGGTCCATTTTTTGCAGCATTCGCTTTCAAGGCGTCAATCGTGTCGGGCATATCTGCGTAGACAAGCGACTTCACATAACCCCACAATAAAAAGTCCAGCGGTGTTAAATCGCACGATCTTGGAGGTCACACCACAGGCCCACGATGCTAGATAATGCGCTCACCAAAAGTTTCCTTCAATAAATTGATTGTGTCGTTGGCTGTATGGCATGTAGGGCCGTCTTGTTGGAACCAAAGGTTGTCCACATCAACATCATCCAATTTAGGCACTAAAAAGTCATTATCCACGGCTCTATAGCGTTCCCCATTCCCAGAAATATGGACCTATGATTCCCTCTGCCCATAGAACACAAACAAACAGTGACTTTTTGTGGATGTAATGGCGTCTGAACAATGGCTTGTGGATTATCATTACTCCAAATGCGAAAATTTTGTCTATAAACATACTCATTCATCCAAAAGTGACCTTCAGCGCTGAACAAAATTTTCTTGTATAAACCGGGATGCGTCGCGCGAACCGAACCATTATTTGGGTAATAAATTTGTACGTTTTACAAACGTTGTTCCGGATTAAATCTATTCATTATGAAATGTCAAAAATACCAACTTCTGTAGAAGTCATTGGAGTGAATATCCAGTCTTTTGGCGTATTCGCCGATCAAGCGGTGTCAGAACTGATACTAGTGCGAGGAGATGTGACCATGGCCTGATTTGTCTAGCTATCTGCAGGAGCTGATTGCCTCTTGCCTAAGCCTAAGCCAAAGCTTGAAAGTGGATAGTGAATAGTGGCGCACCAATATATGCCAATTCTTCGCGAATTTGTAATATCGTCCCCTTCCTAGCAAGTTCATCAGCTTTGCAGTTTCCCGGGATATCCCTATGCCCAGGCACCCATATTAGGTGTATATTAAACTTCTCAGCCATCTCGTTAGGAGATCTGAGGCAGTCGCGGGCTGTTTGTGAATGTAGGGATGTGGCCTTCAGAGATGATGGCAGCCTCGCTGTACGAGTAAATGACAACGCCAGTGTTGGCTACGAAGTTTCGACTCAGCCCCTTCACGACTTCCCATATTGTCATTATTTCGGGTTGTTAGACACTGCACGTATCTGGTAGTCTGTGAACTATATCCAAACTAAGTTCTTCACAGTGTACTCCGAAGCCAACCTTTTCATCATGCTTCGAATCATCATATTACCTGATATTACAACCCATTCATCTCTGGCTGGAATCATAGTGCTGTAGTTCCTCTCGAAGGTGTGCACAGTTGGTATATAGTCCACTCGGTCGGTTACCATTGCACTATACTTTGATATCCTCATGTGACCGTATCTTGCACCTCCACATTGATGAGCAGTTTAATCTTACTGCCGCTCTGGTTGCAGCTTCTCTCGCTACAATATTAATCGCAGTATATGGAGTAGGGCTTGTAGAGACTCAGTCGCTGTAGTCCTTAAGGCTCCGCTTATTCTTAGGCAGGCAGTACTCCGAACCTTTGATAGTAGGTTGGTGATGGTTAGTTTGTCAGTTGCCGTCCACCATTCCACAATGCCGTATAAAAGTATTGGATGAACTACTGCTAATATATCCAATGGAAGATTATAGGAGAGAGACCCCACCGTGACCCTACAGCCTTTTTGTAGGAATATAAGGTTTCGTTACGTTACACGTTTCAATACGTTAAGTCTAAATAACAATTTCCTATCTAGAATTATTCCTAAAAATTTTCCACTTTCAGAAAAGACTAGATCTGTTCCATTTATTCGAGGAGGAGGGTCCAAATGTGGGACCTTATTCATCCTAGTAAAGATAACCAATTCTGTCTTGTTTGGGTTAACGCTGCTTCTTGCCCATCTAGCCAACTTGTTCAGAGCCTCCTGTAGGATGTCTCTGAGGACTTTTTCGAATTTGCCACTCACTGCGATTGCCACGTATGCGGATATGCCACGACCTTGCAGCCTCAACGTTTTAGATCTAGCAGGATTTCATTCACCGCTAGGTTCCACTAGGTACTATAAAAGCATTACACTGTGCAAAATTTCAAGTATTTGTATAAGCTGTTATTATAGCTATAATCAGTTAATTTTTGGTGCAAAATGTTCTATTTGTGTGGGATGTACCAAAAGGATCATGGCAAATTTGCCCGTTTTTCTCGAGGTGATAGCCACTAATAAACTTATACCATGTATAGAATTTCAGAAGTTTCGAATAAATAGTATAGAAGTTATTAAAAATAATCAATATTTCACTAAATGTTACGCTTTGTGTGGGAAATACTAGAAGGCGCTATAAGAAGTATTGAGACCGTATTTCAGTCATCTGGCTCGATTATTTTAGATTGTATCAGACAACATGGCTAAACCATCTTACAATTTTACGACGATTGGGAACGCATCGATATCTTCAATCTAAACAATGCTAAGTCGACTTTGCATGTTTTCAGACAAATTCAATTTTTAAATTCTAAATATTCCAAATTATATTAAGTCGAAATTTGGAGTTTATCCGTCAACCCAATCAAAGCGGTACAGGTCGTTCGGTTTGCATTGTAAAGCAATTCCATACAAATTTAAAAAGTCCATAAAACTTTGATCGCCCCTCCTGAAGAACTACCTTTTTACACTTAGCATATTTTAGAATGATGGTACTGATATGCATACGAGTATAATTTATGCGAGCTCTGACCAAAATTTCGAGGTTTTCCTAGTACCATATTATTACACTGTGCGAAAGTCAAAAAACCAAAAACCGAGATACTATTTTTCTTGTAGGTCTTGGGGAGTAAAACAACGTTTGTTTTACGAAATTTGGCGAACACCCCCAAAATCAGGTTTTCCGGATAAAAACCCAATTTCCTGCCTTTTATCACTTAAACGCCTATAACTTTGTTAACTATTAACCCATTTTCAATCTGTAAATGAATTTTGAAAGAAGAGACATTGCCCTTCGAACGATATATATTGTTTATTTAAAGCTGTAGGAGTATATATCTATTTGTCTTACAAACACTTTTTATACCCTACACCACACTGTGGTACAGGGTATTATAAGTTTGATTCACGGCAGATGTTTGTAACACCTGAAAATAACACAGCTAGACCCACCTTAAAGTATACCGATCGACGCAGAATCACTAGCTGAGTCGATTTAAGCATGTCTGTCCGTCCGTCCGTCTGTCCATGTAAAGTTGTTCGTCGACTACAGGTCGCAATTTCACTCCGATCGTTCTGAAATTTTGCAGATTAGAGTATTTCGCAGCTGTTAAGATCGCTATTGAATTTGGTTGAAATCGGTTCAGATTTAGATATAGCACCCATATATATATATTTCTTCCGATTTGGCCCTTTAGTCCTATAGAAGCTGTATTTTACATCCAATCCTTTTGAAATTTAGAATGGTAGAGTTTCTTGATCCATGAACCAACATTGCCGAATTTTAAGAAAATCGGTTAAGATTTAGCTATAGCTCCCATATATATGTTTCGTCCGATTTTGCTCTTTAGTCCTGTAGAAGCTGTATTTTACATCCAATCCTTTTGAAATTTAGAATGGTAGAGTTTCTTGATCCATGAACCAACACTACCGAATTTGAAGAAAATCGGTTAAAATTTAGCTATAGCTCCCATATATATGTTATATATATGTTATATATATTATACGATATCTCCCTATTCCACTTCATCAAATTCCAAAAGCCTCATCGAAAAACCGGTGTGACTGAAAATTGACAGATAATATTTTATTTTATCCTAAACCATTCCTATGGTCCAAATCGGTGAATATTTTTATATACTCTCAATATAATAATACCTTCCGATTTGTTTTCTATACATTTATTCAAGAATACACATTTTACAACCGATCCTTCATATTGTATTCATAACCTACACCATACTGTTGTACATAGTATTATAAGTTTGCTTCATGGCAGATGTTTGTAACACCTGCCGGGTACAGCTAGACCCAGCTTAAAGCATACCGATTGACTCACTAGCTGATTCGATTTAACAATGTTTGTCCGTCCGCCCGTCTGTCCATCTTATGTTGTTTCGTTGAGTACAGGTCGCAATTTTACTCCGATCGTGCTGAAATTTTGCAGATTAGAGTATTTCGCAGCTGTTAAGATCGCTATTGAATTTGGTTGAAATCGGTTTAGATATAGCACCCATATATATATATTTCTTCCGATTTGGCCCTTTAGTCCTATAGAAGCTGTATTTTACATCCAATCCTTTTGAAATTTAGAATGGTAGAGTTTCTTGATCCACGAACCAACATTGCCGAATTTGAAGAAAATCGGTTAAGATTTAGCTATAGCTCCCATATATATGTTTCGTCCGATTTTGCTCTTTAGTCCTGTAGAAGCTGTATTTTACATCCAATTATTTTGGAATTTAGAATGGTAGAATTTACTGATCTATGGACCAACACTGCCGAATTTGAAGAAAATCGGTTCAGATTAAAATATTGCTCCCAAATATATGTTTCGTCCGATTTAGCCCTTTAGCCCTATAGAGCGGTAATTTACATCCAATTGATTTGAAATTTACCGTGGTAGAGCTTCTTGATCCATGGACCAAGATTGCCGAATTTGAAAAAAAAATCACTTCAGATTTGGTTATAGCTCCCATATATATGTTTCGTCCGATTTGGCTAAAGAGGCAGAGACGTACTAAATGTTAATTGTATAAACAAATGTTAGTTGACTTTCGACTTTCCTAACTGGTTTTTGCTTAAATTGTATTTTTATACCCTACACCACACTGTGGTACAGGGTATTATGACTTTGTGCATTTGTTTGTAACACCTAAAAGGAGAAGAGATAGACCCATTGTTTATTATACCGATCGACTCAGAATCACTTTCTGAGTCGATTTAGCCATGTCCGTCTGTCTGTCTGTCTGTCTCTCCGTCTGTCTGTCCGTCCGTCTGTCCATGTATTCTTGTAATCAAAGTGCAGGTCGTATTTATGGTCCGATGGTGATGAAATTTAGCATAGTGCTCTTTTTTGGCCCAAGGACGATCCCTATTGAAATTGGTTAAAATCGGTTCAGATTTGGATATAGTCCCCATATATATGTTTCACCCGATTTGACATGCAAGCGCCGTAGAAACCACATTTTACATCCGATCTTTATGAAATTCGGCAGAGAAAGTTTTATTATTACGTGAATGAACACTACCAAATTCGGAGAAAATCCGATCAGATTTAGATATAGCCCCCATATATATGTTTCACCCGATTTGGCATGTAAGCGCTGTAGGAACTGTATTTTAAATCAGATCAGTACGAAATTTGGCAGAGAGAGTTCTCTTATTACGTGAATAAACACTGCCAAATTCGGGGAAAATCGGTTCCGACTTAGATATAGCCACCATATATATGTTTCACCCGATTTAACATTTAAGCGCTGTAGAAATCGTGTTTTATATCCGATCCGTACGAAATTTAACAGAGAGAGTTTTCTTATTACATGAATAAACACTGCCAAATTCGGGAAAAATCGGTTCAGATTTTAACATAGTCGCAATATATATGTTACACCCGATTTGACATGTAAGCGCTGTAGAAACCGTGTTTTATATCCGATCAGTACGAAAATCGGCAGAGAGAGTTTGCTTATTACATGTATGAACACTGCCAAATTCTTATCGCAATGCCCATTTTCGGATTGGTAGGTAGGTGTAGGGTATTATATAGTCGGCCCCGCCCGACTTTCTGTCTTTCCTTACTGGTTTCATTATGATGAACATCATCAGGTCCTCCTTGGATTAAGTCTTGATGTGGCGGTGGAGCTAAGTACTTTTTTAACTGAAACGATACCAATTATTCCAAATTGTTATCGCAATGTCCCTTTTCGGATTGTAAGGAAGGTGTAGGATATTATATGGTCGGCTACGTCCTTCATGGTTTGCTAATGAAAAGAAAAATATTTTGTTGATAGGCCCTTGAAATCCCTTAATAAAGTCCGAATTGCATCACCCTATAAAATCCACTAAAATTCTTTATCAGTAATAATTAACATTTTCCTGTAATTTGAATCCACTGTGTCACCAAGTGGTAAACACACATACCATTTTTGTGGGTTTTAATGTATTTGAGAAAATACACACACACGTACTAATAAAAAAAAATATCCGAAAATAGGAATAAAGTAATAGCATGTCTGTCAATGTCTATTGAGAGTCTTTGAATAAATGTACGGGGAGGTGAGGTAAAAACGAGTACAAAAGCTACGACCAAAGGTAATTGCAGATATTGCTACTGCTCCTGCTCCAGTTGGCTTTCCTGGCCGTAGACAAACAAAAGGAAAAAGAACGCCACTTTGCTTGCGAGTAAAGGCAGACACAGTGTGTTCACCCATGAAAATTTACCACCAAAAGAATGCCGAAGAATGTTAAGTGTTAAAGATTCCATGCACAGATTTTTCACATTTTTTCCTTAAACTTGGATTGGTTGGCCACCACCACCACCAACACTGCCACCGCCAACAATGAACAACATAATCATCATCATCATTGCCATTGCCATAGTCATGAGTAGCAGCGTAAAGCCACCAAAAAGGCAACCTTTAAAGAATATTTAAATTATATACCTTAACAGGCAGCATCCACCCAACCAGCTACACCCTCCCACACCCATTCACTTCCATAGACTTCCTTGTTTTTAGAGGTGTCTCTCCCAGAGATGTATGTGGTAGTGAGTACCCATGATGGGTGGTTTCGGGTGTCTCTCACGTGTTATTTGATACTTATTTTTTTGGTGGAAGATTCGGGAGAAGGTACAAACTCATGACAAAATTATTTTGTCTTTTGCCTAGCTGCTTTTACGAGGTGAAAGGTGGAATTATCTTCAAAGAATTTGAGCTTTAACTTGAGATGAAATAATTGATAATAATGTGAACTTTTTGTAAATTTTCTACAGCTATTGTTACAACGGAGATAATTATGTAGTAACTTTTGAATAAAACACGAATTCGAGATTATAGGAAATTTGTGATTTTTTTGTTATTTATTCAAAATAGAATTTTATTCGAGGTCAAATTGCATTCATTAGTCAATCGTTTGCTGGGGTACCTTTGGAAATTACGCTACCAGGGTTAAACTAGATCAGGAATTCGAAGCAGGCTGTTGTTGAGTGGAGAGACAGACACCAGAAATATATTTTAGTCAGTCTCAGTCTCAGTCTCAGTCGTTTACTTTTTGCGAATTATTATGTGAAGTTTAGTCTTTCCTTGATGAAATAGTAAAGAAACTAGCGGCCGGAGCAAAAGTTGTAAACCGTGTGGAGCCTTTCCATCCTGAACCAGTAAGTAAAGACATATCGTCGGGCCTCTGACACGTTTATACAAAATCGGATGGAACTTATGTATATCTAAATCTGTACCAATTTCTTTCAAATTTGACAGTGCTCATTCTTGGATCAAGGAACTTCTTTAGGCCAAATTTGCTAATGCCCGAAGTTATATACTATTTCTATAGCAAATTTGCTAATGTCCAGATGATAAATACGATTTCTATGGCGCATAGATGCCAAATCGAATTTAAATATATAATGATCGGATGTAAAATAAAGCTTCCCAGAGACGTTTATACCAAATCGGAAGGAACTTATATATGGGGGCTATATCCACATCTGAACCAATTTCTTTTAAATTTTACAGTGTTCATTCTTGGATCGATGAACTTCTTTATGCCCAATTTTGTAATGATCAAATGTAAAATATGATTTCTATAGCGCATATATGTTAAATCGTAGGTAAATATATATGGCGCATATATCTAACTCTGTACCGATTTTCACCAGTTTCCATGGGTATTCATCCTTGGGTCAAGAAAGAGCACTGTGCTAAATTTCATCTCGATCGGACCACAAATACGACTTGCATTTTGATTACAACGATACTTCAACAGACGGACGGACATGGTTAAATCGACTCAGGAAGTAATTCCATGTCTCATAATACCCTGGACCGCAGTGTAGTGTATGGTTTTAAAACAGGATTTTTTTTTTCATAAAATCACGAAACATTCTGTTACGCTCAAATAAACACCATAATCATCGTGCTTTGTCCACTGTTCAGCCAAGTACGAACATTTTCGAATCCGTGAAATAGATATACAGATACTTGAGATGTGGCGAAAGAGGATGTATAATGATATCCGCCCAACCGAAACCACTAAGTCTAGAATCGTAAAATGTTGTTTGGCGATAGTCTAATAACGCCTAATAACACGGCAATACGCACTTGTACGAGCATGTAGTACCACCAGCGTAATTTTTGTGTGGGTGCTAAAAGGGATAAATATTGTACCACAGCAAAAATGAAATGCCAATAGCTAGAAGCAAGAGGAACTGAGATTTGGAAATATGTGGTTTTTTTTTTGGGCAAAAACGGATAAATGTGGTACCAAAGCCAAAGCCAAACCCAAATAACAAATGTATATCAATAATAGTGAAATTTGGTGTTAGGGTAAACTTTGGGATAGTGCCTCGACACAAGGGCGATTCTTTTTTGAAAATGGGGGAGTACAGTGGGTAAAAACAGATAAAAATAGTACCACCGCACAAATCCAATCGCTGGAGGTTGTATCGCGAAATTTGATGTGAGGCTTTTACTTAGAGAATAGGAATGCGAAGAAATCAATTTTTTCAAATTAGAGAGATGGTGGGAGAAAAGCTATTAAATATGCTACAGTGGGCTTAAAAGTAAATATGATACAGGGTGCGAGGGTAGCTCTTTAAATATAATCTAGAGATAAACATTGTTTAGAAAAGTATGATGTTAGATTCATAGAGTTAGGGATACAGTTGTGCAAAACGGGTTAAACATGGTGCCAAAAAAGTGATTTTCAATATTTATGGGCTAAAAAACGAAAAATTTGGTTCAAAATCCAAACCAAATAACAAATGTATATCTTTTATCGCCAAATTTGTTGTTAGGGTAACCTCTGGGAATGTGCCTCGACACTAGAGCATTTTTTTTGAAAATTGGAGTGAACAGTGGTAAAAAGGGATAAAAAAATGGTTAGAGTTAGAATCGCGAAATTTGATGTGAGGCTTACGTTTATAACTATAATACGAATGCGATAGCAATTTTTGAAATTAGAGGCACAGTGGGGAAAAGCTATCAATATGGTACAGTGGACTAAAAATGGTTAAATATGGCACCGGGTGTGAGGGTAGCTCTTGGAATAAAATCTAGAGGTAAGATTTTTGTTAGAAATTCATGCTGTTAATGTTATATATGGTACACTGAGGTAAAAAGTGTTTAAATAAAGTATAGTGGTTCAAAAGGAGGGTAGTTCTTGGAGCAGGAGGAGAAATGTGTACATTTTGGGACACAGTTTTACTCAACGGTTTAAACATTGGGTACTTGTACAATACAGTAGAATGTGGGAAAAATATGGTCCCAACGAGCGAGCGAACTTGAGATAAAAGTGATTTTCAATATTTATGGGGCAAAAAGGGATAAATATGGTACCAACGCCAAACCCAAATAGCAAATGTATGTCTATAATCGCAAAATTTGGTGTTAGGGTAACCCTTGGGAATGTGCCTCAACAGTAGAGCGATTGTTTTGGAAAATTGTGGGGCACAGTGCGAAAAAGGGATACAAATAGTACCAAACATAAATAGAACATGTATGCCTATAATGCTAAAATTTTTTGTATCGTGAAATTCGATGTGAGGCTTTTCCTTCGAAAATGGGAAAGCAATTTTTCAAAATTCATAATTTTTGGACGCACAGTAGGGCAAGAGCTATTAAAAATGGTACAGCGGACTAAAAATGATTAAATGGTAGCTCTTATAATATAATCTAGAGATAAGATAAATTTTTTCGAAATGCATGCTGTTACTGTCACAGTGTGCCACAACTGGTTAAATATGGTACAGTTAGTTAAAATGGTTGAAATATGGTGTAGTGGGACAAAATGGATTAAATTAGGTGGCAGAGTGCGAGGGTACCTCTTGGAACAAAACAATAATAACAATAAATTCGTACATTTAGGAACACCATATTGCAAAACGGGTTAATTTTAGTACAATGGGTCGAACATTTGGTCCCAGGGAGCAAGGGAACTGGAAATAAGAAATGATTTTCAATATTTATGCATTTTTCACAGTGGGGAAAAATGGTTAAATATGGTGGAGTGGGGGGAAAAATGATTAAATGTGGTGCAGTTGAACAAAAAGTATTAAATATGGTACAGTGGGCCAAAAATGTTTATATATTGAACAGTGGATTAAAAAGTGTTAAATACGGTAAAGTGGGACAAAGCTTTGTTTAATATGGCCCCAGTGTGCAAGTGTAGCTCTTGGAACATAAATTATATACTCGTATAATAAGCCTTTCTTTTGAAATTCATACTTTACAGGCAGGGTTAATTTTAAACTACAAAATATTGTTCAGTGGGAAAAAACTGGTAGAATACAGAGCTGCAAAAGATTTTAATGTGGTACAGTTGAAATAAATCCATTTAATATGGTCCCAATAGGAGATAATACTACTTTGCAAACATTTTGCCGAAGGGCTGTGCATAACATTTTCTGGCGTAATTTGTTGTCCTAAATACGAAAAAAAAATATTTAAACAAATCTGTTTGGTAATTTTTTTTATACCAAATTTCATGGAATGTACTCTAGTATTTGGACTATATTTGTATACCCTATACCAATCTGTTGTACAATGTGTTTGCTTTGGTCCAGATGTTTGCAACACCTTAAAATATTGGTGCTAGACCCACCATATAGTAAGCGGATTGACTCAGAATCACTAGCAGATTCGATCTACCCATGACTTTCCGCTTGTCTTTCCATGTAAAGTTATTCGCAATTATAGGTCTCAATTTTACTCCGATTTTAATGAAATTTGACAAACAGCTCTTTTTTCCCCAGGGACGAAGCCTATTGCATTTAAGCAAAATCAGTTCATATTTAGACATAGCTCTTATATATATGTTTCGTCCGATTTGGCCCTATAGCCTTATAGAAGCTGTAGTTTACATCCAATCGTTTTGAAATTTAGCATGATATAGATTCTTGATCCATGGACCAACATTGCCGAATTTGGAAAAAATCGGTTCCGATTTAGTTATAGCTCCCATATACAGGGTTGCCCATATTCGACGGACCCATGTTGTCGTTGGGCACATTCCAATCGACGAGGCTTGTCCGCAGGCAACAATCTTTGCGTCAATTGAATTTTGTATGGGAACAAATGCAAATCAACGCGAATAATCCGTTGTAAAGTGGACCGAGCCATGCCCAACTGCTGAGAACGGCGTTTTTGTGATGTTCTTGGGGACCTCTCAACACTGGCTCGTACGGCAGCGATATTCTCGGCCGATCGCCTTGGTCGACTTTTATTTGGCCTCTTCGGATTAGAAAGAGCCTCACCAGTCGAAAATTTTTCGTATAAACGCTTAATGGTGTTCTTAGAAGGCGCACTTCTCACATTTTTTAATATTTTAAAAGCACGTTGAGTTTTCACAATTGACTTGAATGTAAATTTCATGGTAAAAATCTGCTTGGACTGACGCTTCAAACGCGGTATGTCATTAAGCGATCTGACATCTCTGTCAAAAGTTATGGCGTCGCCAGATGGGTCCGTCGAATATGGGCAACCCTGTATAAGTTTTGTCCGATTTGGCTACAGAGGCAGAGATGTACCAACTGTAAATCGTGTAAACAAATGTTAATTGAAGTATACATTGGATATTTTATTGTTATCCAATTTTACTAGAGTGTGTAGGGTATCATATGGTTGACACTGCCCGACGTTAGCCTTTCATTACTGGTTGTACAAATCTTTATAAAATTTGGAAGATAAAATTGAAGAAAATCCTTTCAGATTTAGATACGGCGCCGGTATATGCTGATAGCCCGAGTTTGAATCTATGCGCTATAAGCTGCAAATTTTGGACAGATCATTAGAATAAGGTAAAACTTTATAAAATTTATTCCTATTAGGCGTTAGGTTTAATGCAATTATGATGGCTACAAACGTAGAAACAGTTGTTTAGTAACAGTTGGTAAAAATAGAAAAAAGTGATTTAAAAAAATCTTCTATTGCTGGCCCTCTATGATTGAAATTGAATTTAAAAAAATCTTTACCATAAAACCAGTAAGGAAAGGCAGAAAGTCGGGCGGGGCCGACTATATAATACCCTACACCTCCCTAACAATGCGATAAGGGTCATTGCCATAATAATTTGGAATAATTGATAAATGGGTAGAAACATATTATCTATTTCTGAAACGATAATCGCTAAATTAAGCAATATTCGTTCCTAAATTGAGAAACATCTTTCTGGAAAATGTTAATGACCGGAAGTAAAATACAACTTCTATAGCGGTTTGATACCAAATCAGGAGGAACAATTAATATAAATCTGAACCGATCTTCCCTGAATACTCATTCATGTAAAAAGACCTCCTTCTGTCGAATTTCGCACTGATCGGATATAAATACAGTTTCTACAGCGCTTACATGTCAAATCGGTTACATATATATGGGGCCTATATATAAATCTGAACCGATTTTCTCTGAATTTAGCAGTATTCCTTCATGTAATAAGAAACCTCTTTCTGCCAAATTTCATACTAATCGGATATAAAATAAAGTTTTTACAGCGCTTACATGTCAAATCGGGGCTAACATATATATGGGGGCTATATCTAAATCTGAACTGATTTTCTCCGAATTTGGCAGTATTCCTTCACGAAATAAGAGACCTCTTTCTGCCGAATTTCGCACTGATCGGATATAAATACAGTTTCTACAGAGCTTACATGTCAAATCGGGGGTTACATATATATGGGGGCTATATCTAAATCTGAACCGATTTTCTCCGAATTTAGCAGTATTCCTTCATGTAATAAGAAACCTCTTTCGGCCGAATTTCATACTAATCGGATATAAAATAAAGTTTTTACAACGCTTACATGTCAAATCGGGGGTAACATATATATGGGGGCTATATCTAAATCTGAACTGATTTCTCCAAATTTGGAAGTATTCCTTCACGTAATAAGAGACCTCTTTCTGCCGAGTTTCGCACTGATCGGATATAAAATACAGTTTGTACAGAGCTTACATGTCAAATCGGGGGTTACATATATATGGGGGCTATATCTAAACCTGAACCGATTTTCTCCGAATTTAGCAGTATTCCCTTATGTAATAAGAAACCTCTTTCTGCCGAATTTCATACTGATCGGATATAAAATAAAGTTTTTACAGCGCTTACATGTCAAATCGGGGGTTACATATATATGGGGCCTATATATAAATCTGAACCGATTTTCTCTGAATTTAGCAGTATTCCTTCATGTAATAAGAAACCTCTTTCTGCCAAATTTCATACTAATCGGATATAAAATAAAGTTTTTACAGCGCTTACATGTCAAATCGGGGCTAACATATATATGGGGGCTATATCTAAATCTGAACTGATTTTCTCCGAATTTGGCAGTATTCCTTCACGAAATAAGAGACCTCTTTCTGCCGAATTTCGCACTGATCGGATATAAATACAGTTTCTACAGAGCTTACATGTCAAATCGGGGGTTACATATATATGGGGGCTATATCTAAATCTGAACCGATTTTCTCCGAATTTAGCAGTATTCCTTCATGTAATAAGAAACCTCTTTCTGCCGAATTTCATACTGATCGGATATAAAATAAAGTTTTTACAGCGCTTACATGTCAAATCGGGGGTAACATATATATGGGGGCTATATCTAAATCTGAACCGATTTTAACCAAATTCAATAGGGATGATATGGGTCAAACAAATGATATGTGCAAAGTTTCGTCGCGATCGGACCATAATTGCGACCTGTACTTTGATTACAAGAATACATGCACAGACGGACAGACGGACAGACAGACAGACGGACATAGCTAAATCAACTCAGAAAGTGATTCTAAGTCGATCGGTATAATAAACGATGGGCCTATTTCTTCTCCTTTTGGGTGTTACAAACAAATGCACAAAGCTATAATACCCTGTACCACAGTGTGGTGTAGGGTATAAACATTTTTGGTACTTCTTTTACTTAAAATTAATAAAATTTAATTGATATTAATTAAATTATTTATATTTAATTTATAAAATGTACTTATCTTAAAGACTAAGGACGTCTTTGGAGCCATTCTTTAATTTTATGACAAAATCTTTGTTCAGTGTGAAAAGCGGTGGATGGTATAATACAGGGTGGAGCGCGGGAAATTGCTTTTTTGCGCTGCAGGCTGTGGCGGCACTGTTGGTCGAAGAGAGTGGAGAGTGTGTGTGGCTTATAGCGGCTGACGGGAGATTTGTATTCGTCTGCCTTTCAGTTGCCATCATGCAGGAGAGGTCATTTTGAGTTGAAGCGTATTTTTCAAATGGATATTTTTCCAGGATAACGTCTTACCGTAACTGTGAACTCCCAACGGTACTTGACTATGATACAGAATTTTTTCAGCCTGCTCTTGAGGCAATGCAATTAGAGGATACATGGTTCCAACAGGAACCGTCCCAATACCTTGGAAGAACTAATTAACAATATTGAGACTGAAATTGGCAGAATACCAGTCGACATGCTTGTTAGAGTTCATGAAAGCTCCAAAAAACGTATGCAGCAGTGTGTGGATAGCGAAGGTCGACATTCGCCAGATACACTATTTAAAACCATATAATTTAAAAATGCCCTTACTGTTCCTAACATTTTTATTTCATTCCCAAATAAGCAAATTACCGCGCTCCATCCTGTATGTATGAATATAATCGTACCCGTCAGACTTTAATTTTCCTTACTGCTTTTAATTTGCATATAATTCAGCCCCCAATTCGGACATTTACTAATATACATATGTATTTTCGATTATCTTTTACATAATATATTTAAACGCACAATATATTTCGCTTAGGGCGAATGTAACTAATATTTTTCCGCTCCATACACATATCGGTTTGTGTACGAGTATATGTATAAGTATAACATACATTGTATATGAACATATGCATTTATGCTTACAATTGATATGAGGTTTTTCTTGTTCGCAATTTAAAATTTAAAAATGGTCGTTAGGGCAATTGCTCTTTTCTGCAACTCATCTTTCATAGTTGTAGATAGTTACAGTTATTTTGTACACAACAAACACAAGTGTAGATACATTCAGGCACAGTCACATACATAGATATATGCTCCTTGGGACAAGCTCAAGCTGAATCGCATGTACACATGCACACAAAACGGACAAAAGACGTACATAAATGTAAAAAAAACAATAAACAAAGTTTTATACTGTAATTTATGTGATAAATAAGTTGTTTACCACAATAAATATTCCATAAAACAACAACAACAGCGCCAAGCGTCCAAGAAACCAACAACAGGCAACAATAGCACAACATAAACTCCAACAAGAACAACAACTACAAATAACATTAAGAGAAAGAAGAACATTAAAAGAATGTTCTCGTGCAGAGATGATATGAGCGTATATCAAGAAAAATTCTGTTATAGAGACGAGACGGAGGGCAGAGAGAGGGAGAGTATATCTGAACTAAGCGATAGACCAGATGTTTCACAGTGGGACCAATTCCAAAAAATTGGTAGTAGTATAGCATTTTCCAAACTGTTGAGCAGATCGTACTAAGATCACAGTACAATATGCATAATTGTTGGCTATATTTAGCAAATCGGTAAAAATATCTCTACAAATGGGAAGGACGGCGATGAAATGTTCTATAAATATGTTAGCCATAAAGTTTTACACATTTGTAAAACTAACACAAATAGCAAAAAACGGTCAAATTCCGGTGAAATTCCTGTTCGTGCAGCAAAGTTAGTCATACGACATAGTGGTCGCATAAATAATACGATACCAGTAAAGAGGATATTGACTGGAATTTTACATCTTTTTGGTGTTTGTGTTACGTTGTGGGCTTCTGGGGTGTTCTGATATATCGTTCACTTACTGCATCAGTGACATACCACAAAGTTTAAAAATTCAAGACAAGAAACTTTAATTCAGTATTAACAGATAAGTAACATGAAATAAGATGTTGAATAACACTGTAATGATCAGTAATATGGTTGTTTACTTATAAACTAAAATTATATGAGATTATAAATTAAAATTATATGAATTTTTAACGACTATTACTATTACTTAACTAATAATTAACCACTGTTTATACGTGAAAGAGATAATTCCAACTTTTGTAGTCCAATTATTCTATCGGCATGTTACTTCAAAAAATGTGGCCCAAATACCAGCCATGAAAAAAAATTCATAAAAAATTGTTTCCTTTGATTTTATGGAATAGTATGTCTCAATCTACACAAAAATAGTTTAGGTCTCGGACACAACAAAAAAAAAAGATTTTTGTTGCATAGTGTTATTTTAAACATCTTCTACAAATATGCCAAGTTTCGTTGCAATTGGTTATCTTGATAAGAAACGGTAGACTTATTCCCATTTTTTCTGAATTTTATCCACTATGCGGTGCTACGACTCAAGCAGCGCATGTTAATTAATTGGACCAACCAATGCAAAGTCGCGGCCGCCATTTGAATGAATTTAACCTTAAACTATTTAATAAGGAGACAAAAGTCGGCTGGAGGTTAATATGTGATACAATACACCACAAATCAATTTTGTTTTTCTAATCATAATGACCTGTCCAAAAATCTTTATTTGAGCTTAGATTGATAACACTATGCAACAAAAATGTTATCCAAGGGATGTGGATAGCAGTTTCTGGTGCAATTGAGTGTCACAAACACGAAAAAAATATTAAAAAAATGTTTATGGTAATTTTTTTTACATTTTTTTTTTAAATTCCAGCTTTCATGGAAAGTACATTCAGTATTTGGTCCATAATGTTTCAAGTATAAGCCTGATTGAGCCGTGTTGTGCCTCAAACTAAAGGGAATTATTAGGGCTACATATGCTGCAAATATCTACTTTCACGTAGAATCTTTGGTTTAGTAACAGTCGTCAAAAATATGAGAAAATTTTTTTTTTTTAAAAACACTTATTTCTTGTACAAAAAAAACCATAAAAAATATAAAAGAAATCGAAAAAAATATTTTATCACATTTTTAAAAAGCCAGCATGCTAACCATGAAAACACTGTCTATTTGAAAAATATCTATGAATAGATGTAAAAGTTATGAGCCATTTTGCAAATGTTAGGGAAATTCAAAAAAATCTTGTTTTCGTTTATAAATGATGTTTTTGCTTATATTGAAGTGAGGCATATAATAGACATTGCACTTGTATTTTATTTTATGAGGATTGATGTCAGACATTATAAACTTATAGAGAGGACGAGGTTTTATGGCCGTTCGTAACCCTCCATCAAACATGATATGCAATGTGAGAGCTATATTGGATGAGATCCGCTCAGGTGACCCTCTACCTCTAACAATATTTGTGGTTTTTATACCCTACACCACACTGTGGTACAGGGTATTATAACTTTGTGCATTTGTTTGTAACACCCAAAAGGAGAAGAAATAGACCCATCGTTTATTATACCGATCGACTTAGAATCACTTTCTGAGTTGATTTAGCTATGTCCGTCTGTCTGTCTGTCCGTCCGTCTGTCCGTCTGTGCATGTATTCTTGTAATCAAAGTACAGGTCGCAAGTATGGTCCGATCTCGACGAAACTTAACACATATGTTTTCTTTGGCCCAAGGACGATCCCTATTGAATTTGGTTAAAATCGGTTAAGATTTAGATATAGCCCCAATATATATGTTAGCCCCGATTTGATATGTAAGCGCTGTAAAAACTTTATTTTACATCCGATCAGTATGAAATTCAGCAGAAAGAGGTTTCTTATTATATGAATGAACACTGTTAAATTTGGAAGAACTCGGTTCAGATTTAGATATAGCCCCCATATATACGTTACCCCCGATTTGACATGTAAGCGCTGTAAAAATGTTATTTTATATCCGATCAGTGCACAATTTGGCAGAAAGAGGTTTCTTATTACATGAAGGAATACTGTCAAATTCGGAGAAAATCGGTTCGGATTTAGATATAGCCCCCATATATATGTTACCCCCGATTTCACATGTAAGCGCTGTAAAAACTGTATTTTATATCCGATCAGTATGAAATTCGTGAGAAAGAGGTTTCCTATTATATGAATGAACACTTTTAAATTTGGAAGAAATCGGTTCAGATTTAGATATAGCCCCCATATATACGTTACCCCCGATTTGACCTGTAAGCGCTGTAAAAACTGTATTTTATATCCGATCAGTGCGAAATTCGGCAGAAAGAGGTTTCTTATTACATGAAGGAATTTGGGAGAAAATCGGTTCAGATTTAGATATAGCTCCCATATATATGTTACCCCCGATTGGACATGTAAGCGCTAACTGTATTTTATATCCGATCAGTACGAAATTCGACAGAAAGAGGTCTTTTTACATGAATGAGTATTCAGGGAAGATCTGTTCAGATTTATATTAAA
Source organism: Eudasyphora cyanicolor (assembly GCA_963930755.1). Lineage (NCBI taxonomy): Eukaryota > Metazoa > Arthropoda > Insecta > Diptera > Muscidae > Eudasyphora > Eudasyphora cyanicolor. The sequence goes on from OZ005734.1 coordinate 69,440,534, forward strand.
GCTCCATATATATGTTCCTCCTGATTTGGTATCAAACCGCTATAGAAGTTGTATTTTTTATTTCCGATCATTAAAAATTTCCAGAAAGATGTTTCTCAATTTAGGAACGAATATTGCTTAATTTGGCGAATATTGTTTCAGAATTACATAATATGTTTCTACCCATTTACCAATTATTCCAAATTATTATGGCAATGACCCTTATCGCAGTGTTAGGGAGGTGTAGGGTATTATATAGTCGGCCCCGCCCGACTTTCTGCCTTTCCTTACTGGTTTATTAATGAGGTTTCCACTCAGTTACGCCTTTTAGGGGCATGGACATCCCAGTCGTATATACAGGTAGTAAAATTATATGTACGCAATACAAAGTAGTACGCGGCAGTCTTGAAAATATTGGGTTTCTACGTTCGAAGCAAACTATATGTCAGCTACAGGTACTGCAACTTATGAATCTTAAACCCGGAATTTATGAATGAAATTTCTTATTAATAAATTAGTGTAATTCAGCGCCTTAAAGAGATAAGTCGATTTTCTGAAAAATATTACAAAGTTATATTTCGAAGAATGAGTAAAAGACAAATAACTTTTCAATGTGTAAATGATCCCTACAATTTCTGCTACATCTGCGGAAAATATGTAATTAAAAAAATCGACGTGCGTTTAGTAGAATAATAGAAGAAATATATGTGTAATATTTTGGTATACGAGTTAAAAATATGAACGAACCGTGGACACCTAGTATTTTGTGTAATTCGTGCCATGTAAATCTTACTCGATGGACTAGTGGAAGAATGCGGTAAGTACTTTAAAATTAACGTATTACAATGTTTTGTGGAATAAAACGTTATAATTTTTGGATTGTCAATGATTTGGAGACAAACATTCATTCACGATACGGACTGCTATTTTTGTCTAAGTTAATAGATTGGAGTAGGAAGTGTCCAAGTATAGCTAACAGCCTAATAACGGAAACATCATCAAGTTCAACTGAGTACTCAACTCTGAGCGATTCAAGTATGAGTCAGAAGTCAACGCTTTTAACTCAGTTTCAACTAATTGATCTAGTGAGAGATTTGGAACTGACCAAATATAATGCAGAACTACTTTCATCTGGGATAAAACAGTACAATATTTTGGCCCCAGGTTAACATATCATATTATAGAGTCCGTGATATACCTTACAAACAATTTTATACAACTGTGGATAACAGATGCTTTTGCAAGGACATTCCCGGATTGTTGGAGGAACTTAATCAAACATACAATTCAAAGGAATGGCGGTTATTTGTTGACAGCAGTAAAGAAAGTTTGAAAGCAGTACTTTTACACAACGAAAATCAGAAACCGTCGATTCACATTGCTCATCGAAACAATGCCTAAATTGATAAAATACATAAAATATGAACAACATGACTGGAAAATTTGTTGCGATATAAAAGTAGTTGGTATCTTATGCCTCTGGAATAGCCGTGCTCGCGAAGATCATTACAGAAGAAAGAAATGGCCAACAAGAAAACACATTACATTGGGTGAAAACAACGTAAAATACACACCTCTCGTACAAAAAGTAAACATAATTTTGCCAACAATGCATATTAAGCTGGGGCTCTTTAAAAATTTTGTAAAATCCTTAAGGAAAGATGGCAATTTACACTCATATTTAAAAAGTTTATTTAAAAGTATTTCTTCTTTTATCATTTCTTGCATTCTCATTTAAACTTTTTCCCCGAGAATCTTGGTGACGTAAGCGACGAGCATGGCGAAAGGTTTCACGAAGAAATGAAGTCCATCGAGCGGCGTTACCAAGGGCTCTGGGATGAAAGAATGGTGGGAGATTATATTTGTTTCCTCATTAGAGAAGCCGATTTCGAAATCTACAAACGTCAACAAAGAACTCACAATTACTTCTAATGAAACTTGTACATTTAAAAAAACTCAAACATACATAATATAAATAAAAGTAATAAATAAAATCGCTATTTAAACAGAAATTAAAAAAAAAAGATTTTTTGAAATTCTCTTACCTCTACAAAAAGGGCTATAATTTCTACATTTATCAAATAGGCATTATTTTCATCGCTAGGATGCAAACTTTTAATTTTTTATGTTTTTTTGCGTCCCAGGATTTTTTTTTGAAAAAAATCTACTTTTTCCAATTTTTTTAATGGATGTTACTAAACCACTGTTTCTAAGTGAAAAAGATATTTCCAACATTGGTAGACCACATTAATAGCTTCAATTAAACGTATAAGTCGACCTGATCGGGCATATACTCCAAAAATTATGGCGCCAATACTAAGGGTACCATCGACGATAATAGTATTTTTAATAAAAAAATTTTGCCATAAACAAATTTTTGGTTTTGATTTTATATAACAGTATGCTACAATCTATACAAAAAAAAATAATTTTTAGGTCTAGGACACAAACAAATTTTCTTTTTTGCATAGTGTAATGAAATATGTGTAGATATACTTTTGCTACATCTACATCTTCAAATTAGACAACGTTTGTCGTTTTGATTCAAAAAAACTATTATCTGTAAAACACTCGTATTATTAAGATCTGTTGAGAAATGAGGATTGCATAGCGCTTGAATGCAAAATCGGTATATAGGTATACTCGTATGTATATGGATTAAATCTTAATCTGGTCCTATAAGAAAAAAATGTATTTGCGGACAATTTAAGATAGACAGATGGACGGCCAGATATAGTTAAATGGAATCTGCTAGTTATTCTCAGTCGATCGGTATACTTTAAGGTTATATTTTAGGCCGTCACAAACATCTGGAGCAAAACAGACTTAAAATATCCTTTATTACAGAAAAATGCCTGAGGTTGTTATTTTGGGTCATAATAAGATGTATCCTTTAGCCGACTTTAGCCTTTATCTTGTAGCTACTGTCTTACCTATCACATTCTCAAGGGAAATCATTTAATTGAAATTGGTTCAGTAGTTCGAAGATGCAGTTAATTACAAACGTGGTCTACTATGACACCATGTACTGCTTTCTTCCTCTGTAATAGGACAGTTCAAGTATGTATTTTCTAAAACACCAACTCTTCTTCTACAAAAAGGTTTTAAATTTCATATACAGGGTATTCCATTAAGAGGGATATGATTTCTTTGAAAAAAACCCCTTATTGTTAAGGAAATTCAAAAGTTTTTTATTTAATGTGAAGTACAATCGATCCAATTAAGTTCTAAATAAAACTTCATTCAAATGGCCTCCACGACTTCTTCTGCAGGAACGAATTCGATGAACCCAATTTCGAGCACTTTTTTCACTAATTCAAGTCGTATGTCATGGATGGCGTGTTCAATATTGACTTGTAAAGTTTGAAGAGAGTCTGGTTTATTTCGAAAGACGAAGACACCACAAGAAATAGTCTAATGGTGTTAAATCCCACCTTCTTGGAGGCCATTCAATATCACAATTTCTTGAAGTAATCGAATCTCCAAACTTTTCTCGCAACAATTCAATTGTTTCATTTGCTGTGTGCCACGTAGCCACAATCGGTCAATGGCAAAAAGATAGCTCTTAACGAGAGCTAAAATATTGCTAATGAGAGTCAAGGGCGTAGGTCGACCGGAAAGTGTTTTTTTTATTTTAAAAAAATGTACTTAGCATAATTTTCAAATGTGAACGGAAAGTTTATTTTTGCTCTAGCTCCTTAACAATAAGTCGAATCGGGAATAGCTCAATGGCAAAAAGATATCTCTTAATAAGAGCTAAAATATTGCTCATGGGTATCAAGGTCGTAGGTCGACTGGAAAGTGTTTTTTTTTTATTTAAAAAAAACGGACTTAGCGCACGAAAAGTTCCAATTGGAGAACGATTATTTTGATAATAAAACTGAATAATTTGTAAACGCTGTTCTTGCGTATATCTCCCCATGATAAAATCGTAACCACTACTGAATACAATGAAAAACCAGTAAGAAAAGGCTAAAGACGGGCGGGGCCGACTATATAATACCTTACACCACTCTCGTAATATTGAATAACTCTGATATATAAATTTTGTAATTCATGTATAAATTGTTTACATAAATTTACTTTTGGGACATTTTATACTTAAATAATACCCTGTACCACAGTGTGGTGTAGGGTATAAAACCGATTGGATCTAAAGAGCCAAATCGGATGAAACATATATATGGGAGCTATAGCTAAATCTTTACCGATTTTCTTCAAATTCGGCAATGTTGGTTCATGAATCAAGAAACTCTACCATTCTAAATTTCAAAACGATTGGATGTAAAATATAGCTTCTATAGAACTAAAGGGGCAAATCGGACGAAACATATATATGGGAGCTATAGCTAAATCCTAACCGATTTTCTTCAAATTCGGTAGTGTTGGTTAATGGATCAAGAAACTCTACCATTCTATATTTCAAAATGATTGGATGTAAAATACAGCTTCTTCAGGACTAAAGAGCAAAATCGGACGAAACATATATATGGGAGCTATAGCTAAATCTTAACCGATTTTCTTCAAATTCGACAATGTTGGTTCATGGATCAAGAAACTCTACCATTCTAAATTTCAAAACGATTGGATGTAAAATACAGCTTTTATAGGACTAAATGGCCAAATCGGACGAAACATATATATGGGAGCTATAGCTAAATCTTAACCGATTTTCTTCAAATTCGGCAATGTTGGTTCATGGATCAAGAGACTCTACCATTCAAAAATTTCAAGACGATTGGATGTAAAATACAGCTTCTATAGGACTAAAGGGCCAAATCGGACGAACGATATATATGGGAGCTATATCTAAATCTGAACCGATTTCAACCAAATTCAATAGCGATCTTAACAGCCGCGAAATACTCTAAACTGCAAAATTTCAGAACGATCGGAGTGAAATTGCGACCTGTAGTCGACGAACAACTTTACATGGACAGACGGACGGACGGACGGACGGACATCGTTAAATCGACTCAGCTAGTGATTCTGAGTCGATCGGTATACTTTAAGGTGGGTCTAGCTGTGTTATTTTCAGGTGTTACAAACATCTGCCGTGAAACAAACTTATAATACCCTGTACCACAGTGTGGTGTAGGGTATAACAAATGACAGATCATGCCATATTACAAATGGCCGAAACATCACTTCAAAATCATATCATCCCTATTGGAAAATCCCTTAGATCTGAAGAGTCGCTTATATTACCACATTTTTTGCAATCGGTCTCACTGTGTTTTTGTAGATTTAACGTTGAGAAAAGTATGGTCACTAGTATGAGTAAGTGAATGTATATTTGGCTGAAGATGTGTGAGTATGAGTGTGTGGATGTCCTTTTTGTCTGTATGGGTGTGCAGTGGTTTAAAAGAAATGAACATTAAGTAAACTTTACTCTTTTCTTTTTCGCATTTTGTTGTAGTTACTTTTGAAATTGTTCTTCTTTTACTTTCTCATTGTTGTTGCTGCTGCTCATGCTCTCATGTTGCTATTGCAAAAGCGGTCCTCGCATTTGTTGTCGTTGTCATCGTCATTGTCGTTGTTGTCCTTGTCATTTGTTCTTGTTGTTGGTGGTGCTGTTTGTGTTGTGATGTGATGTTGATGCTACTTTTGCTTTGGTTGCCTTTGTTGCTGCTACTGCTGTTATAAATGAGCAATAAAATAACATGTAATGAATTGAAATCCTTGAGGCCAGATGCCCAATTACAGAGGATAAGTAATGACCAAACACCTGAATGAAATTATACTCTTCTTCGTCCCTGTTTCCGTGACGGCTGTTATGGCTCGGTTAAGGCCGTTTTTGCTTCTTAATGTGTAATGTGAATGCTCGTTTTACTGGTTTTTGCAAATCTAAATTATTTTGCTTAATTTCAAAAAGTATGCTGAAAGAATTTCTGCTTAGATTGAGGATTTTTATTGCCATACCTAAACCTTTTCTTATCCTAAGTGAGATAAATCTTGGGTATTTTAGAGTGCAAAAATAACACACTCTCTCTCTCCTCATTAAAATAATAAAACAAAAGTTTACAATTTAAAGCAACTCACTCAACAGACCCTTACATGGACGTGAAATTGCTGTTTTATTATAAATCTTTGCTATGAAAAATTTATATTTTGGAGTTATATACATACTAAAAGATTTTATGTGTGTGTAAATATATTAAATTTTCAAATCATTAAACATTTTTGGGATACTCATAACACCGTATAACAAGTTTTACTCCTAATTCAGGTCCTTAATATATATTTTTATAACCTCACTTTGTGGAGGAGGTTATATATCATTTGATAAGGGTCATCGAAGGTGTGACCCTAAGTATGTTCGGTGAAAATCAGTTTTGGGATATTTTAAGTTATTTAAGCAATGTCTGTCTGTCTGGCTGGAGCGCACGATAACTCTCGAAAAGAGTAACCGATTGACTTCAAATTTGGTATGTGTAATGTTTTGTATCTTAGGCTAAGTTTGATGATCGGACATATTGGTCCCATTCTTCTAGTAGCTCCCCAACAAATGGTTAAAAACCAGTAAGGAAAGGCTAAAGTCGGGCGGGGCCGACTATATAATACCATACACCACTCTCGTAATATTGAATAACTCTGATATATAAATTTTGTAATTCATGTATAAATTGTTTACATAAATTTACTTTTGGGACATTTTATACTTAAATAATACCCTGTACCACAGTATGGTGTAGGGTATAAAAACGATTGGATCTAAAGAGCCAAGTCGGATGAAACATATAAATGGGAGCTATAGCTAAATCTTAACCGATTTTTTTCAAATTCGGCAATGTTGGTTCATGGATCAAGAAACTCTACCATTCTAAATTTCAAAACTATTGGATGTAAAATACAGCTTTTATAAGACTAAAGGGCCAAATCGGACGAAACATATATATTGGAGCTATAGCTAAATCTTAACCAATTTTCTTCAAATTCGGTAGTGTTGGTTCATGGATCAAGAAACTCTACCATGCTAAATTTCAAAATGATTGCATGTAAAATACAGCTTCTACAGGACTAAAGAGCAAAATCGGACGAAACATATATATGGGAGCTATAGCTAAATCTTAACCGATTTTCTTCAAATTCGGTAGTGTTTGTTCATGGATCAAGAAACTCTACCATTCGAAATTTCAAAACGATTGGATGTAAAATACAGCTTTTATAGGACTAAAGGGCCAAATCGGACGAAACATATATATGGGAGCTATAGCTAAATCTTATCCGATTTTCTTCAAATTCGGCAATGTTGGTTCATAGATCAAGAAACTCTACCATTCTAAATTTCAAAACGATTGGATGTAAAATGAATCTTCTATAGGACTAAAGGGCCAAATCGGACGAAAGATATATATGGGAGCTATATCTAAATCTGAACCGATTTAAACAAAATTCAATAGCGATTTTAATAGCTGCGAAATACTCTAAACTGCAAAATTTCAGAACGATCGGAGTGAAATTGCGACCTGTAGTCGACGAACAACGTTACATGGACAGACGGACGGACGCTTAAATCGACTCAGCTAGTGATTCTGAGTCGATCGGTATACTTTAAGGTGGGTATAGCTGTGTTATTTTCAGGTGTTACAAACATCTGCCGTGAAACAAACTTATAATACCCTGTACCACAGTGTGGTGTAGGGTATAATTATTGTTCTGTAATCCCACACATGTCAAATGTTTAACCGTTACTATAACATTGAAAAAAAGTAAAACTTGAGCCACTTTTTTTGTTTTCTCTTACACAAACGAACCAGTTTGTCCTTTTTTTTGTGGCTATATCAAAACATGGAACTATGACAACCATTGTTCGTGAGAACGATTCCGGCGAAATTTGTGGTTTCTATGACGTTAAGAAATGAAATCGGGAGGATCTTTCTATGGGAGCTACATCCAAAACATAGAACTATGACGACCGTTGTTCGTGCGAGGCATTCTAGGCAAATGACCAATTTTCAGTTCGATCAGTTGAAATTTATGGTTTCTATGGCGGTAAGAAGACAAATTGGCGAGGACCTCTGTATGATAGCTATATCAAAACATGGACGGTTGTTCGTGGAAAGGTTTCGGGGTATAAATAAAACAAAGTTACCAATTTTCAGCCCGATGAGCTGATATTTGTGGTTTCTATTGCAATATGAAGTCAAAAACTGGACCGATATTGCCCATATTAAATCCCAAGTTACTTACAGCTATAAGAATTACACTAGTTTATAGATAATTTGTGATGCCTATTTCGAACATGAATACTCCTAAAACCATTAAAATTTTGGCTTAACACCATTTACTTTTATTCACGAACAAAAAAGTTATGGAAGCTTCAAAAAAAGTAGGGCACCCTACTCCTCCTATAATTCATTTTTTGAACGCATACAGTAGTTCGTGGTTTGTCAATAACTCAATTTTGCTCTTTTTTGTTTCAGAATAAAAATAAATACTAAAAGTTTTTAGAAGTTTTTTGTTAATGATCGATTTAATTTTTAATTTTATTAGATTTATTGAATGTTTTCACATTCGAATTGTTCAGCTTTTTCTATCAACTCTTCCTTTCGAAAGAGAGGTTTTTGTGGTGTATTGGAGGAGATAAGACACAGCGCTTTGAAAGCCATGTAAAAACACATACCCTTATACGTATTTCAATCCTGTGCGGGGATATCATCAGAGGGACTAATACATGGCACAGTGTGATCTTGTAGTTGTGGCGATCATCACTTGTATATATACCAATCTACAAAGAAATTTGTATGTATATGAGAATTATATACCTACGAAGAAAACTTACAAGTCACACAGCCAAAGCTCCAAGCGAGACTTAAATTCAGCATTTTCACCACCCATGTAAGTGGTAAAGGTTGCCAGTTCGACACAGTTGTCTCTACACCAATCGCCAGTAGATGGCGTGGATTCTGCGATTAGTTGGACGATTAGAAAGACTTTACTACATTTCAGTAAGCATAGTATTTTTTGTTGAATACCAAATTTGTATGCTATTATTTAGAATTCATTAACACTACGTGTTGAAGATGAGCAGCTTATTTATAATTGTATTTATTAGGCGGGCTGATCCTATTAATCAAATGTTTTTGGAAGTTTTTTGTTAATGAGTCTCGCTTGGAGCTTTGGCTGTGTGACTTGTAAGCTTTCTTCGTAGGCACAGGATTGAAATACGTATAAGGGTATGTGTTTGCATGGCTTTCAAAGTGATGTGTCTTATCTTTTCCAATACACCACTCTTTCGAAAGGAAGAGTTGATCGAAAAAGCTGAACAATTCGAATGTGAAATCTAATAAAATTAAAAAAAAAGATTATTCAGACAAACGTTTAATGGTTTTAAGGAGTCGTCATGGTCGTAATGATAAATAGGCATCATATGGATGCAGGAAACGAAATTCAGGAAGTCAACAGTCAAAATTGATTCGGAGTCAAAAGTGAAGCTGCGATTGCAGCAGAGCTTCATCTCCTACAGCCCTCTAGGGGTTGATTGGCAACCCTGAAAGGAAGGAAATGCTCATTTTTGTGGACAAAGTGCAGTTCGCTAATATGAGTCGATCTTTCCGAAAATTGGTACAGAGACATTTCTTAGACTAAGGGCGATCCTTGTTGAAAATGGGCCATATTTTTATATAACCCCCATATACATTCTTTGAAGCTCTAGAGAACGCAGTTTGTAATAGATTTTGAATGGTATAACAAAACAATACACTTTTTGGGGTTGCCATAAAAGTGTATTGTGGGGACCTATAGTATTTTTATACCCTACACCACACTGTGGTACAGGGTGTTATAAGTTTGTTTCACGGCAGATGTTTGTAACACCTGAAAATAACACAGCTACCCCACACACAGCTAAAGTATACCGATCGACTCAGAATCACTAGCTGAGTCGATTTAATGTCTGTCCGTCTGTCCGTCCGTCCGTCCGTCTGTCCATGTAAAGTTGTTCGTCGACTACAGGTCGCAATTTCACTCCGATCGTTCTGAAATTTTGCAGTTTAGAGTATTTCGCGGCTGTTAAGATCGCTATTGAATTTGGTTGAAATCGGTTCAGATTTAGATATAGCTCCCATATATATCTTTCGTCCGATTTGGCCCTTTAGTCCTATAGAAGCTGTATTTTACATCCAATCGTTTTTAAATTTAGAACGGTAGAGTTTCTTGATCCATGATCCAACACTACCGAATTTGAAGAAAATCAGTTAAGATTTAGCTATAGCTCCCATATATATGTTTCGTCCGATTTGGCCCTTTAGTTATATAGATGCTGTATTTTACATCCAATCATTTTGAAATTTAGAATGGTAGAGTTTCTTGATCCATGAACCAACATTGTCCAATTTGAAGAAAATCGGTTAAGATTTAGCTATAGCTCCCATATATATGTTTCGTCCGATTTTGTTCTTTAGTCCTGTAGAAGCTGTATTTTACATCCAATCATTTTGAAATTTAGAATGGTAGAGTTTCTTGATCGATGAACCAACACTACCGAATTTGAAGAAAATCGGTTAAGATTTAGCTATAGCTCCCATATATATGTTTCATCCGATTTGGCTCCTTAGATCCAATCGTTTTTATACCCTACACCACACTGTGGTACAGGGTATTATTTAAGTATAAAATGTCCCAAAAGTATATCTATGTAAACAATTTATACATGAATTACAAAATTTATATATCAGATTTATTCAATATTACGAGAGTGGTGTAGGGTATTATATAGTCGGCCCGCCCGACTTTAGCCTTTCCTTACTGGTTTACAATGAATCTATTTGTCTAATACATTTTCCAAAAAATCTATTTGTCTAATACATTTTCCAAAAAATCCATCGAGTTCTACGACTTTTGATACATCATTATTTTTAGAGTGAGATTTCAAGGGGATGAGCGGGGGTGTCTGGTGTTTTGGGAGAAATACTTCTTGAAGTGTCTCCTTTCTTTCGTTTTTTGTCATTGAACTTCTATTCCGAAGCTTTCTATAGATCCTGAATTTACTAACCCTTCCTTCACCCAGAAAACTTTGTAGATAAATACTGTTCAAACAACACGCTGAAAAAAAATCGCTTCTGTAGTATATTGTCCCAAACATATTCGGCTTGAAATAAACATATGTTTAGGGTACACTCTAAATATATAATATTTTACACACACAAATATTATATGTTTGTGAGGATATTGTTCTAAACAAAAATTTGCTCCCATTCAAATATTTTTTATTTGGAACTAGTATTTCCGAAACAAGGATTCGTTTGTAATTATTTATTTTGGTAATGTATTAAATACCTTAACTTAAAGACAAGTTTTCTGTTTTTCAAATTTTCAAAGAGAAATTTTTTTATTAATTTTATATGTTTGTAAAATTTAACAATCGAACAATCTTTTGTAAATATAAACGACATTGATGGATTGACAAAAAGTGATGAATAGGAATATTTATAAATAAGGACATTTTTAGCTATAAAGTTCAACACGAAAACTAGGAAAAACTAACTAAAATTCGAATAAGTCAATAATGTTTTAAAAATCTTTTTAAATAAAACATATTTGGAAATCTTCTTAAACAATAACTTTGTTTGTGTGTAAACACATATTTTATTTGTGAAATTCAGTTTGCAAATAAATTATGTTCTAATATATTAATATATGCGTTCCAAACAAAATTTCTTGATTTTCAAATAAAATTTATTTGTTAACAAATATATAATATTTAAAAAAATCGTTTCCAATTATATTTTCTTTCGTTCCAAACGTATCAAAAATGACGATTTTCCTCCGTGTAGGAACAAGTTAGATGCTATATATGGGAGTTATATCTAAATATGGAGCGATATCGCCCATTTTCAATCTCAAGTTACCTGCAGCTATAAGAAGTATCTATACCAAATTTCAGCCACCTAGCTCTATTATTACGGACTGTAGCGTGATTACAACAGACGGACGGACGGACAGACGGACATGGCTAAATCGTCTTAGAATTTTACGACGATTAAGAATATATGTATATACTTTATGGGGTCTCAGATCAATATTTAGAGGTGTTACAAACGGAGTGACAAAATGAATATACCCCCCATCCTATGGTGGAGGGTATAAAAATAACTGGGTTGCCATTAAAGTGCATTGTTGTCACCTGTAGTCATTTTTTACAAGGAATCTTTTTGTCGAATACATCATCCTAAAATCCATTAATTATACCCTCACTTTAGTGTGACGAGGGTATATATCATTTGCTACGGAAAAAAGTGTAACACGTCGAAGGAGTGACCTAAGACCCCAAGTATGTTCGGAGGAAATCCGTTTTGGGTCATTTTAAGTCGAATGAGCAATGTCCGTCCGTCTGTCTGTCTGTCTGTCTGTCTGTCTGCTGGCTGGTGCGCACGATAACTCTCGAAAGGAGTAACCGATTGACCTCAAATTTGGTATGTGGTAATATTTTTTTCTATCTCCGGCTAAGTTCGAAGATGGGCCATATTGGTCCACTCCTTCTAGTACCTCCCCCACAAAGTGTTAAAATGTTGTGAAATATTGAATCTTTAATAACTGCTATACTACTTATTCGAATCTTCTGAAATTCCACACATAGCATTAGTTTATTAGTCGCTATCAACTCGAGAAAAATGTTCCATGTTGCTACGCCCCTTTTGGTACATCCCACACAAATGTACCATTTTGCACCAAAAGTTAACAGCTTATAACATTAATACCAGTGCATAAAAATACTTGAAATTTTGTACAGTGTAATGCTTTCGTAGTGCCTACAGTCCAGTGAAAAATGGGTGTCGTATTCACGCCCCTTTTGGTACCTCTTACACAAAGGTACCATTTTGCACCAAAAGATAACAGCTTATAACATTAATACCAGTGTATAAAAATCCTTGAAATTTTTTACAGTGTGATATTTTATAGTGTCTTTTGCACTGTGAAAAATGGACGCTATTTCCACGCCCCTTTTTGTACCTCCCACACAAAGATACCATTTTGCACAAAAAGTTAAGAGCTCACAGCATGAGTACCAATGCACGAAAATGCAACAACATTTTGCACAGTGTAACGCTTTTGAAGTCCCTATAGCCCTGTAAAAAATGGCCGTTATCACCACGCCCCTTTTTGTACCTCCCACACAAAATGGCCAAATCATAACAAAATTTAATATTTCATAACGTTAATATACCAGTGCAAAAAACGTTTATAATTCGGCGCAGTGTAATGTATGTAAAGAATCTACTATTCAGCGAAAAATAGGTGTATTTGTTAAAAACATTCTGGTACCTCCCATACAAATTGACAGAATAATTCGTTTAATATTCCATATTACATTACTCACAAAGTGAGGGTATACCTTAGTCGGTTTACCCGACTAAAACTTTCTTACTTGTTTCTATGACTTTTGATATATCTTTAATTTTGGAGGGGGATTTTCCAGGTTAAAGGGATGAGCGGTGGTGTTGGGTGTTATGGGAGAAATACTTCTAGGAATGTGTTCCTTATTTTGTTCATTGACATGCAACATCTACTTCGAAGCCTTCTATACTAAAATTGTGTTTAAATTTAGTAACATTTTTGTTTTCCCAGCAAACTTTGTGACTAAATGTCTAAATATCTTGAAATTACAGGAAAAAAACTGTTAATGTCATTTTCGGAATTGAAATTATAAGGGGTAAGTTGTTCTCATAGAGGCTACATTTTTAAGTGCTTTGTGCACATGCAGTGTAATTATAATCCCTATATGAGGGTCACATTAGAATTTGACTTATTCGCGGTATAGATCCCGACGTTTGTTAACCTATGTTAATTGAATTTGGAAAGGTAACGGGTGATCCAAGTAGAGATACTTTTTTCAATAGCCTTTTTTTGACAGATCACGTGTGAGTCGTGTCATGCTGTCTTGTTATTTTTGTTAAGTATTGTTTGGCATTTCATCATGGAAAGACTTACGCCTGAACAGCGTTTAAAAATTATTCAGTTTTATTATCAAAATAATCGTTCGCCAATTGCACAATGTCAATTTTTTTTTAAATCCAAAAAAAAAACACTTTCCAGTCGACCGACGACCTTGAGCAATATTTTAGCTCTCGTTAAGAGCTATCTTTTTCCCATTGACCGATTCCCGATCCGACGTACAGGAATCATCGGTCCATATTTCTTCAAAAATAATGCCGGTGAGAACGTAGCCGTCAATGGCGACCGTTATCGTGCCATGATAACCGACTATTTTATGCCTGAAATTGAAGCTCGTGATCTCGGCGACATTTGGTTTCAACAAGACGGCGCCACTTCCCACACATCGCACCAATCAATGGATTTATTGAGAGAACACTTCGGTGAGCCGATAATTTAACGTTTTGGGCCGGTCGATTGGCCACCAAGATCGTGTGATATCACACCGTTAGACTTTTTCCTGTGGGGATATGTAAAGTCTAAAGTTTATGCGGACAAACCCGCTTCGATTCAAGCCTTGGAGCAAAACATCACGCGTGTCATTCGCCAGTTACCAGTCGAAATACGCGAACGAGTCATCGAAAATTGGACTCATCGGATGGACCATCTAAGACGTAGCCGCGGCCAACATTTGATAGACATAATCTTCAAAAAATAAATGCCAAAGAATGTTCTTTCAAATGATAATAAACATTCCCCATTCAATTTTAATTTTCTGTGTTTTTATACCCTCCACCATAGGATGGGGTGGAGGGTATAAAATTCTAAGACGATTTAGCCATGTCCGTCTGTCTGTCCGTCCGGCCGTCCGTCCGTCTGTGGTAATCACGCTACAGTCCGCAATAATAGAGCTAGGTTGATCAAATTTGGCACAAATACTTCTTATGGTTGCAGGTTGTTTGGGATTGCAAATGGGCCATATCGGTCCATATTTAGATATAGCTCCCATATATAGCATCTAACTTGTTGTGATTCCTACTGTCCTCATCTACTATATTTTTTGTGTTCGGCATGGCCGAAATTAACGCTTTTACTTGTTTTCTTTAAAAAAGTAGGGAACCTCGAAATGGATCACGCTATATAAGAATGGATAAATGCAAATATCACGAGTCTGGTGAGGTCGCATTGAGTCCTGTGGCCACTTGACCCTACAGTATTGTGGCAATATTTTGAACTAGGCATGTGTATCAAAGCTATAATAGAGAATAGTCAGATTTAAAGCGCCATTGCCAGGCGGTGTCGTAGCTCTTAGAATTTATATTACTTCTGGCTACTCTGGCGATCCTTGTATCTTCATAAAGGCAAAAAGGATTTACACACCGTTACCATTGCAATAAAAAGTAAAACAAAAGCTATAACAATAAAAAACCAACCGAAAACTTGCGAGGAAAATAACAAATAACAAACGGCTAAACGGATACAGATCTCCTAAATTGTACACAATTTTTTACCAAAAAAAAAATTCACAGATATTTCACTTCCTCTGAACCCACCCTTGTCAAACCATTATCCCACGAGCATTAAGGCTCGTGGTCCACACACCAATTGGCCCACTGCGGATGTCTGACGGTGGTGAGACAAAACCTAGTTGTCCGTCCGTCCGCTGATGCATTAAAAATTAAACACAAAAATTTATATTTGCAGAAAACCGAAAAGCAAAACTTTTTATATAATACAAAATTTTTTTTCATCACTTCTCTCTATGAATTTTGTATATGGACGAGTATTGCACTTACAAAGAACTAATAAAAAAATCCGAACATTGAAGGCAGAGAAACAAAATAAAACTCTTCGCTGAAAAGCATAGTTTTACTTTTAACGACGTAAAGCATTTTTTTTGCTTCCACTTTTTTCTTCTTTTGCTCAGATATTTCATTGCTTATGCTTGCAATTCTTGGTAATATTTGCTGTTGCTGCTGTAGTTTTTATTCTTCTTTTTGTTGTTGTTGTTGATGGTCTTGTTGTTCTCTACGCAGTTGTTTATTCTTTATGATGAGTGAAAGAAATTTATTTAATAAAAAACAGTTTACAGCGTTGAGCAAAAAAAAAAGAACAGCAGAAAATATACGATAGATGGGGAAAAAAGAACCCAAAGAAGGGCAAAGCAGAACCTCAGAACAACAAAAGCAGTAAAAAAAATATGAAAAATAATACTTTGAAAAAAGTTTTTACAAAATAAATTTTCTTCCAACTCATCGTGGCACTCCCATCCCCATGCTATCTGAGGGAAAAGGAGGAGTCCGAGGAACAGTGGTTTCAATAGAAATTGTTTTTGCAAGAAATTGCATAATTTGTAAATAGAGGTTTCCCACACACCGGCAAGTGTTCTTGGATAAAAAAAAAACAAAGTAAAAGTATTCAGCTGTATAGATTTACATAAGTATAATTTCACCTTCAGGAAAATATATGTATATGAAAATGTTATCCATAGCAGAGTGGCGTCAAAAAAAGTTCGCGTTGTTCACAGTTTATATGCTTTGAGGATGGAAATAATTCGTGTATGATCATTTTTATTGCAATCAGTTCGCTTTAACCCATTTGAGACCAACAATAAAAAAAACTTACGGCCTTGAAAGGGTAAATTTTTTATAAAAATTAAATCTAGAGATCAGCTGACCTATAACGAGCCATGAAAGGAGAAAATCGGACAAAAATTTTAGAAGTTGTTACGGAAATCACTAAAATTGAGAAAAATGTGACTTTATATTGCAAATTTTTTAAAGGAAGTCACATCGCCCTATAAGTAATAGTCCATATTTTAATGTCCAATGGACCGTTTTCTAAAAGTAATAAAAATCGACAATTTTATTGTATAGGGTGATCTATTTCGAGTTTCCCTACTTTTTTAAAGAAAAAAACACAGAAAATTCAAATTGAATGGGGAATGTTTATTATCATTTGAAAGATCATTTTTTGGCATTTATTTTTTGAAGATTATGTCAATCAAATGTTGACCGCGGCTACGTCTCAGATGGTCCATCCGTTGAGTCCAATTTTCGATGACTCGTTCGAGTATTTCGACTGGTAACTGGCGAATGACACGCGTGATGTTTTGCTCCAAGGCTTGAATCGCAACGGGTTTGTCCGCATAAACTATAGACTTTACATATCCCCACAGGAAAAAGTCTAACGTTGTGATATCACACGATCTTGATGGCCAATCGACCGGCCCAAAACGTGAAATTATCTGCTTACCGAAGTGTTCTCTCAATAAATCCATTGATTGATGCGATTTGTGGGAAGTTGCGCCGTCTTGTTGAAACCAAAGACGGTTATCATGGCACGATAACGGTCGCCATTGACAGTTACGTTCTCACCGGCATCATTTTTGAAGAAATATGGTTCGATGATTCCGGTACGTCGGTTCGGGAATCGGTCAATGGCAAAAAGATAGCTCTTAACGAGAGCTAAAATATTGCTCATGGGTGTCAAGGTCGTGGGTCGACTGGAAAGTGTATTTTTTGGATTTAAAAAAATGAACTTAGCGCAATTGGTGAACGATTATTTTGATAATAAAACTGAATAATTTGTAAACGTTGTTCAGGCGTAAGTCTTTCCATGATGAAATGCCAAACAATACTTAACAACAAGTAAGAAAGTTTCAATCGGGTAAACCGACTAAGGTATACCCTCACTTTGTGAGTAATATAATATGGAATATTACGCGAATTATTCCGTCAATTTGTGTGGGGTTTTTAACAAATACACCTATTTTTCGCTGAATAGTAGATCATGTAGATACTTCAAATACATTGCACTGCGCCGAAGCGTTTATTTGCACTGGTATATTAACGTTGTGAGATATTTTGGTGATAACGGCCATTTTTACAGGGCTATAGGTACTTCAAAAGCGTTACACTGTGCAAAATGTTGTTGCATTTTCGAGCATTGGTACTCTTGCTGTGAGCTCTTAACTTTTTGTGTGGGAGGTACAAAAAGGGACGTGGCAATAGCGTCCATTTTTCACAGGGCTATAGACACTATAAAAGCATTACACTGTACAAAATTTCAAGTATTTTTATACACTGGTATTAATGTTATAAGCTGTTAACTTTTGGTGCAAAATGGTGCATTTGTGTGGGAGGTACCAAAAGGGGCGTAGCAACTTGGCCCATTTTTCTCGAGTTGATAGCAACTAATAAACTAATGCTATGTGTGGAAGTTCAGAAGATTCGGATAAGTAATATAGCAGTTATTAAAGATTCAATATTTCACAACATTTTAACACTTTGTGGGGGAGGTACTAGAAGGAGTGGACCAATATGGCCCATCTTGGAACTTAGCCGGAGATAGAAAAAAATATTACCACGTAGCAAATTTGAAGTCAATCGGTTACTCCTTTCGAGAGTTATCGTGCGCACCAGCCAGCAGACAGACAGACAGACGGACGGACATTGCTCATTCGACTTAAAATGACCCAAAACGAATATCCGCCGAACATACTTAGCATCTTAGATCACTCCTTCGATGTGTTACACTTTTTTTCGTAGCAAATGATATATACCCTCGTCACACTAAAGTGAGGGTATAAAAATAACATGACAGCATGACACGACTCACACGTGATCTGTCAAAAAAGGCTATTGACAGAACTATCTCTACTTAGATCACCCTATATTTTCGTTTTTTATTTCGGTGTTTAAATCGTTATTGATTTGTCACTAGAATGTTCTCCAAGCTTTAGACCATCTTTGCCTCTTAGATAGATGGCTTTAGACCATCTTTGCATCCAGATTTTAATGTCCCAAAAGTAATAAAAATTTGCAGTTTTTTGGTATTTTCGTTTGTTTTTATTTCGGCCTTTAAATTGTTATTGATTTGTCACTAGAATATTCTCCTGGCTTTAGACTAACTTTGCCTCTATTATGTTTTATAGAATGCAAATTTTTTTTATAAACGGTGAAGAAAATACAGTTACTTGACAACTCAGTTCCCCGCATAGCTATTTCACTATTCACAATTTTATTAAGGGAGAATCTGATTTATTTAAATCGCAAATAGCCCCTAATTTCGTAATCGCAGAAACGAAATATTTTGCGAATATACTTAAAAAAACACATTTTCATATAAACTTTGAAGAACGCGAATTTTTTTCCGTCCTCACAATTGAAGCCACCCTAACCCACATGCAGAGAAATCTTTTGATTGATTGCGGTCAATTCTTATCATCACTGTAATATTGCGGTTTTATCCTTATCACGTTTCCAGTAACAATATGAAAATAAAAGGTTTATAATAACATTTTTTCTCTCATGAAATTCTCATAACGATTTCCTCTTTCGACTAATCAATGATTGTCAGAACAATATATCTTTTGAAAGAGAAATATATATTAGCATGGTTACAAGGAAATCATATCATTGTTTGTCACAACAATATAATGGTTACGCCACAACCATAGTATTGTCACTATACAACCATATAATGGTCACGACAATCGTTTATAGGCTAACTACTCGTACAACATGGTTACAACGGGTACTGTCGAAATAAAAAATACAATAAATACAGGGTATTTTTTTAGGTTCACAACTTTGAGTTGGCAACACGGCTTTCTTTGACAACCTATTTAATTGTATCAAGAGAATTATCTCTGTAAATTTTACTTATACAGTGTATTTCTGCCAAATTGGGGTTACATATAAAGGGTGGTCCATTTAAACTTTTAAATTTGAACTACCGATTACTTTGACTTGTGATTTGAGCCCTTTGGATTATTTTCTCTGGGGGGCCATTAAAGACAATCGAAAATTTACTGAAAAATTGGGTTGATCGAATGAGGTACTGCCGAGCCAGTTGTGGTAGTCATATGAATGATAATGGATGAAATGATTAGAAGTTTGAAAAAATTATCAGTACTTTTTTATAGCCGATTCAAATTTAAAATTTTAAATGGCCATTGTGTTACCATAGGGACCTAAGGGAAAACATAAGTTATCCCTGACCCCTCTCGTTGGAACAATTTGATTGCTTTAAAAACTTCAAAAGTTTACGGATTCCAACATCAGCTAACTCCTCAAAGAAATAAGAGCCCAAGGTTGATGCCGCCTTCTAGTGAGAGCCTGGCAGAGACACAGAAGTTGTTCTACTGGTTCTTTCTGCTCCTCCACAGCATCTGCAAAAGTCATTGAACAAGACATTCAATCACTCTCCGTGCCGTCCAATGAGAGAGTGACCTGTCATGACAGACACGATAAGTGAGACGTCCGTTCTCGACAGCAACAGCAGTGCTTTGGTGCATTTTGAGTCTAGGCCGGGCCACATCAGCCTGAAATGTATACAGTTCCTGACTAGTGACCACCTGTCATTAGTTGCCGTAAGTGCACTATCTTTCAAGAAGAGCTTGCAGGTCGCTAGAGGCATGCCCGCATGGAGTGTGTAAGATAGTTCCTAGTCTAAGTCTCTGGTAAGTCTCTGTGGCCCGGCATCCATATAAGGTCAGAGATCTTCGACAGTCGAGGGCAGTCTGTGAATTCAGGAATATAGTTTCATGGGTCTTGACAACAGTCTGACTATCAGGGAAAATATGTGTACCAACTTTGGTGAGTACATTATTTCTTAGCCATTCCGCTACCTCTATAATAGCTAGGATTTCTGCCTGTATAGAGTTATGTTAATCTCCTCTGCCCTGGGATAAGACCACTACTTCTTGACAAAGAGTGGTACAGTCTTTGTGTAATAAACAGTGCCCGGAAGGTCAGGTATTCTATCTAGAAAGACACTTTGTCCGTAGCCATTTCCTGACCATAGTGACAATTCCCCGCCAATAACCTATACGCGGGTTCATACCCCGGCGGCACCCCAAAGAAAAATGCACCCCAAATTGAAAATGAAGGTGCGCCCCATATTTGGGGCCTATAATCAAGAAAGCTCATGAAATGAAAATAAACCCCAAAAAACTAAGAAATGTTATCTTATATTCAAACTTCAGGGATGAATCTCATTTATGGTTAAATGTATTAAATGTAAAATACACGTAAATAAGCAAAATTGTCGCATTTGGAGTGAAGATAATTCTCAAGCTTTTGTCCAAACTCCACTACATCCACACAGTTTGGTGCGGTTTATGTCTTTGAAAACGATGATGGGATGAATGTTATTGTCAACGGTGAACGGTATAGAGAAACAATGAAAAAGAGTTTAGTCAGGTACACAAACTAAGCTATACCCTCACTTTGTGAATAATGTTATATGGTACTTCGGATAGGCGATGTCAGAACGTTAAACAAAATAGTTCATTCTTTGTCAGTCAATAGTCACTGGAAATTTTGTCTAAATTACAAAATTTTAGAACATTTAGATGATTGCTGCAGAAGTTATGGGAATGTTGTGTTCGAAGGAATCTCTCAATTTGTGTGGGGTGCCATAAGAGGATTGACAGATATGCTTATTTTGCGCTGAACATTAGATACTTCAATGACATTGCGCTATACCGAATTATTAGTACTTACGTATACTTGTATTAAAGTTATGTGATATTGTATTTTGGTATGATTTAGCCATTTTGTTTGGGGGGGCGTGGCAATAACGCACAATTCTTCTTTACCGAAGGTACTGCACAAAATTCCAAGTATTTGTATGCACTAATAACAATGTTAGAAGCTATTAACTTCCAAGGTACCAAAAGGGCGGGGCCACTTCTCCCATATTTCTCAAGGTGATAGAGACAGATAAACTATTACTTTGGGTGGAACTACAGAAAATTCGCATAGGTATTATATACGTTATTGGAGCATCAATATTTCACTAAATTGTAACCCTTTGGATTGGCGGTCCTGGAAGGAGTAGACCGATAGGGTCCATCATAGAATTTATCCTGGGATGGAAGTCAGTTGGTAACTTATTTCGAGAGTTATCGTGCCCACTGGCCAGACGGATGGACATACATTGCTCAACTGACTTAAAATAGCATAAAACGGATATCCTCGTATATCGTTTTTTGGGTCAGATATTTGTAACGTCTATAATGCTGGAGCTAGCTGAAATCGCATATATTGGGTGGTATCCAGTTACTTGCTTTACGAAGCTGTATTACCGACAGCTCTCTTCAGGGAAGTAGTAGAAGAAGCAATGTCTGACGAGCTCGAGCTGATTATTGGCGAAGAAACGAGCGCTTATGATACTATCTGGGGTAGAACGGATATAAACAATAGGGGTGATTCGCTTCTTGATTTTATTATAACTACCAACCTAACTATTTGTAACATAGGCAATAAACCGACCTTTACAATTAAATACAGACAAGATGTACTCGACGTAACGTTTGCTTCTGACCGACTGTCAGACAAAATAATTGAGTGGAATGTTCTGGACGACCATTAATTCTCAGATCGCCAATACATAGAATTCAAACTCGCTGAAAAAGCGCCTAAACCTGCCGTCCGCAGAAATGTGAGGAAGACAAAGTGGCACCTGGCAAGGAGAAGAATTTCAGAAAAAGTCCTCAACTGTAAACTTCTGTATAAACCGAATGACAACGCCGCTCTGGATAATCTGGTCGAGCATATCACCACATCATTCAATGGTTCCCTTGATGAAGCCTTTTCAAAAACAAGGTACAAGGAAAAAATAAACCTCAATGGTGGACTTCTGAGCTAACGGCTGGGGAAAAGATCTCCAACAAGATATTCAACAGGGGTCGCTAATGATTGGGATGCCTATAAAGAGTAACTCAAGATATATAAGAGGGAGCTTAGGAAGGTTCAAAGACGCTCTTGGAATACCTTCTGCGGCGAGGTAGGAAAGGTCTCCGTCGCCGCAAGGCTGAGGAAGATACTATCAGCTTCACCCTGTATAGAAGGTTATTTGCAGGATGAGGCAAAAAACAGCGAGCAGTCGCTTAATTTACTGCTCGACATACATTTCCCTAGCAAGTGACTGCGAGCGTCGGTAGCTTGTTGACTGAGAGATCCAGAAAAAGCTGGGCTATTAACAGCTTTGAGACCTTCAAATCACCTGGACCAGACGGCATCATCCCAGCAGAAATGCAGGGAATATTAAAGTGCATTATCCCCTAGCTGAATATAATTGATGTAGGCTGTATCAGGCTTTCATACATCCCGAATCGATGGAGGGATACCAAATTCGTATTCATAACCAAAGCGGGAAAGATATCGCACTCTAGGTCAAAAGACTTCAGACCAATTAGCCCATCCTCCTACCTTTTTAAAGGTCTGGAAAGACTTTTAAATTATTTCATTAGGGAAAACCTAGATTCAAAACCCCTGTCATGCCCCAACACCAACATGCTTATAATAAGGGAAAGACTATAGAATCATCCCGGCACGAACTTGTGAGCACTATCGAATCGTCCCTACATTTCAAGGAATTCACCATGGTGGCATTTCATGACATAAAAGAGGCTTTTAACAACATTCACTCAGATGCGGTATTTGCGGCGCTGGCACATCTAAAGGTGAACTCTACCTTGATTAGACTAATTTAAAGCCTCCTCAATAGAAGACGCATAACAGCATGTCTTGGGTCCACAACTCGAATCGGTTTGTAAACACAGGGACCCCACAAGAAGGAGTACTGTCTCCACTAATTTGAAACGTAGCGGTGAACGAAATCCTTTTAGATCTTTAACGTTGTGGCTGCAAGGTGGTGACAATCGCAGCGAGCGGCAAGTTCAAAAACGTTCTCAGATACATCGTACAGGTGGCTCGGAATAAGTTGAATAGAGGGGTCAGAAGTAGCGGTTTGGGCGTTAACCCAAACAATGCAGAATTGGTTCTCTTTACTAGGACGAATAAAAGTCGCACATGTGGACCCTCCTCCTCGGATAAGTGGAACAGATCATGTTGTTTTTTTGAATTTCAACATTTTTAGAAATAATTCTCGATAGGAAATTGTTATTCAGACTTAACGCGCTGGAGCGTCTATGGAAGGCCAACGTAGAATTATATTCCTGCAGGGAGGGTGTAGGGTTACGGTGGGGCCTCTCTCCTAAAATCGTCAATTGGATATTTATAGCAGTAGTTCGTCCAATACTGTTATACGGCATTGTGGTATGGTGGGCGGCTACTGATAAACTAACCATCACCAGCCTTCTATCAAAGGTTCAGAGAACTGCCTGCCTGTGCATAAGCGGAGCCTTAAGGACTACAGCGACTGAGTCTCTACAAGCCCTACTCTATATACTGCCGATTAATATTGTGGTGAGAGATGTTGCAACCAGAGCGGCACTAAGGTTAAATAGCCTATCAATGTGGAGATACAAGAACTACGGCCACATGGGGATATCAAAGTGTAGCTAAATGCTAACCGACCGAGTGGACTATATACCAATGGTGTACACCTTCGATAGGAACTACATCACTATGATAACAACCAGAGGTACATGGGTTGGCAGAATAATGGCAGGTAATAGAAACCATCTCCACTTCTATACGGATGGTTCGAAGCTTGATAAAAAGGTTGGCTTTGGAGTACACTGTAAAGAACTTAGTCTGGATATATCTCACACACTACCAGATACCTGCAATGTCTATCAAGCCGAAATAATGGCAATATGGGAAGTCGTCAAGGGGCTGAGTCGCAACATAGTAACCAACACTGACGTTGTCATATACTCCAACAACCAGGCCGCCATCAATTCTCTTGAGGTCACATCCCTAAATTTACAAACAGCGCTCGACTGCCGCAGATCTCTTAACCAGACGGCGGTTTAATTTACAACTCATATGTGTGCCTGGGTATAGGGTGAACTTGCTAGGAAAATTACAAATTCACAAAGAATTTGAATACATTGGTTCGCCACTATCCACGTGCACGTTTTGACTTAGGCAATCAGGCAGTCCAACGAATGATGGACAGAAATCGGCACCTGTAGGGTAGCTAGACAAATCTGGCCAAGATATGACCTGAGAAGGTCAAAATATCTCCTCGCACTAGAGAAGAAAATATTGTCTACGTTAGTATCAGTTCTGACGGGACACTGCCTGATCGGCGAACACTGAGTATTGACTCCAATGACTTCTGCAGAAACTGTAGAGATGAGGAAGAAGTGGAGAGCATTGGATACTTGTTCTGCGACTGTCCCGCTTTGAGTAAACGACGACTGGACATACTGGGGTCGGCCTTTCTAGGCAGGCTAACAGATCTTTCCAGTACCGATATTCGTACTATCGACAAATTTTTATATCAAACATATTGGTTTCGATGATGGGAATTTCAGCCCGTGGTAACACCAGGGACCTAAACTGGTCTATGTGTGCTGGCAAATAAACGGCTGCCTCCCTAAACTAAACCTATACGATTTAACATTTAAACAAATTTTATTTGTTATTTAGGGAACATTGATTTGGGTAAATGACAATATGATTCAGTTAGTTTATGTCTATTGGAAAAATGTAAAAAAAAACAAATACACAAATGACAGCGAATTTCGAATGATTGGCAAAACTGACTGGAACTTTCGATAGACCCTAATCCATTATCTTCGGAGTCCATAGAAAAAATTTATTTTAATTCATTCTATAAATATTTTTTTTTGGGGTAAGGAACCATTTCGTCCAATTTTTATTAAAAAACATACTAATTTATAATATCAGTCTATTTTCTCTTTTTGAGCCACGAGTAGTTGGAAATTAAAAAATGATTTACCGGCAAACAATTTCAAAACCACTGTGCATTGTCAGTGGAGTCGTTTGTTTAGGGGGAGCCAGGAATATGTGGCCATGCAACAAATTACGTTTCATTAAATATTTATAAGATTTGTTTACATATTTGAAAATTTTTTATTTAACTCGTTGTTGTTGATATTTTTTTGCCACCGCTTTGTTATTGCCCTCCCCTGACTTTGTGTGCCGGGGAAAACGGTGTTTTCCTGGTGCCAAAAGGACGAACGTCACCATGCTGAATGGTGTGGTATTAGAAGATAGGAAGAGGTGGTGGGGGAGGTTTTTGTATAGGAAGAGGAAGAGGAAGAGGATGAGCGACATGAATTCTACACGTTTAAATTTTTCACACATCGTTGAATTTTATGCTCGATGTTAGAACAACAACAACAATAACAATAAGAAAAAAGTGTCATACATATATAAATACATACGACAACAACAAAAACGACAAAAAAAGAAACCAAAAACTTATACCGAGAGAGAGAGACACCTACATACACATGCAGACATAAATATATATACATAAGTATATTTATTTACATGTAATGCCATTTACCACAAAAACGACAACCGCGTCAAACGGAAGAACTGAGAAATTTTATTAACTGATACTTCCCCCGTCACAGCAGCCACCCTCTCCACCACTGCTGCAACTTTTGATGAGGCCATACGCAGTGGTGTGTCGGAAAATCTTCGAAAAATATGCAAAATTTAATTTTTTTTGTGGAATACACCTACAAACCGAGCACAGAACAGAGAAAATAAAACAAGAAACAAATTGCAAACATTTTTCCAAAAATTTATCAAATTCTATTCCAGCTGATGAGACACAGTGCAATAGAATGCACTAAAATCAAAAATTGTTAAATTAAAAATTGAGCAAAATAATGCTGATGGAAAAGCAAATCTAGTCGATTGAAAAAGTTGAATGTTTAAGATATGCACTGAAAACAAAAATTGATAGTTGCGGAACTGGTATCTACACGCTAAAAAAAATCGCATCCGTATATATTCTATATTCGGCTTGAAACATGTATATGTTTGGTGTACACTCTAAACATATAATATTGGGTACACACAAAAAGTATATATTTGGGAAAATGTTATTTTAAACAAATCATTATTTACGACCCAATATATTTTTATATGGGACTATTACACAGTGCGACAGTCCAAAAACCAAAAACCGCGATACTATTTTTCTTGTAGGTCTTTGCGAGTAGAACAACGTGTGTTCTACGAAATTTGCCGGACACCCCCAAAATCCAGATTTACGGGTAAAAAACCGATTTTCTGGCCTTTTTTCAGCTGAACGCCCATAACTTTGTTAATTATACACTGATTTTCAATCTCTAAAAGAATTTGGAAAGAAGAGAAATAGACCTTTCGAACGACGTTTATTTATATATGAATACAGGGTTGCCATATTCGACGGACCCACGGACTCGTTGGGCCCATTCCAATCGACGAGGCTTGTCCGCAGGCAACAATCTTTGCGTCAATTGAATTTTGTACGGGAACAAATGCAAATCAACGCGAATAATCCGTTGTAAAGTGGACCGAGCCATGCCCAACTGCTGAGAACGGCGTTTTTGGGATGTTTTTGGGGACCTCTCAACACTGGCTCGTACGGCAGCGATATTCTCGGCCGATCGCCTTGGTCGACTTTTATTTGGCCTCTTCGGATTAGAAAGAGCCTCACCAGTCGAAAATTTTTCGTATAAACGCTTAATGGTGTTCTTAGAAGGCGCACTTCTCACATTTTTTAATATTTTAAAAGCACGTTGACTTGACTTCTTCTGTTGAATGTAAATTTCAACTATTTCAGAGCGCTCGCGTGGCGTGTATTGTTCCATGGTAAAAATCTGCTTGGACTGACGCTTCAAACGCGGTATGTCATTAAGCGATCTGACATCTCTGTCAAAAGTTATGGCGTTGCCAGATGGGTCCGTCGAATATGGGAGACCCTGTATAGGTATATTTGTCCTACAAACGCATTTTTTTTTTCATTTTTGTCTGTCATTTTCTAGTTTAGGCAATGTTTTTCCCAATAATATTGTAAGATAACCGTACGATTAATTAGTTTACATATGTAGTATATTTTATAAGGAAAAAATTGCAACAAATCTCTTAAAAATCCGTTTGCAATTGACGGAGGTATTAAAGTTTCTCGTCTGATCACTATATGAAATAAACCAGATAAATACTTGATTTAGGTCTGATAAGAATTTTATTTAAGACTGATCAATACTTGATTTTTGTTTTCGTTCGTTTTATTTTGGTCTTAAAATCATTTAGATTTTTTGCTTCTATAACAGCACACCTCAAGGGTTAAAAAGCCTGCCTAGATTGACGCCAAAAACTGTTAATGAGGTTTTGTTCAGGATCGTCCCCTCTACCCCAACTGTGAAGAGATCAAAATCGGATCTTAATATACTGGCTTCGCGAAATATCGCAAAAACAGCTTCATTTTGAGACTTTTTTATCTAAAGGTGAAAACGCTGTCTCTATCGAGACAAACCCATTCGATTTTGTAATTTACAAGCGATTTAAGGAGATTCTGAGAGATGATTTCAAAGTGATACATACTAAGCTAAGGGAAGTCTTAGTAGTATGTTTTGGTGTAAACATTTTTGCACATTGTCATTAAAAAAATTAATATGGGCAAAAATAACATTTGTATTTGAGAGGCTGTAAATATTTACTGAATAAAGAAGAGATGTAGACTTGTGCATAGTCTCCATTATTTCCTTTGGTCCGCGATAATTGGATATAATAAAATAATTCGGAAATAAATTTTTTAAAAGTTTTTAAATTTGCTTGAAATTTTTTAATCGCGGAATGGCTATTGCGAAAACTGTTATATCAATCTATTCGTCAGAAATCGTAGATTACGACTATATAAATCAAAAAACTCTTAATAATTTTTTAAAAATCGAATCGAAATACTCTACCATGCTACATTTCAAAATGATTGTTTGAAAACTACAGCTTCTATGGGGCTAAAGGTACAAATCAGACGAAACATATATATGGAAGCTATATCTAACTCTGAACCGATATCCTTCAAATTCAGCCTTGTTGGTCCATAGATCAATAAACTCTACCATGTTAAATTTCAAAACAATTGGATGTAAAATATAGCTTCTTAAGGGCAAAAGGGCCAAATCGGACGAAACATGTACGTGAGGGATATATCTAAATCTGAACCAATTTTCTTTAAATAGGGTTCCTACTAGATAAGAGAGTCTTTTAACTGCAAAATTTCAGCACGATCGTATTGACATTGCGACCAGTACTCAAAGAACAACGTAAGATGGACAGACGAAATCGACTCACCTAGTGATTCTGAGTCGATCGGTATACTTTAAGGTTCTAGGTGTTACAAACATCTGCCATAAAACAAAATTATAATACCACAGTGTAGGTATAGGGTATAAATATATATGTTTAAGCCTATATAACTCTGTTAAATATATTTCAAATTCCATGCTCCTACACCACACTGTGGTATAGGGTATTGTAAGTTTGTTTCATGGCAGATGTTTGTAACATCTATAAATACTACAGCTAGATCCGCCTTAAAGTATACCGATCGACTTAGAATAACTAGCAGAGTCGATTTCACCGCGAATTTCCATCCCTCCCTCTATCTTATGTTGTTCGTTGAGTACAGTACACGATTACTCCGATTTTGCAGTTAAGAAGGATTTTTTTGCTCTGTTGAAATTGGTTCAGATTTAGCTATTTTTATTTAGCTTTGGCCCTTTAGCCCTATCGTCCTATAGAAGCTGTAGTTAACATCCAATCTTTTTGAATGTTAGCATGGTACAGTTTCCTGATCCATGGACCAATACTGCCGAATTTGAAAAAAATCGGTTCAGATTTTGCTAAAGCCCCTATATATCTTTCATTCCATACCAAACCGAACGATTTTTGCAAAAAAAAATTTGGTCGACATTGCCAATGGTCTTCAAAATTTGTATATGAGTTTTAATATGTAGAAAACAGACCAACATTTTTTTTTTCAGATCTTATAAGCATCTGAAATCTGAAAAATTTGGGAAAATATCTGAAAAGGTGTATTTTGGAAGTTATGTATTATTCAAATGCGTGGACGGAATTTTACAAATGATGGCTCGTTCGTAAGGTCTTGACTACTAATATAAGTAAATATATAGGGTGATCCAAGTAGAGATACTTTTTTCAATAGCCTTTTTTGACAGATCACGTGTTTGACAGATGTCGTGTCATGCTGTCATGTCATTTTTGTTAAGTATTGTTTGGCATTTCATCATGGAAAGACTTACGCCTGAACAACGTTTACAATGTTTACAATGTTTTGACAACAAATTGACAGATTAATTAGTGCAATGTTAAAATGTTATAAATATATTAATGCTGGTTAATTCAAAGTTTTTAAATGCATCCATCAGTCGCATAAGCAACACCAATGAAACCAACTTAAAATTTTGAGAAAATATAGTCATGTAGCCTCATTTGTCCTTAACTGACCCTACAAAATTTCAAGATGGTGTTCGTCCGTCTGTCTGGCTGTGTGTCCGTCGGGCTAGAGCGCACGATAACTCGCGAAAGGAGTAACGGATTGACTTCAAATTTAGTATGGGATAATATTTTTTTCTATCTTAGGCTAAGTTCGAAGATCCACTCTAGTACCTCCCTCACAAAGGGTTAACATTTAGTGAAATATTGATTCTCTAATAACTTATATACTACTTACTCGAATCCTCCGTAATTCCACACGTAGTAATGGTTTATCTGTTGCTATCAACTTGAGAAAAATGGGTGAAGTGGCCCCGCCCTTTTGGTACCTCCCACACAAAGGGACCATTGTGTACAAAAACTTAACAGCTTATAACATTAATACCAGTGCATAAACATATTTAAAATTTTGCACATGGTAATGCATTTATAGCGCCAAAAGTCTAGTGAAAAATAGGCGTTGTTGCCATGCCCCTTTTGGTACCTCCCACACAAAGGTATCATTTTGTACAAAAAGTTAAAAGCTTATAGCGTGAGTATCAATTCCCATAATGCTACAAAATTGTTCACAGTGGAACGCTTTTGAAGTACCTATAGTCTTGTGAAAAATGGGCGTTACCACCACGCCCAATTTGCACCTCCCACACAAAATGGTCAAAATATACCAAAATTGAATAGCTCATAAAGCGCATATAAACGCTTATAATTCGGCACATTGTAATATATTTAAAGTATCTACTGTTCAGCGAAAAATAAGTGCATTTCATAAACCAATTCTTGTATCTCCTACACAAATTGACATATTAATTCGTGTATTATTCCATGTAACATTACTCACAAAGTGAGGAAAATATTGTTTAAAACAATATTTACAAAAAAAAATCCAATGATTTTTCTTTATAAACTATGATAAATATTGAAATTACAAAATAGATAGAATCATTTCAATAAAAAATAATTTCCATTTCCGACAATTTTAAGTAAAAATGCTATTATACTCGTATAGAAAATAAAGAAAACACCATATTTAAATTTACAGGATCAGCTCAGATTAGATAGGGCTCCATGCCTATATATATTTCACATATCTATGTTGGTGTTTTCCTGGTCCAATATGCAAATTAAAATTTAAAAGGAAAGATAAATAATGATATATAAAAATATTGGCGAATTTTCGCACATATCGCGGATGTCCTAATCAAAACCTTCAAGAAGAGCTCTAATTTGTATAAATCTACAAACGCGTTTTTAAAATATAACAAATGCAATGTTCACATCTCAGGAATTATTTAATAAATGTTTTTTTTTAAAGGAACGGGGCTGAACACCATTTTCAAATTTTCAGCGTTCATTTACATAGAATATATGGGGCTACATAACTATATTTTTCACAGAATTTAAGGTTGGTGTCATTGATGTGTAAAATGTAAATTACATTTGTAGATGTATCGGATACACTTAAAAACGTTAACGACGCGCACATAAATCCCAGCTATGAAAAAAAGAAGTTACGACCTTTCAAAAGAGCTCTATTTGTAAAAATCTGTCCAAGCGTTCAAAAAAAAAAACAGAACTCGAAACGTATGCCCTTTGAGAATATGTTCCTATTTTCTCAGATTTCAGATGCTAATAACATCTGGAAAACTTTTCTTTAATTTTTTTCGCTAACTATAAAATGTTTTGTTTTGAGCAGAGATTTGCCAATTTTTTTTTAAATCGGGAATGGTGACCGTCAAAAATTGTTATGTTTGACATGGAATGATCGATATACATATCGTCATCAGAAACGAAAAAGGGCCCATCATCATGTTTGAAAATTTTACAGGAGAAGCAAAAAACTAAATAAAACCAGTAAGGAAAGGCTAAAGTCGGGCGGTGCCGACTATATAATACCCTACACCACTCTTGTAATATTGAATAACTCTGATATATAAATTTTGTAATTCATGTATAAATTGTTTACATAAATTTACTTTTGGGACATTTTATACTTAAATAATACCCTGTACCACAGTGTGGTGTAGGGTATAAAAACGATTGGATCTAAAGAGCCCAATCGGATGAAACATATATATGGGAGCTATAGCTAAATATTTACCGATTTTCTTCAAATTCGGCAATGTTGGTTCATGAATCAAGAAACTCTATCATTCTAAATTTCAAAACGATTGGATGTAAAATATAGCTTCTATAGAACTAAAGGGCCAAATCGGACGAAACATATATATGGGAGCTATAGCTAAATCTTAACCGATTTTCTTCAAATTCGGTAGTGTTGGTTTATGGATCAAGAAACTCTACCATTCTAAATTTCAAAACGATTGGATGTAAAATACAGCTTTTATAGGACTAAAGGACCAAATCGGACGAAACATATATATGGGAGCTATAGCTAAATCTTAACCGATTTTCTTCAAATTCGGAAACTTTGGTTCATGGATCAAGAAACTCTACCATTCTAAATTTCAAAACGATCGGATGTAAAATACAGCTTCTATAGGACTAAAGGGCCAAATCGGACGAAAGATATATATGGGAGCTATATCTAAATCTGAACCGATTTCAACCAAATTCAATAGCGATCTTAACAGCCGCGAAATACTCTAAACTGCAAAATTTCAGAACGATCGGAGTGAAATTGCGACCTGTAGTCGACGAACAACTTTACATGGACAGACGGACGGACAGACGGACGGACGGACGGACATCGTTAAATCGACTCAGCTAGTGATTCTGAGTCGATCGGTATACTTTAAAGTGGGTCTAGCTGTGTTATTTTCAGGTGTTACAAACATCTGCCGTGAAACAAACTTATAATACCCTGTACCACAGTGTGGTGTGGGGTATAATGAAAAGTGTTGCCGTTAGAAAAACGTAGTTTTCAGGATAATATCTAAACATAATGATGCATATATAAAATCACACAAACATGATTTATAACTTGTTTGTGAAAATTGCGTGAAATAGTATTTTTTAACTATGAAAAAAGAAATAATTTGTTGCTAGGCCCTTTTGAATTTTTTTAACAAATTCGCCATTTTTAATATTACGCCGCTATAAATTTGTCAGGATGTGTATTTTGATGCAGGGTACCGAAATCCGTCAAAAACAGAGTTTCCATTTTTCTTGTTGTTACGCCCTTTTTCGTTTCTTATGACGATATGTTTCGTCCGATTTGGCTCTTTAGCCCTATAGGAAGGAATCCTTTGTCTGTTTGCTGTTTGTATGTTTTTATGTCTGTATGTCCGTCTGTCTGTCTGCTAAAAATCAATCTTTACGAAATAGGGGCATTTCTTAGACTATAGACGATCCCTATTGAAATTGGGACATATCGGTCAATGTTTTGATATAGCCCACATACAATGGTAACGATGTCACTTCTTGGCACTCTAGAGAACACATTTTATCAATTGATCTGGATGAATTGATCTCGTCCCTAGTAAAAAAGTGGGGTACATCGGCCCATGTATTGGTTTAGCCCCCATATATAGATTCCACCGATGTGATGTCACTTCTTGACGCTTTATATAACACATTTTTCAATTTATATGGCTGTAATTTAAGAATTTATTCTTTGTAATGGACCTAATCGTCCTTAGTAAAAATGGGGCACATCGCCCCAAGTTGTGTTATAGCCCCTATATTAAGGTACCCAACGATGTCACTTCTTGACCCTGTAGAGAACACTTTTTATACCCTACACCACACGGTGGTACAGGGTATTATAAGTTTGTTTCACGGAAGATGTTTGTAACACCTGAAAATAACACAGCTATACCCACCTTAAAGTATACCGATCGACTCAGAATCACTAGCTGAGTCGATTTAAGCATGTCTGTCCGTCCGTCCGTCCGTCTGTCCATGTAAAGTTGTTCGTCGACTACAGGTCGCAATTTCACTCTGATCGTTCTGAAATTTTGCAGTTTAGAGTATTTCGCAGCTGTTAAGATCGCTATTGAATTTGGTTGAAATCGGTTCAGATTTAGATATAGCTCCCATATATATCTTTCGTCCGATTTGGCCCTTTAGTCCTATAGAAGCTGCATTTTACATCCTATCGTTTTGAAATTTAGAATGGCAGAGTTTCTTGATCCATGAACCAACACTAACGAATTTGAAGAAAATCTGTTAAGATTTAGCTATAGCTCCCATATATATGTTTCGTCCGATTTGGCTCTTTAGATCCAATCGTTTTTATACCCTACACCACACTGTGGTACAGGGTATTATTTAAGTATAAAATGTCCCAAAAGTAAATTTATGTAAACAATTTATACATGAATTACAATATTTATATATCAGAGTTATTAAATATTACGAGAGTGGTGTAGGTTATTATATAGTCGGCCCCGCCCGACTTTAGCCTTTCCTTACTGGGTTTTAATTATCGGGCTGTAATTTTATTCTTTAAACTTATTCTTTTATCTGCATGAAATTTAAGAATTTATTCTATATATTGGACCCAAACGTACCTATTAATAAAGGGATACACCGGGCCATGTTTTGATATAGCCACCCCATATGATGGTCCCCGCCGAAGACACTTGTTGACGTTCTGGACAATAAAATTTTCAATTGATTTGGCAAAAATTTAGAAATTTATACTTTATATTGCACTTAATCGCCCCTTGTGAAAATATGAAGGTCAAATCAGTTTATACTTCTTGGCCTTCTAGTGGACGTAGTTTTTAACCCATCATGCGGAAATTTAAGTTTTTGTACTTCATATTGCATCAAATTGATTCTAGTGAAAATGGAGTATACCCTTCCATGTTTTATTAAGTATCAGACCATTATTAAGGTCACGTTCTTTAATCTATATGCCTGGAATTTAGAAATGTACTACGAGTATATTTAATCTGAAACTGTTGACAGTAATAATTGTTCTCCGTGAATTTATTGGCAAACAATGGTGGAGCATGTTACACAGTCGACTCCGCCAGACTTTAGTCTTTCCTTACTGGTTTTCGAGTCGATTTTTTGTATTTTTTTCTGTTTGTCCTAGACGGAAAACATCTAAATGTTTTCGCTGACGGAAAAGACAAAAAGTTGTTATGTGGATGATATTTTTTTTTTATTTTCTCGAAGTAATTGGACCAGAACTACAATACAAAAATTCAAAATAAATATTTTTATAATTTTAATTTCCATAAGTATAGGAATAAGACAATGGCAACTTTAAGGTGCCAAACAGTCAAGACCACGTCCATATGATTAGAACATATACAGAAGTTATGGGAAAATTGTGTGCAAATGGACATGTAAATTTGTGTGGGGCTACCAGAAGGGGCTTGAAAAATACGCCGTTAAAGAAATTACACTGTACCGAATTGTAAGTGTTTATGTGCACTGTTATAAATGTCAATTCTGGTATAATTTGACCATTTTGTGTGAGAGATACTAGACATAGTGTGCCAATAATTCCTCCTTTTCACTGAACTGAAGGCTCTACAAAAGCAGTACAATACACAAAAATTCAAGTATGTCTGTTAACTTTTTGAACCAGGAAAAGTAGAAAATAAATCCCAGGATTTCAATTTCATAAACGCCAAAAAAACCCGTGTTATTTCTATTCGGAATCGACATCATTACCCTGCACCAATATTGTCTATTTTCCAACTTAAAGTATGTTTAGGGAAAATATTACCACAGGCAAAATTAAAGACATTCGGTCATTACTTTTGGTAGTTATCGTAAGTTCAAGAAAGACGGACAGACGGGCAAAGCTTAATTGCTCTGAAATGTCCTGAAACGGATTTACTACAAAACACTTGGACACTCTTTGATGTGTAACACTTTTGGTTGATAGCAAATGATATACGAGTATAGCCTCAAACCTTGAACTATTCTCTTTTTTAGGATCCATTCTTCTAGAAGCCTTCAGGCAATGCTTCAGAGAATACTCATATTCGTCCTTGTTTCAAGAGCAGATCAGATTCATTCCCGCCTGAAACGAGAAAAACGTGTAACCACAAAGAAAACGACTCAGTCATTATACGAATTTTTTTGCGGGGAGGGGGTGAATGGTTTGGTTTCTCAAACAACCACAATTTCATTAGGGCATCATTTTTATACACTCCTTCACAGAGGTGTTATGATCCATTCCTTTACTCATATGACACTTGGCAAGGAATCATTCAAGGGCTATGCGAGTATGTGTATGTGTTCACAGGATATGTACTACTGCCGTGTGTGTATATGTGCGTTCGAAGTGCTGATGAGTTTTGTTCATTTCATTGTTGGCAGTGGCTGAGTTTGGCTGTTGGATGGGTACTCTTAGGATTTTGGGTTAAGAAGTGTTGTGATTATATCTGCCACTTGTGTGTGTAGGATTGGTGGTTGGGAACGAAAGGTTTCTTCCTGAGACTCTTCCCTCTCTCTCTCTCTGAAGGGCAGGAACTGGGGAATGGATAAAAGTAAGCAAATTATTTGGTTTATACAAAATTTCTTCGCTTCTTATTTTATTTTTGATAGGGAAAGCTATGCTGCCCCACTCCAAATCGGGTTGATGGGGACTGGGGAGGTTTTTTTTCCCTCTAATGATTTCGAAACCTCATCGTCATCCGCATCATCAACAGAATCGGCATCCGCATCAACATCAACATCAAGAGCAATGCGCTGCTCCGCATTGAGCATTTCAGTATCATCATAATAATAATCAAAATGTTATGAACGGAAAAAAATTCGGGTCGCCTGAACCGGGAATGGCAAGGGGAACAGCAAATAGGGGGGAAGTGAAAGAAAAACGTTGAACATTTGGTAGTGTTAAGGCGTGTTAACTTTGTAAGATATTTCACTGTCAATAAAAATTTTCTACTTCGATAATTTTCCAAATCTGAATTTTAAATTTTTTCCTCGACTATGCGGCATAAACATGCCAGATCCACACAGCAATTTCGTCCGTCTGTCCGTGTTTTTAGATGGCATTTTACATTCCTTCAACGCACTCCTCGGGATCCACTGCAAGGCGTTAAGAAGCTGTGGAGGCGGGCGTGCCAGACAGACAGACGGACGGACGGACAAATAGTACGGGATTGAGTTCATCTTCGCGCTGTGCCTTTCGTTTTCGGGCTGTCGTCTTTTTTGACAATTCATTTCACGCTTTCGCGCCATAAACATAAAAAATAACGAAATTCTAATAGTATTTCGTATTCGTTTTTACATTTTTTTCGCTTTGCTTTGCTTTGGCTGAAATGCTCCCTTTGAAGGATGAAAAATTTGTTTTCGGATTTTCTCTCGCGTTTTTTTATGTACATACTTCTTCTTTTCATTTTTTTTGATGAACAGCGATAAAATTAATAAAGGAAAAAACTGGCGGCCGCGAGAAAGAAAATAAGAAAAATATTTCTCCTCAGAGTCATGACAAAAATAGGAAAAGTTTGACATGATTTGTCATGAATTTGAAATTTTAATTCAATTTGCCGTTTTTTTGTGGGGTGGGGGAGACAGTGAAGATGCTTTATTGTATGCATGTGAAAAGGGTTTTGCGCGCATAAATGATGGGACTTTAAAAGCAAGGCGGATTATGTGGGATAGACTATCAAAGACTAGACATAAGCCCTAAACGTTCTAAATGTCCTTTTGGTATAGTTGTGGTGGTGCCAAAATCATTGGGCCTGCAAGTGATTGATATGTTTAATGAAATTGTTTTCCAACCCCCAACTAAAGCCAACTCAAAATCAATTGAAATATATTAGGATTGAATAGAAACACATTTAAGGGCTAATGAGGGATGTTTAAAATGTTGTCCCCAACAAATCGCCGTCTTCTTATCTCCAAATTCTTTGAATAAAAGTATAATTATAATTTAATTATAATTAATTATAATTAAAAGTATAATTAAATCTCTCATATAAGTACGTTTTAGCATCACTAAGGGTGGTTAGGTATTGCTTATCTCGCGTAAGCTATAAAGATTCCCAAGACCAATAATGTCAATATTACCCTAAGAAAAATCGATTCTGTATTATATGTTCTGGAAACATATTATATTTGGGAAAAATTACTTTTTTCCTATAGGTAGGAAAACAAATTCTGTAGTCGATTTAAATATTTCCCCGTTTTTATACACTACACCACACTGTGGTACAGGGTATTATGACTTTGTGCATTTGTTTGTAACACCTAAAAGGAGAAGAGATAAACCCATTGTTTATTATACCGATCGACTCAGAATCACTTTCTGAGTCGATTTAGCCACGTCCGTCTGTCTGTCCGTCTGTCTGTCCATGTATTCTTGTAATCAAAGTGCAGGTCGTATTTATGGTCCGATTGTGATGAAATTTAGCATAGTGCTCTTTTTTGGCCCAAGGACGATCCCTATTGAAATTGGTTAAAATCGGTTAAGATTTGGATATAGTCCCCATATATATGTTTCACCCGATTTGACATTTAAGCGCTGTAGGAACTGTATTTTAAACCAGATCAGTACGAAATTTGGCAGAGAGAGTTCTCTTATTACATGAATAAACACTGCCAAATTCGGGGAAAATCGGTTCAGATTTAGATATAGTCCCCATATATATGTTTCACCCGATTTGACATGAAAGCGCTGTAGAAACCGTATTTTACATCCGACCTTTACGAAATTCGGCAGAGGAAGTTCTCTTATTACATGAAAAAACACTGCGCTATTCGGGAAAAATCGGTTCAGATTTAGATATAGCCCCCATTTATATGTTCTACCCGATTTAACATTTAAGCGCTGTAGAAATCGTGTTTTATATCCGATCAGTACGAAATTTAACAGAGAGAGTTTTCTTATTACATGTATGAACACTGCCAAATTCGGGGAAAATCGGTTCAGATTTAAACATAGCCCCAATATATATGTTACACCCGATTTAACATGTAAGCACTGTAGAAACCGTGTTTTATATTCGATCAGTACGACAATCGGCAGAGGGAGTTTGCTTATTACATGTATGAACACTGCCAAATTCTTATCGCAATGCCCATTTTCGCATTGGTAGGTAGGTGTAGGGTATTATATAGTCGGCCCCGCCCGACTTTCTGTCTTTTCTTACTGGTTAAAAATAACTTGCATCAAAACTCCGAAAAAAATAACATTGATAAGAGGGATATTCAAACTTTTTTTCCGGTATTTAAATATAAAATACTTGCACCAAAGTATATTTTATTTAAATTTTGATCCCAAACATATTATGCTTCCTGTTTTTTCTCCGTGTATAAAGACTGAATATTTCATTGTCAAATCTTTTACAAATATATTGCTAGACTACTTTAAACTTTAATTTGCCAATATAAAGACAATCCTCGTTTGTTAATACTAAATTCAAATCTTTTCTACATATTACACTATGCAAAATTTTTTTTTTTGTTTCCGAGACCTTAAAACCTTTTTATACGCTACACCACACTGTGGTACAGGGTATTATAACTTTGTGCATTTGTAACACCCAAAAGGAGAAGAAATAGACCCATCGTTTATTATACCGATCGACTTAGAATCACTTTCTGAGTTGATTTAGCTATGTCCGTCTGTCTGTCCGTCTGTCCGTCTGTGCATGTATTCCTGTAATCAAAGTACAGGTCGCAATTATGGTCCGATCTCGACGAAACTTTACACATATCTTTTTTTTGGCCCAAGAACGATCCCTATTGAATTTGGTTAAAATCGGTTCAGATTTAGATATAGCCCCCATATATATGTTAGCCCCGATTTGACATGTAAGCGCTGTAAAAACTTTATTTTATATCCGATCAGTATGAAATTCGGCAGAAAGAGGTTTCTTATTATATGGATGAACACTACTAAATTTGGAAGAAATCGGTTCAGATTTAGATATAGCCCCCATATATATGTTACCCCCGATTTGACCTGTAAGCGCTGTAAAAACTGTATTTTATATCCGATCAGTGCGAAATTCGGCAGAAAGAGGTTTCTTATTACATGAAGGAATACTGCCAAATTTGGAGAAAATCGGTTCAGATTTAGATATAGCTCCCATATATATGTTACCCCCGATTTGACATGTAAGCGCTGTAGAGACTGTATTTTATATCCGATCAGTACGAAATTCGACAGAAGGAGGTCTTTTTACATGAATAAGTATTCATGGAAGATCGGTTCAGATTTACGTTAAAGCTCCATATATATGTTCCTCCTGATTTGGTATCAAACCGCTATAGAAGTTGTATTTTACTTCCGATCATTAAAATTTTCCAGAAAGATGTTTCTCACTTTAGGAACGAATATTGCTTAATTTAGCGATTATCGTTTCAGAATTAGATAATACGTTTCTACCCATTTACCAATTATTATGGCAATGACTCATATCGCATTGTTAGGGAGGTGTAGGGTATTATATAGTCGGCCCCGCCCGACTTTCTGCCTTTCCTTACTGGTTTGTATAGACTAATGCATACCATTTTATGAAACCACAACAAAAAATATTTTATCATCTTTAATTTTTGTTTTAAAATTCCAATTTTCATGAAAGGTTTTTTAGTATTTGGACCATGTTTTTTGAAGTATAATCTCGATAAAGACGGGATACCATTAAAGAAAAGGAATAAGGATCACATTTACAGAAATATCGTTTTTACTGGCGCGAACAAAAATCGAATCGAAAAATATTTTTTTTTACATTTTTTGAAAGCTGGCATCCTAAAGAAAAAAACTCTATGGATTAATGTAGAAATTATGAACAATAATGTACAGTAAGGGATACTCAAAAAATTTGTTTTCATATTTTTTATTCTGTTTGTGAGCTACCAAAAGGGGATTGTTAATAACGCCCATTTTTAAAGGACTATATGTATTGTAAAAGCTTATAATACACAAAATTTTAACTATTTGTATGGACTGGAATCAAAATTATAAGCCGTTAACTATTTGTGCAAAAGGGTCCATTGTGTGGGAGGAACTTTTTGTGCAAAATACTATGTGCGGAATTGTGACCCATTTGTCAACATTTCACTAAATCGTGACCCATTCACCAACATGATCCATCTATGTCCTTTGCCTGAGATATAAAAACAAATTAAAGATCTGTCGGGTAAACCGACTTAAGAATCCCCTCACCGTCAGTCCCAAAAAATATTTATTTATTTTTATAATCTCGACCATAGTATGGGGGTAAATGCATGTTGTCACTCCGTTTGTAACACGCGCCTAATTATTGTGAGATCACATAAAGTATATCGAGGGCTTACATTCAAAAATTCCTATGATTAAAAACACAATTTTTCAGGAGAGCGAAAAAACATTTTTTTCCTTAGTTTCAAGAGTAATTATTATACCCTACACCACACTGTGGTACAGGGTATTATGACTTTGTGCATTTGTTTGTAACACCCAAAAGGAGAAGAGATAGATCCATTGTTTATTACACAGATCGACTTGTAATCACTTTCTGAGTCGATTTAGCTATGTCCGTCTGTCTGTAGATGTATTCTTGTAATCAAAGTACAGGTCGCAATTATGGCCCGATCTTGACCAAACTTTACACATATCTTTTTTTTGGCCCAAGGACGATCCCTATTTCATTTGGTTGAAATCCGTTCAGATTTGGATATAGCCCCATATATATGTTAGCCCCGATTTGACCTGTAAGCGCTGTAAAAACTTTATTTTATATCCGATCAGTATGAAATTCAGGAGAAAGAGGTCTCTTATTATATTAATGAACACTGTTAAATTTGGAAGAAATCGGTTCAGATTTAGATATAGCCCCCATATATACGTTACCCCCGATCTCACATGTAAGCGCCGTAAAATATTTATTTTATAACCGATCAGTGTGAAATTCGGCAGAGAGAGGTTTCTTATTACATGAAGGAATACTGCCAAATTCGGAGAAAATCGGTTCAGATTTAGATATAGCCCCCATATATATGTTACCCCCGATTTTACATGTAAGCGCTGTAAAAAGTGTATTTTTAATGCGATCAGTAAGATATTCGGCAGAGAGAGGTTTCTTATTACATGAATTAATACTGCCAAATTTGAGGGAAATCGGTTGAGATTTAGATATAGCCCACATATATATGTTACCCCCGATTTGACATGTAAGCGCTGTAGAAACTGTATTGTAT
This sequence comes from Eudasyphora cyanicolor, assembly GCA_963930755.1. Taxonomy (NCBI): domain Eukaryota; kingdom Metazoa; phylum Arthropoda; class Insecta; order Diptera; family Muscidae; genus Eudasyphora; species Eudasyphora cyanicolor. The sequence goes on from OZ005734.1 coordinate 69,482,635, forward strand.
ATCCGATCAGTAAAAAAATTGGCAGAAAGAGGTTTCTCATTACGTGAATTAACACTGCCAAATTTGAGGGAAATCGGTTCAGATTTAGATATAGCCCCCATATATGTATATGTTACCACCGATTTGACATGTAAGCGCTGTAGAACTGTATTTAAAAATCCGATCAGTAAAAAAAATTGTCAGAAGAGGTTTCTCATTACATGAATTAACACTGCAAAATTTGAGGGAAATCGGTTCAGATTTAGATATAGCCCCCATATATACGTTATCCCCGATTTCACATGTAAGCGCCGTAAAAAATTTATTTTATAACCGATCAGTGTGAAATTCGGCAGAAAGAGATTTCTTATTACATGAAGGAATACTGCCAAATTCGGAGAAAATCGGTTCAGATTTAGATATAGCCCCCATATATATGTTACCCCCGATTTTACATGTAAGCGCTGTAAAAAGTGTATTTTTAATCCGATCAGTACGAAATTCGACAGAAAGAGATTTCTTATTACATGAATTAATACTACCAAATTTGAGCGAAATCGGTTGAGATTTAGATATATCCCACGTATATGAGGGAAATCGGTTCATATTTAGATATAGCCCCCATATATATGTTACTCCCGATTTGACATGTAAATGCTGTAGAAACTGTATTTTATATCCGATCAGTGCGAAATTCGGCAGAAAGAGGTTTCTTATTACTCGAAGGAATACTGCCAAATTCGGAGAAAATCGGTTCAGATTTAGATATAGCCCCCATATATATGTTACCACCGATTTGACATGTAAACGCTGTAGAGACTGTATTTTATATCCGATCAGTACGAAATTCTACAGAAAGAGGTCTTTTTACATGAATGAGTATTCAGGGAAAATCGGTTCAGATTTATATATAACCTCCATATATATGTTCCTCCTGATTTGGTATCAAAGCGCTAGAAGTTGTACTTTACTTCCGATCATTAATATTTTCCGAAAAGATGTTTCTCAATTTAGGAACAAATATTGCTTAATTTAGCGATTATCGGCTCAGAATTAGATAATATGTTGCTGCCGACTTACCAAATCTGCTTGGACTGACGCTTCAAACGCGGTATGTCATTAAGCGATCTGACATCTCTGTCAAAAGTTATGGCGTTGCCAGATGGGTCCGTCGAATATGGGAGACCCTGTATTCCAAATTATTATCGCAATGACCTTTATCGCATTGTTAGGAAGGTGTAGGGTATTATATAGTCGGCCCCGCCCGACTTTCTGCCTTTCCTTACTGGTTATGTATTGGAAATATTATTGAATTGATCCTTGACTCATCAACACAACCCTCCGTTAAAATATTTGAATACATTTGAGCCAATTCCATCAGGTACTCATCTGTAGCATTTTCGCAGATTTTTGCCTTTTACTAGATTCAGCCAAAGCTATCTTCTATTTCATGTGAAACCACATGTTTATTGCTATCATTATGAAAACTAAAACTCGATGAAACCCATCTTTTGCACTTAGCATAGAGATACCAATATGCTATCGAAACACAAACAAAAATTCGGGGACACGTACGTACGAACGTAAGTACGCGACCCGCGGAAATGCCCATATGTTGTCATATTGTCGCCAGCGATATACTTTATTCATTCTTTACTTATTATTTACATTATGTAAAATTTTCAATATTACATATTAACAAAATGTGAAAATATTATGCAAATTTTGTTGCTACATTTTAAATTTTTGACCAAGTGTTGCATTCCCCATGGAATTTAGGTTACGAAATTCGAAGCATACTGTTAATTATCTGAAACACAGTTCTCATCATCCCTTTCCACAGTGAGAGTGTCTGACTGACATTCGCTAATTGTGTCGTCTATTTGTGGCAGCCATTAAAATCAATTTGTTATCAAATTATTCGATAATTCCTAATCTACCAAATAAAATTGATCCCTTAACATCGATAGAAGGAGAGAAACTTGAGAAAAAAAATTCGAAAGACATCATTTGAACTTCTACGGCATTGCTCGTTATGATTTTTTTTCGTTTTTTTTTTCTTAATGATTTGTGGAGTAGATTTCGAGAATTTTGCGGTTCAAAATCATTTCAGGCGTAGAATATTTCGGTGAACATTAGCATTTAATTTGATTTGCAGAATGTGAGTGTGCGTTGTGTGTATGTATGTATCATTGATGAAATGCTTCTTTTTGGAATTTCTTAAATTGATTTTAAATTATTTGTAGAAATCCATAAAAGATGAATAAAAAGAATAAATGTCTAGCGCGAGAGAGAGACAGATTAGATGAAGAAAACATAAAAACACCACCCACCACTCCAATAACCTTCAGTCGAAAGGTCTAAAGACTGAAGTCTGATTTAAATCATGACGACCTGGTGGTGAAGGAGTGCCCCCATCCTGTCTGGGGAAAAACGGCAATCTTATTGAGGGTTTCTATTTTTGTTCGTTGTTTTTTTTTTGCTATAGGTCTGTATCTTCTTTGTCTGTTATCAGTCAATAGAAATATATCTCAGAAATGATGATTGCTCACATTTCCCAGCCGGATTTTTACATATTTTCTGCTCATCACTGGTTTTTGAACATTTTCTACTCGTCTTTTTTTTCTCCGAATCGTCTTATCATTAAAAGTCATTTTATCTGAGATTGCTTTTTTATTTCGTGGCACTTTGTTGAATGTACTTTTTTTTTTTGTGGAATTCATTCTATTTACTGTTTTTTGTTGTTGCTTCAATTTGTTTGTAATTGTCTACCACGAAACAGAGAAAATAATTTGTTGAAATCGAAAACGTAAAAGGTATTATTTCAGAGTCAATTATGCATACAATTCGTAGCTGTCGTTGGATGTAGGAGCAATCGTTGTGGGAATTGTGGGTTGTTCATTTTTATTGATTTGAATCACATTGAATTTAAAGATGTTTTTTCTATAAATTTTTAGGAGTGGATTTTTAACATCTTCGTTGTGAAATTAAGAGAGATTTTTGTGGATTTTTGCTTTTCGAAGACAAAGATTGGGTAGAGTAGTATTATGATACACTACACCCATTTAGTTTACAACATGTTTTTAGTTTAATTGCTTCAATTTGCATGAAGAGCTGCCGGGTCCGGCTCCCGATAGTGTCGACACAGGCCCATTTCTTCACCAGTTAATCGATTGAAACGCAAATTGTCATGCTTGTAGAATAGGTATTAGAGAATTAAATTTTTAATGTGTAATATTTGTATGTGTTTTCAATTATATATTGTTTGTTGATTTTATTTTTCAAATATTTTTTCTTTGTAATTTTGCGAAGATTTTCAGTTTTTATAATGTATTTTCTGATCCTATGTCGTACAATATTTAAGGAAAAAAAATAGATCGATTCTGAGATATCGCAATTTATATTTTTGATTCCGCGAAAAGTGACCGAAAAATAAATATAAAAATAAAATTAGTATTTTTTATGAAAAGTACGCGGCAAATGCTTTAAGAAACCATATTTTCTATTTTCAATGTCTTATGCCTAAAATTAACTTGAAATCCCATTACAGAGGCAAAAAATCGATTTTTCCGAACTTTGACCGCGCCCCCTGCCTCAAATTTTTATTTAAATTTTTATCCCTACACCATACGGTGGTACAGGGTATTATAAGTTTGTTCCACGGCATATGTTCGTAACACCTGAAAATAACACAGCTAGACCCACCTTAAAGTATACCGAACGACTCAGAATCACTAGCTGAGTCGATTTAACGATGTCTGTCCGTCCGTCCGTCCGTCCGTCTGTCCATGTAAAGTTGTTCGTCGACTACAGGTCGCAATTTCACTCCGATCGTTCTGAAATTTTGCAGTTTAGAGTATTTCGCGGCTGTTAAGATCGCTACCGAATTTGAAGAAAATCGGTTAAGATTTAGCTATAGCTCCCATATATATGTTTCGTCCGATTTGGCCCTTTAGTCCTATAGAAGCTGTATTTTACATCCGATCGTTTTGAAATTTAGAATGGTAGAGTTTCTTGATCCATGAACCAACATTGCCGAATTTGAAGAAAATCGGTTAAGATTTAGCTATAGCTCCCATATATATGTTTCGTCCGATTTTGCTCTTTAGTCCTGTAGAAGCTGTATTTTACATCCAATCATTTTGAAATTTAGAATTGTAGAGCTTCTTGATCCATGAACGAACACTACCGAATTTGAAGAAAATCGGTTAAGATTTAGCTATAGCTCCCATATATATGTTTCGTCCGATTTGGCCATTTAGTCCTATAAAAGCTGTATTTTACATCCAATCGTTGTGAAATTTAGAATGGTAGAGTTTCTTGATCCATGAACCAACATTGCCGAATTTGAAGAAAATCGGTTAAGATTTAGCTATAGCTCCCATATATATGTTTCGTCCGATTTTGCTCTTTAGTCCTGAAGAAGCTGTATTTTACATCCAATCGTTTTGAAATTTAGAATGGTAGAGTTTCTTGATCCATGAACCAACATTGCCGAATTTGAAGAAAATCGGTTAAGATTTAGCTATAGCTCCCATATATATGTTTCGTCCGATTTTGCTCTTTAGTCCTGTAGAAGCTGTATTTTACATCCAATCATTTTGAAATTTAGAATTGTAGAGTTTCTTGATCCATGAACGAACACTACCGAATTTGAAGAAAATCGGTTAAGATTTAGCTATAGCTCCCATATATATGTTTCGTCCGATTTGGCCATTTAGTCCTATAAAAGCTGTATTTTACATCCAATCGTTGTGAAATTTAGAATGGTAGAGTTTCTTGATCCATGAACCAACATTGCCGAATTTGAAGAAAATCGGTTAAGATTTAGCTATAGCTCCCATATATATGTTTAGTCCGATTTGGCCCTTAAGTTCTATAGAAGATGTATTTTACATCCAATCGTTTTGAAATTTAGAATGGTAGAGTTTCTTGATCCATGAACCAACACTGACGAATTTGATTTAACCGAATTTCGGTTAAGATTTAGCTATAGCTCCCATATATATGTTTCGTCCGATTTGGCCCTTTAGTCCTATAATAGCTGTATTTTACATCCAATCGTTTTGAAATTTAGAATGGTAGAGTTTCTTGATCCATGAACCAACATTGCCGAATTTGAAGAAAATCGGTTAAGATTTAGCTATAGCTCCCATATATATGTTTCCTCCGATTTGGCCTTTTAGTTCTATAGAAGCTATATTTTACATCCAATCGTTTTGAAATTTAGAATGGTAGAGTTTCTTGATGCATGAACCAACATTGCCGAATTTGAAGAAAATCGGTAAAGATTTAGCTATAGCTCCCATATATATGTTTCATCCGATTTGGCTCTTTAGATCCAATCGTTTTTATACCCTACACCACACTGTGGTACATTTACATGAATGAGTATTCAGGGAAAATCGGTTCAGATTTATATATAACCTCCATATATATGTTCCTCCTGATTTGGTATCAAAGCGCTAGAAGTTGTACTTTACTTCCGATCATTAATATTTTCCGAAAAGATGTTTCTCAATTTAGGAACAAATATTGCTTAATTTAGCGATTATCGGCTCAGAATTAGATAATATGTTGCTGCCGACTTACCAAATCTGCTTGGACTGACGCTTCAAACGCGGTATGTCATTAAGCGATCTGACATCTCTGTCAAAAGTTATGGCGTTGCCAGATGGGTCCGTCGAATATGGGAGACCCTGTATTCCAAATTATTATCGCAATGACCTTTATCGCATTGTTAGGAAGGTGTAGGGTATTATATAGTCGGCCCCGCCCGACTTTCTGCCTTTCCTTACTGGTTATGTATTGGAAATATTATTGAATTGATCCTTGACTCATCAACACAACCCTCCGTTAAAATATTTGAATACATTTGAGCCAATTCCATCAGGTACTCATCTGTAGCATTTTCGCAGATTTTTGCCTTTTACTAGATTCAGCCAAAGCTATCTTCTATTTCATGTGAAACCACATGTTTATTGCTATCATTATGAAAACTAAAACTCGATGAAACCCATCTTTTGCACTTAGCATAGAGATACCAATATGCTATCGAAACACAAACAAAAATTCGGGGACACGTACGTACGAACGTAAGTACGCGACCCGCGGAAATGCCCATATGTTGTCATATTGTCGCCAGCGATATACTTTATTCATTCTTTACTTATTATTTACATTATGTAAAATTTTCAATATTACATATTAACAAAATGTGAAAATATTATGCAAATTTTGTTGCTACATTTTAAATTTTTGACCAAGTGTTGCATTCCCCATGGAATTTAGGTTACGAAATTCGAAGCATACTGTTAATTATCTGAAACACAGTTCTCATCATCCCTTTCCACAGTGAGAGTGTCTGACTGACATTCGCTAATTGTGTCGTCTATTTGTGGCAGCCATTAAAATCAATTTGTTATCAAATTATTCGATAATTCCTAATCTACCAAATAAAATTGATCCCTTAACATCGATAGAAGGAGAGAAACTTGAGAAAAAAAATTCGAAAGACATCATTTGAACTTCTACGGCATTGCTCGTTATGATTTTTTTTCGTTTTTTTTTTCTTAATGATTTGTGGAGTAGATTTCGAGAATTTTGCGGTTCAAAATCATTTCAGGCGTAGAATATTTCGGTGAACATTAGCATTTAATTTGATTTGCAGAATGTGAGTGTGCGTTGTGTGTATGTATGTATCATTGATGAAATGCTTCTTTTTGGAATTTCTTAAATTGATTTTAAATTATTTGTAGAAATCCATAAAAGATGAATAAAAAGAATAAATGTCTAGCGCGAGAGAGAGACAGATTAGATGAAGAAAACATAAAAACACCACCCACCACTCCAATAACCTTCAGTCGAAAGGTCTAAAGACTGAAGTCTGATTTAAATCATGACGACCTGGTGGTGAAGGAGTGCCCCCATCCTGTCTGGGGAAAAACGGCAATCTTATTGAGGGTTTCTATTTTTGTTCGTTGTTTTTTTTTTGCTATAGGTCTGTATCTTCTTTGTCTGTTATCAGTCAATAGAAATATATCTCAGAAATGATGATTGCTCACATTTCCCAGCCGGATTTTTACATATTTTCTGCTCATCACTGGTTTTTGAACATTTTCTACTCGTCTTTTTTTTCTCCGAATCGTCTTATCATTAAAAGTCATTTTATCTGAGATTGCTTTTTTATTTCGTGGCACTTTGTTGAATGTACTTTTTTTTTTTGTGGAATTCATTCTATTTACTGTTTTTTGTTGTTGCTTCAATTTGTTTGTAATTGTCTACCACGAAACAGAGAAAATAATTTGTTGAAATCGAAAACGTAAAAGGTATTATTTCAGAGTCAATTATGCATACAATTCGTAGCTGTCGTTGGATGTAGGAGCAATCGTTGTGGGAATTGTGGGTTGTTCATTTTTATTGATTTGAATCACATTGAATTTAAAGATGTTTTTTCTATAAATTTTTAGGAGTGGATTTTTAACATCTTCGTTGTGAAATTAAGAGAGATTTTTGTGGATTTTTGCTTTTCGAAGACAAAGATTGGGTAGAGTAGTATTATGATACACTACACCCATTTAGTTTACAACATGTTTTTAGTTTAATTGCTTCAATTTGCATGAAGAGCTGCCGGGTCCGGCTCCCGATAGTGTCGACACAGGCCCATTTCTTCACCAGTTAATCGATTGAAACGCAAATTGTCATGCTTGTAGAATAGGTATTAGAGAATTAAATTTTTAATGTGTAATATTTGTATGTGTTTTCAATTATATATTGTTTGTTGATTTTATTTTTCAAATATTTTTTCTTTGTAATTTTGCGAAGATTTTCAGTTTTTATAATGTATTTTCTGATCCTATGTCGTACAATATTTAAGGAAAAAAAATAGATCGATTCTGAGATATCGCAATTTATATTTTTGATTCCGCGAAAAGTGACCGAAAAATAAATATAAAAATAAAATTAGTATTTTTTATGAAAAGTACGCGGCAAATGCTTTAAGAAACCATATTTTCTATTTTCAATGTCTTATGCCTAAAATTAACTTGAAATCCCATTACAGAGGCAAAAAATCGATTTTTCCGAACTTTGACCGCGCCCCCTGCCTCAAATTTTTATTTAAATTTTTATCCCTACACCATACGGTGGTACAGGGTATTATAAGTTTGTTCCACGGCATATGTTCGTAACACCTGAAAATAACACAGCTAGACCCACCTTAAAGTATACCGAACGACTCAGAATCACTAGCTGAGTCGATTTAACGATGTCTGTCCGTCCGTCCGTCCGTCCGTCTGTCCATGTAAAGTTGTTCGTCGACTACAGGTCGCAATTTCACTCCGATCGTTCTGAAATTTTGCAGTTTAGAGTATTTCGCGGCTGTTAAGATCGCTACCGAATTTGAAGAAAATCGGTTAAGATTTAGCTATAGCTCCCATATATATGTTTCGTCCGATTTGGCCCTTTAGTCCTATAGAAGCTGTATTTTACATCCGATCGTTTTGAAATTTAGAATGGTAGAGTTTCTTGATCCATGAACCAACATTGCCGAATTTGAAGAAAATCGGTTAAGATTTAGCTATAGCTCCCATATATATGTTTCGTCCGATTTTGCTCTTTAGTCCTGTAGAAGCTGTATTTTACATCCAATCATTTTGAAATTTAGAATTGTAGAGCTTCTTGATCCATGAACGAACACTACCGAATTTGAAGAAAATCGGTTAAGATTTAGCTATAGCTCCCATATATATGTTTCGTCCGATTTGGCCATTTAGTCCTATAAAAGCTGTATTTTACATCCAATCGTTGTGAAATTTAGAATGGTAGAGTTTCTTGATCCATGAACCAACATTGCCGAATTTGAAGAAAATCGGTTAAGATTTAGCTATAGCTCCCATATATATGTTTCGTCCGATTTTGCTCTTTAGTCCTGAAGAAGCTGTATTTTACATCCAATCGTTTTGAAATTTAGAATGGTAGAGTTTCTTGATCCATGAACCAACATTGCCGAATTTGAAGAAAATCGGTTAAGATTTAGCTATAGCTCCCATATATATGTTTCGTCCGATTTTGCTCTTTAGTCCTGTAGAAGCTGTATTTTACATCCAATCATTTTGAAATTTAGAATTGTAGAGTTTCTTGATCCATGAACGAACACTACCGAATTTGAAGAAAATCGGTTAAGATTTAGCTATAGCTCCCATATATATGTTTCGTCCGATTTGGCCATTTAGTCCTATAAAAGCTGTATTTTACATCCAATCGTTGTGAAATTTAGAATGGTAGAGTTTCTTGATCCATGAACCAACATTGCCGAATTTGAAGAAAATCGGTTAAGATTTAGCTATAGCTCCCATATATATGTTTAGTCCGATTTGGCCCTTAAGTTCTATAGAAGATGTATTTTACATCCAATCGTTTTGAAATTTAGAATGGTAGAGTTTCTTGATCCATGAACCAACACTGACGAATTTGATTTAACCGAATTTCGGTTAAGATTTAGCTATAGCTCCCATATATATGTTTCGTCCGATTTGGCCCTTTAGTCCTATAATAGCTGTATTTTACATCCAATCGTTTTGAAATTTAGAATGGTAGAGTTTCTTGATCCATGAACCAACATTGCCGAATTTGAAGAAAATCGGTTAAGATTTAGCTATAGCTCCCATATATATGTTTCCTCCGATTTGGCCTTTTAGTTCTATAGAAGCTATATTTTACATCCAATCGTTTTGAAATTTAGAATGGTAGAGTTTCTTGATGCATGAACCAACATTGCCGAATTTGAAGAAAATCGGTAAAGATTTAGCTATAGCTCCCATATATATGTTTCATCCGATTTGGCTCTTTAGATCCAATCGTTTTTATACCCTACACCACACTGTGGTACAGGGTATTATTTAAGTATGAAATGTCCCAAAAGTAAATTTATGTAAACAATTTATACATGAATTACAAAATTTATATATCAGAGTTATTCAATATTACGAGAGTGGTGTAGGGTATTATATAGTCGGCACCGCCCGTCTTTAGCCTTTCCTTACTGGTTTAATATTGTAAGTCATTACTCTCACATACTAGGGCAACATTTTCTGAGAATTTGAGAAAGATCTAATTTTTGGCCTGTGACACTTGAGAAAGACCTACCCATATATGGTAACTATACGATATATCTCTTAGAATTAAAAATTGTAATAAAACGACCTAAGTAAAGTAAAAAAAAAATTATGAACCGGGCGAAAAGTTACACTCGCTTAAACATTTTGTTCGATGTCCGAGGTGGCCAACTTTAAGGCCCTGTAACTGCTCCCATGTTTACCATAGGGGCCCAAATTCAAAACTTGACTTTTCTAATACCTATTCTATAAGCATTCCAAATAATGTTGCAATCGGTTGATTGGTTAAGAAACTGCCGAAATATTTCCATTTTTATACCCTCCACCATAGGATGGGGGGTATATTCCTTTTGTCAATGCGTTTGTAACACCTCTAAATATTGATCTGAGAACCCACAATTATATATATTCTTAACCGTCGTGAAATTCTAAGACGATTTAAACATGCCCGTCCGTCCGTCCAGTCCGTAATAATAGAGCTAGGTTGATCAAATTTGATAGAAATACTTTTTATAGTTGCAGGTTGTTGTGATTGCCATATATACCATATTTTCAAAGCAATTTAGCCGACACTTTGCAGTTTGTATTCTATTTGCGCAAAAATTCATCACAGCAAAAATTTTACAAATCAGTTCATATTTTGTTATAGTCAACCTACAGAGGCCGTTCCAAAATATACGTATTTAAGCCATAAATACCACATTTTCTAAGCATTTTAACTGAATTTTTGCAGTTTGTATTTAATTTAGACAATAATTCATCGCAGTAAAATTTTTTTAAATCAATTCATATTTTGTTATAGTCCATCTATAGATGTCGCTTTGGCATTTCTATTTTGGCAAGAATTAATCTCAATACAATTTATACAAATATAATTTTATTTTGTTATACGAGTAGATGTACCACACACTCATTTTTCAGGTGAAGGGTTTGCCTAATAAATTTGCGGCCACACATTTTTAAGGTAAAGAGTTTGTCTAAAGAATTTGAATTTTAACTTGTTGTATTTCCTCCCACTGTGCAGAGCCGCCAGAAACTAATCCGGTTCAGTGACATGCGCTCTGCTTTGAAGATGATTGTTGAGATCTGACCGGATGCTGCACTGGCTGTTGTCAACAAAGAGTATATCCCGTCTCGGCCCAGGGCATATGTTTGGACTTCGGCTATACCATCTGTTGCGGAATCCATCATTAAGATTTTAAAGGTCTGGAAGCCAGGTCTTCCAACTGGTAACTGAAAGGTTGGTCGGTTAGATTAGGCAGATAAGACTCGAAGGCGCGAAGTATTTATACTGAAAGCTAAATCTCTGTCCCATCTCGTCAAGGGACAGTGTCATAAGGGTTAATCGAAATCCGGCTAAAGGTGAACAAGAGCGATAAGGGACATGTTTGGAAATATACTCTACCAGATAACACAGGTTCATTATCTGACGATGAACCCCCATCTTCGCAAGTGTCAGGGCTGCATCTGGCGTAGCCTAGCATCTCCTCCTTTTCACATGATTTTGGAAGTGCAGAGAGCTCTTCATCGCGGGATCGAAAGAATCCAGTGGGCCTGAAATCTGTGAGGATGAGCTTCTAACGGGCACAGACGAAGAGGCAAGATATACAAATTGTTGCGAAACCTGAGAATGGTCCGGCTTCTAGAGATACATTTCCACCACTCTAATTGAAATAGGAGCTAAGTTTAAGGGACTACATAAGTTCCACCTAAAATGGGAAAAGACGCGATGACGGGGCATTTTTTTTTTTTTGAATCGAAATAACCATATGTCTGCATTAGCCCCTTAGAAGCCCTCCTGCAGCAAGGAGGGGCAGACTTGGTCCTACTTCAGGAACCATAGTTAAGAATATGGTTCGTGGGCTTAGGACACCAGGATTTAGCTTGTTTTAGTGTACAGGTAATGTAATACGTAGATTTTGTATACTTTCCAAGAACAATTTACCAATTTAGACAAAGTTTTTACAAATTATTTTGTGAGATAACCGCACGATTTATTGATTTATATAAATAGTATATTTTGTGAGGAAAAAAACGGATCCGGTCTCTTAAAAATCCGTTTGTAATTGACTGAGTTATTAAAGTTTCATTAAAACTACATCGTTACATAAAAAAAACCAGTAAGGAAAGGCAGAAAGTCGGGCGGGGTCGACTATATAATACCCTACACCTAACTAACAATGCGATTTTATATAATTCTGAACCGATAATCGCTAAATTAAGCAATATTCGTTCCTAAATTGAGAAACATATTTCTGGAAAATTTTAATGATCGGAAGTAAAGTACAACTTCTATAGCGCTTTGATACCAAATCAGGAGGAACATATATACGGATGTTATATATAAATCTGAACCGATTTTCCCTGAATACTCATTCATGTAAAAAGACATCTTTCTGTCGAATTTCGTACTGATGGGATATAAAATACAGTCTCTATAGCGGGGGTAACGTATATATGGGAGCTATATTTAAATCTGAACCGATTTCTTCCAAAATTAACAGTGTTCATTCAAATAATAGGAAACCTCTTTCTGCCGAATTTCATACTGATATAAAATACAGATTTTACAGCGCTTACATGTCAAATCGGGGGTAACGTATATATGGGAGCTATATCTAAATATGAACCGATTTCTTTCAAATTTAACAGTGTTCATTCATATTATAAGAAACTTCTTTCTGCCGAATTGCATACTGATCGGATATAAAGTAACATTTTTACAGCGCTTACACTTCAAATCGGGGGTAACGTATATATGGGGGCTATATCTAAATCTGAACCGATTTCTTCCAAATTTAACAGGGTTCATTCATATAATAAGAAACCTCTTTCTGCCGAATTTCAGACTGATCGGATATAAAATAAAGTTTTTACAGTCAAATCTGTGGTAACATATATATGGGGGCTATATCTAAATCTGAACCAATTTTAACCAAATTCAGTAGGGATCGTCCTTGGGCCAAATAAAATATATGTGTAAAGTTTCGTCGAGATCGGACCATAATTGCGACCTGTACTTTGATTACAAGAATACATGCACAGACAGACGGACAGACAGACAGACGGACATAGCTAAATCAACTCACAAAGTGATTCTAAGTCGATCGGTATAATAAACAATGGGTCTATTTCTTCTCCTTTTGGGTGTTACAAACAAATGCACAAAGTTATAATATCCTGTACCACAGTGTGGTGTAGGATATAATGAAAATCTCTACATAATTCTGAAAATCGCTCTACAAAACAAAATAATCAACATTGCTAAAAACAGACAGAAGGTAAGGCACCACTCGCCGAGAATTTATGCACATAGATTTCGGATTGGAAGGTCTTGACGTTCATAGATATATTAGCTTCTGCATGAATGAGGAATTTAAATTGTGGATAATTTAAAATTATCGATGGTATGCATCAAATGATGATGCATACTATCGGAGGAATACAGAAAACTGGTGGAACGAGTCAGTGCAACTCTGGATCGGGACAGCAGCATGTCCCAAACTAAGGCCAAGGAGCAAACAATTACCACCATGCTGTTTGCATCAATTAGTTGTGCTGAAGAAGTGCTGCAGAAAACTCTTTAACAAGGCAAAGACCACGACAGCCCATGTATGAAAGAATTCAAGATTTAAAAAAAAGTTGAGTAAGGCTCAAAATAAATTCTGGATAGATTTCTGCAATGCCGTAGAAAGCTCATCCGAAGCCTTAAAGTTATGGAAAATTTTAGCCTAAACAACCTGTACTATTGGGTACGTCATGAAAGATGATGGACTACGTGCAGTGAGGAATCGCTGACAGTGTTCCTGGATACACATTTCCCGGGGAACTCTGAAGACACAAATCAATACTTCATTTGGGGATTCCTTTGAAATCCAGTCATCAGAGGTCGCAAGCGAGATTGTAACCGGGTGTAGTATTATATGGACTATCAAAAACTATAAATCTTTTAAGTCGCCAGAAGTATCTACGGCAGAACTACCAACAGTTGCACCTGTCTCCTGTCTCCTTAGGGGAATTGAAGTTCCCTTCTCTGAAGGCGCAAAACACTTATGGTGATTTCTTTTCTGCAAAAAAGTGCAACATTTTCTTTGCCCTTTTCCCGTAAACTGGAACTTTATACAACATTTTGGAATTTTTAAATAGGAGCTAAGTTTAATCGATTAACCACATCAGTTCCTAAAAAGTGCAAATATGTATATTCCAGAATTTCGCTTCGACGGAGCAACATTTTTCCAGAAACGAAATCTCCATTAGTCATTTTACTAGACAGGAAGTTAAACTACAACCTCAACATTCTGGAAAGAGCAAAAAATGCTGTGCTAACGCATTATACCTGTAAAGGGGTAATAGGAAAATGGCTGAAATCGCATATAATTCATTGGTTGTGAACGACAGTAGTCAGACTGAAAATGCTGCAATACATTGTCGTCTGATGGACGACAATGTCGTGCATCTTGAAAATCCCAACTTCTACGCGATACTCAACAAAGTTCAGGGAATGAGTGATATATGTATCACTGGTGCATTGAGAAGGACACAAACTGAGACACTAAATGTTATACTATTAATGTCTCTAAATATTATATCAATACAATATGCCGCATCTATCGCTGTTAGACTTAGGGGATTGTTACTCCGGTCAGGAAATAGCTGATTTTTTGGGCATTGTAGATTACACTATATCTGAATCACTTTTCGACAAGAAGTATCTCTCTCTTATAACTGATAAATCAGAATGAAATGGTTGTACACCAGGACATATGAGATTCGTTAACTGCTATACAGACTGATCCAAACTCAAAAACCAAATGTGCTTTGGTGTCTTTTCTGAGGAACTTGGGCTGTCAGGTCAAGGTAGTGTTTACCAGGCATAAATCTTATCTATTAGAGAGCAGAATGTCTGAAAAATACTGTTATGGCTAAAGCCGGTATCAACATTTTATCTGATAGCCAGGCTGCTATAAAGTGCCTGGTAATTGAATTTTTGAATTCAAAACCAGTAAGGAAAGGCAGAAAGTCGGGCGGGGCCGACTATATAATACCCTACACCCCCCTAACAATGCGATAAAGGTCATTGTGATAATAATTTGGAATAATTGGTAAGTAGGCAGGAACATATTATCTAATTCTGAGCCGATAATCGCTAAATTAAGCAATATTCGTTCCTAAATTGAGAAACATCTTTCCGGAAAATAATAATGATCGGAAGTAAAGTACAACTTCTATAGCGCGTTGATACTAAATCAGGAGGAACATATATATGGAGGTTATATATAAATCTGAACCGATTTTCCCTGAATACTCATTCATGTAAAAAGACCTCTTTCTGTAGAATTTCGTACTGATCGGATATAAAATACAGTTTCTACAGCGCATACATGTCAAATCGGGGGTAACATATATATGTGGGCTACATCTAAATCTCAACCGATTTCCCCCAAATTTGGTAGTATTAATTCATGTAATAAGAAACCTCTTTCTGCCGAATTTCGTACTGATCGGATTAAGAATACACTTTTTACAGCGCTTACATGTAAAATCGGGGGGGGGGCTATATCTAAATCTGAATCGATTTTCTCCGAATTTGGCAGTATTCCTTCATGTAATAAGAAACCTCTTTCTGCCGAATTTCGTACTGATCGGATTAAGAATACACTTTTTACAGCGCTTACATGTAAAATCGGGGGTAACATATATATGGGGGCTATATTTAAATCTGAATCGATTTTCTCCGAATTTGGCAGTATTCCTTCATGTAATAAGAAACCTCTTTCTGCCGAATTTTACACTGATCGGTTATAAAATACATTTTTTACGGCGCTTACATGTGAAATCGGGGGTAACGTATATAAGGGGACGATATCTAAATCTGAACCGATTTCTTCCAAATTTAACAGTGTTCATTCATATAATAAGAGACCTCTTTCTGCTGAATTTCTAATCGGATATAAAATAAAGTCTTTACAGCGCTTACATGTCAAATCGGGGGTAACATATATATGGGGGCTATATCCAAATCTGAACCGATTTTAACCAAATTTAATAGGGATCGTCCTTGGGCCAAAAAAAAGATATGTGTAAAGTTTCGTCAAGATCGGGCCATAATTGCGACCTGTACTTTGATTACAAGAATACATCTACAGACGGACAGACAGACGGACATAGCTAAATCGACTCAGAAAGTGATTACAAGTCGATCGGTATAATAAACAATGGACCTATCTCTTCTCCTTTTGGGTGTTACAAACAAATGCACAAAGTCATAATACCCTGTACCACAGTGTGGTGTAGGGTATAAACACATCTCTTAATGAGATGGCTAAACAGTTAAATCTTCACCTGATTTTGGTGCCAGGCCGCATGAATATACCTGGGGACTGCAAGGCAGATGTACTGGCAAGACTAGGAACTACCTGACACGCTACAGTGAAACTGAAATAGGTTAACATGCTTCTAGCGACCTGTAGGAACTGCATACATTCCAGGCTGATGTGGACCTGACTAAACTTAAAACGCAGACACGATAAGTGGGATGTCGAGACCGGACATCCCACTTAACGTGTCTGTCATGACGGGTCGCTGTCGTATTGGACGACACGCAGTGAGATTGAAGGTCTTGCGAAATGACTTCTGTATAAGCTGCGGATACGAAGGGGAGGACAAATCAACATAAGGCTCTTATTGAGAGATAGTAGTTAGGAACTGTACACATTCCAGGTTGATGTGGCCCTAACTAAACTCAAAACGCACCGAAGTCGTTATCGAGACCGGACATCCCACTAATCGTTTCGGTCATGACGGGTCTCTGTCGTATTAGGCGACACGCAGAGGGATTGAAGGTCTTGCGAAATTACTTCTGTAGAAACTGCAATCAAATTGGTGCAACGCGAAGGTTTGGAAAAACATCTCTGTTGTAGCCCTATGGACCACATAGTGTCAGTGATAATGCCATAAATGCTGTAATTCTGTATGTACTCGTAGGTAAGTGTATAATGTTGTTTGCAAATTCTTTTTGATTATCGCTTTTAAATTTTGCGACTTAAAATTTCTCTTCACAATTTTGAGAATTTTAGTTTTTATTAGTTATATTATATTTTTTGACCAGTAATTCAAAGCAATGAATAACTGAAATTGGGATATTTATAATAATAAATATTCAAGTCATATATTTTTAATAACTGAGTATTGAAATACGCAAAAGAAATACTTATTAAAAAATGGCGAATAAAAAGCTTATTTATATCATTAATTTTATTGAAAATGAATAAAATAACAAATGTATGAATGTTGCCAATTCCGGGACTCAAATAAATTCCATTACTCCTCTCGGCCTATAACTTTAATCGAGGAAACGGTGTGTGAATTATGGGTTTCGCCTGAATTCCATAAACTATGTCCCCGCAATTATTTGCCTATGGCCATTTTACAAATTATTGTTGAACCTCTACTCTGCCTACCGTCTACCATTAACGCCTTCCCCCCAAAAATATGCTACATTTTGGCGTCTGGCAATAAATCCCCAAAAGTATACACTATATTTGTAATTTATCAAAGTACCAAAGCTAAAGTATGCAGAGGACCAGCTCTCAGAGCGTTGAAAATACAAGTAAAATAGCAATCAAATGTAAAAGAAAGACGAACGATAAGCAAAAAAATAAAAAGAAAAAACACGTGCAAAAGTATGCGACGAATTTTAATTTATTGAACCAAACCCAAAAAGTAGGCACTATTTTCTGTTCTTATATTTTTTTTTTGGTGATTTATATCGATATTCCGCAAAAGCTTTAGGTAATTTAATGACTTTGTATTATGTATTTGTTTGCTGCTCGGAGCAGCATGACATTTTCTTTTTTGTTTTTCCTCACGATGTTGTTGTTGCTGTTGTTTTGTTTTCTTAACGCCAGTTTGACAACAAAAAACAATTTAGAAAAATAAAGAAAATAAATTGAAATCAAAAGGTAAGCGAATGGAATTTTCTTGAAAAGTTGAAAAATAAATTCTTTGGATTTTGTTATGGTTCTTTTGGTTGTTTCTGCCGCTGTTGTTGTTGTTATTGTTGTTTTAAAACTAAACGTGTAAACGCTCAACTACAATAATTCATTTACAGTTAAGTAACTTTGTTTTCTCACAAAAGTATGCACGGACGGATGGACAGATGGACTCATGGCTGGTCCTGCTGCCACCTTACAAACTTCTCCTCCTTCTCATGCTCCAACAAATGACATTACCAAAACATCAGCTCTGTTCGAAGGTAACATACGTTTCCTGATGTTTTCCTTTCCCAGATTATTTGCCATATCTGTTAGCCCTTACACTGCTTACCTCACTCACCCCCCCACAAAAAAAGGTGTTTCAACACCCTTCCACCCCTCCTCGGCGAATAAAAACATTTATCCCGGATTTTATTTTGGTGCTTCTCCTGCAGCTCCTCCCTCGCACTTCCACCTTCCTATCCTTACCTTACCTTTCCTCTACGAGTTTTTCTCTGTTTTTAAGGGGGTAATAAAAACAAACTTGAAAAATATATATTTTTTGTTTTGTTAGGAGCAAAGAAAAACTTTCCTTTTGGACATTTTCTCCGTCATCGTTTTATTTTGTTGTCCAGTTTTTGTTATTCTTACCCGGACGGATCTTTTTATTCGCTGCCTCGCCGGACTAAGATTAATACGACATCTTTTACCTGTTTTGTATGTTCAACGACATCTCACATTTTACTCGCAAAAGGGCTGGTGAGACGATATAATGGTCCTATAGTAGTGCGGGGGTCGAGGCGGTTTGTTAGGTAATAACATAATATTTGAATAT
The DNA here is from genome assembly GCA_963930755.1 of Eudasyphora cyanicolor. Taxonomy (NCBI): domain Eukaryota; kingdom Metazoa; phylum Arthropoda; class Insecta; order Diptera; family Muscidae; genus Eudasyphora; species Eudasyphora cyanicolor. The sequence goes on from OZ005734.1 coordinate 69,501,537, forward strand.
TTATCTACTTAACTTTTATTGTTTTCAGCTCACCCCAAACGTTTAAGTTACATTCTTTGCCATAGGGGGTGGCAAAGGGGAGGGAAGGGATTTGATAAAATATTATAGGCTTGAAAATTGCTACCATTTCTTAATAGAAATATTTACCTCGTTTTATTTCTACAGAGTGCCGAGGGGTTTGAAGAAAGTTTGGAGGTCTTGAATCAAAATGCAGCTGTCAGGTGCCGATTTCTATAATTCTGAAGATAATACCGATCATGTCTAAAGATGTTGGTTACAAAAAAAGTTATAGCTACACAAGGTAGTGCAGAAGATTCTGTCTAGCAGTTAGAAAAAGGCCCTGAGAGACAAAGTAATAGGAACTCCGACGATCAGATTATCTTTAAGAAAATGGACGCCGAACGGAAATAAGGAGAAACCGTATTTTATATCCGATCAGTACGAAATTCGGTAGCGAGAGTTTTCTTATTACTTGTATGAACATTGTATAATAATGAAAGATTCAATAACAAAAGTAATGAATTGGAAAAATAAAGTATGAACACTGCCAAATTCTTATCGCAATTCCCCTTTTCGCATTGTTAGGGAGGTTTAGGGTATTATATATAGTGGCTCCGTCCGACTTTATGTCTTTCCTTACTGTTATTTTAAATATTAGTTTGCTTAATGAAAAAGGATCGTTTCATGATTTGCTGCATATCCAAATATGTTTCCAGTAATAGAATTGAATGCTATCCATGGTGGAGGGTATATAAGATTCGGCATTGCCGAACTTAACCCTTTTACTTGTTTTTAATTCGTTTAGAAACAATTGTTTATTTAATTTTTCAAAGTGACATGTTTTTGTCTTACTGAGAGTTGAACTTGGGTCTCCTAGCGCTGCAAAGTTCCGCACAGGGCAAAAAAACTAGTTTGAATTATTGCTGTACTGAGATATGTAAGAAGACTTTAGCGTATGAGTACTTTTTAGCTAACTTGTGAAAAATTGGGTCTTATTCAATGCTTTGAATGCCCTCTTCATCTAGGAATGAATAAATTAGAGTGTCAGGGTTCGAATAAATAAATTGAAAGTCCGGGTTCGAATCCCGCAGTCACAGGAGCTAAGAGATATTTGGTCAATCAAACGGATGGTAGGAGAACCAGACTTAGCTGGAAAAGGCTACGTAAAGTAGAGCGTATAGTATATTGAATTTGGAAATGACAAGTCGTAAAGATAGACCACAAAAGATCTATTTGACATTGGGATGGATGGACTGCTGGACAAACGAGAAGAATTTACAAAATCTAATCAAAAAAAAAGATATGCAGGGAGAGAGAGAGAGAGAAACATATTGGAGGTAATATGCACTCAAGTTGGGGCGAAAAGGTTGATGACAGAGAGATGAACGACCGGAATGACGGTGGACTATTGAGTCGTACGAGGGCAGTTGCAAAATTAGACGACCCAATAAAGAAAATTCAACAAATTTGGGAAAATTAGGGCCTTATTCATAAAAAGTTAAAGAAGGTTTGAGGAACGCTTTAGCAGTGTTCTTCTTTATTTCTCAACATTATCTCCTTCTAGCTCGATACATAGTTAGAACTGTCTAGATCCTGAAACTAGCTACCAACCGCTACTTCTACCTCTTCAAGCTTGATGAAAATGTTGTATTCGGTTTACGCTGTAAATAACTTAGACTTGATATAGCCCACTGACTACCAGATACTTGCAGTGTCAATCAAGCTGAGATAATGACAATAAGAGAAGTTGCCAAGTAGCTTATTGGCAAAATACAACCAACACTGGTTGTATGTAGCGTCGTCATTTACTCCGACAGCTAGGCTACCTTAAATCTATGGAGACCTCATCCCTAAATTCTCAAACAGCCCTCTACTGCCACAGAACTATTAACGAGATGGCTGAGCAGTTTAACATACACCTCATATGGGTTCCTGTGCATAGGGATATTCCGGGGATCTTCAAAACCCGTGAACTGGCTAGGAAAGGGACGACATTACAAATTAAAGAAGAATTTGCATATATATGGGTGAGATATAACTGCTAGAGTCCCATATAGAGAAATACATCAGTGGCCGACTATACTACAAAGAAAACCCCCGGTGGTCCAGTCTATCGTATATAAAGACCACTGTGGTCGACTTTAGAATATAAGAATACTTCAGTGCTCGAATCTAGTATGAGAGTTTCGGGGTTTTATAATTTGGTACATTTGTTTCGAAAGTCTAAAAGTAGTAGGGATGGATCGATGTGTATAGTAATGGGTGATCCAAGAAGAGATACTTTTTTCAATAGCTGTGTCATGCTGTCGTGTTATTTTTGTTAAGTATAGTACGTTTACAATTTTTGACAAAAAATTGACAGATTAATTAGTGTAATGTTATAACGGGTGATCCAAGTAGAGATACTTTTTTCAATAGCCTTTTTTTGACAGATCACGTGTGAGTCATGTCATGCTGTCATGTTATTTTTGTTAAGTATTGTTTGGCATTTCATCATGGAAAGACTTACGCCTGAAAAACGTTTACGTGTGTCATTCGCCAGTTACCAGTCGAAATGCTCGAACGAGTCATCGAAAATTGGACTCAACGGATGGACCATCAGAGACGTAGCCGCGGCCAACATTTGATAGACATAATCTTCAAAAAATAAATGCCAAAGAACGTTCTTTCAAATGATAATAAACATTCCCCATTCAATTTGAATTTTCTGTGTTTTTTTTTCTTTAAAAAAGTAGGGAACCTTGAAATGGATCACGCTATATATAGATCGACTTTCAATTTATCAATGTTTATCAGTCTGTCTGTTCGTTTGTCTGCTCGTCTGTCTTTCAGTACAAATATTCTTATAATCAAAGTGCAGAAGGCAATTATGCTCCGATCACACCGATATTTGGCATGAACTTCTTTTTTGTCATAGGAACGGTCTCTATAGTAATTGATGCAAATCGATTCTGAATTATATGTAGCCCTAATATTGTACATATGAGGGCGGTCCCAAAATTAGTCGACGTAACAAAGAATACATGATAAATTTGGGAACATTTTATTTCAATAAAATTTTCCAGCGATTTCAATTGCTTTTATACACTGTTTATAGTAACAACAGTCTAGCTCCTGAAAATAGCCTTAAACCGCAACCGTGCGGAAGCAATTCGAACTTTAATTCATTGATTTTGTCCATTGCAATTGTGGATGTGTGAACTGATGTATTGTCTTGATTGTGAGCAAACGCCTCACTCATCTTGCGCACAGTTTTCTCATAAACAAATTTTCTGTCAATATGCGATGTATAGTTCTTTTGAAATGCATATGACTTTAGCCAGCTCACGAACCTTACACCGACGTTCATCCAATACCATTTTTTGGATGTTTTTAACAATTTCTAGCGTAGACACCTCAATTGGCGACCACTACGGTGTTTGTCATGGCAGCTCGTACGTTTTGTTTGGTTGTAGTTGTAAACGAAGGAGCAGACTTCCCCAAAGTAGTATCTATCTCGGTTTTTATAGTGGGTGGACTGAGACTTTTTAAATCAAAGTATTGTATTATATATCGGCAATAAATTTTTGCCATGTTTACAAATTCATTGAGATCGTTTACTTTTGATTACTAAAAGCAAGTAAGGAAGTTTCAGACGTTTAAACCGACTAAGGTATGCCCTCGCTTTGTGAGTAATGTTATATGGAATATTACCCGAATTAATGTGTCCATTTGTGTGGGAGGGGTTTATCAAATACGAGTACACTTATTTTTATCCTCTCACCTTAGAGAGGAGGGTATATATCATTTGCTACGAGCCAAAAGTGTAACACATCGAAGGAGTGACCTAAGACCCTAGGTACGTTCGGCGGATATCCGTTTTGGGTCATTTTAAATCGAATGAGTAATGTCCGTCCGTCTGTCTGTCTGTCGGCTGGATGCATAACTTTAATACCAGTGCATACAAATACTTGAAATTTCGTACAGTGCAATGCTTTTATAGTACCTAGAGTATAGTGAAAAGTGGCCGTTAATGGCCCCTTTTGGTACCCCCTACACAAATGGACTATTTACACCAAAAGTTAACAGATTATAGCTCTAATACCAGTACATACTTAAGTACTGGTATTAGAGTTATTAAATGCAATTTAAATTCAAAATAATTTAATTAAAACAAAAAAAAAATACATTTACTAATATTTTTTTGGGGCTCAAGGTGAGGGGATTCATAAGTCGGTTTACCTGACTTAACTTTCTTACTTGTTTGTTAAACGATGGATACTTTAATTACATTGCACTGTGCCGAATTATAAGCTTCTATGCGCACTAATATATTTACGTTATGAGCTATTAAATTTTTGTATAATTTGACCATTTTGGGATTTACGACGACTGAAATTTCGTTATGCGAAATAAGTTTCTGTCACAACTGACGAAATTTCAGTTCCGGCAAACGAGAATTGTAGTTGTCTAATATTTCGTTTCGCAGAAACGAATTTTTTCTTTGCGTGCAGCTTCTATAGAACTAAAGGGCCAAATCGGACGAAACATATATATGGGAGCTATATCTAAATCTGAACCGATTTCAACCAATAGCGATCTTACCAGCTGCTCAATACTCTAAACTGCAAAATTTCAGAACGATCGGAGTGAAATTGCGACCTGTAGTCGACGAAAAACTTTACATGGACATACGGACGGACGGACATCGTTAAATCGACTCAGCTAGTGATTCTGAGTCGATCGGTATACTTTAAGGTGGGTCTAGCTGTGTTATTTTCAGGTGTTACAAACATCTGCCGTGAAACAAACTTATAATACCCTGTACCACAGTGTGGTGTAGGGTATAATTAGAACAGCTATAGCTAAATCTTTACCGATTTTCTTCAAATTCGGCAATGTTGGTTCATGAATCAAGAAACTCTACCATTCTAAATTTCAAAACGATTGGATGTAAAATATAGCTTCTATAGAACTAAAGGGCCAAATCGGACGAAACATATATATGGGAGCTATAGCTAAATCTTAACCGATTTTCTTCAAATTCGGTAGTGTTGGTTCATGGATCAAGAAACTCTACCATTCTAAATTTCAAAACGATTGGATGTAAAATATAGCTTCTATAGAACTAAAGGGCCAAATCGGACGAAACATATATATGGGAGCTATAGCTAAATCTTAACCGATTTTCTTCAAATTCGGTAGTGTTGGTTCATCGATCAAGAAACTCTACCATTCTAAATTTCAAAACGATTGGATGTAAAATACAGCTTCTTCAGGACTAAAGAGCAAAATCGGACGAAACATATACATGGGAGCTATAGCTAAATCTTAACCGATTTTCTTCAAATTCGGCAATGTTGGTTCATGGATCAAGAAACTCTACCATTCTAAATTTCAAAACGATTGGATGTAAAATACAGCTTTTATAGGACTAAATGGCCAAATCGGACGAAACATATATATGGGAGCTATAGCTAAATCTTAACCGATTTTCTTCAAATTCGCCAATGTTGGTTCATGGATCAAGAAACTCTACCATTCCAAATTTCAAAACAATCGGTTGTAAAATACAGCTTCTATAGGACTAAAGGGCCAAATCGGACGAAACATATATATGGGAGCTATAGCTAAATCTTAACCGATTTTCTTCAAATTCGACAATGTTGGTTCATGGATCAAGAAACTCTACCATTCTAAATTTCAAAACGATTGGATGTAAAATACAGCTTCTATAGGACTAAAGGGCCAAATCGGACGAAAGATATATATGGGAGCTATATCTAACTCTGAACCGATTTCAACCAAATTCAATAGCGATCTTAACAGCCGCGAAATACTCTAAACTGCAAAATTTCAGAATGATTGGAGTGAAATTGCGACCTGTAGTCGACGAACAACTTTACATGGACAGACGGACGGACGGACATCGTTAAATCGACTCAGCTTATATACTTATAATACCCTGTACCACAGTGTGGTGTAGGGTATAAATAGTAGAACGGGAACATATTTTTGTTTAGAACAATATCCTCCCAAACATATAGTATTTGTGTGTGTCAAATATTATACATTTGGAGTGTACACTAAACATTTGTATATTTCAAGCAGAATATGTTTGGGACAATATACTACAGAAGCGATATTTTTCACCGTGTAAAAATGTCTTAATTTATAAATATTCACTTTTTGTCTATCCATTAATGCAATTTATATTTACGAAAGATTATTCGATTTAGGTTTTAAATAAACTATACAAACATATAAAATTTATAAAAAAAAATTGGTCTTTGAACATCTGAAAACGGAAAACTTGTTAAGGCATTGATACATTGCCAAAATAAATAATAACCTATTAATCTTTGTTTTTGAGATAGTAGTTCCAAATAAACGGGAGCATATTTTTGTTTAGAGCAATATCCTCCCAAAAATATACTATTTGTGTGTGTCAAATATTATATATTTGGAGTGTACCCCAAACATATGTATATTTCAAGCCGAATATGTTTGGGACAATATATGTATATATACAATATCGGCACCTCCATCCGATGGTCCAAATTTTCGATGGCGCTGAGGCATAATGGAGGTTCTATGCGTTAATGTGCCGAATTATCTCATCCTTTAGCTCTTGAATTGTTGCTGGCTTATCGACGAACACCTTTTCTTTCAAATAACCCCAAAGAAAGAAGTCCAACGGTGTCAAATCACATGATCTTGGCGGCAAATTGACATCCGCACGACGTGAGATAACACGGCCATTGAATTTGTTGCGCAAAAGAACCAAGCTAACGAAAAGCTGTGTGGCAAGTGGCACCGTCCTGTTGAAACCACATATTGTCCACATCCATATCTTCCAATTCGGGCCATAACAAGTTCGTTATCATCTCACGATAGCGAACACCATTCACAGTAACTGCCTGACCGGCCTCATTTCGAAGAAGTATGACCCGATGACGTCGCCAGCCCATAAGCCGCACTAAACGAACTAGGCGAGCATGAACAGGTATTTTCACTTCTCCTACAGATCCGGTTTACTGAAATTTGCGCACAATTCTCCCGATTGTGGACACATTTGATCGATTATGCTGACCAAAAACATCACGAAGTGAACGAAATGCATTTTGATTTGAACGTCCATTTTCGTAAAAGTTTGAAAAGCTTTAACGCGTTGCTCGATGGTGTGTTTTTCCATGGTTCAAATTGAGTTAGTCTGAAATTGAGAAATATCAAATGAAATGCAGAAAAAAACTTGACGTTTAGGTGTGGTTCACATTCAACATCGACCCTTACAATTTAACCACCCTTTATTTATATGTCAGGTCGGCCAATTTTGGGACCGCACTTGTATGTTCCATCAAATCGATGTGAAGTCATATTTTTAACCAAAAATAAGTGATCAAAAGTTTTTGTTATTTTTTCTCTAAGACGCTTATTTAAGGAGATACAGCTATTGTATGTTTTGCTTAGAAAATTCAAATTTTATACCAAAAATTAGTGCTCATATCGCTCTAGGAAGTTTGTTTAATGAGACATAGCCGTTTAAAGTTTTGCTACTGAATATTGACCAAAAATGTTGACCAAATTTGTTATTTTTACTCTAAGATGCTTATTTACTGAGACACAGCTGTTTTATGTTTTGCTAAGAAAAATCAAAATTTTTACTAATAATTAGTGCTCATAAAATTTCGTCATTATCGCTTTAGGATGTTTGTTTAAAGAGACATAGCCATTTTAAGTTTTGCTAAGGAAATTCAAAATTTTTACGAAAAATAATTGGTCACAAATGTTCGTTCTTTTCTCTCCAGAAACTGTATTTTTACATCAGATCATTACTAACATTTGGAGACAAAAGTATTTTGGTCCATGAACGAACAGTGGCTAGTTTAATGAATATCGCTGATATTCAGATATTGACCCAATATATAAGTTTCTGTGATTTTTAGTTCTACGTTTACCTCAGCCACATCTTCCAATCGATATTTGTGCAATTTGAAGGAGTGTAGATCATCATTCTGGGATTATTCTGTTCTATCAAGTTGGTATCATGTAGTAGTTATTTCACAATAATCAGAAACTCATGGCAACCAAAGATAAATTCAGATATCTTCCACAAACATCGGTGATCTATTCCGCATGTCTCCCTTACAAACCTACTTAATATTTTGTTGTATTTGGAACCATAAACCCGTGGCATCAAAAGATAAATCTGGAAATTTTCCACAAACATCTGTAATCTATTTCTCATCTTTCTCTTACCAACCTGCTGAATATGGATCAGGGTTTTGTTGTTTGCTACTATGATAAGCAATATTAAATTTGTTTGCATTTGTTAATCCAGTGTGAAAGTGTATCTGAATCACAAAGTTTGGATATTTTTCAATTCAGACAGTAGACAAAAAGACGACCTGAAGCAATTCGCTAGTCTGACGTATCAGTCATGGTATGGCTGGCTGTGGATTGGTTAAACTTTTTCTGGGAACTTCGGGCCTTCTATTGCAAATTGTGTTTTTTTTTCATTTTGTTTATGAAACGCACCTTAACCTTACTTTGTACTAGAAAACAAATTTAAAATGCAAACTTCCGTTTAACCCCCACCTACATGACTAGCATAAATAAAAAAGGTCCACACAAAAAATTGTTTCCTGTCAGTTAACAAAACAATAACTTTACTTCCGCCTTTACCTAAGCAGCTATCCATCCTTCCGCTATGCATAGCAGAGAAAGTGATTGGGTGGTTTGGCGGGTTTACCTAGTTTCCATAATAAATCATTTAAATATATTATTATGTGAAAATTTGTTAAAACCAAATAAAACTTAAGCAATTTACTCAGAATACAAATAACAATTGCCCAAACAAGGTCTCAAAGGAAAAACAACACAATAATATTTAACAAACTATCATAAAAGGAGGGATGGGAGAAGGCTATTTAAATACTCTTTCCCCATCCCCGGGCCTCACCAAAAAAATCCCTCACGAAAACTGCCTACACGTTTTTCGGTTGGTTAAATCTCCCTCGATAATGAAATCCTTTTCGAAAGGTATGCAATCTGAATATACGGGTTTACACATACATACTGGTTTATATATATATATGTAGATATAAACGAACAAATACAATGAAATTGATAATGAATTTTTGTGGTTGTTTTCACGGAGATTTTTCCGTTTAAATTCATTTCATTTTTAAGTGCCCCAAACGTTGTAACCGTAACAGCGAAAACAACAACAATACATTTGTAAAAAAAACCTACAAAAAACAACAATGACTGAAAATCGAAAAGAAGAATCAAATAAAGCGTTTTTCTATCATTTTGTAATTTAACAAAATTTCATTTGTTATTTTCCCATCAACAAAATTGTTTTTCTACTGTGGCCGTGTTTCGTAAAAATATGCAGCAAAATGTGTTTTCCAACAAAGCCCTAGAGTATGCAATGATTGTTGCCGGATTTTTTTTTACGAGCGCCCAACGAACAACAACATCGTACCACCACCACAAACATTGACTGTGGTATGACATAGAGAGAGAGGGAGAATGAGAGTAAATAAAATTTTCCGTATAAAATTAAATTAAAACTTAAATGTTTTAAGCAATTTGTGTATAGAATACCGCGGCAGTGGGATTTTTACGGGGGGAATTCCTACATAATGCATGATAAAGTTTTCTATAAAATGTTATTATGTGAATAGTAAATATATTTTGAAAAATGCTATGCATATTTAACGGCAATTATCTGATAAAAAAAACGAAGGGAAAGGCAGTTTATAGTGTGGACTGAATTGAACCAAACCAAATGCGACTGTGTGGTCTCGTTTAAGGTTAAGAGGTTACTTATAAATTGGCTAACATTTACAGTATACTTTTTGGAACAATTACTAATTCAGTTCACTTTGTCGCTAAAATATTAAAGCATATTTTGTGTCATTCTAAGAGTGGCGCACAAATTATAATTGCTTCCAATTAGTAATTAGTCTAGAGAGTAAATGAAATTCCCCGAAGGCTAGATTTTTTAAAGTTGACAGACACACCAACGGAAATGTTGAAGCCAATTTTGTAGTCGATATTAAAGATTTCCGCACGTACTATGGCATTAAATTTTGCCAATAATGGAATGGCAAACAAAGAGCAAAGAATAGTAAAGTAATATTCTCATTTTGTCTATTACTGTAAATATTAAGAGCTCAATTTTCTTCCTCTAACAGGGAAGGGGGCATTTAGGAATTTTAACAAAATATACTTGTATACTAAAATCATGTAAAAATAAACTATTTGTGGAATAAACCGACTAAATCGCACGACACAAAAGCTGCTGTTCAAAAGGTTGTCACAATGTTGCCCATTATTTTCTAGATTGTTGTTATTCCAAAAAATCGCTAAAATGTAGAGATAGGTAATTTGTGCAGAAATTAAAAGCACTTCTTTGTATGGAATATCCATATATACTGGGTGTCCCAAAAGAAAATTTATATTTGTTTAGCTTACTGCGTAGGCTGATACCAGACCGCCTCAGCAAGTAACAGGTGTTTCGCCACCCAGTCCTTACCACAGTACCCGGGAATATGCTCGGGAGGAAATGTACATACAGGGTGGCTGATGAAAGCTGCTACCAAAAAAAAAATTTAATAACTTTTTTCTATTTAATGAATCTGGTTAATTTTTTTTTTATTTTGCAGATTGATTTTTAAAAAATGGATAACTGTACTTGGAATTTGGATTGGCCGCCGCTATTACGCACTGAAGTCCGTAGTTTCGGTTCAAAGAGAGTATAGGGGCACGTTTGGCGGCAATCCTACGAGCAGATGGACCATAAAGAGACTTGTTAACAATTTTTCCGAGCATGGGACAGTCAACAGAAGACCTTACCATCAAAACCCTTCAGTTCGGACGGAGGAAACAATCGCTGCTGTAGCTGATGCCATACAAAACAATCCAAGAGTTTCGACATGAACCTTATCTGCTCAAATGGGTATAAGCAGACAGTCATTGCGGTCAATTATGCACAAAGATTTGGAGTTATTCTCATATAAAATTCAAATGGCCAACAAAGTGAACTCAGCAGACTTCCCGATTCGCTTGGAATTTTTCCAGAAGATGCTTCAAATGCTGGAAGAGAAAGAAAATTTCCCAATAAGCTGATATCCAGAAACTCCACATTCCGTTGGCCCCCCATGTCGCCTGACCTTACTGCACCTGACTTTTTCTTGTGGGGTTATTGCAAACAGGAAGTCTACAAAGAAAAACCAACAAATTTGAATAAACTGCTTTAGTCCATTCGAGAAACAATTGCGGCTATTCCCGTCTCAACTCTCCAAGCAGTAATGAACAACTTTTTGGTCAGATGCCGCACATGCATCAACGAACAGGGGGGGCATTTAAATTCCATTATTTTTAAAATTAATTAAGCTATTTTTAATAAAATTTAATGAGCTTTAACATGAAAACTGAATTCCATACACTGAAAAAAAGTTATTTGAGTTTCTTAATGTAGCAATATTCATCAGCCACCCTGTATCTCCCCTACACTCGTGTGAACTTTATGAATATCAAAAAAGAAAAACAAACGTCGTCTCTGGACTTGAATCCAACAGCATCCAGGAGAAACTTTCATGCTCCAATGGAGCGGGTTTCTGCAGTTGTCCGACTGTCCGTCCATTGGTCTTGGCACAAGCCGACTGTACCAAAACCGATGAAAACGGCCCACCAGTAATAACAACAAGCGGTACAATAAAATAGAATTCTCACGTCCGACGGCCAAAACGCAGGCACAACGAACAGAGTTTTTACAAAGTTGGAAGAAGCAGAGTTTTGGACTCTTACCGAGAAGAAACAAGAGTCATGTACTCGTACAATGGCCGATAACGTCATGATGGATACTTCTAAAGCCACTGAGTCAGCTGATGGGGCCACAACTTCGACAGTGTTAATAATGCCAAAAGGATCAGATGAACCCTTAGCTTCGAAAAGGCTAGAGGCCATAACGTAACTATTAACGTTAATAATATACACGCACCGAACCCTTTACTAAAGTGGGGAAGGAGAGTCGACTGATGACGGTTATAGACAGAAGTGATTTGTATGGCATGTGAAGACATGTGGAATCGGCCACTAAAGCACAATGCCTCGTTGTCCTTACAAAGATGCCAGGCACAACACCAATATGCAACGATGCAAGGTGGCATCAGGGGAGAGTAAAGCTCTTGTATGCCAGATCAGTAGACCTGTATAGGGCTTCTCGAGTGGGTGAAGTCTGCCCGGGCCCCAAGTTGAATGTCGTCGAGGAAAACGCCCCCGAGCCCTCACCTGGGTTACAGAGGAACCATGTGACTCGGCTGACATTCTAGAAATGCTAAGTATTGAAAAGCTATAACTGGAGAAATAATTAGATTTGTAAGGGGGATAGTCAAAAGTGGCAAATCGAGTTGATCCTTAATTTCAGCATTAATTTACTTTTACACTTTACTCACATACAGCGGGTAAACGAAACACCGCGATATGGTTTCAGGACTATACTCGTAGTTCTGAAGGTATACCAGCAAGATGTAACCCACTCTACAGAAGGTGAGGTATCAAATGTGGTTAACACCCAGCCGTCTGAAAATGCCGAACCATGCTCGCCAATAATTTCTGGAGCCTCAGGCTCTTACACCAAGGCGCTGGCATCCATTTCCAATGATGATTTAATACCTACGGACACTGAGGGCTGAAAGGAGTTTTCGGACTCTTCAACGTACCTGAAGGGGACATGCTCCTCGAAGATACGGACGAGGAGTTTGATAAAAATCTTTGTTGCGGTGGAGGTTAATTTTTCGGCTACCTATAGAGGTAAGAATTCTACAGATTAACCTCCACCACACAAAAGCAGCCTCAGCGTCCTTATTGCTGTGCATCGTCCCGATACAGGAACCCTAGGAAGGAAGCTATATGGTATGAGGGCACCCAACATTCAGTTCATTCTGGCGAACACTGTGAAGATACTACAAGAACTTGCATTTGGACCAGCAAACATCTAAATATGTTTCTCTTACCAAATTTCAGTGGTAAATAAACTTGCTGAAGATGTATTTAAAACTGCCGTCCACAGAAATGTGAGGAAGACGAACCAAATGACAGAGTCGATCTGTATAATCTGGCCGACGGCATCACTACATCTTCCAATATATCCCTTGAAGAAGCCTGTCAAAAATCAAGGTAGAAAGGTAATGCTAAACCACGGAGGTGGACTTCTGAGCTACAAGTTGGAAAAAAAAACTGGGATACCTATAAGAATCGACTTAAGCTCTATTACATGATTGTTGAAGTGACAACAGCTGATCTTCAACAGCAGCGCCCCTACCTCAACTTTCAAGAACGATGCAGCTGAAATACAGTGCTGCTAACGCCGTCGTTGTGATAGTATCGCCGCCACATTCGTTTTTTGAGTTAGTTCTCAACTCACCCACACCAAAGTTAAAATATTGCAAAAAATTAAATTGAAAATAAATAAATATTTGTGTTTTTCTTTTTTAATTCCCGCCACTCTGGCGCGGAGTTAAACAATGATCTTAGAAAAATTCAAAGACGTTTTTGGTATACAATATGTGGTGAAATGGAAAAGGTTTTAGACCCCGCAGGGCTTGGGATGATACTATCCACAACACCTTTTTATCTACACCTAGCTTATCTACATGGCAACATCAAGCAGTCACTAAATGTACTGCTCGATCCACATTTCCCGGAAAACTCCCTGACAGAACTCGAGGAACAGCAGGACCAACAAGAAAGCGAGAGGACTACAAACGTTGCCAAATTCTTTATCTACAAATCCAGGCTAAGCCGGGCGATTAACAACTTTGAGCCTACATATACTAGTAAAAGATATACATACATATAACGGCAAGTGTGGTATATTATGTAGACCTAGGAATTTGGAAATATAGAACATACGGATATGCCCGCATGCTTCACTCCGAAGGGAACAGACATTTTCCAGGCCAAATTCCTTAGAAGAATAGAATGGGATAGTGGCAATATGTTGACGTCTGGATAAACTGGAGTCGGCATTTATATGGGGCCTGACAAGTCTTGTTGGTACCGTCTGGTCTATGTGAGCGGGTGACTCCGGCTGCCACTCTAATCTAACGTAACCTAGAGGTCAGTATGTCAGAATTCTTTCTTTCGAAAGATTTGTTTTTATGAATAAGCTTTGTAACATTTATACATACTTTTAAATGATTTTAGTTCAACTTTGTGTAAACCGTACCTAAAAGAAAAAGAAGGAAATAGTTTAATAAATTTGATTTAAAATATATTTTATAAAATAAATTGATATGTTCTAAAATATGTACTTCAACTACCCAGCAAGAAAAGAGCAGCCATGGGGAAAAAATCAAAATCTTGTGATCTGAACGTACTTCTAAATTGGATAAAATCCATTGAATTTCAGTAAGAAAATGCTAAAGTCAGAAAAGTCTTGGATTCTTTTCTATTCGATAGAAAATATACGCTCTACGCTCTAATTAGGACAATTGCAATTTAATTCCTTAAAATGTTGCATAATTTTTTAAATATCCAAGGCATATTATCGCACCTACTCTTAATTCCACTTAGTGCATCTTTAGGCTTGTATATATTTGCTTTATTTCGTGTGTAGCCTACCGGTAGGCACTTGCTTTGTCCACAGCAGAAATTTGAATTCTATGTAAATATTTTAACTTGATATGACACCAATTATTTATTTACATTTTATAATTAATTATTGATGAGCCGAGTGACGGAGTGATGGACATATACGCATAAAATTCCATTTAAAAATTGTCACTTTTACCCATGATATTAGCAAAACCGCGTTGCTGTTTCCTCTATTTACAGCATTCATGGCAATGGCAGTTTTGTTTTTATTTTCTGTCCAGGTTTTTTTTGCATTTTGTAAATTCCATTGGAATAGTCAGAGTCAACATTTTAATAAACCCACAAAGAGCAGCAGTTCATGTCCTGACATTGTTTATTTACTCCAGCTATTTGTTGAGCATACCTTTAGGCGATGTGGTGAGAGCCATTCCATTCTAGCCATTACTAACTAGTTATGTTTGATGCATACAAAAACATGATTGTGTTCATGTGGGGGAACGAGTAATGAATTTGGGAAAAATTAGATTGCATATTTTTAGGAGTATATTGTTAGCGACTGCGGTTTATTGTTGCAGCATTTACAGCAAAATGTTTGTAGTTCATCAAAACATAGAATTTTAGGGTTATTTGGGGTATTGGTTTTTAATTGGTATTATTAAAGAATATACATAAACATATTTTGTTATTTATGAAGATTAATTATATTGTCAATCAAATAGTAAAGGAATTGATTCACAACTATGACACAACTGGACGATTCATTTAATCTCAATAAGTCTTAAAGACAAATTCGTCCAGAAAATTTTAAAATAAATAAAATCTCGGATTTCTTCACTTGACGCTTTCACACCCTAACCAAAAAATTTCCACATAGAAATCGTCTGCAATCCATGACAAAAGTCACCCAAAGACTTGAGAATAACTCATTATTTATTGTAGAAATGCCTACAAATATGCAACAACTTGCTAACAACTGTAAGTAGACTGCAACTAACATGAAAATGCTTAGATGCACATGTTTATTACGCTGCACAAAAAGCATAATTAAGTATTCTGCGTCTAAAATGTCCTTCAAATGGAAGGACTATGAATGTAGCCTGTACTAAGAATTACAAACGTTAATTAAAAAATAATGATAAACGTGCTTACGTAGAGAGGAGAAAAAGAAATAAGGAGAGAGCAAACTTCGTTGTGACATCGAATAATTGTCGCAAAAGGAAAATGTCTTGTGATGATGACGGCTACTACAACGCCAACGACAACGACGATGACGCCAGCGACGTTTTTGTTGGTGACGACAATTTTTATGAAACCCTTCAAAAAATATGCAATGCTTTAACGTCAACATCAAATGAGTTCCCAAAAGTAGGCAACATTTTGTTGGCTGCACTTGTTGAAAAAAGAGAGATGGTGAGAGAGCGACCCACCAACATAAGGTTATATTATGTTATGGTGTGCGGCAAATAATAACTTAACTTCCCAAGAGGTTTCGAAGAGAAGTCCTAGGCGGGTGGGTTCCTTGACTACAGGAAAGGTCAATGGGTTTGTAGAAAAAAAGTACAAAACCAAATCACGTAAACTAACTTAATTTGACTAACCCAACTTTTAAAATTACAAAGAATATATTCCAAAGGAAGCCCTCTTTGTAGGTTATAACTAAGATAGTTCTGGAGATTGGTGGACTGGATTTTGTATGCAGAATTTGACTCGGACCGAACTAACCCCAGAAATTCGAATGAGATAAATATGATACAGGTCTTAATGCATCGGGTATTGAGGTATTGACTTACGTCAATGATATTATAATTATCTCAATATTCTCGAGGGCGCTCTGTCAAAAATACCGACCTATGCTGAACTGGTGTCGTTCGGTAAGGTGTTGGTTAGTATACGTTAAAACGGTAGACAGTATATTATTGTTAGCTTAGGAGTTGCAGTCTGTATAACAGACTCACTTAGATTATATAGTCAATTGCGCTGCCATAGAGTCGTAAGGGAAAACACAAGTTATCACTAACCCTTCCGTTTAAACCAATTAGATTGCTTAATAAGCTCAACATTTGGCGGCTTCCAGCGCCATCCTAAGTTAGCTAACTTCCCTAAGAACTGAGAGCCTAAGAATACATTCCACCATCTACAGAGAGAGAGCGGTACACAGACACAAAAGGTTTTCTATTGATACCTTTT
This sequence comes from Eudasyphora cyanicolor, assembly GCA_963930755.1. Classification (NCBI taxonomy): domain Eukaryota; kingdom Metazoa; phylum Arthropoda; class Insecta; order Diptera; family Muscidae; genus Eudasyphora; species Eudasyphora cyanicolor. The sequence goes on from OZ005734.1 coordinate 69,518,313, forward strand.
CATCTGCACAGCTTCTGTAAGTCATTATGCAAATCCTTCAATCTCTCTGTGTGCTATATTATAATATGTGATCCGTCATGACAGACACGTTAAGTGAGACGTCCGTTCTCAACAACGACTGCAGTGCATTTTAAATTTAGTCCGGCCCAATACAGCCTGAACTGTATGCAGTTCCTGACTAGTGACTACTTGTCAATTGTTGCCACAAGAAGAGCTTGCAGGTCGCTAGATACATGCCCACATATTCCAGTTATCCTGGAGCGAGTAAGATAGTTCCTAGCCCTGCAAGTTCATTTGCTTTGCAGTTCCCTAGTATGTCCCTGTGGCCTGGAACCCATATCAGTTGCATATTGAATTGTTCAGCCATCTCGTTAAGAGATAGGCGATAGTCAAGGCCAGTTTCTAAATTCAGGAACATAGTTGCCCGGGACTTTATAGCAACCTGACTATCAGAGACAACATTGATACCGACTTTGGTCAGAACATTAATTTTCAGCCTTACCGCTACTTATTTAATACCTAAGATTTCTACCTGGTAAACACTACAGTGATAGGATAGTTTTTTGCAGGTGATAGCTGAAGTTCCTCAGAAAAGACACCAAAGCCCACATGGTTCTTGAGTAAGGGTAAGATATTTCTTGTCAAAAAGCTGCTCAGTCATAGTGTAATCAACAGTGCCCGGACGGTCTGGTATTGTGTCTAGAATGACACTATGTCCATAGCGATTTCCTGACCATAGTGACATTTCCCTAAGTCTAATCACAGTACATGAGGCATATTGCATTGCTATAATGTCTAGAGGCATTAAATGTAGTATAACATTTAGTGCCACAGATGGTGACGTTCTCAGGGCACCAGTGATGCATATAGCAGGCATTCGCTGAACCTAGTTTAGTATCGAGCCGAAAGTGGATTTCTGCAGAGCTTTCCACCAGACGACAATGCCGTACAGAATTTTCGGTCTGACTACTTCCGTATCCAACCAATAAATTAGACGCGGTTGCAGACAACAGCGTTTTCCTTTTGTCCTCTTACGGGTATATAGCGTTACCACAGACTTTTTGCTATTTCCAGATTGTTGGGTTTGAAGTTCTACTTCCTATCCAGTAAAATACATACATAAGTATTTATTCGCTTTCACGGGAGGGAATATCAATGCCCCAAAGGAGACTTTTGGTACCTTCTATCTTCTGCTGAAAAGAACTAGTTCCGTCTTGGTTGGGTTAATACCAAGACTATTTTCGCAAGCCCATCTTGCGGTTGTATGAAGAGCCTGTTGTAGAATGTCATAAGAGTACTCGAAAACGTCCCTCTAATATCTATTGCCACGTCATATTCATTGGCAATAACCTTAATACTCATCATCTTCAGATAAAGCAGAATATTGTTCATGGAGATATTCCATAGCAGAGAAGACAGAATCTCCCCTTGGTGCGTTCCGCTGCTGCCAAATCTGTGGAGGTCAGTTGACTTTAAACTACCTGAAATGCGTCTCTTAATCAGAAGATTATGAATGAATCTACATATACTGCAATCAACCCGCAGGGTTTAATACAGTCGTAGCTAGAGCGGTTGTATATGGGGAATTCCAAGACAAATCGGCAACAATTTTCGGTTTTTATTTTTCCCATTTTGATACCCTCACTTTAGTGATACTAGGGTATATATCATTTGCTACGGGCCAAAGGTGTAACACATCAAAGGAGTGACCTAAGAGCCTAAGTATGTTCGGCGGATATCCGTTTTGGGTCATTTTAAGTCGAATGAGAAATGTCCTTCTGTCTGCTGGCTGGTGCGCACGTTAACTCTCGAATGGAGTAATCGATTGACTTAAAATTTGGTATGTGGTAATATTTTTTTATCTCCCGCTAAGTTCGAAGCTGGGCCATATTGGTGCACTCCTCTGAAATTCTATACATAGTATTAGTTTAAAGGTCGCTATCACCTCTATAAAAATGGAAGAAATTGCCACACCCCCTTTGGTAGCTCCCACACAAATGGACAATTTTGCACCAAAAGTTACCTGCTGATAGCTTTAATATCACTTCATGCAAATACTTGAAATTTTGTACAGTGCAATGCTTTTATAGTATCTAGAGTCCCGTGAAAAGTGGGTGTAATTTTGCACAGTGTAAAGTTTTTAAAATTCCTAAAGTCCTGTTAAAAACTTTAGTTATGACTGTTTTAGTACCTCCCATACAAAAAGAGCCAAGATATACCAACATTAAATAGCTCATAACAGAGGTACATATACCAATGAATATTTACATTGCTCACAAAGTGAGGGTGTATGTATACCTTAGTCGGTTTACCCGACTGAAATTTCTTACTTTATTTTTATAGATTTTTTGAAACTTTCTTTACAATTTTGAAACCGTCTATTTGTCGTGGAATTCCTCATATATGCTATTGGAGGCTCTACAGTATAAAAGGTAGTAGTAGATTTAATGACGACAGATACTTAAATCTAGTACACGAATAACGTGTAAAATAACGACATGTTTTTTTTAAGAAATTGTCATTGATATAAAGTTATTTGTATTTAATTTAATGCAACATTAATCCTATATTTTGTGTACGTTCAACTTTAAATGTTCGTCTTTATATTAAAGAAAAAATCATTATTTTTGTGACAAGGATTTTGTACTTTAAAACAATGATTTAGACAAGTAATAATATATTTTAAGGATTTAATTATAAGTAAATATCAGTTTGAGGAAAAAATATAAAGTTTGTGCTGACGGCTCTGTAAGTTAATTTATGGCAGTTGCCAATATTTTAAAGAATACTCTTTAAGATGGGTTCTATATGAGAGATAATTATACTCTCCCGCGAGTACAAAATAGCAGCAACTGTGTACGAGTATGTGCTATTCTGTAGTTGACGTCGTCGTCTACATTTATTCGAGAAACTTACGTAGTATATTTCTTAAGCGTCATAGTTACTTTGCCTGTTATTGCGTTGTACGTACATTTATGAGTTGGAAGATCTCGTTAGTAAATCCGATGAAGAGTGATTTATGCGAGCTCCCAAAAATAAAATAAACGAAAAACAGAACAAAAAAAGAAAGATTATTTTTTGACAACATGGAAATTTGTTACTTTATAATTTATTATAATAAAACCTTTTTTTAATATTTTAATAAAAAAAATGTTGGAATGGATCTTTTAGGAGGTTTTTTGTCATAGAAGAGAGACTAATTCTTTGATCTTCTTTCAGAAACAAATTCATTATTTTAATTATAGATCGAGCAATAAACTTTATTTGAGGATACATACAGTTAAAAAACGACTTTTTATTTTTATTTGTATTGTATTATATTTTTGAAATTACATTATGTAGTCGATAATTTAGCCAGCAGAATATTACCGAAAATTTTCATAAAGGTACTACACATCCTTCACCTTCAACACCTTCTTGGCACCAACATTGGTGAGGAAATTAAATTTTTATTTTTGTTTTTGGACAAGTTATTGAGAGAAAATAATAAAACTCTATACAAATATCGAAGGAAAATATTTTTAAAAATATAATAGAAATTTGGTTTTTTAAAAAAATTTATCAGAAGGCAAGTTTTTTTCGTTGTAAAAACACTTTCTTGACATATTGTATGTTACAGTGGTGAATGGAATTTACAAATTACAAAAATAAGTGAGCATACAATATTATGATATTCAAAAATAATCTGTAATATTTATTTTATAATTTTTTTTATTAATTCCAGCCAAATAAAATGTTTAAATTCATTAGTGTCGGTTTCGATGAAAAGTTGTTATGGTGGTTGGAGCAACAACTATGAAGTTGAACCCACAATAGGTTTGCACATCGATACCAAGTCAAAGATGAAATTTTTCTATAGTATGTTGACGGGTTATGCAACAAAATATATTGTATTTAATTATAAAAATTTTAAAAGTAATTCTTTTATGTATTAAAATTTTTTTTGATTTTCCAGTTAAAAAAATTAATATTTTAATATTTTATAAACTGTATTTAAGTTCATGTATGCCTTAAATTAAATACGAAGACATGCTAATTTGAAAGTTGGACATAAATATTGCAATCAGTTCAGAATTTTGAATTTGGTCGGCTATTGATGTGACGCACACCAACGGTCTACTTTTCCTTGGTAAAAGCGCGCTCTGCATTCTCACAGGCGTCATTGCCGGACACTGCGTGATAGGCCACATGGCAGCACACCCACAACTTCCAAGTGAGGACTTCTGTAGACGCTGTTTAGATGAAGAGGAGGAAGAATCAGTGCAGCACTTGCTCCGTTCTTGTACAGAACTGTGAAAGAATTGTCTCGTCTATAAGTACTAAGTGACAGGCTCTTCGAAGACCTTAATGACCTAGCTGATGTTCCTCCTAAGCACCTCGCAAAATTCATTAGAACAATTTTCCTGTATCAGCAAAACCACTAAGAATGACGAGAGCGATTTGCTACAAAACTCTCTTTCCTTTCACTCATCGTCCATCCTGAAACTCTCCTCACCTCTTCGACTAATCCTTTCTCTACCATTTTTAATTGAGGAAACCACAATGGACCGAACTTGTCGGCCCCGAGTGTACAGTTTTATCCAAACTAACGGGCCTCCCATTGTACCGTACGTAATAGTTTATTTACCGCTACCAACTCGAGAAAAATGTTCGATTTTGGCACTCCCCTTTTGGTACCTCCCACATAAAGACCGGACTTGTACCAACAATCACACCTGATATTTTGTACACTTCGTAAGCTAGCTATAAATGATCATATTTTGTTGTTGTTTTTGTAGCAGAAATCCCACGGCAGCCGGTTCTTTGTACTGGATTGACCCAAAGCAGCAATTCTTCGGCCAGGGGCTGCCACCTCAGTACTATGTTTTTTTTTATGATTATATTTTCCAATACCCAGCTGATACTCTTCGTCGCATTTAAAGGGTTTTCCAACAAGGGGCGTTATTTTGGTACCCAAAGAAAAATGCCATTTTTTGAGACAAATTATCGGATGTTTATTTCATAATAAAGAGTAAGGTATGCCGTTAATAATGAAAAACAACATCAGCCAAATGGTCACCACGACCACGCTTACAGGGCCATATCCTTTTCATAAAATTTTCCATAACCAAATCGCAAAGTGGCTGCCCTATGTCCTCGATAGCCTCACGAATTCTATCTTTGGGGTCTTGAATCGACGCTGGGCTGTTGGCGTAGACCTTATCTTTCACGTGTCCTCAAAGTAAGAAGTCGCAAGGTGTTAAATCACAAGATCTCGGTGGCCATTTGTGATCACCTCTTCGAGAGATAACACGGTCCGGAAACTTTTCCCGTAACAGAGCAATGATTTCGTTGCTTATGTGGCACGTAGCGCCGTCTTGCTGAAAGTAAACGTTGTCCAGATCAATACCATCCAACTCCGACCATACAAAATCAATAATCATCTCTCGATAGCGCAATTCATTCACCGTAACTGTTGATACCCCTCACCTGTATTGTGATGTAAATTATTTGAAACAGAATAACTAATTTCAGCTACGAAAGAAGAAGAAACTCTAATGTCACGATGGGAAATTTCATTGCTATCTAAAAATCCCAAAGTTTTGTTAGAGAGAAAGCTATATTCGTGAAATATACCCATACATAAATCCCCTCCGCAACGCCCCCACGAAAAGTTCAATTTTCATTTGCTCTGCCTCTAGATTTCTCTTTAAGGGCTTACTGTGCCATTAGAAAATCCCTCGAACCGAAAACCCCTTTGAATGCAAAAACAAAAAACCGCAGCTATAGCAGCAGCAGCCATAGCTTCAAAAACTACAACAATACAAATAGTAACCACAAAATAATGTCTACTTTGTGGTATTCTCTTCTATTCAGTTTATGTTTTTTTTTGCTCGTGCCATTTGTTTGTGTAACATCCAGAGTTAATGCTCTTTTCACATGACTGTGATCCAGTTTCATTTCATTTTTCTTTGAAGGGGATTTTCAAATGTTGCCATTTCAGTTAGAGTTTTTTCAGAGTTTAGTTGTTTTTTTGTATGTTTGGTTGGTTAGGCACGGCGAAACAGATGAGCAATGTCTAATGACGCTAACGACATCATACTTTATCGAAAATCCAAAATGTATGCAACACGTATGTTGAACATGCAAGCCTAAATATATGCACTGCTTTCATAGTTTCACCCGGTCTGTCTTTCGCTCTCTCCCTTTCTCCATATCCTCCTAAAATCACTCGTTTTATCTTAAACTGGAACTGAAAAGGGAAGAAAAACATCAATTTGAGGCTTTAAAGAACATCCGCCGCAAGGTATGCTTTGCATTTTCGGAGGACAAAAAAACATCGAACAACCAAGAACTCCACAAAATATGCTTGCAATAGGCGAGGTGGTTGTGGATGGATGGGTTGGATGGGTAGCAGCGAAAAGCAGCAGCAAATGGCAAAGCTTTTGAAAAATGCGAAAACATATGTTTCGGTTACCCAAGCAAATGACTTTTCATGGCAGAAAGATATCAGTGTGTAAAACCGTGAATTGATTTGAATACCTAATCGGATGCATCACGGACTTTGGCATACGTTGGAAAAACATATTGGTCTACAGAAAATACACATATCATTCGCGGAAGAAGCTGTTATTTTGGCTTGGGCTTCAGCATAGATGCTGATCTCATGGTAATGGATGTGTCGCATATTTCGGTGGAAGTTTAACAAAAAAAAGCTAGAAAATGCAAAGCAAATATTTTTTCGCTGAATTTTAGTAAATAGCCTTTTAAGCAAAAACGCGGAAAAAATAACAGAAATATTTTTTTCATAAGTTTAATGGATATCAGAAATGGCAGATCCTAAAGTTTTGAAAACATTTTAATGTCAGCAAAATAAAACACTTAGGGCCTTATTCAGAAAGAGTTATATACATAAGTACTCTTAAACACAGCAAATCAGTTCTATAAACCAACAATAACATTTTCTGAATATGACCATAAAACAGTTTATTTTTTTAATGACTCATATGAATTCTGTTATGAGAAAACTTATTAAGAAAAATAATAAATTATCTGTAATTTGCCATATTTTATTAGATATTCTTGAAATTTGAACAATTTGCAAGCGTTGCTCTCGTGTAATTCTATCCATGATGAAATGGTCAACCAAACTGAACAAAAAACAACTAACAGCTATTAAATCGGTTGCAAATAAAGCAGTCTTACCAACTCATAATTGTGAACCTGTAAAAAACACCGTTGATCAATTTCATCAATATTTGAGCTCATCTGATATTCTTAAAACGTAAAACAGCATATCGCACCTGTTCCACAAAAGGGTAACAACTCAAAATGAAGAAAAATCACTAGAGCCCAAAAAATGTTCCCGTAAATATTAATTTCAGAAAATTTAATATAACGGAAATATGTCATTGCAAGAAAATACAATTAAGAAGATATTTTCATAATTTTTGACATAATTTTTAAATGTTAATAATATTAACGGAAGCTGTTTATGGCATCTACTGAAATTTTTTCATTTTGAGTTGTTACCCTTTTGTTTAACATGTGCGATATGTGTTATTTTTTGGTAGTTTACTTCTCTACTAGCAAATAGAGGTAATATACAAGAAAATAAAAATTTCATATCATTTTTTTTAAATTTTTTTAAAACATTTGTGGGCATTTTAATTTTTGAAAAAATTAAAAAATGAGCTTTTGTGTTTTACGAAATTTTTAATTTAACAAAAAAATGATATCGAGATCTTATTTTACCTATTTGTAACTGCTTATAAACATTTTGCCAAAAATAAACTACATAGGTCGATATTAAATATTCTGACCATTATTTTATTTTCATATTTATTGCAATATAATAAGGTTAAAAATATATGTAGGCAAACAATGCATGATTAACGCTACATTTAAATTAAAAACAATTTTTTGGTCTTTCTAAACGGATAACTTCGCAAATTTTGCATAATAAAGCACACAAAATCTAATACCATTGTGACGCACGCTACATTTTTTATAGAAGCACATAAATAAACAAAAAATTGTGTTTATTTTAACAAAATAATTTATATTGTTTTTTAATAACATTTATTAAACATAACATATTTATGTTTATAAATTAATTTAATAATGAATATATGTTTAAAAAATGAATTCGATGGGGTCATCTAAGGGGTGGTCCAACCAAAACTGACGATGTTAATCGATGAATTATCTTAATTTTTGTTTGTATTGTAAGAAGAATATATGACAATTATGTGTGACACGAAATATCGGCGAAATGCTCTCCACGGCTTTGGTGGCGTACCTCTATCCGATGGTGCATACACTGAAAAAAAATTTTCATAATAAAATTGTCAATTATTAGTTTTTAAAATAAGTAAATTTTGTACATAAAATATAGATAATTTCAATAATATTAAGTAATTTACTTAATTTTAAGTAAATTTTCTTAATTTTAAGTACAAAATGTAGTAATTTTGAAGACTAAGGACGTCTTTGGAGCATTTCTTTAATTTTATGACAATTTTTTTTCAGTGTATTTTCAATGACTCTGAGACATAATTGAGGTTCAATGTCGTTAATGTGTCGAATTATGTCATCCTTTAGCTTTTGAATTATTCTTGGCTTATTGACGTACACTTTTTGTTTTAAATATCCCCAAAGAAAGAAGTCCAATGGTGTCAAATCACGTGGCGGCCAATTAACTTCGCCACGACGTAAGATAACACGGCCAATGAATTTCTCGCGCAAAAGAGCCATTGTTTCGTTGGCTGTGTGTCAAGTAGAGCGATACTGTTGGAACCACAGGTAAATTTTCTTAATTTCTAGCCACAATAAATCCGTTATCATCTAGCGATAGCGAACAGAAGAGCTGATAACCACGACGACGAGTCGAGGTTATCAGAAAGATATTCTAATAAAAACTCCGATTAAAGACAACATCAACAGTAAAATTTTGAAGCTACCTCTTATAGAAGCCGCAATGGTCAAAATTAGCTTGGTGTAAAATCTCATACGTTGGAGATCAGTATATACACATAAATTAGTAGAATCAATGTTAGATATATTAACGCAGTAGTGGTGAAAATGCTTTAGAAATTTTAAGACCCGGTTTTATGTCCAGTTTGACCTCAGACTGGACATCAAATAGTTGTTTTCGCATTTCCTTAGAGGTCAGTATATACATATACATTTTTATACCCTCACTTTAGTGTGACGAGGGTATATATCATTTGCTACGGAAAAAAGTGTAACACATCGAAGGAGTGACCTAAGACCCCAAGTATGTTCGGCGGAAATCCGTTTTGAGTCATTTTAAGTCGAATGAGCAATGTCCGTCCGTCTGTCTGTCTGTCTGTCTGCTGGCTGGTGCGCACGATAACTCTCGAAAGGAGTAACCGATTGACTTCAAATTTCGTATGTAGTAATATTTTTTTCTATCTCCGGCTAAGTTCGAAGATGGGCCATATTGGTCCACTCCTTCTGGTAGCTCCCCCACAAAGGGTTAAAATGTTGTGAAATATTGATTCTTTAATAACTGCTATTATTCGTATTCGAATCTTCTGAAATTCCACACATAGTATTAGTTTGTTAGTCGCTATCAACTCGAGGAAAATGGGCGAAATTGCCACGCCCGTTTTGGTATCTCCCACACAAATGCACCATTTTGCACTAAAAGTTAAAAGCTTATAACATTAATGCCAGTGTTTAGAAATACTTGAAATTTTGTACAGTGTAATGCTTTTATAGTGCCTACAGTCCAGTGAAAAATGGGCGTTATTGCCGCTCTCCTTTTGGTACCTCCCACACAAATGCACCATTTTGCACCAAAAGTTAACAGCTTATAACATTAATACCAGTGTATAAAAATACTTGAAATTTTGTACAGCGTAATGTTTTTATAGTGCCTACAGTCCATTGAAAAATGGGCGTTATTGTCACGCCCCTTTTGTTACCTCTCCCACAAAGGCACCATTTTGCACCAAAAGTTAACAGTTTATAACATTAATATCAGTGTATACAATTACTTGAAATTTTGTACAGTGTAATGCTTTTATAATGCCTATAGTCCAGTGAAAAATGAGCGTTATCACCATGCCTCTTTTTATACCTCCCACACAATATGGCCAAATTATACCACATTTTAATATCTCAACGTTAATATACCAGTCCATATAAACGGTTACAATTCGGCACAGTGCAATGTATTTAAAGTATCCAATGTTCAGCGAAATATAGGCGTATTTCTTAAACCCCTTCTGGTACCTCCCACAAAAATTGACAGAATAATTTGTGTAATATTCAATATTACATTACTCACAAAGTGAGGGTATACCTTAGTCGGTTTACCCGACTGAAACTTTCTTACTTGTTAGATTACACTATGCAAAATATGAGCACTTTTTGAAAAATACACGGGCTTTACAGTATAGGTTCGATTCTGCTATCAAAGGGTAGCATAACCCTATACTCGGTTTGGCGAAATTGGTGAACAATTTTTTTATGGGCCTCCAAAGTTTTTGAAAATCAGTGGGCCCCTCGAAAAAGGTGTAATCAGCTTTTGTCCAACAACTAGTTCAGACTTGTTGATACCGCTTAAGTATATTTGGCAATAATGTACCTAACAATATGCTGAACAAAGTTTCTTAAAATTTTTTGCGAGAAAAAAATTTTTTCTGTGAAAAAGTGAAGGAAAAAAATATTTTTTTATCACTTTTTTCAGTATAACTTCCAGGGACTCGTAATTTTTTAATAGCTATGCTTGGCAAAATTGTAGCCAACGTAAATCTGAACAACTTTTGTGAACATATCAATACATTCTGAACGTGTCTAGGCACCCTAAATAGCTCAAAAAACACATTGTACCCCAAAAACGTTAGTATTTCACTGTTATGTAACAAAAAAATATTTTTTGGTTTAGGGTATGTTTAGCAACTATATATAAAATATTAAGGTCAATATTTTTGTCGAACATATTACCCCCTAGCTCTCCCACATACGAGTAACTGTAATTTATGGACCCATTTTAAGAAATCGTAAAAAACACCCCTTAAAATGGCGAGGGCGAGGATGAAAAAAAATGTTTTTTCGCAAAAAAGTTTAAGGAACTTTGTTTAGCATATTCTTAGCTACATTATTGCCAAATATACTTAAGCAGTATCACCAAGTCTGAATTAGTTGTTGGACAAAAGCTGATTACACCTTTTTCGAGGGGACCACTGATTTTCAAAATCTTTGGAGGCCCATAAAAAAAATTGGTCACCAATTTCGCCAAACCGAATATAGGGTTATACTACCCTTTGATAGTAGAATCGAACCTATAGTGTCAAGTCCGTGTATTTTTTTCACTGTTGCACGGTGTTATTAGCTCTTAAAGAACTTTTAAAAGTAGTTAAATAATAAACATTTTTTGGTCACTGCTGCACTGACTACAATGTGAGAATTGAAAATTATTTTTTCGTGAATATATTTGTCGTGTATAGTACTTTATATTTACAAAGTTTCTTTCAAGAGGCTTCTGAAAGGACAAACAAAATACACAAGCGCTATAGCTGACCACAGTGAAAATAATTACTGCATGAAAAGTCCGTTGTTTATACAACACTATGGTCTATATTTGTGCAAAATTGCAGCTTTCTAGCTCTTACAGGAGTCTCAGCGGTTATGTGGTCAGAGCCAATTGTTGAGAATTTTGCGAATTTTGAAAATTCGAAAAATCGAAAATCATCTTGGCTGCAACAAGCAAAATTGTCGCATCTGGGGCTCGGAAAACCCAAAACCCATCCTCAACGTGTGACTGTTTGGTGCGGTTTATGGCCCGGCGGGGTCATTGGACCTTACTCTTTTTGAAAATGAGGTTGGATCAATAGTTACGGTGAATGGACTGCGCTACGGAGAAATGATTAATGATTTTTTTTGGTCGGAGTTGGATGGTCTTGATCTGGACAACGTTTACTTTCAACAAAACGGCGCTACGTGCCACACAAGCAACGAAACCATTGCTCTGTTATAGGAAAAGTTTCCGGACCGTTTTATCTCCCGAAGAGGTGATCACAATTGGCCACCGAGATCTTGTGATTTAACACCTTTCGACTTCTTCCTTTGGGGCCACGTGAAAGATAAGGTCTACACCAACAGCCCAGCGTCGATTCAAGACCTCAAAGATAGAATTCGTAAGGCTATCGAGGACATAGGGTAGCCACTTTGCGATTTGGTTATGGAAAATTTCATGAAAAGGATATGGTCCTGTAAGCATGGTCGTGGTGGCCATTTGGATGATGTTGTTTTTCATTATTAACGGCATACCTTCCTCTTTATTATGAAATAAACATCCGATCATTTATCTCAAAAAATGGAATTTTTCTTTGAATACCAAAATAACACTACTTGTTGGAAAGCCCTAGATTTCAAAAAAGCTATCGAAAATGTTTACTGCAAAATTTTCTACATACAATAGGTAATTAGTTATATGGATGGGAAAAAGGGCAGTTTCACCAAAACGCCAAAAACACCCTCCAATTCGGAGAGTCCTTAACCGATGTCGTAGCTACTACCCAATAGGACTTAACTTGGTGCAAGTTTCATCCCGATCAGAAGACATCGGTTTCAAATTTCATTCACTTGACATGAAGTCCCCCATATACAGTGTGGCCCAAAATGACCGAAGGGGTTTAAGTTCATTATATCTTTTTATTTAAGACATAATTATTATTTATCTATTATTATATAGACATTAAAAAAAACCAGTAAGGAAAGGCTAAAGTCGGGCGGGGCCGACTATATAATACCCTACACCACTCTCGTAATATTGAATAACTCTGATATATAAATTTTGTAATTCATGTATAAATTGTTTACATAAATTTACTTTTGGGACATTTTATACTTAAATAATACCCTGTACCACAGTGTGGTGTAGGGTATAACAACGATTGGATCTAAAGAGCCAAATCGGATGAAACATATATATGGGAGCTATAGCTAAATCTTTACCGATTTTCTTCAAATTCGGCAATGTTGGTTCATGAATCAAGAAACTCTACCATTCTAAATTTCACAACGATTGGATGTAAAATACAGCTTCTATAGAACTAAAGGGCCAAATCGGACGAAACATATATATGGGAGCTATAGCTAAATCTTAACCGATTTTTTTCAAATGCGGTAGTGTTGGTTCATGGATCAAGAAACTCTACCATTCTATATTTCAAAATGATTGGATGTAAAATACAGCTTCTTCAGGACTAAAGAGCAAAATCGGACGAAACATATATATGGGAGCTATAGCTAAATCTTAACCGATTTTCTTCAAATTCGGCAATGTTGGTTCATGGATCAAGAAACTGTACCATTCTAAATTTCAAAACGATTGGATGTAAAATACAGCTTTTATAGGACTAAATGGCCAAATCGGACGAAACATATATATGGGAGCTATAGCTAAATCTTAATCGATTTTCTTCAAATTCGGCAATGTTGGTTCATGGATCAAGAAACTCTACCAATCTAAATGTCAAAACGATCGGATGTAAAATACAGCTTCTATAGGACTAAAGGGCCAAATCGGACGAAACATATATATGGGAGCTATAGCTAAATCTTAACCGATTTTCTTCAAATTCGGCAATGTTGGTTCAGGGATCAAGAAACTCTACCATTCTAAATTTCAAAACGATTGGATGTAAAATACAGCCAAATCGGACGAAACATATATATGGGAGCTATAGCTAAACCTTAACCGATTTTCTTCAAATTCGGCAATGTTGGTTCATGGATCAAGAAACTCTTCCAATCTAAATTTCAAAACGATCGGATGTACAATACAGCTTCTATAGGACTAAAGGGCCAAATCGGACGAAACATATATATGGGAGCTATAGCTAAATCTTAACCGATTTTCTTCAAATTCGGCAATGTTGGTTCATGGATCAAGAAACTCTACCATTCTAAATTTCAAGACGATTTTATGTAAAATACAGCTTCTATAGGACTAAAGGGCCAAATCGGACGAACGATATATATGGGAGCTATATCTAAATCTGAACCGATTTCAACCAAATTCAATAGCGATCTTAACAGCCGCGAAATACTCTAAACTACTCATTAATTTCAGAACGATCGGAGTGAAATTGCGACCTGTAGTCGACGAACAACTTTACATGGACAGACGGACGGACGGACGGACGGACATCGTTAAATCGACTCAGCTAGTGATTCTGAGTCGATCGGTGTACTTTAAGGTGGGTCTAGCTGTGTTATTTTCAGGTATTACAAACATCTGCCGTGAAACAAACTTTTAATACCCTGTACCACAGTGAGGTGTAGGATATAAATATTCTCAATTGTATTTAAAGGAAAATATTTTTTCATGTCTAGATACAGGGTTGCCGAAATGACCGATGGGGTTTTAGTTCCTCATAAATTTGTTAATATATATTTTTATACCCTACACCACACTGTGGTACAGGGTATTATAAGTTTGTTTCACGGCAGATGTTTGTAACACCTGAAAATAACACAGCTAGACCCACCTTAAAGTATACCGTCCGTCTGTCCATGTAAAGTTGTTCGTCGACTACAGGTCGCAATTTCACTCCGATCGTTCTGAAATTTTGCAGTTTAGAGTATTTCGCGGCTGTTAAGTTCGCTATTGAATTTGGTTGAAATCGGTTCAGATTTAGATATAGCTCCCATATATATCTTTCGTCCGATTTGGCCCTTTAGTCCTATAGAAGCTGTATTTTACATCCGATCGTTTTGAAATTTAGAATGGTAGAGTTTCTTGATCCATGAACCAACATTGCCGAATTTGAAGAAAATCGATTAAGATTTAGCTATAGCTCCCATATACAGGTCTACAGGACTACAGGTCGCAATTTCACTCCGATCGTTCTGAAATTTTGCAGTTTAGAGCATTTCGCGGCTGTTAAGATCGCTATTGAATTTGGTTGAAATCGGTTCAGATTTAGATATAGCTCCCATATAGATCGTTCGTCCGATTTGGCCCTTTAGTCCTATAGAAGCAGTATTTTACATCCAATCGTTTTGAAATTTAGAATGGTAGAGTTTCTTGATCCATGAACCAACACTACCGAATTTGAAGAAAATCGGTTAAGATTTAGCTATAGCTCCCATATATATGTTTCGTCCGATTTGGCCCTTTAGTCCTATAGAAGCTGTATTTTACATCCGATCGTTTTGAAATTTAGAATGATATAGTTTCTTGATCCATGAACCAACATTGCCGAATTTGAAGAAAATCGGTTAAGATTTAGCTACAGCTCCCATATATATGTTTCGTCCGATTTTGCTCTTTAGTCCTGTAGAAGCTGTATTTTACATCCAATCATTTTTAAATTTAGAATGGTAGAGTTTTTTGATCCACGAACCAACACTACCGAATTTGAAGAAAATCGGTTAAGATTTAGCTATATCTCCCATATATATGTTTCGTCCGATTTGGCCCTTTAGTCCTATAGAAGCAGTATTTTACATCCAATCGTTTTGAAATTTAGAATGGTAGAGTTTCTTGATCTATGAACCAACACTACCGAATTTGAAGAAAATCGGTTAAGATTTAGCTATAGCTCCCATATATATGTTTCGTCCGATTTGGCCCTTTAGTCCTATAGAAGCTGTATTTTACATCCGATCGTTTTGAAATTTAGAATGATATAGTTTCTTGATCCATGAACCAACATTGCCGAATTTGAAGAAAATCGGTTAAGATTTAGCTACAGCTCCCATATATATGTTTCGTCCGATTTTGCTCTTTAGTCCTGTAGAAGCTGTATTTTACATCCAATCATTTTGAAATTTAGAATGGTAGAGTTTTTTGATCCACGAACCAACACTACCGAATTTGAAGAAAATCGGTTAAGATTTAGCTATATCTCCCATATATATGTTTCGTCCGATTTGGCCATTTAGTCCTATAAAAGCTGTATTTTACATCCAATCGTTTTGAAATTTAGAATGGTAGAGTTTCTTGATCCATGAACCAACACTGCCGAATTTGAAGAAAATCGGTTAAGATTTAGCTATATCTCCCATATATATGTTTCGTCCGATTTGGCCATTTAGTCCTATAAAAGCTGTATTTTACATCCAATCGTTTTGAAATTTAGAATTGTAGAGTTTCTTGATCCATGAACCAACACTGCCGAATTTGAAGAAAATCGGTTAAGATTTAGCTATATCTCCCATATATATGTTTCGTCCGATTTTGCTCTTTAGTCCTGAATAAGCTGTATTTTACATCCACTCATTTTGAAATTTAGAATGGTACAGTTTCTTGATCCATGAACCAACACTGCCGAATTTGAAGAAAATCGGTTAAGATTTAGCTATAGCTCCCATATATATGTTTCGTCCGATTTGGCCCTTTAGTCCTATAAAAGCTGTATTTTACATCCAATCGTTTTGAAATTTAGAATGGTAGAGTTTCTTGATCCATGAACCAACACTACCGAATTTGAAGAAAATCGGTAAAGATTTGGCTATTGCTCCCATATATATGTTTCATCCGATTTGGCTCTTTAGATCCAATCGTTTTTATACCCTACACCACACTGTGGTACAGGGTATTATTTAAGTATAAAATGTCCCAAAAGTAAATTTATGTAAACAATTTATACATGAATTACAACATTTATATATCATAGTTATTCAATATTACGAGAGTGGTGTAGGGTATTATATAGTCGGCACCGCCCGACTTTAGCCTTTCCTTACTGGTTTTATTTCCCTTTAGTATTTTGTAAAAAATACTTCTTCTTTGTAAAAAAGAAGGGAATTTAAAATGGAGCACTACAAAATTGAACAACAAGCACAAAAAAATCTCCATAAATATGTACTGTATTAAAAAAATATAATTATGCCTAAAAAGGTTTTAATGGGTTTGAGTTCATTGTGCCATTTGGGTCACACTGTATAAGGATCTGATGGTTACAGAACCACACTTTGAAATAGATTTTTATGAAATTTTAATGAAAGAGGATTTTGATCCAGGAACGAACTATGCAGACTAAAGAAAAAGGTTCCGATTTAAATATAGTCTTTATACGAGTACCGATCGACACAGAAACACTTTTTGAGTTGATTTTATGTCTGTCTGTCCATGTATTCTTGTGATCAAAGTACTAGTGCGATTTCAACGAAACTTTGCACATAGATGTCTGTTGGATTCCTATTTAATTTGGTTAAAATCGGTTCAGATTTACATATAGCTGCACCTCCGATTTGGCATATATGCACTGTATAAGCAACATTTTTTAACCCATCTGTATAAAAATTGACAGAGAGAAGTCTCTTGATACACTTAGAGGCAAAACTAAATTTGAGCAAAGTCGGTTAAAATTTAGATAAAGTCCCCATATATATATTCCTCTCGGTTTGGTATGAAAGCGCTGTAAAAGTTGTTCTTTACTTCCGATCATTACAAAATTTGGCAGTAAAAAAGTTTCTTAATTTAGGAACGAATACTGATTAATTTGTCAATTAATCATTCATCAGTCCATTTAGTATTTAAGCGCTATTAAAAATGTATTTTACGTGCGATCTGTATATAATTTGGCAGAAAAGAGGTTGTTAATCTAAGTTGATGAATATAGTTCAGATTTAGATATATTTCCCATTAATTACCCCAAATTTTGTATATAATTTTCTTTATCTAAGAGATGGTGCGTCCGACCGAACTTAGCCTTTTATTTACCTCTTTCTTGGTTCAAAGAACAGTGAGTTATTTCGTAAAACCCACATATGGAACACTTTTCCCTACATAAAGAAAAAAAGACGCCATTGTATGGTCCACCATTTGTTCTGTGTTAAGTAATGTCATTATCACATATACATAGTATTTATATTACAACGAAATATAGTCCATTCTACGGTTTGACGCCAAAGTCCTGTACACACCCAGAATTTCCGTGTCCCCAAGCTACTTTTATAAAAAACATGGAATTCCTCAGAAAAATATGACCTTAGAACTCCCATGCCCAGCATGTAAAGTTCCCCCTGAGGCATTTTTATGATAGTGTTAAAGCCGCTTTGGATTTAGAATCTCGTTTAAACGTTTTGATCTTCTTTACGGCAAAGGTAAATGCCGCCATAACTGATCTTTAAAATCTGATTAAAGCCATTTTTGTTCAGTCACTTGAAATAATCAACACTTTTTGTCACGGAAAGATTGGTTCTTCGTTTTTTTTTGTTTCGTCTCACCGAGACATAAGGACATAAGTTACAATTCGATACGTTCTGCGAGAATTTCTCTTTTCCACGGTTGAGTGTGTAAATCCTCTTCAATGCCAAGTCAGAATAAAAACAGAATTCGAAAGGAATCGAATCGAATCGCATGCAATGGAATGAAATCCTCAACTAAATAATCAGGAATAAGAGGACGAGGGAAAGGGAGAGGGAGCATACTGGGAAGCGGTTTAGGGAGGAAAACGACAAAAGACAATTGCATTGATTTCATTTGTGGCAAAAGTGGGAAAGACACAATAACAAGATGAAAATCATGCATACTTCGATGACAAAGAGCCAAAGGGTGCCCTGGCAGAGGCAATCTCCTCCTCGGGGACGAGGCCAGATGGCAAAGAGGGACCAAAACGCAGGGACATCAGGCGAACGTTTGTCTGTGTTCGTTCGATAGTGACTCTAACGAGGACTTTGAAATACACACACACTCACACACATAAAGTATAACTGAATGCGGAAACTCCACTGAAAAAAAACAAAACAAACAAAAAGACTCTTTCGTATAAAAACACGTACAGATGAGGAGCAAAGGAGCTTAAAACGTTTTGTTGTTTTGCTTTGCTTTTATCAATCGTCATATAGATGTGTAAGGATGTACGTATATATACAGGGACGGAACTCTCGACTGGTGCAGCAGCAGCAGCAGCAGTGCTACGTTTTCCAACAACACTGGCAGCATCAGCAACTAAAGTGAAACAAACAACATGCATTTGGCCGGAATGTATCACACTCCGGGGAAATGAGGAGAAAATGGAATGGAAATTCTTATATAGAAAACAAAACACACAAAACTACTCTCAATGCCAAAGTATTGTTTTCGCAAAAGACACCGAAATAGCAACAACAACAACAATGGCAATAACAACCACACCTAGAGATAGTGAAGGAAAAGTAGAAATTCCCATGCCGGAAATGAAGGGACAAAAGTGCAGTCGAATTACAAACGCACGCACAAGCAACCAGAAATTTATACATAAAGGTGGATCGTACCAGATCTGATTTCCACCAAACAACCTCACAACGTCATGGGTTGTCAACTATAGAGCAGAGAACTCCGGGCGTTATCTACTATAGAGCAGAAAACCCTGAGAGTCATCTACTGTGGAAGATAACTCCGGAAGTTACCTACTATAGAGCAGATGCTTCCCGGAGTCATCGACTATGGTTTAGATGACTCCAGGAGTTTTCTACTATAGAGTACATGACGCCTAGATGATTCTACTATAGAGTAGGTGACGCCAGGACGATTCTATCATGGAGTAAAAAACGCCACGAGCAGCTACTGTATCGTATCGCGTACTGCAGATCAGATGACTCCAGGTACCATATATAGAGAAAAATAACTCCATCTACTATACAGTAGATGACTCTATGAGTCTTCAACTACACAGTAGATCACTCTATGAGTCTTCTACTATACAGTAGATGACACGGCGCAATGAAATTGGGCCCCAGGAAAATACACCCCCATTTTTTATGAATATGGGCCCCAAAAAATAACATGCCAAACAACAACCATTTTTTTTGGGCTTAATTTAATTTTTTGTCTGTTTTTTGGGGTTTAATTTCATTTCTTGTCTGCTTTTTGGGGCAATATTCTTATGAATATGGGCCCCAAAAAATAACATGTCAAACAACAACCATTTTTTTGGGGCTTAATTTAATTTTTTGTCTGTTTTTTGGGGTTTAATTTCATTTCTTGCCTGCTTTTTGGGGCTTATTTTCATCTATAAATTTAGAAACAGGAGAGGCTACGCATAAAAGATTTGCTCCACGTTGTCAACTTTTGATCCTGTCCATAGGAGAAAGTCTTAAACAGAGGCCGCAGGCCGCAGGCCGACCGCGCGGAAAAAAAGATTTATAATTAGAAAATAGGTTCGTATTCGTGTACTATTACGTAATCCCCAGATTTACGAAGAGAACATTTTTTATTTTTTTGGGGTTTATCTTCATTTAATGTTGTTTTTTTGATTGGGGGGTAATTTGCTAGATCAGTTTTTGTAACGAAAATTGACACTAAATTTGGGGCGCACTTTCACTTTCAATTTGGGGTGGATTTTCTTGGGACCCAACTTCCTTCAGGCAGATGACACCGTGAGTCCTCTACAATACAGTGTATAGTCTTCTGATTAGTCTTCTCTACAGTTGATGGCTCCATGAGTCGTGTACGATACAGTATATGACTCCTTGAGTCGTCTACTGTAGGGTAGGTGAGTCTTCTACTATACAGCAGATTACTCCATGCGTGTTTTACTATAGAGTGGATGACTCCATTAGTGTTCTACTACAGGGTAGATGACCTCGTGAGTCTTCTATTATAGAGTAGATGACTCTCTGAGTCTTCTACTATAGAGCAGATGACTCTCTGAGTCTTCTAGTATAGAATAGATGACTCTCTGAGTCTTCTACTATAGAGTAGATGACGCTCTGAGTCTTCTACTATAGAGTAGATGACTTTCTGAGTCTTCTACTATAGAGTAGATGACTCTCTGCGTCTTCTACTATAGAGTACATGACTCTCTGAGTCTTCTACTACACAGTGTATGACTCCTTGATTAGTATACTATACATTAGATGGCTCCATGAGTCGTATACGATAGAGTAGATGACTGTATGTGAGTCGTCTACTATACAGTAGATGAATCCATGAGTCGTCTACTATACTTCCGTCTACTACACCTCCGTAAAATGTCTACTGTACTCCGTAAGACGTCTACTATACTGTAGTTTACTCCGTGACACGTCTGCTATACTGTAGATAACACCATGACTCGTCTACTATACAATAGATGACTCCATAAATCATCTACTATAGAGTATATGATTCCATAAGTCATATACTATAAAGTAGATGACTCCATAAGTCCTCTACTAAAGAGTATATGACTCCATAAATCATCTACTATCGAGTAGATGACTCCATAAGTCATCTACTATGGAGTAGATGACTCCATAAGTCATCTACTATGGAGAAGATGGCTCCATAAGTCATCTACTATAGAGTATATGACTCCATAAGTCATCTACTATAGAGTATATGACTCCATAAGTCATCTACTATAGAGCAAATGACTCCACAAGTCACCTACTATCGAGAAAATTACTCCATAAGCCATCTAGAGTAGGTGACTCCATAATTCATCTACAATAGAGTAGATGGCTCCATAATTCATGTACTATAGAGTAGATGACTCCGAGAGAATTTTTAATAGAATATATGACGCAAAGATTCCTCTGCGATTGAGTAGTTGATGCTTTAGAATAGAAGACTACTCGATTCCTCTGAGGAAGAGTAGAACATTTCAACTGCTCAAAAAGTCCTCCCGTTTTTTTAAATTTAAAATTTGCATTTCATGTCAGTGTCGCTTCCGTCTATTATACAATACCGATATCACAAAGACATTTGAGCATGTATATATGTATGTGTGTGTGTGCATGTGTACCTCCAAACATGGGTAATTGTGAGTTGAACATAAATACGCTGCAATGACATAGCCAAGGCGACGATCTAACGAACGTTCCCAAGAACGTACAAAATGCAAAAAAAAAATAGTTACAGCAAAAAAAGCTTCAAACACCTTCCGTTCCGTTTCCGTATCCTCTTTGTTGTGCAATGCTTATGGATATTCTTTTGCGAATCTATAAAGGGACGAAAGCACGCAAACACATACCATCTAACCCATTTAAATGTGCGTAAGCGTATGTATTTAAGACGCTATGCGGTTGTAAGTCCTTTTGGTATGTGATTGTGTCTGTATGTGCCTGCGTTCCTTGCGTCTGTATTTCGTGTTGTACGTGTGTATAACGGTGTTTGTCTGCTTCGCTACAAGCGAACGATAGAAAATTATTTATTTTAATGTCAGCATCTTAGATGAACGTGGGGTAAATGCTGAAGTTCTAGTATTGTCCAAAATAGTTTTGAGGATTTTGAAATTTTCTTTGAAAACCCAGGATAAATAAGCTGCAACTTGTGTAAAAATTCATTAATTATGCATCTGAAAGGCGAAAATGTGAGATTTCGGCTAAAAACATATAAAATGTTGTTTTAAACGGTAAAGATTATTTATTTCTTTGTACCATTATAAATAGGAGAGTTGTACTAATTGTTGCAGCTATATTTATTTAGAAGTTATATCCATTTTCGTTAGTTTAATTTAGCAAAATTCTTATTTTACAATACTTTCTGGAGCCATCTTGTGGACATCAATGTGGATTATCAATGAAACCGCTAAAACTATCAGGCAATGAATTTTAAATTATTTCTCATTTTACTAAAAGTATATAGCTCCATGACTTGTCTACTATAGAGTAGTTAACTGCATGAGAGTAGATGAATAAAATAGACGACTAATATAGAGTAGAGGACCCCTAGAGTCGACTAATATAGAGTAGATGACAAGAGTCGTCTTATATAGATTAAGTAATTGCATCAGTCGCCTACTGTAGAGAAAATTACTCCACGAAATGTCTACTGTGGAGTAGATGGCTCCGACAGTAGTATACTATACAGTACATGACTCTAATAGTCGAATAATATAGAGTGGATTACTCTAAGAGCCGACTACTATAGAGTATATGAGTCCAAGAGTCGACTACTACAGAGTAAAGGACCCCAAGAGTCGTCTACTATAGATTAGTTAACTCATGAATCGTCTACTATAGAGAAAATGACTCCAAGGTTCGTATACTATACAGTAGATGATTCCAATAGTCGACTACTATAGAGTAGATGACTCCAAGAGTCGACTACTATATAGTAGATGAACCAAAGAATCGACTACTATAGATCAGATGACTCCAAGGGTCCAAGGTATGCAGCAGATGGCTCCAAGAGCCGTCTACTACAGCGTATGTAGATGACACCATGAGTCTATTATAGAGTAAATGACTCCAAGAGTCTGCTACTATAGAGAAAATTACACCAATACTCATCTACTATAGAGTAGATTACTTCAAGAGTCTTCTACTATAGAGTATATTACTACAAGATACTACTGCGTAGAGTCCTCTATTACATATCATGAAACATCTACTGTACAGTAGATGGACTCTATTATTCTTGAGTAGATGACTCCAAGGGTGGTCTACTATAGTGTAAACGACTCCAAGAGTCGCTTACTACAGAGTAAATTACTCCAATACTCGTCTACTGTAGTATAGATGACTTTAAGTGTCGTCTACTATAGAATAGTGTAGTGTAGTAGTGTCATATACTATAAAACAGATGACTGAAAGTGTCATCTACTATGAAAAAGATGACTCCAAGAGCCGTTAGTTACAGCGTAGATGACCGAATCTACTATAGATCAGATGACAGAAATTGCCGTATACTTCAGCGTAGTTGACACCATGAGTCGTCTTACATAGTAGGTAACTGCATGCGTCGTCTAATATACAGTAAATTACTCCAACAGTCGTCTACTATAGAGTAGATAGAGTGGAGGGTGAGTAAAATTCGGCCAGAGCGAACATAAAGTCGAGTTTACTTATTAAAGCCTCCTGCTTCAGC
Source organism: Eudasyphora cyanicolor (assembly GCA_963930755.1). Taxonomy (NCBI): domain Eukaryota; kingdom Metazoa; phylum Arthropoda; class Insecta; order Diptera; family Muscidae; genus Eudasyphora; species Eudasyphora cyanicolor. The sequence continues at coordinate 69,542,056 of OZ005734.1, forward strand.
CTATAAACAATTTCGGCAAATTCATCCGGTACATTTAAATAAAAAATTAACTCACGCAGTCAGCAAGTTATTAAACATCAATTTTCGACAGACTGCCCCCAGACCCGACTAAGGACCCCGTACAAACTTCAAACCCATAAGATTGGGATATTATATTCATTCAATATTTATCACTTCCGTCCAAACCCTACCAAAATGCCACCAAAATGTGCATATGGAAGAAAACGTACGTTTTGGGAGGAAAAAAGAATAAATTCAACAACATTTGTAGTGAAAAAAGAAAACGAAGGGACCACGATAACAACAGAAACAACAAGCGAAAGACACACTACTCTCGTATAGTACAGCAGCGGCAGCAGCAGCAACACAAAGATAATGGAAAATTGTGGTTTTTCTCCTCTTTTTCTGCTTGCGAATGTTATAAATTTTCCCTTGGAAAAAAGGGCACAGACACAGAAATCCACACTCGCACACACACATACACGGTTAGAGATTTTCCCATATACATATATAGGCACGTACAGCGTCTAACAAGAACATGACAAAAAGCGGATAAAAAAGCAAAACCAAAATATATACACAAACAAACAAAACATCTATAAATCTTTAAGTAAATCTTAAAACAAAATCTATAACAACAGAAAGTGTTTGGTTGAAATACCGCAAAAAGCCTCAAGTAAACCGGAAACGAAGCCATCAAGATGTGCAGAGAGCGGACGGAAGCCAGGAGAAGGATCATAAGCAGGAGCAAGAGCAAACAGAAACAAGATGCACAAAATGCCAAGGATTTAGAATGAATAGAAGGGGTTTGAACCATTTGCCGAAGAAAAATTCCATGTAACGTTTTTCAATTAAAAATTTGATTGCAATATCAGTTGTCTTGCATTTGCAGATTGATTAAACAAATTAATTGCGGGTATTATAACACGTGATTGAGTCAATAAAATAGTAAATGACACAGTTTTAAAGTTAATTAAATCAGTTTAAATATACTTGAAGCACTTATTACCTTAACTTAAAAAACAGCAAGGAAAGGCTAAAGTCGGGCGGGGCCGACTATATAATACTCTACACCACTCTCGTAATATTGAATAACTCTGATATATACATTTTGTAATTCATGTATAAATTGTTTACATAAATTTACTTTTGGGACATTTTATACTTAAATAATACCCTGTACCACAGTGTGGTGTAGGGTATAAAAACGATTGGATCTAAAGAGCCAAATCGGATGAAACATATATATGGGAGCTATAGCTAAATCTTTACCGATTTTTCTTCAAATTCGGCAATGTTGGCTCATGGATCAAGAAACTCTACCATTCTAAATTTCAAAACGATTGGATGTAAAATATAGTTTCTATAGGACTAAAGGGCCAAATCGGACGAAATATATATATGGGAGCTATATCTAAATCTGAACCGATTTCAACCAAAGTCAATAGCGATCTTAACAGCTGGGAAATACTCTAAACTGCAAAATTTCAGAACGATCGGAGTGAAATTGCGACCTGTAGTCGACGAACAACTTTACATGGACAGACGGACGGATGGACGGACAGACATCGTTAAATCGACTCAGCTAGTGATTCTGAGTCGATCGGTATACTTTAAGGTGGGTCTAGCTGTGTTATTTTCAGGTGTTACAAACATCTGCCGTGAAACAAACTTATAATACCCTGTACCACAGTGTAGTGTAGGGTATAAACAGCAAGGAAGGTCTAATAATACCCTACACCAGCCTATCGGAGCAGAGTAATAAGAAATACTCGTATTCGATTTTTGAATGTTTCACATTCGTATTGTTCAGATTTTTCGATCAAACTTCTCCCTTCAAAAGATAAGTTTTTTGTGGTTTATTGGAAAAGATACGACACTGCGCTCTGGAAGCCACGTAAACACATAGCCTTATATGTATTTCAATCCTGTGCGGGGATATCGTCAGAGGGACTTTATACATGACACAGTGTGAGCTTGTAGTTGTGTCGATCATCACTTGTATATATACCAATCTACAAACAAATTTGCATATGGGAATCATATACCTACGAAGAAAGCGTACAAGTCACCCTGCTAAAGCTCCAAGCGAGACTTAAATTCACATGGGTGACTAGTACGGGTTGCCATTTTGACACAGTTGTCTCTACCTCAATCGCCAGTAGATGGCGTGGATTCTGAGATTAGATAGACGATTATGTAGATAGACTTACAACATTTCAGTAAGCATAGTAAATATTTTTTTTGTTGAATACGAAACTTTTTTTAATGTTATTATTAAAAATTCATTAAACACTACGTGTTGAAGATGAGCACCTTTCTAATTGTATGTCCCTGATAGTTTTAATCTTCATTTGAAGTCTTTTTTGGAAGAGACCTGTTGAATATGGCGGAATTAGTGGGCTTGGCACTCATGCAGAAGCTAATATATCTATGGTCGGAAACGACGACTAAGAATATTTATACTTCATTTGCAATCGGCGTACTTGTTAAGATATGGTAAACTCATTTTACCCCCATTCTAAGATATGTGTTAGACAAATCTCAAAAATTTATATATAGGAATGAAACGAAGGACAACTTCCCATGTATCGCATGTACCGTAATATATTTACGCAATCCATTTTCTAGATTTTATTATGAAAATTCTATTCATTTAAAATGCCAACCTTTATGACTATATTTATATGATTACTGATTTTTACCTCGTAAACAGAACGATAAATATTTTCTGTTATCGAACTGCAGTTACATACAACTCCAGACAAATACATACATATATACCCTATATATGTATGCACACATCTACAGCAGTTAAATCGTTTCTTGGTTTCCGCATTCTGCACGAACCAAACTGAGTGGATGTGAAGTAGGCGCTTTTATAAAAATCATCTAAATGAAGTATACTTTCAGAAGATTTCACAACCATACAAATATGAAGCACACTTTAAGGGATATATTGTTTGTTTTCATTTGAAAATGCGACTGAGTCAACGGCAAGAGAGTCGTTTAGCAAAACAAAGACGAGATTTGTTGAAAAAGGTGAAACCAGAACAGATTCTTTGAAATCAACTGAGACTAAGCAATGAAAGCAACTGACTGACATACATATATAGATGATACGCTAAGGTGTACGAGTATAATGAGGAAGATTTTAGTTTTAGATTTTAGAGTGATATTTTTATGAAATTATTTTTATTTTTTGGCGAAACTGGATTAAATATATTATTAAATATCATGATTTGTGTTTTTCAGTAGAATTATATATTTACCATATATATTACATCCAATCTCTTTAGATAAAAGGGAGGTTGCAGTTTCTTGCCTTAAACAAAAAACAGCCCTAATGTCTAACAGTGTCTATATATGTATGTACTTTGAATGCGACAGTTGCAGCCAAGCACACTTTGGGGACTTTCTATGAAATTGTCGGTTATCTTCCATTTTTTTTCTTTCTCGAAGTATGTCCCTCACCTGCAAATTAGAATGATTTGCATGGAAATGTAATTCTCTCTTTCTCAGTGTGACATACATTTTTAGTAAATTTGTTGGAGGATATGAAATCATATTAAAAGAGTGCAGAGGTCCTTCACAGCATCCAAGAGTTATTTTTATTTTTAAAAGTTTTTTATATTTTATTGTATTCGTATTCGAGAGTTTTGTGGAGTTGAGTGTACTATGGGTACCCCACCCTGTCCGTTTAAATGGTCCAAAACACAAACATCTACACGGGGCAAAATTGCCTTTTTTGATATGTTTGAATCGAAAGAAAATATATTTGAAACGGAAGTTTTTAAATATTTTATATTTCTGAGCAAATACATTTTATTTGAAAATCAAAAAAATATATTTGGAACGCATATATTAATATATTACAACAAAATATATTTGCAAACTAAATTTCTCAAATAAATTATGTGTTTTAATACAAATAAAATTATTGTTTAGGAATTTTTTCAAATATATTTTATTTAAAAAAGATTTTCAAAACTTTTGCTGACTTTTCTAATTTCAGTTTTATTTTTTCCTTGGTTTCGTATTTTACCTACCAGTTATGATACCATATGCAGCATTAACTTCTGTCTAAAACCAATCAATGAATTTCTAAAAAATTATCTTTGAATTACTGAAAAATTTAGCACAATTTATGTATTTTCTGAATACTTAAATGCAAATAAATCACCCTTATCGGGAATAAAATTCCGCACGGAATTTGTTCCATGTTTCCTAAATTGTACATTGAAAAAAGAACAAATTCCGCGTGGAATTTTATTCCCGATAAGGGTGAATATTTGTTTCGGATATAATAGTCCCAAATAAAAAACAGATTGGGATGTAAACAAAGATTTGTTTAGAACAACATCCTCCCAAATATATAATTTTTGTATGTACCAAATATTAGATGTTTAGAGTGCACCCTAAACATATATGTGTTTCAAGCCGAATATGTTTGGGACAATATACTACAGAAGCGATTTTTTTTCAGCGTGTAGTTTACGTGTAAATGTTGTAGCTAATTATCAAAAGCTGGTTGCGATTATCCAGCCAAAGTCAAAGCAATAATACTGTTGCCTTAGAATTCCATTTCGATAACTTTTTTAACTGCGGCGTAGAGTTGTAAACAACACAACGGACTGATGCTTTTTAAAATCAGAGCGCGTTGTCATTAACCATTTTGGTAAGAAGTCGGTAACACTTGGAGCGCCGACCTGTGTATTTATTGGGAATTTGATATGTATGATTCTGTCCGTCAGCTCAACATTCTTCCGTTCGTTCATCCGACCTTCTATCCGTCCGTCCATACGTCCGTGTATCCGCCCATCTATCCAATCTGCCATCCTTCCGTCCACCAATCTATTGAACAGTCCACCCATCCGTCCGTCAGTTCATCCAACAGTTTGTCCACCCATCCGTCCCTTCATTCAGCTTTCCATTTGCATGTTTCAGTTACTCTAGACAACTTAACAAAATTCTTGGATTAAAAAAATTTATGAAATTTCCTTTTCTTCTACACTCAAGCAATAACTTTGCTGTCCATCCGTGATTTGTATACAATAAGTATTTGTATGAAATTTATAATCACCATTTTGAAACTCAAACTGAATTCATCAAAGCAATAAAATCAATACTACATAAATTGTATTTCAGCATTGTATGTTTCGCCTCCCCCGCCAAATGTATCCAACGGTGTCAATGATTTGCAGACCTTTGTATGAGTTTTGATTTAGCACTTTTTCCCCCGCTTGGATTTTTTCTTGTTTACTTAGGAGCACAAAGTTTCATTTACAAACACTGTGCAAAGTGTGTCATTCAAAAGTTTAATTAATCATCGTTTTCCCCACGACCTGTGTTTGCGCTTTCACCACCAATTCAAAAATAACAAATGTTAAAGGAGACAGTGGCTCAAGATAAAGAAATAATTTATTAAAATTGAAAATATTTTAAATTTTTTTACAACTTGTACTCGTAATTAATAATATATAATATATATTTAATATTTTTGAAATATCTAAACAAATTCAAAAATTATAATTTTGTCAACCTTTTTTCTAATTTGAAAAAAAATGCATTACTTTTTCTGTCGTTTTATGAAATTCTAATCCGCGCTTACTGGGCAATTCTATGTTTTACAGTATTTAAGAAAATCTCAGTATGTATAGTAATCCGACTGAAGCATAGATAACACAGTGCGATAGTCCAAAAACCGCGATACTATTTTTCTTGTAGGTCTTGGCGAGTAGAACAACGTTTGTTCTACGAAATTTGCCGGACACCGCCATAATCCGGATTTACGGGTAAAAAACCGATTTTCTTGCCTTTTTTCACTTGAACGCCTATAACTTTGTTAAATATTAACCGATTTTCAATCTCTTAAAGAATTTGAAAAGAAGAAATGTAGACCTTTCCAACGATGTATATTCTGTTTATTTGAAGCTGTAGGAATATAGTTTTATTTGTCCTACAAACACATTTCTTTAATTTTTGTCCGCCATTTTCTAGTTTAGGCAATGTTTTTAACAATTATATTGTGAAATAACCGTACTATTAATTACGATTAGTATATTTTATAAGGAAAAAAATTCAACAAGTCTCTTAAAAATCCGTTTGCAATTGACGGAGTTATTAAAGATTCATTAAAACTAAATCGGTATATAAACACTAGTTTTGGCCATTCAACTCAATAAGGCTTGCTGGAGCGTTTCATTTTTCACTCGTCATCATCGTCAAAACTAGTACATTTACTTTTAATGAAACTTTAATAACTCCGTCAAATGCAAAATTTTTTCCTTATAAAATATACTATATACGTATATTAATTAACCGTACGGTTATTTCACAATATAATTGGTAAAAACATTGCCTAACCTAGAAAATGACGGACAAAAATTAAAGAAATGTGTTTGTAGGACAAATAAAACTATATTCCTACAGCTTCAAATAAACACAATATATACATCGTTGGAAAGGTCTACATTTCTTCTTTTCAAATTCTTTAAGAGATTGAAAATCGGTTAATATTTAACAAAGTTATAGGCGTTCAAGTGAAAAAAGGCAAGAAAATCGGTTTTTTACCCGTAAATCCGGATTTTGGGGGTGTCCGGGGAATTCCAAAAAAAGATTCGTGTTTTACTCGACGAGACCTACAGAAAATGTAGTATCGCGTCATTTGCTTCTTAACTTTAGTTTATTTTGTCGCACTGTGTAAATACTCGAATATCTGCATACAGTGTTTTGCTTAACTGACTCGCTTAATTTTGCAAGGCATTTTTCGCACTTAAGTGAATAGGCGATAATGTGGTTTCACTTAGTTGCCCAAATGTGCACTTATCCGAGTCATAATAACAATAAAAATAACAACCTCCAAATTGCTCTCATATACTCGTAGTTGTGGGCAGCAATTGTAAACACTTTTGTTTATTTCCCAAGTTCCCACTGAACATTGAAAACGAAAAAACAATAAAAGAGATACGTTTTTCATAAATGCAGGTAAAGGTAATGTATGTATACGAGTATTGTATGAACATTCACCTGAAATTACTGAAAAAATAAATCTGTTAACTGAATGATGCACTAAAACGAAATGATCGTAAACATTTATGTAATTAAATTGAACCAACGTGCAACAAATTTCAGTTTTGTGCAGTAAGGGACAAATGACACTTAAGTGGAATGCAGATAAGCGAAAAATACTTTATATACGAGTATAAAAGTGTGAAAACTGTCTTTGTAACGCTGCCAATTTTAAAAATTGTTTTTGTATTTGAAAGCTTCTTGAATATAAATGCTTTAAAAAAAAATGGTTGTTTCATTATTTACAATTTGGATATCTAAGAAAATACTGATCGAAGAAGATCGAAATTTGGCACATATTTTAAAGGAGTTGACGAAAGTGGCAGTATAGTTATTTACATTGATAGTATTATTATTGATTGTTATGAAATTTGACAGAGAGGAGTTTCCTGATACAACAAGGAACCCTGACAAATTTGCAGGTTGCCAATGACATTTGGCAACTTTCATTCGAGTAAAATAAATGTTTATAACCCCCATAAACACAAAACAAAATAACCGAGCGTTAGAGCTAACGAAAGTTAAATTGTATGGAATTTGACAGCTATAACCGGTAGTTAGCTCTTAAACCTAGTTTATTTATTTATTGTTATTGGCCCTAAGTGTCTTTATCTACTTTTTAGTATACGACAAGTTGGGCTATCTACTCCAGAGTAGACAACTTGTCGGAAAATCTGTTACTTATTACAATACATGTTTGTTTATCTACTGATTAATAGAGGCCCTGTTGGGATATCTAATGATAAATAGACATCTAGTTGTTATCTACTCCTTAGTTGACAACCAATTAGGTTATAAAGGGTTTTCCAACTTGAGGTGTTATTTTGGTATTCAAATAAAATGCCATTTTTTGAGATAAATGATCGGATGTTTATTTTATAATAAAGATGAAGGTATGCCGTTAATAATGAAAAACAACAGCAGCCAAATGGCCACCATATCCTTTTCATGAAATTTTCCATAACCAAATCGCAAAGTGGCTGCCCTATGTCCTCGATAGCCTCACGAATTCTATCTTTGAGGTATACCTTATCTTTCACGTGGCTCCAAAGGAAGAAGTCGCAAGGTGTTAAATCACAAGATCTCGGTGGCCAATTGTGATCACCACTTCGAGAGATAACACGGTCCGGAAACTTTTCTCGTAACAGAGCAATGGTTTCGTTGCTTGTGTGGCACGTAGCGCCATCTTGTTGAAAGTCCATCCAACTCCGACCATAAAAACTCATTAATCATCTCTCGATAGCGCAATCCATTCACCGTAACTATTTGATCCAACCTCATTTTCGAAAAAGTAAGGTCCAATGACACCGCCTGACCATAAACCGCGCCAAACAGTCACACGTTGAGGATGGAGAGGCTTCTCAACAATAACTCTTGGGTTTTCCGAGCCCCAGATGCGACAAATTTGCCTGTTGACGTAGCCACCGAGGTGGAAATGGGCCTCATCAGTCAAGATGAGTTTTCGATGGAATTCCGGATCATTTTCATGCATTTCAAGGACCCAATCAGCAAAGACACGACGTTGTTGATGATCGGCCGGCTTGAGTTCTTGTGTTAACTGATCGTTATAAGCCTTAAGACCCAAGTCTTTATGCAAGATACGGTGTAATGACGTTTGTGGAATGCCCAATTCCAAAGAACGACGAGGAATGGACAAACCTGGATTTTCTTCATCACTTTGGGCTACAACAGCAATATTCTCAGTTGTTCTTGACGTGCGCGGGTTTTATTCTTCACATCACTAACTTGTCCCAACAGCTCGAATTTTTCCACCAGTTTCTGTATTGCCGACAAGGTGCTTCTCGACGACCCAAAAATGCTTTAGTTTTGCGAACTGTGACTGCAAGATTTTCACCATTTTTGTAGTGAATTTTAATAATTTCAATGCGTTGTTGAATCGTGTATCGTTCCATTTTTAGTAATGACGTAGTTTCTACTTGTCAAATGTCAAAGAATAAAAGCTTCAAAAGTGACAGCTACCGAAATACCGGTTGATTCAAAATAACACATCTTGTTGGAAAACCCTGTATTTGGATGCATCTTGGATATAAATGGTTTATAAAGAATTATTTGCAACTTGAATATCTAAGAAAATGCTCATCGAAGAAGATCGAAATTTGGCACATATTTTAAAGGAGTTGACAGATGTGGCAGTATAATTATTTACATTGTTAGTATTATTATGAAATTGTTATTATGAAATTTGACAGAGAGGAGTTCCCTGACACAACAAGGAACACTGACAAATTTGAAGGTTGCCAGTGGCATTTGGCAACTTTCGTTCGAGTAAAATAAATGTGTACAAGTGTCTTTATCTACTTCTTAGTATACGACAAGATGGGCTATCTACTCCCGCGTCGACAACTAGTTGGACAGTCTGTTACTTATTACAATACATGTTTGTTTATCTACTGATTAATAGACGCCTAGTTGTTACCTACTCCTTAGTTGATAACCAACTAGTTTATATATATAGGATGGCAATTTGGGTTATCTACTACTTAGTAAAATACCAGTTGCTTTGTCTACTCCTTCATGTACAGGCAGTTGTGTTAACTACTGCTTATTAGAGGAGCAGTTGTGTTGTCTACTCCTTACTTGTCAGCCAGTTGGGCTATCTACTCCTTTGGGTTAGGGTGGCAGCCGTTTTATTTTTTTTCTTCAGCTCACATAGACCAGTTTAGGTCACTAGTGGTACCACGGGCTAAAATGCCCTTCATCGAAACCAACATGTTTGACATACAAATGTATCGATAGCACGAATATTGGTACTGGAAAGATCTGTTAGGCTGCCTAGAAAGGCCAACCCCAGTAGGACCAGTCATCGTTAACCAAAAGCGGGACAGTCGCATAGCAAGTGCTCAGTGCTCTCCACTTCTTCCTCATCTCCACAGTTTCTGCACAAGTCATTGGAGTTAATACCCAATCTTCTGGCGTGTTCGCCGATCAGGCAGTGTCCCACTGTGCCACTTGGCGACTTCCCATATTGCCATTATTTCGGCTGGATATACACTGCACGTATCTGGTAGTCTGTGAGCTATATGCAAATTAAGTTCTTCACAGTGTACTCCGAAGCCAACCTTTTCATCAAGCTTCGAACCATCCGTATAGAAGTGGAGATGGTTTCTATTTCCGGGTATTCTGCCATCCCATTCATCCGTAACCGTAGTTCTTGTTCCTCCACGTTGATATGCAGTTTAATCTTAGTGCCGCCTTGGTTGCAATTTCTTCGTCAGTATATGGAGAAGGGCTTGTAGAGACTCAGTCGCTGTAGTCCTTAACGCTCCGCTTATGCACAGGCAGGCAGTTCTCTGAACCCTTAATAGCAGGTTTGTGATGGTTAGTTTGTCAGTTGCCGTCCACCATACCACAATGCCGTATAACAGTATTGGACGAACCACTGCTATATATATCCAATGGACAATTTTAGGAGAGATGCACCACCGCGACCCTACAGCCTTCCTGCGGGAATATAGGGCGATGTTGGCCTTCTTTACACGATCTAGTACGTTTAGTCTGAATAACAGTTTCCTATCCAAAATTATTCCTAAAAATTTTGCACTTTCAGAAAAGGCTAGATATGTTCCATTTATCCGAGGAGGAGGGTCCACATGAGGGACATTAGTCATCCTAGTAAAGAGAACCAATTCTGTCTTGTTTGGGTTAACACCCAAACCGCTGCTTCTGGCCCATCTAGCCGACTTGTTCAGAGCCAACTGTAGAATATCTCGGAGGATGTTTTCGAACTTGCCGCTCACCGCGATTGCCTCGTCGTCCGCATATGCCACGTTCTCGCAGCCACAACGTTCAAGATCTAGCAGGATTTCATTCACCGCTAGGTTCCAAATTAGTGGAGACAGTACTCCTCCTTGTGTGGTCCCTCTGTATACAAATCTTGTTAGAGTTGTGGACCCAAGACATGCTGTTATGCGTCTTCTGTTGAGTAGTCTTTGAATTAGTCTAATCAAGCTAGAGTTCACCTTTAGATGTGACAATGCCGCGATTACCGCATCTGGGTGTATGTTGTTAAAAGCCCCTTCTATGTCAAGAAACGTCACCATGGTGAATTCTGTGAAATGTAGAGACGATTCGATAGTGTTCACAAGTTCGTGCAGGGCTGATTCTCTAGACTTTCCCTTATTTTAAGCATGTTGGTTCCCCGACAGGAGTTTTGTATCCAGGTTTTGCCTAATGAAATAATCTAAATGTCTTTCCAGACTTTTCAATAGGATAGAGGATAGGCTAATTGGTCTGAAGTATTTTGGCCTAGTGTGCGATATCTTCTCCGCTTTGGGTATAAATACCACTTTGGTATCCCTCCATCGATTCGGGATGTATGAAAGCCTAATACAGCCTTCATAAATGCAGAATGGGGATAATGTAGAAAGGGGATAATATACTTTAACAATTTCTGCATTTCTGCTGGAGTGATGCCGTCTGGTCCAGGTGACTTGAAGGGCTCAACTCCTTAGTAGATACATTTGGGATATCTACTCTTTAATATGAGAGTAGTTGGGTTATCTACTTCTTAGTTGATGACCAGTTGGGTCAACTACCTCCTAATTGACGTCCAGTTGGATTATTAACTCCTTAGTAGATACACTGTTGCATTATCTACACTATTGTAGACCACAAATTGGGTTATCTACTCCATATAGAGAACCACTTGGATTGTCTAATCCTTAGTATGCAGTCGGTTGTGCTATCTAATCTTAAGTAGAGATGCATTTGGGTTATATACTCCTTAATAGGAGATTATTATATATACTCCTTATATATCTACGCCTTTGTAGATACATTTGGGTTATTTACTCCTTAAAAGGAGACCAGTTGGGTTATCTCCTTCTTAGTTGATGACCAGTTGTGTCAACTACGCTCTAATGACGTCCAGTTGGATTATCTACTCCTTAGTAGATATACTGTTGGATTATCGACACATCAATAGACCACTAATTGGGTTATCTACTTCATAGAAGAGAACTACGAGTATTTGGATTTTCTAATCCTTAATAGACAGTCAGTTGGGCTATATAATCCTTAGCAGAGATACCTTTGGGTTATCTACTTCATAATAGAAGGCCGGTTCGATTATCTACTTCTTAGTAGATGACCTGTTGGGTTATCTACTCCTTAGTCGACGACCAGTTGTATTATCTACACCTTAGTAGGTATGCAGTTGGATTTATACACCTTATTAGACGACAAATTGGGTTATCTACTCCTTGGTAGAGATCTTGCAGATCCTCTTCTCCAGAGGAGAATACTAGTTGTGTTATCTATTCCTTAGTGGATGATCGATTTGGTGATCTACTAGTAAGTATATAACCAATTGGTTTGTCTATATAAAAATTTAGTTTTCTACTCCATAGTAGAGGGCGGGTTGTCTACTCTCTAGTAGATGATCAGTTGGATTCAGCCACTCCTTAACCGACGTCCAGTTGGATTATCTACTTCTTAGTAGAGATGTAATTGGGTTATCTACTCCTTAGTAGACGAAAAATTGTGTTTTCTACACCATAGTAGAAGACGATAGATGATCAGTTGGATTCAGCCACTCCTTAGTAAACGACCAGTTGAATTACCTATTCCTTACTAGAGATACAATTGGGTTATATATGTACTTCCGAGGAGAGGACTAGTTGGTTTATCTTCTCATTTGTAGGCGACCAAGTGGGTTATCTACTGCATATTTATGGACATGTTGGATTATCTACAACTTAGGTGAGATACTTTTGGGTTACCTACTCCTTAATAGGATACCAGTTAGGTAATCTACTCCTTAGTAGATTACAAGCTAGGGTATCTTCTATTTAGTTGACGGTCAGATGGGTTGTATGCGACTTGTTGTGTTATCTACTCCTTAGAAGAGGACAAGTTTATGAAAGTTAACGATTAAAAATATAGGTGGTAAATATTGTATTGGTTTTAAATGTGACATATGATGTGTCTGGAATTGAATTCTTTTAGATCAGTATTTAGATATGTCGTTAGATGCTAGTTAACCACATCCAACGAAAAAGTCATGGTTAAGTTAGTTTGTTTTCTTATAGAAGGAACATTTTGCGGACTGATACCCATCCTTAATGGACCTATCATGGTTTTGCGTTTTGTACCGTCGAATTTTTCGTAGGGATTATAATAAAATAAGTTTTTTACAATTAATTGGTATTTGCAAATTAGAATCGCATGATTCCAGGTATATTTGGTGGAAATCCATTGCAGAACAGTTTAAGTCATTTGAGCTTTGTCCGTCTGTCTGGACGCTATGCCTGTTATTCCTCAGGCATAGCTTTCAATTTTTTGCTGTATTATTAAATTAAATCATATTTATAGCACTTTGTTTATTGTTTAGCCACTGTGCAATACGATAACAAATTATCCAAAAAAAAAACTTTTTTTCCGTATTTGTGTCTATGTCACTGGGTTGTGTATTTGAGTGGGAGCATGAATGAGTTTTCGTATGCTCTCGCTTGCTCTCTCTCCCACACACTCTCGTTTGTTTGTTGTGGCGCGCCAAAAATTTAATTACCAAAATTTTAATGATTTGTTTGTCACTTTAAGTACAAATTAGAGCAAAAAAAAATAAAGCTTACCTTTTATCACTTAAATGATGGCGAAAGGGGCGTGGAATGGGCTGATGATGTTCAAACTTTGGAAACGGATATTAAAGGGATGCAATTTAGAAACGAGTTGAGAGTTTTTTCGGTTGCTATTGTAATTATTTTACAGTTTTTGTTATGTTTTTTATTAAATTAATTATTTTTAGTGTTTGGACAATGTAATTTGTCACTTTGTTTTTTTATATTTTTTTTATAAACTTAATAATTTTTAGGGTTTGGACAATATAATTTTTCACTTCATTTTTTTATAAAATTAATTAGTTTTAGCGTTTGGACAAAGTAATTTTTCACTTCTTTTTTTTGTGCAATTTTGTATTGTAGTTTTTCTTGTGTTTTTAATTAATTATTGAAAAAATTACTTGTACTTCTGCATTGATATTTGATTTATTTTTTTAATAATAATATTTAAATATTTTTATTTTTTTTAAATATATTTTGCTTTTTAGTGTTTCTACAATGCAATTATTCTTTGATATTGATACTTTGATATAGCATTTTTTCTTGTGTTTTTATTTAATTATTGCAAAAATATCTGGACAAGGAAAATGTGTACATAGTTTATTTGTACATTATATTATATATAAAGGGTGTTTTCTAGAGTTACAGCAATATAATAATATTGCAAATATCGCGTAATCTATAAAACGACGTAAAAATGTTCATAACGGGTTTTCCAACAAGAGGTGTTATTTTGAATCACCCGGTATTTTGTTAGCTGTTACTTTGCAGCTTTTATTCTTTGACATTTGACAAGTAGAAACGAGGCCATTACTAAAAATGGAACGATACACGAATCAACAATGCATTGAAATTAAATTCACTTCAAAAATGGTGAAAATCTTGCAGTCTCAGTTCGCAAAACTAAAGCATTTTTGGGTCGTCGTAAAGCACCTGGTCGGTCCGCAATACAGAAATTGGAGGACAAATTCGATCTGTTGGGACAAGTTAGTGATGTGAAGAATAAAATCCGTGCACGTCGCTCAAGAACAACTGATAATATTGCTGCTGTAGCCCAAAGTGTTGAAGAAAACACAGGTTTGTCCATTCTTCGTCGTTCTTTGGATTTGGGCATTCCACAAACGTCATTACACCGTATCTTGCATAAAGACTTTGGTCTAAAGGCTTATAAAATTCACGTTTATAAACTTTTTTTGCATTTTTTTTAAAATTTTTTTTTGGAATTTCGGTGAATCGGAGCAAAACTGGCAAAGATACAACAGTCTAAGCAACCGCCCCTCATACGTGACACAGTACATCAGAAAAACTTTAAAGTGTTTTTCCCACAACACATGTCTTCAAAGATGGTGTCCCTCATAACTCAAAAACTACTGAACCGATCGTTATGGAATTTTAAACACTGTTTCTTGACATTATTTACGAGGTGACGCTGTCGAGTTTTTTAAATTTGTCAATTTTTTATACCCTACACCACACTGTGGTACAGGGTATTATGACTTTGTGCATTTGTTTGTAACACCCAAAAGGAGAAGACATAGATCCATTGTTTATTATACCGATCGACTTGTAATCACTTACTGAGTCAATTTAGGTATGTCCGTCTGTCTGTCCGTCTGTCCGTCTGTCTGTAGATGTATTCTTGTAATCAAAGTACAGGTCGCAATTATGGCCCGATCTTGACGAAACTTTACACATATCTTTTTTTTTGCCCAAGGATGATCCCTATTTAATTTGGTTGAAATCGGTTCAGATTTGGATATAGCCCCCATATATATGTTAGCCCCGATTTGACCTGTAAGCGCTGTAAAAACTTTATTTTATATCTGATCAGTATGAAATTCAGCAGAAAGAGGTCTCTTATTATATTAATGAACACTGTTAAATTTGGAAGAAATCGGTTCAGATTTAGATATAGCCCACATATATACGTTACCCCCGATTTCACATGTAAGCGCCGTAAAATATTTATTTTATAACCGATCAGTGTGAAATTCGGCAGAGAGAGGTTTCTTATTACATGAAGGAGTACTGCCAAATTCGGAGAAAATCGGTTCAGATTTAGATATAGCCCCCATATATATGTTACCCCCGATTTTACATGTAAGCGCTGTAAAAAGTGTATTTTTAATGCGATCAGTACGAAATTCGGCAGAAAGAGTTTTCTTATTACATGAATTAATACTGTCAAATTTGAGGGAAATCGGTTGAGATTTAGATATAGCCCACATATATATGTTACCCCCGATTTGACATGTACGCGCTGTAGAAACTGTATTTTATATCCGATCAGTAAAAAAATTGGCAGAAAGAGGTTTCTCATTACGTGAATTTACACTGCCAAATTTCAAAATCGGTTCAGATTTAGATATAGCCCCCATATATACGTTATCCCCGATTTGACATGTAAATGCTGTAGAAACTGTATTTTATATCCGATCAGTGCGAAATTCGGCAGAAAGAGGTTTCTTATTACTCGAAGGAATACTGCCAAATTCGGAGAAAATCGGTTCAGATTTAGATATAGCCCCCATATATATGTTACCACCGATTTGACATGTAAGCGTTGTAGAGACTGTATTTTATATCCGATCAGTACGAAATTCTACAGAAAGAGGTCTTTTTACATGAATGAGTATTAGGGGAAAATCGGTTCAGATTTATATATAACCTCCATATATATGTTCCTCCTGATTTGGTATCAAAGCGCTATAGAAGTTGTACTTTACTTCCGATCATTAATATTTTCCGGAAAGATGTTTCTCAATTTAGGAACAAATATTGCTTAATTTAGCGATTATCGGCTCAGAATTAGATAATATGTTGCTGTCGACATACCAATTATTCCAAATCGCAATGACCTTTATCGCATTGTTAGGGAGGTGTAGGGTATTACATAGTCGGCCCCGCCCGACTTTCTGCCTTTCCTTACTGGTTTTTATTTAACAGTAACCAATTAGTCGATTTTTTCTCGTAAAAATCGCATTTTTCAATTCCAAGTGTTCCCAAAAATTGAAAAATTTAAGACCCTAAATATGTTTGGCGGATATCCGTTTTGGGTAATTTTAAGTCGAATGAGCAATGTCCGTCCGTCTGTCTGTCTGTCTGCTGGATGGTGCGCACGATAACTCTCGAAAGGAGTAACCGATTGACTTCTATCTACGGCTAAGTTCGAAGATGGGCTATATTGGTCCACTCCTTCTAGTACCTCTCCCACAAAGGGTTCACATTTAGTGAAATATTGATTATTTAATAACTTCTATACTACTTATTTGAATCCTCTGAGATTCTACACATAGTATTAGTTTATTAGTTTATATCACTATTACCTCGAGAAAAATGGGCGAAGTTTCCGCGCCCCTTTTGGTACCTCCCACACAAATGGACAATTTTGAACCAAAAGTTACCAGCTTATATCTTTTTTTACCAGTGCATACAAAGACTTGAAATTTTGTACAATGTAAAGGTTTAATAGTACCTAGAGTCTAGAGAAAAGTGGCCGTAATTGGCACACCACTTTTGGTACCTCCCACACAAATGGACAATTTTACACCAAAAGTTAACAGCTTATAACTTAAATACCAGTGCATGTAATTACTTGAAATTTTGTACAGTGTAATGCTTTTATAGTACCTAGAATCTAGAGAAAAGTGGCCGTTATTGGCACGTCCCTTTTGGTACCTCCCACACAAATGGACAATTTTACACCAAAAGTTAACAGATTTTAACTTTAATACAAGTAAATACAAATACTTGAATCTTTGTACGGTGTAATGCTTTTATAGAATCTAGAGTCCAGAGAAAAGTGGCCGTTATTGGTACGCCACTTTTGGTACCTCCCAAACAAATGGACAATTTTACACCAAAAGTAAACAGGATTTAACCAAGTACATACTTTAAACTTATTTAATGCAATTTAAAATGATAATAATTTAATTAAATCAAAACAATAAATAAATTTACGATTATTATTTTGGAATTCAAGGTGAGAGGTTTCATAAGTGGGTTTATCCGACTGAACTTTCTTACTTGCTATTATATACGTTCGTATACATAATTCATATCATATAAAAATTATGGCGAAATTATAAAATTTAACAGTTTTTATATTTGGCAGAAAGGTGTCGAAAAGTTTGAATATTAAAAAATGTTTAGAATATTAAAATTTTTATTTATCTGCAATGGTCGTTTTCATTAATTATGTATTTGTGAAATTTTATGTTGCCATAGGAATTATTTTTCCTTTTTTTTACAAAATAAAGTTATTTTTTTACGAGTTTTTTGACACTTTAATTACATATTAAAACTCACCTTTTATCTTCTCGCCGCAGACGAGAGTGGGCGGGACGTTGGATTTGATGATGTTCAAACTTTGAGGCCGAATATTTAAGAGATGGCGTTTGAAAATGAGCTGAGCATTATTTTGGTGATATTGCAATTAAATTTTGGTGGTATTTTGTGTCACTGAAACAATTTCTTTTAATATTTGGACCAGCAAGATCTGCACTTAGTTTTTGAGATATTTCGTGTTGATATTGGTATACATTTTTAAGTTTTTTTTTATTTTAATTAAGTTTATTTTTGATGCCGGTTATTGATAAAATGTCACTTTATTTATGTGGTCGTTTAGGAAATTATTATGTTTTATTTTCGTATTCTCCTTATTTAGATTTTTTAATTTAAATTACCCTTTTTTTAATATATGATTGGTGAAAAATTTCACAAAGGTTTTCTGGTAATTAAAATTTTTTTATTAAAATTTTTTTGGTATCATTTGTAATCATAACATTTTCTTCACATCAATTGGCTTTGTTTTTGATGTCTGGCCATTTCACGATTATCTGCGAAGATTCTGTTTCGATACTAATTTTCTTTTCTTTTAGTTTTTTTAATAAATTAACTTTATTTTTATTGTCTGATTATTGACTTTTTTCATTTATTTCTTACTTATTTATAGTATTTGGACACTGACAATTTTCCTACAGTTTTTATGAAAGTTTTGTTGATTATTGTTGGTTATAGTTGACCTGTTGAGACTTTATGTTTTTTTTCATATTGTTCGACTTGAGGTCCTTTTTAATTAAAATGCCTTTTTCACGTTTTTTTAATTAATTTATTTTCGTTTCCGATATTTCGACTAACGTCTTCAGGGAATTTGAAATTAAAAACTTAAAAAGTTCGATTTTAGTATTTTTTAATTATATTAGGATATTTTTAATTTTCGTTTTTAGTCAAAGCTCACTTAATTTTTGCTAAAATCCTTTAGCTTTAGATATTGTATTTGTATTCTCGTCTTTTAATAAATTAAGCTTATTTTTTTATGTTTTGCTAATGAGAATTTCCATTAAGATTTTATGAAATTTGTTGTAGATATTGGTATTATTTTTGTATTATTAATCTTTTAAAACATTTAGTTTATTTTAGATATTGTTAAATTTTACTTTGTTTATTTTGTAAAATTCTGTATCAGATATTGGATTTTATTTTATAGTTTTTTTATTTTAACTTTTTTCGTCTGTTTATTGACAATTTTCACTTAGTTTTTGTGTTGCTTCAAGAGAGTTGTTATTTCCTTTTATTATTTTTGTAAATAAATGCTTTGATGTTTCTAAGATTTACATATTATTCTATTACCTTTTCTGATTGTTTTTCCTCAAAAAAGTTTTAAAGATTTTTATTTTGCATTTTTAAGTTTGTTTTGCATACAATTTTGTTAGCGGTAATGTGTTTCGTTTGCTTTTTAAGATTTTAACTTTTCTGCCCTTTGGCTTTAAATTAGAAAATTCTTGTTTTAGGGTCCACTCATAATATTTTATATATCTTGTTAAGTCTTTTTGTTTGTATTTTTGTTATACTTTTTGTTGTTGTTGTAGTAGTTGTTGCTGCCAGAGTACGTGCTGTTAAAGTAGTAAGTTCGTAGTTGTTATTGTTGCTTAAGTTTTCCTTCAAAACTTTACATATGGCCAGAAACAGAGAGATTTTCCTCAGAACGAACTACTGCAAGTTGGCCATAAAAATTTCAAACTTTAATTACATTGTCGTACAAATACGCACACACACACACAGTCAAATACAAAGTTTTGTTTATCGCTGGGTGGGGAGGGGTGCTACTAATTTCTAAGGCCGGGAATTATCCGTGCCCGTAAGCCAGCAAACGACCCGTAACGTTTGGCAGCAACCGTTTGACGAACGCAATATGCCTGCCAAAGCGAATTTACAGCAGCGCGAACACTACAAAGCGTTGTATTGGTATGCCAAAATATCAACAATAAGAACAACAGGAAAAGGGCGAGGACGAGGAAGCAGAAAAGAATGAAGAAAGGTTGTTGACGATGAGGACGCAGAAAATGTGCAATAAATTCGAGGACCTCAAGAGTACGAGAAGATGGCCAAAACTTCAAAACAAACTGCGAAAAAACGCACTTTAGTGCCGAAACGAACCGACACAACGATGTCCTTTTAAACACACACACACACAAACAATGCGCTACAACAAAGTGCAATTTTACAACTCGTAAATCCTTTGGCGCGACGACGTTAAGTATTTCGTGGGCCCACAATAAAGCACCAAAAGAGCGAGAGAGATGTGTGGTGGGGGAGTCCTTAGTTCTTCTTTGAGTATTTGCTTTTTGTTGCTCTTTTGCAAAGCGCGCGTTTTTTGCTCGTTGTGTTCAGCTTCGTTTTCGTTGATGTCGTTGCCGTTGTTGTGGTTGTTTTTGTCTTTGTTTATACTCAAATTAAGTGTGCATCACACAAATCTGCCTGGCCAAGTCCAAGCAGATTCTAGGGGTTCCAAGTTTTAAAAATGCACAGGACAGACAAATAAAGCAGCCAAACTACTAAGGACTAAGGTTGGTGGGCAATTTCATCATGAGCATCAGCATCAACCTCATGGAAGGCCTGGGCTAGCTGCTGGCGTTGGCGGTGATGGTGGTTCACCACATCACAAAACTTAAAAACAATGTCACAAATGCGGTCGTTGGGTTGTCACGGCCAACACTGATAACCAACGAAACAGAAACAAACAGAAAACAACACAAATGGCCAAGAACTAAAAACGCGAATATGTTCTTTGTAAAACTTTACGTCTGGTTTACCACTTTGATTAGCTTTAGTTTTCTTTTTTGTTGGGAGTGATAAACACACAGTTTTTTGTTATTTCTTGAGTCTCTCCGATGACTTTAAACAACAAATAATATTACCCTTATGTTTTCAATTAACTTAATTTAGTTAATATTCCTTTAGCTTTCTTTGGTTTTATTTTTCTTTAAACGCCACAAATATCACGTATACGTATTTTCAAACAAACACTCGATTTTCTCAAAAACTACTTCGTCTGAGAGTCGCGTTCTAAGGACGACCGTTAGCCAAGACTTCCTCTCAATAACTGAATTCTTTGTTTGAAATAAGTGTTCACGAATGTTGGACAAAATTGAAACGATGAGGAGGACAACAGTGATGTGGAAATGGAAATCCGAGCAAAGAAGCACAACAAAATCCTAAAAAAACATAACAAATAAATGAAATACTCACACACCCTCAGAGCAGAGAGCTCTCGCACAGATGCCAAAGAGGTGCAGCTTCAGAGAGACACAAACACACAGAGAGAGAGAGAGAAAAAGTCCCACAAAGAAACTAAACAACAGAAAACACATAGAGCTAAAGCATCATCATCATCATCAACATACCTAACTTCATCAATCGTCTAGGAGAACAGAGAATTAATAACAGTCGCAACACTCACACACATATTTGGGTATATCTACAGAGTTCTGTTGACAAAATATGCTGCGAAAAATAGAAACACCAGCATCCTTAACAGTGAATAGTACAACAACAAAAAACGGAAGTTACATGGGTGACAACGCCAACAACAACGGGACAAACTTAAACAGCGATGTTTTGTTGTTATTCGTGTGCTCCGATTGCTTCTGCTGTCTGCGTGTTGAGGCGATAACAACAAAACACGAAGTTTACACAGAGTCGTGCCCATGACAATTATTGAATGGCAATGTTGTCAATGTACTGTTTTTTTGTTTGTCTAGTATAATATTAGTTTTATAAACAGGGTATCGAAGATATTGCAAATCGCAAAAGGAGGTTATGTTGAGAAATAAAGAAAAATTTTCCCAAATTTGTTGTGTTTTCTTTGGTAGGTATGCTAATTTTTGGGACCGCACTCGTTTATCTAAATCTTATCTACGAAACAAATTTTTGCGTTATTTCTTACTGATCGGATATAAAATACAGGTTGTGAAGCGCTTGCATGTCAAATCGAGATGATGAACCGATTTTCCCCAAATTTTCAGTATTCCGATCTTTTTTCTGCTAAATTTAGTATTGCACGTATTCTTCCCTGATAAACATTGGCCACATTTGTCCATGTTTTGATATAGGTTAGGTTAGGGTAGGTTGAAAAAAAGGAGACGTTTCAATGTCTCATGTCCATGGACATAAACTTAAGCTAGTAGATCGGCCTGTTGTGCGTTCCTTATCTAAACATTTTTACTAAGGAACATTAAGTGTAATATAATATTGCGAATGCTTACATTTTAGCCAGATATATTGAAAAATGTGTTCTTTAGGGCTGCAAAAAGTGATAGCGGTACATAACTTTTTATCGGGGATATATCAAAACATGAACCCATATGCCTCATTTTCAAAAGGGATATTTTGTAGTCTACAACCCGCCTTTTAATTATACGAATATTTAGACTCAAGAAATTATTCAAAGTCGATCCATGCAATAAATAATGGGGGTATCTTTTATATTTTTTCTTTTATATTTTTTTATAGAATCTCAGATTTGTCTGTTGGACTAGTGTAATTTCCAAACGGCTTGACCGTATTTGGATCCGAAAGATAGCGCTGATGTCAAGTTATTAACAAATTACTGAAGAGGAGTAGCAGAGCATTGGCATTAATATATTCTGAATACGTGAAGCAATTAAAGAGATTTGGCTAATTATACCCTACACCACACTGTGGTACAGGGTATTATAAGTTTGTTTCACGGCAGATGTTTGTAACACCTGAAAAAAACACAGCTAGACCCACCTTAAAGTATACCGATCGACTCAGAATCACTAGCTGAGTCGATTTAACGATGTCCGTCCGTCCGTCTGTCCATGTAAAGTTGTTCGTCGACTACAGGTCGCAATTTAGATAGAGTTTCTTGATCCAAGAACCAACATTGCCGAATTTGAAGAAAATCGGTTCAGATTTTGATATAGCTCCCATATATATCTTTCGTCCGATTTGGCCCTTTAGTCCTATAGAAGCTGTATTTAACATCCAATCGTTTTGAAATTTAGAATGGTAGAGTTTCTTGATCCATGAACCAACACTACCGGATTTGAAGAAAATCGGTTAAGATTTAGCTATAGCTCCCATATACATGTTTCGTCCGATTTGGCTCTTTAGTCCTGTAGAAGCTGTATTTGAAATCCAATCATTTTTAAATTTAGAATGGTAGAGTTTCTTGATCCATGAACCAACACTGCCGAATTTGAAGAAAATCGGTTAAGATTTAGCTATAGCTCCCATATATATGTTTCGTCCGATTTGGCCCTTTAGTCCTATAAAAGCTGTATTTTACATCCAATCGTTTTGAAATTTAGAATGGTAGAGTTTCTTGATTCATGAACCAACATTGCGGAATTTGAAGAAAATCGGTAAAGATTTAGCTATAGCTGATCCGATTTGGCTCTTTAGATCCAATCGTTTTTATACCCTACACCACACTGTGGCACAGGGTATTATTTAAGTATAAAATGTCCCAAAAGTAAATTTATGTAAACGATTTATACATGAATTACAAAATTTATATATCAGAGTTATTCAATATTACGAGAGTGGTGTAGGGTATTATATAGTCGGCACCGCCCGACTTTAGCCTTTCCTTACTGGTTTAACATTTGGTAACTTTGAGAAAATTCCTTGAGATCGGTAATTTTGGAGCTCTGACAACAAAAACTACAATGAATTTGAAAAACTAAAAACGCAAAAAAAAAATCATACAAATTTGTATACTCATTGTGCCAAGTTTTATTAAAATCAAATTTGCTTTGGAATTACCCAATTTTCAATAAAAATACATATTTCACGTTAAGTGAATGAGTTCCAAAGGTTGTTCGTCTGTAAGTGTATTCATGATGAAATGGCAAGACAAACTAAACATTTTGACTTTGCCATATGCCACGAATCACCTATGAACTGGCAAAAAATTAAAATTATATGGACTATTTATACCCTACACCACTCTGTGGTACAGGGTATTATAAGTTTGTTTCATGGCAGATGTTTGTAACACCTGAAAATAACACAGATAGACCCACCTTGAAGTATACCGATCGACTCAGAATCACTAGCTGAGTCGATTTAACGATGTCTGTCCGTCCGTCCGTCCGTCCGTCCGTCTGTCCATGTAAAGTTGTTCGTCGACTACAGGTCGCAATTTCACTCCGATCGTTCTGAAATTTTGCAGTTTAGAGTATTTCGCAGCTGTTAAGATCGCTATTGAATTTGGTTGAAATCGGTTCAGATTTAGATATAGCTCCCATATATATCTTTCGTCCGATTTGGCCCTTTAGTCCTATAGAAGCTGTATTTGACATCCAATCGATTTGAAATTTAGAATGGTAGAGTTTCTTGATCCATGAACCAACATTGCCGAATTTGAAGAAAATCGGTTAAGATTTAGCTATAGCTCCCATATATATGTTTCGTCCGATTTTGCTCTTTAGTCCTGTAGAAGCTGTATTTTACATCCAATCATTTTGAAATTTAGAATGGTAGAGTTTCTTGATCCATGAACCAACACTACCGCATTTGAAGAAAATCGGTTAAGATTTAGCTATAGCTCCCATATATATGTTTCGTACGATTTGGCCATTTAGTCCTATAAAAGCTGTATTTTACATCCAATCGTTTTGAAATTTAGAATGGTAGAGTTTATTGATCCATGAACCAACACTACCGAATTTGAAGAAAATCGCTTAAGATTTAGCTATAGGTCCCATATATATGTTTCGTCCGATTTGGCCCTTTAGTCCTGTAGAAGCTGTATTTTACATCCAATCATTCTGAAATTTAGAACGGTATAGTTTCTAGATCCATGAACCAACACTACCGAATTTTAAGATTTAGCTATAGCTCCCATATATATGTTTTGTCCGATTTGGTCCTTTAGTCCTATAAAAGCTGTATTTTACACCAATCGTTTTGAAATTTAGAATGGTAGTGTTCCTTGATCCATGAACCAACATTGCCGAATTTGAAGAAAATCGGTTAAGATTTAGCTATAGCTCCCATATATATGTTTCGTCCGATTTTGCTCTTTAGTCCTGAAGAAGCTGTATTTTACATCCAATCATTTTGAAATTTAGAATGGTAGAGTTTCTTGATCCATGAACCAACACTACAGAATTTGAAGAAAATCGGTTGAGATTAAGCTATAGCTCCCATATATAAGTTTCGTCCGATTTGGCTCTTTAGATCCAATCGTTTTTACACCCTACACCACACTGTGGTACAGGGTATTATTTAAGTATAAAATGTCCCAAAAGTAAATTTATGTAAACAATTTATACATAAATTACAAAATTTATATATCAGAGTTATTCAATATTACGAGAGTGGTGTAGGGTATTATATAGTCGGCCCCGCCCGAGGTTAGCCTTTCCTTACTGGTATAATAATACATATGTAGTATAATAAAACGAGAACGGATTTGAGTAATTCATTAGACTATGCGACAAAGCTTTTTTTGTGTTCGAGATCTAAAAACTTGTTTTTTTGTATAGATTGAGGATATGTAGATTTGGATAAATGTCGAAATGGGGTTATCCCTTTATACATCTATGATGCAGGAAGAACTATAAATGGTGTGGTGGAGTATAGGGTATACAAAAGTGAACCATCACAATGTATAGATCCTTGCTGAAACGCTCTATGTCCACATTATAAATTCGAAATTCATCACCCCTATCGCGAATAAATGTTCCCTCAAAATGTGTTCACTTTCCACCAAATTCCAATCGGCAATTTTGTTCCCTGAATAATTCCCTTTTTCGAAAAATTCCCCCTATCTTGAATTGTTTTTGTGTGTGGAATTTTTTCCCTTTTCACTTCGATTTGTTCACTTTATTTTTGCTAGCGAACAGAACGGATTCATCGTGAAAGTGTTTATTTTTGTCTTCAAATATTGAATAAAACTAAAAAACCAGTAAGGAAAGGCTAAAGTCGGGCGGTGCCGACTATATAATACCCTACACCACTCTCGTAATATTGAATAACTCTGATATATAAATTTTGTAATTCATGTATAAATTGTTTACATAAATTTACTTTTGGGACTTTTTATACTTAAATAATACCCTGTACCACAGTGTGGTGTAGGGTATAAAAACGATTGGATCTAAAGAGCCAAATCGGATGAAACATATATAAGGGAGCTATAGCTAAATCTTTACCGATTTTCTTAAAATTCGGTAGTGTTGGTTCATGGATCGAGAAACTCTACCATTCTAAATTTCAAAATGATTGGATGTAAAATACAGCTTCTTCAGGACTAAAGAGCAAAATCGGACGAAACATATATATGGGAGCTATAGCTAAATCTTAACCGATTTTCTTCAAATTCGGCAATGTTGGTTCATGGATCAAGAAATTCTACCATTCTAAATTTCAAAATGATTGGATGTAAAATACAGCTTCTACAGGACTAAAGGGCCAAATCGGACGAAACATATATATGGGAGCTATAGCTAAATCTTAACCGATTTTCTTCAAATTCGGCAGTGTTGGTTCATGGATCAAGAAACTCTACCATTCTAAATTTCAAAACGATCGGATGTAAAATACAGCTTCTATAGGACTAAAGGGCCAAATCGGAGGAAACATATATATGGGAGCTATAGCTAAATCTTAACCGATTTTCTTCAAATTCGGCAATGTTGGTTCATGGATCAAGAAACTCTACCATTCTAAATTTCAAAACGATTGGATGTAAAATACGGCTTTTATAGGACTAAATGGCCAAATCGGACGAAAGATATATATGGGAGCTATAGCTAAATCTGAACCGATTTCAGAACGATCGGAGTGAAATTGCGACCTGTAGTCGACGAACAACTTTACATGGACAGAGGGACGGACGGACGGACATCGTTAAATCGACTTAGCTAGTGATTCTGAGTCGATCGGTATACTTTAAGGTGGGTCTAGCTGTGTTATTTTCAGGTGTTACAAACATCTGCCGTGAAACAAACTTATAATACCCTGTACCACAGGGTATTATACCATACTGTAAATATTTATTTTACAGGAGTGGATCAGTTAGAAAATAACAAAGTGATCTATTTATACCCTACACCACACTGTGGTACAGGGTATTATAAGTTTGTTTCATGGCAGATGTTTGTAACACCTGAAAACAACACAGCTAGACCCACCTTAAAGTATACCGATCGACTCAGAATCACTAGCTGAGTCGATTTAAGCATGTCCGTCCGTCCGTCCGTCTGTCCATGTAAAGTTGTTCGTCGACTACAGGTCGCAATTTCACTCCGATCGTTCTGAAATTTTGCAGTTTAGAGTAATTCGCAGCTATATTGCCGAATTTGAAGAAAATCGGTTAAGATTTAGCTATAGCTCCCAGATATATGTTTCGTCCGATTTGGCCCTTTAGTCCTGTAGAAGCTGTATTTTACATCCAATAATTTTGAAATTTAGAATGGTAGAGTTTCTTGATCCATGAACCAACATTGCCGAATTTGAAGAAAATCGGTTAAGATTTAGCTATAGCTCCCATATATATGTTTCGTCCGATTTTGCTCTTTAGTCCTGAAGAAGCTGTATTATACATCCAATCGTTTTGAAATTTAGAATGGTAGAGTTTCTTGATCCATGAACCAACACTTTGAAGAAAATCGGTTAAGATTTAGCTATAGCTCACATATATATGTTTCGTCCGATTTGGCCCTTTAGTTCTATAGTAGCTGTACTTTACATCCAATCGTTTTGAAATTTAGAATGGTAGAGTTTCTTGATCCATGAACCAACATTGCCGAATTTGAAGAAAGTCGGTTAAGATTTAACTATAGCTCCCATATATATGTTTCGTCCGATTTTGCTCTTTAGTCCTGTAGAAGCTGTATTTTACGTCCAATCATTTTGAAATTTAGTATGGTAGAGTTTCTTGATCCATGAACCAACACTACCGAATTTGAAGAAAATAGGTTAAGATTTAGCTATAGCTCCCATATCTATGTTTCGTCCGATTTGGCCCTTTAGTTCTATAGAAGCTATATTTTACATCCAATCGTTTTGAAATTTAGAATGGTAGAGTTTCTTGATCCATAAACCAACATTGCCGAATTTGAAGAAAATCGGTAAAGATTTAGCTATAGCTCCCTATATATGTTTCATCCGATTTGGCTCTTTAGATCCAATCGTTTTTATACCCTACACCACCTGTGGTACAGGATATTATTTATGTATAAAATGTCCCAAAAGTAAATTTATGTAAACATTTTATACATGAATTACAAAATTTATATATCAGAGTTATTCAATATTACGAGAGTGGTGTAGGGTATTATATAGTCGGCCCCGCCCGACTTTAGCCTTTCCTTACTGGTTTTAAGAACTCCATTTGTCCGTTCTATAATGTTTCGACATTTACCATGGACATAATTAAATTTCTGTTTGACAGAGACAGCTGCAGGAGTTCTATATTGAACTAACAGATACGTATATATGTATATTCTCACCTAATAACCACAATTTGCTTCCACTTTATAAATAGTCTTGTTCCAATACATTTCTGAAATAACTCGTACTCCACACAAAGGAATCGTGACAAGCTCCATGATATGTCCTATTAACGTGTCGTATCCTCAGTTTACTATCGTTTATCTTTGAAAGATATATTTGATTAAATCGGGAAAATATAAAATAAAATGGGGCCGTACGATTGTCTCATTTAGCTAAACTATCCTTTTCTGTTAAAGTACAGGTGTTTATTTGTCTATGGTGATAAGATTTTCACAATTCGATACATCCAAGGACACCGGGTATTCCAAATTAAGTGCATAAATCTTGTGCTATAACATTCCCTTCCTCTTGAGTTCAATAAGTTATCCACTTGCTACAAATTCTCGATTCTAATGGAATCAAAACATGGGAGAGTACTTCACTGACTGTGCCATGCCGACTTCAGGATCTCTGCCAAATCCTTTCTGATACCCACCATCTGCAAAGAACTGTAGACAGGCACTCAGTTTTACAATTGGAGTAATCGCAAATGATTTTTTTGTAGTACAGGGTTAGAATATTTTCGAGAACATTCAATAGGTATGTAAAAACCGCATTGTTTACCCTGTAATGTTGAACAAATCTAAAAACACAATTTAGACAAAA
This sequence comes from Eudasyphora cyanicolor, assembly GCA_963930755.1. Taxonomy (NCBI): domain Eukaryota; kingdom Metazoa; phylum Arthropoda; class Insecta; order Diptera; family Muscidae; genus Eudasyphora; species Eudasyphora cyanicolor. The sequence continues at coordinate 69,571,125 of OZ005734.1, forward strand.
ACACGTTTGTTACTAAGGGAAATTACAGTATAGCAGGCAACTCCAAAGGATTTGATGCATCTCTCAAACTTCACCGCTCGTTGTTCTATACACCCTTCTCGTTTCTCTAATAGAAGAATAATTCTTTTTTTAAACATTTAACTAATATTTTAACCTTAACTTTGAAAAACAAAATGCTTTTCAACTCTTCTTCTTGTTTTTTACACTCACTGTGCACTGATAATTTATTAATTTTGAACAGCTGTTCGTTTTCGATACATCATATAGATTCGAAGTGAACAAACTGTTCCCTAATATTCACGATAGCATATTCCACTTCCCGTGAGGTGAAGAAATCTAGGGAACAAATATTCAACTTATTATTCGCGATAGGGGTGAATAAATTAATTAATACCAACAAACATATCAAATAATTAAAATGTCTGAGCATGTGGATACTGGCAAATCTCTTTGGCTTTTCATTTTATTCAACACTAGTTATAAACTGGTGCGGTTGGCAGCCCCCATTCTTTAGTTATGATTAATTCATATAAGGAAAATTAAGTTAATTTTGATCTTATTTTGCAATAAAATACGAAAAATGCTTTTTCATTTCTTGTTTATGTTCCAAGAGGTAACCTGGATACCATATTTATCCCTTTTCCTCAATGTGCCTATAAATGGCCAAAAACTACTTTTTGAGTCATTTTTAACCTTTTATCTTACTTATGTTCCACTAGCTACATTCACACTCTAGGACAATATAAAATCATATTTGCCCAACCGTGACCCTAAAGGCACGAATTTAACACTTTTACTCTACTGTGTCATATTCAATCATTTTTGCACATCTGTACAACATTTAATCGTTTTGCTCCACAGTGCCGCTGAAAGTATGTATTTAGAGAAACCCACTGAAAGTATGTATTTAGAGAAAACCATAGTGTATACATATTTAAAAAGTTAAATTCACACCCACTGTACCATATTAACATTTTTTGTCCCACTGAACCATATTTAACCCTTTTTGTCCCAGTATACCATATTTAACACATTTTTTGTCCCACTGTACAATATTTAACAATTTTCCCTTACTATTACTTATACCATAATTGCTCCATCGTGCCATATTTGCCCACTTGTACAATACTATCCATTTTAACCCCACTACATCATATTAAACCATTTTTGGCCATGATCTAGATTATGTTACAGGACCCACTCTAGGGACCACGATTAACCTTTTTTCCCCTGACCGTATCAAAGATAACCTTTTTTGCCCCACGGTGCCCCTTAAAGTGCGAATTTTGAAAAATAGCTTCCCATACCGATGCTTTGCCATAAGGACAACCCTCGCTTCCAATTTTGCGATTCTAATTCCAGCCGTTAAATTTGGCGGTGGTACCATATTTATGCCTTTCGGCACTAACATGTTTAAAAAAAAATAGCTTGTTGTGTCTAGTTTACCTTCCAATAGCTACCCTCACGCCAAATTTGACGATTGAAGCTCTCTCTATTTGTATTTGGCTTTGTTTTTGTCCAATTTGTTGGTATCTTTAAAGATGTGGTTCAGATTCACTTGTATTGAATTTGCTTTTAAGCGTGATTTGGAATAAATTCCCTTATCGAAGAGATGCGTTGCGGGCAATTGTGCGATATCCAGCGAAACACGTCTGATAATTTTTTTGATATTGTCAACATTGGCGTGAATGAATTATGGCTACGAACAGCATAGTTTTGAAGCTGTCATGTTAGATACTCTTTTGTGATTAATCTTGCTGTTGTTGTAATGCAAGTACGAGCATCTCGTTAATTTTGCCCTGTAAAAGTTCTCAACGAGTCGTACATACGACTGAATAAATGCTTTGCGTATTTTGTATGTTGTGAGATATGCGAGTAGAGATTTGTGACTGAGCGAATGAGTACGTTTATTGCCTAGAGAATAACAGTGAGCGTACCATTCTATACCAGAGAGAGAAAGAATAAGAGAGAGAGAGTGTGTATGATAAGTCCTGTGTAATTCTGTACCATTCCTGTATTGGTATTTGTGTTGAGAAAGGCCTTCAAACGTTAACAATCGTAACAGTTATAACTAAAACCACCGCAATGGACCACCGCCATCTATAATGATGTTGATTTTGATGTCCTGGCTCCAGCTGCTGTTTCGCCTTTGCCTGGATAAGCAACTTCGATGACTAAAAGTTGTTTGTTTGGTGAAGTTGCCACCATCCGTTGCCCATTGTTGTGTTTTGTTATTCTGCTTTTGTTTTCTGTTATTCTTTTGTTAAGTTTACATTTCTCGTATTCCTTCTAGGTTTGTTGTTGTATATATTTTTGGAGATAGTGTGAGTGTTGTTGTGCTAGTCTGTGTGTTTTTGGCGTTACTCTGGCTGAGTGAGTACTCGTATTGTGTATCGTCGCGTGTCTAAAGGAAACGGAAGTTGGAGCATCCGCATCACACAACACAGCACGCAAATTCACACTTTCATATAGTTGGTTTTACTACTACTATGTTTTGTTTGTTTGTTTTTGTTTACTGCACATGTTATGCAGAGAAGTCTCTTCAATTATACTGATACAGTCTAGCAGAAGAATAACGATATAGTTGGGGAAACTTCGATAGTATTACATTGCTGTAGGGTTACCAACGTTTTGTGGGGATGCTTTATTCAATCAAGTAAGAAAATTTCTGTCGAGTGAACCGATTTTGTGAACGACTCGTTTTTTGTCAAGATTAAAGGTCTTGAGAGAGAGCAAATTTATCGCTATTTAATAAAAAAAATTTGATTTGAAATTAAGCGCCATAAATTGTTTATGTTAAGGTTATGTTAAGAGAGGCAGCCTGTAAAACAGACTTACTTAGACTGTCCAATCCATTGTGTTACCACATTGCTTGCTTTGGCGGATTCCAACATCAGCCAAGTTAGCTATTTCCTCAAAGAAATAAGAGCCGAAGGTTGAATGCCGCCTTCTAGAGAAAGCGGGGCACAGACAAAGAAGGTGTTCTATTGATTCCTTCTCCTCTTCATCTCTACAGCTTCTGCAAAAGTCATTATGCAAGATCTTGAATCTCTCTGCGTGCCGTCCAATAAGACACTGACCATGACAGACACGATAAGCGAGACGTCCGTTCGCTGGTATATCCCTGAGCCCCGGCACCCATATCAGGTGAATATTGAACTGTTCAGCCATCTCGTTAAGAGATCTGCGACAATAGAGGGCAGTTTTTGAATTCAGGAATATAATTTCCCAGAGACTTGATAACAGCCTGACTATCAGAGAAAATATTTATACCGCCTTTAGTCAGCACATTAATTTTCAGCCATTCCGCTACCTCTTTAATAGCTAAGATATCTGCCTGGTAAACACTAAAGTGATCAGGCAGTCTTTTTGCAAGTGATAGCTGAAGTTCCTCAGAAAAGACACAAAAGCCCACTTGGTTTTCGAGTTTGGAACCGTCCGTTCTCCTGATCTATCCGGTATAAGAGTAAGATTCTGATATATCAGGTATAAGAGTAAGATACTTCTTGTCAAAGAGTAGTTCAATCAGTGCCCGGAAGGCAGGTATTCCGTCTAGAAAGACACTATGTCCGTTGCCACTTCCTGACCATAGTGACAGTTCCCTAAGTCTAATCGCAGTACATGCGGCATATTGCACTGCTATAATATGTAGCGGCATTTAATGTAGTATAACATTTAGCGCCGCAGTTGGTGTCGTTCTCAGCGCACCAGTGATACATATAGCAGCCATTCGCTGAACCTTGTTTAGTATCGCACAGAAGGTGGATTTCTGCAGAGCTGCCCACCAGACGACAATGCCTTACAGCATTATCGGTCCGACTACTGCCGTATACAATCAATAAAGTATACGCGGGTTCAGATCCCAGCGTTTTCATATTGCCCTTTTACAGGTATATAGCGCTCTAACAGCCTTATTTTCTCTTTCAAAAATGTTGGGTTTGAAGTGCAACTTCCTGTCTAGTAAAATACCTATGTAGTTTGCGCTTTCAGAGAAGGGAATTTCAATACCCCCCAAGGAGACAGGTGTAACCCGTGGCACCTTATTTCTCCTGGCGAAAAGAACTAGTTCAGCCTTGGTCGGTTTAACACCAAAACCATTACCGGAAGCCCATCTTGCGGTTGTTTGAAGGGACTGCTGTAGGATGTCTCTGAGAGTATCCAAAAACATCCCTCTAACAGCTATTGTCACGTTTCCAGAGAAAGTAAAATATTCTTCATGGAGAGATTCCATAGCAGAGGAGAAAAGACAACTGCTGACACATCTATGGAGATCAGTTGACCCTAAGCTAGCTGAAATTCGTCTCTTAATTAGAAGGTTATGAATGAACCTATGTATAATGCTGGGGTGACAGCAGTAGGTTTCTAACGCCGTAATTATAGCGGAGCACACCCAGCGATTCCTTACTGGACGTAGTCTAGGAACTATCATCTTTCTTGATGTACCTAATACTACAAGGTGTTGGGGCTAAAACTTTCCGTAAACTTGAAGCTTCGGATCTATCCAGGATTTATTTTGAGCCATTCCCAACTCTTTTTTGTACAGTTTGAGTTCTTCCTTGCATATGTCCCAGTCCTGTGGGGCTCTGGTGGCCTATTGAAGAGCTTCCTACAGCACTTGCTCAGCAAAACCAATTGAGACGACAACCATTGCGGACGTTGTTTGACCCTTGGCTTCTGTTTGGGACATGCGGCTTGTAACGAGTCGTTAAGAGTTGCAGTGACTCCTTCCACCCTTTTCTTCTATATCCCGAATAGTTTGCATTTTAATTTCACGACTTTTTGGAAGAGACCTGTTGATTATGTGCCTAAATTTTTCCCACACTCGGCATTCAGTATAAATACTGCGTGCCTGCGATGCCCATCCGCCTCATCCAATCGGCCGATCTTCCAGTTGTCTGTTGGAAGCTCGGGATTGTAAATCTTCAGCATCTTAATCACGGATTCCACAACGGCTGGTATAGCTGGAATCCATGCATGCGCCCTGGGCTGAGACGGGATGTCCAACATCCAGCGCCGCACTTGGCCATATTTCACAATTTTCTTCAAAGCGCAGCGAGCACATATTACTAAATCGTATTAGGTTTATGCCCAGCCTGCGTCGACCCATTCGGGAGCCGGACCCGGTATCTCCTCAAGAACATCGAAAAAAACAGAGCACAGTGCGTACTCTTTCTCACTCCACTTGCTCTTTGGGATGTTGCCGTCTTCCTCTCCCCTGTTGATTACTACCAGTATCAAGCTGTCCTTAGTAACGTCAGCGAAGGACCGAGGAGCAGCTTGTTTCCAAGCAAAGGTTTAGATCCTGGTGTATTTGTCGTAGTCGTCGTCGTTGCAGTTGTATCGTTATCAGTTCTTGTATTCGTAGTCGTATCGGTTGGTTGTTGTAGTGTGTCCGTTTTTGTTGATTTAAAGGGTTGCATCTAGGTCCCGCGATTGTGGGGGTAGGATAGGACCATCACGTCATAGCCCTTAAAAACGTGCCAAGGACCGAGAAATCATGTGATCTCCATACTTCTCTGAGTGTGTACTTTGCATTTCAAAGTGTCTTCTTTCAATCCGTATTAATTTTTTTGGGTTTGGACTAACTTGAAAATTTGTGTTTTGCCAGAAAATCAGGAAAATTACCCATTGTGCACTGGTTAGATTTTTGTACACAAATTCGTTCAAAAATAGTGTTTTCTGTCGAGCAGTTGCGTGTAAAATATTTTCAACAGTAGATTATGTCTAAGAAAAATCGTAAAAATCTGAGTTGTCAGCGTATTTTGATATGAATGAATGAAACGATACAACAATATTCAAGAAAAGTAAACTGGAGTTGGTATTTGAAATTTCGTTAAGTTAATAAATTATACTTAAAGACTATTCAGATACTATCTTAGCAGTCTAATGGGTTCTGCATAGTTTATTCCACCACCAATGCAAAATGTATTATTATTTATAATATGGTTATTTTCAAATTATGATATGAATAAATTAATTATAACTGTATTTTACGTTCTTCCCGTTTTGTCAGGTAACGTTTCGTACATGCAATAGTTGGGCCCAGGAACATGCAACCCAAATTAAAAATGCCTCCTAAATTTGGGGCCTATGGAAATAAAACCCCAATCAAGTAAACAACTTGAAATAAAAAAACACCCCAAAAAACTAAGAAATTTTCTCTTCGTAAATATGGGAGTACTCCCCCATAAATCTTTTCCTGCGCGGTCGTCCTACGGCCTCTCATGTTCCTAAATTTATTAATGAAAATAAGCCCCAAAAAGCAGACAAAAAATGAAATTAAGTCCCCAAAAAATTCTTGTTGTATGAAATGTAATTTTGTGGGTCCCATATTCATAGAAATATTGGGGTGTATTTTCCTGGGCTCAATTTCATTCAGCCATAATAAAGACATATTTATCCCCTCACCTTTGAGAGGAGGGTATACAGCATTTGTGTAACAAAAGTGTAACACATCGAAGGAGTGACCTAAGACCCTATGTATGCTCGGCGGAAATCCGTTTGGGTAATTTTAAGACATTTGAGCAATGTCGGTCCGTCCGTCTGTCTGTGTGTCTGTCTGCTGGCTGGTGCGCACGATAACTCTCGAAAGGAGTAACCATTTGACTTATAATTTGGTATGCGCTAATATTTTTCTCTATCTCAGGCTAAGTTCGAAGATGGGCCATATTGGTCCAATACTTCTAGTACCTCTCCCACAAAGGGTTAACTTTTAGTGAAAAATTTATTCTTCAATAACTTCTTTACTACTTATTCCAATCTACTAAAATTCCATACATAGTATTAGTTTATTTGCAGCTATCACCTTGGGTAAGTTTGCCACGCCCCTTTGGTACCTCCCACACTATAACTTTAATAAGAGTGCATTCAAATACTTGCATTTTTTTATCTCCTCACCTTTGACGGGGGAGGTTATATATCATTTGCTACGAACTAAAAGTGTAACACATCGAAGGAGTGACCTAAGACCCTAAGTATGTTCGGCATTTTAAGTCGAATGAGCAATGTCCGTCCGTCTGTCTGCTGGTTGGTGCGCACGATAACTCTCGAAAGGCGTAACCGATTGACTTCAAATTTGGTATGTGGTAATATTTTCTTCTATCTCCGGCTAAGTTCGAAGATGGGCCATATTGGTCCAGTCCTTCTAGTACCTCCCCCACAAAGGGTTAACGTTTAGTGAAATATTGATTATTTAATAACTTCTATACTACTTATTTGAATCCTCTGAAATTCTACACATAGTATTAGTTTATTAGTCACTATTACCTTGAGAAAAATAGGCGAAGTTGCCACGCCCCTTTGGGTACCTCCCACACAAATGGACAATTTTGAACCAAAAGTTAATAGCTTATATCTTTATTACCAGTGCATACAAAGACTTGAAATTGTGTACAGTGTAATGGTTTAATACTACCTACAATACAGTGAAAAATTGGCATTACCGCCACGCTCCTTTTGGTACCTTCCACACAAATGTACCGTTTTGTACCAAAAGTTACCAGCTTATAAATTTAATACCAGTGCATACAAATACTTGAAATTTCGTACAGTGCAATGCTTTTATAGTATCTAGAGTCTAGAGAAAAGTGGCCGTATTTGACACACCCCTTTTGGTACCTCCCACACAAATGGACCATTTTGCACCAAAAGTTAACAGCTTATAACTTTAATACCAGTGCATGTAAATACTTGAAATTTTTTACAGTGTAATGCTTTTATAGTACCTATGGTCCAGAGAAAAGTGACCGTTATTGGGACGCCCCTTTTGGTACCTCTCACACAAATGGACCATTTTGTACAAAAGTAAACAGCTTTGAACTTTAATACCAGTACATACTTTAACGTTATTAAATGCAATTTAAATTGATAATAATTTAAATAAAACAAAATATTAATAAGTTTACGATTTTTTTGGGACTCAAGGTGAGGGGATTCCTAAGTCGGTTTACCCGACTGAACTTTCTTACTTCTTTTATAGTACCTAGAGTCTAGTGCAAAGTGGGCGTTATTGGCACGCCCCTTTTGGTATCTCCTACACAAATGGACCATTTAGTACCAAGAGTTAACAGCTTATAACATTAATACCAGTGCATGCAAATACTTGACATTTTGTACAGTATAATGCTTTTATAGTATCTAGAGTCCAGAGAAAAGTGGACGTTATTGGCAGGCCCCTTTCGGTACCTCCCACACAAATGGACCATTTAGTACAGCTTATTACTTTAATACCAGTACATACTTTAAAGTTATTAAATGCAATTTATAATGATTATCTATATATATAAAGAAGAATGTGTGTTTGTTTGTTTGTTTGTTGGTTTGTTTGTTTGTTGGTTTGTTTGTTTGTTGGTTTGTTTGTACCGAATAGGCGTCTAAACGGCTGGACCGATCTTCTTGAAATTTTCACAGGATGTACATATGTGGAGCGTGGTGAAAATAGGGTACTTGAATTTTCGATATATCAAGTGGGCGTGGCCCCGCCCACATTAGACAAATTTTAAAATTGAGATATCTTGCACAATTTATTAGCGAGAGTGCTGTAATTTTGTACATATGTATCTGGTGGTAGTCTACGTGATTGCTCCAAAAATGGGTGGGATCGGACCAATGGGCGTGGCACCGCCCATATAAGCCAAATTTTAAAAATGACATATATAGCACAATTTATTATCGGGAGTGATGCAATTTAGTGCATATATATATCTGGTGGCAATGTACCAGATTGGTCCACAAATGGGCGGGATCGGACCAATGGGTTTGGCCCCGCCCATATGAGCGAAGTTTTGAAATGTACATATTTTGACACATTTTTTTAGCGAAATTGCTGTAATTGTTTGTGTATGCATTTGGTGGCAGTCTACGTTATTGCTACAAGAAATGGCCGGGATTAGACCAATTGACGTGACCCCGACCATATGAGCCAAGCTTTCAGATTGAGATATTTTCAAAAATTTTTTAGCGTGTGTGGAGTAATTTTGTGTATATGCATTTAGTGGCAGGCTCTATATATGCATTTAGTGGCACGCCATGGAATTTTGGGTGCATGTATTTTCAGTAAAACACTGTAAAGTTAAAAATATTTGTAGTCTAACCAATACAACTCAATTATAAAATATCTACAATAGTACATTTCTAGCGGCAATAGAACTATGTGTGCAAAATGCATTAAAAATGCATTCTCGATGAAAACAACATCGAGTATTCAAGATTCAAAAAATATTTATCAAAAGTCCTAGAAATCTATGGAGTTTTTGTGTAATGTGTAGATGCATTTGAAAGCATTTAGCATGAACCAACAAAAAATAGCGGATTTCACGTTACGTCATAAAATTTTGAAGCATTTATGACATGGCATTTCCCATAATATGTTACGGTTTTCAATGGACTAATTTACATTCCATCTAGGTATGAGCGTATTAACAATTACTATTTATTACCTTCTTCGCGTTAAAAAATTACACTTTTTTGCACAGGAGAACTAAAAAACCCTTATTTTTATTACGTTATATTTTTTTTTAAATTTCCAAATGTATCCCAATTAAAATTTGATTTTACCTGCTACTCATCAATGATTCACATGTTTCTCATTGTGGTCAAATGAATCTACCGATTTACCTGTTGTTTATTAATATGTTATAAATAACATGATCTTTGAGAGAATAGATTCAGTTTCGTCCTTCATTTCGAAAGAGAAAAACGTCATCGAATCATACTAAAAACTTTTGAACGTTTACGTTTTTAATAAAACAGTGCAAGAATTTTTCGCGAGTGTATACTTCTAAACAAAAAGTGCAAATATGCCCCCAAAAAAATCTAATATTTCTAAAAGAACTGTAAAATCACTAAAACTGCAGTTCCGAAGAATTAATGAATCACCCCATGAACGTGCTACACGCCTCCAAACACAACAAGTTAGAGCATCAACTTCGAGAATAGCAGAGACGTCAGAGGAACGTGACGCCCGTCTCGAATCTCAAAGAATTCGATCTTCGACGTCAAAGGCAGCTGAAAAACCAGAGGAACATGAGGCACGTCTCCAAACCGAACTGTTTCGAGCCTCGACCTCTAGAGCGAACGAGACTTCACAGCAAAGAGAAACACGCCTCATAAGCCAACAGGTTCGATCATCGACTTCAAGGGCAGTCGAAACACCTGGTGAATGTGATGAACGTCTCCAAGCCGAACGGTTTCGAGCCTCGACCTCTAGAGCGAACGAGACTTCACAGCAAAGAGAAACACGGCTCCTAAAACAACAGATTCGATCTTCGGAGTCAAAGGCAGCTGAAACACCAGAGGAACATGAGGTACGTCTCCAAGCCGAAAGGTTTCGAGCCTCGACCTCTAGAGCGAACGAGGCTTCACAGCAAAGAGAAACACGCCTCATAAAACAACAGGTTCGATCATCGACTTCAAGAGCGAACGAGACTTCACAGCAAAGAGAAATACGCCTCACAAGACAACAGGTGCGATCATCGACCTCTAGGGCTGCCGAAACACCCGAGGAACATGAAGAACGTCTTCAAGACGTACGGTCTCGAGCCTCGACGTCTAGAGGGAATGAGAATCCACATCGAAGGGAAACACGCCTCAGAAGACAACATGTTCGATCTTCGATTTTAAGGGCATCGAAAACCCAAGAGGCACGTGACATCCGCCTTCAGCGAAATCGAAGTCGGATGGTAGTTCAGCGAAATGCTCCAGCATCATACGAACGCATTGCGTTTCATTACACACCGGAAATCGATTGCAGCTCAGATGATTTAGTTTCCATTGGTCCCATGAATACAATTTGTCGACACTGCAATGCCTACAAATACAAACACGAATCTCCTGGAATGTGCTGCAGTAATGGTAAGGTTGTTCTGCCACAACTAAGTTAAAAATTTGAATTCAACATTTTTTATTTATTGACGGTTTTTATACTTTCTAGGAATAGTGGCAGATTCGCACCATTTTCTTAGTAACATACGAAAATACAATTCGTGTTTCCAAATGACGTCCTTTGGTGCAACTAAAATAGTGCGTGATAACTTTATGCCTACATTTAGAGTTCAAGGCCAAATTTACCATCGAATGGGATCAGTCTTACCAATTCCTGGAGCAGACCCACAGTTTTTGCAAATTTACTTTATGGGACAAGCGGATGACGATGCACAAGTACAACAACGCCAACGTTATAATCCAGCTACAAAGGTTCACATTGTAAGCCATTTACAAACTATGTTTCACAAAAACAACCAATTGGTGAAAACCTTTAAATTGGCAAAGGATGATCCACGACAGTGCTCTGATGATCATTTCATTGCAATACACGCTGACAAAACTCCAGTTGGACAACATCGAGGACGTTACAATGCACCCACGATGGATGACGTTGCAATTTTGATGGTTGGTGATCCCGTGGCGCCACGTGACATTATTATTCGTCGCCGCGATGAAAGAATAAGCCGAATTTCTGAGACACACCGATCATATGACGCCCTTCAATACCCCATTATTTTTCCATATGGTGAAGATGGATACCACTTTCAGCTACGGCAACTACATCAAACAACACGTACGTTTTTATTTACATTTAATATGATTTAAAATGTACACATATTATACTAATTTCATTGCAATTTTTACTTTTTATAGGTTTACCCACGAATAAGAAAGTGAGTTCAATGGACTTCTACGCTCATCGTCTGATGATCCGCCATAATTCAGAGAATCACTCAAATGCAGAGAACTTTTTCACCAGTACATTGTGGACATGTACGCTAAAATCGAAACCGAGCGCCTGCTTTACATAAGGCATAACCAAGCCAAACTACGAGTAGACGATTACATTCATCTCCGTGATGCTATGAACACCCGAAATGATGTTAACCCAAATGAATTAGGACAACAATTTATACTTCCGTCATCATTCACAGGGAGTCCACGTCACATGCATGAATACGCCCAGGATGCAATGACATACGTGAGAGCATATGGCCGCCCAGATTTATTCATCACTTTTACGTGTAATCCAAAGTGGGAGGAAATTACTTCAGAATTGTCCATCGGCCAAACATCGGCGCACCGTCACGATATAACCGCTCGCGTTTTCAAACAAAAATTGAAATCATTAATGGATTTTGTGATCAAGCTACGCATTTTTGGAGAGACCCGATGCTGGATGTACTCTGTTGAGTGGCAAAAACGTGGATTACCGCATGCGCACATTCTTATTTGGCTGGTTGAAAAAATTACCACAGATGTAATTGATGACGTCATAACTGCTGAAATACCTGATCCAGTTGCTGATCCTGATTTACATCAAATTGTCATAAAAAATATGATTCACGGTCCATGTGGAACCATCAATCCCAATTCTCAATGCATGGCCGACGGAAAATGCTCCAAAAAATATCCACGACAATTGGTACAGGAAACTATCTCAGGCATCGATGGATATCCCCTTTACCGTCGTCGATCTACGGAGGATGGTGGACAATCTATAACTTTGAAGGTACGCAACAATGATGTTGATGTCGATAACCGCTGGATAGTACCATATTGTCCATTACTTTCGAGAACGTATAAGGCGCATATCAATGTGGAATATTGCAATTCTGTAAAATCGATCAAATATATCTGCAAATACGTCACCAAAGGATCGGATATGGCTGTTTTTTCTCTTCAAAATCCGAATGATGAAATAACACATTTTCAGATGGCCCTCTATATCAGTAGCAATGAAGCAGTTTGGCGTATTTTCGGGTTTCCCATCCACGAACGTCACCCAACCGTTGTTCATCTGTCAGTTCACCTTGAAAATGGACAACGAGTTTATTTCACTGCAGCTAATGCTCAGGAGAGAGCTGCTGCTCCACCAGCGACAACCTTAACATCATTCTTCGCTCTGTGTATGGATGACTCATTTGCAAAAACATTGCTGTATTCGCAAATCCCAACTTACTACACGTGGAATGCATCAACAAGAAAATTCAATCGTCGCAAACAAGGAAAGCGGGTTGAAGGCTGGCCAAATGTATATTGCACAGATGCATTGGGAAGATTATACACTATCCATCCTCAGAATGATGAGTGCTTCCATCTCCGACTTCTACTTACTAACGTCACTGGACCAACTTCCTTTCAACATTTGCGCACGGTGAATGGAGATGTATGCGCAACTTACAGAGATGCATGTCACAAGCTGAATTTGTTGGAAAATGATTCTCAGTGGGAAACAACACTGAAAGATGCAACGATTTCAAATAGTCCGTGGCAGATACGAACATTATTTGCTATTATACTGGTGACGTGCTTTCCATCAAATCCCAAAGATCTTTGGAACAATTTCAAGGATGATATGACCGAAGACATATTACGTCGAGAGCGCACATCTACCAATAACACATCACTTGAAATCTCCAACGAAATGTACAACGAGGCCCTAATTCTGCTGGAAAACAAATGTTTGGAAATCAACAACAAGACGCTGACTCAAGTTGGAATGATGAGCCCTATTCGATCAGGCGATGAAGCTTATGACCGCGACCTCCGACGAGAAAGAGGTTACGACCCAAGAGAGTTAGAAATGTTCCTAACAACACATCTGCCTCAACTTCAACCCGAACAACTTACGGCTTACAACACTATAATGGCAGCAGTCTCTAATCACTGCGGTGGATTCTATTTCATCGATGCACCCGGCGGAACAGGAAAAACCTTTTTGATTTCTTTGCTTTTGGCTAAAATTCGAAACCAAAACAACATTGCACTGGCCATAGCATCATCCGGCATTGCGGCTAGTCTTTTGGATGGAGGCAGAACAGCACATTCGGCACTTAAGCTGCCTCTTAAAATCCAATTCTCTGAGAATTACACATGTAATATAAAAAAAAATTCTTCAATGGGAAGAGTTTTGCAAACATGTGAAATTATTGTTTGGGATGAATGCACCATGGCCCACAAAAAATCATTGGAAGCCCTTGATCGCACATTAAAGGATTTTAGAGGTAACACTCGATTATTTGGAGGAGCACTGATTTTATTAGCCGGCGATTTCCGTCAAACACTTCCAGTGGTCCCCGGTTCTACTCCAGCAGATGAACTAAACGCGTGTCTAAAATCATCAAGTCTTTGGCACCAAGTTACAACGCTACAACTAACCACAAATATGCGTGTGCAACTACAGAACGATGCATCAGCCTCCCAATTTTCCAACTCATTGCTCGATTTAGGAAATGGCAAAATTCCCATTGATGTTGCAACAAATTGTATTACCTTTCCATCTGACTTCTGCAAATTGGCACAGTCCATTGAAGAATTAATCGGTTGCGTATTTCCGAATATTCAACACAATTATAAAAGCCAACAATGGTTACGTGAACGTGCGATATTAGCAGCCAAAAATGTTGATGTTAATACAATCAACTCCGTTATTCTCAACAAAATCGGTGGAAATTCAACAACATACAAATCTATTGACACTGTATCCAAGGATGAGGATGTCGTCAATTACCCTATTGGGTTTCTGAATTCTCTCGACGTGCCTGGATTCCCACCACATATTTTACAACTAAAGCTTGGAGTACCCATTATTTTATTGCGGAACATCGATCCACCTCGCCTTTGTAATGGCACTCGACTTTCAGTAAAACAACTACGCAACAATATCATCGAGGCGACCATTATTACTGGAAATTATAAAGGAACTGATGTGTTAATACCACGCATCCCAATGATACCCACTGATATGCCCGTCAATTTCAAACGGTTGCAGTTTCCTGTTCGGCTGGCGTTCGCAATGACAATCAACAAGGCTCAGGGTCAGTCTCTTCAAGTTTGCGGCATAAATTTGGCAAATCCATGCTTTTCTCATGGACAGCTCTATGTGGCATGTTCGCGGGTGGGAAAACCTTCCGATTTATATATCTTTGCACCAGACGGAAAAACCAAAAATATTGTATACCCAAGGGCACTCCAATAAATTTAAATTATTTTAATAAACGCAATTATATAACAGAAACATGCTTTTTTTATTTCATTACAAATAACAACAAAAATTATTACATTACAAATAACAAAAAATGATGGGTAATCATACAATACATATATTTTTTATATGAGCTACATTCATTTTTGATGTGTATCAAATAGGAGTTGCCCGTGTGGTTACATTTTTGAAAACGCTGTATCTGCAATTGCGATTCTTTTATTTTTCTTTATGTTATGTTACACTAAACTGAAATTTGGGCCAACGAAGTGGACCGGGCCAGCTATCTATCTATATATATAAAAGAGAGTGTCTGTTGGTGGGTTTGTTTGTTTGTTTGTATGTGTGTTTGTTCCGTATAGACGTCTAAACGGCTCGACTGATCATCTTGAAATTTTCACAGAATGTACCTGTGTAGGGGGTGCTGAAAATAGGGTACTTGAATTTTCGATATATCAAGTGGGCGTGGACCCGCCCATATGGGTCAAATTTTGGTATTGAGAACAATTTTTAGCTAGAGTGCTGAAATTTGTTGTGTATGCATTTACTGGCAGATTATGTGCATTTTCAAAAAATGGGCGGAATCGGACCAATGGGCGTGGCCCCGCCCATATAAGCCAAATTTTGAAATTGAGATATTTTGCACAATTTGTTAGCTAGAGTGCTGGAATGTTATGTATATGGTGGCAGTCTACGTGATGACTCCAAAAATGGGCGGGATCGGACCAATGGGCGTGGCCCCGCTAACATAGACCAAATTTTGATATCTTGCACAATTTGCTAGCGGGAGTGCTGCAATGTTGCGTATATGTATCTGGTGGCATACTACGTAATTGGTCAAAAAATGGGCGGGACCGGACCAATGGGCGTGGCCCGCCCATATAAGCAAAATTTTGAAATTGATATATCTTGCACAATTTGTTAGTTAGAGTGTTGTAATGTTGTACATATGTATCTGATGGCAGTCCACGTGATTGATCCAAAAACGGGCGGGATCGAACCAATGGGCGTGGCACCGCCCATATACGCCAAATTTTAAAAATGTGATATATTGCACAATTTGTTAGCGAGAGACCTGGAATTTTGTGTATATATATCCGTTGGCGATCTACGTGATTGGTCCAAAAATGGGCGGGTTCGGACCAATAGGCGTTGCCCTGCCCACATAGACCAAATTTTCAAATTTTGTTATCTTGCTCAATTTGCTTGCGGGAGTGCTGTAAATTTGTGTATATGTGTCTGGTGGAAGTCTACGTGATTGGTCTAAAAATGAGCGGGAGCTGACCAAAGGGCGTGGTCTACGTGATTGCTCCACAAATGGGCGGGATCGACCCAATGGGCGTGGCCCCGCCCACATAGACCAAATTTTGAAATTTTTATATCTTGCACAATTTGCTAGCGGGAGTGCTGCAATGTTGCGTATATGTATCTGGTGGCATTCTACGTAATTGGTAAAAAAATGGGCGGGATCGGACCAATGGGCTTGGCCCCGCCCATATAAGCCAAATTTTGAAATTGATATATCTTGCACAATTTGTTAGTTAGAGTGTTGTAATGTTGTACATATGTATCTGATGGCAGTCCACGTGATTGATCCAAAAATGGGCGGGATCGAACCAATGGGCGTGGCACCGCCCACATAGACCAAATTTTGATATCTTGCACAATATTTTAGCGAGAGTGCTGGAATTTTGTGTATATGTATATTGTGGCAGTCTGCGTGATTGGTCAGAAAATGGGCGGGATCGGACCAATAGGCGTAGCCCCGCCCTTATAAGCCAAATTTCGAATTTGATATATCTTGCACAATTTTTTATCTAGAGTGCTGTAATGTTGTACATATCTATCTGGTGACAGTCCACGTGATTGGTCCAAAAATTGGCGGGTTCTGACCAATGGGCGTGCCACCGCCCATATAAGCCAAATTTTGAAATTATTTTGTTAGCGAGATTGTTGAATTTTTGCGTATATGTATCTGGTAGCAGTCTACCAGATTGGCTTACAAATGGGCGGAATAGGACCAGTGGGCGTGGCACAGCCCATATTTTGATATATCTTGCAAGTATTATATAGGACATACATGAACAAAAATGCTGGGCATGCGATAATTATAGCTGCTCACTCCAGTACAATCGCAATATGATAATGAGATGCATGACCAATGAAACAAGAATTTGGAAATTTTATAAGTATACATTTCTATTTTCTGGACTTTCCACTGAATTCGGTATTTTTTCATTCAGTGAATTTATTACTAATACCAGTAAGGAAAGGCAGAAAGTCGGGCGGGGCCGACTATATAATACCCTACACCTCCCTAACAATGCGATAAGAATCATTGGGATAATAATTTGGAATAATTGGTAAATGTGGTGTGTGTGTGTTTATGTATATTTTATTTTGAACCGATAATCGCTAAATTAAGCAATATTCGTTCCTAAATTGAGAAACATTTTTCTGCAGAACTTTGTAATGATCGGAAGTAAAGTACAACTTCTATAGCGCTTTGTAACCAAATCTGGAGGAGCATATATATGGAGGTTATATATAAATCTGAATCGATTTTCCTTGAATACTCATTCATGTAAAATAGAAACCTGTTTCTGTCGAATTTCGTACTGATCGGATATAAAACACAGTCTCTACAGCGCTTACATGTCAAATTGGGGGTAACATATATATGGGGGCTATATCTAAATCTGAACCGATTTTCTCCGAATTTTGCGGTATTCCTTCATGTAATAAGAAACCTCTTTCTGCCGAATTTCTTACTGATCGGATATAAAATACAGTTTCTACAGCGCTTACATATCAAATCGGGGGTAACATATATATGGGGGCTATATCTAAATCTGAACCGATTTTCTCCGAATTTGACAGTATTCCTTCATGTAATAACAAACCTCTTTCTGATCGGATATAAAATACAGTTTCTACAGCGCTAATTTTGACATGGGCAGCGAAGCGCACCGGGCTCAGCTAGTTATTTATATAATTCAAAAAATTAATAAATTTACGAATATTTTTTTGGGAACTCAAGGTGAGGGGATTCTTAAGTCTGTTTACCCGACTGAACTTTCTTACTTGTTTATTAGCCTTCTTTAGTTCCGATGGTACTTTGAAGTGCTCTCGTGATTTCGCAATATAGCCATGTCATCATTCATATTCTTTGAGCTCTAATGAATTGATTTGTACGATACAATTTTAAAAGTTCACTACATTATTTTAGTTTTCTTTATGAAGCGGATGGTTGGAGAATGTTATAAATTGCCATGTGTATAAAAAGGGATAAGTGAAAAAATCTAAGTCTAAACCGAAATTGTGATAAAAAATATTATAATTCTTTGATGTAATGAACAGCCGCAGAAGTTCACACAAAATGTAATAGTAATTACAAAGACAGAATTTTTAGTGAATTGTCTTATTTGTGGGGCGTAGTGAATTGTCTTATTTGCGTACTCAATATATATATTCAAGAATGATGCGTTCCTATCAAGAGCCTATACAAACTGCTTCAGAAGGTACAACTTGATATGTAGGAGAGGAAATATGACTTTCTCTAGGCCAATTTAATGATATTATTTGCTGTAGTCACTTGCTGTCCAAGGAAAAATGTACCATTTTGAGAGTCCATGGGACTTTATCTTCTCAAAGACCTATGCCATGTTGTTATATTCCTCCTTCGTTTTCTTTGAGTAAGCTACTGGTATTGAACCATATTTGTTCACATTGTGTAGAAGGACACTTCGCTTTGAGTTGTCACTAAATGAACGCCATTCATTTGGAAAATATTAAGGAAGAGCCATTTTTTGCAAGAGTTGTCTAACGTGATAAATTCGATAAAAAAATCATAGAACAATGCTAGCAGATCCTGTGCTCTTGTGCGGTGAAAAGAATCTTTAGTTACTTGTTCCAGTGATTTTTTGTCATTCAACCTAGAAGCCTAATATTTGTATAAATATGGACAACAAAACAAGTAAGAAAATTTGCCCATTACAATAATAGTACAATAATGCCCATTTTTTACCGGACTATAGGGACTATAAAAACATTACACTGTACAAAATTTCAATTATTTTTATGCACTTGTATTAAAGTAATAAGCTGTTAACTTTTGGTGCAAATTTATCAATTTGTGTGGGAGGTACCGAAAGGGTCGGGGCCACTTCGCCCATTTTTCTCAAGGTGATAATTACTATCAAAACTAATACTATGTGTGGAATATCAGAAGATTCGAATGAGTAGTATAGAAGTTATAAGCGAATCAATATTTCACTAAATTTTAACCCTTTGTGAGGGAGGTACTTGAAGGAGTGGACCACTATGGTCCATCTTCGAACTTATCCGGAGATAGAAAAAAATATTACCACATACCAACTTTGAAGTCAATCGGTCACTCCTTTCGAAGATTATCGTGCGCACCAGCCAGCAGACAGACAGACGGACATTGCTCATTTGACTTAAAATTACCTAAAACGAATATCCGTCGAAGATACTTAGGGTCTTACGTCACTCCTTCGATGTGTTACACTTTTGGCCGTAGCAAATGATATATACCCTCGTATCACTAAAGTGATATGTCAAACAACAACAATTTTTATACCCTACACCACACTGTGGTACAGGGTATTATAAGTTTGTTTCACGGCAGATGTTTGTAACACCTGAAAATAACACAGCTAGACCCACCTTAAAGTATACCGATCGACTCAGAATCACTAGCTGAGTCGATTTAACCATGTCTGTCCGTCCGTCCGTCTGTCCATGTAAAGTTGTTCGTCGACTACAGGTCGCAATTTCACTCCGATCGTTCTGAAATTTTGCAGTTTAGAGTACTTCGCAGCTGTTAAGATCGCTATTAAATTTGGTTGAAATCGGTTCAGATTTAGATATAGCTCCCATATATATCTTTCGTCCGATTTGGCCCATTAGTCCTATAGAAGCTGTATTTTACATCCAATCGTTTTGAAATTTAGAATGGTAGAGTTTCTTGATCCATGAACCAACACTACCGAATTTGAAGAAAATCGATTAAGATTTAGCTATAGCTCCCATACATATGTTTCGTCCGATTTTGCTCTTTAGTCCTGAAGAAGCTGTATTTTACATCGAATCATTTTGAAATTTAGAATGGTAGAGTTTCTTGATCCATGAACCAACACTACCGAATTTGAAGAAAATCGGTTAAGATTAAGCTATAGCTCCCATATATATGTTTCGTCCGATTTGGCCTTTAGTTCTATAGAAGCTGTATTTTACATCCAATCGTTTTGAAATTTAGAATGGTAGAGTTTCTTGATCCATGAACCAACATTGCCGAATTTGAAGAACATCGGTTAAGATTTAGCTATAGCTTCCATATATATGTTTCGTCCGATTTTGCTCTTTAGTCCTGTAGAAGCTGTATTTCACATCCAATCATTTTGAAATTTAGAATGGTAGAGTTTCTTGATCCATGAGCCAACATTGCCGAATTTGAAGAAAATCGGTTAAGATTTAGCTATAGCTCCCATATATATGTTTCATCCGATTTGGCTCTTTAGATCCAATCGTTTTTATACCCTACACCACACTGTGGTACAGGGTATTATTTAAGTATAAAATGTCCCAAAAGTAAATTTATGTAAACAATTTATACATGAATTACAAAATTTATATATCAGAGTTATTCAATATTACGAAAGTGGTGTAGGGTATTATATAGTCGGCCCCGTCCGACTTTAGCCTTTCCTTACTGGTTTTTGATTAATTTCATTTTTTGTCTGCTTTTTGGTGCTTAATTTCATTTGTTGTCTGCTTTTTTTTGGCTTATTTTCATCTATAAATTTAAAAGATCTATAAAATAAAAGATTTACTGCGCATAGCCAACTTTGGATTCTGTCCATAGGAGAAAGTTTTAAATAGAGGCAAAAGACCGTTGGCCGACCGATCATGAAGAGATTTATAATTAGAAAATGGGTTCGCATACGTGTATTATTACGTACTCCCCAGATTTATTTAATTTCTTGCTGTTTTCTTTATTGGGTGCAGTTTCGTAAATAAATTTTTGTAACGAAAATAGGCGCCAAATTTAGGGCGCACCTTCATTTTCAATTTGGGGTGCATTTTTCTGGGGCCCAACTAACGGCCGCCAGTTTTATCCTGATCAACCAGCGAGAATTTTAACATAATCCGGTTTTTATAACCCCTCTAGTGTGAACAACGGTATATATCGGCGGAATGAAATTGGGCCCCAGGATAATACACCCCAATATTTTTATGAATATGGGCCCAAAAAAATTACATGTTAAACAACAATAATTTTTTTTGGCTTAATTTAATTTTGCGTCTGCTTTTTATACCCTCACTTTAGTGTGACGAGGGTATATATCATTTGCTACGGAAAAAAGTGTAACACATCGAAGGAGTGATCTAAGACCCTAAGTATGTTCGGAGGAAATCCGTTTTGGGTCATTTTAAGTCGAATGAGCAATGTCCGTCCGTCTGTCTGTCTGTCTGTCTGTCTGTCTTTCTGTCTGTCTGTCTGTCTGTCTGTCTGTCTGTGTGTCTGCTGGCTGGTGCGCACGATAACTCTCGAAAGGAGTAACCGATTGACTTCAAATTTGGTATGTGGTAATATTTTGATCCATCTCCGGATGAGTTCGAAGATGGGCCATATTGGTCTACTCCTTCTGGTACCTCCCACACAAAGGGTTAAAATTTAGTGAAATATTGATTCTTTAATAACTTCTATACTACTTATTCGAATCTTTTGAAATTCTGCACATAATATTAGTATATTAGTCACTATTAACTCGAGAAAAATGGGTGAAGTTGGCATGCCCCTTTTGGTACCTCCCACACAAATGGACCATTTTGCATCAAAATTTAACTGCTTATAACTTTAATACAAGTGCATAAAAATGCTTGAAATTTTCTACAGTATAATGTTTTTGTAGCGCCTATAGTCCGGTAAAAAATGGGCATCATTGTACAGCCCCTTTTGGTACCGCCCACACAAATGGCCCGTTTCGTACCAAAGTAAACGGCTTGTAACTTTAATACCAGTGCATACAAATACTTGAAATTTTGTACAGTGTAATGCTGTTGTAGTGCCTATAGTCCTGTAAAAAGTGGGCGTTATCACCCCGCCCCTTTTTGTACCTCCCACACAAAATGACCAAATCATACCAAAATTACATAGCTCGTAATTTTAATATACCAGTGCACACAAACGCTTATAGTTCAGCACAATGCAATGTATTTAAGAATGTACTGTTTACCGAAAAATATGTGTATTTGGAAAACCCCTTCTGGTACCTCCCACACAAATTGACAGATTTATTGGTGTAATGTTATATATTACATTACTCACAAAGTGAGGGTATACCTTAGTCGGTTTACCCGACTGAAACTTTCTTACTTGTTGGGGTTTAATTTAATTTCTTGTCTGGTTTTTGGGGCATATTTTCATCTATAAATTTAGAAACAGGAAAGGCAAAACATAAAATATTTGCTCCGCGGGAAACTGATTTCATATTTAGATTCAAGGTCCCAGATATAACTAAAATAAGTTCTTAAATCCTAGGCAAGCCCTAGAAAGGGACACGGTCAAACCATTTCTTCGAAAGTACGTTATTAAATAAAATAGTTGTTTCAGAGACCATCTTACGATTTGAGTTAGTGGTTCTAAGGCCATAGGTATAAGATATTATGGGTTTATGTCTTCTACTTTTTGTATTATTAACAAATAATATCCTGAACCTGAAGTGCGGTGTCTAATATGAAAGTGGCAACTCTATGTCGCATTCTCTATTTGTCGGTATAAACTACAATTCTCATTCGAACTCTCAACGTTTTCCTTATGCTCATTCTTTCACTCTCTCTCAGCTTCCGGGATTGGGTGCTTTTGTGTGTGTTGGAGTGTTCTCTTCAATTTGTGCCCCAAAAAAAAAAGAAATTACCAACAACAACCACAACATCATTATCGTCATCATAATCATCACACATACATACTTATTTGCGGTCTTGAAGCGAGAAGGCATACATACGTACGGGTGCCAGTGTGTGCAAGAGTCTGTTTGCATGGGTGTGTAGAGAGATTTAATGTTGTGTATGGATGCATGTGCGCGTGTGTTTGTTCTTTCGTTAATACTACCGAAAAAGAGTAATAACGATGAGATGAAGAATGTATGAATGGATGGATGAACGGATGGATGGTTGGATGGATGTTCGCATAGTTGGATGGACTATTCTTTTACGAGTACGAGTACTTTTTTACTTTGTCAACTTCACTTGAATGAAGCATCAAAAAAAGGGGAAAAAGTGGCAGAAGAAGAAGCAGCGGTAGAAGTAGAAGTACAACAAGAAGAAATGATACACTTAACTTTCTCTTTACTGCTTTAACATAATCACTAATGTCAACGTTGGCAATGTATAATGATGTTACACTACAGTAATATAATGTTCTTCGCTCGAGTTGTTGTTGCTGATGTTATTGTTATTATTATGGTTGTTAGTGTTGATGCTGAGGATGTTGCTGTTGATGTGCTGCTGCCATAGCAATAATCATCACCACTGTGAAGTATTGCAGGGAAACTTTTGTGCATCAAAAACAAAAATTAAAACAATAACATTGAAAGTTAGACAATCCGATCTGATGTGATCTGCTGGCAGAACAATATGCGAAGATATATGTATGTACATATATGTACAAGAGTATGAATAAGAGACTATAAATGACATTAATGTAATGGTTTACAAATCGTTTCAAAAATGAAAAATTAAGAACCGCTCTAAGTTCACCGGGCCGAATCATGTATACCCCCACCAAGGGTTGCACTCAATTATATATATAACCGGAAAATGTCGGAAATGAAAAGAAACAAATCATGGGCGAAATGTTTTTAAGGTTTAAGATATACTGCACTTTGTGATATGGAATTGTGTGTAGAAGCCGTATAGGTGGAAAAATTTTGCTCGCTCCATAAGTCTAGGATATCAAAAATACGAATGTTTCGTTTGTTAACTTTTTTAGATTTTTTTTATTTTAATTTTTGAATGGCGAACCTCTTAAAAATATTGTGTAAAAATTTAAGATGAATCGGAACGAAACTAACGAAGATACAGCAGTCTAAGCAACTGCGCCTCATACGTGGCTCAGTACATCAGAAAAATTTTAAAGCGCTTTTCAATGTCGTTGTACAAATTATGAACACTATTTCTGTGCATAATTTACGAGGTAACGCTGGAGATTTTTTTTCCAAATTTGATTTAAAACCAGTAAGGAAAGGCTAAAGTCGGGCGGTGCCGACTATATAATACCCTACACCACTCTCGTAATATTGAATAACTCTGATATATAAATTTTGTAATTCATGTATAAATTGTTTACATAAATTTACTTTTGGGACATTTTATACTTAAATAATACCCTGTGAAACAGTGTGGTGTAGGGTATAAAAACGATTGGATCTAAAGAGCCAAATCGGATGAAATATATATGGGAGCTATAGCTAAATCTTTACCGATTTTCTTCAAATTCGGCAATGTTGGCTCATGGATCAAGAAACTGTACCATTCTAAATTTCAAAACGATTGGATGTAAAATATAGCTCCTATAGAACTAAAGGACCAAATCGGATGAAAGATATATATGGGAGCTATATCTAAATCTGAACCGATTTTCTTCAAATTCGGCAGTGTTGGTTCATGGATCAAGAAACTGTACCATTCTAAATTTCACAACGATCGGATGTAAAATACAGCTTCTATAGGACTAAAGGACCAAATCGGACGAAAGATATATATGGGAGCTATATCTAAATCTGCACCGATTTTCTTCAAATTCGGCAATGTTGGTTCATGGATCAAGAAACTCTACCATTCTAAATTTCAAAACGATCGGATGTAAAATACAGCTTCTATAGGACTAAAGGGCCAAATCGGACGAAACATATATATGGGAGCTATAGCTGAATCTTAACAGATTTTCTTCACATTCGGCAATGTTGGTTCATGGATCAAGAAACTCTACCATTCTAAATTTCAAAACGATCGGATGTAAAATACAGCTTCTATAGGACTAAAGGACCAAATCGGACGAAAGATATATATGGTAGCTATATCTAAATCTGAACCGATTTTCTTCAAATTCAGCAATGTTGGTTCATGGATCAAGAAACTCTACCATTCTAAATTTCAAAACGATCGGATGTAAAATACAGCTTCTATAGGACTAAAGAGCCAAATCGGACGAAAGATATATATGGGAGCTATATCTAAATCTGAAGCGATTTCAACCAAATTCAATAGCGATCTTAACAGCCGCGAAATACTCTAAACTGCAAAATTTCAGAACGATCGGAGTGAAATTGCGACCTGTAGTCGACGAACAACTTTACATGGACGGACGGACGGACGGACGGACGGACGGACGGACATCGTTAAATCGACTCAGCTAGTGATTCTGAGCCGATCGGTATACTTTAAGGTGGGTCTAGCTGTGTTATTTTAAGGTGTTACAAACATCTGCCGTGAAACAAACTTATAATACCCTGTACCACAGTGTGGTGTAGGGTATAAATAGAAATTTTGAAAAATCCTCCTATCTTTACAATTGCCATATTTTTTAACATTTCTTCATGAAATTTCTGCAAAATATATTTCGAAAATGATACTATAACACTGGTCGACATGATTTTTGGGCCTGACTTTTACGTGTCAAATTTTGTTTTTTTTTTGCACTAATTCTAAGAGAAGTAACTGGTTTCCTCGCTACAACTATTGAATTTATGCATCGATTTTCTTCGGAATGGTCTTATTTTATTCATGGCCCATCAGGCTTTACTTTAAAATTAAAATTTATAAGTTTTTATTAGATTTTTATTTAACAATTATTAAAATGTTCTCAAAAAATAGGATTTTTTTCGCAATATTTTGTAAAATATCGTCGAAATAAGTTTAAAATAAAAGCACCATAAAACAATCTAAAAATGCATAATTGTTATATCTGATTGGTCATGATGATGAGTAAATGAGTTCATTGTGAAGAAAATCAATGCGAAATTGAGTAAATGAGTTCATTGTGAAGAAAATCAATGCGAAATTTCAAAGTTTTTACAAATTTAGTAAGGTCTTAACTTCAAAACTTTCTTATCGATGTAAAATTTACTATATCAAACTTTTCAATCTAAGAATGGATATTTTGTCGTTTTTTGATGTTTCGCATCAGAATCTATGCATTAAAATGGAAATCCAAGAAAAAAATGTGTTTTTGTTGACCGGTGTAATATACCATTGGTTTTAATCAAAAGATTTTAACTGTGTCGTCAAAAAAATCACCAAAATGTGTCTTTTTTGAACGAATTTACGTTACCACCCCCTTAAAACAATTAGAAAAAATAGATTTTTTTTTTAAAAAAACGGGGTTTTCTGGCTCGACAAAAACATAAAAAATCGCAAAAAAAATGTTGTTCCAATATTTGAAAGCTAGCATCCAAACGGAGAAAAAAATTCATATTTGAAAAAAATCTATGGATAAATGTAGAAACTATATTCCATTTAGTATAAGTAAGAGAATTTCTTATACCCCAACTGGTGTGAACAACGGTATCTGTCAGATGCTGACCTAAGATACTTTAAATCAGTTTTGGGGCATTCTAAGTAATTTTAGCAAAGCCCATTAACCTTGTCCGTCTGTCTGGTTGGTGCGCACTATAACTTTCGACAGGATTAACCGATTGACTTCAAATTTGGTATGTGTTATATATTTTTCTATCTCACACTAAGGTCTAAGATGGACGGCAGGATGGTCCACACCCCAGTACCTCCCCCACGAAGGTTCAAAATGTATATGGACCATTTTGAACAAAAAGTTAACACATTATAACTTCGATTCCTGCGCAAACAAGGACACAGTGTAATGCTTTTATAGTACCCATAGTATATTAAACAAGTCAAACCGTTATGTTAGGTCCTGCCGAATCTTATATACTCTCCACTATGGATTGCATTAAATTCTATTACTGGAAAAATCTTTGGATTTGAAGCAAGTCATGGAACAATTTTTTTGTTTAAGCAAATTATTAACAGCCACATTTTAGGCCTCAAATGCTTTAGTAAACTCTTCATATGAAAAATGTGGTATTTATGGCTTAAATTAGCATATTTGAGAGCACCTCTACAGGGGGCCTGCAACCAAATATAAACTGATTTTTATAAATTGTACTGAGATGAATTCTTGTCACAATAGAATACAAAATGCAAAGTTCCAGCTAAATTGCTTAGAAAATGTGGTGTTTATTGCTTAAAAAGGCGAATTTTGGAGCGACCTTTATAGTGTGTCTATAACAAAATATTAACCGATTTGTAAAATTTTTGTTGTGATGATTTCTTGTCAAAATAGAATACAAACTGCAAAGTTTCAGCTAAATTGCTTTAAAAATGTGGTATCTATGGCTCAACAACTGTATTTTGGAGCGACCTCTATAGGGGAGCTATATGAAAACAGTGACCGATATGGCCCGTTTGCAATACCGAATGACATGCAACTGTCAGAAGTATTGCTACCAAATTTGATCAACCTAGCTCTATTATTACGGACTGTAGCGTCATTTCAACAGACAGACAGACAAGGAGACGTACGGACATAGAGACAGACAGACAAACAGACAATTGATCTTGAACGGCTGTACCTATTTTTAAAAAGTTTGAAAGAGGACATAATGGACAGTTTTTTTTAATTTGTAAAATTTTTTTGCATTATTGTTTTTTTAAAATAATCCTCATGAAGAAAAATGTCAACAGTTTCCAGGCCTTCTTTACTATTTCATCCAAAACTTTAACAAATATTGAGTCCACCAAAAAAATTACTGTTATGAATTTTTGAGAGTCATATTCTGTGTAAATTTCGAAGGGTTAGCAATTTTTTTTAATTTCTTTATTTTTTTACACATTAAAAAAAAACTCCCTGAAAATATGGTCCGTTATGTTCTCTTTCAAATGGCGTAAACTTTGTAGAAGAGCAATTTAATGCAAGTAAAACCAAAATCTCAATTTTTTAAAATTTAAAATCACCATAAAATTAAAAAAAAATAATAATAATAGCGACATCTTATTTTCCTATTTAGTAACATTTAACAAAGATTTTAGGCAAAAGTAAATGTCATAGGTTAGTATGAAATATTCTGGCCCTATACCCTCCTCCAATAAAGTGAGGATATAAAAAGGAATCTAAAAAGTAAAATTTGAAGATTTTATAATGATTGATGAGACGATTCAAACACAACTTCCCAATAACATCTGTTGCTGTCCTCTAAATGTTTTCATATGCAGTATTTTAGACAACGTTTTCCATGACTAAAGGCAGACAAAATATTTTATACGGTTTTTCTGTTAATTACAGAATATTTTCCTCAATTGCGTATACGTACTATTAAAACATAATAAGAAAAATTTCATTCATACGCTCCAATGGACATTGCAATGTTTATAACAAATCGATACCTCCATTCTAAAACATGCTAATTCAACTTAGCATGTTCTTAGGGAGATTGCATTTTTAACTTCTAAATATTCCAAATAATATTCAGTCAAAATTTGGTGTTTATCCGCCAACCCAATCAAAATTTATTCACAAAACTGTACAGGTCATTCGATTTCCATTACAAAGGAATTCTACACAAATTTTAAAAAATTCATCAAACTTTGATCGCCTTTCCTCAAAAGCTACCATTTTGCACTTAGCATAGTTTAGAATGGAGGTATCGAAATGTAAAAAGTTGTAAACAAAATTTCTCTAAATACATATATTGTATATATCGAAATGTAAAAAGTTGTAAACAAAATTTCTCTAAATACATATATGTATTGTATATATCGATAATTCCAAAGTGTTTTTTGAATTTTAGTGGAATTCCTTTATAATGGGAATCGTATGACGTCTGCCGTTTTTTCCGTAACATTTGTTTGGGTTTGCCCGGTTATCTCCAAGTGTGAATGATATAAATTTAATACTTAGAATTTTAAAATGCAATCCTATAAAAATAAGCTAATTCGATATAGCATAATTTAGAATGATAGTATCGATTCTACCTATCACAACAGTGTGTTATGATTCTGCACATTTTTATTAAAACATCCAAAGGAAGAAGACATCAAATCAAAGTTTATTACACCGTGTGACACGACTTTCCTCCTAAAAACGATACAATATATAAAGAAGTTAAACTATGGGCCATAGGTAGATAAATTGCATACTCAGTTTTAATCCCCTCACCTTAGAGAGGAGGGTATACATATATCATTTTCTACGAACCAAAGTGTAACACATCGAAGGAGTGACCTAAGACCCTAAGTATGTTCGGCGGATATCCGTTTTAGGTCATTTTGAGTCAAATGATCAATGTCCGTCCGTCTGTCTGTCTGTCTGCTGGCGGGCGCGCACTATAACTCTTGAACGGAGTAACCGATTGACTTCAAATTTGGCAGTTGGTAATATTTCCTTCTATCTCCAGCTAAGCTCGAATATGCGCCATATTGGTCCACTCCTTCTAGTGCCTCCCCCACAAAGGGTGAACGTTTAGTGAAATATTGATTATTTAATAACTTCTATACTACTTATTTGAAACCTCTGAAATTCTACACATTGTATTAGTTTATTAGTCACTATTACCTCGTGAAAAATGGGCGAAGTTGCTACGCTCCTTTTGATATCTTCCACACAAATGGACAATTTTGAACCATAAGTTAATAGCTTATAACTTCATTACCAGTGCATACAAAAACTTGAAATTTTGTACAGTGTAATGGTTTAATAGTACCTACAATACAGTGAAAAATGGGCATTATTGGCACGCTCCTTTTGGTACCTCCCACACAAACGGACCATTTTTTACCAAAAGTTACCAGCTTATAACTTTAATACCAGTGCATAAAAATACTTGCAATTTTGTACAGACTAATGTTTTTATAGTACCTAGATGCCAGAGAAAAATTGACGTTATTGGCTTACCTTTTGGTACCTCCCACACAAATGGACCTTTTTGTACCAAAAGTTAACAGCTATTAACTTTAACACTAGTGCATACAAAAAGTTGAAATTTCGTACAGTACAATGCTTTTATAGTACCTAGAGTCTAGAGAAAAGTGGCCGTAATTGGCACGCCCCTTTTGGTACCTCCCATACAAATCGAGTCTGTTACACCGAAAGTTAACAACTGCTAACTTTAATACCAGTGAAATATGAAATTTTGTACAGTGTAATGCTTTTATAGCACCTAGATTCCAGAGAAAAGTCACCGTTATTGGGACACCCCTTTTGGTACCTCTCACACAAATGTACCATTTTGTACCAAAAGTAAACAGCTTTAACTTTAATGCAAGTACATACTGTAAATCTATTAAATTCAATTTAAATTGATAATAATTTAAATAAAACAAAACAATAAATAAATTTACTAATATTTTTTTTAAACTTAAGGTGAGATGATTCATTAATGCATATCAAATGAAAGGAGAGAAATCCTGCTATTCAATAAAGTTTTGGGAATAATTTTCCAAGGACAAAGGGTATTAAAAGATGCAATTTTATATTTTTATCCTTGAATATCCTTCGAAGTAGTTGGTCTTAAAATCTGATCTTCCCAAACGATCACGAAATAAAAAACTGAGTATGCAGTTTATCTACTGTTGGCCTACAGTTTCAGTTCTATATAGTTTAGTTCTTAGCAGAAATAAATAACATAGGATGATGGTATATTAACATTATCACCCCTGGAAATATCGTAGTGAGACCTTATGAAGTATATACATATACATACTTTTGGTGGTCGTAAAATTCTAAGATAATTTGACAATGCCCTTCTGTCTGACCATAAAAAAAAGAGTTACTATCATCTAATTTTGCTAAAATAATGCCTATAGTGGCAAGTCGATGGAGATTGAAGAAATAGCCGTATCTGTAATGTTTTCATATAGCTTCCTTATAGAGGTCACATTCAACCATGTTTATTTAATGCATAAAAAACTTATTTTCTAAGCAACTTTGCTGACATTTTACCCAAATCAGTTTCTACTTTTGTATAATCCCCATATAGAGGTTGCTCTTAAATATTGTCATAAAATCCATAAACAAAACATTTTCCAAATGATTAGCCTGAAATTCTGCGAAAAAATAGAAAGCTATCATCCTAACGAAGAAAACAGTGCCTATTTGAAATCTATCGATAAATGTATAAATTATGACTCATATTGTAAAAATAGGGAAATTAAAAAAAAATATTTTGTCATATTTTTTTGGGCAATTTAGTTTGGAAGATCCAAAAGGGGCGTGTCAATAACGGCTTTTTGTAATATATTATGGGTACCATAAAAACATTACACTGTACAAAGTTTCAGGTATTTGTATGTGCAGGAAACCAAACTATAAGTCGTTATCTTTTTGTGCAAAATGGTACCTTTGTATGGGAGGTACCAAAAGGGGCGTGGCCACTTCGCCCATTTTTCAAAAAATGATAGCGACCCAGAAACTAATACTATGTTCAATGTTCAAAGAGTTTGAATAGTAGTACAGAAGTTATGAGAAATCAATATTTCACTAAACGTTGACCCTTTGTGGGGGAATTATTCGAAGGAGCGGACCAACGTAGTCCATCTTTAGTCTTAGTCTGAGATAGAAACAAATATTGACACATACCAATTTGAAGTCAATCGGTTAATCCTGTCGAAAGTTATCGTGCGCACCAACCAGACAGACAGACGGATATTGCTAAAATGACTTAAAATGGCCCAAAATGGATATCAGCCAATTATTCGTGGGTCTCTTAGGTAACTCCATCGATATGTTACACTTTTGACCTGCTGCATCTGATATATACCCTTGATCACAATCTATATATATAAAGAAGAATGTGTGTTTGTTTGTTGGTTTCTTTGTGCCGTATAGACGTCTAAACGGCTGGACCGATCTTCTTGAAATTTTCACAGAATGTACATGCGTGGGGCGTGGTGAAAATAGGGTACTTGAATTTTCGATATATCAAGTGGACGTGGCCCCGCCCACATAAGACAAATTTTAAAATTGAGATATCTTGCACAATTTGTTAGCGAGAGTGCTGTATTTTTTTACATATGTATCTGGTGGCAGTATATGTGATTGGTCCAAAAATGGGCGGGATCAGACCAATGAGCGTGCCACCGCCCATATAAATCTAATTTTAAAAATGATATATCTTGCACAATTTGTTAGCGAGAGTCCTGGAATTTTGTGTATCCAAAAATGGGCGGGATCGGACCAATGAGCGTGGCACCGCCCATATAAGCCAAATTTTAAAAATGTGATATCATGCACAATTTGTTAGCGAGAGAGCCGAAACTTTGTGTATATAGTATATCTGGTGGCAGTCTAGGTGATTGGTCAAAAAATGGGCGGAAACGGACCAATGGGCATGGCACCGCCCACATAAGGCAAATTGTGAAATTGTCTTATCTTGCACAATTTGTTAGCGAGAGTGCTGTAATTTTGTGCATGTGTATCTGGTGGTAGTCTACGTGATAGGTCTAAAAATGGGCGGAATCGGACGAAAGGGCGTGGCCCCGCCCTTATAAGCCAAATTTTGAAATTGATATATCTTGCACAATATTTTAGCGAGAGTGCTTTAATTTTGTGCCTATGTGTCTGGTGGTAGTCTACGCGATTGGTCAAAAAATGGGCGGAAACGGACCAATGGGTGTGCCTCCGCCCATATAAGCCAAATATTGAAATTTTGATATTTTCACAATATGTTAGAGAGAGTGTTGTAATTCTGTGTATATGTATCTGGTGGTAGTCTACGAGATTGGTTTAAAAATGGGCGGGATCGGACCAATGGGCGTGGCCCCGCCCATATAAGTGAAATTTTTTAATTGAGATATCTTGCACAATTTTTTGGCGAGAGTGCTGTAATTTTGTACATATGTATCTGGTGGTAGTCTACGTGATTGTTCCAAAAATGGGTGGAATCGGATCAATGGGCGTGGCCTCGCCGATATAAGCAACTGTCCGTACCTACGAATAGATTAACGAGATTTCTACTGTCCTTATCTACATGAGCCATGTTTTGATAAATGGGCGGGATCGGAAAGCTGGAGTCTGGGGCAACGAAGTGGGCCGGGTCCAGCTAGTAGTGTATAAAAATCGGATTATGTTGAAATTCTTATATTTCTACCAAGAGTGCTACAATTTCTACATTTATCCATAGATTTTCTCCAAATAGGCATTGTTTTCTTCGTTAGAATTGTGGCTTCCAAAAATTGGAACACATAATTTTGTTTGCTATTTTTTTCTATTTTTATGTTGTTTTTTCGTATCAGCAAATTTTTTTGAAAAAAATTATTTTGTTCTAATTATTTAAACGACAGTTACTAAACTTCTGTTTGCACATGAAAGTGTTAATACTAACATTTTTAGTCCTCATAATTTCCCTTAATTTAAAGTATATCCGGTATTTATCGAGGATATACTTCAAGTATGGTTGAAATACTAAAGACTCCTTCCTAGAAAATGGGTACGTAAAGAAAAATGTTTAGAAATTACCATAAAATTTTTTTTTAATATTTTTTCGTGTTTAGGACACACCAGAAAATGTCATACACAGCAAACTTCCTTTTGTGAAGTTCTTGTACACGTACATTTAATATTTTTTTGCTCAAAGTAGATTCTTCAAATGCCACAGTAATAATTAAGTGTATTAATTTAACTTTCACTCTAACTTTAATACAGCTTTTTTTATCCATTATCCGGTAGCTAAAAGTCGCCAAGCACACCAAAAGATGTCTGACCTTTATATTTGTAAAAATTGGCAAACATATGATGGGAAAATTTGCACTAACAAAACAAAAAATTAAAAAAAATAAATTAACTTTTTTCTTCACATTTTGTAGACGTTTATTAAAAATATTACGTCTAATATCAACAATTTTGATAATAAAATTGCTGCAATAATGTTAAGTTGATGATAGGAGACGTTTCAGTCTAGTTTGTTAATGTATCGAAACCGAAATAAAGGGATCTTACATATGTGAAAGCCGGGCATTGGCGCAGCCGTTCATAAGTTGAGTAATTATTTTTCGCCCTTTTACAATCCAACATGGTTCTGGACTTGACCTTCTGGTCGAAATTGATTTGATTGCCGTTTGACTATCTGTGAAAATATTATCGTGATTGCTAGAACTTCCGCTTGAAATACAGTATTATGGTCTGGGTGGCGGTAAAGTAAAGCTCGACTTCTGGTTCATCAATAAAAATCCCCAGACTCGCCCTTCCTCCTAGTTTGGACCCATCGGTGGAGCGTCTCTCTGGAACAAATTAATCACTGGTAGATGTAAGCCGAACTTCTGGAAGGCGTCGGAGATTTCTGTTGTTTGAATGCCATCATTTGTTGACGCGTTACTTTGAGGGCTGATCATTGACAGATTAATTCTAACCCCATAACTTCTGTAGCAATTTTCTAAATGTTTCCATGTTTTGTATTTGAGACAGCTGTTGCAATTACTATACCTCATGAAGGAAGGGCAAAAGGTTTCAACCTCTCTGGCTCCCGCATAAAGTACATTATTCCATTTTTTAATACCTTCCATACTTACTCGAATCTTCTAAAATTTCACACATTGTATTAGTTTTTTAGTCGCTAACACGTCAAGAAAAATGGGCGAATTGGCCACTCCCTCTTTGGTACATCCCACACAAATGGGCCATTTTGCACCAAAAGTTAACTACTTATGGCTTTAATATCAGTTCATAAAAATACTTGAAATTTTGTACAGTGTAGTTTTTTATAGTACCTAGAGTCTAGAGAAAAGTGGACGTTATTGGCACGCCCCTTTTGGTACCTCCCACACAAATGGACCTTTTTGCACTAAAATTTAACAGCATATAACTTTAATACCAGTACTTACTTTAAAGTTTAATTAAAACAGAAAAAATTTTCGAATATTTTTTTGGGAATCTATTCATAAGTTGATTTACCCGACTGAACTATCTTACTTGTTTTAATGCATTTTCTTACTGATTAGTGCTACATTTTCATTAAATAAATGAGTTTGAAAAAATATTGGTTCCTCTGCTCAATAAATGCATTACTGACATGTGATCTGTCAGAATTCGCCAAACTAATTGAACATCTCCTGGTTTCATTTTAATTGTTCTCTTAACATATACCCTCTTCATCAAATTTGTCGATTATATGCCAAATATTTATTTGGCAATTATTTGCATGATTATTTGGCAATAGGCATTTAGCTAAACATTCGTTTCCGCTGACAGAGACATATTCGTACATTCGTAGTCTCATATCGATTACGCGGAATAAGACATGTCGGAAGTTGTTAGCAATGTGTTGTTGCTTAGGCAATATTTAAATTAGCATCAAAACCCATCATGCTAGTGTTCCCCATGGACGAATGATTAATATAATTTCCATAGCATACTCATCATTCATGCGCCCCAATGCACTTCATTGAACCCATTACATTATTTACGCATCACTGCAAGTGATTGCGAAGAATACATAGGAATATGTGTACATACATACACAGATATGTATATCTATCTGTATGAGGGTAGTAATTTGAAGAAATGCATGAAAGTATACTGAGGTGTTTTCCACTTGATTTAAATTATTTTGGCAAGTCCTTAATGTTAGCTCAATTTGCGTAAACAATTTAAAAAATTCTTTAATTAAATTTTTCGCACGATTTCACTATGCAAGAAGAAATCTTATAAAATATATTCCATTAAACTACACCACCCTACATACAGGGTAAAGGTTTTTTAGTTTATACAATTCATACAAAATTAGAAGGTACAGAAAGGCATTCTGAGTGGATATACATATCTTCGTGGCTCCACCCGATCTGAATGTCCATATACCCTTGTAATCATTCTAAAAGTGGTATATGTGAAAACAATACGACCTATACATGTTCACATAAATTGAAGGTACATCCACCAATCTGGCTGAAAATGGTTTACGTTTGCATTTTTTGCCTTGCACTAGGTAAAATTGCACCATATACATAGCTACAAGTTTTGGTACAAGTTTTGGCTTCTATATATAAAGAGTGGGCCATTTAAAATTTTAATGGGCTACAAAGAAAGTGTTGATAATTTTTTAAAACTCTGGTTTTTTTGGAAATTTTGAACTTTGTCATTTAACACAATTTCATTCATATGACTACCACGACTGGCTCGGTAGTACCTCATCGAGATCAAATTAATTTTTCAGTACATTTTCGATTGTTTTGGGTCGAATCTTTTCAATGCAACTTCGATTTCATGTTCCAACGCTTCAATTGTCTCTGGATGCTTTGCGTAAAATTTATCCTTAATGGCTCCCCACAGAAAATAATCTAAAGTCTAAATAATCGGTAGTTCAAATTTAAAATTTAAAATGGCATACCCTTTATTTCCGACTTGATTCGACATATAAACGATCTAGAAACCAATATATCTGCAATTTTTTTCCGCTAATTCATTTCACTTGGGAACATAGCGCTTCTATAGAGATATTCTAACTTATTACACTGGTTGTCCCAAAATGACCAAAGGGGTCTGAGTACATTATAACTTTTTATTTAAGACATAATTATTAAATTATTTTTTAAATACAGTACGAGTGATGATATTTATATTTCGGGTCTGAGTGAAGAAAGCTAAAAAATGTCAAACTATCCAATGGAAGTTCCAGTTTACCAACAAATGGAGAGATACCAAGGATGTTTTCATCCCAAAAGCCTAAAAGCCATCCCATACAGGAGCTGAGGATTATCGAATTAGTATATTGTCATTTCGCCTTAAAACACTGGAAATCCATGGGGGTTGACTTATAGAATATGTCGAGGGCGTGACAAGCAGGGAGACAAAGCGTGGATGTACTGTTGGGGGTTCTCTTTCCGGGTGCGGATCCGGTTAGTTATTCTCCTCCTCGTGAGGCTATAACTGAACCTCCAATCCTGGAAAGACATGAGATTTCGGACAGTGTCTATCGGGTGAAAAGTAGGAAGTCACCAGGTACAGACGGTATTACTGGAGAGATGGTGAAAGCCATCTGGAAGGCAATACCAGAGTACCTAGATAGTATCTATCAGAGGTGCTTAGTAGATGTCTTATTCCCAGGAGCTTGGAAGATTGCCCGATTTGTTGTGCTGCTTAAGTCTCCCGACAAGGTGAGGAGTGATCCTCGCTCTTATCGGGGCATCAGTCTTCTCTCGGAGCTTGGAAAAGTTCTCGAGAGAATAATGGTGTCACGGCTGAAGCAGCGCATCGATGAGAGCACTCTCTCTGAGCGACTGCAGTTTAGATTTAAGTCTAACCGATCTACCGAAGATGCTTTAATGCATGCAAGGCGTAGTGTTAGCGAGTCGACAGCCATGTACGTGCTGGGCATATTTGTCGATTTCCGAGGTGCATTTGATAATCTCCTTTGGGACAGCGTGCTCCAGAGATTAGTCCAGATTGGTTGCTGTGAGCTTAGGCTTTGGCAAAGCTATTTTGAGGATAGGAAAGTTTGTGTGGTGGGTGCCAGCGACGCACTCATTCGTTCTGGCGAGGATAGTATCCGGTATAGCAGTGAGGTGAAATACCTGGGTATTACCATGGGTGAGAAGGTGAACTTCCTTCCTCATCTGAATGCTGTTAGAGCCAAGTTGACCGAGATTGTGGGGAGAGTCAAATGCATGCTTAGGAGAGACTGGGGCCTTAGCAGGCGTGCTGTCCGCACCATATATCATGGACTGTTTGTTACCTGTGTAACTTATGGTGCATCTACATCTACTACATCGACCGGAGCCCCTGGAACTTCGGTTCCAGCTTGGCTGTTGGTGTGGCCCCTTGGGGAGCATTTCGTGGTGGCTGTGGTTTAGACCCAAATCGCGGGGAGAGCGCAAGCTCGATGTGGAGTTGCATTGCAACCAGGTGCCATGACCCATAGAATGGAAGGAGTTTTACGTAGACTCCGCCCTTAACCAAAGGGGACGACATGCCAAAAACATGAAGTCGAATTGGTACTCATACACTGGTGTGTGGGTGCATTGGTAGACGCATTGTATTCACCCTGTGTTAAGAGCACAGTGTACGCACTATAAACACTCGACTCCTATGTCCAATGAACAGAATGTCTGCAGCAAGGTCCACCGAACCCGCCTTACATGATCTACTCAGCTTTATAGGGGATTTCAATCTGTTAAGGAATATACTATGGTAGCATTCTTACGGAAATAGTTACGCCTCTGACAACACTGGAGGTTGATAACAAAATACTAAGGCTCATGCATAACCTTCTGCTTAAGAGAAGTATTTCTGCAAGCTTAGGGTAAATTTACCTCCATAGTTTTGTCAGCAGGGCAATACGTAAGAGGACATTCTGTCCCCTCTGCTATGGAATCGCTCTATGAACAATATTCAAGTTGTCAATGTTATAATCAATGAAGAATCTGTATTGCAGATGATATGGAAATAGCTGCTAGAGGGAAGTTTCCGAGTACTTTTAGAGACATCCTACAGCAGACCCTTCAAACAACCGCATGATGGGCTTCCGATAATGGTCGTTCTTTGCATCAGGAGAAATATAGTACCACCAGTTACAACTGTTTCCTACTTATTAATTTTTCTAGACAGGAAGTTCAACTTTAAACCAAACAACAAAGAAGGCTGTGGAAACGATATACGCATATGGATTATTGGTTGTATATGACAGAAGTAAGACCGTA
Organism: Eudasyphora cyanicolor; assembly: GCA_963930755.1. Lineage (NCBI taxonomy): Eukaryota > Metazoa > Arthropoda > Insecta > Diptera > Muscidae > Eudasyphora > Eudasyphora cyanicolor. The sequence continues at coordinate 69,609,820 of OZ005734.1, forward strand.
GTATTTGTAACATAGGTAATAAACCGACCTTCACAATTAAAGACAGACAAGAAGTACTCGACGTAACGTTTGCTACTGACCGGCTGTCAGACAAAATTATTGGGTGGAATGTCCTGGACGACCACTCATTCTCAGATCACCATTATATTGAGTTCAAACTCGCGGAAAAAGCGCCTAAACCCGCCGTCCACAGAAATGTAAGGAAGACAAAGTGGCATCTGTATGAGAAGAATTTCAAGAAAGTCCTCAACTCTAAACTTCTGTACGAACCGAATGACAAAGCCGGTCTGGATAATCTGGTCGATCATATCACCATATCATTCAATAGATCCCTTGAAGAAGCCTGTCCAAAAACAAGGTACAAGGGTAAAACTAAACCCCAATGGTGGACTTCTGAGCTAACGGCTATGAAAAAGACCTGCAACAAGCTATTCAATAAGGCTAAATCTACTGGGGTCGCTAATGATTGGGATGCCTATAAAGAGCAGCACAAGATCTATAAGAAGGAGCTCAGAAAGGCGCAAAGGCGCTCTTGGTATACCTTCTGTGGTGAAGTGGAAAAGGTCTCCGACGCCGCTAGGCTGAGGAAGATATTATCTGCTTCACCCTGTACAGTGGGATATTTACAGGATGAGGCAAATAACTGGACCAAAAACAGCGAGCAGTCGCTCAATGTACTGCTCGACACACATTTCCCGAGGAACTCTGTAACAGAACCCGAGGATCAGCAGGACCAACAAGAGTGCGAGTGGACTGCGAGCGTCGCTAGCTTCTTGACTGAGAGATCCAGAATAAGCTGGGCTATTAACAGCTTTGAGCCCTTCAAGACACCTGGACCAGATGGCATCACTCCAGCAGAAATGCAGAAAATGTTAAAGTACATTATCCCCTGGCTGGAGAAAATTTATGTAGGCTTTCATACACCCCGAATCGATGGAGGGATACCAAAGTGGTATTCATACCTAAAGCGGGAAAGATATCACACACTAGGCCAAAAGACTTCAGACCAATTAGCCTATCCTCCTTCCTATTGAAAGGTCTGAAAAGACTTTTAGATAATTTCATTAGGGAAAACCTGGATACAAAACGCCTGTCGGGGAACCAACATGCTTACAATAAGGGCAAGTCTACAGAATCAGCCCTGCACGAACTTGTGAGCACTATCGAATCGTCCCTGCATTTCAAGGAATTCACCATGGTGGCATTTCTTGACATAGAAGGGGCTTTTAACAACATTCACTCAGATGTGGTAATTGCGGCACTCTCACATCTAAAAGTTAACACTAGTTTGATTAGACTAATTCAAAGTCTGCTCACCAGAAGACACATAACAGCATGTCTAGGGTCCACAACTCTAACAAGGTTTGTAAACAGAGGGACCCCGCAAGGAGGAGTACTGTCTCCACTAATGTGGAACCTATCGGTGAATGAAATGCTGCTAGATCTAGAACGTTGTGGCGGACGACGTCCAATACTGTTATACGGTATTGTGGTATGGTGGACGGCAACTGACAAACTAACCATTACCAACCTACTAACAAAGGTTCAGAGAACTGCCTGCCTGAGCATAAGCGGAGCCTTAAGGACTACCGCGACCGAGTCTCTACAAGCCCTACTCCATATACTGCCGATTAATATTGTGGCGAGAGAAGTTGCAACCAAAGCGGCAATAAGATTAAACTGCCTATCAATGTGGAGGTACAAGAACTATGGTCACATGAGGATATCAAAGTGTAGTGCTATGGTAACCGACCGAGTGGACTATATACCAACTGTGTACACCTTCGAGAGAAATTACATCACTATGATTCCCGCCAGAGATGAATGGGTCGGCAGAATACCAGGTAATAGAAACCATCTCCACTTTTACACGGATGGTTCGAAGCTTGATAAAAAGTTTGGCTTCGGAGTACACTGTGAAGAACTTAGTCTGGATATAGCTCACAGACTACCAGATACCTGCAGTGTATATCAAGCCGAAATAATGGCAATATGGGAAGTCGCCAAGTGGCTGAGTCGCAACATAGTAACCAACGCTGGCGTTGTCATTTACTCGGACTGCCAGGCTGCCATCAATTCTCTGGAGGCAACATCCCTAAATTCACAAACAGCCCTCGACTGCCGCAGATCTCTTAACGAGATGGCTGAGCAGTTTAATATACACCTCATATGGGTGCCTGGGCATAGGGATATCCCGGGGAACTGCAAAGCCGATGAACTTGCTAGGAAAGGGACGACATTACAAATTCTCGAAGAATTTGCATATATTGGTGCGCCACTATCCACGTGCAAGCTTTGGCTTAGGCAAGAGGCAATCAGGCAGTCCAACGAAAGATGGACAGAAATCGGCACCTGCAGGGTAGCTAGACAAATCTGGCCAAGGTATGAACTGAGAAGGTCAAAATATCTCCTCGCACTAGAGAGGAAACGATTGTCTAAGTTAGTACAGGTTCTGACGGGACACTGCTTGATCGGCGAACACGCCAAAAGATTGGGTATTGACTCCAATGACTTCTGCCGAAGCTGTGGAGATGAGGAAGAAGTGGATAGCATTGAGCACTTGCTTTGCGACTGTCCTGCTTTGAGTAAACGACGACTGGACATACTGGGGTCGGCCTTTTTCAGAAATCGACCATTTGTGCAATAGCAAACAAAGTTCAGTGAATGGCTGCTATATGTATCACTTGTGTGTTCAGAACGAAAGTAACTGAATCACTAAATGTTATACTACATTTAATGCCGCTATACATACATTATAGCACTGCAATATGCCGCATGTACTGCTATTAGACTTAGGAAACTGCCACTATTATCAAATGGTTACGAACATAGTGTCTTTCTAGACACAATATCTGACCTTTCGGGCATTTGTTGATTACTCTATGAGTGATACATTTTTTGACAATAAGTAATGTAGTCGTATACCTGATAGATCAGAATGGAATGGTCGTATCCCAAGACACAGGAGATTCGAAAAACTCTATACAGACGGTTCCAACTCAACAACCAAGTGGGCTTTGTCGTCTTTTCTGAGGAACTTGTGCTATAATAGATAGGAACTTGTGCTATAGAGCTATAATTGTAGAGTTCAGCAGGGAGAAATCATAGATATTAAAGAGGTAGCTGAATGGCCGAAAACAAATGTTCTGAACGAATTCGTTATCAATATTTTTCTGACAGTCAGGGTGCTATTAATTCCCTGAAATCTATATTCCTGAATTCAAAGACTACCTTCTACTGTCGCTGATCTCTTAACGAGATTCCTGAGAAGTTCAATATTCACATGATGTAGGTGCCGGGACACTTGCAGATATTAGATTAACTTGCAAGACTAGAACTATTTTACACGATCAAGGGGAAGCGGCATATGTGGGCATGCCTCTAGCGATTTACAAGCTCTTCTTGGGAGATAGTGCCCTTAGGGCAACAAATGATAAGTGGTCGCTAGTCAGGAACTGCATACATTCCAGGCTGATGTGGCCCTGTTTAACTCCAAACGCACCAACTCACTGCCGTCATTATCAACACCGTACCTATCAATGATCATGTATGTCATGTTGGTCCACTGCCTTATTTGACGGCACGGATACCAACTTTTGAGCTTTTTAGATCCATTAAATAGGTTCAACGGTAGGGGCTAGGGATAGGTTATGTTTCCCATTTTGTCCCCTGGTAGCATAATGTACTATATAGTCTAGGTGAGTCTCTTATGCAGGCTGACTAAATTTTAAGAAAATCCATTCAAACTTAAATATAACCCCCGATATACGATGCATTATTTGTCATGAAGCCAGGTTTTGTTGGTAATGTTTTCCGATTTGAATGAAATTTCGTGGACACTTTGGCGTATGCCTAAATAATCTAAAATATGACTGCATTCTTGTGACCACAACTGCAGTTGTATGTATTTTATTTTGTCGATTTTAATAAATATGTTCATATTCTTCGCATTTTATGTCAGATTTGGTGAACGACATGCAATATGTAATAAATGTTTTTTAACGCGTTTGTTATTGGCTTTTCAATGGTGGTAATATTTTTTCTTAGAAACATTATTTTGACATCTAAGCAATATAGAAGTCGTATTTTACAGCAGAACAAGTAAGAAAGTTCAGTCGGATTAACCGACTTATGAATCCCCTCACCTTTAAATTGCATTTAATAACTTTAGATGTAGATGTTTACATTTGGTACAAAATGGTCCATTTGTGTGGGAGGTATCAAAAGGGGCGTGCCAATAACGCCAACTTTTCTCTAGACTCTAGGTAATATAAAAGAATTATACTGTACAAAATTTCAAGTATTTGTATAAACTGATATTAAAGCCATAAGCAGTTAACTTTTGGTGCAAAATGGTCCATTTGTGTGGGAGGTACCAAAAATGGAGTGGCCTCTTCGCCCATTTTTCTTAACGTGTTAGCGATTAACAAACTAATACTTTGTGTGAAATTTCTGAAGATTCGGGTAAGTAGTATAGAACGTATTAAAGAATAAATTTTTCACTAATAGTTAACCCTCTGTGGGGGAGGTACTAGAAGGAGTGGAACAATATGGCCCATCTTCGATCTTACCCGGAGATAGAGAAAAATATTACCGCATACCAAATTTGAAGTCAATCGGCTACTCCTTTCGAGAGTTAAAGTGCGCACCAGCCAGCAGACAGACAGACGGACGGACATTGCTCAAATGACTTAAAGTAACCCAAAACGTATTTCCGTCGAACACACTTAGGGTCTTAGGTCGCGCTTTCGATGTGTTACACTTTTGGCTCATAGTAAATGATATATACCCTCCTCTCTAAGGTGAGGGGATAAAAAGGAAAACAATTCAAAAGGGAAGTTTTTGGATTCTGGAAAGAAAACAGTCAAATTTGGAATATATGTATATCTACATATGGGGAAAAACACATCAAAAGGCCCACTTTTGTCAATTTTATTCCGATCGCGTCAAAACTTGGTGGGGTTGCAGAAGTACTTTGGGTATGCTATGTGCTTAAAATACAGCTTCTTAGCGCGATACGTTATGAAGATACAGGGTGTCAAAGTTGGAAATTTTGACCATTGTATCTCCCGACTACGTGGGCCGATTTTAATGAACCGTGGCTTATATGGCGGCTATTTAGAAACGCACAAAATGTGCATTGATAATTGTTTGCAAATATTCAATTTTCATATTTTTTTCACGCGACTTATGTTTTCTTCGCGATTTTAATTGTGTTCCGCGGATGGGATTCTATATCTTTAAACTACAAAAATGAAGTCCATTCTGTTTACTTTATCAATACGAATTTTCGCTGTGGGATGAAAACCACAACAAAAGCTATGGAAATTTTGAATGTCAAACCTACTATTTTTCATTACTTCTTTCGTATTATAAAATGAGTTTATTCTAAGATGTGGACCGGAAACACGATTAATAAAATGTTATGGTGGCATTCTATAGCCTATTCGCAAAAAGTCGACGTCACATTTTTTACACTGGCCTACAATATTGCACTGGTCAACTCGAATCCTAGCGAGCAGATATCGGACACGATTTCGATGGATTTTGAGGTTCTAAATCCGAATATAAAATCAAAAACGCAATATATATTCGCGTTTTTGCGATATTGTATTAATTATGTGATAAATGTGCTGATTTTAGGCTTTTTGAAAACAAAATCGCGACAGACGCACTTTTACCAAAAAAAAATTGCAGGTTTCTCAAAATAATCGCTTTGCTATTAAAACGAGTATCAAACGAATTAAAAGTTAATTTTATAAAGGGTCAAAATCTTACACCATCTGGTAGATATCATATTTTATTTTTTTTTTATTTTTCCAATTGTAGCTATATTAAAAATACGATTTCTCCGACTAGGTTTCCCGGGAGATATCTCGGAGATGACTTACGATTATTACAGTTGTTGAATACTCGTATTAATTGAAAAGCGATTATTTTCCGAAAACAGATTTTTTTTTTTGTAAAAGTGCGCTTTCGCGTTTCTGTATTCATAAAAGCTGTAAAATCAGCATTTTTATCACATAATTAATACAATATCGCAAAAACGCTAATATATATTGCATGTTTGCTTTTATATTCGGATTTAGAACCTCAAAATGCATCGAGATCGTGTCCGATATCTGCTCGCTCGGATTCGAGTTGACCAGTGCAATATTGTAGGCCAGTGTAAAAAATGCGACGTCGACTTTTTGCGAATTAAGTTATTTTGTTGTTCTGGCGTATTTGGCTATAGAATGCCACCATTACATTTTATTAATCGTGTTTGCGGTCCACATCTTAGAATAAACTCACTTTATAATACGAAAGAAGTAATGAAAAAATAGTAGGTTTGACATTCAAAATTTCCATAGCTTTTGTTGTGGTTTTCATCCCACATCGAAAATTCGTATTGATAAAGTAAACAGAATGGACTTCATTTTTGTAGTTTAAAGATATAGAATCCCATCCGCGGAACACAATTAAAATCGCGGAGAAAACATAAGTCGCGTGAAAAAAAAAATGAAAATTGAATATTTGCAAACAATTATCAATGCACATTTTGTGCGTTTCTAAATAGCCGCCATATAAGCCACGGTTCATTAAAATCGGCCCACGTAGTCGGGAGATACAATGGTCAAAATTTCCAACTTTGATACCCTGTATCTTCATAACGTATCACGCTAAGAAGCTGTATTTTAAGCACATAGCATACCCAAAGTACTTCTGCAACCCCACCAAGTTTTGACGCGATCGGAATAAAATTGAAACAAGTAAGAAAGTTCAGTCGGGTAAACCGACTAAGGTATACCCTCACTTTGTGAGTAATGTAATGTTGAATATTACTCGAATTATTCTGTCAATTTGTGTGGGATGTACCAGAAGGGGTTTATCAAATACACCTTTTTTTTTGCAGAACATTAGATACTTTAAATTCATTGCACTGTGTCGACTTATAAGCATTTATGTGCACTGGTATAAATGTTATGAGACATTAAATTGATTTGGGCATTTTGTGTGGGAGGTACAAAGAGGGGCGTGGCAATAACGCCCATTTTTCACAGGGCTATAGACACTATAAAAACATTACACTGTACAAAATTTCAAATATTTTTATACACTGGTTTTAATGTTATAAGCTGTTAACTTTTGGTGCAAAAATGTACCTTTGTGTGGGAGGAACCAAAAGGGGCGTGACAACAACACCCATTTTTCCCTGGACTGTTGGCAATATAAAATCATAATACTGTACAAAATTTCAAGTATTTTTATACACTGCTTTTAATGTTATAAGCTGTTAACTTTTGGTGCAAAATGGTGCATTTGTGTGGGAGGTACCAAAAGGGATGTGGCGACTTCGCCCATTTTTCTCGAGTTGATAACGACTAATAAGGTAATACTATGTGTGGAATTTCAAAAGATTCGAATAAGTAGTATAGCAGTTATTAAAGAATCAATATTTCACAACATTTTAACCCTTTGTGGGGGAGGTACTAGAAGGAGTGGACCAATATGGTCCATCTTCGAACTTAGCCGGAGATAGAAAAAAATATTACCACATACCAAATTTGAGGTCAATCGGTTACTCCTTTCGAGAGTTATCGTGCGCACCAGCCAGCAGACACACAGACAGACAGACAGACAGACAGACAGACGGACGGACATTGCTCATTCGACTAAAAATGACCCAAAACGGATTTCCTCCGAACATACTTGGGGTCTTAGGTCACTCCTTCGACGTGTTACACTTTTTTCCGTAGCAAATGATATATACCCTCGTCACACTAAAGTGAGGGTATAAAAAGTGGGCCTTTTGACGTGTTTTTCCCCATATATATATCCTAGTTTATATAGTTGTTGCGTGACATATTGACTGACTGATCAACGCCCAGCCAAACGGCTACAGCTGTAGTCATGCAGTTTGGTATGATGGTTGGTACATACATACACGCTGAAAAAATCGCTTCTGTTGTATATTGTCCCAAATATATTTTGCTTGAAATATACAAATGTTTACGGTGCACGCTAAACATATTATATTTGGCACACACTAAAATTATGTATTTGGGATTATGTTGTTCTAAACAAATCCTTGTTTTCGTTTTGTAAACAACATATATTTGGAGAAATTCCTTAACAACAACTTTATTTGTATACAGACACATATTTTATTTTTAGAAAATTCTTTTGCAAATATATTTTGATGTAATATATTAAAATATGCGTTCCAAATAAATTTTATTAATTTTCAAATAATATATATTTGCTCAGAAATATATATTATTTAAAAATTTGCATTCCACGTATATTTTCCTTCGATTCAAACATATGAAAAAAGGCGATTTTGTACCGTGTAGACGTGCAATAAATTGTGATTTTTGATAGCACTATATGTGGTATCACAGCCAAATCCGAACTGCAAGTCTACCTTCCATTGGACTAAACACAAAGAGCTATTTTTTTGAAAAATTTAGTGGGGACAGAAATGGACTAGGACTAAATTTAACGACTAGGTTCGAATCGCAAAATTTTAAGCGAGCGTTTGTCATTCAGGCGAAATATAGGGATAAATATAGGATTTGGGTCACAGTGGCGCAAACATTGTAAAATATTTTACCGTCGAGTAAAAAGGGTTAAACGCGGTCCATTGTGACCAGGTAACTCTTGGAGAATAAACTACGAGTATATATTTAAGTAATGCTTTAATTTTCACTTTTAGAGGCACAGTTGGGCAAAATGGTAGAATTATGGTACAATAAAAAACTTGGGATATTTATAGTGGAAAAAAAGGTTAAATATGATGCAGTGGTGTAAAAGTCGATAATATTGTACAGTGGGGTAAATATGGTAAAATGGGGAAAATGTGTTAAATATGCTACAGTGGGGCAAAAAGGGGTTAAATATGTTACATTGGGGAAAAAGGTCTTAATATACTACAGGCGGTCAAACAACGGTTAGCTATGGCACAGTAGGACAAAAATGTGTTAACAATCGTGCAGAGGGTCAAGAAGGATTAAATGTGGTAGAGTGTGCAAATAGAGTTACATATGGCACAGTAGTGCGAAATGGTTTAAATATGGTAAAGCAGAGCAAAAATGGTTTAAATATGGTACAGTGGGCCAAAACGGGTTATTTATAGAAACCAGGGCTGTTGAGTTGGAGTTGTTTTTGCAAGTTTCATAAAATCATACTTTCAAATGAATAAATTTTATTATTTTTTACTTATTTTGTATAAATATGTTTATGTACATACATATCAATCGAAATTTTTGATCGCAAAAATAGTTGAATTAGATAATTTTGCAAAATTCTTCTCGGATTCGACCATCTCGGTGTCGGCTCCGACTGCGACTCCGGCTACGACTCCGAGATCGATTTTATAAAAAGTACTCAATCAATTATATTCCGGACCAAACATATTCATTCATATGTGTTTCATTCATATATTTATACAAAATATTTTAAAAATATACAATGTATTTATTAGGTTAGGTTAGGTTAGGTTAGGGTGGCAGTCGTAATTTTTTATACAAGCTCACATAGACCAGTTTAGGTCCCTAGTGTTACCACGGGCTGAAATGCCCCTCATCGAAACCAATCTGTTTGATATACAAATTTATCTATAGTACGAATATCGGTACGGGAAAGATCTGTTAGACTGCCTAGAAATGCCGACCTCAGTATGTCCAGTCGTCGTTTACTCAAAGCGGGACAGTCGCATAGCAAGTGCTCAATTCTCTCCACTTCTGATTCATCTCCATAGCTTCTGCAGAATTCATTGGAGTCGGCGAACATGCCAATCAAGCTGTGTCCCGTCAGAACTGATACTAACGTCGACAATCTTTGGCTCTCTAGTGCGAGGAGATATTTTGATCTTCTCAGGTCATACCTTGGCCAGATTTGCCTAGCTACCCCGCAGGTGCCGATTTCTGTCCATCTTTCGTTGGACTGCCTGATTGCCTCTTGCCTAAGCCAAAGCTTGCACGTGGATAGTGGCGCACCAATCAATATATGAAAATTCTTCGAGAATTTGTAAAGTCGTCCCTTTCCTAGCAAGTTCATCGACTTTGCAGTTCCCCGGGATATCCGTATGCCCAGGCACCCATATGAGGTGTATATTAAACTGCTCAGCCATCTCGTTAAGATATCTGCGGCAGTTGAGGGCTGTTTGTGAACTTAGGGATGTTGCCTCCAGAGAATTTATGGCAGCCTGGCAGTCCGAGTAAATGACAATGCCAGTGTTGGTTACTATGTTGCGACTCAGCCACTTGGCTACTTCCCATATTGCCATTATTTCGGCTTGATAGACACTGCAGGTATCTGGTAGCCTGTGAGCAATATCCAAACTAAGCTCTGCTCTAACACCAAGCTTCGAACCATCCGTGTAAAAGTGGAGATGGTTTCTATTACCTGGTATTCTTCCAACCCATTCATCTCTGGCGGGAATCATAGTGTTGTAATGTTTCTCGAAGGTGTACACAGTTGGTATATAGTCCACTCGCTAGGTTATCATAGCACTACACTTTGATATCCTCATGTGACCGTAGTTTTTGTACCTCCACATGGATAGGCTGTTTAATCATATTGCCGCATTGGTTGCAACTTCTCTCGCCACAATATTAATCGGCAGTATATGGAGTAGGGCTTGTAGAGACTCGTTCGCTGTAGTCCTTAAGGCTCCGCTTATGCTCAGGCTGTTCTCTGAACCTTTGTTAGTAGGTTGATGATGTTTAGTTTGTCAGTCGCCGTCCACCATACCACAATGCCGTATAACAGTAAAGGACGAACTACTGCTATATATATCCAGTGGATGATTTTAGGAGAGAGGCCCCACCGCGACCCTACTGCCTTTTTGCGGGAATATAAGGCGACGCTGGCCTTCCTTACACGTTCCAATACGTTAAATCTAAATAACAGTTTTCTATCTAGAATTATTCCTAAAAATTTTTCACTTTCAGAAAGATAGATCTGTTCCATTTATCCGAGGTGAAGGGTCCACATGTGGGATATTATTCATGCTAGTAAAGAGAACCAATTCTGTCTTGTTTGAGTTTACGCCCAAACCGTTGCCTCTGGCCCATCTAGCCAATTTGTTCAGAGCCACCTGTAGAATGTCTCGGAGGACGTTTTCGAATTTGCCACTCACTGCGATTGCCACGTCGTCCGCATATGCCACGACTTTGCAGCCACAGCGTTCTAGATCTAGCAGGATTTCATTCACCGCTAGGTTCCAAATTAGTGGAGACAGTACTCCTCCATGTGGGGTACCTCTGTTTACAAACCTTGTTAGAGTTGTGGACCCAAGATATGCTGTTATGCGTCTTCTGTTGAGCAGACTTTGAATTAGTCTAATCAAACTAGAGTTAACTTTTAGATGTGACAGAGCCGCAATTACTGTATCTGAGTGAAGGTTGTTAAAAGCCTCTTCTATGTCAAGAAATGCCACCATGGTGAATTCCTTGAAATGCAGGGACGATTCGATAGTGCTCACAAGTTCGTGCAGGACTGATTCTGTAGACTTCCCCTTATTGTAAGCATGTTGGTTCACCGAGAGGAGTTTTGTATCCAGGTTTTCCCTAATGAAAGAATCTAAAAGTCTTTCCAGACCTTTCAATAGGAAGGAGGATAGGCTAAGTGGTCTGAAGTCTTTTGGCCTAGTGATATATCTTCCCCACTTTAGGTATGAATACCACTTTGGTATCCCTCCATCGATTCGGGATGTATGAAAGCCTCATACAGCCTGCAAAAAATTTTTCCAGCCTGGGGATAATGTACTTCAACATTTTCTGAATTTCTGCTGGAGTGATGCCGTCTGGTCCAGGTGACTTGAAGGGCTCAAAGCTATTAATAGCCCAGTTTATTCTGGATCTCTCAGTCAAGAAGCTAGCGACGCTCGCAGTCCACTCGCAATCTTGTTGGTCCTGCTGATCCTCTGGTTCTGTTAGAGAGTTCCCCGGGAAATATGTGTGCGAATAATCGTTTGACCCTTTAGTACCTTCAAATTTTAAGGAACCGAATTGATACTCTTCCAGGATATTCAATATTTTCTATATTTTTACTTCCTGTTACTGCCAGGACAAACATTTTTTTTCAACTGTTTTGAAGAAAAGTTGCTGAGGTTTTCATTGGTATTATTATCTTAAAATTATGTGAAGGGAATAAGGAGTTTCAACACTTTTAACAAATGGAAGCGAATACTGAAATATATTTTTGCGAAAGCGAATGCGAATAATCCAAAAATGTTTGCGAGTACGAAAGCGAATGTTAGAATGATGCGAATAATTCGCGTGCGCATATGCGAATGCGAATATTCGTTACATCCCTAATCAATATCAAGATCGTTGAATTCAAGAAATCTCCCCATATGGAATATTGATATCTCTGAAAGAAAGAAATGTAACTATTTTACAGTACTCTATAGAGAAAATAAACAAAGGATGGGGGCTGTGAGATGCGCCGGGTTATAGCTTGTGTGTGCATATTTAATAGAGTACCCATATAAATATTGCTATCAATTTGATATAAAAGTTGTATCTCACCTTCAATATCTTTAAATTTAAATTATGAATTCAAGAAATTTCATTACAACTACATACTGACCTGTTGACAGAAGATATTTATTAACACCGCTCGTCACTTTTCTGTTAGACATAGATAACATGTCAGACAATTTATCAATCCTGGAGATGTTGTCCAATGGCCTGCAAAGAAGAAAACAGAAAAATAGTTATTTTTGTATAATAAACTTACTTTCGGATGTTGATGTTTTTTTTGCGAACATTTGCTCGAAATCTGCAAAAAATCTATTGTTTCCTTCTGCGTCTGAGCAAAAAAAAACGAATGGAGGAGACAACTATTTTTTATAAAGTTCATTTTGGTAAGCCCTCCCGGTAATTTGTCGCATCACTTTCAATTTTTTTGTTTGTGTTTTGTTTTTCGTTGGGTTGGGTAGGGCAATGTTGTGCCGGTCGAGTAGCCCAGCCGGTCCGTTTGCCGAGATGTCAGTTTTTCCATTAAAGTCGGAAGTGGCTCACATGTTCATGTCCTGCCGTCAGGCCGTAAACAATGCAGTAAACAAACTCTATGAATTTCCATCTCCAGTGTCGAGCCGCCGCCGTTGCTCCCCCTTTGTCCTTGTTTGCTTTTTGTTTATCCTGGAGCTAACTTCTTCTGGTCCATATACCGAAATACACACGCGTGTAAATCCACACATGAATTCACACCGATTTACACTTACACACACACACTTACACAAATACATGGCGAGAGATGAGAAAGGACAATAGGCCAACACATGTTGAACATTTTGACCTTTGGCTGTAAATGCTGTTAAAACAATTGAACCCGGACGAACCTAGTGCAGCATTATCACAATTATATGTTGATATCACAGATTCCCTGCCTCTCTGCCACCACCCGGTACAACCCTAAATTCCCTTTAATCAAGGTGCATTTTTAATGGCCTGCAGCTTTAATTTGTTACAGAGTAATTAAATTTGACTTTTCTCCCAATAAACTAAGAGCTGCATTATTTTGTTTGGCTACATACCTCCATATTGTCCATTCCAGGTTATAGCATCATTATTTTTATATTGAAATTTATATGCGAAGCAATTAATGAAAGTTACATTCAAAACTCAATAAAGGTCGACATTTATGCATTCAAATATTTCCTTTTATAAGGTACTATATATGTGTAGTTATACTAAAATTTCTTTTCAAATACGGGGTGGTCCATATTAAACGCACGATGTTAATTGTAAATAAAACAAAAAGTTTTCAGATAATTTTTTTAATATTTTTTATTATGATAGACAATTATGTGTGAAACAAAATATATGTCAAATGCTCACCACGTGTGAATCATAATTAACATCGTGCATTATGGTTGGACCTCCCTTTAAAGGAAATGTGGCAGATTTGGTTCACTTTATACAATAAAATACGAAAAATCGCTTTATATTTCTTGTTTATGTTCCAATAGCTAAACTGGCATCCTGTTACCATATTTATCCCTTATTACTTTAAATTGCGAAAAACTACTTTTTTGATCATATTTGAACTTTTTTTTCCAAAAGTTTATGTTCCAATAAGTACAAACACCCTCAGGGACAATATAAAACCGTATTTATCCCCGCGTGTCCCTAACGGTACGAATTAAAACAAGTAAAAGCGACAAGTTCGGTCATGCCGAATCTTATATACCCTCCACCATATACCATCGCACGTGAATGGTTACGGGTACTAATTAATTCATTATACCAAATTGCAGCCCAATTCGTTTAAATTTTAGGTTATTGTGGCGTTACGAAGTCAAATCAAGAGGGACCTTTGCATGGGGGATATACCAAAACATGGACCTATGAATACCACTGCTAGTGTGAAGGATGCCGGGTATAAATCTACCCCAGTTACCAACTTTAAGCCCGATCACTTGACATTTGTGGTCTCTATGGCGTTAAGAAGTCAAATCGGGGAGATGACATACGTAGTATGTTCAAAAAAATTTGCGAATTTAGTATTTTTTCAAAAAGTATTTATTTATTCATGAATATCTTTTTGTCCCCTTCAAAGTAATTCCCCTCGGATATAATATACTTCTGCCAAAAGTTGTTTCCAATCCTCGAAGCACTTCCGGCACGAACAAAGTGCCGGACGCCCGAGATTACAGTTTTCTTTGATTACAGGGCCGTGGTGCATTATGAGTTTTTGCCACAGGGTAGTACGGTCAATAAAGAATATTACCTGGATGTTATGCGCAAATTGCGCGAAGCAATCCGAAAAAACGGCCGGATTTGTGTGTGCCCCTGCACACACATCGTTGCTTGTGCGCGAATATTTGGCCAAAAACAACACAGTAATGGTGCCGCAGCCACCATATTCCCCCGACCTAGCTCCCTGTGACTATTTTTTGTTCCCAAAACTGTAAAGGCCCATGAAAGGACGACGCTACGCCACGATTGAGGATATAAAGACGGCATCGAAGGAGGAGCTGAACAAGATCAGAAAAAATGATTATTTGAAGTGCTTCGAGGATTGGAAAAAACGTTGGCAGAAGTGTATTATGTCCGAGGGGAATTAGTTTGAAGGGGACAAAATAGATATTCATGAATAAAAAAATTCGTTTTGAAAAAATACAAAATTCGCGATTTTTCCACAAAATGTCTTGCGGTGTCGTGTGCAAATTTTCGGAATGCCTCAGTATCAATATCGTGACCGAAAGATATTACAACAAGTATAGCACGCATTCGCTCTATCAGTTCTAAATCGACACTTGTAATTTTTTAAGAAACCTTTGCGTTCTGTTAGAAGCCTCTCGCAGTGTTTCCGTCTTTGGTACAAGATGAAATAAATTTGATTTGTATGCCCTACACCACACTGTGGTACAGGGTATTATAAGTTTGTTTCACGGCAGATGTTTGTAACACCTGAAAATAACACAGCTAGACCCACCTTAAAGTATACCGATCGACTCAAAATCACTAGCTGAGTCGATTTAAGCATGTCTGTCCGTCCGTCCGTCCGTCTGTCCATGTAAAGTTGTTCGTCGACTACAGGTCGCAATTTCACTCCGATCGTTCTGAAATTTTGCAGTTTAGAGTATTTCGCAGCTGTTAAGATCGCTATTGGATTTGGTTGAAATCGGTTCAGATTTAGATATAGTTCCCATATATATATTTCGTCCGATTTGGCCCTTTAGTCCTATAGAAGCTGTATTTTACATCCAATCCATTTGAAATTTAGAATGGTAGTGTTTCCTGATCCATGAACCAACATTGCCGAATTTGAAGAAAATCGGTTAAGATTTAGCTATAGCTCCCATATATTTGTTTCGTCCGATTTGGCCTTTTGCCCTATAGAAGCTGTATTTTATTACCAATTGTTTCGATATTTAGCATTCTAGAGTTTATTGGTCCTTGAAAAAACATTGCCTAGTTTGAAAAATATCGGTTCAGATTTAGATATAGCTCCCACATATATGTTTCGTCCGATTTGGCCCTTTATCCTTATAGAAGCTGTAGTTTAAAACCAATCGTTTTGAAATTTAGCATGTTAGATTTTCTTTATCCATGGACCAATTTTGCCGAGTTTGAAGAAAATCGGTTCAGATTTAGATATAGCTCACATATATATGTTTCGTCCGATTTGACCCTTTTGCCCTATAAGAGATGTATTTTACATCAAATTGTTTTGAAATTCAGCATAGTAGAGTTTCTTAATACATAGACCATCATTGCTGAATTTGAAGCAAAACGGGTCAGATTTAGCTTTATCTCCCATATATAGATGTTCCGTCCGATTTGGCCTTTGGCACTATAGAAGCTGTATTTTGTATCCAATTGTTTTGAAATTTAGCATTGCAGAGTTTATTGACCCATGGACCAACATTGCCGAGTTTGAAGAAAATCGGTTCATACATGTTTTGTCCGATTTGGCTACAGATGCAGAGGAGACGTACCAAATGTAAATTGTTTAAAACATTTTTAGGTGAAGTATACACTGGATATTTCATTGTTATCCAATCTTACTAGAATTATTTAATCTTCCGTATTGATAATATAGGGTTCGATGTAAAGCGGCAGCATGCATGGCAGACTCACTTTGATTATTTAGTTATTTGTGCTAACACCAATTTGATTGCTTTAAAAAGCTCAAAAGTTGACGGATTAGGAGAGCCTACGGTTGCGTGCGATCTTCTAGAGGGAGTAGGGTACAGACACAAACGGTATGCTATCGATTCCTCCTTATATTCGTCTCAGCAGCTTCTGCAAAAGTCATTTCGCAAGACCTTAAATCTATCTATGTGACGTCCAATAAGGCAATGATCCGGAATGACAGACACGATAAGTGAGACGACCGGGCTCGATAACGACAGGGGCTATTGCATCCAGGTGAAAATTGCACTATTCAGGCATCTCGTTAAGAGATCTGATACAGTCGAGGGGAGTTTTTGAATTCAGAAATAAATAACCTTTCCGGGGAATTTATGGCAGCCTAACTATCAGAGAAAATATTAACTCCAGCTTTAGACTGTACATTAATCTTAAGCTATTCTGCTGCCTCTGTAATATCTCAGATTTCTGTTTGGCAAACACTATGTAATCATTTTGCAATGAAAGCTCAAGTTTCCAAGAAAAGACACCAAAGCCCACTTGGTTCTTGAATTGGAACCATCTGTATACGTAGATGTTCACGTGTCTTCACAGAGAACTAAGATCTTAGGGCAGCCAGAACCCTCTAGAGAAAGTGGGCACAGACACATAAGATATTATATTGATTCCTATTCTTATTCCCCTCCGTAGCTATAACGTTTCCAGGGACTTTACGACATCCTGACTATCAAAAAGAAAGTATGCCTTTAGTCAGAACATCAATCTTAAGGTAATTCTCCAACAGTAACGATTTCTGATTGGTAAACATTACAGGTATCAGGCACTATTTTTGCAATGGGTTTGAGTTTAAAACTCTCAGTATAGAAGGTCATGAATCTCCTATGTCCTGGTATACGACAATTACATTCAGATTTATCAGGTATAAGAGGGAGATACTTCTTATCAAAAAGTGGTTCATACGAAGTGTAATCAACAATGTCCGGAAGGCCACTTGAGTGAAAATAAACTATGTATTATAGCAGTAGATGCAGTATATTGTATTTCTGTAATGTCAAGCGGCATTAATTGAAGTATAACATTTACTGCCTCACTTGGTCTCGTTCTCAGTGCACGAGTGACGCTGAACCGTGTTTAGTATTTCACTGGTACAGTTCGATGTTAACTGGTACGTTGGTACACAAATGACGATTTTGGTACAATTTAATTTTTGTTAAATTGTGTAGCGGTGAACTTTGCCAGAGTTTGGTATAAATCTATATCACCTCAGAAGTTTAGAGTTGAGGACTTTGTTGAAATTCTTTTCAAACATGTGCCACTATGTCTTCATCACATTTCTGCGGACGGCAGGTTTAGACTCTTTTCGGCAAGTTTGAACTATATATAATGCTGATCTGAGAATGAGTGTTAGCCCAATACATTCCACCCAATAATTTTGTCTGACAGCCGGTCAGTAGCAAAAGTTACGTTGAGTACTTCTTGTCCCTTCTTAGTCGGGTTAACACCAAGACCATTAGCGGAAGCTCATCTTGAGGTTTTATGAAGGGCCTGCTGTAGGATGCCTCTGAAGGTATTCAGAAAATTTCCCCTAATATCTATTGTCATTTCATCTGCATAGGCAACAACACCAACACCCATCATCTCCAGAGAAAGCAAAATATTGTTCATGGAGAGATTCCATAGCGGAGGAGACATGGTACTGGCGACTTAAAAGGTTTAACGCTTTTGATAGCCCAACGAATTCTAAATTCTAGTACCCTCACTTTAGTGCGAGGCTATATACCATTTTCTGCGGACAAAAAGTGTAACACTTCGAAGGAGCGACTAAGACCCCAAGTATGTTCGGCGGAACTCCGTTTTGGGCCATTTTAAGTTATTTGAGCAATGTCCGTCCCTCTGTCTGTCCCTCTGTCTGGCTGGAGCGCACTATAACTCTCGAAAAGAGTAACGGATTGACTTAAAATTTGGTATGGTATAATAATTTTTTCTATATCAGGCTAAGTTCGAAGATGTGCCATATTGGTTCACTCCTTCTAGTACCTCCCTCACAAAGGGTTAACATTTAGCGAAAAATTGATTCTCTAATAACTTGTATACTACTTATCCGAATCCTCTGTAATTCCTCACATAGTAATAGTTTATCTGTCGCTATCAACTTACGAAAAATGGGTGAAATGGCCCCGCCCCTTTTTGTACCTCCCACACAAAGGGACCATTTTGTACAAAAAGTTAACAGCTTATAACATTAATACCAGTGCATAAAAATACTTGAAATTTTGCACAAGTTAATGCTTTTATAGCGCCTATGGCCCAGTGAAAAATGCGTGTTATTGTCATGCCGCTTTTGGTACCTCCCACACAAAGGTACCTTTTGTACAAAAAGTTAAAAGATTATAGCGTGAGTACCAAGTCACGCATGTATTGCACAATTTTACACATTGTAACGCTTTTGAAGTACCTATAGTGCTGTGAAAAATGGGCGTTACCACCAGGCCGCTTTTTGTACCTCCCATACAAAATGGTCAAATTATACCAAAATTTAATAGCTCATAATATATTAGTGAACATAAAGGCTTATACTTCGGCACAGTGCAGTGTATTTAAAGTATCTACTATTCAGCGATAATAAGTGTATTTGATAATATTTTCAAAATACGTGAAGCGGTTAAGAAGATAGGACAATTTTTTCAAATTGTAATTTTGAGAAAAGGAAAATCATTGTGCGAAATTTTGTGAAAATGTAAAGGGGTTCAATTTTTGCGTTGTTCGAAATGATTTAGTATTACCACCCATCCCTAAAAAATACATGAGGTTTGAAATATTCTTCAAATCTCAATAAGATTTGTGTTTTATTTCCATTCACTTTCCAAACCCACAAAACTGATAACCCTTTATGTATACATATACATATGTATATATTTACTCTATCTCTCATCCTTTAAGAATCCTTAGCATCCTTTCCCGACCAAAAATATTCAGTGTAATTGATTTGTTACCCCCAGGAATTGATTGTAAACGACTACGACAACGACGTCGACACCACTGACGTAGACTTGCTGCTTACATAACTTCCTCTTATCGCTTAGAGTTTTGGAAATATTGAATAACCAATTGCCGACATTGGCAATGGCATTAGGTTGCACATACATATATACCTATGAATATATCGACCATTCGGGATGGCACGTAGTCCACCACCTCTACTAGTGGCACCGTCACGAGTCACAGGACTACATTTCATCTGGAAATATGATTAATGACCTCGTGATGTGTGTTTGCGTGTGTGTGTATACTTGCGTTTGTTTTGGTATTTGTTTAGTGGTGGTGATCCAATGTTTGCCAAACTGATAATCACTGTGGGAATAATTCAAATTAACAATTTAAACGATTTGCTTTGAATTTCCTGAAATACAAAACCGAGTTGAACTACCTTTGAGGTCCAAATGTGGTTAAATGCCTGGTTGAGATGAATGGCAGTGTGGCAAAAATTGGGTTTACGCCGAAATCTACATTTATTACAAAACAAAAAAAAAATCAAAACAACGAAACGGATTTGTGGAAGTTCACATTTTTTGGTTAGAAGTGTGGTATGTTAGCTAGGGATAATATATGAAAAAAATGTAAATGCAATAATACGTTTGTACAAAATATCAAGTGTTTAAATTTACTGGTTTTAAATTGTGCTCCAAAAGCTGTTAAATGTTGTTACAATATTGTCCTCTTGTGAGAAAGTATCAGATTTGTCGCTGCAGATCAACCAATTTGTTTACTATCTGTCAATTTAAAAAAGTATTATAAAAACCAGTAAGGAAAGGCTAAAGTCGGGCGGTGCCGACTATATAATACCCTACACCACTCTCGTAATATTGAATAACTCTGATATACAAATGTTGTAATTCATGTATAAATTGTTTACATAAATTTACTTTTGGGAAATTTTATACTTAAATAATACCCTGTACCACAGTGTGGTGTAGGGTATAAAAACGATTGGATCTAAAGACCCAAATCGGATGAAACATATATATGGGAGCTATAGCTAAATCTTTACCGATTTTCTTCAAATTCGGCAATGTTGGTTCATGGATCAAGAAACTCTACCATTCTAAATTTCAACACGATTGGATGTAAAATACAGCTTTTATAGGACTAAAGGGCCAAATCGGACGAAACATATATATGGGAGCTATAGCTAAATCTTAACCGATTTTCTTCAAATTTGGCAATGTTGGTTCATGGATCAAGAAACTCTACCATTCTAAATTTCAAAATTATTGGATGTAAAATACAGCTTCTTCAGGACTAAAGAGCAAAATCGGACGAAACATTTATATGGAAGCTATAGCTAAATCTTAACCGATTTTCTTCAAATTCGGTAGTGTTGGTTCATGGATCAATAAACTCTACCATTCTAAATTTCAAAATGATTGGATGTAAAATACAGCTTCTTCAGGACTAAAGAGCAAAATCGGACGAAACATATATGTATATGGGAGCTATAGCTAAATCTTAACCGATTTTTTTCAAATTCGGCAATGTTGGTTCATGGATCAAGAAACTCTACCATTCTAAATTTCAAAACGATTGGATGTAAAATACAGCTTTTATAGGACTAAATGGCGAAATCGGACGAAACATATATATGGGAGCTATAGCAAAATCTTAACCGATTTTCTTCAAATTCGTTAGTGTTGGTTCATGGATCAAGAAACTCTACCATTCTAAATTTCAAAAAGGATTGGATGTAAAATACAGCTTCTTCAGGACTAAAGAGCAAAATCGGACGAAAGATATATATGGGAGCTATAGCTAAATCTTAACCGATTTTCTTCAAATTCGGCAATGTTGGTTCATGGATCAAGAAACTCTACCATTCTAAATTTCAAAACGATTGGATGTAAAATACAGCTTCTTCAGGACTAAAGAGCAAAATCGGACGAAACATATATATGGGAGCTATAGCTAAATCTTAACCGATTTTCTTCAAATTTGGCAATGTTGGTTCATGGATCAAGAAACTCTACCATTCTAAATTTCAAAACGATTGGATGTAAAATACAGCTTCTATAGGACTAAAGGTTCAAATCGGACGAAAGATATATATGGGAGCTATATCTAAATCTGAACCGATTTCAACCAAATTCAATAGCGATCTTAAAAGCCGCGAAATACTCTAAACTGCAAAATTTCAGAACGATCGGAGTGAAATTGCGACCTGTAGTCGACGAACAACTTTACATGGACAGACGGACGGACGGACGGACGGACGGACGGACGGACGGACGGACGGACGGACAGACATCGTTAAATCGACTCAGCTAGTGATTCTGAGTCGATCGGTATACTTTAAGGTGGGTCTAGCTGTGTTATTTTCAGGTGTTACAAACATCTGCCGTGAAACAAACTTATAATACCCTGTACCACAGTGTGGTGTAGGGTATAAAAATAAGTATTACAAAAGACGTTCGATAAATGCAAAAAGTGACACCTATTAACGACACAAGTGAGTGAATTTTTTTTTGTCATTCATTTTGAGTATACGAGGTATATTCAAAAAATATCGGGAATTCTTAATTTGCGCGGGCTACGTGTATTCAATTTTTGATATTTTTGTAGCGTTATGTTGTTACTCATGTCCCTTACTTATGCTGACAAGGTCGGGTATTTTGAATGTTTAGTTAAATTTTGACAGCTGTTGTGCTTGGATGTGTTTTAACTTGTCTTAAATTTTTATCTATTTCAGAAAATGGATCAAAGAATCTGCATAAAATTTTGTGTGAAAAACAAAATAAAGTGCGCTGACGCATTCCGAATGTTGACTGTGGCATATGGTGAAGCTGCCGTGGACCAAAGCAACGTTTATCGGTGGTACAAAATGTTCTTAGAGGGCCGAGAAGATGCGAAGGACGAACAGCGTGCCGGACGCCCGAGCTCACAGTTTTCTTTGATTGCAGGGGCGTGGTGCATTATGAGTTCTTGCCAGGGAAGTACGGTCAATAAAGAATATTACCTGAAAGTTATGCGCAAATTGAAAGTTATGCGCAAAATCCGCCAAAAACGCCCGGATCTGTGGAAGAACAAAAAACTGGCTTTTGCACCATGATAACGCCCCTGCACACACATCGTTGCTTGTGCTCGAATGTTTGGCCAAAAACAACATAGTTATGGTGCCGCAGCCACCGTATTCCCCTGACATAGCCCCCAGTGACTTTTTTTTGGCTCCCAAAACTGAAAAGGCCCATGAAAGGACGACGCTACACCACGATTGAGGAGATAAAGACGGCATCGAAGGAAGAGCTGAACAAGATCACAAAAAATGATTATTTGAAGTGCTTCGAGGATTGGAAAAAACTTTTGGCAGAAGTGTATTATATCCAAGGGGAATTACTTTGAAGAGGACAAAATAGATATTCATGAATAAATAAATACTTTTTGAAAAAATACAAAATTCGCAAATTTTTTTGAACATACTACGTATGATGTGTTTTGTCTAACATTACTTAGAACACTACGAGGAACATTTTTGTTGAACATTGATGCATATCCGTCCATTTTAACCCTCTATCTGGTCAATCTAGGGGTCTTTTGGTCCATTTTGTGGAGAAGGGTAAATATCATCCCTAAAACATGTGTTTAACGGGTCAAAATATTCTACAAAAATATTTGCTATAGAATTCTACTATAAGTCTTTGAACACACCAAAACTCAAAACCCAACGTAAATGCCAGAAATTAGTCAAAACACTTTCCAAATGCCGATACACGTATATTTTTTTTAACCCCTTTATCGGAATCCATTGTCAGAACCACTTTATTTTTTTGTGTTCCACAGTGTTAGTATCCAGAGGACCGTAAAGTAAACATATACGAGTATGTATATTATTAATCGTCGTAAAATTCTAAGACTATTTAGCTATTTCTAGATGTATAACTAGATGACTGAAATTTGGGAAAGATACTTCTTATAGCTCCAGGTAAGATGGGTTTGAAAATTGATAATATCGGCCCCTTGTTTGATATAGCCCACACACGGGAACATTTTTCGTAATATACTGTTTAATCAGATCCATGATGAATGGTATATAAAATGTGGGCTGGCTGAACCTAACGCCGTACAGTGTCGTAATTTCTCTGTACGGTTGGCCAAAAATGGGAGGAGTAGATGAAGGTCATCGAAATTTTGCATAAGTAGCTAAATAAGGTAGAAACAAAAAATCCGTCAAAGGACGCACTCACCTCCCACATATCCTGAAATGCAAAAATACAATATTTTCTAAAACTGCCCGCCAAATTCAACCAAATTTTGCTCAACATACTTCTGAGGTGGTTTAAATTAATGCATCCAATCGCTGAAACTGCAGCAAGAATTATATTATCCTTAAAATATCCTTTTTGAGTAGTTGCTAGGAAATTATGCAAAAAATGATTTCAAATGTAATGTGCGGCATATTTTATTGTCAAAAATATAATTTCTTTCAATGTTCCTTCAATTCGAAATGAATTTTTTTCAAAATTTTTATTTTTAAAATATTCTGTTCAGATATAACCAAAGTTTCTCGAAAAAAATAACAAATTAAAATATTTACTGCAGCCAAATTCGCAATTATTCGCAGCTAGAATTTACTTACTTTAAAACTACTACATTATAGCTACAAATCAAAAAAATATCGTTGGTGAACTGTCGTTATAAATTGCTTTTTCGGTCCACTCAAAAAGGGCCCATTTAAAAAACGCGTGTATTTTGTGGACACAAATTATCCAAAAAATAATTTTTTCGTGTTGCAGAAACAATGATGTACATCAACTAGTTACAGGTCTTGATATTATTTATGAATAAATATTAATTTTAACCCTTAATAGATCATACAAATTTTAAATTATTTCATGTGATAAATATACGTAGGTACATAACTTCAACTTTGAAGCCCCATATCTCTGAAACGGCTCAATGCACCTAAAAAATCTTTTATGTGCTTTCTAATCTAACTGTTTGCAATCGATTCGTGCAAACGAATTTAAAAACTGCAACATCGACTTTAAGTATTATTGGCCACGCTCACGACTCTGTGCGCCGCTTTATACCCTACACCACACTGTGGAACAGGGTATTATGACGTTGTGCTTTTCTTTGTAACAGCCAAAAGAAGAAATATAGACCCACTGTGTACTATACCGATCGACTTGTAATCACTTTCTGAATCGATTTAGCTATTTCCGTCTGGCCATCTGTCTGCCCGTCTGTCTGTTTGTAGATATATTCTTGTAATCAATATACAGGACTCAATCATGCTCCGATAAATACGAACTTTGGCAGTAACCTCTTATTTTGCTCAAGCACAATCCATATTTTAATCGTTGTAAACGGGTTCAGATTTACATATAGCTCTCATGTATATGTATATCCGATTTGACACATAACCGCCATAGCCAACCGATTTTCATCAAATTTGGCGATGTTCATAAATCTAGAAAATACTCACTGTCAAAATTTAATAATAGTCAGGAGGAATATGTGAATATTTAAAGCGATCGGGATGAATCTTGCACAAAGTTTAGTCCGATTGGATAGAAATTATGACACAAAATTTTGGCAAAACGGCCCTTGCTCAAAACAAAGCTTATGTTATTTCCTTTGAGAGCTTTGTGGTCTATCACTGGGATGGAATTTGTTTATCAAAATAAAGATAAACATAAAACAAATAGAGGTTGAACCTCATATTTTAGCATAACCCGAAAATCATTTATCATAATCGGTTCAGGAAAGCTTTAAAAAATTCTAAATTAAGAAACTTTCATCTTCCTTTAACATAATTTTTCATCTCATAAGCAATTTCAATATCAAGACATTGCGAAAAAATCCAATATTTGGATGAAAACATCGAAAAATTCACACTAATAATTATAACCTCACTTTAGTGTGACGAGGGTATATATCATTTGCTACGGAAAAAAGTGTAACACATCGAAGGAGTAACCTAAGACCCCAAGTATGTTCGGCGGAAATCCGTTGTGGGTCATTTTAAGTCGAATGAGCAATGTCCGTCCGTCTGTCTGTCTGTAGGTCTGTCTGTCTGCTGGCTGGTGCGCACGATATCTCTCGAAAGGAGTAACCGATTGACTTCAAATTTTGTATGTGGTAATATTTTTTTCTATCTCCGGCTAAGTTCGAAGATGGGCCATATTGGTCCACTCCTTCTGGTACCTCCCCCACAAAGGGTTAAAATGTTGTGAAATATTGATTCATTAATAACTGCTATTATACGTATTCGAATCTTCTGAAATTCCACACATAGTATTAGTTTGTTAGTCGCTATCAACTCGAGGAAAATGGGCGAAATTGCCACTCCCCTTTTTGTACCTCCCACACAAATGCACCATTTTGCACCAAAAGTTAAAAGCTTATAACATTAATACCAGTGTATAAAAATACTTGAAATTTAGTACAGCGTAATGCTTTTATAATGCCTACAGTCCATTGAAAAATGGGCGTTATTGTCACACCCCTTTTGGTACCTCTCCCACAAAGGTACCATTTTGCAACAAAAGTTAACAGTTTATAACATTAATATCAGTGTATACAATTACTTGAAATTTTGTACAGTGTAATGCTTTTATAATGCCTATAGTCCAGTGAAAAATGAGCGTTATCACCACGCCCCTTTTTGTACCTCCCACACAAAATGGCCAAATTATACCACAATTTAATATCTCAACGTTAATATACCAGTCCATATAAACGGTTACAATTCGGCACAGTGCAATGTATTTAAAGTATCTACTGTTCAGCGAATATAGGTGTATTTCTTAAACCCAAAAAATTTTCAGAATAATTTGTGTAATATTCAATATTACATTACTCACAAAGTAAGGGTATACCTTAGTCGGTTTACCAGACTGAAATTTTCTTACTTGTTTTATTATTATTCCGTAAAATCAAATCGACCATGTAAATCGACCATTTATAAAATGAGACAGTGCCGTAGAAATATGGGGTTCAACCTCCATTTTTCTTTTGATCGATAAACAAGTAACATCCCACTAATAGACAACTAATCTCTTAAAGGATACGACCTAAGCCTTCATTTCAACAAAAAAAATAAAAAAAAATGGTTTCTGAGAAAAATGCCAAAATAAATTTTAATTTCGCAAAAAAATTAACACAAATTATTTTTTAAAAAATATTTAGGAAAGTGCTATCGAAAACATTTTGTGCAAAATTTTCTTATTATAAATTGCCGTTTGACAAAAATTTCAAATTCAACACCCACCAACTCGGACAGTCCTTAACCGATCTCGTTGAAATTTTGTGTAACAACTACTATCCAATGAGGCTTAAGTTGGACAAAGTATAAAAACGATCAAAAAACAATCGCTTTTAAAAATTCACCCATTTGACATGAAATCGCCAATGTAGGTGGCATGTCATACCGTCCAGAGACATAATGAACATGGACGTTATGACACTAAAAAAGTGTCATAGTGTCCATGGACTTTCGAAATTGTCACTCTGTCCATGGACATACCTAAGAGGAGAAAATCCTTAATCATGGCCGAAGACCGGTCTCGCAAACACAGTATGGTTCGCGTAGCCGGCTTTGGAGATTTCGATAACTAGAAAATGCTCTTCAAATATAACTTAATTTTAAATTTAAAGGCCGTAAGTTGTTTTTTCTTGCTTGGATTCATTTTCGCGACCTTAACGTTTTTAAATGCATCCGATGCATCTGCAAATTTAATATGCATGTTACACATCAATACACCAACATATTGTTATATTTTGTTCCTCTTAAATTTTTATTTGCATTCTTGACCATGAAAACATAATTATATGAAGTATATATAGGCATGCAGACCCATCTAATCGGAGCTAATCTGGTGCTTTCTTCCGTTTCTATATATGGGTATTTTTACTTTAAAATGTCTAAAATCGAAATTCGTTTTTATTGGAATGATTCTGTATATTTTGCTATTTCAATATTTGTAATAGCTTATAAAGGGAAATCATTGGCATTTTTCGTAAAAACTGTTTTAAAAAGACCGAGGCCGAGCACTATCTTAGAATTTGAAGGGACATTTTAAGACAAATGGAGCTACATGACCGTATTTTTCTCAGAATTTTAAGTTGGCGTCATTGATGTGCGGGATGCAAAATAAAGTTGCATAGCCAACTGATGCAATTAAAAACATTAAATTAACCAGCATTAGTATAAAGGGTTTTCCAACAAGAAGTGTTATTTTGAATCACCCGGTATTTCGGTAGCTGTCACTTTTGAAGCTTTTATTCTATGACATTTGACAATTAGAAACTACGCTATTACTAAAAATGGAACGACACACGATTCAGCAACGCAGTGAGATTATTAAAATTCGAAAATCATCGAAAAATCATCTTTACTGATGAGGCCCATTTCCACCTCGGTGGCTGCGTCAACAAGCAAAATTGTCGCATCTGGGGCTCGGAAAACCCAAGAGTTATTGTTGAGAAGCCTCTCCATCCTCAACGTGTGACTGTTTGGTGCGGTTTATGGTCCGGCGGGGTCATTGGACCTTACTTTTTCGAAAATGAGGTTGGATCAACAGTTACGGTGAATGGATTGCGCTATCGAGAGATGATTAATGATTTCTTATCGTCGGAGTTGGATGGTAAAGATCTGGACAACGTTTATATTCAACAAGACGGCGCTACGTGCCACACAAGCAACGGAACGATTGCTCTGTTACGGGAAAAGTTTCCGGACCGTGTTATCTCTCGAAGAGGTGATCACAATTGGCCACCGAGATCTTGTGATTTAACACCTTGCGACTTCTTCCTTTGGGGCCACGTGGAAGATAAGGCCTACGCCAACAGCCCAACGTCGATTCAAGACCTCAAAGATAGAATTCGTGAGGCTATCGAGGACATAGGGCAGCCACTTTGCGATTTGGTTATGGAAAATTTCATGAAAAGTATATTGTACTGTAAGCATGGTCGTGGTAGCCATTTGGCTGATGTTGTTTTTCATTATAAACGGCATTCCTTCCTCTTTATTATGAAATAAACATCCGATCATTTATCTCAAAATATGGCATTTTTGAATACCAAAATAACACCTCTTCTTGGAAAACCCATTATGTACTTGAAAAGTCACAACCTTACATTTGTAAAATTCCGTCCACACGTTTGCATAATACATAACTTCCAAAATACTCTTTTTCAGATATTTCCCCAAATTTCAGATGGTTATAAAATCAAAAAAAAATCTGTTTTTTCTGTGCCCGAGACCTAAAAACATTTTTAATAGATTGCGGCATACTGTTTTATGAAGCCAAAACTAAATCTTATTTATGGTAAATTTTATTTTCTAAATTTCCAATTTTCATTAAAGATATTTTTATGTATATTTTTTTTACCATATTTTTTTATGTATAAGCTTGATAAAACCGGAATAAAGTTACTGAAAACATCAGTTTTACGTAGAAACGGAAGTTTAGCAACTGCAACATTTTATTTTTTTTTCTAAAAAATCTAAGAAAAAAATTCTCCATTTCTTGAAAGCTTTCATCTTAACGAAGAAAACAATGCCTATTTGCAAAAAAATCTATGGATGAATGTATAAATTATGACTTACATATATTGTAAAAATAGGGAAATTAAAAAAAAAATATTTTTTTCATATTTTTTATTTACACAATTTTGTTTGGGATGTACCAAAATGGGCGTGGCAATAACGCCCACTTTGTAATATGCTATGGGTACTATAACAACATTATACCGTACAAAATTTCAGGTATTTGTATGTGCAGGAAACCGTTAAATTTTTGTGCAAAATGATCCATTTGTATGGGAAGTACAAAAAGGGGCGTGGCAATAACGCCCATTTCTCACGGGACTGTAGATACTATAAAAGTATTACACTTCACAAAATGTCAAGCATTTGTATGGTCTGGAATCAAAGTTATAAGCCGTTAACTTTTTGTGCAAAAATGCTACATTTTTATGGGGAGTACCATAAGGGCGTGGCAACTTCGCTCACTTTTCTCAAGATGATAGCGACCACGAACCTAATACTTTGCGTGAAATGCTCAAAGATTCTGAATAATAGTATAGAGGTTATTAGATAATCAATATTTCACTAAATGTTGACCCTTTGTGGGGGAGGTACTCGAAGGAGTGGTCCAACATTGTCCATCTTTGACCTTACCCTGAGATAGGGAAAAATATTGACACTTACCAAATTTTAAGTCAGTCGGGTTATGCTGTCGAAAGTTATAGACGGACAGCCTGACGGACATTGCTTAAATGACTTAAAATGGCCCAAAATGGATTTTCGCCAAATATTCTTGGGGTCTCTTTGGTCACTCCATCAATATGTTACACTTTTGACCTGCAGCATGTGATACACACCCTTGTTCACAATAGTGTGTGTATAAAAACCTTATTTTGTTGAAATTCTCTTATATCTACCAAAAGTGCTATAATTTCCACATTTATCCATAGATTTTCTTCAAATAGGCATTTTTTCTTCGTTAGAATGCTAGCATCCTGAAATTGGAACAAACAAATTTTTGCTAATTTTTTTTTATTTGTTATGATTTCCTTCGCCGGTCAAAGGAGCACTATTAGTCCTTATAATTTCTTCTATTTAAAGTATATCCGTGTATATATCGAGCATATACTTCAAAAAATAGGGTCCAAATACTAAAAATGGAAATTTTACAGAAAAAATTATTAAAAAAAATTTTAACATAATTTTTTTTTTCATATTTTTTTCGAGGTTAGGAAACCATATTTCGGCAGAAAATGTTATGCACAGCCCTTCGACAAGATTTTTTTTGCATAGTGTTATTTATTTCCATATACAAATTTTGCAAGACAATCGGGAATGTCGACCAGACTTTTTTCGAAAAATCGTTCTGTTTGACATGGAATGAACGATGTACGAGTATATATTATATTTTCAAAAAATATGTAATTTTTTGGACCTTATTTATTTTTAATTTTGGAGTTATAGAGAAAGTATTAAAAACTACATTTTCTGTATGAGGAATTTAGAGCCCGACATTAAGCATAGTAGTTTTAGGGGAAAAACTAAAATAATACTTTTTTGGGAATGTTCGAATGTAAATTGCAGGATTTACAATTGCAAATATATGTAAATAATGATTTTAGAATTTCTCTAGATTTCTGATGTCAAGGCGTACAAATAATGCCATCTGGCACACAAAGTATCGAATTTCTTTTGACAATCCTCTCAGATTGAGAGTATACTTTAAGCGATTTACTTGACTTGCATTTTCTTAATTGCTTTCTTTATCTGTGACTTTTAGACAAGTTTCTTTTGTTATTTCTTTCAAAATTACAAGCAAAAAAATTAATTTTCAAAATTATTTTTATCGCCTAATGAGAAAATGGTTTTATTTTCTTCTTGTTATATTTTAATTGTTCTCTTATCACTGCACTCACTCTATCTGCACAATTATATTTTTATCATCAACGTAATCATCTTTTGAGTTGAGTATCTTCAATTATAGACTCCTTTTCAGACAAAAGATCCTCACGAGTAAGTAGAGTGCAGATTTCTTTGATTGCACATTTGAACTATCACATTAACCTTTTCTCTAACCCACATCTAAACCATATAACAACTCATGAAGTGTCCTCTCATGAGTGAAAAGAATATTTTGGCCTACTCCGTCTCGAATCGACAGCGAAACTTCTTAGGAAAACCGATATACCCAACATTTCTTAATTTTTCTTGTTCCAGCTGCTGGCGCTGACGTAGCTGCAGCTGCAGCTACTGATGTTGGGCCTAAAGTTTTGCCCATAGTTTCAACCTAGAGAGCATTACTGCAATTACTTGCGATGAAGATGGCAACTGCAACAATTGCCTCGACACTAATACACACACACACACACAGCAAAGTTTAAAGTAACACCCATGTTCTCAGAATTGCATGTACTCGTATGTATGTGACAAGGAACAAACTCAGGACTTCACTGCTAAGCCATAATCTCTTTTTAGGAAGCTATAAGAGGAAAAATTTCCAAATTTATGGGATTTTCTATGAAATGTTTAAATGTTTATAACATATGAACGAATGTAGAAAAATCGATTAATCCAAAAAAAATATATTATTAAAAATTTAGCAATCACAAAAATGGTGACTCCTTGGATGTGTTGCACTTTTGGACCACAGAAAATTATCTTATAATTATCAATATATTCAAAATTATTACATTTTAAAAATTTATTTTTTAATAAAAACTATTTAATATTTTAGATTTATTTTTATAAAATATAAATCCATTCAAGACCTTTGCAAAGCAGCTTCTTTGGAATTGACACAATTCTCAACTTGCTTCCTTGGAAATACTTCAAATGTGATACTTTAGAAATGACTCACATTTTTTTGCTGTAAATTAAATTCCATATTGCAAATAAAAATACATATTTTATTTTGTTGACTTAGGTCACAATTACACATTACAGCAATTTTCAGCTCACTGATTTGGGACCTATTCAGAGAATTGGACTTGAAAGTAGCGCCAAAAATAAGAACTTCTGCATTATTCGTTTAGTCAAGTTGGCTCAATTAATAATTTAATGGTCGTACGAATTTTGTTGCTCAATGTACATTTTTAGCACTTTTTCTATATTTTTTCTCGGTATACCGTACGGAATATCTCTTTTCTGTCTGAAGTAAAGTTTTAGATACTGAAGGGGAGAAAAAAATGCGGAA
Organism: Eudasyphora cyanicolor; assembly: GCA_963930755.1. Taxonomy (NCBI): domain Eukaryota; kingdom Metazoa; phylum Arthropoda; class Insecta; order Diptera; family Muscidae; genus Eudasyphora; species Eudasyphora cyanicolor. The sequence goes on from OZ005734.1 coordinate 69,642,128, forward strand.
CAAACCAACCCGAAATAAGTGCAGCCAGAGCCTTAAAAATCTGCTTATAATGTTCTGTTTTATACGTATACGTATTTTTCAATATTTTACTGACAGATATTTTATGGCTTTGTGGGTATTTTTACAATTTTTAGGGCATTGAATGCACTTTTGTCGGGAAGGTTTGTTCCTAATTTTTTTCTCTTATTCAATACCTACATCTTTGCTTCAGAGATATTCCGTACGGTATTCCGAGAATAAAACATAGAAACAGTGCAAAAAAAACCACCTTGAGCAAAAAAAAATCGTATGGCCATTAAATTATTAATTGAGTCAACTTTACTAAACGATTGATGCAGAAGTTATTATTTTTTGGGCTACTTTCACATCCAATTCTCAGAGATGAGTCCCAAAATCATGTATCTCAATAAAATATAAGCTCTTATTGATTGTTCAAGCAATCGCATTTTAACATTTTTATTCTGATGACTGCATATGAATATCTGTCCGTCTGTCTGTGATCCTGATGATACTGGCGGCGACGATGACGACGACGACGACTAACACGAGAAGAAGTTGAGATGTAGCAATGTAAAGTCGAGATTTTGGTTTTGCTCTAACGAAGCGGGTGGACACAGGATAACTTCAACAAACCATCCATCCATCCACCAGTTCGCACATTTCCATTTTCATTCACAACATACGGCACCGCTGCCGGGGCATAACTCCATGTAAAAGTATTGAGGTTGCAGCTGCTGTCCTCGGGTATGTCGGTACAACTCACACACAACACTTTTGCCTCTTGTCCTGACTAACTATCCTTGCTACCCTGACTGTGCGTGTGTGTGTTTTTTATTCCCGAAGCCAGTGTCTTTAGTGGTTCAAGAATGTGTTAGTAGTATAGTGACTGGTTCGTCTATTGCGTCCTTCGTCTCTGAGAAAGTTTCGAGTTTTTCGCAAAGTTTATGTCGAGTTTAGCCAGTGTAGTTTATGTTGCCTTAGTTTAGGTATGGTAATCAATTCCTCTCCACCACCTGCTGCTCTTGCTCCTGCTCCGATTCTGGCTTCTGCTGCCTTTGGTCGGCAATGCCATAACCATGGCATTGCTTCAGCTGCTGCTTGAGTATGCTCATGTGGTCACCCCCGACCTCGCTGTGCTGCATCATTGCATGGGATTGGGGGTACATCGATGATAACAATTGAAATCCACCGGAAGACATGTTATGCTGGAAAATTTTCCTGCATTACGACGATTTGTTTGTCTTCGTTTTGTTTCTGTTTCGCGGAAGGGTGTTTGCCCTGATGATCGATCGCTGAAATGCTGTGTTGATTTCAAGAATTATGCATTTCCGTTTCCCTGCGGGTGTGAGGTCATAACTTCCGTTTCCTTGAATCCTTGGGGAAATGTCTGCATGTGATGATATTTGTCAAGACCTCATGTGACGAACTACATTTTAAGTCAAGCAGAATGTAATATGGTATATATAACAGTGTAATATTTGAGCGGATGTATTAAATGCAGTATTCAAGGCACATGTGGAGATTGTTTTGATTACAGCAATTAACTAAAAAAAAGAACTATGGAAGTATCAGTAATTGCCACATGTATGAAATTACAGAAAATTTTGCAGAGCAGTATATAATTTGTAAGAAATTCCATATTTCACTGATTTGTGGCCAATAGTGAAACAAACTATTTAGGAAAACTTGAGCCATGATATTAGTAACAGCTGTACCAAATATTTAGTTGCTAATACGACAGTAATTGGGTAAAATTTAATTTTCGGAAAAAAACCAAATTATTATTTAAAGAGTCATGGTCTATTAAAACCAGTAAGGAAAGACTAATGTTGGGCGGGGCCGACGATATGATAGCCTACACCACTTTGTTATCAGAATAAGTACACTACGGCTCAAATTCACAACATTGATAGATATATTGTACATATGGGCAAATCCGAAAAACTGTATAACAGAAATGTAAAAAAATTACAGGTGTGTAATAAAATCATTATTTTGCGGTACACTCTAATGATCTCACCATTGAAATTAAACGTTCAGCGGGTTCTATAAAATATAAATGATAACATGATATAAAAATTTCCGCAGAATATTGTCGTTTTAACGTGTTGAAATTGTTGTGCAACGTCCGCAACTGACGAATTTCTAGTTTTCGGATGAACCACGAAGTGCTTTTAATATTCATCTTTCTTTAATGTATTAACTTAGCCAAAAAACATGCAAATTCACTTTAACCTGAAAATCTACTTCCACTTTTTGTAACGTCCGCAACGGAATTTTCGCCGCGAATATCGCATTTGTCAAAAGTATTTAGGTAATTATTTAAATGTCATTTCAAAGTACTCTGAGGCAGGGACGTATACAGAGGGGGGCAATTATGCGTTTCTAGATGTTTTATGAGGCTTTTATTTAAAAATTATTAAAATTTTCTCAAAAAATATGATTTTTTGCAATACTTTGTAAGATATTGTCGTAACCGCTGAACGGATGGCAAATTGTATTGTGCGAAGTTGAAGGCTACTTAGGTTAGGTTAGGTTGAAGAGAGGAGACGTTTAAACGTCTCATGTCCATGGACATACACTTAAGCCAGTGGTTCGGCCTGTTGTGCGCTCCTTATTTATGATCTTTTTATACCTCACGAGTTACAGAAAATCGGTACTAGACACGAATTTTCTCAGTACCTTCCAGTCATATTCTCTGAGATGAGTCAAGTCTGGTAATATGTCGGACCCGAAATGTTGGGATCTTGCATGTGTGAAAGCCGGACAGTGACACAGAAAATGTTCCATCGTTTCGATGTTTTCTCTGCATGCCCTGCATTCGTCGTTTCCTGCTAGTCCTATGCGATGAAGATGTGCTTGTAAGCTTGAGTGTCCCGTTAGAACACTCATCATCTTACTAATATCGATCTTGTTTAGTTTCAGAAGACTTCTTGTTTTCTTTTCATTTGGGTCACCCCACAGTATCTTTGCAGTTGCTCCTACTGTTGCGCCATTCCACACAGTTTTATGAGCCATCACTGCCCAGTGCTTCAACTCATTTTTCGTGGCTTCGAAAGGTTTCCAATTTTTCAAGTTTATTACTCGAAGTTCTCTGCCCTTTGATGCCAAGTTATTTGCCCGTTCATTTCCAATCACTCCGTTGTGTCCTGGTACCCAGCAAATACGCAATTGACCATGGGCTGAGTAATCATTTATCGTTCTTTTACAGTCCAACACAGTTCTGGATTTGACCCTTTCCGATGTTATTGCTTGAATCGCCATTTGGCTATCTGTGAAGATGTTGGCATATTTAGGCTTTGTCGTGTTACTGAGCCAGTTCACACACTCCGTGATTGCTCGAACTTCTGCTTGAAATACCGTGTTATGGTCAGGGAGGCGGAAGTGAAGTTCGACTTCTGGTTCATCAATAAAAAGTCCCAGACCCGTCCTTCCTCCTCGCTTGGACCCATCCGCGTAGCAGCTGGTTCCCACTGGACATGGGCCAAAGTTCCATTTTCCCAGGAGCGTCTGTCTGGCACAAACGTATCACAGGTAGCTGTAAGCCGCACTTCAGGAATGCGGTCCGAGATTTCTGGCGTTTGAATGTGACCAACTAGATATTCTAAAATCTTCTGATGGTACGACTTGTGGTCTCGATTTATCCATTCACCCATCACTTGTAGACGTCTTGCTGTGAGGGCTGCCTCATACTTTATACGGATGTCTATTGGTTGGATGTGCAGTATAGTCTCCAACGCTTTTGTTTGTGCAGTTCTAAATGCCCCGCTTATGCCTAGACAGCACATACGTTGATTTTTTTAAAGGTATTACGTTGCACTTCTTGTCCATTGATGTCCACCACACTACAGAGGCGTAGGTGATTATTGGTCTATTCACGCTCATGTAAAGCCAGTGAGTCATATTTGGACGTAGTCCCCATTTTAAACCTATAGCTCTTCTGCACAACTACCAACATCTGTGTGCCTTTGTAACTCTTTCTTCAAGATGATCTTTCCAGTACAGTTTCTGATCCAAGATTACTCCCAAGTATTTTACCTTTTTAGTTATAGCAATTGTCTTATTCAGGAATCGAGGCGGGGTAAAACGTGGGATCTTCGTTTTCCTTGTAAATAGACATATTTCTGTTTTGTCTGGGTTAACATTTAATCCCCTTGGTTGTGCCCAGTTATATGCTATGTTAAGTGTCTCTTCAGCTCTTCTGCATAATAGATTTGGATGAAAGCCCCTTCGAAGTATTACAACGTCGTCTGCATAACAGACTGGTTTAAGTCCTTCATTGGTGAGGGCTTTTAGGAGACTGTGTATCGTCGTAACCCATAGAAGAGGCGATAAAATGCCCCCCTGAGGTATACCACGATTTACCTTGTCTCTAATTTTTACGTCATATGACCCACAAATAATCCACCGATTCCTTAGCATATTGTTGATCCAGTTTTTCAGCGCCCGGTCAACCTGAAACTTGTCTAAGGACTGGATAAGTGTATCGGTCTGTACATTGTTAAATGCACCCTCAATGTCTATGCAAACAGCAAGTGTATACATTTCTTTACTGAAGGACTATTCTATGTGGTGCACTACCTCATGCAGAGCTGTTTCCACTGATCTTCCTTTGACATAGGCGTGTTGTTTGAATTTTAGCCTGTCATCCGCTATTTTACCTTTGACCATGTCATCAATTATTCGCTCCATTGTTTTTAACAGGAAAGAAGTAAGGCTAATGGGTCGATAAGCCTTTGGGGTCGTGTAACTCGCCTTGCCAGGCTTTGGTATGAAGACCACCCTTGATTCCTGCCAGTTTTTTGGGGTATACGAATCGGTTAGACATGCAGTGAACACTCCTGCCAGATGAGCTGATACCAGATCCACCTCATTCTGCAGAAGTGCTGGAAATATTCCATCCGGTCCCGCAGCCTTAAAGAGAGAGAAAATTTTTATCGCTTCTTTAACCATACCATCTGTTATATCCGTAATAGGTACTTGATGCAATACATTTTCATTCTGTAACTGTTCCTCTGTTGGTCCAGCATTACCAGTCGGAAAATGAGTTTTCATCAAGAGCCTTACGGTATCCTCTATAGTTTCCATCCTTTTACCCGTTTCATCCACCAGTGTTTCGGTTTGGACATGAGTTTTTGAGAGGAACTTTTTCATTTTAGACATGCTGTTAACGCTGTCTGCCTGTTCACAGAAAAGCCTCCAGGAGTTACGTTTCGCCGATCTAACAATTTTATTGTATTCTTTGAGGCTTGGTAGTCGTACCAATATACTGATTGTTTTTTACGTCGAGCTCTATTGTAAAGTCTGCGGACATCTTTGCCAATCGAGCGAATTTGTCCTGTCATCCAGGGTTTCTCAAAGGCAGATTTCCTTTCTCGAAGTGGGCAACTATCTTCGAATGATTTTACAAGAGCCTCGGTAATCTTCTTAACATTGATATCAATGTCTTCTGCACATAGATAATCGCGTGTAGGCTGCCCCAATCGATTTCTAAGTAGATTTCCGAATTTAGTCCAGTCGGTCTTAGCCTTATTACGGAAACTTATGGTGTTTGGCGGTGGCCGTGCAATTTTAAACCTTATATAACGGTGGTCTGAATAGGAGTGTTCATCCGAAACCCTCCACTCATGAATCTCATCAATAATATCTAATACTTCTTCCCTAATTTTGTTAACAAAGGTTGCAGTGTTTTCTATGTTAAGAGTTATCAGGTCATTTGTATTCAAAAATTCGATAAGGGCGTGTCCCCTTTTATTGGTGTTAGTACTACCCCAAGCGATATGATGGGAGTTGGCGTCACATCCAGCTAATAACTCATTACTTGTGTGTTTGGATTCCCTCACCAGACGTTGTAATTTACAAACTTCAGAATTAAGGCTACTTAATTCTGAAGTTTGTAAAGCTTACCTGAACCAATTCGGATGAATGGTTCTCTTGTTATGCCATAATATGTGGTTCAACCTCTCTTTTTTCTTAGCCTCAAGGGTTGTATCTTCAAATTCTCGCGATAAGCTGTGATATAGAAAGAAATTAGTGGTTGAACCACATATAGTGGCATAACTCGAGAACCATTTATCCGATTTGGTTGAGGAAATTTTTAAAGAATTAAATATTAAGTAGCCTTCAACTTCATATAATACCATTTTCCATCCGTTCAGCGGTTTCGACGATATATGAGTATTACAAAATATTGCAAAAAATTTAATTTTTTGATAACATTTTAATATTTTTAAAATAAAACTCCCATAAAACAATCTAAAAATGAACAAATGTTTTATGATTTGATCGTAAAGTCTGTTCGGTCATGAATTAAACGAGCCCATTCCGAAGAAAATCGATGCATAATTTAAAAGGGTATAGCTAATTTAGTAAGGTTTTAACTTTAAAACTTTCTTATCGATGTAAAATTTACAAAAACAAACTTTAAAAGCTAATATTGGAGATTTAGACGTTTTTTGACGTCTAGAATCAGAATCTATGCATTAAAACAGAAACCCAAGAAAAAATGTTGTTTATGTCGACCGTAATTATTGGTTGGCTTTAAATTTATGATAACCAGATATGGCGAAAATTAGGTTAAAATTACATTTATGATTTCTTATCTATCTACCTTTTTAACATGTATGTAGGTTGCAGTGATGGAATGAGTTTGCACAACCGTGTATGTAAATTTGACTTTATATTGGGTGTGGTAATATGTACGGTTTTGGCCATTACACAGAACTTATCACGGTATTTGCAAACGATTAACCTATTATTATATAATGCGTATTTTAGGACAACATTGTTCATACCATATCTGGACGAAGTAATATCACATTTAAATAATAGATTTTACGAACATGAAGCTATAATTACAAGTCTGTTTAATATCGTTCCGATATGAGTTGTAAATCTAGGAAAGGAAGATTTCGAAAAAGTCGCACTTTTTTACAAAAACGATTTAAAAAATTCAGCAAAATCTGTTTTAGCTGAAATAAGTATATGGATTGATTATTGGAAGCAGAAGAATGATAAGTCATCAAATGCATTAGATGCTATTTCAGTTTGTGATGAGGACAAGTTCCCAAGCGTTTTTACACTTTTGCCGATACTGGCCACAATACTTGTGACAACGGCATCTGCTGAGCGAAGTTTCTCGACGTTAAGAAGAATAAAAACTTATCTCCGGAACAGAATGGAAGGAGAAAGGCTATCTTATCTGGCTTTGATGTCTATATACAAAGATGAAGTCAAAATCGATGAATTAATTGAAATATTTCTTTCAAAAAATCGAAGATTACATTTTTAACTCTTACGTATTTTATTATAAAAAGTTTTACTGATCTTGTACTAAAGTACACATTTATATTTAGGAATAAAATTCGAATAAAAAACTAAGGAACTTAACTTTCATTACCTACACAATAAACGCAATTTTTTAATTGTTTATCTTTGTTATGGAAAAAAAGGTTGGCCCCCCCGAACCAAAATCCTGGATACGTCCCTGCTCTGAGGTAATTGTTGTTGCTGAAGGTTATATGAAACTATTGCATTTAGAACGCCAAAAGGATGAACATTATTAAAAGAAAATGCGTACTAATGTAACGTCCGAAACCCTGGATTTGCCCATATGTGGTCGATATCTAAATGTGAACCCATTTTCTCCAAATTTTGCAGCGTTCATTCTTCGATCAATAAACTTCTATATCACTTTGATGCCAAATCGGATCGTATATCTAAATGGGGGCTATAAATAAATATATATATCGCTCACTTACTTCAAGAGTGTCATAACTCAAAATTGAAAATTGTCAGGATGTGTAACTTTAAATCCGTATAAAAAAAATAAACAACATGAAATAAGACTTTTGAAAAAGGTGGAATAATCCGAAATATGATTGTTTACTTATAAACTAAATTTCATTGAGATTGATTTATGGATATTTGCAAAATTAGCATTTCTGTAAAAATTTTAAATTTTGAGTTATGACAGTCTTGAAGTGAGTGAGCGATATATATATATAAATTTGTGTTTAGAAACTCCTCTCTCTAGTTTTTAGTCATCGGATGTAAAATGAAGGTTTTGTATTACGTTGATGCCCAATCGATAGGCATGTAGAAAAGGGTGGCCATGTGTAAATCTGAACCGATTTATTTCAGATTTGACAGTGTTTTTTTTATCAGATCAATGAACTCCTTTGTGCCAAATATGGCAAAGCTCAGATGTTAAATACGATTTCTATATCACTTAGATGCCAAATCGGAGGTAAAAATAAATGGGGCCTATAATAGCTAAATCGGAACCGATGTTCTTCAAAGTTGGCAATCTTCGTTTCTGTGCCAAGAAAATCTTCTCTGCCAAATATTACAATGATTGCATGAAAAACAAAGCTTCTCTGACACGTTGATTTCAAATCTGAAGAAAGTTGCATATGGGGGATATATCTAAATCTGAACCGATTTCCTTCAAATTTGACAGTGTTCATTCTTAAACCAATGAACTCCTTTATGACAAATTTGATAATGATCATATTTAAAATACAATTTCTACAGCGTTTAGATGACAAATCGGAGGTAAATATACAGGGTGTTTTTTTTGGAGGGGTGGTTTTCAATCTGGCAATACTTTTTTCGAAGTTGATCTTTTGGGTAGCTGTCACTTGATTTGTGCCCAGTGTGGTTTGCCATTTCATAATGAATAGACTTACTCCGGAACAACGTTTGCAAGTCGTGCCAAATTTATTACCAAAATAATGATTCGGAATCAGCGATGAAGCTCACTTTTTGGATGAATGAGTAAGTTAATAAAGAAAATTGTCGCATTTGGAGTAATGATAATCCACAAGCCATTGTTCAGACGCCGTTACTTTCACAAAAAGTCACTGTTTGGTGTGCTCTATGGGCAGAGGGAGTCATTGGTCCATATTTCTTCAAAAATTAAGCCGGCCATAATGTTACAGTCAATGGAGATCGCTATAGAGCCATGTTTAAAGACTTTTCCGTGCCCGAGTTGGAGGATGTTTATGTGGACGACCCTTGGTTCCAACAAGACGGCGCTACATGTCATACAGCCAACGAAATAACCAATTTGTTGAAGGAAACTTTTGGTGAGCACATTATCTCACGTCGTGGACCTGTGGAATGGCCTCCAAGATCGTGCGATTTAACACCGCTGGACTATTTTTTTTGTGGAGTTATATGAAGTCGCTTGTCTACGCAGATTAGCCCGACACGATTGACGCCTTGGAAGAGAATATTCGGCGCGTTATTGCTGACATACAGCCCCAAATGCTGCAAAATGTGCTCGAAAAATGGGCCTCTCGGCTGGAATTTATTCGAGCCAGCCGCGGCGGCCATTTGGCCGAAATCTTATTTAAAACATTATGGCAAACCCTTATCTTTAAAATAAAGCTAAATTCTTGGCCATAACATTAAATTAAATGCGTTTTATTTCTTCTTGAAAACCACACGTCCAAAAACACCCTTTATATGGGGCCTATATTTCAATATTTAACTCAACCGATTTTCACCAGTTTCAATGGGGATCATCCTTGCGCCAAAATAGAGCACTGTGCTAAATTTCATAGCGATTGGACAAGTACGACCTGTACTTTGATATCAACGATACATCTACAGACGGACGGAAGGACATGGTTACATCGAACCTTTTGAGTGTTACAAACAAATACACAAACTCTTAATACCCTGGAACACAGTGTGGTGAAGAACAGGGAACTCTCTAATCGTCCGAACACAACACCAATGGCTAAGCTAACCAGATGAACCACCAACTTCCAAAAGAACCAATATGATTAGTAGTAGAGCTGGCCCATGCTCCTTCGAAAAAGTTTGTAAAGACCGATTGGCACTGATAGTTATCAACACGACTGTATCCCTTGACGCCGGTGGAGTATTATAGAGGACGGAATGACTTCTGAGTACTACACAGTGGGAGCAATTAAAAAAGGGAAGTAATTCGGCCGTTTCTTAACCAGACAACCATTTGCGACAAAACTTGAAATGATTGTCGAAGAGATATTAAAGAGCGTTAGTTTTAAGTTTGCGTCAGGGCGGATCTACAAGGCCTCAAAGTTGCCAACCACGGGTGAACTGTTCAGGCGCGTGAAACTTTCATATTTTTAGTTTGATTCCAAAAATCTTTTTTTTTTTGTGAATTCTACTTACGGACGTCCAAAAAGACTTTTTACGCCTAAGAGTTAGCTCATATAAAAATGAGATTTTTTAATTTTTTGGGGAAAAAAGTATATGTCTTATGTTGAAGTTATCGAAGAAGTCACGTAAAAATGTAACATATTTGTATTCATCTTAAAGGAAACTTCCTATATAATGTTTTCGAAGAAAGAAAGAATCAAAAGTATTCAATGGTATTGATAACAATAACTTCTTAAAGGAAACTTCCTATATAATGTTTTCGAAGAAAGAAAGAATCAAAAGTATTCACTGGTATTGATAACAATAACTTCATCTATAAATTAAAAAAACACACACTTTTTATCCCCTCACCTTAGAGAGAAGGCTATATATTATTTGCTACGAACCAAAAGTGTAACACATCGAAGTAGTGACCTAAGACCCTAAGTATGTCGAATGAGCAATGTCCGTCCGTCTGTCTGTCTGCTGGCTGGTGCGCACGATAACTGTCGAAAGGAGTAACCGATAGACTTCAAGTTCGGTATGTGGTAATATTTTCTTCCATTTCCGGGTAAGTTCGAAGAGGGGCCATATTGGTCCACTCCTTCTAGTACCTCCTCCACAATCCTCTGAAATTCTACACATAGTTTTAGTTTAGTAGTCACTATTACCTTGAGAAAAATGGGTGAAGTTGCCACGCCCCTTTTGGTACCTCCCACACAAATGGACAAATTTGTACCTAAAGTTAATAGCTTATAACTTTATTACCAGTGCATTTAAAGACTTGAAATTTTGAACAGTGTAATGGTTTAACAGTACCTACAATACAGTGAAAAATGGGCATTATTGCCACGCTCCTTTGGGTACCTCCCACACAAATGGACCATTTTGTACCCAAAGTTACCACCTTATAACTTTAGTACAAGTGAATACAAATACTTGGCATTTTGTACAGCGTAATGGTTTTATAGTACCTAGAGTCCAGAGAAAAATGGGCGTTATTGACGCGCCTCTTTAATACCAGTGCACACAAATACTTGAAAATTCATAAAGTTCAATGCTTTTATAGTACCTAAAGTCTAGAGAAAAGCGGCCGTAATTGTAACGCCCCTTTTGGTACCTCCCACACAAATGGACCATTTTGTACCAAAAGTAAACAGCTTTTAACTTTAATACAAGTACATACAGGGTCTCCCATATTCGACGGACCCATCTGGCAACGCCATAACTTTTGACAGAGATGTCAGATCGCTTAATGACATACCGCGTTTGAAGCGTCAGTCCAAGCAGATTTTTACCATGGAACAATACACGCCACGCGAGCGCTCTGAAATAGTTGAAATTTACATTCATCAGAAGAAGTCAATTGTGAAAACTCAACGTGCTTTTAAAATATTAAAAAATGTGGCCTTCTAAGAACACCATTAAGCGTTTATACTAAAAATTTTCGACTGGAAAAGGCTCTTTCTAATCCGAAGAGGCCAAATAAAAGTCGACCAAGGCGATCGGCCGAGAATATCGCTACCGTACGAGCCAGTGTTGAGAGGTCCCCAAGAACATCCCAAAAACGCCGTTCTCAGCAGTTGGGCATGCCTCTGTCCACTTTACAACGGATTATTCGCGTTGATTTGCATTTGTTCCCGTACAAAATTCAATTGACGCAAAGATTGTTGCCTGCGGACAAGCCTCGTCGATTGGAATGGGCCCAACGAGTCATCGAAAAAACATGGGTCCGTCGAATATCGGCAACCCTGTACTTTAAAGATATTAAATGCAATTCAAAGTGATAATAATTTAAATAAAACAAAACAAAAAAAAAATAAATTTACTAATATTGTTTTGAGACTCATGGTGAGGGGATTCATTAGTCTGTTTACCCGACTGAACTTTCTTACTTGTGTTTTCCAAAAAATTACAAATAATAACATTTTTTGAAAATATAACTTCAAATGGCAATAACTTTTGTCTCAGTGGGTACATTTGACCGAATTTTTTTACATTTTATAGAAATTGTTTGCCAAAAAGTGAACGCTTAAGAAATCGGTGTACATTCCGCTCCGATATTCCCAAAATTTAAGGACAGGGTCGCAAAAATTAGGAATGCAATTTTCAATTGCATACATCTCGATAACTATACGAGATAATCCTTAGGTGTGAAAAACATTTTGTAGACCTCGGCTAGTAGTATACACACAAAAAGTTTATTTCTCTTTTTATACCCTCCACCATAGGATGGGAGGTATATTAATTTTGTCTCCGTTTGTAACACCATCAAATATTGATCTGAGACCCCATAAAGGTATATATAGGGTGAACCATTTCGAGGTTCCCTATTTTTTTAAAGAAAACCAGTAAGGAAAGGCAGAAAGTCGGGCGGGGCCGACTATATAATACCCTACACCTCCCTAACAATGCGATAAGGGTCATTGCGATAATAATTTGGAATAATTGGTAAATGGGTAGGGACATATTATCTAATTCTGAACCGATAATAGTTTATTAAGCAATATTCGTTCCTAAATTGAGAAACATATTTCTGGAAAATTTTAATGATCGGAAGTAAAGTACAACTTCTATAGCGCTTTGATACCAAATCAGGAGGAACATATATACGGATGTTAAATATAAATCTGAACCGATTTTCCCAGAATACTCATTCATGTAAAAAGACATCTTTCTGTCGAATTTCATACTGATCGGATATAAAATACACTCTCTACAGCGCTTACATGTGAAATCGGGGGTAACGTATATATGGGAGCTATATCTAAATCTGAACTGATTTCTTCCAAATTTAACAGTGTTCATTCATATTATAAGAAACCTCTTTCTGCCGAATTTCATACTGATCGGATATAAAATAACATTTTTACAGCGCTTACACTTCAAATCGGGGGTAACATATATATGGGGGCTATATCTAAATCTGAACCGATTTTAACCAAATTCAATAGGGATCGTCCTTGGGCCAAATAAAATATATGTGTAAAGTTTCGTCGAGATCGGACCATAATTGCGACCTGTACTTTGATTACAAGAATACATGCACAGACAGACGGACAGACGGACATAGCTAAATCAACTCAGAAAGTGATTCTAAGTCGATCGGTATAATAAACAATGGGTCTATTTCTTCTCCTTTTGGGTGTTACAAACAAATGCACAAAGTTATAATACCCTGTACCACAGAGTGGTGTAGGGTATAAAAACACAGAAAATTAAAATTGAATGGGGAATGTTTATTATCATTTGAAAGAACATTCGTTGGCATTTATTTTTTGAAGATTATGTCTATCATTGAGTCCAATTTTCGATGACTCGTTTACGTTGACCATAAGTTGGGCGAAGTGCACGAAACACATTCCTCACAGAACATGAATTTGCGTAATAAAGTTGAACGATTTGTAAACGTTTTTCAGGCGTAAGTCTTTGCATGATGAAATGCCAAACAATACTTAACAAAAATAACACGACAGCATGACACGACTCACACGTGATCTGTCAAAAAAAAAGGCTATTGAAAAAAGTATATCTACTTGGATCACCCGTTATATTATTAATCGTCGTAACATTCTAAGAACATTTAGTCATATCCGTCCGTCTGTTGTACTCACGCTACAATCTATAATATTTGAGCTAGGTGGCCTACATTTGGTACATATACTTCTTATATCTGCAGGTATGGGATTTAAAATGGGCACTATCGGTGCATTTTTTGATATAGCTCCATATATATCATCTCTCCGATTTGACTTATTAACGCCACAAAGACCACAAATTTCAACTGATCGGGCTGAAAATTTGTAACTGGGGTTTATATATAGCCGGAATCCTTCACACCAACAAAGGTAGTCATATGTCCATGTTTTGATATAGCCCCATACAAAGGCTCCACTAGATTTGACTTCGCAATGCCACAAAGCCTCACATTTCTACTAATACGAAATTTGGTATAATAAGTTTATTTATATCCGAAAACGTGGAGGGTATATTAGATTCATCATGGCCGAACTCAATCCGTCTTTACTTGTTAATTCTTTCTACTTCCAGACCGGACGTCTTACTTATCATGTCTGTCTGCACTGTCTTATTGGACGACACGCAGAGAGATTGAAGGTCTTGCGAAATTACTTTTGTTAAAATCCTCTTACTCTTTAGCTTTCTTAAGCAATCAATTTGGTTTATTGGGATAGACTAGGAAAAACTTATGTTTTTCTTTTGGATCTCTGTGGTACCACAATGTACTACATGGTCTAAGTAAACCTGACATACCGGCTGCTACTGTTAACCTAATCCGATCCAAAGACTATGATTTCAAAATGCCTTGTGAAAATGGGTCTATATATCAACTCTGTGACTTCCTTCTGGAAGTGAAGCTATACTTCGACCTATCTACTCTTTTATACGTCATTTTCTATTTTTATCTTAAAAACTAGAAAATTACAATAAATCGTTACTTATGGCATAACTTTCGTCTAGGCGAGAATACGGCTTGTAGCTGTCTTAGGATCCGATAGGTAATGGTCAATCGATTAACAAATTATTCGTTTACGGTCGAATATGATTTATAATCGTAATATAAGTTCGCACAAAATAACAATAAATGATCCCTAGAAGTAGACTTATTTAGATAATTTGTATATTTATTCCAAAAAATTCATGAATTATCTACATCTCTTGAAGGAAAAATAAATACCGCAAACGGCAGAGTAAAGGCCAGCTAGTTTAATGGTAGAATTTTAAAGACCTAATTGACTGATAGTTTAGTAGAATATTTAGTTGAATATTAATATTATATTTGAATATTAACAAGTTCAGTGAATGAAAGTCTTTTCAAATGCTGGCAACAACTACTTATTCAACTTAATACATTCAAATTAGGATATCCCTCCCTTTTAATTTCTCATCCTTTTGATTAATTTGTTAACAATTACCCGAATAACTCCCCAAAGCTGTCGATGACACGTTTATAATCCCGACGATGTCGCTTCTCATCAGTTTTGTTAATTTCTTTTGAAAGCTGTCCCACAAACTTTGTCCTTGTCCAGCACATTTCACCACATCACGATAATGATATGGAACCATAACAAAGGAGGAAGGAAAATGTAATGTTGTTAATACAAAACAACAATAAAGGCAACTACATAAATTATGAACCCTTGGTCCATCAAAATTTGTGTTGCATCCGGCATTGGAGGGGCACAAGCGGGAGGAGGTGAAGGAAGAAGTCAATCGTTGATTCTCAACGTTTTTTCTTAAATAAAAGTTTTTTTTTGAAAATATTTTTTGTATCGCACGCCTGTATTGTTGTTGATGTTGCTTCTGCTGTTTTTATTTACTACACTTCCTTTCGTTTTCTTGTGCATTTTGTTGTTTACGTTTCGTATAGATTTGTTTTTTTCTTTTTTTGTACTTTTACTCGTATATCGACCCTTAAATAATTCTTCTCTCGGATGTTGTCATTGTTGATATATATTTATTTTTTAGTATTATGTCCATGAATGTATTTGAGATTTATTTTTATATATTGTATATTTTTACAAGTTTATCGTCGTTGTCCTCGTAGTCGTAGTCGTCATCGTGCTCACATTAGACGTCATACGACATACTCGTATCTACGATATCCTATAGAATTTAGCATCCAGCATCTAGCTCACATACACGCAACAGCAAGGATGCTGTACATCGTACAACTATTACACACGCTCAGGACCTTAGAGGTCGTAGTGAACAGTGTTTCCATAATAAAATAGAACATGTTAGGAACATTGTTTATTAACGTGTATTTCGCATGTGTTTACTACACAAATGTCAAAACAGAACTGACATTAGGGGCCAATCGCAAAATATAGCATTTTCTGATAGGAGGATTACTTTTGCGCCACCTGTTATATCACCACTTTGTACATCGGGTGAGTAATGCCATTCTTTGTTTGAATACACAGTCATTAGAAATGTTGTCTAAAATACAGAATATGTAAACAACAGTCCGAGTACTATTTTTTGGGATTTTCTCAGTCTGGTGATGAGCTGAAGATCACAGGGTTTCCTACTATGTGAAGCAAGGTATTGTACAGTCAAGTGAAAAAACGACCTTAAACCCCAAACCTACCACTGCATTAGGTTTCAATGGTGGTAAATCCGATCTTCGGATGCATTGGTGTTGTGTTTGGCCTTTAGTCCACTTGTTATAATTTCTATTTATGCGAAAGATAATTCTAATTTAAATATACTAATTGCTTTCATGTTAGAACAATCTGAAGTCAACCGCCTCGCCATTGTTATTTTGTTGTTGGTAGATGTTTTTGTACACAAACAACTTGCTTTCTTTCTATTCCACTGTTTTAGTGGTAGATTTGAAAGTTAAATGTAAAGTAATACAGCAACAAAGGTTGTATGTATTCTTAACGATACCCGGGCTCGTGGCGATGTCTATTCTGATGAATCCCTGTGAGAGGTTGATCTGTTATTGTTACTATTTTTGAGTTTTCTCAAAAATTTTGGTCACGATAACTTTCGCTAAAAGTGCATCAATTTATTTATATATAAATTGATGCATACCAAATTTGAAGTCAATCGGTTACTTTTAGCGAAAGTTATCGTGACCAAAATTTTTGAGAAAACTCAAAAATAGTAACAATAACAGATCAACCCCTCACAGGGATTCATCAGAATAGACATCGCCACGAGCCTGGGCATCGTTAAGAATACATACAACCTTTGTTGCTGTATTACTTTACATTTAACTTTAAAATCTACCACTAAAACAGTGGAATATCTCCGGCTAATATGGAAGATTGGTCCAATCCTTCGAGTATATTGAAATATTGTTTCTTTACTTATTTCTATACTACTTATCAGAATCTTTCACAATTACACATAGTATTAGTTTCTTGGTCGCTATCGCCTTGAGAAAAATTGGCGTTATTGCCACGCCTCTTTCGGTAACTTCCATACAAATGGACCATTTTTAAAAAAAAGTTAACGGCTTATAACTTATACCTTTTATTCTAGTGCATATCGCTCACTCACTTCAAGAGTGACATAAATCAAAATTAAAAATTTTTGAGGTTGCCTTACAAAAATGAGAATTTTGCAAATGTCCATAAATGAATCTCAGCGAAATTTGGTCTAAAGGTAAACAACCATAGTTCGGATTATTCAAGCGTTTTTTACAATCTTATTTTGTGTTACTAATCTTTTTATATGGACTTAAAGTTACACATTTTCATTTTTGAGTTATGTCACTCTGTGAGTGAGCGAAAATACTTGACATTTTGGGCGTAATGCTTTTTTTAGTACACCCATAGTCTATTTAAAATGGGCGTTATTACCACGCCCCTTTTGGTACCTCCCAAACCAAGTGTTTATTTTTGAATTTCCCTTACTTTTACAATATGGATCATAATTTATTCATTTATCCATAGATTTTTTTCAAGTAGGCACAGGTTTCTTCCTTTGGATGCTAGCTTTCAAAGATTCGAAGACATAACATATTACCATATTTTTATACACTCACTTTAGTGATACGAGTGTATATTTCATTTGCTACGGCCAAAAATGTAACACATCGAAGGAGTGATCTAAGACGCTAAGTATATTCGGCGGATATTCGTTTTGGGTCATTTTAAGTCGAATGAGAAATGTCCGTCCGGCCGTCCGTCTGTCTGCTGGCTGGTGCGCACGCTAACTCTCAAAAAGAGTAACCTTAAAATTTGGTATGTGATAATACTTTTTCTGCCTCCGGCTAAGTTTGAATATGGGTCATATTGGTCCACTCCTTCTAGTACCTCCCCCACAAAGGGTTAACATTTAGTGATATATTGATTATTTAATAACTTATATACAACTAATTTGATTCCTCTGATATTCTACACATAGTATTAGTTTATAAGTCACTATTTCCTCGAGAAAAAAAGGCGAAGTTGCCACGCCTCTTTTGGTACCTCCCACACAAATGGACAATTTTGAACCAAAAGTTAATAGCTTGTACCTTTATTACCAGTGCATACAAAGACTTGAAATTTTGTACAGTGCAATGGTTTAATAGTACCTACAATACAGTGAAGAACGGGCATTAGTGCCACGCTCCTTTTGGTACCTCCCACACAAATGGATCATTTTGTACCAAAAGTTACCAGCTTATAACTTTAATACCAGTACATACAAATACATACAAATAGCGTAATGTTTTTATAATACCTGGGCGTTATTGCTCATAGCATTAATATACTTGTACACATAGAAGCTTATAATTCGGCACAGTGCAATGTATTTAAGTATCTACTGTTCTACTGAAAAATAAGTGTATTTGACAAACCCCGTTCTGGTACCTCCCACACAAATTGACAGATTAATTCCTGTAGTACGAGTATTTCATACACGCTGAAAAAAAAATCGCTTCTGTAGTATATTGTCACAAACATATTCTGCTTGAAATATAATATATAATATTTGACACAAACAAATATTATATGTTTGGGAGGATGTTGTTCTAAACAAAACTATGTTTCCCTCCTAATATCTTTTTATATGGAACTAATATAGGGTGATCCAAGTAGAGATACTTTTTTCAATAGCCTTTTTTTGACAGATCACGTGTGAGTCGTGTCATGCTGTCATGTTATTTTTGTTAAGTATTGTTTGGCATTTCATCTTGGAACAACGTCTCAGATGGTCCATCCGTTGAGTCGAATTTTCGATGACTCGATTAAAAGAAAATTACTATTTAAGCATTTAAGTAATGCAATTTTTCAGAAATTCAAAGTACATTTTTTAGAAATTGTAAAATTTGATTAAAATTAAATTGTACAATCTTAGGTAGCGATAAATCGCATTGATGGATTGACAATATGTAATAATTTCGGAATATTTAAAGTAAAATATTTTTTGTTAATAACAAAAACTTTATAATAAATAAAAATTAGAGCAGTAAAAACAAAAGTAAATGCTGCTTGTGACATTTTTAACTATAAAGTATAACACGAAATATAGGAAAAATTAAAACTAAAATTCGACAATGTCAATAAAGTTTTAAAAATCTTTTATAAATACAATATGTTTGCAAAAAATTTTAACAAAAGCTTTTCTTGTGTGTAAAGAAATATTTTATTTGTGAAAGTAAGTGCGCAAATATATTATATTGTAATATATTAATATATGCGTCCTAAACAAAATTTATTGATTTTCAAATAAAGTGTATTTGTTCAAAAACATATAATATTTAAAAATTTTGGTTCCAAATATATTTTCTTCCAATTCAAACATATCAAAAATGACGATTTTCCCCCGTGTATTACATTACTCACAAAGTGATGGGTATACCTTAGTCGGTTTACCCGACTTAAAATTTTTTACTTGTTGTAAGTATAATTCCGATAGAACCGGCATACGAGGGGATATATCCCATATCAAATTTGAATTCAATAAGTTACTCCTTTCTAGAGTTATCGTGCGCTCCAGCCAGACAGACAAACAAACAGACGGACGGACATTGCTCAAATGACTTAAACTGAATGACCAGTTTAAGTCACCAGAACTGATTTCCGCCGAACATACTTGGACTCTTAGGTCACTCCTTCGATGTGTTACACATTTTGTCCGTAGCAATGATATATACCCCCGTCACGCTAAAGTGAGGGTATAAAAATATAGTCAAAGCTAAAGGTACGTTCAATGATAGTTCCACGAAAATAAAAAAAAAACTGTGAGAAAAGACAGAAAATCGGTCTTGGCCGACTATATAATACCCTACAACTGCCTAATACCACTTTTATAGCATTTATATGGGTTATATCTAAATCTGAACATATGTATATATGAGCGTTATATCTAAACGATTTTCTTCAAATTTGGCAGTGTTTATATCTCTATTAAGAAATTCTATCACGCCAAATACCATAATTATATGATATGAACTGTAGCTCTTAGATACCTAATCGGATGAGACATATATAGGGTTTTCCATTGAGGACATAACAACTTTATATATTAATAAAACACAGAATATTTAAGGTATAGAGTTCAAATTTATTCCAGGTGTAGTGCAAATGTAACATTTTAAGAATGAAATTCGATTTCGGTCATATGATCACCACGAACCCGTCTACAGCGACCTATTCTTTGTACCCAATTTTCCACCACTCTTGCACACATTTCGACCGGAACCGGAATGGAAACATTGCCAGATCCCAATCGGAAAAGTTTCGGCGTTTGAAATGATCAAGTGGCTTTAGTTCTTAAGTCAGTTTGATCTTATAAGGATGGATCTTTTCGCAAAATACGCCACAGTATGGTTTGAGAGATGTTCACTTCCTGAGAACGACGTGGCATGGACTGATTTGGCACATTTTGAACGGATACACTTACGGCTGCGATATTTTCGTCGCTTCGATCGGTGCGGTGTCTCTTTGGCGCCGGAACATTCAAAAGTGAAAATTTGGATTCAAATTCATCCACTTCAAGAGTGACATAACTCAAAATTGAAAATTGCCAAGATGTGTAACTTTAAGTCCGTATAAAAAGATAAGTAACATGAAATAAGATGTTTAAATACGCTTGAATAAACCGAAATATGGTTGTTTACTTATAGACCAAATTTCGCTGAGATTAATTTATGGACATTCGCAAAATTCGGATTTTTGTAAGGCAACCTCAAAAATTTTAAATTTTGAGTTATGTCACTCTTGAAGTGAGTGAGCGATATCATTAAAAATGTTTGAGGGGCGTTGACATAAAGATACGAAATTGTTATGTCCCTATTGGAAAACCCGGTATATGAGAGCCATATCTAAATCTGGACCGATATTATTCATATTTGACACAACTCTCAACTGTGCAAATATGGATATGTTACCCCCTATAGAGGATTCAAAACTCTGTCGAATCCGAACCGATTTACACAATGTGTGTCAAATTTCCCACAGATCGGAGTCAAAATATAGCATCAAGTATAGTAAGAAAGTTCAGTCGGGTAAACCGACTTACGAATCCCGTCATCATCAGTCCCAAAAAGTATTCTTTATTTTTTTGTTTTAGTTAACTTATTATAAATTTGAATTTGTAGGTCTCGGGCACAAAAAAAATTGTTATTTAAGGTCCAGAGAACTAACTGATTCTACTGCCCATTGATATTGTAGCGAGAGAAGTTGTCACCAGAGCGGTTGGTTTCGATGAGGTGCCAGTAGGCTAATGGTAGCAGTAGGGATATTAATTGGTCTAATAGAGCTGGTAACTCCGTCTGCCACCCTAATCTAACCTGGATGTAGCCCCCATTGTTACCTATATCTCAATATATGTATATGCATATATCCTGTATAGAATACTGGCTGACCCGGTCCATTTCGTTGTCCCAGATTTCAGATATCCGATCCCAAACATTTTTGGACCAATCACGTAGACTGCCACCAAATCCATATCTCAAATTGAAAGAAAATCATTTAATGTATATACCATTATGCCGACTTTTGAAGGTCAGAAGAAAGAAAATGTTTGAACAGCTCATTAGAAAACAACACTGATAAAACTTGACAATATTTATTGTTTTGTCCGTCGGCTCCGTCAGTCATTTTGACGACATGTCACACATAACATGTATTTAAACACAAGCATGCGACATGAATTATAACGGGTTTTCCAATAAGAGTGATATGATTTCTTTGAAAAAAAAACTCACTTATTGTTAAGGAAATTTAAAAGTTTTTTTATTTAATGTGAAGTACAATCGTTACAATTAAGTTCTAAATAAAACGTCATTCAAATGGCCTCCACGACTTCTTCTGCAGGAACGAATTCGATGAACCCAATTTTCGAGCACTTTTTCAACTAAATCAAGTCGTATGTCACGTTCAATATTGACTTGTGAAGCTTGAAGAGAGTCTGGTTTATTTCGAAAGACCAATGACTTCAAATAACCCCACAATAAATAGTCTAATGGTGTTAAATCACAACTTCTTGGAGGCCATTCAATATTACAATTTCTTGAAATAATCGAATCTCCAAATTTTTCTCGCAACAATTCAATTGTTTCATTTGCTGTGTGGCACGTAGCCCTGTCTTGTTGGAACCAAATATTGTCAATATCAACTTCTTCCAATTTCGGCATAAAAAGTTGGTTATCATCTATCTATACCGCTCTCCATTGACAGCAACGGTGTTACAAGCTTCATTTCGAAAGAAATACTGACCCATGATTCCACCTGACCAAAAACCACTCCAAACTGTCAATTTAGGTGGTTTTTCATGAATAACACTATGCAACAAAAAATTTTTTTTTTGTGTCTTAGACCTAAAAATTATTTTTTTGTATAGATTGTGGCATACTGTTATATAAAATCAAAACGAAAAATTTTTTAAGGATACATTTTTTTTAAAAAAAATGTTTATTAAAAATACTAAATATTATCGTCGAAGGTACCCTTAGTATTTGCACTATTATTTTTGGAGTATATACCCGATCAGGTCGACTTATACGTTAAATTGCAGTTATTAATGTGGGCTACCAATGTTGGAAATATTTCTTTCACTTAAAAAAATGGTTAAGTAACAGTCATTAAAAAAAATCCTGGGACAAAAAAAAACATAAAAAATAGGAAAAAACAAAAAAAAATATTTTATTTTAAAAGTTTGCATCCTAGCGAAGAAAATAATGCCAATTTGAAAAAATCTATGGCTAAATTTAGAAATTATAGCCCTTTTGGGCATTTCAAAAAACCTTTTTTTTTTAATTTCTGTTTAAATAGCGATTTTATGTATTACTTTTATTTATATTATGTACATTTGAGTTTATTTGCATGAACAAGTTTCATTAGAAGTATTTGTGAGTTCTTTGTTGGCGTTTGTAGATTTCGGCATCGGTTTCTCTAATGAGGAACCAAATACAATCTCCCATCATTCCTTCATCCCAGTGCCCTTGGTATCGCCGCTCGATGGACTTCAATTATTGGTGAAACCATTCGCCATGTTCGTCACTTACGTTGCCAAGATTCTCGGGGAAAAAGTTTAAATGAGAATGCAAGAAATTAATTTTGAGGAACATTTTTACACCTGTTGGAATACATAAAGCGAAAAATAAGTTGGAAGAATACATACATATGTGTTATATACATAAATCTAAAAAAATATATTTCTAACCATTTTTTTATAATTTTTTAACAAATCATTAATCATTGTTTCATATTGCGGGCTTTCATTGTATCCAAGGAAATTTGAAACTACAAGCTTAAACGACCTCCA
Source organism: Eudasyphora cyanicolor (assembly GCA_963930755.1). Classification (NCBI taxonomy): domain Eukaryota; kingdom Metazoa; phylum Arthropoda; class Insecta; order Diptera; family Muscidae; genus Eudasyphora; species Eudasyphora cyanicolor. Next base: position 69,665,495 of record OZ005734.1, read on the forward strand.
TGCTGCAATTTCATCCGCCGTCAAATATGATTTCATCATATTTCATCAGTGTCCTTATTTTAGGCCCATCAAAAACTCCTTCTTCGATTATTTAAAAAGAAAGACTTTTAAATAAAGTTTTTAAATATGAGAGTGAATTGCCATCTTTCCTTAAGGCTTTTACAAAATTTTTAAAGAGCTCCAGCTTAATATGCTGTGGTGGCAAAATATCGGCCATCCCAGAGGTATAACATACCAACTACTTTTAAATCGCAACATATTTTCCAGTCATGTTCATATTTTATGTATTTTATCAATTTAGCCATTGTTTCGTATGATTCCTTAGTATTGACATCATGAACAATGGGAATCGACGGTTTCTGATTTCCGTTGTGTAAAAGTACTGCTTTCAAACTTGAATGTCCTTGCAAAAGCATCTGTTATACACAGTTGTATAAAATTGTTTGTAAGGTATATCCCGCATTCTACAATATGATTTGTTAACATCTGGGGCCAAAATATTGTACTGTTTCATCCCAGATGCAAGTAGTTCTGCCTTATCTTTGGTCAGTTCCAAATCTCTCACTAGATCAATGAGTTGAAACTGAGTTAAAAGCGACGACTTCTGACTCAAACTTGAATCGCTTAGAGTTGAGTACTCAGTTGAACTTGATGATGTTTCCGTTATAAGGCTGTTAGCTATACTTGGACACTTCCTACTCCAATCTATTAACTTAGACACAAATAGCAGTCCGTATCGTGAATGAATGGTTGTCTCCAAATCGTTGGCATTCCAAATTGCACGTGTAGTCTAAAATTGAAACGTTTTATTCCGCAAAACATTGTATGGCATTAATTTTAAAGTACTTACCGCATTCTTCCACTAGTCCATCGGGTAAGATTTACATGGCCCGAATTACACAAAATACTAGGTGTCCACGGTTCGTTCATATTTTTAACTCGTATACCAAAGTATTACACATTATTTCTTTTATTATTTTACTAAACGCACGTCGGTTTTTTTAAATACATATTTTCCGCAGATGTAGCAGAAATTGTCGGGATTTTGTCTTTGCCTTTTACTCATACTTCGAAATATAACTTTGTTATATTTTTCAAAAAATTCGACTTATTTCTTTAAGGCACTGAAATACACTAATTTATTAATAAGAAATTTCATTCATAAATTCCAGTTTTAAGGTTCATAAATTACAGTACCTGTAGCTGACATTTAGTTTGCTTCGAACATAGAAACCCAATATTTTCAAGACTGCCGCGTACTACTTTGTATTGCGTACATATAATTTTACTATCTGTATATAGGACTGGGATGTCCATGCCCCTAAATGGCGTAAATGAATGGAAACCTCATTAATAAAAAACACAAATATTGTTGAATGACCCCTATCTGAGCGGATCTCATCCAATACAGCTCTCACATTGCATATCATGTTTTAAACATCGTCCTCTCTATAATTTTATAATGTCTGACATAAATCCTCACAAACTAAAATACAAGTGCAATGTCTCTCTCACATATGGCGAATATAAGCAAAAACATCATTTAAAACGAAAAAATATGAAAAAGATTTTTTTGAATTTCCCTAACATTTACAAAATGGCTCATAACTTTCACATCTATCCATAGACAGTGTTTTCTTCGTTAGCATGCTGGCTTTTTAAAAATGTGATAAAATAATTTTTTCGATTTTTTTTCTATTTGTTATGGTTTTTATTTGTAAAAGGAAAAAGTGTTTTTTTAAAAAAAAAATAATTTTTTTCTCATATTTTTGACGGCTATTATTTAACCAAAGATTATACGTGTAAGCGAAATTTGCAGCATATGTAGCCCTCATATGTAATTCCCTTTAATTTGAGGCATAGCACGGCTCCATCAGGCTTATACTTGAAAAATTATGGTCCAAGTACTGAATGTACTTTCCATGAAAGCTGGAATTTAAAAAATAAATTTAAAAAAAATATTTACCATAAAATTTTTTTTTAATATTTTTTTCGTGTTTGTGACACCTAATTGCACCAGAAACTGTTATCCACATCCCTTGGACAAAAATTTTGTTGCATAGTGTAATCTGTGGATTTTCTTCGCACCAGAATCGACAGTCGGCCGAAACGTCACTTCAAAATCATTGGAAAACCCGTTATTACTAATAAATTAAATTAAAATTTTGAAATAATTTTTTTATTAAAGAAAACAGCCGTTATTTTTTTTTGTTTTTAGGAGGTCAAGCCACGCAAAACTATCATTTTTTTTCGTCTCAGAAAAATAAAAAAAATTGTACCACATGTTCCTATTGATGTTTCATACATCTTGTAATTGTTTTGTTAGCCTTTCAAAAAGCATTGCTAATAACTAAAACTTCAATTCCAGTTTCGAACATCATTTTGCCCATTATTATTGGCCACGATTGTATTTGATGTCACAGTGCCTTAGTGGACTGCGGAAGACAGCAACTGTTCGCAGAAGTCGTAGTAGAAGACCCTCTCCCGCCCACGACAATCGTCGTCGTCGTCATCGTAATCGTAATCAAATGTAATGTTGTTTTGTGACTATTTCCGTTTGTTTGTTCATTCGTCCTGTCGCCGGAGCTGTTGTTCCTTCATTCTGAAGCACATTGGGGTGTTGGCTGCTGCCGCTGATGATGCTGCTGCTATTTGCAGATTTTAGATTCTTGCCTTGCCCTGGCCTGCCCTGCGACACGACTCACTTCGTTTTTTATACGCCCGACATTTATGACCATTACAATACAATATCGAACCTTATGAGTACATTTTTATATTATTTTACGTTACGTTCCCATTTCATTCTGACCCTACTACTGCTGACTGACAATCTCAGGTCCGGGGACCCTTTCCGAGCACTTCACCCACCCCTCCATCAACAGTCAGGCAACATTAGTATGGCTTCAGCCATAGCCTTACCAAAACATCTTGGTCTAGTGAGAAATTCGGGGGGAAGGGGAAGGCCAAATCCTTGTGCATAGGCTAGTGAATAAGCCAAAGTGGGCGAATGGAATGGGAGTATGGCCGAGGATGCCTAAGGTTGCCAATGGTAACAACAGCAACAACAACAGCAGCGACAACAAAAGGAAAAAAGTTGTTTCAATAAAATGTATGCGAATGTTATGCGAATTGAGATTTTAGCATAAGAAACGCATTTAAATTTGTTACACTCACGTTTTATGTTCAGCTCAAATGCTGTCCCACAAACACAGAGAATACAAGAATGAAACAACCAAGACGATACACATGCAAACACACTAGCATATCCACACCCATAGTCACAGGATTTAGGACACTTCGAAGCAAAGAAAGAGACAGAGAAGAAATGCTCCACTCTGCTGCAGGACATTCACAACCATCATAAATTGTCGTACTTTTGTACGTACATTTCGTTTGTGTTTTTGCATTTTTTTGTATAATTTTTTCCTCCTGTCTTTTTTTTTGTGTGTTCTTTATTGTCTACATTATTTTGACTTTTTACCTCTGTGCTCTGGAGCAAAAGGCGCAAAAAATACAGGAAGGAGGAAAGGAGCAAAGACATAAAACAAAGAGACAGAAGAAGTCGTCCGTCGTAAGACAGCAGATATGATATAGAGACATTTCAGCTAGATTTTTAGATTGAAAATGAAGCATAAAGTAATGTGTTGGGAGTTGGGCAGTTAGGCCTCATCTCTGGCCTTGCAGTCAGCAATCTGGAATGTTGGCCGAAGTTGAGGGGTTGAAGTCAATTGTCGCAACACAGTGTTTCGTATCATTTGTAGGTAAAAGTTAAGTGGAAAGCATAAGTATTGTAAATTCCTACAGAGATTTCATTTTTAACACGTAAATGGAGTAGGTCATTAACAATGGCTGGTTGTGATTTTCTAGCCAAATACAAAATTACGTTTGAGTTCCATTTGGGAAATTTTTTTAAATGCGGTGAAAAGCGATATTTAGGCTGTTAAAGGCGTTGCCATTGACCATTTGTTTGTTACAGCAGCATGAAGTTGGTACCACTTCGAGTGCCGACCTCTGAATATCTAAATATATTAAATATATATATATTAAACAGCTGAAGCTGGAATTTTGTGCGAAATTCGAATTGTAGGCTCACAGAGGTACAAAAAGAAAAACCTAACGCCTACAACTAGAATAGTACAATTTGCTATGATGGTAGCCCATGAAAGTTAAACTCAGGAACGCAAACTACTAGACTGTAAAATCCCCTCCCTAGTTCTTATACAACCACATTCATCGACAATTTAAAATTAATTCCGATCTGGTTGCAACTTCTCTAGCCACAACATCAATCGGAATTAACTGGAGTATGACTTGTAGAGATTCTGTTGCTGTAGCCCTTAAAGCTCCGCTTACGCTTAGGCAATCAGTTCTGACAATCTTCAGTGGTAGTGGCTTGCTTATCAGATGCCGTCCACCACAATGACGTACTATTTTATTTATTATAGGTGAAGAACTCCAAGTAGAGTGATCAAAACCGGTTTAAAATAAACCGGCCCACCGGTTTTTTGCTTCCACCGTCTCCGGTTTTTCTCATAATCATGAATTTTGAACAACCGGTGCAACCGGTTTTTTTCGTTTGTTTCCACCGGTTTTCCGGTTTTTTTATTATCACTAAAATATTAAAAATTATTTACAACTTTATATACAAAATATCACAAATTAAGATAATAATATGAAAGATCTCCTTATATGGCCTAAAAAGACTCGGCAACTTTGCTAGAATCCGAAGCCATTCACCAATTTCTTTACAAATTACAAAAATTTAAAGAAAATAAATGATTCATACGCACAGAAGTTATGTGAAAAGTAAACGCATTCTCCCACTTCCAAACCGAAACAAAAACAAGTAAGAAAATTTCATTTGGGTAAACCGACTAGTGTATACTCTTATATATTTATATGTATACTCGTATATACCCACCTGCACTAAAGTGTGTATATAAAATATATATGTATTAAGATTTAATACCTCTACTAAATATTCTATTTAATATCCCGAAATATTAATATTTTCTTGACTGAACTACATAAGGGGAATTTCATGTCTTCTGTCGGGCTGAAAATTGCACCAAGTAGCCCTATCAGATAGTAGTTATGAGACACAATTCCAACGAAATCGGTTAAGGTCTTTCCGAGTTGGAGGGTGTCAAATATTGACATTTTTGTCAAACGGTTGTTTTTCCCATCTGAAATGCTAAAATGTTTGGTTGAACGTTAATTTTTTTTAGAGGTTTATATTTATTTTGATAGATCAACAGGTCCCATCCCATTAATAGGTCACAAAGCTTTTAAAGGAAATTATCTAAGCTTTCTTTTGAGAAAAAAATCAAAAATTAAAACATAGGTTTTTACCGAAATTTCAAAAAAGTTTAATTTTGCAAAATAGTAATGAAAATATATTTGCTAATTTTTTTAAAAGTTTGAAGAAAAGGCAATCGATAACACTTTTGGAAAATGTTTCTAAATACAATAGCTAATTAGTTATATGTATGAGATAAAAGGACCGTTTGACTCAAATGGCAATATTCATCACAATCCAACTCATAACTGCTATCCAACAGGACTAAATTTGGTGCAAGATTCCTGATCAGAAGACATCGCTTTTAAAAATTTAATATTAAAAAATCGCCTTTTTTGTTATTAAAAAGGAAAATGTTTTTCAAACGGCAATTTTCATACTGTTTTGTTATACAGAAAAAAACCAGTTCTACCGGTTTCCCCGGTTTTCTTCGAAGAAAAAAACCGTCCACCGGTTTTTTTATAACTTAAATAAACCATCCACCGGTTTTTTATTTATTCAAAAAAACTGGTTTTTTGATCACTCTAACCCAAGTCGACCTCTAAAGGCGACTTTTGGATGGAGGACTTTTGAAGACAATTCTTGTAAAGAGGAAGACCTTTATAGTCGATAGTTGTATGAGTAGCCTTTTATAAAAATAAGAGTGTGTGTATGATAAATTATAATAATTTCTCGTACTATGGATTGTAAGGTTTATCTTAATCGATATTAATTCCACTGTTCTACTAGGTATAACTCAGCGCGCTTCGCAGCCCCAATCCTTATTCTTTTATTTTGTTAATTTATATGAATACAGTACAAAGTAAATTTATATTTTCTAGCCCACCATACATAACAATTTCTTCCCATTATGGAATATTTAACCTTCGCCGTCATAATCCCTACCATTGTAGATATTTGAATTTTCTCTTGCAAATAACTGTGATAATTTTCATTGGATTTAGAAATTCTTCGGACTCAGTTACTAATTTTTTGAACTCTTTCTAAAAATAAAATAAAAGTATATTTTAAAGGATTTTATGGATTATTTTTTTCAATTTTAATTTTTTTTAAACGTCGTGTCCCTACTCGGGTTGATACAAAGAATCCTTCTTCGTTATTTCCTAATATTCTTTAAATTTTGTAAAAATTTTTGCAGGAGTTATTAAATAAACTACAGAAACAATAAATAATTATATCTTCATTTTATTTTATTAAAAAAAATTTCGAGAAAATATATATTTATCGATGTAAGGTATGCTTCGATCCGTGAGACCTAATATTCGACATGCAGAGACATTTACCAAAACTTTGAATAAATTCCCTTCGTCGCGACCTTTTTTATTTATAAAGGGTCCGCCTTGTAACGTTTTTTTTTCAACTAGTGCTTATTTCGTGAATGGTAACAATTAGCTCATGTCTGATTTGACAGATAATTAGTTTTATCCTTCCGCTGAACGAATATGGTTGTGTATACGCTTGAAGAACGCTAGGAAATCTTGCGACATTACTTTGAAAATTTTGATTTTAAATTTTTTGGCATTTTTGATTTTCATTTGATTTTGTTCATTTTGATCTTGGCGGGTATGTAAACAAGCAAAATTGTCGCATTTGGGGCACAGAAAACCCGCACGCATACATTGAAAAGCCGATTTTGGTCCAGAGGCATAATTGGGCCATTTTTCTTCGAAAATGAGCAAGGAGTGGCCGTTACAGTCAATGGCGATCGTTATCGGGCCATGCTGGACGAATTTTTGTTCACAAAAATTGAAGAGGAGGATATTGGCAACATTTGGTTTCAACAGGACGCCGCTACGTGCTACACAGCCGAAGCTACACTCGATGTTTTGCGCCCTGTTTTTGAAGATCGCATTATCAGCCGCAGAGCTGATGTCGTTTGGCCACCTCGGAGCTGCGATTTGACACCGTTGGACTATTATTTGTGGGGTACCGTCAAAGATAAGTGTTACGTCGACAAGCTAGAGACAATTGACGCTTTAAAGGACAATATTCGTGAAGCCATTGGTGAAATACAGCTGCACACAATCGATAATGTGCTTAAAATGGCGGGTTTTCTGCGCCCCAAATGCGACAATTTTGCTTGTTTACATACCCGCCAAGATCAAAATGAGCTTCATCTGAAAAGATGATTTTTTGGCAAATTCGCAATATTTCCCAGCGTTGTTAAAGCGTATACACAACCATATTCGTTCAGCGGAAGGAAAAAACTAATTATCTGTCAAATCAGACATGAGCTAAGTGTTACCATTCACGAAATAAGCACTAGTTTAACCCTTTATGCCCCACTATATCACACTTAATGTCTCATTTTGCCGCACTATACGATATTTTTATTATTTTTTACCCACAGTGCAATATTTAATCATTTTTGTTCCGCTGTCTCCCTTAAAGTACGAATTTAAAGTTAATGTTCTAAGAGGTGATCTCGCATACTGGCATTCTGACGCACTGTGCAATATATAACCATTGCACAATATTTAATCCCTTTTTGATCCGCTGCACCATATTTAACACCTTTCCCCCCCCCCTGTACCATAGTTAACAGATTTTTCCCCACTATCAGAATTTCTAAAAATTGCTTCTTATCTATAGATTACAAGGGCTACGCTCTCATATGGCTAGTATATTTATCCCTTTATGTCCAACTGTGCACATCAAATATCTGAAAATAGGTTCCTATCCATATCCAATGGTTGACACTCCCGTCAAATTTCGCTATTCTAACTCTAGCCGTAACAGGCTATTTAACAAGGCCAAATCTACTGGGTCACTATTGATTGGGATGCCTATAAAGAATCTCAAATTTTTAAGAAGGAACTTAGGAAAGCGTAAAGACGATCTTGATACACCTTCTGTGGAGAAGTGGAAAAGGTATCAGACGCCGCAAGGCTGAGTTAGATTCTATCCACAACACCCTGTACATCTACAGGATGAACAAAATCAGTCACAAAATTACCTGTCTGGACACACATTTTCCGGGGAACTCCCTGACAGATATCGAGTGGCCGAAAACGATAAATCCAGACTAAGCTGGACAATTAACAGCTTTAACCCTTTCAAATTACCTGAACCATGGTGGCACTTCGGCAATAGAAATGCAGAAAATGATAAAGTACATCATGTCCTAACTGGAGAAGATGTAAATATGAGGGTTGTATAAGGCTCTCGTATTTCCACAATCGATGGAGGGACAACAGATTGGAATTCATACCCAAAGCGGGGAAGATATCACACACTAGGCCTAAGACTTCAGACCAATTGGTTTGTTAGTTATCCTCGTTTCGTCCCTACATTTCAAAAAATTCACTATGGCGGCCTTTTTTGATATTGAAGGGGCTTTTAACGACATTCATTCAGATGCGATAATTGCGAAGCTGTCGCTTTTAGATTGTACTATGTCTTGATTAGACTACTTCAGCGTTTAGATTGTAAACATAGAGACTTCAGAGAGATCGTTATCGGGCCATGCTGGACGAATTTTTGTTCACAAAAATTGAAGAGGAGGATATTGGCAACATTTGGTTTCAACAGGACGCCGCTACGTGCTACACAGCCGAAGCTACACTCGATGTTTTGCGCCCTGTTTTTGAAGATCGCATTATCAGCTGCAGAGCTGATGTCGTTTGGCCACCTCGGAGCTGCGATTTGACACCGTTGGACTATTATTTGTGGGGTACCGTCAAAGATAAGTGTTACGTCGACAAGCCAGAGACAATTGACGCTTTAAATCTACCCAAAACGAGTCACTGTTTGGTGCGGATTTTGGTCCAGAGGCATAATTGGGCCATTTTTCTTCGAAAATGAGCAAGGAGTGGCCGTTACAGTCAATGGCGATCGTTATCGGGCCATGCTGGACGAATTTTTGTTCACAAAAATTGAAGAGGAGGATATTGGCAACATTTGGTTTCAACAGGACGCCGCTACGTGCTACACAGCCGAAGCTACACTCGATGTTTTGCGCCCTGTTTTTGAAGATCGCATTATCAGCCGCAGAGCTGATGTCGTTTGGCCACCTCGGAGCTGCGATTTGACACCGTTGGACTATTATTTGTGGGGTACCGTCAAAGATAAGTGTTACGTCGACAAGCCAGAGACAATTGACGCTTTAAAGGACAATATTCGTGAAGCCATTGGTGAAATACCGCTACACACAATCGATAATGTGCTTAAAATGGCGGGTTTTCTGCGCCCCAAATGCGACAATTTTGCTTGTTTACATACCCGCCAAGATCAAAATGAGCTTCATCTGAAAAGATGATTTTTTGGCAAATTCGCAATATTTCCCAGCGTTGTTAAAGCGTATACACAACCATATTCGTTCAGCGGAAAGAAAAAACTAATTATCTGTCAAATCAGACATGAGCTAAGTGTTACCATTCACGAAATAAGCACTAGTTTAACCCTTTATGCCCCACTATATCACACTTAATGTCTCATTTTGCCGGACTATACGATATTTTTATTATTTTTTACCCACAGTGCAATATTTAATCATTTTTGTTCCGCTGTCTCCCTTAAAGTACGAATTTAAAGTTAATGTTCTAAGAGGTGATCTCGCATACTGGCATTCTGACGCACTGTGCAATATATAACCATTGCACAATATTTAATCCCTTTTAGATCCGCTGCACCATATTTAACACCTTTTCCCCCCCTGTACCATAGTTAACAGATTTTTCCCCACTATCAGAATTTCTAAAAATTGCTTCTTATCTATAGATTACAAGGGCTACGCTGTCATATGGCTAGTATATTTATCCCTTTATGTCCAACTGTGCTCATCAAATATCTGAAAATAGGTTCCTATCCATATCCAATGGTTGACACTCCCGTCAAATTTCGCTATTCTAACTCTAGCCGTAACAGGCTATTTAACAAGGCCAAATCTACTGGGTCACTATTGATTGGGATGCCTATAAAGAATCTCAAATTTTTAAGAAGGAACTTAGGAAAGCGTAAAGACGATCTTGATACACCTTCTGTGGAGAAGTGGAAAAGGTATCAGACGCCGCAAGGCTGAGTTAGATTCTATCCACAACACCCTGTACATCTACAGGATGAACAAAATCAGTCACAAAATTACCTGTCTGGACACACATTTTCCGGGGAACTCCCTGACAGATATCGAGTGGCCGAAAACGATAAATCCAGACTAAGCTGGACAATTAACAGCTTTAACCCTTTCAAATTACCTGAACCATGGTGGCACTTCGGCAATAGAAATGCAGAAAATGATAAAGTACATCATGTCCTAACTGGAGAAGATGTAAATATGAGGGTTGTATAAGGCTCTCGTATTTCCACAATCGATGGAGGGACAACAGATTGGAATTCATACCCAAAGCGGGGAAGATATCACACACTAGGCCTAAGACTTCAGACCAATTGGTTTGTTAGTTATCCTCGTTTCGTCCCTACATTTCAAAAAATTCACTATGGCGGCCTTTTTTGATATTGAAGGGGCTTTTAACGACATTCATTCAGATGCGATAATTGCGAAGCTGTCGCTTTTAGATTGTACTATGTCTTGATTAGACTACTTCAGCGTTTAGATTGTAAACATAGAGACTTCAGAGATATTTGAACATAGAGACTTCAGAGGGAGGTGTACTGTCTAAAATATCGGTGTCTTTGGAATATAGCGGTGGATGGAATCCAGTTAGAGCAGGAACGTTGTGGCTGCAATGTCCTGGCATATACGGATGGCTCTGAAAATATTGGCTAGATGGGGCAGAAGCAATGTTTTGAGCGCTTAACAAAACAATACAGAATGGTTCTCTTTACTAGGAAGTATAAGGCTTATCTAGTCTTTTCGAAAAGGGTAAAATTTCTGAGGTCGTTTTTTTTGTTTTCTGTAAAACAGCAAAACAAACCTTCTTTGGAAAAGAAGAATAAGAAATGTGTGATATGTATTAAGTGTGGTCATTGGTTGCTGGACGACATCGTTTCGGAAGCTACCAAGCAACCTCATCGGCACCTTGGACAAAACTCTGTCAATAATTGGCACAATATGAGAGCAGCTCAATATGCAATAATTGAGAAGTGCTTTCAAGTCTCATATCTCCAAAACATTTCAGACAGTATTTCACAACCTTAAAAACAGCGATCTCGAACTTTATTGTCACAAACAAAACTATGAAAAGTCATAACAAATCGAATAACAAACACAAAAAACAATGATGAATTTTTCCTCCAGACTTAATATACTGGAATTGTAAGGAAAGTCAACGTCGCATTATATTCCTGCAGTAAAGCTGTAGGGTGGCGTTTAGGCCTTCTCCTAGAATCGTCCCAGTAGTATTAGTAGTTCGCCCAAAACTGTTGTACGGCATTGTGGTTTGGTGGACGGCAACTAATAAATTATCCATTACAAACCAATTATCAAAGGTTCATGGAACCGCCTGCCTATGCATAAACGGAGCGTTGAGGACTATAGCGACTGTGTCGCTAAAAAACGTACTTAATCTACTGCCCACTGATATTGTGGCGAGAGAAGTTGTCACCAGAGCAGCATTCCGATTGAATCTCTTAACGAGATCTGGGTATTCGAGGGTACCTGGCTCACCTCATATGGGTACCTGGCCATAGGGATATCCTGGGGAAGTGCACAAATGAACTTGCTAGGAAAGGGATGGCTATGCAAATTCCCGAAGAATTTGCATATATTGCGCCATTGTTTACCTGTAAGCTTTAACTTAGGGAAGAGACAGACAAATGAAAGAAGGACAGAAATCTTGACCTGTAGAGTAGCTAGACAAATCTGGCCAAAATACGACCTAAGAAGGCGCTAGCGAGGAAAATACTGCCTACATTAGTGCCAGTTCTTATAAGATATTGCCTGATCGGGGAAGACACCCGGAGGTTGGAATTAAATCCCATGACTTCTACGGAAGCTGTGGGGCAATTGGAGTGGTAGCTCCAGCTGCCACCCTAACCTAACACACCTGGTTTGACTTCTTGGTATCAGCTGAACATTCCCACCTATAGGGGTGGAATTTGACATTTTGCTAATAATTTTATTAATACGAAGATATGATTAGGTTAGTTAGGTTTAGAGTGAAAGTTGGCATATCATGCTCACTCCTTGCCAATATTATTGCTTCAAAAATCCCTACAATTGGCGGATGTAAACTTCTGCTAACTTTGCTTACTTCCCAAAAAATGTGAATGTGCACCTAGGATACATTGACGTTTTCTAGAAGACGCTAAAGATGTCCTATTAATTTTCCTCCTCTTTGTCACCACAGCTCATGCAAAATATTTATCAAAATGTATCAACTCCCTGCTTGCCGTCAAATAATTGATACGTCATAGCAGACTCGATATGTGAGACATCCTGTCTCTAAAACGACAGGGTTACACCAGTTTCCTGGCCATTGTGATGGCTCCCTCAAAGTACTTACGAGATTGCTGTAGAATGTTAATCTATATTTTCAGATGCAGCAAATGTAGTTTAGTGCATTACAGGTTAACTTTTCGAGTGTCGTACAACAGATAATAACACCATACAAACTTATACAGACGGCGTTGTCCTTAAAACTTCGTAGAAACATACTCAGCCTCCTAAGTACTATACTCGTTACACCTAAAGATATAAATCATACAGCCGTAGTTTGTATTTCGGTTTTTGTTGGATATATTATAAAAAATCCATTTCTGTTACCCAATTCGCAGTAATCTAGAAATACCACTTTGTGATGTTCCTGAATGTATATGGGAACTTCCCCTTAATCGAGTAAAGTTGGACTCTTTAGTTCTTTTATGTGATCGCTCATTTTAGTTCAGTTCAATTAAGGGTTCATTTAGTTCACCAGCTCTTCAGTTCACCAGCTCACTTTGGTTCAACAGCTATATAGTTTTCCAGTTATTTAGTTCACCACCTCTTTAGTTCACCAGCTCACTTTAGTTGAACAGTTATTTAGTTTTCCAGCCCTTTAGTTCACCAGTTCTTTAGTTCACCAGCTCTGTAGCTCACCACGTCACTTTAGTTCAACGCCTATTCAGTTCAAGAGCTATTTAGTTAACCAGCTCTTTAGTTCAACAGCTAATTTCGTTCAGTTCCGCTATTAAAGGAACTGATTGGAACAGAAATGGAATGAGTTGAATATACAATCGTAGTTAGAATCCTACATTCATGATAAAAATGGAAACAAAACCTAACAGCTGAGAAGAGAGAACGAAATGAGAAGAGGGAACGAAATGACTTTGTTGAAGAAAAAAGACACTGTCAGTTAAAATATCTTTGTATATTCGGGACAGCCTGTCTTTCTGACTTTGAGCGGAAAACATGAACCTAAGCTGTCTCAACTAAATAAAATCTCCTGATCTCAACTAATGTGATCGGGAGAGATATAACCGTCTTAAACCATCCAGTCACTTATTTTTCTCATGTCTTGCATTTTATCCTAGCATTTATATGAATGCGGAGTACCGTGCGCCGCTTACAATCAAAGCAACGCTCCCACAAGAATATAACTCCAACGGCTGAGTCTGAGCAGAAGCACCCGTATAATCATTCATTTCTTTCGATGATTATTTGCATTTTTAGTGTAATGAAATGAATTCACTTTATTTCTCTTTCACATCATTCCCTTTGGAAAGTTTTTTGTCTCCGGTTTTTTTTGGGAGTCCATTTTTTTGCTGGTGGCTGTTGTTGTTATGGAATCATTGAAAGGACATCGACAAATTCAATATGCAATACACAGGACGACAACATTTCGCAGTAAAAGAGGGGTGACGATGAAGACAAATTGAGAGGATGACTGGATTAAAATTGCTTGCAAATCAAATATCAAAGGAATAAGACAGTAATTTGATTTGGATTTGCTCTTCTTGAAATACAATATAGATGCGCATAATAAAGAGGAGTTTTTAAAGCTATCCGATGGACTTATTAATAATTGCAAACGATACGAATTATAAGGTTAGCAAATTCGACAAAAAGAACATGGTTTGGGCTTAGTCGGTTGGAGACAGATAAAAATCAGATTTAAGCACTAGAAAATGTTAAGCATAATTTTTTAAATAACCATTTACCGCTGGTTGACAGTTAGTTGAAATATAATCTGTGCATAACCGACAGCAACGAATCAACGTTCGTTACTGCAAATAGGTACGAGATGCTGACATCACCCTAGTCTCAAAAAAGTAGGCAAAGAATAAGTGACTGAACAGTCTTAGGTGATCATAGCTGTTTTGATCAAATAATTGTAGAAAGAGCTCAGGTTCCCGTTTTCTGCCAAACGTCAAAAAGGTAGACAGACCGAAATATATAAATACGGATTGTGAAAGCAATCGGGGACATCGAGGAAACTGTGGAAAACTGAGGAAACATTGTGCCCTAAAATCAAATCCAACAGCAAACTGTGGCAATCTTAGACCTCCTCAAAAGTACATAGTTAATCTCAGGACGACTGTGTAAAGCTATTTAACAAATCAAAGTTTACAAGAGCACCACAGAACTAGAGAAATTATGAAGCAGGAATCAAAAAAGATAAGGGTGAAGTGAGGAAGGCTCAGAATAAATAGTTGTTTGAATTCTGCAGTTATGCGGGAGAAACATTCGTAGCCTTGAAGGTACGCGGAATTTATACTGAATCTCTGTCCCACCTCATCAAGTCCGAGGGACAAATGTCATACGGATTCTACGAAATACGGCTAAAGGTGTACATGAGCGATAAGGGAGGATGATTCGAACAGTACTCTACCAGACAACACTGATGCAGTATCTGAAGATGAAAGCATCTTGCGGAAAATAGCATATCCTCCTTTTCCGATGCTTTTGGAAGCATGGAAAAGCCTCTAATCGCAGGTTCGGAAGAATCCTGTGAAGATGATTTATCACGACTCCGATAATGAGGCAGATATAACGGTGGTGACGAACTCTGACAATGGTCTGGTTCCTGCAGATAAACCTCCACCACTCTAAGGCTGCATCAGCTGCCTTAAAAAACCTCCTGATGCGAGAAGGGGCTATAGTTCGTGAGCTTACAAAGCCACGGTTTAGACTGCTTCGAGGGACATGTAATGGAAGACGTTGAGCCTGTATACCTGTCAAAAACAACCTTAATATTTCTCTTCTTCCTTGTTTTACAAACGAAGACATAGTAGTAGCCAGCCTTGAATAAGAAAACTTCCATATTTGGTTGGCTTCCGTTTGTATTGTACATGACAGTAAGAAGCCATCCTGTAATTCAAAATCATGGGAAACAAAAAAACAAAGGCCTAAATGTGTGTAGTGATGTCAATGCACTTCATAATAAGTGGGGAAGAACTTATCGAGTAACCTTGTGATTTGAAATAGAAGCATGAACCTACCTTCATAACTAGAAACACCCAAGAGAAGCTCACCCTTGTCTCTGACAATTTAAGCAAAATGATTTCTGATAGGAATGTTTGACGCGTTCATAGCTTTTCCGACCATAGATATATTAACTTTTGAAGCCTCATAGCTCCCCTTCCCTTACAATATTACGAAGGTATAGTGAGGGAAATATATGTAAATAGAGACACATTCAACAGGTCTCCTCCAAAAAGACCTGAAATGAAGATGCAAATAGAAATCATAGAATAAACGGTGGAAAGAGTCACTGCAGAACACCTTCTGTGACCGTGACCTGATCTCTCTCTCTCTCTCTATAAGGCGACATGTCACTCTAAAGCTGCCTTAACCCAACCTAACATATCCGTAGCCTCTAGACAAAGGAAAGTCCTAGCCTCGTCATCATACACGTTAGTGTACAACAAAAGATCTGAGGATAAATGGACCAGAAATTGTTCCATATTTTCCTAGAAATTCCATGACAACAGAATTTTTTTTTGATGAATACGAGCCACCAGACATTGCCAGATAAATTATAACCGAATCCAGAATATTATGAGCAATAAAAAGCCTAAAGTTTCGCCGACAGAATAACATGCGGTAGTTTATAGGTTCATTCCATTCATTCATTGCTGAAAGAGGTATACTCTTGTATGGTATAATTAACCGTCATATAAACCAACAAAGTGAAAGAAGACTAACATGGTATTTATGTATACCTAAATCAGAAAAGTTTTAACATGTTTTAGACTGGTCAATTAATGTATTATCTTTTCTACTGAAAGCTTTGCAGAGATTGATCGGCAGTTATCTGAGAATGAATAAAATCTTCTGTCTGCCCTACAACATATATATCACAAGGGTAAGTCCACTAAGACCGCCTGGCATATTTTAGAGTAGCTTCATTTAGAGTTCACCTTGACATAGATAGTGCCTTCAGTGATATTAAACCAATCACAATAATAACGGCTGAGAATAATATGTAAATGAAAACATTAGGATGCTCGATGAAAACCTTAATACGAATAGGTGTATTTCGGCTACACTATGGTCAGTACACCTTAAGAGATGTATATGTAGTGGAGATGTCCTCCCACCACTACTATGGAACCTCGACTACTTGGAACAGGATGGATGTAGCATATGCAGACAATGTGGCAGTAGCTGTTAGGGAGAAGTTCGCAAGTTCAATCAGGGACATCATACCGAGGGCCCTCCACATTACTGCAAAATGAATTAAATCAAAAGAAACCCGACCTGGTTATCATCAACAGGAAGTATGGGCATGCTTCTGGCAACATGCGAGCTCTTCATGAGAGATAGTGCCTCCTGGACAACAAACGGTAGGTGGTAGCTACTACATTCTGAACTGAATATATTCCAAGGTGATGTGGTCCTACTAAAACTCGAAACTAATGTCCTGTTCTCGTTATCAAGACAGCACATCTCAATTACCGTTAGCATCCCCAACTCTTCGAATTTTTAAGCAAACCATTGGATGTTTCGAAACAGCTCTGCACCATTCCATATTGGTCCTCTTTCTGGGAACTCCTGCTCAAGGGTTTAACATTTAGTGAAATATTGAATATCTTATAAATGATAAAATATTTGCCAATGAGGCAAACATACATGCCATGTGAGATGTCCGATTCCGAAAACGACGGTAGGGATATGCTGGAACCATCTTTGTGCGTTTGGGTGCAGTTTCTGACTAGTGACCACCTACCATTTGTTGTCATAAGGGTAATATCTTTAAATAAGAGCTTGTAGGTCATTTTAAGAGGCCTAGTAATCCATGTGGTGCGGCACCTAAATTATTAATATCATTAATGGATCTGTAACAGTCGATAGCAGCTTATTATGAATTATGAAAAGGAAATTGTTGCAGCATGGATATCAGAGAAAGCATTTCAGTACCAACAAGTATGCTACTTTATATCTCCTTTAAAAAACATTAGTTATATTTTGTTGGGATTCAAACCAAGGCCATTATCGGAATCCAATCTTGCGCTGGTATGAAGGACCTCTTCTACAATGACTTGGGAACTTCTCACCAACCCTTATTGCAACGTCATCTTCATTGCCAATAACTTTAACACTCACATTCTCAAGACAAAGCGGAATACTGTTCTTATACCGGGGAGCGGCCAAGGCGACAGTAACTATTGCGGCTGGCCCAATTTTATCCAAAAAGGTTACCATTGTATATTCCTCAGAATATAGATACGAGTATTCCAATACAGCTCACTAGATCATGCAGGGTAGCTTCTCCTGTGTTTGCCTTTGTTGTGTGCAAGTTGTTCATTTGGAAAGTATCCGGTGATAAATTTTAGTCCTAAGGAAACTTTTGATTAATCTCACCAAGGTTTAAGGGGAAATGACAATAGACTAATTGGCCGGAAATACTTGTGTACTGTACAAGACGCATTTCTCACCTTAGGAATGAAATCAACGTCGTTGTCCACCAAAAGTTCATCCTCACAGGACTCATCTCCACAGGATTAGTTAGAACCTATGGTGAAGAGCTTCTCATGGCCACCTATATGTGAGGCCCCTGATCTTTTATGGCAACTTTGAATCAAATACTACAATGTTGGTCATAAATAATAGTGTTTTCTTTTCTAATAAAATTATCAACACCCATGAGTAACTTTTAAATAATTTCACCTACACCTAATACTGCTGAATTTTTTATAGTCGGAATCGAATACAAAATGTATTAAGGTAGCCACACCGCAACCTTAATAAAGCATATGTCCAAAATTCATTATAACAAGTAAGAAATTTTCAGTCGGGTAAACCGACTAAGGTATACCCTCACTTTGTGAGTAATGTAATATTGAATATTACTCGAATTATTCTGTCAATTTGTGTGGGAGGTACCAGAAGGGGTTTATCAAATACACCTTTTTTTGCTGAACATTATATACTTTAAATTCATTGCACTGTGCCGACTTATAAGCATTTATGTGCACTGGTATAAACGTTATGAGACATTAAATTGTGGTATGATTTGGGCATTTTGTGTGGGAGGTACAAAGAGGGGCGTGGCAATAACGCCCATTTCTCATGTTATAAGCTGTTAACTTTTGGTGCAAAAAGGTACCTTTGTGTGGGAGGTACCAAAAGGGGCGTGACAACAACACCCATTTTTCCCTGGACTGTAGGCAATATAAAAGCATAATACTGTACAAAATTTCAAGTATTTTTATACACTGTTATTCATGTTATAAGCTGTTAACTTTTGGTGCAAAATGGTGCATTTGTGTGGGAGGTACCAAAAGGGACGTGGCGACTTCGCCCATTTTTCTCGAGTTGATAACGACTAATAAGCTAATACTATGTGTGGAATTTCAAAAGATTCGAATAAGTAGTATAGCAGTTACTAAAGAATCAATATTTCACAACATTTTAACCCTTTGCGGGGGAGGTACTAGAAGTAGTGGACCAATATGGCCCATCTTCGAACTTAGCCGGAGATAGAAAAAAATATTACCACATACCAAATTTGAGGTCAATCGGTTACTCCTTTCGAGAGTTATCGTGCGCACCAGCCAGCAGACAGACAGACACACAGACAGACAGACGGACGGACATTGCTCATTCGACTTAAAATGACCCAAAACTGATTTCCTCCGAACATACTTGGGGTCTTAGGACACTCCTTCGACGTGTTACACTTTTTTCCGTAGCAAATGATATATACCCTCGTCACACTAAAGTGAGGGTATAAAAACCAGTAAGGGAAGGCAGAATGTCGGACGGGGTCGACTATATAATACCCTACACCTCCCTAACAATGCGATAAGGGTTATTGCGATAATAATTTGGAATAATTGATAAATTTGTAGGAACACATTATCGAATTCTGAACCGATAATCGCTAAATTAATCAATATTCGTTCCTAAATTGAGAAACATGTTTCTGAAAAATTTTAATGATCGGAAGTAAAGTATAAATTCTATAGCGCTTTGATACCAAATCAGGAGGAACATATCTATGGAGGTTATATATAAATCTGAACCGATTTCCCTGAGAACTCATTCATTTAAAAAACAATGTTTCTGTCGAAATTCGTACTGAGCGGATATAAAATACAGTCTCTACATCGCTTACATGTCAAATCGGGGGTAACATATATATGGGGGATATATCTAAATCTGAACCAATTTCTTCCAAATTTAAAAGTTTTCATTCATATAATAGGAATCCTCTTTCTGCCGAATTTCATACTGATGGGATATAAAATAAAGTTTTTACAGCGCTTACATATCAAATCGGGCCTAACATATATATGGGGGATATATCTAAATCTGAACCCATTTTAACCAAATTCAGGTATGTGTAAAGTTTCGTCGAGATCGGACCATAATAGCGACCTGTACTTTGATTACAAGAATACATGCACAGACAGACGGACAGACAGACAGAAGAAATGACGGAATGACGGACAGACGGAGCTAAATCAACTAAGAAAGTTATTCTGAGTCAATCGGTATAATAAACGTTGGGTCTATTTCTGCTCCTTTTGGATGTTGCAAACATATGCACAAAGTTATAATACCCTGTACCACAGTGTTGTGTAGGGTATACAAACAAAACGGTTGCGCAGAAAAAACATCTGTTATCTGGGGGCGGTGTTCTCCCGTTTGATTAAATACAGGGCAGAAATTAGCGTTTTTGCACCATGCGAGACTTTTTACAAAAGATAATTAAACTCTTTCGTAGTACAAAATTTTTTTTACAAAAGAAAACAAAAAGACAAAGCGAAAGATAGAACAACTTAATAATTTTTGGCACAAAATAAAACATTACACTATAATTGTAAAGAAAGAAAAATAACAAAATTATAGAGAACAAAGTCCGAAGCTGGTAGCCACAGTTTCCAGAAAATCTTGCGAAGCCCGGTAGTTTAAGTTTTGTGAAAATAGTAATCAGAATCTACAAAATGTATCTACAAAATGTATAGCAATGCTAGTTTTCAGACTGATCTATCAGAATTTGGTAGGCACAATTTGGACAGTGGTTCAGCATTCAGTACAAATATTTGAGCCCCTTCCGCCTCATTCAACCGACAGAGTACAGTGCAATCTCTATATCACACATCTGGTCCCTGCGGATATTGATGTCTTCCTCTTCTCTCTTGATTACCAACATTACCAAGTAAGTTTGTCAAGTATCCTTTTCTTCAGCGATACCCCGTTCCCACTTTTGATATCTTCTCTGCTTGTTGGACAAAGCAGCAGGGTCGGCTTTTTCAAGCCTCTCACGGATCCTTTGAGCTCCACCATGGGAAATTAAAGTACCAAGACTTAATTTCAGGCCCAGCTTAAGATCCTCGTTTATTAGCTGTGGTCATTGCTTTCATTATAGTTATATCGTTACAAATTTTCGTACCAAGTATATGTTTTGTTTATGTATTTATTTTGTTTCAACACTGTTTTTGATTCATAAAATTCGTTCATATGATAAGTACCCTTAACAAATAAATAAATGGAAAAGAAAGTGCTGTGTTGAATACAAATTACAAGCTTAGTGGACAATAAAAAAATATATCTCAAAAGACCATTGTAATTTTTTCATATTTTGTTGCTAAAAGTATGTATTTACATATATGTATATAAATATCAGCTGGAGCCGACTACAGCTACGGTTTTTATGAATATTTTTCAGAGCCCACACCATTAAAAATACGTGACATCAACAAATATACCTTCATATTTTATCCAATTATGGCAACAATTAAAAAATGTTTTTTCAGGATATAGGGAAGGTGGAAGTATCCTTTGGGATAATGTCCTGAAATTTTTCACAAAATACAACTATACATCAGAAAGTACTTACTTTCATATTTTGTCCAATTCTGGCAACAATTTCCAAAATATATGAAATTTTTTTGTTCCAGGATATACGGGCGTTGGACGTATCCTTTGAGATAAGTTTCTGAGTTTCTACAAAACTATTTGCAATACATAGGACACAAATCGTGCCAAATTTGGTTCAAATCGGGCAATAATTTAAAAAATTATGCAATATTTTCGTTTCAAGATGAAAGGGAGGTATGCATGTCCTTGAAAAAATTTTCACAAAACTTTGTATATTTTCTATCTTACTCATAAAAATGAGTTGTACCAATTTTCATTCGCATACAACAAATGCCTCTATTTTTGGCCAACGTTTAACTGTAACAATTTTCTTGAGTTATTTGTCAATTCACCCGCACCGTGATCGGCATACTGCCAAAATAAAATTACAAAATTACTTAAATTAAATAAAAAATAACATTGTGTTTTACTATTCTTTTTTTAACTCCCGCCACTATGGGCGGGGTTAAACACAATCTATGGTAACCCCTGATGATGAATTGACAAATTCGATAAGTAAGGTTCGCACAACACGTCTGAGGTCTTGCTCTAAGATTTTCCTCTACGTAAGGTCTAAGGGAGAGCTCAGAGATCAGAGTCGAACTCTGAGGTCTTCCTCTACATTAGAGTTGACTTCAGAGGACTTCCTCTATATAAGCTTCGACCTGAGGTCTTCATCTATATTGGAGTCGACCGCTAAGGTCTTCCTCAATATTATATTCGACACTGAAATTTTCCTCTGTATTAGAGACGACTCTGATTATTTCCTCTACACTGAAAAAAAATTTGACATGAAATTAAAAACAAGTTTGCCCTTAAATCATAGATTTAATTTGTCTTTGTTTGAATAACTAATTTCTTTAAATTTGAGAAAATTTACTTGATTTCAAAGAAATTTTTATTCGTTTAAAGTAAAATTCTTTACTTCTATGATAAGATGTCCATAAAACTATGTCATGTTGACTTTAACGTTACGTCATAAAATTAAAGAAATAATAATTGATTGTAGTATTACTGCCATTAACTCAAGTATAAATTTTAATAGTTTGTAAGATTTTTTAATAGTTTGTAAGATTTTTCGCTTAAAATTGTAGAAATTCTCATGTCATGCTTTTAAAGACAATATACCCTTAATTTTCAGTCCAGTTTTTTGGTATTTTTGAATTAACGATTAGTTATCTTTTAAATTAAGAGATCGTTTTTATCTGCAGGAGGACAATTTAGACTCTCAAATCTCGCAAATTGAGAATAATAGTGAGAGTTACAATGAAGTTTGTTTGAAATTTTTTGGAATCAGTTTTGCAAAATATTTAATTATCCATTAGAATAAATTCTCATATTCCCTCTAATATAAAGAAAACTAGACTAAACACAATGGCTACTGAATAAACTGTTTATCGAATTCAAATGTTTTAGAAAATAATAATTTAATATAGAAAATAATAAAAATGATATATAGCCTCGTCACACTAAAGTGAGGGTATCATGTTTAATGTTTAAACAAAAAAAATAAAAAAAATTTACGAAACTTATTTTACACTTGTGGAAAGTACATAATGTGTTTGGTTTAATTAAAGAATGTACTCAACCTAGTCATTTTATGTATTTAATGTAAGCACTAGCCGTAATAGATTTAAAAATGTGAAGTCTTTCATCGAAGTATACGGCGTAATTCTTTCAAAGATGTTTGATGTCCAGATTTAAAGATGATTAATGACTTTAATTGTCGTACAAGATGTACTTATTTTAAAAGTCTTTGTCTTTGGAGCCAAATCAAAGAAAAAATCTTAAAAGTTAAGAAAATTTCAATGATTTTCAGTACACTTTTCTTTCAGTGTATATTATGACGAACGCTGAAGTCTTTCTCTATATTAGAGTCCACCGCTAATGTCTTCTCCTCTATATTAGAGTCGACCTCGGAGATCATCCTACATATTAGTGTTGACCTCGGAAATCTCCTTCCATATTACAGTCGAAAGCCTCTATTTTAGGGTCGATCTCTAAAGTCTTTTAGGGTCGATCTCTAAAGTCCTCTACATAAGAGTCGACTTCTGAGGACTTCCTCTATATAAGCATCGACTTCTGAGGTCGTCATCTGTATTGGAGTCGACCGCTAAGGTCTTCCTCTATATTATATTCGACCCTTATATTTTCCTCTGTACTAGAGTCGACGGCTAAGGTCTTCCTCTTTATTAGAGTCCACCGCTACTGTATTAATTATACCCTACACCACACTATGGTACAGGGTATATTAAGTTTGTTTCACGGCAGATGTTTGTAACACCTGAAAAGAACACAGCTAGACCCACCTTAAAGTATACCGATCGACTCAGAATCACAAGCTGAGTCGATTTAACGATGTTCGTCCGTCTGTCCATGTAAAGTTGTTCGTAGACTACAGGTCGCAATTTCACTCCGATCGTTCTGAAATTTTGCAGTTTAGAGTATTTCGCGGCGGTTAAGATTAAGAATTTGGTTGAAATCGGTTCAGATTTAGATATAGCTCCCATATATATCTTTCGTCCGATTTGGCCCTTTAGTCCTATAGAAGCTGTATTTTACATCCAATCGTTTTGAAATTTAGAATGGTAGAGGTTCTTGATCCATGAACCAACACTACCGAATTTGAAAAAAATCGGTTAAGATTTAGCTATAGCTCCCATATATATGTTCCGTCCGGTCTTCACCCACACTAGGGTCGACCTCCGAGGTCTGCCTCATATTAGTTCCTCTTTATTATAATCGAACGCTGACATCTTTCTATATATTTGGGTCGACCTCTGATGTCTTCCCCATATTAGAGTCGACCGCTAAGATCTTCCTCTATAGTAGAGTCCACCACTGAAAACTTCGTCTATATTTGGGACGGCTCAGAGGTCTTCCTCTATATTAAAGGCGACCTCTGAGGTCTTCCTCTACATTAGAGTTTACCTCTGAGGTCTTCCTTTACATTATAGTTGATTTCTGCGGCTTCCTCTATATAAGGTTTGACCGCAAAGTTCTTCCTTTACAGTAGAGTCCACCACTGAGGACTTCGTCTATATTTGGGTTGACTCTGAGGTCTTCCTCTATATTAAAGGCGACCTCTTAGGTATTCGTCTACATTATGTATAGTAGATTTTTGCGGACTTTCTCTATATAAGGTTCGACCGCTGAGTTCTTCCTCTATAGTAGAGCAGACCATTAAGGTCTTCGTTTATGTGAGGGTCATCAGATGAGGTCTTCCGTTATATTTGAGCCGATCTCTAAGGTTTTCCCCTATATTAGGGTCGACCCCTGAGTTCCCCCTCTGTCGACCGCTGAGGTCTTCCAGTAAATTTGGGTCGACCTCTGAGGTCATCCTCAATATTAAAGTTAACATTGAGGTCTGCCTCATATTAGAGTCGACCTCTGAGGTCTTCCTGTATATATAAGTGGACCTCTGATGTCTTCCTCTATATTACAGTTGACCGCTGAGTTCTGCCTCTGTAATAGAGTCGACCACTGAGGAATTCGTCTATATTTGAGTCGACCCTGAGGTCTTCTTCTTTATTAAAGGCGACCGATGAGTTGTTCCTCTACATTAGAGTCGACCTTAGAGGCCTTCCTCTACATTAGAGTCGACCTCAGAGACCTTCCTTTACATTAGAGTCGACCTCTGAGGTCTTCCTCTACATTAGAGTCGAGGTCTGAGGTCTTCCTATCCATTATAGTCGATTTCTGAGGTCTTCCTATACATTATAGTCGATTTCTGCGGACTTCCTCTATATAAGGTTCGACCTCTGAGGCCTTCATCTATGTAAGAGTCGACCGTTGCGGTCCTCGTTTATATTATGGTCGGCCTCTGAGGTCTTCCCTTATATTATAGCCGATCTCTAAAGTTTTCCCCTATATTAGGGTCGACGCCTGTGGTCTTCCTCTGTATTAGAGTCGACCGCTAAGGTCTTCCAGTATAAGTGGGTCGACCTCTGAGGTCTTCCTCTATATTAAAGTCGACATTGAGGTCTTCCTCTATATTAGAGTCATCCTCTAAGGTATTCCTCTATTTTAGATTTGACTTCAGACACCACTGCTGATAGGCAATTTAGCGTTAAACTGTGTGCATTACGTGGAAGGGGTCTGCCGTCACTGAGGCATCCAGGTATCATCAAAAGCCGCTGTCAAGACACATTATACGGTAACCTCTGGCGGTGAACATACTTTAAGAGGTTGTTTCAGGTAGAACCACTAACTGCAGACCATTAGCGTTGTCCAGAGTGCATTTCGATTCATTTGGAATGCATACGAAAATAATTTTCCAATATCTTATGAAGCTAATATCTAAATGTCTTCATATTCTATGCTTTAGACAACTTTTTCAAGATAAAAAAATACCAATACATTTCCACCCTTGTGTGGCATCTTTCACAAAAACTACCAAATGCAATATCACATTTCTCACGAAATGTGGTTTTACTCGACTAACATTTTCTTACTTGTTGATATGTTGACATCATATGATGATTGTATCCGTGGAGGGTTATGTCATGTCATCTACTAGAAAACTAAGTCTTTCCCTTTAATGTGATAAACTATAGATCCATTGGCAGAAAAATTTAACAAGTAATAAAATACGTACTACACATAGTTTTGTACTAACAAATACTTTAGAATATAGTGGATTTTGGATATGAGCATAGTTCTTTTTAGGGCCTTAACAAAATAATTAATTCGACAAAGTCGTTGAATGGTGTGAGATATACATTTGCCTCTTAGAATAAAATCCCTAAAATCGTATTTCCCTTTCTTTATCCTTTTTAGGTGACATTGATCTGCAGCTGAAATAAAGCGGCGACCCAACCGAAGTACTTTCAGTTTCAAAATGTGAAGGAACATAAACTTAATTGCAAGGTTAGTACTTGTAAAACAACATAATAAAATCTTTTGGTGTTTGCTAAATAAATGCTCCGACATCGTCACTATTAACACCGAAACCTTTATTATCTGTGTCACAAATCTCGCTTTTGGTGTGTGTGTGTGTGTGTGTGCGAGTGTAAGTGGGCTGAGTCCTGGCAGCAATCCAAAATTAGTTTTATTTCCTTCAATTACTGGCAATGACATTTTTGCATTTAAGTGCGTTGTAACGACATTCGCTCGGCTCGAAGGCTCCATGGGGGTGGAGGCCGAACCAATTCATCCTTTATTTTCCGTGTGGAAGATGGATATCAGGACTAACTAATTTTTTGTGTTGTTGGTATTTTATCTCTACATCGGATAGCTTTTTGTTCTTTTCGCTTTGAATTTGCCTTTTTTTCGTAGTAAGAGTTTGCTTCTTTTGAATCCAAGAATGCCTTTTTTCGCTTTTTTTCTCTTGTTCTTGCTCTTTTTTTGTATGCGATGGCCTTTTGGATGCGGATGGATTCTTATGCCGCCGCCGCCTTTGGTATTCCAGTGAGGATGTACGCAATTTTAATTGAAAATAAAAATAAAATTGCACATAAAAATAAAAAGAAAAGCAAATAAAAAATGAAAAACAATTTCCCACACAGAGTAGAGTCAGTCAGGATGAGAAGTCAAACAAACAGAGAGGGACAGACAGACAGGCAGACAGACATGGAAGCCAGAGGACACACCACCACCACCAGCAGCAACAGCGGCAGGAGTTCGTCACTGCGACCATCTGCAGCTCTGACTGACAGCGAACTCTTCATTCTGTTCCATCCGATTGCTGTTTTTTTTCTTCCACTTGGACTTGCTCTTGGACTTTGTGGATGGATGGATGTGTGTCAAGTTTTTCGTGATGTTTGCAACATCTGCAAATTTCAAATGTCATCCTGAATTAGGTCAAGATCTAGGAAAAATTATGCATTAAAGTTATGTCATGTCATAACCTTGTAACTTTATTTGAAATTAATGAAAATTATATAGCCCCCAGGAATGTTGTGATGTTGGTTTTGTGAAAGAACGAAAGAAAATATATTACTTTTGAATTTTTAATTTACTTTTATGTCAGTGACAGGTAAATACTTTTTCAAATTCATACTAATGAAATGAGCAATTTCATTAATAAGACATCCGTTTAAAAATACATAAACATTAAATTGCATCACAATGCGGTTAAGTGTTTTTAAAGCAAAATTGAATTTAAATTTTTAATGTAATTTTATTTAAATTGATTGCACTGGAAAATTCTAAGTTTGAATGCAGAAAAAACAAAAGAAGTAAAAATGACAATAATTTCGACCAAGACGAATTGTATATACATAAGTTCATATTCACAGATTGTAAGAAAATTATAAAATATACAAAATATTCAAATAATAATAAATAACAAAACGAACATGATTATGCTGCTGCTTATTTTAATTTAATCAATTAAAATTCGTTGTATTGTATTAAACACAATGGGAATAACTGAAGTTTACAACAATGTCGATGTACATCTATGGGCAATCTCACGTCGTACTGATCAGTTTTTTATAATGCTATCTAAAGTATAAACTAAAAACTTCAAGACGATTAGTGCAGATTTAGTTTCCAGTATTGGATCTCGTGAAAATGTTGGCCATACCACACATCTTTGACCAATCCTACATTTTCCGAAATAGTGTCCTTCCTTGGGCCAATACGAATTCGTGAAGCCCAAAATCGTGAAAAACGAATGATCCGTTCTCGAGTATAGAGATTTTGTTCGCTGTGACGCGCCCAGTCGACCAATTCTAAAGTTTCCTTCACTGGACCAATACGAACCCATTAACCCCAAAATCACAAAATCAAACGATTCGTTCTCGAGTTATGAGAATGTGATGGCCGCGTCGCGTCGCTTTGAACAATCCTAAATTTTCTTTCAATGTGTCCCTCATTGGGGTTATTTAGAATCCATCAGGCCCAAAATCGCGATGATCCATTCTTGAGCTAAGAGGTTTTGATGGGTAGGTCGCACCGCTTTCAACAATCCTAAATTTTGTTCCATGGTGTACCTGCCTGGGCCTATACGAATCCATCAAGACCAAAATCGCGAAAATCGAACGATCCATTCTTGAGCTATGAGGTTGTGTTGGCCGCGCCACGCCCATTTGACCAATACTAAATTGTCCTACATACAGTCCTTTCTTGAGCCAATACGAATACACTAAGATCAAAATCGTGAAAATTCGAACGATCCATATTCGAGCTATGTTGGCCGCGCAACGCCCATTTGATCAATCCTATATTTTTCTCCATAAAGTCCTTGGGTCCTTGGGCCAATACAAATACATCATGTTCAGTATCGTGAAATTTGCAATATCCGTTGTCGAGCTATGAGCTTGTGTTGGTCCTGTCGCGCCCCTTTGACCAATGCAAAATTTCAGCTCTGTAGCTCTTACAGGAGACTCAGCGGCCAAGTGGTAAAAAATTACTTGGCGTAAAAGCACTTCCGTTGGAGATCTGTATATCGTCACCTGAAATCCGAAATAACATAACCCACATGTTTATGCTTTTCAGGAAAAGCAAAAAACAAAGTAGAGTAATTTTAAGTTTCTGACCAGATTAATGGATTTCCAGACTACTAAGACGAAATAAAATAACAAATCTAGTTAAATTAGGTGTGGCGTACATCCTGAATAAAAAAAAATAAGATTGCACAAATCTTTCCGCTTTTTTATCCCCTTACTTTAGAGAGGAGGGTATATATCATTTGCTACGAACCAAAAGTGTAACACATCGAAGGAGTAACCTAAGACCTTAAGTATGTTCGGCGGATATCCGCTTTGGATCATTTTAAGTCGAATGAGCAATGTCCGTCCGTCCGTCTGTCTGTCTGCTGGCTGGTGCGCACGATAACTCTCGAAAGGAGTAACCGATTGACTTCAAATTTGGTATGTGGTAACATTTTCTTCTATCTCCGGCTAAGTTCGAAGATGGGCCATATTGGTCCACTCCTTCTAGTACCGCCCACACAAAGGGTTAACATTTAGTGAAACATTGATTATTTAATAACTTATATACTACTTATTTGAATCCTCTGAAATTCTACACTAGTTATTAGTTTAGTTTATTAGTACCAATTACCTCGTTAAATATAGGCAAAGTTGCCACGCCCCTTTTGGTACCTCCCACACAAATGGACAAGTTTGAACCAAAAGTTAATAGCTTATAACTTTATTACTAGTACATACAAAGACTTGGAATTTTGTACAGAGTAATGGTTTAATAGTACCTACAATACAGTGAAAAATGGGCATTATTGCCATTCTCCTTTTGGTACCTCCAACACAAATGGACGATTTTGTACCAAAAGTTACCTTTTAAATTTAATACCAGTGCATAAAAATACTTGAAATTTCGTAGAGTGCAATGCTTTTATAGTACCTAGAGTCTAGAGAAAAGTGGCCGTAATTGGCGCGCCCCTTTTGTTACCTCCTACACAAATAGACAATTTTATACAAAAGATAACAGCTTATAACTTTAATACCAGTGCATATAAATACTTGAAATTTGTACTGTGTAATGATTTTATAATACCAAGAGTCTAGAGAAAAGTGACCATTATTGGGACGCCCCTTTTGGTACCTCTCACACAAATAGACCATTTTGTACCAAAAGTAAACAGCTTTGAACTTTAATATCAGTTGATACTTTAAAGTTATTAAATGCAATTTAAATTGATAATAATTTAAATAAAACAAAAAAATAAATAAATTTACTAATATTTTTAGGAGACTCAAGGTGAGGGGGCCTAATGCTATTTTGTTCCATACGCCATTTTGTATGAACGGAGAAAAACGCAATTTATTGTTTGAGTAAAAACGGGACTGAAGAGATACACACTTTTTATTCCATAGTGTTCCTAACAGTGTTTGTATGATTCTCATGCATTTCTATGTCATTGCATTCAAAAATAAGCAAGTAATAAAATTTTTTGTACATGGCATTTTGGTCCATATCCACTTTAGTTTTAATATTTTTTCGTATTTGTATTACATGGACCACAAAGAAGGTCGGTGTGGAAGGAGAGTAATTTATATATTGTGATCTAAAGAACGTAAAATAGTGAGTAAAAATACAGGGCGATAAAAAAATGGAGACATAGAACAAAAATATCAAAATTATTTCCCGTAAATCAGAGTTAAATCGATTTACCCTACCAATATCTCGAAAACTAGACGAGATAGGAAAAAAAATTATTGTAGATTCTGAAAGAGCATGCTTTAAACCCATAGTATCAACTCCTAACTCGAAAAACACAAAAATGGCGTATGGACCAAAATAGCATTAAGCCGACGATATGTCGTGTTAGTACTTCCTATTTACAAAATTGTAGCTTTTAATCTTATAAAATGCTTCTGAAAGGACAAACACATTTCTCAAGTGTTTGATAGCTATTTAACTGACCACAGGACAAAGAATTACTACGTGGAAAGTCCGAGTATGTACAAGTATTAAAGTTATAAGCTCTTAACTTTTGGTGCAAAATGGTCCATTTGTGTGGGAGGTACCAAAAGGGGCGTGCAAATAACGCCCACTTTTCTCCGGACTCGAAGTACTATAAATGCATTGCACTGTACAAAATATCATGGGTTTGTAGGCTATGCGAATAATCGCCCCAGAGAAAATCGCCCAAAACGAAAAATTTCAAATCCCTCAAATTATTTGGGCGATTGTTCATTTTCAAGAAAAACTAAAAACTAGTGATGGAAAATCGCCCAAACGATCATGAACTTTAGACCAAATTTACAATGAACAATCGCCCACTTTTATTTTAATTTTTTCGAGAAATAAGAAAAAATTTAGTGAATGACTTATTATTATTTTTAATAGAAATTCAGTATAATTTTCGAATGCTCTGTGACAAAAATATTATGAAAAAACTTGCATGGAATCCTGGACCTCGTGCCTGTTACATTCATTACATATTTTTAGATGTTTAAATGGCAGTAAAACTATATCCGGAGGTAAATTAAAGCAAATTATGCAAGTATGGGTACTCCAGAAAGACCGCCTTCAGATTCCTCTGTTCCTACATCAGATACTTCGTCGGGATATTCTTCAAAAAAATCTTCAAATGGCTCCATATCTGTACAGATTTTTTTATGAGTATAATTGTGTTCCTTTGTATAGAGGAGAGTTTATGCTTCTTGCCACCAACTGTACCACCACTTTCGATTGCATTTAAAAATGTATACTTTTTAGTAGACATTTACGCTTCTTGCCACCAACTGTACCACCACTTTCGATAAGCATTCTAAAATTACTACGTTTTAAAAATTGGAAAGTAAATACGACATTGGGAAAAAATTTTATTAAAAAACTCGCGCGATTTTTTTTCCCAATGTGTATTTTCTTTCCAATTTGCAAAGTTATTAGAATTGAAAATGATAAGATACAAAAGGTATGGGAAACATGTTTATAAAAAAATTACATTTTTTTAAAACATTTTTTCTCGTTACACTTTTTTCATATCAATTTCAATATTCATATTTTTTTAGGAATTGCCACCATATTGAAATTATAAATGATATGATAATTATTGTTTTTATACAGGTTGGACCAATTGGCTTTTCCGTTTTTAAAAAAGTCACAAGAACTACTTCAGATGTGGGAGCATATAATGGAGGACGAATGATTGCAAAGAATGGGAATTTGTTTAAGTTTGTTAAGAAAAAGAATATCTAAAAAGTAGACATTTTTAAATGCAATCGAAAGAGGTGGTACAGCTGGTGGCAAGAAGCGTAAAATCTCTTCTATACAAAGGAATATATAACTTGTAAGAATGTATTTACAGTTAACCATAAACAAAAAAATATATTCCTCATTGTTTTGAAGCAAACTGAATAATCGCTCAAAAACTTTTTTGGGTCTTTTTAAATTTTTTAAGAATTGGATGATTATTTACTATGAATAAATACCCATAAATTAAAATGTGGAAAATTGCCCAAACACGAATGAACCAACGCCCAAATTATTTTGTCAACATTTTTGGGCGATTGTTCAATTTTTACTTTAGGGCGATTTTCCCTGGGGCGATTATTCGCATAGCCGGATTTGTATGCACTATTATTAGAGTTTTGGTACGAAATTTGTGTGGAAGGTACCAAAAGGGGCGTGGCAACTTCACCTATATTTCTCGAGGTGGTAGCGACTAATAAAGTAATACTATGCGTGGAATTTCAGAAGATTCGATTGAGTAGTATAGAAGTTATTAGAGAATCAATATTTCACTAAATGTTAACCCTTTGTGGGGGAGGTATTAGAAGGTGTGGGCCAATATGGCCCATCTGTGAACTTAGCTAGAGATAGAGAAAAATATTGTCGCATACCAAATTTGAAGTCAGTCGGTTACTCCTTTCGAGAGTTATCGTGCGCACCAGCCAGCAGACAGACCCACAGACAGACAGACGGACGGACGGACATTGCTCATTAGACCTTAAGTGACCCAAAACGGATATCCGCCGAACAAGCATAGGGTCTTAGGTCACTCCTTTGATGTGTTACACTTTTGGTTCGTAGCAAATGATACTTTTTATTTACATACTATTTTATCCTTGAATCTATTAAGAGGATTCTGAAAGGACAAACGTAATATTAAAGTTTTTGGTAGCACGAGAACTGACCACGGGCCAAAAACCGAAAAAGATTTAGAAAATTGAAAACGTGGCCTTTTGTCCGAGTTGACCACAGGCTGTACATCTATTTGTTATTTTCGGATCTCCTTTGATGTCATTGTGTACATATATATTTTTATATTCTTAGCTCTATAAGAACTTTTAAAATCTGTAAAATAAGGAAAATTGTTTTGGTCACTGCTACACTGGCCACAGTCAGAGAATATAAAACTATTCTTCCCACATATATTTTGCGTTTATAGTACTTCATATTTAAAAAGTTTAACTATGTGTCATATAAGATGCTTCTAAAAGGACAAAAACAATACTCACGTTTTTAATAGCGCTACAACTGACCAAAGGCCGAAAAATTACTACCCGAGCAGCCACTGGTTTATACAACACTCCTGTCTATGCGTGTGCAAAATTTCGGCTTTCTAGCTCTAACAGGAGCCCCAGCGGCCAAGTGGTCGAAAATCACTTGGCGGAAAATCGAAAATCTAAATAGCCTATGGCACTTCCCAGGCAAACGATTTTATTACCCAGCAAAATTTCTCATTACCAAATAATCCGACAAGTAAGCAAAGTTCGATAATGGTAAGTACTTATTATTTAGCCACTTTTCTCATTATTTTAACATGGGGATGTCATTGGAGGGAAGTACTTCCCAAAAGCATACAATAAAGTAGCATAATAAGTACTTATTTGTAGCATAGGCATACCACATAAATATGTGCTTATGTTTTCACGATTTTAAGTACTTGAATAATGCATTACCAATAAGTTACAAAATACGTACTAGATATGGTAGATATGGCCATTTAAAGTAATTTTGTGCATATTGTCGCGCATATTTCGAATTTCTGAACCCAAACCACCATGTGAAAAATTCTTCAATGGTCTAACATCATACGATATACGTAAATATTTTTGGTATTTTCATTCAATTTGCACGTATTTTTGGAAAACTTGTTGAAAATAAATAAATCTTCTACAATAACCCACATATAGCCAAATTGCATTATACTAAAATTTGCCAAAAATGACTTATTTCTGTTATTATTGGTAAGTCATTATTAATAAGCCGAAAGTAATTCAGCGAATAATGAGATGTCATTATTTGGTAATGCAGGGAATAATGACAGGTACTTACCAAGATTTTGCTGGGTATATTAATAGGATTATGCCTAAATCTACACAAAAAAACAAGTTTTAACTCTCTGATATATTTTTTGCATAGCGTAATTATTATTATTTGTACCAAATTAGAGTTAGAGATCTATTCAAATTATTTTAGATCGGACATGTGATTACAACACTTGGACAGACGGACAAACAGACATGGTGATGGACAAACGGACATGGTGATGGTTAATAATATTTATACTTTATGGGAAGTGTATATTTATACTTAGAAACGAAGTGAGGAAATAATTACACCCCCATGCTATAGTGGAGGGTAAAACAATAAAAATGGTATGCAATCAAAAAATAAATTGAATCGACAATTTGTATGCAAATATTGTTGCATAGGATACACTGAAACTAACTTTGTCATCCAGTTTGCAACATTTTCTTGATGGTCGTAAAATTCTGAGACGATTTAGTCATTTTCATATGAATTATGACGGTTAAGAATATATATCGATACCTCCATTCTAAACTATGCTAAGTGAAAAAAGTCGGTTTCCGGGGAAAAGATCATAGTTTGATGAATTTTTTAAATTTGTGTGCAATTCCTTTGTAATGGAAATCGAATGACCTGTACTGTTTTGTGTATAACTTTTTAATGGGTTGACGGATAAACACCAAATTTTGTCTCAGGTTAGGTTGAAGAGAGGAGACGTTTAAACGTCTCATGTCCATGGACACACACTTAAGCCAGTGGTTCGGCCTGTTGTGCGCTCCTTATTTATGATCTTTTTATACCTCACGAGTTACAGAAAATCGGTACTAGACCCGAATTTTCTCAGTATCTTCCAGTCATATCCTCTAAGATGAGTCAAGTCTGGTAATATGTCGGACCAGAAATGTTGGGATCTTGCATGTGTGAAAGCCGGGCAGTGACTCAGAAAATGTTCCATCGTTTCGATGTTTTCCCTGGATGCCCTGCATTCGTCATTTCCTGCTAGTCCTATTCGATGAAGATGTTCTTGTAAGCTTGAGTGTCCCGTTAGAACACTCATCATCTTACTAGTATCGATCTTGTTTGGTTTCAGAAGACTTCTTGTTTTCTTTTCCTTTGGGTCACCCCGCAGTATCTTTGCAGTTGCTCCTACTGTTGCGCTATTCCACACAGCTTTGTGAGCCATCACTGCCCAGTGATTCAACTCATTTTTCGTGGCTTCGAAAGGTTTCCAATTTTCCAAGTTTATTACTCGAAGTTCTCTGCCCTTTGAAGCCAAGCTGTTTGTCCGTTCATTTCCAATCACTCCGTTGTGTCCTGGTACCCAGCAAATACGCAATTGAACATGAGTAATCATTTATCGTTCTTTTACAGTCCAACACAGTTCTGGATTTGACCCTTTCCGATGTTATTGCTTTAATGGCTATCTGTGAAGATGTTGGCATATTTAGGCTTTGTCGTGTATCTGAGCCAGATCACACACTCCGTGATTGCTCGAACTTCTGCTTGAAATACCGTGTTATGGTCAGGGAGGCGGAAGTGAAGATCGACTTCTGGTTCATCAACAAAAAGGTCCCAGACCCGTCTTTCCTCCTCGCTTGGACCCATCCGTGTAGCAGCTCGTTCCCACTGGCACATGGGCGAAAGATCAATTTCCCCAGGAGCGTCTGTCTGGCACAAACGTATCACAGGTAGCTGTAAGTTGTGCCCAGTTATATGCTATGTTAAGCGCCTCTTCAGCTCTTCTGCATAATAGATTTGGATGAAAGCCCCTTAGAAGTATTACAACGTCGTCTGCATAACAGACTGGTTTAAGTCCTTCATTGGTGAGGGCTTTTAGGAGTCTGTGTATCGTCGTAACCCATAGAAGAGGCGATAAAATGCCCCCCTGAGGTACTATAAGCTAACTATTAATCTCAAACTTTATTTTCATTTGCAACTTTGGTGGTATATTTACTTTGTTCTTTTTAAAAATTGTTCTCTACTGCCAGTGTTCCATTCGAATTGGTTTTAAAAATCTTCAATCTTATGTTTTCGAAATGAAATCTATCATAATATACATCAATTGATTATCTGATTTTTACTGCTTAGAAGCCATAAGGACACAAGTCTTTGGCAAAATCAATACTTCAATTCCCTCTGCGATGGAGTGCATAAATGTGGCCAACCCAAAACTCACATATTTGGGACAATTCCATTAAACTTTCTCATCCTACCGAAAAACATCTTTCTCCCTCTCCTAAAAAACAATAAATATATAGCCTATTTAAGATTCGTTGCATTCGCAAACAGCACTCGATAAACATTTTCATTTCCACATTTCGCTTTGTTTTTTTGTGTTTGTTGGCTTGGAAAACAGAGAAATAAAAAATATAAAAAATAAACAACAAATATAAAAGCGCCATAATGAAATGGCACAGACACAGACGCAGTGTGGCAAACGAAGTCGAAGCCAACAAGTAACACAAGCCTATGAAACCTTTAGGCCCTTAAGAGAGCCTTTAAGGAACGTTGCCGACACCGCCGCCATAGTCCTTAAAGCAGAATCCGGCCAGTCTATGTGACTGGATGGCTGGCTGGCTGACTACGGATACATGTTAGAGTGTGCGACTGAGTCTGAGTGCATAAGGATGTGGACATGGCTATAAAATAGCAGACAGCCTGTTGGCCCTTATGGACTAAACTACAACAAACATCCCAGCCGAGTTGAGTTGAGCGTTTAAGTGAATTTTTTGGTCATATTTTGAGATTAATAAAAAATGATCCTTTTTGGGCTACGATTACGACTCGTCGTCGTAGTCGACGATGTTGTGTGTGGGTTTCAGTTGCTAGCAGCCCTGCACAAGGACTACTTCACTAAGGACTCTGCTTAAGTTGTTGCTGAGGGGGGAAGAAATGGTCAGTTTCTTTTCGTCCGTTTATATGTTATTTTTTTTATTATTTTTGTTTTCTGTTTAACTGTTGTTGGCCATTTAAATCGCTCATTCATAATGTAATTGTTTAAATGTTGCTCAAAATAGTCATAAAATCATTGAAAAAGGCGTTCGTGTATGTGCGAGTGAGTATTTTGCTTGTTCAAAACATTGCACAGTGTTACGAGTGGAAAGAAAATATGTTTAGTTGAGATCCTATTGAATTCCATTGTTTTTCAATTGAAGTATGTGATGAAAGTGTACACACGCACATTTCCCGAGGAACTCCCTGGTAGAAGTCGAGGAACAACGGGACCAGCAATAAAGTGAGTGGACTACAAACGTCGGGTGTAACAATAGACTGCTTCAACAGCCTGTGCAGGGTGCACTCCTGGTAACGCTATATAGCCCAGAAGTGGTTGTACTTAAAACGAACCCCCTAACAGAGGTGTATAATGCGACATGCTGTCGCTCGGTGTTATGTACGGAGCCTTGGTGATAGATGAGCGCCTCAGCAATTAACATGAGTTTCGTCACCAAGTCCTAGAAACAGGCTATTTTATGCAGGCCTTGGCCCAAGCAACAATACCAAAACCGGTAAAAATGTCCCCATCTACTCACCATTTTGTTGTACAGTAAAAAAGGAATCGTCATGTCCGACCGTCAAAACGCAGGCACATCTAGTAATCCATGCCTTCGATAAAGGCCATAACGTCACCACAGGACTCTCGCCAAGCACTTCAGTGAAATGGCGAAGGATAGTATAGTAATGGTTCTTTTAGACAGTAGAGTGTTTTTACAGATGTCATTCTGTCATTAACTTGATTTGGAGGTCTCCTTTCGCTTCATAACGACTGCAGTATCTTCCAATCACAACTTATGTCGTTGATGCAAGTACATATATAGAAGCGATATTTGCTTTTTCATCGATAGACAGGCTGCTTTAAAGGCATTACAGATACGAATATAAGGTATAAGGTGGTCAGAGAACTTAAGATTCTCGAAGAACAGCATAATATAATTCTTTACTGAGTACTGGACCATAAAGATATATTCAGTAGTGAAACCGTGGATAAACTTGCCAAAACTTGAGCCAATTCTCCTAGTAACGACGAGGCTGGCGTATACCCACCCCTGTCGTTAATCTTGTTTGGTATAAAATTTAAATATAAAATTGTATGGCATCAGAGATGGTACTCAGTAGAGGGATGTGGACAAACTAAGGTTCTCTGGGACGAGTTGTCTCCAGGGAATACGGAGATACGGCTAAGTATTGAAAAACGCATCTACGATTGATTGTGGGAATAATTACAGGACACAATAGACTTGGAAAGCACATGCATAGAATTGGGCTATGATATGACGACATGGGTCGACGGTGTCATGACTCTGATGTGGTAGAATATACCTTTCATTTCCTTTGGCAATGTCTTCCTTTATAGTGGAGAAGAAACAAGGTACTGCGTTCATTTTTCTTTCAGGAGTTGGTAGAACTTAAAGGATTGGACCCTCTCAGACTTTTATAGTTTATTAAGGCATCAGATCGAAACTCTAGACTCAACAGAGTATGAAGAAAAAGAATTTATGAGGGATCACAATGGACCAAATATGGTCTCTGTGGACGTGAAGTGGTGTGTCAGTAAAAAAATTAAACACACGATTTATAAAAAATGATAACAATAAAATTCAAGTTTTATTTTTACTTCTGTACACTTCAAATTATTTTCACGAAAGACATTTTTGTTTTTCGATTTTTCAATACACCAAAATAAAAAAAGAAAAGACGACATGATTTAAAAAATATTTTTTTAACAAAGTATTTTTAAATACAGTTTCCATTGCTCATGCAACCACCACAGTACCCCCTCCCTAGTGATAGCGAAATTTACACCCCAGGAGCGAATGTTTCTTTTCGACCAGATCTCAAGGTGAGTGGTTCAGTTCTATTGGATTCTTTAGGGATGGGGTCGTCCACTGGTTGTTGAATTGAATCCGATTCGTTGAGTAAATATGCTGGTTTAAGTCGGTCAATAGATAAAACCTTTTCATTTCCGTTTTTCATAATTTTGAAGATTTTCCGAGTTCTAGAAATCACTCTGAATGGTCCTTCATATGGTTGCTGGAGGGATTTTCGAACGGCATCAACTCTTACAAAAACATGTGAGCAATTCATTAGATCTGTTGGTATAAAAGTTCGATGATTCCCATGGCGTAAAGCAGGTGTCGGTTTAAATTGATGCATTAAAGAGCGAAATTCATCTATCCAATTATCCGAGTATTTTGTTTTGATGCTGTCAAAAAGTTCACCAGGGAGTCGAATATTTGTACCAAAAACCATTTCAGCCGAGGAGTAGCCAATATCTTGTATTATTGCCGAATGCAAACCGATCATAACGATTGGAAGTGCTTCGACCCAGTTTTGTGATTTGTAGGATTTAAGCGCTGCTTTCATTGTTCTATGCCATCGTTCAATTTGACCGTTACTTTGAGGATGATATGGTGTTGTGTGCGTTACTTTAATATCAAGCAATCTTGAAAATTCTCGAAAAAGTGCTGATTCAAATTGCCTGCCTTGATCTGTGGTCAAATAAGATGGGACACCATATCGGGAAATCCAAGCAGGTGAAAAGGCAGAAGCGACTGTTGCAGCAGTTATGTCAACGAGTGGTATAGCTTCTGTCCACCTTGTAAAACGGTCAATACATGTGAGAACATACCTGTAGTTTTGGCATAAAGGTAGTGGACCAACTAGTGGACCAAGTGGGCTTTTCACGTGCCGAATAATTTTTTATTTCTGACAAGTTAAACATAATTTTGTCCAGTTACCAACATCCTTGCAGACTGATGGCCAAATAAAACGGGACTTGATCATATCAATGGTTGACTTGATTCCAGGATGAGAAATTCCGTGTAGATATTCAAAGAGTGGTTTTCGAAAAGCTTGTGTAATGGCCGCACAGTCTTAGTCGATATATCGCAATACATATCAATTTCGGTGTCTGGAATTACCATTTTTTTCAAAACGAGTGAAGTATCGCCTTCTAGCAATTGTTTCAAATCTTCATTAGATTCTTGTGACACAGCTAACGCTTTGTAATCTAAAGGTAAAGGCATCGATATAGAATCCATTCTCGAAAGGGCGTCGGCAACTACATTTTCTTTTCATGAAATATGCCGAATGTCGACTGTGTGTTGGCTTATATAATCGAGATGTCGTAATTGGCGTGGAGATGCTTTTTCGGGTTTTTGTTTAAATGCATATATTAACGGCTTGTGGTCAGTGCATATGAAAAACTCTCTTCCTTCCAAAAAGTATTGGAAATGTTTCAGAGCAGAATACGCTGCGAGAAGCTCTCTATCATAAGCACTGTACTTGGCTTGAGTAGAGCTTAACTTTTTCGAATAAAATGAAATAGGTCTCCACTCACCGTTAACAAATTGCTGTAACACTCCACCCATACCAGTATCTGATGCATCTATCCAAAGAGATGTTGGAGCATTGTAGGTTGGATGTGCCAGAAGCGCTGCATCAGCCAATTGTTGTTTACAGTATTCAAAATTGTTTATTAATTCCTCTGTCCATTGAATCTTGGTGCTTTTACTCTTTTTATTTCCGGAGCATAGGGCATGTAAGTTTGATTGTTGTTGAGTGGCATTGGGGATGAATCGGCGATAAAAATTCACCATCCCTAGGAATCGGCGCAAATCTTTATCGTTTTCCGGCAGCTTATGATTTTTGATTACTTCTACTCTTGATGGAAGTGGTTTTATGCCTTTTAATGTTACCAAGTATCCCAAAAACTCGACTTCTGTTACACCAAATACTGATTTCGAACAATTAATGGTAACACCAAATTTCCTGAAGCGCAAAAATAATTCCTTAACATGTTCCAAATGTTCGTCTTCGTTGTTAGATGCGATAAGGATATCATCAATGTAGGCATAACAGAAATCCAGTCCACGTATTACCTCGTTGATGAACCGTTGAAAAGACTGTGCGGCATTACATAATCCGAAGGACATCCTGGGAAATTCAAATAAGCCAATTGGGGTGATTATTGCAGTCTTTTCAATGTCGGATTCATCTACGGGGATTTGGTGATATGCCTTGACGAGATCGATTTTGCTGAATATTTTCTTATCGCTCAATATGTGTCCAAAATCATGTATATGGGGCACTGGGTAGCGATCTGTTACCACAACAGCATTTAAGCGGCGATAGTCGCCACATGGACGCCATTCCCCATTTGGTTTTTTAACTAGATGTAATGGGCTGGCCCAAGAACTTTTCGAAGGACGACATATCCCCTGCTTCAACATCAAATCAAATTCACGTTGAACAATTTGTAGTTTCTCTGGTGATAATCTTCGGGCCTTTGAAAAAACTGGCGGACCTTTCGTCTGAATATAGTGTTTAACCGAATGCTTGATATTTGAAATTCGATTATCAGGTGGTTGTATTAGGTCCTGAAACTCCTGTAACAATTTGTAAAATTTTGAATTCTCTGAAATTGACCTTACCGAATTCATTCCTCCAGAATACAATGTGCCACAACTTCCCGATTTCGATGAATTGTCAATTAGGCGATTATTCTTCATATCGACTAATAATCCAAAATGGCTGAGGAAGTCAGCTCCAATTATAGGTCTGTTGACGTCGGCCAATATAAAAGTCCATGTAAAATCACGTTTTAATCCTAAACTTAAGGATAGTTTTCTCACACCAAATGTTTTAATAGGAGATTGGTTAGCTGCAAATAATTCTAGAGTTGAAGGAATCTGCTGTTTTTCTGCAGAAGTTGCAGGAAAATACCGAGACATCAGCGCCAGTATCGATGAGAAACTCGTATTTCAGTTTAGTATCACGAATAAATAGGCGACGACGAGGAGGTGCCCCCTTTAGTTTTCCGATGCAGAATTCTTCGAAAAT
Organism: Eudasyphora cyanicolor; assembly: GCA_963930755.1. Classification (NCBI taxonomy): domain Eukaryota; kingdom Metazoa; phylum Arthropoda; class Insecta; order Diptera; family Muscidae; genus Eudasyphora; species Eudasyphora cyanicolor. The sequence continues at coordinate 69,707,491 of OZ005734.1, forward strand.
GAACAAGGTTGCACGCATTTGACCGCACGTTCTCCGAACTTGTAGTGATACCAACATAAACCTTACCATTTGATTTGCTATTTGATCTGGTTCTTGATTTGGAGCGGCTTCTGGTATGACTTGATAGTACTTCAATTTGTTTTTCAATGCTTCAATTTTCATTTCCAGATTTCGAATATGGGAAGTAGCTTCCGACGATGTTTTTGTGTTGATGACACTTACGTCCCATGACTCAGCTGTATCTGCAATCTTGTCCGCCATTACCGCTAGCTTATTCAACGATTCACTGCTTACCGTTAAAATTGCTTGTGTCTGCTTTGGAAGACGTTGTATCCATAATGATTTTAATAGATGATTTTTAACTTTATTACCAGCTAAACACATCATTTCTCGGAGCAGCGTTGATGGTTTCTTATCCCCGATTTCTATTTCTCGTAGGAGCTTTTTAAACGTTTTTCCTCAGAATCCATGAAGCGTTCTTGAATGTTCTTCTTCAGAGTTTCGTACATATTTGATTCCGGTGGATTTAGTATTATGTCGCTTACTTCAGATAAAACATTAGCATCTATGGACCCAACGACGGTATGGAATTTGGTGGAGTCCAGTGTAATACCTGATGTAATAAACTGACTTTCGACTTGTTTAAACCAAAGGGCCGGATTATTACGCCAAAATGGTGGAATCCTCACCGAAACTCTTGAAATTTCTTGCTGTCCAGATAGTAACGGTTCATCCAAAATGGAATTCGTAGTCATATTGGCATGTTCGGGAGTTAGTTGACCAATTCCTGGTAAAAGGGTTTCTTCTTCACTTTCTTGAATCCTATTCTGATCTTTTTGTGGTGTATGAAACATATTGACTTGCGTTCCAATTGTAGTCACCAATTGAAGTGGTGTGTCAGTAAAAAAATTAAACACACGATTTATAAAAAATGATAACAATTAAATTCAAGTTTTATTTTTACTTCTGTACACCTCAAATTATTTTCACGAAAGACATTTTTTATTTTTCGATTTTTCAATACACCAAAATAAAAAAAGAAAAGACGACATGATTTAAAAAATATTTTTTTTAACAAAGTATTTTTAAATACAGTTTCGATTGCTCATGCAACTACCACAGACGCTTGACTTTTATTGAGCCGGCGCCATATTCAGCTAACCTAACCTAAAGACAGTAGTGGTGCAGATGGCACCCTCCCTAAGGATAAGTGCATTCATTTGCTGTCGGCCATTATGGCCCAAAGCCTTACTCTCCATAGATGGATGCCAGGCATACCCCCAATCCACATCAAAGAATTGTTGGTTGCATCAGTGTTATTAAAGCTCATGGCTTTTAGTTATGCCAGATCGTTAGACCTTCATAAGGCAATTCTGAGTCGAGTGGATGAGAGTTGGCCGGGCCCTGTTGAATGTTGTCGAAAAACCCGAAATTGTTAGTTAAAGAAGAACCATCGGACACGTCTGACATTCTCGAGTTGTTAAAGTCTACCCACCCATAATTGGAGAATTGCCAAGGCGGATAGTCGACAAAGCTAATCAATTTTATACTTAATGCTGAACCTATCTCACACTTACAACGAGCAAATAGAACCCTGCGCTATGGTTTTGGGACTATGTATAGTTCTGAATTATGTAAGGTAAAGTAACAAGAGTGAATATTCAGATACTAAGACAAAGGTGGTTCGACTACGAATGTATGTCTTCGGATACTGAGGGGCTGAAGCAAGTTTCCGAATCTGGGTAATCTGGTCGACCACATCAATACATCTTTCAATAGCTCCCTTGAAGAAGTTTGTCCAAAACCAAGATATAAGGGTAAAACCAAATCACAATGGTGGACATTTGACAGTCGACGTTTGATTCAACAAGTGTACATTTTCGGAAAAATATCTTAAGTGCCGCCTTGTACATTAGGTTACCGTAGGATAGCGATAACAACTAGGCAAAAAAACCAATACTCGCTCGAAAAACATGTCGACACACACTGACATTCAATCGCAATAGCTGATAAATTCCCAATGCCCTGAGAAATATTCTACAACCTTTAACAAAGGTTCAGAGAACTGCATGCCTGAGCATAAGCAGAACCTTAAGGACTACAGCGACCGAGTCTCTACAAGCCCTACTCCATATACTGCCGATTAATATTGTGGCGAGAGAAGTTGCAACAAAAGCGGCAATAGTATTAAACTGCCTATCATTGTGGAGGTACATGAACTACGGTCACATGAGGATATCAAAGTGTAGCGCTATTGTAGCCGACGGAGTGGACTATGTACCAACTGTGTACACCTTCGAGAGAAATTACATCACTATGATTCCCGCCAGAGATGAATGGGGTGGCAGAATACCTGGTAATAGAAACCATCTCCACTTTTACACGGATGGTTCGAAGCTTGATGAGTACACTGTGAAGAACTTAGTTTGGATATAGCTCACAGACTACCAGATACCTACATCCCTAAATTCACAAACAGCCGCAGATCTCTTAACAAGATGGCTGAGCAGTTTAATATACAACTCATATGGGCGCCTGGACACAGGGATATCCCGGGGAACTACAAAACCGATGAACATGCTAGGAAAGGGACGATATTAAAAATTCTCAAAGAATTTGCATATATAGGTGCGCCACTATCCACGTGCAAGCTTTGGCTTAGGCAAGAGGCAATCAGGTAGTCCAACGAAAGATGGACAGAAATCGCCACCTGTGGGGTAGCTAGGCAAATCTGGCTAAGGTATGACCTGAGAAGATCAAAATATCTCCTCGCACTAGAGAGGCAAAGATTATCCACGTTAGTATCAGTTCTGACGGGACAGTGTTTGATCGGCGAACACGCCAAAAGATTGGGTATTGACTCCAATGACTTCTGCAGAAGCTGTGTAGATGAGGAAGAAGTGGAGAGCATTGAGCACTTGCTATGCAACTGCCCCGCTCTGAGTAAACGACGACTGGACATACTGGGGTCGGCCTTTCTAGGCAGCCTAACAGATCTTTCCAGTACCGATATTCGTACTATCGATAAATTTGTATATCAAACAGGTTGGTTTCGATGAGGGGCATTTCAGCCCGTGGTAACACTAGAGACTTAAACTTGTCTATGTGAGCTTGTAAAAAAATACGGCTGCCACCCTAACCCTAACCCAAATCTAAACGTAATATTCTACAGGAGGCTTTGAATAATTTAGCTGGATGGGACAGAAGAAGAGGTTTGGGGTTAACCAACCCCTTCACTAGATAGAACATAGTTCCACTTTTACATTTACCTCTGCCAAACGGAACTGAGCTAGTCTTCTATGAAAGTGCAAAATTTCGAGGTATAATCTAAGATTTTAGACTTAATGAATTGGACAGGGAAAGGAAGGCCATATATATTTTAAATATATTTATTCCCGTCGTTCCAATGTACATAGAACATAGGACCATTAAGGGGATGACCATCGTCGCCATATACTAGTATTCCAGTAGGAAAGCTGTAGGGACACATTGGAGTCTCCAAAATTCGTCCACAGTATATATTTACTTAGCAGTAGTTCGGCAAATACTGAGCAATTTAAAATTTTAAATTTGAACTACTGATTACTTTGACTTGTGATTTGAGCCCTTTGGATTATTTTCTGTGGATAGCCATTAAGGGTAAATGTTCAACCTTTCCAATAAACCCAGAAATTGAAAAAAATTATCAGAACTTGTTTTAAAGCCGATTCAAATTTAAAATTTTAAATGGCCCACCCTTTATTCTATTTCATTTAGAGCAGTGCGCGGCTACTGATAAGGGATCAATGACCAGTCAATTACTGAAGGTTAAGATAACTTCCTGCCTAAGCATAAGAGCAACAGAGTCTCTACAGGTCCTGATCAATCTACTGCCGATTAATTGCAACCAGAGGTACATTAAGATTAAACTGTCCAATCTGGAGTTCAAGAACTTTGACCGTATGAGAATATCACATTGTAGTGCAATGGTAGTCGACCGTGTGGACTATCTATCAATGGTGTAGACCTTCGAGGGGAACTTTAGCACTAAGATATTTGTCTGGTAGGAATGGGTTGGTAGAATACCAGAGCAAGGTATGATGGGAAGAAGGCTTCGGATTACAATGTTAATAACTTAACCCTCCTGCATATATTTACTACAAGATATATGTATTGTCTCTCAAGCTGAATTAACGGCAATAAAGAAAGTCGCCAAGAGGCGGACAGGCAGGCTGTTATTAACTCTTTGGAGCTTACATCGCTAAGTTAACAAACAGCCTTCGACAGCCGCAGATCTCTTAACGAGATGGATGATCAGTTTAACATATACTGGGAAAAGGTACATCCTGGTGACCTGCAAAGCCTATACGGCATTAAAAATTGTCGTAGAATTTCCATATACTGGTGAGCCACTGTGCACATGCAAGCTTTGGCTAAGGTAAGAGACAGTCTGGCTTTCCAATGCGAAATGGACAGAAAGAAACGCCTGTAGGGTATCTAGACAAATCTGTCCACGATTCGACCTGAAACGCTAAAAATATCTCTTAGTACTAGATAGGACAAAAACGGTACAGTTCTGACAGGATATTGGTTGAGAATTTAGCCGAATGACTTCTGCAAAAGGCGTGAAAATGAGAAAGATGTGGAGAGGATTGTGCGAATGCTTTGTTTCTGTTCAGCACTGACTAAACGTCGCGACGTCTGTAGATACTGAGACCGGGCCTCTTCCGATATTTGTATTATTGATATATTTGTATATCAAACAGCTTTGATCCGAAGAGGGGCAACTGCGACCGTGGAATTAATTGGGAAGTCAATTGATCTATGTGAGCTGGTAACTCCGGCTGACTCTCTAACCTAACCAAATCTACGAGCAATCATCGTTTAGGTGATACAAAAACTACGACCACATAAGGTCATCACATTGTAGAGCAATATTAACTGACGGAGGGGAATACATTCCAGCGGTGTACAACTTCCAGGGGAACGTTACCACTAAGATACCAGCCAGAGACGAATGATATGGCAGAACACTAGTAAATGGGAACTACCTCCACTTCTAAGTATATAAATCGTAGCTTAATGGGAAGATGGGCTTCGAACTACAGAACTTAGTCTCGATATAGCTCACACACGCTGAAAAAAAATCGCTTCTGTAGTATATTGTCCCAAACATATTCGGCTTGAAATATACATATGTTTAGAGTACACTCCAAATATATAATATTTGACACACATAAATATTATATGTTTGGGAGAATATTGTTCTAAACAAAAATATGTTCCCATTCTAATATTTTTTATTTGGAAGTAGTATTTCCGAAATAAAGATTAATTTGTATTTAATTATTTTGGCAATGTATCAATGCCTTGATTTAAAGACAAGTTTTCTGTTTTTCAGGTGCTCAAAGATATTTCTTTTTATAAATTTTAAATGTTTTTAAAATTTAATTAAAACTTAAATCGTATAATCTTTCGTGAATATAAATTGCATTGATGGATTGACAAAAAGTGATGAATTGGAATATTTATAAATTAAAAGACATTTTTAGCTATAAAGTTTAAAACGAAAACTAGGAAAAACTAACTAAAATTCGAAAAAATCAGCAAAGTTTTAACATTTTTTTTAAATAAAATATGTTTGGAAAACTTCTTAAACAATAACTTTGTTTGTGGGTACACACATATTTTATTTGTGAAAGTCAGTTAGCAAATATATTATGTTCTAATATATTAATATATGCGTTCCAAACAAGATTTCTTGATTTTCAAATAATTGATTGATTTTCAATAAATTTATTTGTTAACAAATATATAGTATTTGAAAAAATCGCTTCCAAATATATTTTCTTTCAATTCAAACATATCAAAAATGACGATTTTCCCCCGTGCAGACTACCTGATAATTGCTGTGTCTATCAAGCCGAATTAATGGGAATAATTGAGGTGGCTAAGTGATAAATCGCAATATAGTTGCCAACACTGATGCCATAATTTACTCAGACAGCCAGGCTGTCATTAAATTTCTATATGCGACATTCCTAAATTCACAAACAGCACTCGATAGTCGCAGATCTCTTAACAAGACGGCTGATATGTTTAACATATACATCATATGGGCACCAGGTCATAGGGATACCCAGGGGAACTGAAAATGAACTTACTAGGATAGACGATATGCAAATTCTCGAATAATTTGCATATACTAGCGAGCCACTGTGCACATGGAAGCTGTTACTTAAGTGAGAGGCAGTCAGACAGTCCACTGAAACAATTTGACACCTGTAGGGTTAGTAGACACATCTAACCACTATTCTACCTGTGAAAGTCAAAACATTTCCTCTAGAGAGGATGAAACTATCTATGTTACTGTCACTTCTGTCGTATCAGCACTGCCAGATCGGCGATCTCTCCTTGAGGTTGGGAATATTGTGAAAAAATCGTCAGAACTATGGGAGATATGTACATTTAAACATTATAAATTGGGCAAAAATATCGGATAGTGGTTGCATTCGAAGGCTCATAACTTTTGTTCTACTACAGATATTTAAATATTTTGTTTTGACCTAGATTCCTGAAGACTTTAGCTTTAGGATTCAGAAGCTGTGTTCAGTTGGTTCTCGTCAGAAGCTATGTGTTAAGAGGATGAGAGAGCATTGAGCACATGAGTAAACGACGTCTGGATATACTGGGGTCAGCCTTTGACCGGTACTGATATTCGTACTATTTATAACTTGCGTGTCACAGGACGATGAGGGGCAGCCGGGACCGTGTTAACACTAGGGACCTCAGTTGGTCTACTTATATATGAACTGGTATCGCCGGATGCAACTCTAACCTTAACCTAATCCAAATAAAGTCACATTGTGAGAAATGTAATACATAATTTTGCACTTGGCCAGAAGCCAGATTGGGGAGAAATTTTAACATTCTCTGTCATTGGAAAAATAGTCTAACATATATTTAGAATGTACATTTAGTTTAATATCTAAGGCAGATTAATAACTAAGGCATTACAGAGGGCATTTTTGTTGAGAGAATAGGCGAATATTTTTACATTTCCAAATAAGTATCACATAAGAAGGATTATTAATAAGGTCTTAAATTTCCTTGAACTATAGTTTTTCACCCAATTTTCCACAATTCAATCTATTTCGAGCCAATGTGCAGCACTATACATTTCCCTCCACTTAATGAAATGGTCTAGATATAATAACAAATTGAAAGGACGCCTTAAAACAAAAAGGCAAACGGAAAACCGGGAATTGAAATGTTTTTCAGGACGTTTTGTTTTTTTCAAAACGAATGAATGAATGGACGCGTGTTCGGTATTGTTTTTCATATTTGTATTTTATTTCATTAAATAGCCAACGAGCATTTTCTTCAATCATTAAACACAAAAGCCTAACTATTTGGGTAAACAATTTAGTGTTGTCCGTCCTATATACGCGAGTGGGGTCTTAGTAAAAAGTTCCCTCTACATTTTGATGTGACAATTTGCCCCCAGTATGAGTACTTATGTGAAGATTACGTGCCGAGATTTACAAAGTGTTTTCCGAGGGAGGAAGGCATTTATTTGTCATTGCTTTTTATATCCTAATTTAATGGAGGCAATGGATGTAATGTACGAGTATGTATGTCAGGCGGGAGAGATACAGCCTTCCTTTTGAGAAAAACACAAGGAAATGGTGTAAAACAGGTACCAGTTCACGTTAATGAAGTGAAGACACAGATGTTCGGTTATGCTTTTAATAAGCCACACATCCATAAATGATGTTATGTGGGTTTTAACGATTTTAAGATTTCTTTTGGAATACGAGTCTTATCGGAATATAATTATGCTGTGCACAAAAAAAAAAAATAAAAAACGACAGTTCCAGTAACTACTGAAACACTTGATATACGAATATAGTAACTATCCGTATATACATACTATTTCAAAAATTATTGGAATTATTAGGGCGGAATGTATACATAACACATCAAAAATACTTAAGTCTTTATATATATTTTTAGGCAAAATCTTTTTCAGAAAATAGTCATTTGAGCTATGTCAGTCCGTCTGATGGGTGCCCACGGTAACTCTCTAAAGGACTGACTGAATGAATTTAATTTTTGCACTTAATGTTAGGAATTCTGAACAAAGGGAACAAACTATTTACCGCCCGGCGTGTGCGCATGGTATCTCTTCAAAGGACTGACTTTAATTTCAGCACTAAGTGGGAGGAATTTAGAACATAGGGGGGAAATTTCACCGTTTCTTAACCAGACAACAGATTACTACGAAACTTTATATGCTTGTAGAAAAGTTATTCGATTTATGCTTATTTGAAGTTATTAATTTTTTGGAAGGTATAACTTCAAAATGGCATTGCTTTTGTCTCAGTGGGTATATCTGGTGTCAATATTACAATTATACCCTACACCACACGGTGGAACATTTGTTTGTAACACCCAAAAGAAGATGCGATACACCCATCGTTTATTATACCGATCGACCTAGAATCACTTTCTGGGTTGATTTAGCTTTGTCTGCCTGTCTGTCCGTCTGTCCGTCTGTGCATGTATTCTTGTACTCAAAGTACAGGTCGCAATTATGGTGCGATTTAAACGAAACTTTGCACATATCTTTCTTTTGGCCCAAGGACGATCCCTATTTAGTATGGTTATAATCTGTTTAGATTTACATATATCTCCCATATAAATATATGTACCTTCGATATGACATATATGCACTGTATAAGAAAAATTTTTAATCGATCTGAATAAAAATGTACATAGTATCTTAATACAGTCAATCGTTTTAGTGGTTACTGGAACCATTGTTTTTTCATTTTGTTTTACATAGTATAATTGTATACCGATAATACCATATGAAATCTTAAATTCGTTAAAAACAATATAACATTCTAATACTCGTATATCCCGATACCTAGGACAGGAACTGGTGAAGTATGATAAACAAATTTCAAATGCAGACAGGAACTTAATAAATTCATAAAATATTTAAGAAATAATATATTTTAAATATTTTAATATATTTATAATTATACCCTACACCACACTGTCGTACTGGGTATTATAACTTTAATATTCCATCTGCAATTTGATATTTAAGCTCTATATAAGTTGTACTTTACTTCCTTAGAGGCAATACTAAATTTGAGGCAAATCAGTTCAAATTTAGGTATAGCTCCAATATATATGTTACCCCTGGTTTGAAATGTAAGCCCTGTAGAACCTGTACTTTATATCCGATCAGTACGAAATTCGACAGAAAGGCGTACCTTAATACATGAATAACACTGCCAAGTTTTGGGGAAAGTCGGTTCAGATTTAGATATATCCCCCATATATATGTTACCCCGACTTGACATATAAGCGCTGTAGAAACCAGGGACGTATCCAGGATTTTGGTTCGGGGGGCCCAACTTTTTTTCCATAACAAAGATAAACAATTAAAAAATTGCGTTTATTGTGTAGGTAATGGAAGTTAAGTTCCTTAGTTTTTTATTCGAATTTTATTCATAAATATAAATGTGTACTTTAGTACGAGATCAGTAAAACTTTTTATAATAAAATACGTAAGAGTTAAAAATTTAATCTTCGATTTTTTGAAAGAAATATATCAATTATTTCATCGATTTTGACTTCATCTTTGTATATATGTAGACATCAAAGCCAGATAAGATAGCCTTTCTCCTTCCATTCTGTTCCGGAGATAAGTTTTTATTCTTCTTAACGTCGAGAAACTTCGCTCATCAGATGCCGTTGTCACAGGTATTGTGGCCAGTATCTGCAAAAGGGTAAAAACGCTTGGGGACATGTCCTCATCACAAACTGAAATAGCATCTAATGCATTTGATGGTTTATAATTTTTCTGCTTCCAATAATCAATCTATATATTTATTTCAGCTAAAACAGATTTTGCTGAATTTTTTAAATCGTTTTTGTAAAAAAGTGTGACTTCTTCGAAATCTTCCTTTATTAGATTTACAACTCGTATCGGAACGATATTAAACAGACTTGTAATTATAGCTTCATGTTCGGAAAATCTATTATTTAAATGTGATATTATTTCGTCCAGATATGGTATGAACAATGTTGTCCTAAAATACGCCTTGGCATCTGAACCAGGAATATTAGCCCTATACTTTTGAGTGGCTACTGTAGGTAGTGCAGCTTCTATTCCAAAACTTCTTGCAAGTTGTGTAGATTCTTCAAACAGTTTATCAAACTCCGCATCTGAATTTCTACTCATGTCACTTAATTTAGTCGTTGCCAATTTTATGATTTCGTAAGCCTTTATTATATCTAGGTTAATCGTTTGCAAATACCGTGATAAGTTCTGTGTAATGGCCAAAACCGTACTACTTATTACCACACCCAATATAAAGTAAAATTTACATACACGGTTGTGCAAACTCATTCCATCACGGCAACCTACATGTTAAAAAAGTAGATAGATAGAATCATAAATGTAATTTTAACTTAATTTTCGCCATATCTGGTTATCATAAATTTAAAGCCAACCAATAATTATACCGGTAGACAAAAACAAAATTTTTTCTTGGGTTTGTGTTTTAATGCATAGATTCTGATTCTAGACATCAAAAAACGTCTCCAATCTTAATCTCCAATCTTAGCTTTTAAAGTTTGTTTTTGTAAATTTTACATCGATAAGAAAGTTTTAAAGTTAAAACCTTACTAAATTAGCTATAACTTTTTAAATTATTCATCGATTTTCTTCGGAATGGGCTCGTTTAATTCATGACCAAACAGACTTTACGAAAAAATCATAAGAATGTAACATTTGTTCATTTTTAGATTGTTTTATGGGAGTTTTATTTTAAAACTGTAAAATTTTATCACAAATTTTTTGTAATACTCGTATATCGTCGAAACCGCTGAACGGATGGAAAATGGTCTTATATGAAGTTGAAGGCTACTTAATATTTAATTCTTTAAAACTTTCCTCAACCAAATCGGATAAATGGTTCTCGAGTTATGCCACTATATGTGGTTCAACCATTAATTTCTTTCCATATCACAGCTTATCGCGAGAATTTAAAGAGACAACCCTTCAGGCTAAGAACAAAGAGAGTTTGAACCACATATTATGGCATAACTGCAGAACCATTCATCCGAATTGGTTCAGGTAAGCTTTACAAACTTCAGAATTAAGTAGCCTTCAACTTCGCACAATACAATTGTCCATCCGTTAAGCGGTTTCGACGATATCTTACAAAGTATTGCAAAAAATCATATTTTTTGAGAAAATTTTAATAATTTTTAAATAAAAGCGTCATAAAAACATCTAGAAACGCATAATTGTCATATTCTTGTAATTTTATCGTAAACTCTGAAAGGTTGTGAATAAATTGAGACCATTCCGAAGAAAATCTATGCATAATTTAAAAAGTTTTAGCGAGGAAACCACGCACTTTTCTTATTTTTAGTTGTTATTACTTTTACTGGTACCATTTTTTACTCTTTTGTATTGGTTTTTTTTAACGACCTTCCAAATATTTTTCGCGTTTTTTTGAGTGATTTTGAAAATTGTAAACAGTTTATGCCTATGTTTAAAACTTTTCGGGGTGGGGTGGGGGGGGTTGGTCCGCCTGACTTTCTGTCTGAAAGCTATCGAAAACAATTTGGTCAAAATTTTCTAAATGCTGTATGCAATTAGATATATGGATGGGGAAAACGGGCCGAGAAACACACATATTTACATATACATTATAAAATAAATTTCGATTAGATGATATAACAGCGAGGCAAAAAATATTCTATGTCAAAAACAGGGTGGGCCTAAAGAAACCAAGGGGTGTAAAAGTTTAATAACTTTTTCGTTTATTAATTTTTTTTATTTTTTCTTTCAGATTATATAGACAACACTTGGAGAATTTATAATGGAGAGGTTCACAATTGAACAGAGAACCAGAGCAATAGAATTTTATTATTTAAACCAGAGATCAATTATTTTAACGCAAAGAATTTCGTTTACATTTTAACGTTAGAATTTCGCCCTCTGAAGCAATGATTCGTTGCTTAGTGGATCGTCATCACCAACATGGCAGCGTAAGAGATTTGCCTCGAACCGGTAGACCACGTGTAAGTCGCACTGCAGAAAATATTGAACGAGTACAGCAAAGTGTTAACGAAGCACCTGAAACATCTGTCAGAAGGCGTTCTGCTCAGTTAGAAATGTCTCGTACGTGACTACGGCGCATTTTAAAAAAAGATTTACAAATATACCCATATAAGGTCCAATTGGTGCAAGAATTAAAACCCCCAGATCATCGGCAACGTCTAAATTTTGCAGTTAAATTTCAAGAGTTGGCCAGAAATGAAATCAACTTTATTAAAAATTTGATTATGAGTGATGAAGCTCATTTTCATTTGAATGGCTTTGTTAATAAGCAGAACTGTAGGTTCTAGGGTTCTCAAAATCCAAGAGCCATTCATCAACGCCAATTGCACCCCATCAGGTGTACAGTATGGTGTGGGATCACATCTGAAAATGTCATTGGGCCTTACTTCTTCGAGAATGAAGATGAAAGTGCTGTAACCGTAAATGGAGAGCGGTATCGGTTTATGACAGAAAATTGTTTACGTCCTGCTCTTGAAAACAGACCTGGTATGTGGTTTCAGCAGGAAGTGCTGTAACCGTAAATGGAGAGCGGTATAGGTTTATGACAGAAATTTTTTTACGTCCTGCTCTTGAAAACAGACCTGGTATGTGGTTTCAGCAGGACGGAGCCACTGCCCATACAGCCCGAGACACAATGGCACTTTTAAGTCAAATTTTTGGAGAGCGAATAATTTCCAGAAATTCGGAAATTATTTGGCCTACTATTTTCTTTGGGGTTATTTGAAGGAGCGAGTGTATGTGAACAAGCCAGAGACAATCCTTGAACTCAAGGCAAACATTATTGCAGAAATTCGAACGCTACAACCACAAGTTTTGAAAGGTGTTATGGAAAATGCTCTAAAAAGAGCACATCAGTGCGAAGCTGACATTATTAAGAGATTATTAAGAGACATTATTTTTCACGCTTAGTGTAAAAAAATTTGCCTTTTGTATATTATATAATCTGGAAGAAAAAATAAAAAAAAAATAATAAACGAAAAAGTTATTAAACTGAAATATTTGAATATTTTAGGAACTATAACTTCAAATGACCATAACTTTTGTCCATATTTGACCGAAATATGTTGTCATCAAATAGTAAATTTTGTTTTAAATCCAAATGAGAAAGGATCGTTATACGTAGTATGTACGAAAAATATCGCGAATTTTTAATTTAATTTGATTTGATTTTTAATTTGATTTTTGATATTTTTGTAGCGCTATGTTTAGGGTGTCCAAAAAACCGGTTATATCGAAAAAGCGGTTTCCGGTTTAACCGAAATATTACTTTTTTTGAAACCCGGTTATCGGTTATAATTTTTTGTCAAAACCTGTTAACCGGTTTTAAGGCCGGTTTTTAAATAATATTTCGTATAGTGATTACAATTTCATTAAATGTTTATTGTAAAACAAAAAACAACTTACAATCATTTGTAGTAAAAATTAGTAAACAAAAATCGATTATTATTTCGTTTATTACAGGTTCAATTGTTTGTTTATTTTAAATAGAAAGTATTATATTTCTGAAGTTTCCTTAAAATAATAATAAATCATTTAGAATGGTTTTTTTTTATAATAATATTTACGTCACTGTCGTTTATGAAGTTATCGATTTATTTATTTGTGTCGTATTTATCTATTAGTTGTATTTTTGTTTTTCGTCAAGTAATGTAATGTCAAAAGATAAAAGTAAACTCAAGCGAATGCAAGCGCCTTTTCTGCAGAAATAAGATAAGTTGATTTGTGGTTACAACTTTTATATCTTTGTTTCAAAAAAAATCATATAAAGATCCTGTAATTTTAATATCGAATATTTAAATAATTTCCGCTTTGTTTTCATACCAAAATGTTCTGTGCTTCATGGACGACTTATTAAATGCTTTGCTGTACTTCCTGACTTTATTTATTACATCATGATACCAGGAATGAAGCCAAAATAATTTTCAAGATCAGTGAATTCATATTCACTTTCAAAATATTCAGAACAACTGTCAGAATTATCCACCTCATTGTTGTTATTTATTGCATCTTGTATAAATGGTATTTACAACAAGTAAAAAAAATATATCAATACTTAAATTTTTGTTTTAAACAATAAATAAAAAAACCGGTTAACCGACATGGAAAAACCGGCTTTCTCGGTTAACCGAAAATGAAATTTTTTAAGAAACCGGTTACGGGTTTGGGTTGCAAAACGGGTTAACCGGATTGTGTTGTCCCGGTTTTGGACACCCTATGTTGGTACTCATGTCCCTTACTTATGCTGACAAGGTCGGCCATTTTGAATGTTTAGTTAATTTTTGACAGCTGTTGTGCTTGGATGTGTTTTAACTTGCCTTCGATTTTTATCTATTTCAGAAAATGGATCAAAGAATCTGCATCAAATTTTGTGTGAAAAACAAAATAAAGTGCGCTGACGCATTCCGAATGTTGACTGTGGCATATGGTGAAGCTACCTTGTACCAAAGCAACGTTTATCGGTGGTACAAAATGTTCTTAGAGGGCCGAGAAGATGCGAAGGACGAACAGCGTGGACTGGACGCCCGAGCACGTCAACAACAGACGAAAACATTGATAACGTTAATAAAATAATATTGGCCAATCGACGAATTACCATTAGAGAAGTTGCTGAGGATCTAAACATATCGATTGGCTCTTGCCATTCGATTTTAACCAATGAATTGGGCATGAGTCGGGTCGCTTTTGCACCATGATAACGCCCCTGCACACACATCGTTGCTTGTGCGCGAAAATTTGGCCAAAAACAACACCTAGCCCCCTGTGACTATTTTTTGTTCCCAAAACTGAAAAGGCCCATGAAAGGACGACGCTACACCACGATTGAGGAGATAAAGACGGCTTCGAAAGAGGAGCTGAACAAGATCACAAAAAATGATTATTTGAAGTGCTTCGAGGATTGGAAAAAATTTTTGGCATATCCAAGGGGAATTACTTTGAAGGGGACAAAATAGACATTCATGAATAAATAAATACTTTTTGAAAAAAAATACAAAATCCGCGATATTTTTTGAACATACATATACATTTTCGCAATAAAATCTGCTTTATTTTCGTCCCGCATAAATGAGACGTATATACGGTTGGTCCCTGGATCAGGAAACTCTACCATGCTACATTTTAAAACGATTGGATGTAAACTACAGTTTCTTTAAAGCTAAAGGCCCAAATCGGACGAAACACATATATGGAAGCTATATCTACATCTGAACCGATTTTTTTCAAATTGAGCAATGTTGGTCCATGTATCAAGAAACTTTACCATGCCAAATTTCAAGCGATTGGATGTTAAATACAGTTTAAAAGGGGTGTAATGGTAGATCGCTTCCAGGTAGTGCACCAAAGGATCTACCAATTAGCGGTTCTACTTATACAACACCCCTAACACCGGAGTGTAATGCGAACTCGTGCCCATCGGTGTATGGGCAGTCAGGGATAATCGACTGTATTTGTAAGGAGCCTCGCTGATACCTGGGCGCCTCAGCAAGTAATAGGTCTGTGCCTCACAGTACTTACCACAGAGAGGCTATGCTGTGGTGGACATGTTTTTCCCCTACAGTAGTGGTTATACTTAAAACAAACTCCCCTTAGTACGGAGTGTTATGCGGAGTGTTATGCGTACCCTTCTCATCGGACTTTTCGGTTCGCAGTCAGGGGTTACCATAGACTGTGTTTTGACGGCTCCCGATTGTGTCGAAGCAGACGAGGCAAATATAACGGTGGCGAAATCTGACAACGGTCCGGTTCCTTTTGATAAACCAACACCAATCTAAGGAAGTATCAACTGCATTAAAATACCTCCTGATGCTGACCTGGTCCTAATCCAGGAACCATGGTGAATGTAGATACGGTTTGCGAGCTCAGGACGCCAGGGATTAAGCTGCTTCAAGGTACATGTAACGGAAGACGTAGAGCCTGTATACTTGCAAAGAACGACCTTAATATATACATACTTCCTTCTTTTAGTAGTGAAGACATAGTATCAGCCAGCCTCGAGTTAGAAAACTCTCGTGTTTGATTTGCCGCCGTCTATATGGCACATAACACTGAGACTCCACCCGTGCATTGAAATCACTGGTAGGAGCGGCAAATGAGAAAAACAAGGACCTAATTGTGTGTAGTGATGTCAATGCACATCATCATATGTCGGATAGTACTGACTGAACCTACCTTTATTACTATAAGTAGAAATAGACAGGAGGCGCTCGTTGTCACCTTTGTCTCCGAGAATTTAAGCGGAAGGATTTCTAATTGGAAAGTTTTGTACACTCATAGCTTTTCCGGCCATTGAAGCCTCTCCCAACCTAATATTAGGAAGGATGGGAAAGCGTCCCAACCTGGAGCTAAGGATTTCCGACCAATTAGTTAGTCTATCGTCATTTCTCCTTAAAACTCTGAAGAGATTAATATATTC
Source organism: Eudasyphora cyanicolor (assembly GCA_963930755.1). Lineage (NCBI taxonomy): Eukaryota > Metazoa > Arthropoda > Insecta > Diptera > Muscidae > Eudasyphora > Eudasyphora cyanicolor. The sequence goes on from OZ005734.1 coordinate 69,724,035, forward strand.
TTACCTTAGGACCAACATTTATCACCGAAACCGCCCTGCATGATCTCGTCAGCTTTATTAAATGGATCCCTCTAGGTTAAGGAATATACCATAGTATAGATATTGAGGGGGCCTTCAATAACATAAATCCAGCCGCTATAATTACGGCATTAGAAACCCTGGGGTTGAGAGCAGTGTACGTAGGTTAATTCATAACCTTCTAATTAAGAGACGCATTTCACCTAGTTTAGGGTCAACTGACCTCCATAGATTTGTCAGCAGGGGAACGCCCCAATGGGGTGTACTGGCTCCTCAGCAATGGAATCTTTCCATGTCAGAGTTGTTGCCTGTGTAGAGGACGTGGCAATAGCTGTTAGAGGGAAGTTTCTGGGTACTCTCATAGACATCCTACAGCAGGCCCTTCATACAACCGCAAGATGGGGACTACTTCTTTTAACCTGGAGAAATAAGGTGCCTCAAGTTACACCTGTCTTCTTGGGGTATTGAAATTCCCTTCTCTGAAAGCACAAAATACTTAGGTATTTTACTAGACAGGAAGTTAAACTTCAAACCCAACATTCTGGAAACAGTAAAGAAGGCTGTGATAGCTATATACTCGTATACCTGTAAAAGAGTAATATGAAACCGCTGGGGTCTGAACCCGCGTATAGTTTATTGGTCTATTTATGACACCGTCCGAATATTGCCCCTCCTTACTGGTATTATTAATAAAACAATAATTCGCTTTATTTGAATTACTACTGTCATTACTCCACAAAATTACCGTTTATTTAATTTCATGGAATTTTAACCCTGATGCCATTTAATTAAATGTCAGAGAAAACCAAATACAACATTATCCCAACCTCTACGTCAACCATAGTGTGATACTTAATTATCAATAATTAATGTCGATTGCCGATTGCCAGTTTCCATAATTTTTGGATACGCATCAAGATAGCTAATGGGCTATACTGAACCATTACGTATTTATACATCTACTTATGGTATTGTGTATTTTAATAATTGCATACATATACATATCTACATTCATAGGAAGATACATTTTAAGTGCCATATAAATACGTACAAATATACACATTCGTATATGTAAGTAGATACATACATATAAACGACCTTATCCAGCTAAATAAACATTCCTAACCGAACGTATGATTAATATTAATTATTATAATGACGATAATGGTGATGGTAATGGTGATCATCATCTGCGCCCCCTTTTGGCACTTGCACAGGCATCACCCATCACTAATCATAATCATGCGAATGCCACAGGAATTATACGAAGCCCACAGACATGCGACACCGTGGTAGACAGACAGACGGACAGATTGAGGGACGGACAAACAGATGTTGTGTTACCCTAAAAGACACATCAAGTGGAGGGGTTTGGAAGGAAGTTTGAAGGCTATGTGTGTGGGGACTTTAATCACTATTTACATTTGAAGGGATGATGGGGGGTGGAGAGTCGACCATAATGAAAGTCCCCTCATCTTCTGAGATTATGAGGGACACTTCAGTCTCTTTAGCAGATTGTGTGAAATATACTCGACAACTTCCAAAGGGTGCGACTTGTATTCGACGCAAAAAAATATGAAAGATTTTAATAACATTTTAATAATATGATCTATAATACAAAAATTATGCGTTTACCACATACGTGCACAAAAATGCCGGAATATTCACACACCTTTTACACACTCACCTAGGTGCACAGTGGGAAAGATTTGTTTGTAAAAAAATAACAAATTCATCAATACGAGTATATTTCCTCATGAGAGAAATATATTTTTTGCAAGATTATTAATTTCAACCAAAAAGAAAAGTCGTTTGAATCGAAAGAAATCGGTTCTGTAGTATAATGTCCGAAACATATTCTGCTTGAAACATACATATATTTAGGGTACACTCCAAATATAGACTATTTAACACAAACAAATATTACATGTTTGAGAAGATGTTGTTCAAAACAAAAGTATTTTCATCCAGATACTGTTTTATTTTAAATTATAATATCCGAATCAAAGATTATTTTGTATTTAAATATTTTGGCAAATTTATTAATAAATTAATTTAAAGGCAAATTTTCTTGTCTTTTAATTTAAAGACAAGTTTTCTGTGTTAAAAATCATTTTTAAATAAAACATATTTTTCTTAACCAAAAAATGTTTGTGTGTAAACATATATTTTATTTGTGAAGTCAGTTCGCAAATATATTTTATATTAATATAAAATTTTATATTAATATATAATATATTAATATAAATGCGTTCCAAACAAAATTTCTTGATTTTCCAAAAAAAATATTTGTTCACAAATTTTTATATTTAAAAATGTTGGTTCCAAATATATTTTCTTTCACTTCAAACATATTAAAAATGAAGATTTTTCCCCGTGTATGTATATCTGGATCAATGATTCCAATGTCCATAGAGCACACCAAACAGTGAATTTTTATGGATGTGACGGGGTCTTAACAATCTTGTATATTAACGTACTGTTGGGGTTTCTGCTCTTACCGAAAAACAAAAAGAGTCACTTACCTGGGCTAAAGGCGTCATAGATGCTTCTGAGGCCAATGAGCCGGCTGAAAGAGCCAAAAATTTAGCTGTGTTAACGGCTCATAAACTCAAAAGAATCAGATCACCTGATGAACCCCTGCCTTCGAAAAAGGCAAGAGGCCCTAATGTCACCATCAACAGGACACTCACCAAGCCATTCAATGAAGTGGCGAAGGAGAGTCTGTTGATGGCTGTAATAGACAGAAGTAGTGAGGATGGATCCATCCTCAAGGACAAATGGAGCCATGTGCAATCCGCCATTATGGCTCATTACCTCGATGTCCGAAGAGAAATGCCGGGCAAACCACCAATCTGCAACGATGCAGGATGGCATCAGTGGAGAGTAAAGCTCTTATATTTCGGTGATGCCAGATCATAAGGCTGCTCTGAGTCGAGCGGGTGAGATGTAGCCGTGTGTCCAGTTGGATGTTGTCGAAAAAAACAACATCCCTAGTCACCCTAGAGCCATCACCTGATTTACAGAAGAGCCTCCCAACCCGGCTGACATATTAGAAATAATAAAAGATTCCAATCCTGGTCTGCCGACCCATAATTGGAGAATTAGCAAGATGGGTGAATCGCTGAATCCACCTCCCATATACAAAGTGCAAGTGCAACCCTGCAATATGGTTTCGAGACTATAGTCTTGAAGGTATACTAGCAGGATATAGTTCCCACTGCGGAAGGCGAGTCGTCGACCGTGGTTGATACAAGGCTTTCTGGAAGTGCGGAGGTCCACACGACCATTATTTCTGGTGACTCTAAATCTAACAGAAGATCTGTAACGTCATTCTCTGAGGATGAAAACACTACTTCGGATACATAGGGGCTGAGGGAAGTCTCCGGACTCTTTGACGCATCTGGCGGGGATGTCAATCTGTCGATTACCAATGATGGTAAGAATTCTACAGATTAACCTCCATCACGCTAAAGCAGCCTCAGCGGCTCAATTGCTGCGCCTGTCCAAGGTGCAGTAGACATCGTCCTGATCCAGGAGCCCTATGTAGTAGGAGGACGGGTGTACGGTATCAAGACACCAAACGTTAAACTGTTTGTGGCCAACTGTGAAGGCACTCCAAGAACCTGCATTTTGGCCAGAAAAGACCTATGTATCTTTCTCCTGGTTAATTTAAGTGTTAAAGACCGAACATCTGCTAGTCTGGAGATTGATAATCGCATATACTGGGTAGACTCCAGTCACTTTCCTTATGAAGCTGCAATACCGACAGCACTCTTCAGGGAAGTAGTAGAAGAAGCAACGTCTGACGAGCTCAAGCTGATTATTGGTGCAGACACGAACGCTCATCATACTATCTGGGGTAGTACGGATATAAACAATAGGGGTGATTCGCTTCTTGACTTTATTCTAACTACCAACCTAACTATTTGTAACATTGGCAATAAACCGACCTTTAGAATTAAAGACAGACAAGAAGTACTAGACGTAACGTTTGCTACTGGCCGGGTGTCAGACAAAATTATTGGGTGGAATGTACTGGACGACCACTCATTCTCAGATCACCATTATATACATACAGTTCAAACTCGACGAAAAAGCGCCTAAACCTGCTGTCCACAGAAATGTGAGGAAGACAAAGTGGCACATGTATGAGAAGAATTTTAAAAAGGTCCTCAACTCTAAACTTCTTTATGAACCGAATGACAAAGCCGGTCTGGATAATCTGGTCGAGCATATCCCCACATCATTCAATAGTTCCCTTGAAGAAGCCTGTCCAAAAACAAGGTACAAGGGTAAAACCAAACCTCAATGGTTGACTTCTGAGCTAACGGCAAGGAAAAAGACCTGCAACAAGCTATTCAACAAGTCGAAATCTTTTCGTTTTCATTGTATTGATAATTTTCCGGAGATGAGTTACAAGCACAATGCTCCAACTATTTTTTAATGTTCTTTGGATGAACAGTTTGCGGTACTTTTTTGCTCACTGATCCAACGGTTGTCGAAGTCAGCTACCCAGGTGACACTGACACTGAGCTATAAAAGCTCGGAGGTCAATATCCACTTGAGATGATGTGTAAACCAAGATAAGCTCTGGGTTTTGCCAGGATAGAACCGATCAGGCCGTTGCTTGGTTCCCAACATCCTCTACGTCACCCAAATCTACTGGAACCTTTAATGATTGGGATGCATATAAAGGGAACTCAAGATATATAAGAAGGAGCTTAGGAAGGCGCAAAGACGCTCTTGGTATTCCTTCTGTGGCGAAGTGTTAAAGGTCTCCGACGCCGCAAGGCTGAGGAAGGTACTATCCGCTTCTCCTTGTATAGTGGGGTATTTGTAGGATGAGGCAAACAACTGAACAAAAAACAACGAGCAATCGCTAAGTGTACTGCTCGACACACATTTCCCGGGGAACTCATCAACAGACCCTTAAGGACTACAGCGACTGAGTCTCTATAAGCCCTACTCCACATACTGCCGATTAATATTGTGGCGAGAGAAGTTGCAACCAGAGCGGCAATAAGATTAAACTGCCTATCAATGTGGAGGTACAAGAACTACGGTCACATGAGGATATCAAAGTGTAGTGCTATGGTAACCGACCGAGTGGACTATATATCAACTGTGTACACCTTCGAGAAACATTACAACACTATGATTCCCGCCAGAGATGAATGGGTTGGCAGAATACCAGTTAATAGAAACCATCTCCACTTTTCACGGATGGTTTGAAGCTTGATGGAAAGGTTAGCTTCGGAGTACACTGTGAACAACTTAGTTTGGATATATCTCGCAGACTACCAGATACCTGCAGTGTCTATCAAGCCGAAATGATGGCAATATGGGAAGTCGCCTAGTCGCTGAATCGCAACATAGTAACCAACACTGGCGTTGTCATTTACTCGGACAGCCACGCTGCCATCAATTCTCTGGAGGCAACATCCCTAAATTCTCAAACAGCCCTCGACTGCCGCAGATCTCTTATCGAGACGGCTGAGCAGTTTAATATATACCTCATATGGGTGCCTGTGCATAGGGATATCCCGGGGAACTGCAAAGCCGATGAACTTGCGAGAGGGACGACATTACAAATTCTCGAGGAATTTGCATATATTGATTGGTGCGCCACTATCCAAGTGCAAGCTTTGGCTTAGGCAAAAGGCAATCAGGCAGTCCAACGAAAGATGGACAGAAATCGGCACCTGCGGGGTAGCTAGGCAAATCTGGCCAAGGTATGGCCTGAGAAGATCAAAATATCTCTCCGCACTAGAGAGGCAAAGATTGTCCACGTTAATATCAGTTCTGACGGGACACTGCTTGATTGGCGTGTTCGCCGACTCCAATGACTTCTGCAGAAGCTATGGAGATGAGTCAGAAGTGGAGAGCATTGAGCACTTGCTATGCGACTGTCCCGCTTTGAGTAAACGGCGACTGGACATACTTTCCGGTATCGATATTCGTACTATCGATAAATTTGTATATCAAACAGGTTGGTTTCGATGAGGGGCATTTTAGCCCGTGGTAACACTAGGGACCTTAACTGGTCTATGTGAGCTGGTAAAAAAATACGGCTGTCATCATACCCTAAACTCAAACCTTTCCATTCGCCCATCACTTGTAGACATCTTGCTGTGAGGACTGCCTCATGCTTTATACGGATATCTATTGGTTGGATGTCCAGTATAGTGTCAAACGCTGTTTTTGCTGCTGTTCTAATTGCCCCGCTTATGCCTAGACAGCACATACGTTGCACTTTTTGCAATGGTACTACGTTGTACTTCTTAGCCATTGATATCCACGACACTACAGAGGCATAGGGTATTATTGGTCTAATCACGCTATTATAAAGCCAGTATTTCATATTTGGACGTAGTCCCCATTTTGAACATATAGCTCTTCTGCACAACAACCAAAATCTGTGGGCTTTGGTAACTCTTTCTCCAATATGATCCATCCAAATCAGTTCCTGATCCAAGATTACCTTCAAGTAGTTTACCTTCTTAGATATGAAAATATTCTTATCCAGGAATTGAGGCTGGAACTTCGTTTTCCTTGTAATAAGACATATTTCTGTGTTGCCTGGGTTAACATTTAAACCCCTTGGTTGTGCCCAGTTATATGCTATGCTAAGTGCCTCCTCAGCTCTCCCGCATAGATGGTTTGGATGTGTGCCCCTTAGAAGTATTAGAATGTCGTCGGCATAACAGACTGGTTTAAGTCCTTCATTGGTGAGGGCTTTAAAGAGACTGTGTATCGTTGTAATCCATAGGAGAGGTGATAAAATGCCCCCCTGCTGTATACCACGATTTACCTTGTCTCTAATTTTTAGGTCATATGACCCACAAATAATCCACCTATTCCTTAGAATATTGTTGATCTACTTTTTCAGTGCCCGGTCAACCTGAAACTCGTCTAAGGACTGGATAAGTGTATCGGTCTGAACGTTGTTAAAAGCTCATTCAATGTCTATGCAAACGGAAAGTGTGTTCTTCACTGAAGGACTGTTCTATGTGGTGTACTACCTCATGTAGAGCTGTTTCCACTGATCTCCCTTTAAGATATGCGTGTTGCTTGAATTTTAGCAGTTTACCTTGAAAGGAGAGAAGCTTTTTATTGCTTCTTTAACCATAGCATCTCTTATATCCGTAATAGGTACTTGATGCATCACATTTTCGTTCTGTAACTGTTCCTCTGTTGGCCCAGCATTACAAGTCGGAAAATGGGTTTCATCAAGAGCCTTACGGTATCCCCTATAGTTTCCACCCTTTTACCCGTGTCTTCGGTTGGGATATGACTTTTTGACAGGAAGTTTTTATTTTTGACATGCTGTTAACGCTGTCTACATGCTCACAGAAAAGCCTTCAGGAGTTACGTTTCGCCACTCCAATGATTTTCCTGTATTCTTCGAGTCTTCTGTGGTAGTCGTCCCAATATACTGATAGCTTTTTACGTTGAGCTATGTTGTTAAGTCTCTGGACATCCTCGCCAATCGAGCGAATTTGCCATGTTATCCAGGGTTTCTCATAGGCAGATTTCCTTTCTCAAAGAGGGCAACTATCTTCGAATGATTTTACAAGAGCCTACGCAATCCTCCTCACATTGATATCAATGTCTTCTGTACTTAGATAATCGTGTTTAGGCTGGCTCAATCGATTTTTAAGTAGATTGCCAAATTTAGTCCTGTCGATAGAAGCCTTATTATGGAAACTTATTGAGTCAGGCGGTGCACGTGCAATGGTCCGAATGGGAGTGCTCATCCGAAATCCTTCACTCGTGGATTTCATCAATGAGTTTTACTGAGCATAATTCATCTAATCTAAATCTTCTCTCCTATTTTTGTTAATAAAGGTTGCCTTGTTTCCTATGTTGAGAGTTAGGAGATCGTTGGTATTCAAAAATTCTATAAGGGTTTGTCCCCTTTTATTGGTGGTAGTTCTACCCCAAGCAATATGGTGGGTGTTTGCCTCGCAACCCTCAAGTCCTGTGGCTAGTACCTGTGTTCGAGTAGAAAAGGTTGTAGTTTAATCCAGTATCCTGGCTGCTAGTTGTCCATGGTTCCTGGACCAAAATAATATAAATCCTGCTTTTATTTGTTATGTCCATCAGAGCGTTGGATGCCGTTTCGCTCCGGTGGAGGTAAATATGGATGACCTCAATCACAGTATTTCCAATAAAAGTTTCCTTTGGGAGTCTATCTATCTGGTGGCACTCCCTCTCTTTTTCACCTCCTTTCGTTGACTACCTATAACATACTCCTCAAGTTAACCTTTGTTTTGATCCTTTATGTACCTATTCCTATCACCACCTTTGGTGGGATCATTTTGCAAAATTGGTAATATTATCGGCGATTTCCAATGTTATCGAACAGTTCTTGGGAGGCGGTGTTAATTTTTGTCGTTCCCTCTTTGTTTTGAGTTTTTCCGTCCCTCTTCATATTCTTATCCACACCGTTGCTCAGAAATTTCTGCAAAAACGATTATCTTATCGGCGATTTGGCGATGTTATCTACCTCATCCAACTCACTGCCAATCGGTGTTTTTGCAATCTTAAAAAAGATATTCCAAATCTCGAAAAAAATGCCATGCGGTTTGTCTTGACAAGGCTATCCTTGGAATACAGGACTATACCTACTCGTATCATCAGGAGAGAACCATCGGGATCATTTTTCCTGTAGAAGACTTCCCAGGCATTTTCAGCGAATCTCTTGTCATTCGTATGCCCTACAGGTTAGCAGACACCTGCAGCGTTTTCCAGGCGGAGATCTTTGCTATACTCAGCTTGATAAACCGACGAAAACTCGGGCAAGATGATCACATAACAGTCTATCGGCACTGAAGTCAACCACTATTACGTCAAAGGTGGTTAACGAGTGCCGATTGGAACTACAGCAATTGGCAGACAGAATCAGACTGGGGATATCGCGGGGAAAGAGAAGGCTGACGAATTCGCGCGAAATGGATCAGCGACGGACGCTGCACCTTCTCTGTCAAAGACCTTCTCTATCAAGACGAAGACAACGCTACCCAGGTGATTACACGATACAAAATCTGGAATCTCTATCATCCCAAAATATTGATAAAATCATGGGCTTCATAGGCTGCTTGAGATGGATGGTTTGATATCAACTCAATCATCTGCATCAACAGCGACTCCCCCTCTCCTGGAAAGCCATCTCTCCCCTCTGTTATCTATACTCAACACCTCCTTCATTTTCTTCGACCTCTCTCTCTTCTTTTACTCATCTTCTCAGGACGAACACAATGGACCAAATGGTCTCCGAGTGAAGTGGTGCACGCCAGCAATAGTTGTGTGCCGCGCGTCCTTGACCTAACCTAACCTAATCAACATATTCTGACTAGAGACTATGCTCTTCGGGAGATCTGACTCTTTTAGTAAATGTAGGAGAGTCAGATTCATCCTGTAATGTCTTGTGCCTGTTCATCTTATTCAGTTTCCATCTTTGTGCCCCTGACAGTATTTCCGATTTTCAACAAAAGTAATATTGTTATCACTTGATCACTTGGAGTTCCCACTAGCTTTGAAAAGGTGAGGTTGCTGAGAGCCCCCTTGGGGTTTCTTTATCTTCCTCATCGTTTATTTTGCCAAAGGCTAGATGTAATCTTGTATCTGTTTCGACTACGGGATAAGAGGCACCCAAACCCGTAGAAGTTACTCGCTCACGATTAAAAAATAAACGCTTTCCGGCGGCACTGGGTTTTTTTCCCCGCACCGTAATATCATTTACTTCCTCTGCCAGTATTTGCCCGTAATAGGTACGTCGATGTTGGCTTTCCAGACTATTTCCGAAATTTCTGTCCTGAGACCGATGCAACCAATTCAACCCCCACCTTAAAAATAACACACCTTGTGGTTGCCTAGTAGGTGGCTGTATAGGTACTGCGTAATAGGTTGAAAAACTATCCGCTCTGCAATAACACATCCGTTCGCCACGACTGGCGGCGATTGACTTTAAAAAAGTAAAATTTTTAAATTGAAAAAAATGTAGACCATATGATAACACATATTGTGAACTATATGCCCAAAAAATTAATTTCGGGATCGCTGGTAGTTTGGGAGATATCAATAAAATAATAAGATTACTTCACAATTTTCTCCTATTTATTCGGAAAAAATCAACTGAAATCAAAAACTACCGGAGATCACAAAATTATTTTTTATATCCTACACCACACTGTGGTAAAGGGTATTATAACTTTGTTTCACTGCAGATGTTTGTAACTCCTAGAAATACTACAGCTAGACCCACATTAAAGTATACCGATCGACATAGAATGACAGGCTGAGTCGATGTGACCATGTCTGTCCATGTAAAGTTATCCGTCGGGTACAGATCGCAGTATCACTCCGATCGTGTTGAAATTTTGCAGTTAAGAATCCTTCGTACCTTGAAAGAAGCCTATTGAATTTGAAAAAAATCGGTTCATATTTGGATATAGCTCCCATATATATGTTTCGTCCTATTTGAACCTTTAGTCCAATAGAAGCTGTATTTTACATCCAATTGTTTTGAAATTTAGCATGGCAAAGTTTATTGATCCATGAACCAACATTACTCAATTTGGATAAAATCGGTTCAGATTTAGATATAGCCCCAATATATAAGTTTCGTCTGATTTGGTCCACTAGACCTATAGACGCTGTAGTTTACATCCAATCTCTTTTAAATTTAGCATGATAGAGTTTCTTAATACATGGACCAACATTGCCGAATTTGAGTAAAATCGGTTCAGATTTAGCTATAGCCCCCATATATATATTTCCTCTGATTTGGCCCATAAGTTCTATGGAAACTGTATTCTACACCCAATTGTTTTGAAAATTGGCATGGTAAAGTTTATTTATCCATAGATCAACATTGCACCATTTGAAGAAAATCGGTTCAGATTTAGATATACTTCCCATATATATGTTTCGTCCGATTTTTTTTTACATCCAATTGTTTTAAAATTTAACATAGTGAAGTTTCTTGATCCATGGACTAACATTGCCAAATTTGAATAGAATATCGGTTCAGATTTAGCTATAGCCCCCATACATATGTTTTGTCCGATTTGGCCCTTTAGCCCTATAGAAGCTGTAGTTTACATCCAATCGTTTTGAAATTTAACATGGTGGCGTTTCTTGCTGAAGTTTTTAGGAATACATATCTTCCATAATCTTGAAGATTTTTCAACAAAATTTTGTATATTAAGATCTAATATTTTCTATTGCAAATAAAGCTTTTCCCGAAAAAATGACGGGGAGGACTCCTAAGCATTATATATACAGGATGAAAATATCCTACAAAAATGTTTCCCATATGATTTTATAGCAGATTCCGTGGAGTGAATTTTTCTATAATGAACATATATTATGAGTTCTTTCGAATTTATAAAATCATATTTGCTAAAAAAACGCAGATTTATGCGAGTTCGATGTGTTTTTCTGTAACTATGTACATTGTTATTTAAACTTACCGCAAACAAAAAACTTTAAAATCTCGAAACAAAAAATAAATGAACATAAATGAACCACTTGCATTTATAGGAGCTGATCTGCAATTTGCTTTACTGTTTTTACGTCGAATCACATTTATGGATTCCTATAGCTGCACAATTAAACATGAAATTTTAATCATTTAATTCTCCCTCATGCTGAGTGACTACTTATTGATTGTAAGCCATAATAATATTATAGTTAAGCCATAAAAACTTCAAGGTGTCAACATTTCGATAACACATTCTAACATTCACTCTGTGCGGAATGCCCAAAAAAAGTGTTTGTGTACTGGCCCATAGTGGGGGCAACCGGACATATAATCAAACTTATAAATGCTACGTGTGAGTGTCTCGTAAGTATGTATGTGTGTACATACGTAGAAAATGTCTGCAGGTACATATGTATAAAAAGTCCATTAATCCTTAAACGCACGAACGCATTTGTACACTCACACATGCAGCTACACACCGACGAATACTGATATATGAACATCAGATTGCCAACAGCACAGCAGTAACAGAATCAACACTAAAACATACACACATCGGCATGAGGGGAAAAAACTACAGACGGCAATATTCACCTCATCATCAGCATCTTCAACACCCCGAGTACCGGTTTCCCGGTACAACCGACACAGTGAGAGAGAGAGTAGCAATGTTCGTACAATGAGTACGTTTGGCTGGGCTGTGTGAGTGTGTAATAGAGGATGCGGAAGGACAGACGACACTTGTTCGCTTGAACACAGTCGGTGGAACAAACTAACCAACAAACACACATTACCACATATGTACACGTGTGTGTATGTGTATGTGTTAACGTATGTACACATACGTTAGCAAATTAAACCATATGGATGACATGTGTGTGCGTGTGTTTGCTAACAATTATACTCGTGCATATGTACAACACTTTAGCTCATTTAACATTAAATACGTACACACACACAATACTCAAACAAGCACACATTTGCTTCATACACATACTCGTACCTACCGAATGTCTTTCCTTTCTATGTATGTGTACATGAAGCAAAATGTTTGAATGACCCGGTCCAGTACTGTCCGGAAACGGAAAATTCTTTAATTTTCCTATACTAATTCAGGATATAGTGTTAGCATAATTACTAAAACCAGAGCAGATAGCCAAAATAATCCGTCTGAATAACAACTTGAAATGAGAGTGTATAAGTGATGTGATTGATTTCCGTTTTCTAATCGTGGGAGGTCCGGTTCAATATCAAGCATGAGTAACGGACTCAATCATGTATTGAGACTCTTATAGTCAGAATAAATTTGTACAAAAGTAAAATAAAACCAGTAAGGAAAGGCAGAAAGTCGGGCGGGGCCGACTGTATAATACCCTACACCTCCCTAACAATGCGACTAGGGTCATTGCGATAATAATTTGGAATAATAGGTAAATGGGTAAGAACATATATATGTGGATATATCTAATTCTGAACCGATATTCGTTCCTAAATTGTGAAACGTCTTTCTGGAGAATTTTGTAATGATCGGAAGTAAAGTACAACTTATATAGCGCTTTGTAACCAAATAAGAAGGAACATATATATGGAGGTTATATATAAATCATGAATCGATTTTCCCTAAATACTCATTCATGTAAAATAGAAACCTCTTTCCGTCGAATTTCGTACTGATCGGATATAAAATACAGTCTCTACAGCGCTTGGGTGTCAAATCGGGGCTAACATATATATGGGGGCTGTATCTAAATCTGAACTGAATTTCCCCGCATTTTGTAGTTTTTATTCATGTAATACGAAAACTCTCTCTGCCGAATTTCGTACTTATCGGATATAAAATACGGTTTCTACAGCGCTTACATGTGAAATCGGGTGCAACATATATATTGGGACTATGTTTAAATCTTAACCGATTTCCCCCGAAATTGGTAGTGTTCATTCACATAACAAGAAAACTCTCTCTGCCGAATTTCGTACAGATCGGATATAAAATACGGTTTCTATAGCGCTAACATGTCAAATCGGGTGAAACATATATATGGGGACTATATCTAAATCTGAACTGATTTTCCCTGAATTTAGCAGTGTTCATTCATGTAATAAGGGAACTCTCTCTGTCAAATTTCGTACTGATCTGATATAAAATACAGTTTCTACAGCGCTTACATGTCAAATCGGGGGTAACATATATATGGGGGCTATATCTAAATCTGAACCGATTTCTACCAATTTCAATAGGGATCGTCCTTGGGCCAAAAAAGAGCACTGTGCTAAATTTCATCACAATCGGACCATAAATACGACCTGCACTTTGATTACAAGAATACATGGACAGACAGACAGACGGACATGGCTAAATCGACTCAAAAATTGATTCTATGACGATCGGTATATTAAACTATGGTTCTATTTCTTCTCTTTTTGGGCGTTACAAACAAATGCACAAAGTCATAATACCCTGTTCCACAGTGTGGTATAGGGTATAAACATAATATTATTTTAATAGATAAAATAGGTGTAGATTTAAATATATCCCCTATATATATATATTCCTTCCTATTTGGTATCAAAGTGCTGCATTAGCTTTATTAAATATCCGGTCGAGAGGAAATTAGGCAAAGAGGAGTTTCTAAAAACAGAAACGAATGTTTCCAGATTTAAAGAACATCTGTTCACATGTATATGGGTAGGTCTTTCTCAGGTGTCAGAGGCCAGAAATTAGATCTTTCTGAAATTCTCAGAAAATGTTGCCCTAGTATGTGGGAGTAATGACCCACAATATTAAAAAAATTAAATGAAAATTGGAGGCAGGGGGCGAGGTCAAAAATTCAGAAAAATCGATTTTTTGCCTCTGTAATGGGATTTTCAAATGAATTTTAATCCTACAAAGCATAAGACATTGAAAATAGAAAATATCGGCGTACTTTTCATAAAAAATACTAATTTATTTTAAAATTTTTTTTCGTTCACTTTTCGCAGTAACAAAAATATTAATTGCGATTTCTCAGAATCGATATAATTTTTTTTCCTTAAACTTTATATAAAACAAGTAAGAAAGTTTCAGTCGGGTAAACCGACTAAGTTATACCCTCACTTTTTGAGTAATGTAATATTGAATATTACTCGAATTATTCTGTCAATTTGTGTGGGAGTTACCAGAAGGGGTTTATAAAATACACCTTTTTTTCGCTGAACATTAGATACTTTAAATTCATTGCACTGTGCCGACTTATAAGCATTTATGTGCACTGGTATAAACGTTATGAGACATTAAATTGTGGTATGATTTGGGAATTTTGTGTGGGAGGTACAAAAAGGGGCGTGGCAATAACGCCCATTTTTCACAGGGCTATAGACACTATAGAAATATTACACTGTAAAAAATTTCAAGTAGTTTTATACACTGGTTTTAATGTTATAAGCTGTTAACTTTTGGTGCAAAAAGGTACCTTTGTGTGGGAGGTACCAAAAGGGGCGTGGCAACAACACCCATTTTTCCCTGGACTGTAGGCAATATAAAAGCATAATACTGTACAAAATTTCAAGTATTTTTATACACTGTTATTAATGTTATAAGCTGTTAACTTTTGGTGCAAAATGGTGCATTTGTGTGTCATCGAACTTAGCCGGAGATAGAAAAAAATATTACCACATACCAAATTTGAGGTCAATCGGTTACTCCTTTCGAGAGTTATCGTGCGCACCAGCCAGCAGACAGACAGACGGACGGACATTGCTCATTCGACTTAAAATGACCCAAAACGGATTTCCTCCGAACATACTTGGGGTCTTAGGTCACTTCTTCGACGTGTTACACTTTTTTCCGTAGCAAATGATATATACCCTCGTCACACTAAAGTGAGGGTATAAAAAGGTCCATATGTACTCTACCGATGGTGTAAATTTTGGAGTGGGGACAACATAGGTTCCGAAGTTACATTATAATAACTGAAAATCTTAACAGAATTTCAAAACAAGTAAGAAAGTTTCAGTCGGGTAAGCCGACTAAGGTATACCCTCACTTTGTGAGTAATGTAATATGGAATATTAAACGAATTATTCTTTTTAACAAATACACCTATTTTTCGCTGAATAGTAGATTCTTTAAATACATTGCACTGCGCCGAATTATAAACGTTTTTGCACTGGTATATTAACGTTATGAAATATTAAATTTTGGTATGATTTGGCCATTTTGTGTGGGAGCTACAAAAAGGGGCGTGGTGATAACGGCCATTTTTTACAGGGCTATAGGGACTTCAAAAGCGTTACACTGTGCAAAATGTTGTTGCATTTTCGTACATTGGTACTGATGCTGTGAGCTCTTAACTTTTTGTGCAAAATGGTACCTTTGTGTGGGAGGTACAAAAAGGGGCGTGGAAATAGCGTCCATTTTTCACAGTGCAGAAGACACTATAAAAGCATTACACTGTAAAAAATTTCAAGTATTTTTATACACTGGTACTAATGCTATAAGCTGTTAACTTTTTGTGCAAAATGGTACCTTTGTGTAAGAGGTACCAAAAGGGGCGTGAATATGACACCCATTTTTCACTGGACTGTAGGCACTATGAAAGCATTACACTGTACAAAATTTCAAGTTTTTTTATGCACTGGTATTAATGTTATAAGCTGTTAACTTTTGGTGCAAAATGGTGCATTTGTGTGGGAGGTACCAAAAGGGGCGTAGCAACATGGCCCATTTTTCTCGAGTTGATAGTGACTAATAAACTAATGCTATGTGTGGAATTTCAGAAGATTCGAATAAGTAGTATAGCAGTTATTAAAGATTCAATATTTCACAACATTTTAACACTTTGTGGGGGAGGTACGAGAAGGAGTGGACCAATATGGCCCATCTTCGAACTTAGCCGGAGATAGAAAAAAATATTACCACGTACCAAATTTGAAGTCAATCTGTTACTCCTTTCAAGAGTTATCGTTCGCACCAGCCAGCAGACAGACAGACACACAGACAGACAGATAGACAGACAGACGGACGGACATTGCTCATTCGTCTTAAAATGACCCAAAACTAATATCCGCCGAACATACTTAGGGTCTTAGATCACTCCTTCGATGTGTTACACTTTTTTTCGTAGCAAATGATATATACCCTCGTCACACTAAAGTGAGGGTATAACAAATATTTGAAGAATAAAATCAACAAACAAAATTTAATTGAAAACACATACATCGTATATAGCCCCTAAATATATAACGGGTGATCCAAGTAGAGATACTTTTTTCAATAGCCTTTTTTTGACATATCACGTGTGAGTCGTGTCATGCTGTCATGTTATATTTGTTAAGTATTGTTTGGCATTTCATCATGGAAAGACTTACGCCTGAACAACGTTTACGCGTGTCATTCGCCAGTTACCAGTCGAAATGCTCCAACGAGTCATCGAAAATTCGACTCAACGGATGGACCATCTGAGACGTAGCCGCGGCCAACATTTGATAGACATAATCTTCAAAAATAAAAAAAAAGCCAAAGAATGTTCTTTAAAATGATAATAAACGTTCCCATTCAATTTGAATTTTCTGTGTTTTTTTCTTTAAAAAACTAGGGAACCTCGAAATGGATCACCCTTTATATATATATATATATATATATATATATTTATTTAACATTCGGTCGTTATGAAAATTGCCAGAGAAGGGACATGTTTGCACCTGTTGGAATATATAAAGTGAAAAATAAGTTACCAGAATAAATATAGGTTAGATGAATATATAAATATATAAAAGCATTTTTTACCAATTTTTTCATAATTTTTTAACAAATCATTAATCATTGTTTCATATTGCGGGCTTTTAATGGCTCCAAGAAATTTTAAACTACAAGCTTAAATGACCTCCATGCAATTTCCTCCGATGTTAAATATGATTCGAAATTTACATCTTTCATCAGTCTATTTATATTTGGCCCATCAAAAATACCTTCTTCGATTTTTTGAAAAGACACATTTTCAAATAAAATGTTTAAATATGAGAGTGAATTATCATCTTTTCGTAAGGCTTTTATAAAAATTTTAGAGTGCTCCAGCTTAAAATGCAGTGGTGGCAAAATAATGCTTTCTTTTTTGACGAGAGGTGTATATTTGATGTTGTTTTCACCTAATGTAATTCATTCCTTCCTTTTGTAATGATCTTCTCGAGCAAGGCTATCCTGTAGCCATAAAAAACAGCAATATTTTGAATATCCACCTTGCATTCTTCATAACATCGTAACTACTTTTAAATCGCAACAATTTTTCCAATCATGTTCGTATTTTATGTATATTAACTGTTTAGCCATTGTTTCGTAGGATTCCGTTCCTATGAAGTGTTTATTTCATTAAGTTCCTCAAACAACCCAGGAATATCCTTGCAAAAACACATGTTATCCAAAGTTGTATAAAACTTTGTGTAAGGTGTATGATGAACTCTGTAATATGTTATGTTAGCACCTGGGGCCAACACTGGCGTTGTCATTTACTCGGACAGCCAGGCTGCCATCAATTCTCTGGAGGCCACATCCCAAAATTCACAAATAGCCCTCGACTGCCGCAGATATCTTAACGAGATGGCTGAGCAGTTTAATATACACCTCATATGGGTGCCTGGGCATAGGGATATCCCGGGGAACTGCAAAGCCGATGAACTTGCTAGGAAAGGGACGACTTTACAAATTCTCGAAGAATTTGCATATATTGGTGCGCCACTATCCACGTGCAAGCTTTGGCTTAGGCAAAAGGCAATCAGGCAGTCCAACGACAGATGGACAGAAATCGGCACCTGTAGGGTAGCTAGACAAATTTGGCCAAGGTATGACCTGAGAAGGTCAAAATATCTCCTCGCACTGGAAAGGAAAAGATTATCTACGTTAGTATTAGTTCTGACGGGACACAGCCTGATCGGCGAACACCGCAGAAGATTGGGTATTAACTCCAATGACTTCTGCAGAAGCTGTGGAGATGAGGAAGAAGTGGAGAGCATTGAGCACTTGTTATGCGACTGTCCCGCTTTGAGTAAACGACGGCTGGACCTACTGCGGTCGGCCTTTCTAGGCAGCCTAACAGATCTTTCCAGTACCAATATTCGTGATATCGAGACACTTGTATATCAAACAGGTTGGTTTCGATGAAGGGCATTTTAGCCCGTGGCACCACTAGGGACCTAAACTGGTCTATGTGAGCTGAAGAAATAAAAAAAAAAGAAAACGGCTGCCACCCTAACCTAAACCTAGCACCTGGGGCCAAAATATTGTATTATTTCATGCGAGATGCAATTATTTCTGCATTATCTTTGGTCAGTTCCAAATCACTCACTAGATCATTGAGTTGAGCTTGAGTTATAAGCGCTGGTTTCTGACTGAAACTGGTACCGCCGCACAATGGGAAAAAGGGGTAAAAACGCGCGCATAGCAGTATTTTCTATCTCATGATTATACCGTTAGAGATAGAGTCCCACGGTTTGGACTATCTTCAAGAGAATTTATTGGTGTACCCAGATTTAATTTTACTGTTACCATGTATCGCACAGTGGAGCTACAAAAACGACTTTGCGGAAATTTGTGCAAAAATCTGAATATCGTACCAACTTCAGTGATCTTGATATTAAATTAAAGCTGACAAAATTTAGTTCAAAATCTATTTGAGTTACTTGATTGTGTGTTGCTGCGTTTTAAATATATTGACCATTGAAGTTGAAACATATTTTTGTCAACATTGCGTTAAAAGTCTACAAAACCGCTTTTGAAATTGAAACCAAAACAACATAAATAGGATAAAATCGTCGTCTGCAATATTTTTGAAAGCGGAAGTGCTGCACTAATGCATTTCCACGATGCGTCGTCGACTGTTAATAAAAGAAAAGTTAAATTAAAAACAAATATAATCGGTCCACCCTAATATACATAAATTGCAGAAGCGTTTAACTATATTTTTATAGTTTTTGTAGAAGAAGTAAACTATAAAAATTATACATATAATCCTAATAATATTAATAGGATCGCTATTCTTGTTCGTAGGACACTACAAACATGCAGCCGGACATGTACCGGTCGTATTTATTATCCGATTTTGCCGAAATTTCGTAAAAGTTATTTTTTTGGACCAAGAAAATAGGTCCATATATTTCGGGAAAATCGGTTCATAGATAGATGTAGCTCGCACACATATTTTCTATATTTAAGGTAAAAAAAGCACATATTAAAAGTACAAAATTCTGCCATAATCGCAAAAATTCGCAGATAAACTAGGTACTGTTGGATACACCACTAAGTCATCTATCTTCTCTATGTCATATGGTAGTCATATCCCACGTGATCCAAAAAAGTTGTATTCCATTAACTGTGTATAATTTTTTTGAAAAACAAAAAAAAAACTGTATTTTTACTTGGAAATATCTCGTCATTTAAAGACGTTAAAAATACGTCTTATACACAAAAATTAAGATTAATATAACCTTATTATATGTTACAAGTCCGATCGCATTTCACCAACAAACGAGAATTCTACAAGCATTTTAGTATAGCCATTTTATCATCGCATTTTTATTTGCATTTATTAGTAAAAAAACAATCTTTGAATGGTCATAACTCGGAATCGCCTAGAGATATTTTCATAAAATTTTAAGGTATTTTCATTAAATGTTATCCACAATAAAACAACAATCCCAAAAAACTGATTTTTAAAAGTTGTTTTCAAAGTCCTATGCGCGCATATTTCAATATATTTTCCCATCGTGCGCCGTTAGTTGAGAACTATATACTTGGACAGTGGGGAACTGGTATTTTGTCCGAATGTTCAACTAACAAGGTGATAGATTTAATTCGGCATAGTTCCAGTGAATGCTCCTTCCTACTCCAATCCGACTACTTAGATAAAAATAGCAGTCTGTATCATGAGTGGATGGGTGCCTCCGAATCATTGGTATTCCAAATTACAGGTGATGCCTAAAAGTGAGACGTTTTGCCTCCTACTGATAGTTTTTAATTTTCCAACATCGATTTATCGCTTTAAGAAGTTGAAATACGAATGAAACAAAATTCATTCATCGATGCGGCTTTAAAGAAAATAGCTATGTAGATTACAGTACCTGTATCTGAAATATCTCTTAGAGACCGTCACCATGACCATAAAATGTTCTCGATGACCATAATATTGTCCCATTTCCCATAAACAAAAACGTTATTAAATAAAAACAAAATTTTAGCATAGAAAACTTCGGCATAGAAGTTTGATTTCAAAGAACGAAAGAAATGAGACTCTTCAAGAAGTATTTCTCCCAAAACACCCGACACCCCCGCTCAATAATGATGTATCAAAAATCGTAGAACTCGATGGGTTTTTGGGGCGACGTATTTGACAAAAACATTACTTTTAAAAATATTAATGAAGGCCCCCACACTTTTATGGCAACCAAATTGTTTTTTTAAATATATTGTAATTATTAGTCCTGCATTGAGCTTTGTGTGGCTTGAAATTGTTCAAAGATAATCATTAAATATCATATATTTAAGGAACCATTGTGTTGACATAAAAGTGCATTGTGGGGGACTCTAGTGATTTGTTACTAGGAATCTTTTTGACGAATACTTCCATCGAATTCGAATTCCACAATATTTCCATCGAATTCCACAATATTTGATAAATTATTATTTTTGGTGGGGGATTTTCTGGGGTAAGCGGGGGTGTTGGGTGTTTTGAGAGAAATACTTCTTGAAGGGTCGACTTTCCTTCGTTCTTTGACATGGAACTTCTGTTCCGGTGCGTTCTATACTAAAATTGTTCCTGAATTTACTAACCCTTCCTTTACCCAGCAAACTTGGTGGAAAAATACGATATCTATCTATATATATCTATCTATATATATAAAAATGAAACGGTCCATCTGTGTAATGGCATCACGTCAGAACGGCTGGAGCGATTTGGATGATTTTTTTTTTATTCGATTCTAAATTTTCACGAGATGGTTTATATAGAAAAAAAAAATTAATTGGACAAAGGGGCGTGGTACCTCCCATATAAGCCAAATTTTGAAATTGAGATATTTTGCACAATTTGTTAGCGAGAGTGCTGGAATTTTGTGTATATGTAAACGGTGGCAGTCTACGTGATTGGTCCAAAAATGGGCGGGATCGGACCAATGGGCGTGGCCCCGCCCACATAGACAAAATTTTGATATCTTGCACAATTTGCTAGCGGGAGTGCTGCAATGTTGCGTATATGTATCTGGTGGCATTCTACGTAATTGGTGAAAAAATGGGCGGGACCGGACCAATGGGCGTGGCCCCGCCCATATAAGCCAAATTTTGAAATTGAGATATTTTGCACAATTTGTTAGCGAGAGTGCTGGAATTTTGTGTATATGTAAACGGTGGCAGTCTACGTGATTGATCCAAAAACGGGCGGGATCGAACAAATGGGCGTGGCACCGCCCATATAAGCCAAATTTAAAAAATGTGATATCTTGCACAATTTGTTAGCGAGAGACCTGGAATTTTGTGTATATATATCCGTTGGCGATCTACGTGATTGGTCCAAAAATGGGCGGGTTCGGACCAATAGGCGTGGCCCCGCCCACAATGACCAAATTTTGAAATTTTTATATCTTGCACAATTTGCTATCGGGAGTGCTGCAATGTTGTGTATATGTATCTGGTGGCATTCTACGTAATTGGTCAGAAAATGGGCGGTATCGGACCAATGGGCGTGGCCCCGCCCTTATAAGCCAAATTTTGAAATTGATATAACTTGCACAATTTTTTATCTAGAGTGCTGTCATGTTGTAGATATGTATCTGGTGACAGTCCACGTGATTGGTCCAAAAATTGGCGGGATCTGACCAATGGGCGGGCCACCGCCCATATAAGCCAAATTTTGAAATTGAATTATCTTGCTCATTTTGTTAGCGAGAGTGTTGAAATTTTGCGTATATGTATCTGGTAGCAGTCTACGTGATTGGCTTTCAAATGGGCGGAATAGGACCAGTGGGCGTGGCGCAGCCCATATTTTGATATATCTTGCAAGTATTATATAGGAAATACATGAACAAAAATGCTCGGTATGCGATAATTACAGCTGCTCACTCCAATACAATCGCAATATGATAATGTGATGCAATATCAATGAAACAAGAATTTGGAAATTTTATAAGTATACATTTCTATTTTCTGGACTTTCCACTGAATTCGGTATTTTTTCATTCAGTGAATTTATTACTAATACCAGTAAGGAAAGGCAGAAAGTCGGGCGGGGCCGACTATATAATACCCTACACCTCCCTAACAATGCGATAAGGGTCATTGCGATAATAATTTGGAATAATTGGTAAATGTATTTTGAACCGATAATCGCAAAATTAAGCAATATTCGTTCCTAAATTGAGAAAAATCTTTCTGGAGAACTTTGTAATGATCGGAAGTAAAGTACAACTTCTATAGCGCTTTGTAACCAAATCTGGAGGAACATATATATGGAGGTTATATATAAATCTGAATCGATTTTCTTAGAATACTCATTCATGTAAAATAGAAACCTGTTTCTGTCGAATTTCGTACTGATCGGATATAAAACACAGTCTCTACAGCGCTTACATGTCAAATTGGGGGTAACATATATATATGGGGGCTATATCTAAATCTGAACTGATTTTCTCCGAATTTTGCGGCATTCCTTCATGTAATAAGAAACCTCTTTCTGCCGAATTTCTTACTGATCGGATATAAAATACAGTTTCTACAGCGCTTGAATTTCAAATCGGGGGTAACATATATATGGGGACTATATCTAAATCTGAACCGATTTTCTCCGAATTTGGCAGTATTCCTTCATGTAATAACAAACCTCTTTCTGCCGAATTTCGTACTGATCGGATATAAAATACAGTTTCTACAGCGCGAATTTTGACATGGGCCGCGAAGCGCACCGGGCTCAGCTAGTATTTAAAAAACACGGGTTGCCATTATAGTGTATTGTGTAGCCTATAGTGATTTTTACAAGCAATATTTTTGTCGAATTCATTACCCAAAAATCCATCGGTTTCTATGAGAGGGGTAGTCGAGGGTTTTGAGAGAAATACTACCTGAAGTGTCTCCCTTATTTTGTTAATTCACATGGAACATCTATTTCGAAGCCTTCTATACATATATTGTGTTTGAATTTACAAAAGCCTTTGTTTATCCTGCAAACATTGTGCCCAAATATCGCGAAAACGCGAATCCAATGGTAATGCCAATCGATTTAGCATATTGAAATTATGCGGGGTAATATGTTTTCATCGAGGACACATTTTTATACCCTCACTTTAGTGTGACGAGGGTATATATCATTTGCTACGGAAAAAAGTGTAACACATCGAAGGAGTGACCTAAGACCCCAAGTATGTTCGGCGGAAATCCGTTTTGGGTCATTTTAAGTCGAATGAGCAATGTCCGTCCGTCTGTCTGTCTGTCTGTCTGTCTGTCTGTCTGTCTGGCTGTGTGTCTGCTGGCTGGTGCGCACGATAACTCTCGAAAGGAGTAACCGATTGACTTCAAATTTCGTATGTGGTAATATTTTTTTCTATCTCCGGCTAAGTTCGAAGATGGGCCATCTTGGTCCACTCCTTCTGGTACCTTCCCCACAAAGGGTTAAATGTTGTGAAATATTGATTCTTTAATAACTGCTATTATACGTATTCGAATCTTCTGAAATTCCACACATAGTATTAGTTTGTTAGTCGCTATCAACTCGAGGAAAATGGGCGAAATTGCCACGCCCGTTTTGGTATCTCCCACACAAATGCACCATTTTGCACTAAAAGTTAAAAGCTTATAACATTAATACCAGTGTTTAGAAATACTTGAAATTTTGTAAAGTGTAATGCTTTTATAGCGCCTACAGTCCAGTGAAAAATGGGCGTTATTGCCGCTCTCCTTTTGGTACCTCCCACACAAATGCACCATTTTGCACCAAAAGTTAACATCTTATAACATTAATACCAGTGTATAAAAATACTTGAAATTTTGTACAGTGTAATGTTTTTATAGTGCCTACAGTCCATTGAAAAATGGGCGTTATTGTCACGCCCCTTTTGTTACCTCTACCACAAAGGCACCATTTTGCACCAAAAGTTAACAGTTTATAACATTAATATAAGTCTATACAATTACTTGAAATTTTGTACAGTGTAATGCTTTTATAATGCCTATAGTCCAGTGAAAAATGAGCGTTATCACCACGCCTCTTTTTGTACCTCCCACACAAAATGGCCAAATTATACCACAATTTAATATCTCAACCTTAATATACCAGTCCATATAAACGGTTACAATTCGGCACAGTGCAATGTATTTAAAGTATCCAATGTTCAGCGAAATATAGGTGTATTTCTTAAACCCCTTCTGGTACCTCCCACAAAAATTGACGGAATAATTTGTGTAATATTCAATATTACATTACTCACAAAGTGAGGGTATACCTTAGTCGGTTTACCCGACTGAAACTTTCTTACTTGTTAATGTGAATTTTGCACACACAGTGTTAGTAAGCAAAATTGTCCAATTGTTTTCAGATTTTGATTCGAGTTTTAAAAAAAGTCCATGTCGATTTTTTTAATCAAACAATTTGTTGTGCGTAATGTTCATCAAGACGTCACGGCCCCTCCTGATATGTCGGTACGGTCTCCCAAGGGTTCGCGGACCACCATTTGACACTTTGGTCTAAACAAATATATTTAAGAGCGACAAATATATATATCGTCATCCGAAACGAGAAAGGGCCTACCATCATATTTTACAGGAGAAGCAAAAACTAAATAAAAT
Source organism: Eudasyphora cyanicolor (assembly GCA_963930755.1). Classification (NCBI taxonomy): domain Eukaryota; kingdom Metazoa; phylum Arthropoda; class Insecta; order Diptera; family Muscidae; genus Eudasyphora; species Eudasyphora cyanicolor. Next base: position 69,749,339 of record OZ005734.1, read on the forward strand.
GAAAAATGCTATCATTAGAAAATCGGGGTTTTCGGGATATTACCAATCCATAACAATGCATATATAAATTCACACAAACATTATTTATAACTTGTTTGTGAAAATTGCGTGAAATAGGAATTTTTAACTATGAAAAAGAAAGGCCGCATTGAATTTCGTTAATACATTCGCCATTTTTGATAGTAGGTCGCTAGAAATTTGTCAGTAAACACTGAATTTGTATTTTTTGTTGTTACGTTCGTTTCTTATGCCGATATGTATATGTATAAGTATATGGGGATTACATTAAAACATAGAAAGATTGGGTCCGATGTGCATAATTATAGTATAAATAAAAAACAAACTGCAAAGTTTTAGATAAATCGACTAGAAAATTTGATATTTATGACATAGAGTAGAAAAAACCAGTAAGGAAAGACTGAAAGTCGGGCGGGGCCGACTATATAATACCCTACACCTCCCTCACAATGCGAAAAAAAATTGGCATTGCGATAAGAATTTGGCAGTGTTCATACATGTAATAATAAAACTCTCTCTGCCAAATTTCGTACTGATCGGATATAAAACACGGTTTCTGCAGCTCTTGCAAGACAAATCGTGTGTAACATATATATGTTGGGACGATGTTCAAATCTGAACCGATTTTCCCCGAATTTGGCAGTGTTCATAAGAAGAATTGGTTCTCCTTACTAGGATGAATAAAGTCCCACATGTGGACCCTCCACCTCGGATAAATGTAACAGATGTAGTCTTTTCGGAGAGTGTAAAATTAAGAATAATTCTAGATAGAAAAATGTTATTTAGACTTCACGTATTGGAACGTGTAAGGAAGGCCGTCTAAGGAAGGCCGTCGCCTTATATTCCTGCAAAAAGTCTGTAGGGTCGCGGTGGGGCCTCTCTCCTAAAATCGTCCACTGGATATATATATAGCAGTAGTTCGTCCTATACTGCTATACGGCATTATTGTATGGTGGACGGCAACTGACAAACTAACCATCACCAAACTACTAACAAAGGTTCAGAGAACAGCCTACCTGAGCAAAAGCGGAGCCTTAAGGACCGAGTCTCTACAAGCCCTACTCCATATGCTGCCGATTAATATTGTGGCTAGAGAAGTTGCAACCAAAGCGGTAATAAGATTAAACTGTCTATCAATGTACAAAAACTACGGCCACATGAGGATATCAAATTGTAGTGCTATGGTAACCGATCGAGTGGACTATATACCAACTCTTTACTCCTTCGAGAGAAATTACATCACTATGATTCCCGCCAGACATGAATGGGTTGGAAGAATGCCAGGTAATAGAAACCATCTCCACTTTTACACGGATGGTTCGAAGCTTGATGAAAAGGTTGGCTTCGGAGTACACTGTGCAGAGCTTAGTTTGAATATAGCTCACAGACTAATATGGGAAGTAGCCTAGTGGCTGAGTCGCAACATAGTAACCAACACTGCCGTTGTCATTTACACGGAGAGCCGTTGTCATTTACATCAATTCTCTGGAGGCAACTTCCCTAAATTCACAAACAGTCCTCGACTGCCGCAGATCTCTTAACGAGATGTCTGAGCAGTTTAATAAACACCTCATATGGGTGCCTGGGCATAGGGATATCCCGGGGAACTGCAAAGCGGATGAACTTGCTAGGAAAGGGACGACATTTCAAATTCTCGAAGAATTTGCATATATTGGTGCGCCACTATCCACGTGCAAGCTTTGGCTTAGGCAAGAGGCAATCAGACAGTCCAACGAAAGATGGACAGAAATCGGCACCTGCAGGGTAGCTAGACAAAGCTGGCCAAGGTATGACCTGAGATGATCAAAATATCTCCTCGCACTAGAGAGGCAAAGATTGTCTACGTTAGTATCAGTTCTGACGGGACACTGCTTGATCGGCGAACACGCCAAAAGATTGGGTATTGACTCTAATGACTTCTGCAGAAGATGTGGAGATGAGGAAGAAGTGAAGAGCATTGAGCACTTGCTATGCGACTGCCCCTCTCTGAGTAAACGACGACTGGACATACTGGGGTCGGCCTTTCTAGGCAGCCTAAAAGATCTTTCCAGTACCTGTATTCGCACTATCGATAAATTTGTATATCAAACAGGTTGGTTTCGATGAGGTTTTATCGCCCGTGGTAACACTAGGGACCTAAACTGGTCTATGTGAGCAAAAAAAAATAAAAAACCAGTAAGTAAAGGCTAAAGTCGGGCGGGGCCGACTATATAATACCCTACACCACTCTCGAAATATTGAATAACTCTGATATATAAATTTTGTAATTCATGTATAAATTGTTTACATAAATTTACTTTTGGGACATTTTATACTTAAATAATACCCTGTACCACAGTGTGGTGTAGGGTATAAAAACGATTGGATCTAAAGAGCCAAATCGGATGAAACATATATATGGGAACTATAGCTAAATCTTTACCGATTTTCTTCAAATTCAACAATATTGGTTCATGGATCAAGAAAGTCTACCATTCTAAATTTCAAAACAATTGGATGTAAAATACAGCTTCTATAGAACTAAAGGGCCAAATCGGACGAAACATATATATGGGAGCTATAGCTAAATCTTAACCGATTTTCTTCAAATTCGGTAGTGTTGGTTCATAGATCAAGAAACTCTACCATTCTAAATTTCAAAATGATTGGATGTAAAATACAGCTTCTACAGGACTAAAGATCAAAATCGGACGAAACATATATATGGGAGCTATAGCTAAATCTTAACCGATTTTCTTCAAATTCGGCAATGTTGGTTCATGGATCAAGAAACTCTACCATTCTAAATTTCAAAACGATTGGATGTAAAATACAGCTTTTATATGACTAAAGGGCCAAATCGGACGAAACATATATATGGGAGTTATAGCTAAATCTTTACCGATTTTCTTCAAATTCGGCAATGTTGGTTCATGGATCAAGAAACTCTGCCATTCTAAATTTCAAAAGGATTGGATGTAAAATACAGCTTCTATAGGACTAAAGGGCCAAATCGGACGAAATATATATATGGGAGCTATATCTAAATCTGAACCGATTTCAACCAAATTCAATAGCGATCTTAACAGCAGGGAAATACTCTAAACTGCAAAATTTCAGAACGATCGGAGTGAAATTGCGACCTGTAGTCGACGAACAACTTTACATGGACAGACGGACGGACGGACTAACGGACGGACGGACTGACGGACGGACGGACATCGTTAAATCGACTCAGCTAGTGATTCTGAGTCGATCGGTATACTTTAAGGTGGGTCTAGCTGTGTTATTTTCAGGTGTTACAAACATCTGTCGTGAAACAAACTTATAATACCCTGTACCACAGTGTGGTGTAGGGTATAAAAATACGGCTGCCACCCTAACCTAAAGCTCTCTGCGTTGAATTTCGTACTGATCAGATATAAAATATATAAAATACGGTTTATACAGCGCTTACATGTCAAATCTGGCGAAAAATAGATATGGGGGCTATATCTAAATCTGAACCGATTTTGGCTAATTTCGATAGGGATCGTGCTTAGGCCAAAAAATATGACTGTGCTAAATTCCATCGTAATCTATATATATAAAGAGAGTGTCTGTTTGTGGGTTTGTATGTTTGTTTGTTCCGTATAGACGTTTAAACGGCTAGACCGATCATCATTTTCACAGAATGTACATGTGTAGGGGGTGCTGAAAATAGGGTACTTGAATTTTCGATATATCAAGTGGGCCTGGACCCGCCCATATGTGTCCAATTTTGATATTGAGAAAAATTTTTAGCTAGAGTGCTGAAATTTTGTGTGTATGCATTTAGTGGCAGATTATGTGAATTTTCCAAAAATGGGCGCAATCGGACCAATGGGCTTGGCCCCGCCCATATAAGCCAAATTTTGAAATTGAGATATTTTGCACAATTTGCGCCAAAAATGGGCGGGATCGGCCCAATGGGCTTTGCCCCGCCCACATAGACCCAATTTTGAAATTTTGATATCTTGCACAATTTGCTAGCGAGACTGCTAAAATTTTATGTATATGTATATGGTGGCAGTCTGCGTCATTGGTCCAAAAATGGGCGGGATCGGAGCAATGGGCGTGGCCACGCCCATATAATCCAAATTTTGAAATCTTGCTCAATATGTTAGCGAGAGTGCTGGAATTTTGTGTATATGTATATGGTGTCAGTCTGCGTGATTGGTCCAAAAATGGGCGGGATCGGCCCAATGGGAGTGGCCCCGCCCACATAGACCACATTTTGATATCTTGCACAATTTGCTAGCGGGAGTGCTGCAATGTTGTGTATATGTATCTGGTGGCATTCTACGTAATTGGTCAGAAAATGGGCGGGATCGGACCAATGGGCGTGGCCCCGCCCCTATATGCCAATTTTTAGAATTGTGATATCTTGAACAATTTGTTAGCGTGAGTTCTGCAATTTAATACATTTGCGTCCGGTGACAGTCTACGTTATTGGTAAAAAATGGGCGGGATCGGACCTCTGGGCGTGGCCCCGCGCTTAAAGCCTAATTTTGAAATTAAGATATCTTGCACAATTTATTAGCGATAGTGCTATAATTTTGTGTACATGTATCGAAACAGTCTACGTGTTTGGTCCAAAAATGGTCGGGATTGGACCAAAGGGCGTGGCCCCGCCCCTGTATGCCAAATTTTAGAATTGTGATATCTTGAACAATTTGTTAGCGTGAGTGCTGCAATTTAGTGCATATTTATCCGGTGACAGTCTACGTTATTTGTAAAAATGGGCGGGATCGGACCTATGGGCGTGGTCCCGCCCATATAAGCCTAATTTTGAAGCTGAGATATCTTAGACAATTTATTATCGAGAGTGCTGCAATTTAGTTCATATGTATGTATCCGGTGGCAGACTATGTTATTGGTCCAAAAATGGGCGGGACCAGACCAACGGGCGTGGCCCAGGCCATATAAGCCAAATTTTGATATTGAGATATATTACACGATTTGTTAGCGAGAGTGGTGAAATTTCGCGTATATGTATCCGGTGGCAGTCTACGTGATTGGTCCAAAAATGGGCGGGATCAGTCTAATGGGCGTGGCACCGACCGAATGAATCAAGTTTTGAAATTGGAATATCTTGCAGAATTTGTTAGCGATAGTGCTGTAATTTTGTGTATATGGTCCTGGTGGTTGTCAACGTGATTGACCCAAAAATGGGCGGGATATGGTCACTAGGCGTGGCCCCGGCCATATAAGTCAATATTTTAAATTGATATATCTTTCACAATTTGTTAGCGAGACTGCTGTAATTTTGTGTTTGATATATCTTGAGCAATTTGTTAGAGAGATCAATGTAATTTTGTGCATACATATTTGGTGTCAGTCTACGTAATTAGTCCAAAAATGAACGGGATCGGAAATCTGAAGTCTGGGCCATCGAAGTGGACCGGGTCCAGCTAGTCTATATATATAAAAGAGAGTGTCTGTTTGTGGGTTTGTTTGTGGGTTTGTTTGTTTGTTTGTTTGTTTGTTCCGTATAGACGTCTAAACGGCTGGACCGATCTTCTTGAAATTTTCGCAGAATATACATGTGTGGGGCGTAGTGAAAATGGGGTACTTGAATTTTCGATATATCAAGTGGGCGTGGACCCGCCCATATGGGTCAAATTTTGGTATTGAGAAAAATTTGTAGCTAGAGTACTGAAATTTTGTGTGTATGCATTTAGTGTCAGATTATGTGAATTTTCAAAAAATGGGCGGAATCGGACCAATGGGCGTGGCCCCGCCCATATAAGCCAAATTTTGAAATTGAAATATTTTCCACAATTCATTAGCGTGAGTTCTGCAAGTTTGTGTATATGTATCTGGTGACAGTCTACGTGATTGGTGCAAAAATGGGCGGGATCGGCTCAATGGGCGTGGCCCCGCCCACATAGACCAAATTTTGAAATTTCTATATCTTGCACATGATTGGTCCAAAAATGGGCGGGTTCGGACCAATAGGCGTGGCCCCGCCCATATAAGCCAAATTTTGAAATTGAGATATTTTGCACAATTTGATAGCGAGAGTGCTGGAATTTTGTTTATATGTATATGGTGGCAGTCTTCGTAATTGGTCCAAAAATTGGCGGAATCGAACCAATGAGCGTGGCCCCGCCCATATAAGCCAAATTTTTAAATTGAGATATCTTGCACAATTTGTTAACTAGAGTGCTATAATGTTGTACGTATGTATCTGGTAGCAGTCCACGTGATTTTTCCAAAAATGGGCGGGATCGGACCAATGGGCGTGGCACCGCCCATATAAGCCAAATTTTAAAAATGTGATATCTTGCACAATTTGGTACCGAGAGACCTGGAATATTGTATATCGTTGGCGACCTACATGATTGGTCCAAAAATGGGCGGGATCAGACCAATGGAAGTGGCCCCGCTTATATCGTCGCTTGGATGACCAACTGCTGTAACTGACATTTTCAAAATTGTTCAGGAGAGCAGTTTTTCTGTTTTTGAGACAATGTTCCTTATTCCCCTCGGCGTAATATTTATTATATTTCCAATTTGCTTTTCTCATTGTGTACTTTACTCCATCTTTTTCAATATTATTAACAAAAAAATAAAATAAATTAATTATGATGCATGTTTTTCATAAACAATGCAGATACGTCACTTTGTGGGAAAAAAAATTATGCTTAATGTCAGTTAACGCTAGAGTCATGAAATTTGGTAGGATGGTAGTCCTTGCTATATAGACGTGCAATATAGAAGGGTTTTTCGAAATTTTTGGCGCACAATGGGTCAAAAAAGAAAAAAATATGGTATCCAAACGGCAGGAGCTAGAATTGCAACATTTCGTGTGAGGGTAGGGTCTAGGGCGAAGATTCGGTATGAATCACAATTTTTCGAAATTAAAAAATTTTCGCGCACATTGGGACAAAAAGGGATAAATATGGCACCAAAGCCAAGTCCAAATGGCAAGAGCTTGAATCGTCTAATTTGGCTTGAGGGTAGCCATTGTAACGTAGACTAGACACAAGGAGTTTTTTAGGCAAAAATGGTGGAAAAATGATAGATATTGTGCAGTGGGCAAAACTATGTTAGATGTGTAAAATGTGTTAAATGTGGCACAGTGGGGCAAAAAGGGTTAAATATGGTACAGTTGGGCAAATATTTTAAATTTGTGCAGTGAGATAAAAATGTGTTAAATATGGCACAGTGGGACAAAAATGTGTTTAATATTGTGGGGCAACATGGGTTAAATATGGTTAAGATTAAGGTTACTATGGTACAGTGATGGAAAAATTAAATATTGTGGAGTTGGAAAAAAATGTGTTTAATATTGTACAGTGGGGCAAAAAGTGTTAAATATGGTACAGTGGGGGAAAAAATTAAGTTTGGGCAGTGGGTCAAAAATGTGTTAAATATGGCACAGTGGGGTAAAAAAGGTTAAATATGGTACCGTCGTGCAAAAATGGTAAAATATGGTACGATATGGCAAAAAGGGTTAAATATGGTATAGTAAGTTAAATATGGTATAGTAGGGCCAAGGGTACGAATTTAAATTTTGGAATATACAGTATGTTTTTCTCTTAATACATACATATAGTGACACTGTGATGCAAAAACGATTAAATGGTGTACAGTTGTGGTTTAATGGCATTTAGTGGCACATAACGGAATAGGGTTAAATACTGTAATCTTAAGATTATCCTAGCGGGTAACATAAGCTATATTAGTTATTGATTGAGGAGGCGTGACCCCGCCCAAATAAGCCAATTTGGAGTTATTTTCTTAGTGATTCCTACTGTTCCTACCTACTACGATTGGATTATCGAGATTCCTACTGTCGTTATCTGACGATTGGGACTGGACCGTGATCCCGTTTCCACCGTAATCGGTCCAAAAATTAGCAACGAGTAGACTGGGTCCACCAAGTACTCCATAAGTTTTTGCAATGATGAACAAACATTTCAGGAGAACGAATTATTAAGTGACATATTGCACTTACGTCTCTTGGTGAAAATAATTTTTTGCATTGTGTCAGTTACGTCTAAAATCATTTACCGTTTTTTGAGAAAACGGTAATATATATATGCACAAAATTTATACACACGTTGTGCTTTGACTAGACAAATCGAATGGTGGCCTTAACTCAATTTCTGAAAAATTGTCAGTTACGTCGGTTGGTCATCCAAGCGACGATATAAGCCAAATTTTGAAATTGAGACACATATCTTGCACAATTTTTAGCGAGAGTGATGTCTGGTGGTAGTCTACGTTATTGGTCCAAAAAGGGTCGGGATCGGATCAATGGCCCTGGCCCCGCCTATATAAACCAAATTTTGAAATTGAGATATCATGCACAATTTGTTAGCGAGAGTGCTGTGATTTTGTGCATCTCACGCAGTCTACGTGATTACACAAAAAAAGGGCGGCACCGCCCATAGGAGCCTAATTTTTAAATTGAGATATCTTGCACAATTTGTTTAAGTGAGCGCTGCAGTTTTGGGTATATGTATCTGATGACAGTCTACGAGATTCGACCAAAAATAGGCGGGATCAGACCAATGGACGTTGCCCCGCCTATGCGAATATAAGCCAAATTTTGAAATTGAGAGTCATATCTTGCACAATTTTTTATCGAGAGTGCTGTAGTTTTTTGCATATCGATCTGGTGATAGTCTACGTGAATGGTCCAAAAGGGTTGGTTTCTTCTCTTTTTGGGCGTTACAAACAAATGAACAAAGTCATAATACCCTGTACCAAAGTGTGGTGTAGGGTATAAAAAAGCGACCTCTATATGATGAATATATCGAACATGTACCTATATGGCCAATATCCGCTGTGCAGAATTTAAATACGTATGAAACACAAACTGCCAAATATCAACTTAATCGTCTGGAAAATTTGGTTTTTATGGCTTAAATAAGCATATTTGAGAGCGACCTCTATAACGTCCCTTGTTTGTGTTAATATTAGATTTTTTTCTCTGATTGCATATATATGAAAGCGCCTCCTTTGCCAGAGAATGACGTTCGTGCGTTATCGATTGTTGGGATCGAAAATGAGTCGATACGACTCATTTTCGATCCCAAACAACCTGCGACTATAAGAATTATTTCTAATAAATTTCATCAACCTAGCTCTATTATTACGGGCTGTAGCGTGATTCAACAGAGAGATGGTCAGACAAACTGACATTGGTAAATCGTCTTAGAATTATACTACGATCAGGAATATATATACATTATCAATCTTTATCAATATATATACTTTATTTATCTCAGATCAATATTTCAAGGTGTAGCAAACGGAATGACAAAGTTAGTATACATCCATCCTATGCTGCAGGGTATACAAATTATTTATATCTCCATCCTATGGTAGAGGGTATACAAATATTCGTCATCTTGAAAACTTTTTCTTTTCCAACCTGGACAGTTGAGGCGTTATGTACCCCCATTTATACTTTTGGTTGGTTATCGTTTAAGCCACAATAAATGGCAATAACAATAATTTTGCTTATGTCAAATGTACTAACGGTTTATGTGAAATCACACAAACACACATAACCACTTACATTACCACCGACATGTGTATATATATTCGAGCGGGTTGCCGGTTCTTCCAACCACCAATTGAAATAATTTCCGTATTTAACTCTAACCAGTAAGGAAAGGCTAAAGTCGGGCGGTGCCGACTATATAATACCCTACACCACTCTCGTAATATTGAATAACTCTGATATATAAATTTTGTAATTCATGTATAAATTGTTTACATAAATTTACTTTTGGGACATTTTATACTTAAATAATACCCTGTACCACAGTGTGGTGTAGGGTATAAAAACGATTGGATCTAAAGAGCCAAATCGGATGAAACATATATATGGGAGCTATAGCTAAATCTTAACCGATTTTCTTCAAATTCGGTAGTGTTGGTTCATGGATACAGAAACTCTACCATTCTAAATTTCAAATTGGTTGGATGTAAAATACAGCTTCTACAGGACTAAATAGCAAAATCGGACGAAACATATATATGGGAGCTACAGCTAAATCTTAACCGATTTTCTTCAACTTCGGCGATGTTGGTTCATGGATCAAGAAACTCTACCATTCTAAATTTCAAAACGATCGGATGTAAAATACAGCTTCTATAGGACTAAAGGGCCAAATCGGACGAAACATATATATGGGAGCTAAAGCTAAATCTTAACCGATTTTCTTCACATTCGGCAATGTTGGTTCATGGATCAAGAAACTCTTCCATTCTAAATTTCAAAACGATCGGATGTAAAATACAGCTTCTATAGGACTAAAGGACCAAATCGGACGAAAGATATATATGGGAGCTTTATCTAAATCTGAACCGATTTTCTTCAAATTCGGCAATGTTGGTTCATGGATCAAGAAACTCTACCATTCTAAATTTCAAAACGATCGGATGTAAAATACAGCTTCTATAGGACTAAAGGGCCAAATCGGACGAAACATATATATGGGAGCTATAGCTAAATCTTAACCGATTTTCTTCAAATTCGGCAATGTTGGTTCATGGATCAAGAAACTCTACCATTCTAAATTTCAAAACGATCGGATGTAAAATACAGCTTCTATAGGACTAAAGGACCAAATCGGACGAAAGATATATATGGGAGCTATATCTAAATTTGAACCGATTTTCTTCAAATTCGTCAATGTTGGTTCATGGATCAAGAAACTCTACCATTCTAAATTTCAAAACGATCGGATGTAAAATACAGCTTCTATAGGACTAAAGGGCCAAATCGGACGAAACATATATATGGGAGCTATAGCTAAATCTTAACCGATTTTCTTCAAATTCGGCAATGTTGGTTCATGGATCAAGAAACTCTACCATTCTAAATTTCAAAACGATCGGATGTAAAATACAGCTTCTATAGGACTAAAGGACCAAATCGGACGAAAGATATATATGGGAGCTATATCTAAATCTGCACCGATTTTCTTCAAAATCGGCAATGTTGGTTCATGGATCAAGAAACTCTACCATTCTAAATTTCAAAATGATCGGATGTAAAATACAGCTTCTATAGGACTAAAGGACCAAATCGGACGAAAGATATATATGGGAGCTATATCTAAATCTGAACCGATTTTTTTTAAATTCGGCAATGTTTGTTCATGGATCAAGAAACTCTACCATTCTAAATTTCAAAACGATCGGATGTAAAATACAGCTTCTATAGGACTAAAGGGCCAAATCAGACGAAACATATATATGGGAGCTATAGCTAAATCTTAACCAATTTTCTTCAAATTCAGCAATGTTAGTTCATGGATCAAGAAACTCTACCATTCCAAATTTCAAAACGATCGGATGTAAAATACAGCTGCTATAGGACTAAAGGGCCAAATCGGACGAAAGATATATATGGGAGCTATATCTAAATCTGAACCGATTTCAACCAAATTCAATAGCGATCTTAACAGCCGCAAAATACTCTAAACTGCAAAATTTCAGAACGATCGGAGTGAAATTGCGACCTGTAGTCGACGAACAACTTTACATGGACGGACGGACGGACGGACATCGTTAAATCGACTCAGCTAGTGATTCTGAGTCGATCGGTATACTTTAAGGTGGGTCTAGCTGTGTTATTTTAAGGTGTTACAAACATCTGCCGTGAAACAAACTTATAATACCCTGTACCACAGTGTGGTGTAGGGTATAATTATACTGTCCAACATAGGATGGTGGTGTACTATGTATGTTTGTCCTTGCCTACGGATTTTGGAAGAAGAGAAGCACCGTCAGCTCCGTATGTTCGTTATCTTGTGACAAAAGTGAAAGAAACTGGCATCCTCATCGATAAACCAAAGCATGAAAAGCTAAAAACAGTGCGTACACCCGAGAATATTGCTGCTGTGGCAGAAAGTGTGCGCGAAGCGCCATAAACATCAATTCACCGTCGTTCTCAACGATTGAATATTTCGGGGACATCATTGAGACGAATTTTGCATAAAGTCCTTGGTATGACGCCATAAAAGTCCAATTGGTTCAGGAGTTGAAGCCAACTGACCATCCAATGCGTTTTCAGTAGTTTTTTTATAGCATTTTCAACAAAAAAAAGTTATTTGGCGGACCCTTTATAATTTATTAAAGAATCAATATTTCGCCGAAATGTTAACCCTTTGGGAGGAAGTACTAAAAGCAGTAGACCAAAAGTCTGAGATTGTGAAAATTGTAACTCATACCAAATTCGAAGTCAATTGGTTACTTCTTTCCAAAGTTATCTTGCGCACCAGGCATACAGACAGGTGGATGACCGGATGTAAGTTGCTGAAATGGCTTAGAATGCCCTGAAAAGCATTCCCGCCGAACATACTTAGATTCTTAGGTCACTCTTTCGATTTGTTACACTATTTCGCAGCAAATGATTTTCCTCATCCACTAAAGTGAGGATATAAGAAGTTATATGTTATTTGTTTTTAATTCTGTTAGAAATAAAATATTCGCTGACAAGCAGCTTCTATTTACTGGGTGTAAAAAGAATATTTTTGCTACAATCAAACAAATTGTTGTTGAAGCTTTAATATTTTGAAACATGACCCATTTTCATGTACCTAGTAGCCACACACACTCCCATACACACACATTTGCCTGAGATCCGCTCCTCACACACACAGACAGTCGCTTAAGCGTAATGTACTAAATACTGGCCAAGAGTAGGACTGGCTGGCATATGCGTAAATGTACGACTCCACAATAAAGCGTAAAAAGCTTGTAGCAGCAATAAAGCGAATGTGTTATGGCGTTATGGAGAGATGTCACAACGACTAAAGCATCCACACACACGTATATACGTATATATGTATGAGTATAAGGAAACCATACACATACTCATTTGCCCAACTGCTTTTGCTTGAACGTGATCTCAACCGGAAGTTCAAATAACCCGCACACACTTGCTCACACACACACACACACACACCCTTGCACCATCACGCGAAAATTATAATCATCTCCGAGAGCACTGCTTAAAAGTTTTCAACATAATTTTCACTAATTAGTGAATATTCATCCCTTCGGGGTGAATTGATTTCGCATGGCGAAGAAAACTGCACGAAATTAATTCACAAGGAAGTGGAGGAAGTGATTGCTCATTTCTGATTAAAGCGGCTATGGTGGCCCACGGCACTTTGGTCACTCATGATTAACTTTGCCTCAAAGGCTTCTGTCATTCTCGGCCACAATTCCTCCGCGACTAAATGAGATTACAAAGCAAATCATAGGGTAGTAAGTGCCCAAAAATGGGGATGGTATGCGGTGGGGAGCAGTTGAATGATTAAAGATTTTTCGTTTGCCATTAGCGAATGTGAAAAATAAACTACTCACCTGCCGCTTTAAATTCGCTCCTCAATGGGAACTCTAAAAAGATTAGCAAAAGCAATTACAAAGTAAAATTAAAAAAACAACAAATAATGATAGTAGGAAGCCGGTCATTGTGGTCGACGTCAAAGGGGAAGTCTAGTTTGGTTTGTCATTTCATTATGTATAGACTTAGAAGAAATCTAATGGCTACTTTTAACATTAGCTAGCAAATTTTGTGGTCTATCCAGATATATAATAAGAAAGGAATCGGTACGAGTATATACCCGGCTCTGATATATACGGATTCATTCGTGGGAATGGATAGGAAAAAAATTAAAAATAATTTTTTTTCAGAGGCAGGCTTAAACTTTATCGTATCCTATTAATATTATAAAATCATTTGTTTGTCTGTTGCCGCTTCACGCATAAACGGCTGAACTGATTTTCTTTAAACTTCATGGAAAGATAGACCAATACCCGGAAATAAAAATAGGCTACTTTGATTTCCGATTTTCCGCCATTTGATATTCGGCCACTTGACCAATGAGGCTTCTGTTAGAAGTAGAAAGCTGAAATTTTGCACACACATAGACAGGAGTGTTGCACAAACCACGGACTATTCACGCATTCTTTTTTTTTGGCCCGAGTTCAGTTTTCGCGCTACCAAAAACTTTAATATTATTATTGTCCTTTCAAAAGCCTCTTATAAGACAGAAAGTTAAAAATTTGTTAATATGAAGTTCTATACAAGACAAATATATGCGCGAAAAATAACACTATGCAACAAAATTTTTGTCCAAGGGATGTGGATAACAGTTTATGGTGCATTAGGTGTCACAGACACGAAAAAAATTTTTTGGGTATTTTTTTTTTTTTAATTTCTTTTAAATTCCAGCTTTCATGGAAAGCTCATTCAGTATTTGGACCATAATTTTTCAAGTATAAGCCTGACTGAGCCGTGTTATGCCTCAAATTAAAGGGAATTATGAGGGCTACATATGCTGCAAAAATCGATTTCACGTAGAATATTTTGTTTTGTAACATTCGTCAAAAATATGACAAAAAAAAATTTTTTTAAAACACTTTTTTTAGGTACAAAAAAAAACCATAAAAAATAGAAAAACAAATCGAAAAAAATATTTTATCACTTTTTTAAAAAGCCACCATGCTAAGGAAGAAAACACTGTCTGTAATCTATGGATAGATGTAAAAGTTATGAGCCGTTTTGTAAATGATAGGTAAATTCAAAAAAATCTTGTTTCATATTTTTTCGTTTTTAAATGATGTTTTTGCTTATATTGAATTCGCCATATGTGAGAGAGATATATAAGAGACATTGCACTTGTATTTTATTTTATGAGGATTGATGTCAGACATTATAAAATTATAGAGAGGACGAGGTTGTATGGCCGTTCGTAACCCTCCATAAAACATGATATGCAATGTGAGGGCTATATTACATGAGATCTGGTCAGATAGAGGGTCACTCAACAATAGTTGTGGTTTTTATTTATTAGGTTTCCATTCAGTTACGCCTTTTAGGGGCATGGACATCCCAATTGTATATACAGATAGTAAAGTTATATGTGCGCAATACAAAGTAGTACGCGGCAGTCTTGAAAATATTGGGTGTCTACCTTCGAAGCAAACTATATGTCAGCTACAGGTACTGCAACTTATGAACCTTAAACCCGGAATTTATGAATGAAATTTCTTATTAATAAATTAGTATAATTCAGCGCCCTAAAGAGAAAAGTCGATTTTCTGAAAAATATTACAAAGTTATATTTCGAAGTATGAGTAAAAGGCAAATAACTTTTCAATGTGTAAATGATCCCGACAATTTCTGCTAAATCTGCGGAAAATATGTAATTAAAAAAATCGACGTGAGTTTAGTAAAATAATAGAAGAAACATTTGTGTAATATTTTGGTATACGAGTTAAAAATATAAACGAACCGTGGACACCTTGTATTTTGTGTAATACGCGCCATGTAAATCTTACTCGATGGACTAGTGCGAGAATGCGGTAAGTACTTAATGTATTACAATGTTTTGTGGAATAAAACGTTTCAATTTCAGACATCACAATTTGGAATGCCAATGATTTGGAAACAACCATTCATTCACGATACGGACTGCTATTTTTGTCTAAGTAAATAGATTGGAGTAGGAAGGAACATTCGCTGGAATTACAGTGAAGTAAAATCTGTCACTTTGTCAGTTGCACATTCGGAAACAATACCAATTCCCAAGTGTCGAAGTATAGCTAACAGCCTAATTACGGAAACATCATCAAGTTCAACTGAGTACTCAACACTGAGCGATTCAAGTTTGAGTCAGAAGTCATCGCTTTTAACTCAGTTTCAACTCATTGATCTAGTGAGAGATTTGGAACTGACCAAAGATAAGGCAGAACTACTTGCATCTGGGATGAAACAGTACACTATTGTGGCCCCAGAAGTTAACATATCATATTATAGAGTCCGTGATATACCTTACAAACAATTTTATACAACTGTGGATAACATATGCTTTTGCAAGGACATTCCCGGATTGTTCCAGGTACTTAATTAAACATACAATTAAAATGAATGACGGTTATTTATTGACAGCAGTAAAGAAAGTTTGAAAGCAGCACTTTTGCACATCGGAAATCAGAAACCATCGATTCCCATTGGTCATGCCGTCAACAATGCTAAATTGATAAAATACATACAATATGAACAACATGACTGGAAAATTTGTTGCGATTTAAAAGTAGTTGGGATGTTATGTGGAATGCAAGACGGACATACAAAATATTGCTGTTTTGTATGCCTCTGGGATAGCCGAGCTCGCGGATATCATTACAGAAGAAAGAAATGGCCAACAAGAAAAGACATTATTACATTGGGTGAAAACAACATAAAATACACACCTCTCGTCTAAAAAGGAAACATTATTTTGCCACCACTGCATATTAAGCTGGGGCTCTTTAAAAATTTTGTAAAAGCCTTAAGGAAAGATGGCAATTCACTCTCATATTTAAAAAGTTTATTTAAAAGCCTTTCTTTTAAAAAAATCGAAGAAGGCGTTTTTGATGGGCCTAAAATAAGGAAACTGAAGAAAGATGTAAATTTCGAATCCTATTTGACGTCGGATGAAATTGCAGCATGGAGGTTGTTTAAGCTTGTAGTTTCAAATATCCTTGGATCCAATAAAAGCCCCCAATATTAAACAATGATTAATGATTTGTGAAAAAATTATGAAAAAATTGGTTAGAAATATATTTTTTTTTATATTTATGTATATAACACATACATATGTATGTATTCTGTCCCTCAAAATTCATTTCTTGCATTCTCATTTAAACTTTTTCCCCGAGAATCTTGGGGAAAGGTTTCACCAAGAAATGAAGTCCATCGAGAGGCGTTACCAAGGGCACGGGGATGAAAGAATGATGGGAGATTATATTTGGTTTCTCATTAGAGAACCCGATTCTGAAATCTACAAACGTCAACAAAAAACTCACAATTACTTCTAATGAAACTTGTACATGTAAATAAACTCAAATGAACATAATATAAATAAAAGATTTTTTTAAATTCTCTTACCTATACCAAAGGGCTATAATTTCTACATTTATCCATAGATCAAATAGGCATTATTTTCTTCGCTAGGATGCAAACTTTTAAAAAATGGAATAAAATATTTTTTCGATTTTGTAATCTATTTTTTATGTTTTTTTTCGTCCCAGGATTTTTTTTTTTTTAAATCTACTTTTTGGAATTTGTTTAATGACTGTTACTAAACCACTGTTTTTAAGTGAAAGAGATATTTCCCACATTGGTTGCCCACATTAATAGCTTCAATCAAACGTATAAGTCGATCTGATCGGACGTATAACTTCGACGATTTTAGTATTTAAAAAAAAAATTATCCATAAAAAATTTTTGGGTTTTGATTTTATATAACAGTATGCCACAATCTATACAAAAAATTAATTTTTAGGTCTCGGACACAAAAAAACATTTTTTGTTGCGTAGTGTAATAAGTCCTTGCGTTGTATTTTGGGAGTTTTTAGCAATTCAGGTAGCAGGTCATACTGGAAAGGAAAAAAAATATGTATGGCGGACGCAAAAATGCGCAATCTACTTGAAGAAAAGGAAGTGTTTTATTTTTTGCACATTCTGAACTTCTCACAAACAATTTTTTTGTAATACTTACAATGGAGTTACTTAAATAAAGAATGTAAAATATTTCCTTGAAATTGAGCTTAATAATAATAAAACAAGTAAGAAATTTCAGTCGGGTAAACCGACTAAGGTATACCCTCACTTTGTGAACAATGTAAATATGCACAGGTATATGCACTAATATTATGAGCTATACTGGTATGTCTTTGCTCTTTTTGGGGGGTACTAAAACGGGTGTGGTCATAACTCCCATTTTTAACAATACTGTAGGAGTTTTAAAAACTATACACTGTGCAAAAATGTTGAGTATGTATATGTATTGATATTGACGATATAATCGGTTAACTTTTTGTACAAAATGGTACGTTTGTGTGGGAGGTTCCAAAAGGGTCGTGATAATAACGCCCATTTTTCGACAGACTGTAGGTGTTATAAAAACATTACACTGTTCAAAATTTTAAGTATTTGTAGGCACTAGTATCAAAGTAATAAGCTGTAAACTTTTAGTACAAAATGGAACCTTTGTGTGGCAGGTACCGAAAGGGGCATGGGTATAACGCCCATTTTTCACTGGATTGTATGTACTATAAAACCATTACACTGTACAAAATTTCATGCCGTTGTATGGACTTGTATTCAAGATATAAGCTGTTAACTTTCGGTGCAAAGTAGTACATTTGTGTGGGAGGTACCAAAAAGGGTGTGCCAATTACGCCCACCTTTCACTGAACTCTAGGTACTATAAAAGCATTAAACTGTACAAAATTTCAAGTATTTGCATGAAGTGATATTAGAGCTATAAGGATTTAACTTTTGGTGCAAAATGGTCCATTTGTGTGGGAAGTACCAAAAGGGGCGTGGCAACTTCGCCCATTTTTCTCGTGGTGATAGTGACTAATAAAATAATACTATGCGTAGAATTTCAGAGGATTAAAATAAGCAGTATATAAGTTATTAAATAATCAATAATTCATTAAAAATTAAACCTTTGTGGGGGAGGTACTAGAAGGAGTGGACCAATATGGTCCATCTTCGAACTTAGCCGGAGATAGAAAAAATATTATCACATACAAAATTTTAAGTCTATCGGTTACGCCTTTCGAGAGTTATCATGCGCACCTGCCAGCAGACAGACAGACGGACGGATGGACATGGCTCATTCGACTTAAAATGACCCAAAACGTATATCCGCCGAACATACTTAGGGTCTTAGATCACTCCTTCGATGTGTTACACTTTTGGCCGTAGCAAATGATTATACCCTGGCATCACTAAAGTGAGGGTATACAAAAAAAATTAGGACAATAAAATCACCGTAGCCTTTTTAATCACAAACCACACAAAAAATACGATTCACTTTGAAATCAGAATGCACTTGTTGACAACAACTGACTTTAAAGCTTACTTTTTTCTAATTAGAGCCAAAATCAAAAAAAAAAAACAAAACGTGAATTACAATTACCTATTATATTGAGAAATTCATTAAATGATCAAAAGGAATATTCCCAGACATTTTTTTTAAATTTTGTCCAGTTAGATTTTCGATTTACCCAGCCCAGCTACTCGCTCTGCCAATGTCTACTTTATAGCAAGAAAATCATGTCAACAGCTTAAAATTCTGCTATTATTACTATATCATTGTTTCTGACAAACGGACCCACTGTGCATGGAATTGAATTTACATTTTCAATCATAAACATCATCATCAGACATTTTCCTTGCAAATTAACAAAATCAGTGCAGATTACTATTAATTATGTGATATAATTTTCTACTTCGATATACAGAAATAAAAATCTCTGCATAATATTAATATTGCATACATATTTCCAATGTGTCCAGATTTTATATTATTAATGAAGAAATTTCGTATTAAATGTCATTGTAGGCAATTTGTTAAATTTACTGTTAAACTTAATAAAGCTTATTTTAAGTCTAGCATTTAAAATTCCAATCAATTATACACACATAATTTATTACAAATTTAATAAAAGTCAAAAAACCTTGACATATTTCGAATTTCCACGCAACATTCTATATAGAGTTCCAACCAACAAAAACGATAGAATTTATGAATACCAAATCAAAAGAAGGAAAAAATGAAAAATCTCCCATTAAATAAACTCAGGTGCACCATTTCCAATATGTCAATACAACAACAGAGAAAAAAGAAAAATTATCAGCATTTTTTTTCATTCTCCACAAAACTGAAAAATCCATTCCAAATCCACAAAAAAATGGAGAATAAAAAAACGTTAAAAGCTTCATCAGCAACTTTGTTGCCAAACCATAATCATCGTCGATGCCGATGTCGTTGTCGTCACCATCATTGCTACCCCCATAAAATCCATAATTTCAGCTAGGGGAGACTGAGGAGACTCGCGCTCTCCACCTCACCCCCAACTAAAGTGAAAAACTGTGAAGAAAGAAGTGAAACTTCAAATTAAAACAATAAATGTCAAACACATTTCGAAATCAAAGCAGCAGAAGCAGCACAACTGCAGAGACGGACAACAAAAGAAATCAAAGGAAAGCAAAACATAACGGCGAAAAAAACGCAAAGCAATTTCAAATTGTTTTGTCCTTTTTGTGCGCGACTAGCGAAAATGAAAGCATCACCCCAACCAATAAAAACCGGAAGAAAAAAAAACAAGAACCAAAGCTCACCCACAAAAAAAAGAGAAACGAAACCCAAATACTTATCACAACTCCATGAGCCACGGCCAGATAGAGAGAGAGAGAAAAAGGAAAAATATCACCGACTTGGTCCATAGGGAGAGAGGGGAACAAGGATGGATGGGAGGGGTGAGAAAGAGCGCGAAAAACAATACTTTTTGCGCTGTCAATAAACCGAAATCAAAAGATTAATAAATCGATATACTGCACCTGTGTCTGTGCAATCAAATGTTGTCGTGATTTTTTCACTCCCCTTTTTTCACTCTCTACTCCCCTTCTTATCCCTATTGCCTCCCCACACTCAATCAATCGCCTAGAGTTTCCTCGTTTACTTTGAGTTGCTGTTGGTGTAGTGGCGTTTCAATTTCTTTTACACTCTGGATAATAACGAGGGGTAACGACGAAAGCAGCTCGAATATTCCACTAGTTATTCGTGGAACAGAAAGAAACTCTCATTGACAGTTCATATCAAGCGACACGAATTGATTTATCGACATAAGTTCGGAGTGCCGATGTACGAATTGAAGATGTGAGAGATAGATTGACCAAAGACATCTTTTGCATTTGCTTTGACATAGCACTAACCCATTCTCACTGCTTCAATTTGTACTACATGTACTCGTATTGTGTTTTGGATCAATTTGACCTAACCATACTAAATCTGTAGATATATCATACATCTATCTATATGGGGGATTTCATGCCAAGTGAGTCAATTATGAAAACCGATGTCTTCTGATCGGGATGAAACTTGCCCCAAGTTTAGTCCTATAGTTATGACAAAAAATATCCTCGAGATCGGTTAAGGACTGTCCGAGTTGAAGGCTGTTGAATTTTGACATTTTAAACGGCCCTTTTTCCCATTAACATAACAAACTACCTATTGTATTTAGAAAATATTACCAAATTTATATACCCTCCACCATATGATGTGGGGTATTTTCATTTTGTCACTCCGTTTGTAACACCTCTAAACATTGATCTGAGACCCCATAAAGTATATATATTCTTAATCGTCTTAAAATTCTAAGACAATTTAGCCATGTCCGTCTGTCCATCCGTCAGTCCGTCTGTTGTAATCACGCTAGAGTCCGTCTTAATACAGCTAGGTTGATCAAATTTGGTAGCAATATTTCTTATAGTTGCAAGTTGTTTGGGATTGCAAATAGGCCATATCGGTCAATGTTTTGATATAGCTCCCCTATAGAGGTCGCTCCAAAATACTGGTTTTGAGCCATAAATACCACATATTTAAAGAAATTTAGCAGAAACTTTAAAGTTTGTATTCTATTCTATTGACAAGAATTCATCACAGCAAAAATTTTACAAATCGGTTCATATTTTGTTATAGTCATCCTATAGAGGTCGCTCCAAAATATACATATTTAAGCCATAAATACTATATTTTTTTAAGCATTTAAACTAAATCTTTGCAGTTTGTACTTAATTAAGACATCTCAGTAAAAAAACCAGTAAGGAAAGGCTAAAGTCGGTCGGGGCCGACTATATAATACCCTACACCACTCTTGTAATATTGAATAACTCTGATATATAAATTTTGTAATTCATGTAAAAATTGTTTACATAAATTTACTTTTGGGACATTTTATACTTAAATAATACCCTGTACCACAGTGTGGTGTAGGGTATAAAAACGATTGGATCTAAAGAGCCAAATCGGATGAAACATATGTATGGGAGCTATAGAGAAATCTTTACTGATTTTCTTCAAATTCGGCAATGTTGGTTCATGGATCAAGAAACTCTACCATTCTAAATTTCAAAACGATTGGATGTAAAATATAGCTTCTATAGCACTAAAGGGCCAAATCGGACGAAACATATATATGGGAGCTATAGCTAAATCTTAACCGATTTTCTTCAAATTCGGTAGTGTTGGTTCATGGATCAAGAAACTCTACCATTCTAAATTTCAAAACGATTGGATGTAAAATACAGCTTAAAGGGCCAGGACTAAAGGGCCAAATCGGACGAAAGATATACATATATGGGAGCTATATCTAAATCTGAACCGATTTCAACCAAATTCAATAGGGATCGTTACAGCTGCGAAATACTCTAAACTGCAGAACGATCGGAGTGAAATTTCGACCTGTAGTTGACGAACAACTTTACATGGACAGACGGACGGACAGACGGACATGGTTAAATCGACTCAGCTAGTGATTCTGAGTCGATCGGTATACTTTAAGGTGGGTCTGGCTGTGTTATTTTCAGGTGTTACAAACATCTGCCGTGAAACAAACTTATAATACCCTGTACCACAGTGTGGTGTAGGGTATAAAAATCAGTTCCTATTTTGTTATAGTCCACCTATAGATGTGGCTCCCAAAAAGGCTTATTAAAGCCATAAACACAACATTTTCTAAGAAATTAAGCTCAATATATGCAGTTTATTTTCTTTTTTGGCAAGAATTCATCTCAATAAAATTTATACAAATAAAGCTTTATTTTGTTGTAGTACCAGTATCGATGTTGCTCTCAAAAAAGCTATTTTAAGCCATAAATACAACATTTTTCAGATGAAGAGCTTGGCTAAAGAATTTGCGGCCTACAAATTGCAGCATTCGTTTTTTTAATAATTTACTTAAACAAAAAAGGTCGTTTCATGATTTGCTTGACGCTTTTTGTAAAGTTATCATGAATCTAGTGCCAGAACAACGCTTCTAAATTGTGGGAATTTACTTTGGAAACAATAAAACTGTTCGCGAAGTTCAAATTAAATAATTGTGTTTAGTGATGAAGCTCATTCTGGTTAAATCGCTACGTCAATAAGCAACATTACCTCGATTGGAGCGAAGACAATCCTCAAGCCGTTAACGAGTCACCATTACATCCGTTAAAATTGACTGTTTGGTGCGGTTTACATGCTGGGTTTACAGGTTTACAAATCGAGAGGGACCTTTGTATGGAGGCTATATCAAAGCATGTACCTATGACTACCGTTGCTCGTGTGAAGGATACAGGGTATAAATAAACCCCAGTTACCAACCTGAGCATAAGCGGAGCCTTAAGGACTACAGCGACCGGGTCTCTTTCTGATCATGAACGGATGTGTTTATCACATAGCAGTTACCAGTACCTATTACGCAATAGCAAAAATCTGTACAAAGTCTGTAAGGCCTACATCGTAGTACCTATTACGGTCTAATACAGACAAAATAAAAATAAATTCCCTTGACGGGGATGCCTTCTTGTTCCGATGGAGCGCGGTTCCCCAATCGTCCGACTGTCCGTCCGTTGGTCTTGGCCAAAGCCGACCACACCAAAAATGGTGAAAATCTCCCCCAAGTACTCACAACAGGTGGTGCGGTGAGGGGAAAACGTCATGTCCGACAGTCAACCCTAACCTAAACCAACTTTCAGCCCGATCAGTTGACATTTGTGGTCTCTATGACATTAAGAAGTCAATGAGATGCCATATATGGGGCCAATATCCAAAATTGGACCGATATTGCCCATTTTCAATCCCAACGTATCTGCAGATATTAGAAGTATTTATATGTACCAAATTTCAGCCACCTAGCTCAAGTATTACAGATTGTAGCGTGAGTATAACAGACGGACCGACGGACAGACAGACGGACATGGCTAAATCGTCTTAGAATATTACGACGATTAATAATACGGGTTTTCCAACAAGAGGTGTTATTTTGAATCACCGTGTATTTCGGTAGCTGTCACTTTTGAAGCTTTTATTCTTTGGCAGTTGTCAAGTAGAAAGTACGCCATTACTAAAAATGGACCGATACATGATTCAACAACGTATTGAAATTACTAAAATTCACTACAAAAATGGTGAAAATCTTGCAGTCACAGTTCGAAAAAACTAAAGCATTTTTGGGTCGTCGTGAAGCACCTTGTCGGACCGCCATACAGAAATTGGTGGAAAACCTCGAGCTGCTGGAACAAGTTAGTTATGTCAAGAATAAAGCCAGTCGACGTCGCTCAAGAACAACTGAGAATATTGCTGCTGTAGCCCAAAGCGTTGAAGAAAACCCAGGTTTGTCCATTCCTCGTCATTCTTTGGAATTGGGCATTCCACAAACATCATTACACCGTATCTTGCATAAAAACTTGGGTCTTAAGGCTTATAAAGTTCAGTTAACAAAAGAACTCAAGCCGGCCGATCATCAACAACGTCGTGTCTTTGCTGATTGTGTCCTTGAAATGCAGGAAAATGATGCGGAATTCCATCGAAAAATCATCTTGACTGATGAGGCCCATTTCCACCTCGGTGGCTACGTCAACAAGCAAAATTGTCGCATCTGGTGCTCGGAAAACATAAGAGTTATTGTTGAGAAGGCTCTCCATCCCCAACGTGTGACTGTTTGGTGCGGTTTATGGTCCGGCGGGGTCATTGGACCTTTCTTTTTCGAAAATGAGGTTTCGTTGTTAAAAACAGTTACGGTGAATGGTTTGCACTATTGAGAGATGATTAATGATTTTTTATCGTCGGAGTTGGATGGTATTGATCTGGACAGCGTTTACTTTCAACAAGACGGCGCTACGTACCACACAAGCAACGAAACCATTGCTCTGTTACAGGAAAAGTTTCCGGACCGTATTATCTCTCGAAGAGGTGATCACAATTGGCCACCGAGATCTTGTGATTTAACACCTTGCGACTTCTTCCTTTGCGGCCACGTTAAAGATAAGGTCTACGCCAACAGCCCATCGTCGATTCAAGACCTCAAAGATATAGTTCGTGAGGCTATCTAAGAGATAGGGCAGCCACTTTGCGATTTGGTTTTGGAAAATTTCATGAAAAGGATATGGTCCTGTAAGCGTGGTCGTGGTGGCCATTTGGCTGATGTTGTTTTTCATTATTAACGGCATACCTTCCTCTTTAGTATGAAATAAACATCCGATCATTTATCTCAAAAAATGTAATTTTTCTTTGAATACCTAAATAACACCTCTTTTCCAACACCCTTTATATGTACTTTATGGGGTTTTAGATCAATATTTAGTGGTGTTACACTACTTTGGAGGGTACAATAAATGCCATGAACTTATCTACCAGAATGTAATAAAACAAATTTATTTCCAAAAATATTTCTGTCTTGTATAATAATTTTAAGTTCTCAAGCTCTTAAAAAACAACCGTCACTTAGGTCTGTCTTTCTAGGAAGCCTGACAGCTCTTGGCGGTACCGATGTTAATATTATTGATAAGTTTGTGTATCAAAGAGGTTGGTTACGATGAGGTGAAACTGGGCCCGCGGCAGCACTAGAGACCTCTAACTCCAACTGTAACCTAAATCTAATTTTAGAATTGGGCAAAACCTAAATTTCGATTGGATTTTTTTTTTCATTTTTCAATCGGCTAACTCACTCCTCTGAAACTTTCTACTTCTTCTAACCCGCATTAATAAAAGGCAAAATAACTGAGCGTTAGAGCTAAAGAAACTTCAGTGTACGGAAATTTACAGCTATAGTTCAATTTCCTATTGACAATGGCCCCTAAAGTGAAAATTTGGAAAAACAAAATGTTAACTTAAAAGTACAAATTTAAAATAATATTCTAATTTCTAAAATGTTTTTTTTTTTCATATCTCATGGCGAATTCTTTTCTGCAAAAAGTGCAACATTTTCATTGCCCTTTTTCCGAAAACGGCACTTTTGTGATATTTTTTTGAAATTTGGTAATTAAGTTACTTGAATTTAGCACAACTAAAATTTCAAAATTTCAAAAAAGCGATATAATAGTGCTGTTTTCGGTAAAACGGCAATGCAAGTGTTGCACTTTTATGCAGAAAAGAATTCACCATCAGTTTTATCTGTTAAACTTTAGTGAATGCCTCGCACTCCTGAAATATAGCTCATAATGTATAAGTTTTTATGTACACACACAAACATATATACTCGTATACATAAGCACATCCGTAAGTAAAAATGTCTATATTTATGTTTGGGTGCTAGTTATGCTTTCTCATTTCTCCACAATATTTTACATATTCCATTTTTTTAATTTTCGATAATTTTTTACTCTTCTCTGTGCATCCCGACTTCTTTTTTATTCATAATAGTAAAAAAAAAACAAAACACGAAATTTAGGGGAGAAATTTATTTTCCATTCACAAACATTTTTTTGTATTCGTTCTGCACAAGTTTTTTTTTGGATAACTTTCATTTCAATCAGAATTTTTTTCAGTTTTTTTCCATTTCATTGAAACGTTGACTCTCTGACGTTGTTCAAAAAAATTGAAGAAATGCAGGATGCAAACTCATGTAACAAACTCTAAAAAATGGGAAAAGTTGTCAAAAGGAAAATGTAAATCAGGATTATTTTTTTTTCTCATAAATAATTTTGTTAATAATACATGGATTCACTAGAAAAACCCAAAACATGGAATTGAAAGGTCAGTTTGCCAGCCAAGATCAAGATCAATACAATTTGTAAGGATTGGAAGTGGTATACAAACAAAGTAAAAGTTTTATTAAATGTAAGAAAATAAGTTTAGGTTAAGAGAGACAACCTGTAAATCAGGCTTACTTAGACTAAGGAAATAAGGAGA
This sequence comes from Eudasyphora cyanicolor, assembly GCA_963930755.1. Taxonomy (NCBI): domain Eukaryota; kingdom Metazoa; phylum Arthropoda; class Insecta; order Diptera; family Muscidae; genus Eudasyphora; species Eudasyphora cyanicolor. Next base: position 69,776,068 of record OZ005734.1, read on the forward strand.
AACATACATACGTTTTTTGTAGCCCCTCCCGGTGAACCAATTTTATTGCTTAAGAAAGCACAAAATTTGCTGGATTTTAACATCGGCCAAGCCTGCTGACTCCACAAAGAAAACCTTCTCGAGATATCAAGCAAAGACACAGAAGGTTTGATATTGATTTCCCTCTTCGTTTTCGCAGCTTCTGCGAAAGTCGCTTTGCAAAACCATTAATCTCTCTCATGCCGTCCAATAAGTCGGTGACCCGTCATTACAGATATCATAAGTCTTAAAAACGATAAAATGCCTTTGGAGCGTTTCGGTTTTAGGCAGGGCCACATTTACCTGCAGTTCTTACAAGTGGCCACCTGTCGTTTGTACACATAAGAACATTAGGACCTAACTTAAACGGGGCGACTTGCTCCTACGACATATGATGTGTTGTACTTGTTTATAGACAAAGGGAGTAGAGTAGCTTGTGCGTCGCACGCCTTAAGTCACAGAGACAAGTCGCAACGAGTAAAATTTCTATATCTCTCAAGAAGAGCTTACAGGTCTCTAGATCACTAATTCATTTGGTTCTTGCGTTCGGAACCGTCATTAATTGACAAGTACCGAACATTTATTCGCTAATTCACCCGAAGCCCAAGTCTGGTCATTGTGTTTCTCCTGTCAGTAAGAAAAGATACTTATATATAAGGTAGTAATAAAGAGTGGAGGAATGACAGCAAAATCGCTGGAAAAGTGATTGATAGATTAAAATTTAAAAAAACAAGTAAGAAAGTTCAGACGTAATTTTGCTGTAATTTTTTTTTTTGTTTAGTTCAATTATTATAAATTTAAAATGGATTTTATGAATTTAAATTATGTACTGGTATTAAAGTTATAAGCTGTTAACTTTTGGTGCAATATGGTCCATTTGTGTGGCAGGTACCAATAGGGCCGTGCCAATAACGCCTACTTTTCTCTGGAAAAATTTCAAGTATTTGTATGCAATGGTATTTAAGTTATAAGCTGTTAACTTTTGATGCAAAACTTATCCATTTGTGTGGGAGGTACCAATAGGGGCGTACCAATAACGCCCACTTTTCTCTGGAATCTAGGTACTATTAAAGCACTACACTGTACAAAATGTCAAGTATTTGTATTAACTGATGTTAAAGCTATAAGCTGTTAACTTTTGGTGCAAAATGGTCCATTTGCGTGGGAGGTACCAAAAGGGGCGTTGCAACTTCGCCCATTTTTCTTGAGGTTTTAGCTACTAACAAACTAATACTATGCGTGAAATTTCAGATGATTCGAGTAAGTAGTCTAGAAGGTATTAAATAATTAATATTTCACTAAACGTTAACTCTTTTTGAGGGGGAGGTACTAGAAGGAGTGGACTAAAAGTAGAATGTACAGTGATTGTTTTTAGAGAGCTCCTAGTTATGATTTGAGCTTTATGGCCAAGATGTGACTTGACAACTTGTTTGTCACCCACAGCCATTTGAGACCCTTGGTGATATTAAGAATTGCTCTTACGCAAAATTTGCGATAGAATCAATGGAACTGATTGTGAAAACTCCACTTTGATGCCATTGATCTGATGTCGCAGTGACCCGTCAGAAGCCCTATGATCAGTATCATGTCTTTTTCCCCCACTTTAGAAGGTTTTCTGTGCTGGTACGTGACCTGGCTGTCCACAGAGAACCAGAGATCCTGCACTCGAGAAAACCTCTACAGTTCTGGGTGTCCCGATTTCTAAACCAGGTGTTGATTTTGGCAAAGAGTTCGCATACGGGAGATCTTATTGATGCATCCGACATACAGATGTTCAATGCAGATCCTCCACGTACCAACTCATCAGCAATTTGATTTCCCACTATGTTTTTGCGACCAGGAATCCCACATAAAAGAACCATTCTTCTAAGTTCCTGCAGTGCAATTTTGCATTTATCAATCCCTTTCATTACCATCAGAGCTGCCTGATTATCAACGTACGTAGTAGTTGGCTGGTTAGACAAGATGTTAAGATGGTAGACCAAAGAAGGAGCTTTTGTTGTGACAAAGGATTCTGCTTGAAAAACGCTGCTTGAGTCATTGAGTCGGAAAGACAATCTGACCTGTCGAGTGATTATGTCAGAGAAGGACATTGAAAAAAGTGATGGTACTATATAGTCCGTTAGTTGCTCGAGTCCTTGTACCTGACCTAAAACTATTTTTAACACCTCGAAATATTGCTCTGAGACCGCATAAAGTATATATATTCTTAATCGTCTTAACATTCAAAGACGATTTAGTCATCTCCGCCTGTCTGTCAGTCCACCCGTTCTTCCGTTTTTAATTAGGCTAAAATGTGCAACAAAATATTTGTCGAAGGACTCTTCATAACTGTTTTGATGTAAAATGGTGTCCTAGATACGAAATTAGAATACGAATTTTATTTTATGATATACATACTTGTATGTCCGTCTGTCTTTATGTTTATCCGTCTGTCTGTCTATAGATGTATTCTTGTAATCAAAGCACAGGTCGCAATTAGGCTCCTAAAACTGCGAAATTTTGCAGTAACCCCTTATTTAGCTCAAGGATGATTCCTGTTGAATTAAGTTAAAATCGGTTCAGATTTAAATATAACTCCCATATATATGTACCTCCGATTTGGCACATATGCGCTGTACAAGCAACATTTTTTACACATAGAGACAATACCAAATTTGAGGAAAATCGGTTCAGATTTAGATACAGCTCCCATATATATGTTACCCCCGATTTGACATGTAAGCTCTGTAGAAACTCTATTTTATATTCGATAAGTACGAAATTAGGCAGAAAAGGGTTTCTTATTACATGAATGAGCACTGCCAAATTTGGAGGAAATCGGTTCAAATTTAGATATAGCCCCCATATATATGAGCACCGTCCGATAGAAGTTGCACTTTACTTCCGATCATTACAAAATTTGGAAAGAAGTTTCTTAATTTAGGAACGAATACTGCTTAATTTGGAGATAATCAGTTCAGAGTTAGATATAGGGTAATTCCAAAATAAAACGACCAAAAAATTAAAATTTTAATATTACGATTTATTGAAATTTACACGCGTATACAAGAAGACCATGCAGACTCAAGCTGAGTCCGATTTATTGAAATTTACACGCGTATACAAGAAGACCATGCAGACTCAAGCTGAGTATAGACGATTGCCAGATCGGCAAACGTTACCAACCCTGTTAAAGTGCTACAAATATACGGACATTGACAGATTGTTGGGCAAAGGTGAGTTGACAGTTCAGACGATTGCAAGAAAACATTATAATTTCATATATTTGCAATATATTTTGTAAATATTTATATGCAAGATTGCCAATTAAAATACATTATAGACAGTGTTGCAAATAAAATGTTTTTTCTGGCAATGCACACTGGTCCCAAATCCATTTTTTGTGGCATAAATATGAAGGAATGTATACACAGCCCTACAAATTTGCACATCTGTTTGTCATAATACACATAACAAATCAACAAAAATTTGGAACAATGTGGCAACTTCCACTACCACCTCACACACAAGTTTGATGCCTGTATGCAAAGTGCTGGTTGCAGATATGGTACAATTTGCATGAAATTTGTCATGGATATGTTTTTGTACCAAGGACCAACCATATTTAATTTGAAGAAAATCGATTCAGATTTGGATATAGCACTCATACAAGTTTCCCAACGATTTGGACAATATGGACTATATATGCGGCCTGCGACATTCGGTTTGCATAAATATGGAGACACTCAATATTTTAGGAGTAGTTATAGTGTACAAAAAAAGTGAACCCAATAATACAATACCTCCCGATGTTATAAACAAATTCCATTTTTATCATAACTGCATGCATTTATGATTGTCTCTTAGAAATGCAAATACTGGATAATAATGGATCTGAAGAATCCATAGATCTCTGAAAATGTTTTAATATTAATGCGGCTATTTTGTCTAGCATGTGACCTTCTGTCTTGCTTATAAAATTTGTTCAGTGCTTTCGAAGCATTTCCCCAGCAGCCAACAGGAAGTGCAGAAGCGACAACAATCTGAGAACAATGCGTTAATATTTTAAGGAAAGTAGCTGACAAGTATATTTGTCCATGTATAAGAAGGTCCATGTGTAACAAGGTCCATTTGTATCAAGGTCCATGTGTAATGGGGTCTATGTGTAACAAGGTCCATGTGTAATGGGGTCTATGTGTAACAAGGTCCATGTGTAACTAGGTACATGTGTAACAAGTCTGTGTTAAAGTATTTTTTTAAAACAAACATCGCCATCATTTGTCTTTCTCGCTGATATAGTTGCCCTATGCACAAGAAGGGGGTGTTATGTTCTTGGCGCAGTGAGAGTTCAGCTCTCAATTTCCTGTTTAGTCGTTTTCCCACTTCAGTGGTTGTATCACAAAGTATCGTGTTCGATATTTATTGTAAAATTTGCAGAAACTCCCACTAAGTGGGCCTCCACTGACCTTTCCAAATGTCTTCTGAAGTTTGATAAATATTTCTGAAAATAAAATAAAACATATTTTCATTAATTTTTTTAGTACCAAATTCGAAACGGTACCATTTTTGCGACCATTGCCATTCTAAATAAAGGGTTTTTAAACAGGGACGCTACAAAAGTAGATCGACAGGGACAGCAAACGACGCCATATTTTTTGCCGCTCTTTTGACATTTCTCTTCAGTAAGGTTTGTCATTTCATGATGGAAAGATATACGAGCCAACAACGAGTCGAAATTATTAAAAGTTTCTACTGAAATTCGGAGTCAGTGGCCTCAACGTTAAGAGCGCTACGTCCAATTTATGGTGAGGCTCATTTCTGGCTGAATGGCTTCGTCAATAAACAAAATATGCGTTATTGGTCAGACAGCAAGCCACACGTACTCAATGAGTCATCATTGCATCCCGAAAAAATTACTGTTTGGTGCGGTTTATGGGCCGGCGGCGTCATTGGGCCGTACTTCTTGCGTGATGATCAAGACCGGCACGTTACTGTGAATGGGAATCGCTACCATTCAATGATAACCGAATATTTTTGGCCCCAATTAGATGATATGGACTTGGAGGACATGTGGTTCCAACAGGTCGGCGCCACAAGCCACACAGCGAATGCCACAATCAATTTATTGGAAACCAAGTTTGGAGAACGTGTTATCTCACGAAATGGTTCAGTCGATTGGCCACCTCGGTCGTGCGATTTGACGCCGTTAGACTATTTCCTGTGGGGCTGCGTGAAGTCTATGGTCTATGCCAACAAGCCAGCGACGATTGATGAACTTCGTACGAATATCGAACGTGAAATTGCAGCAGTATCGGTCGATTTATGCCTGAAAACCGTCGAAAATTGGGTTCAGCGTCTGGACTTCTGCAAGCGTGCCCGTGGTGGCCATGCAAAAGAAATCGAGTTCCATACATAATGGCAACGAACGTACTTTCACAGGAATAAAGAATGTCATTGATATCCAAAACCGGTAGCTAACATTTAAGCACAGTTAAACAAGAGTTTGACTGAAAAAACGTAATTTTGATCACTTTGCGTACAAAACGCGCAAAGCGCACCTATACTGCATGATAAAGGACACATTAATAAACAACCGTGCGTTTAAACTTTCATGAACACGCGCGTACATCTATAACTTTTACTCCACGAAACACAAATAACGTGAGGTTATGTATCTCTAAAATACCACACCACATAAACACGAAATAACAACGACAAAGACAAAACAATTATTATTTATATTATAATAATTATAATCTACATACTTTGAGCTTGATTTTCGATATTTCACAGATTAAATAAAATTGTAGTCTTGCCGATTTCCAGTATCAAAGATATTACCAATAATTTTTCAAGAAGAAGTGCTTAAAAGCACTTGATTGAACCACTAACTTTGATCGCATGGTTAAAAACAGGGTTGCCATCTAAGTTTAAAAAATTAAATTTTCTAGGTCCGCTATAGAGTTGCCTTTTCGAATATATATATACTTCTTCTGGTAATTTCTTAAGTTTATGACTTTTCTGCTAACGTTGCAAAACAAAAATTGTATGTTCACACGTTTGTATTTTTCCGCCATTTTTCTGGCAATGTTGTCCGATCTGCAAATCGTGTGTACTTACCTTTGCTACTTTTTACCGATTGTCCAAATTCATAACGGTTTTGATTTTATAGGGTTTTTTGAAGTCTACATAACTTTTGAACGGAGGATCAGATTTGAATTGTATATGTATCACTTGGAAAAATGTAACATCCTCTGGAATGTAAAAACTCTTTATCTATATATTTGCTTCAATGAGTTTCTCATTTTTTAACATTTCACAAAACTGTTGCTATTTGTGTGAGAGGTACTAGAAGGGGCATGGCAATAACGCCCACTTTGTACTGGACTGTAGGTACTATAAAAACATTACATTGCTCAAAATTTCAAGTATTTCAAAATTTCAAGCTGGTACTAATGTTATAAGCTGTGAACTTCTTGTACAAAGTGGTCCCTTACGTGTGGGAGGTACTAAAAGGATCGTGGCATTTTCGCCCATTTTTGTTGAGCTTATCGAAGCGATGTGATGATGTATGAAATTTTACAGGATACCCATGAGAAGTATAGAAGTTATAAGTGCTTTGACTTGTCACAAAAATTTTACCATTTGAGGGGGAGGCACTACAGAGAGTTGGCCAATATTGTTGTCCATCAAACATACACTGGGTTTGAATAAAATATTATAACGTCCGAAATTGTAAGTCATTCGGTGACATTCAGTCTAACTAACAGACGGACGGACACTTATTAATTCATATTTTTTAACCCATAGGGGATGCATTCAGAAATGTTTACATTTTGTGATAAAATATGTGGTTGATTTTTAAAACTAAAACGAAAAAAATATATCTTAAATCAGGATAATCAAGGATTAAAGACATTTTACTCATTTTCATGTCCTTAATAGACAAAACTTAACTACTTTATACATAATTCTTAGAGAGGATGGTAATTCTTCTTTGATACATAAATCATTCAGGCTAATCAGGCTAAATTTGTAAAAACAACGTTATAGGTGACCAACTTGGGCTCCCTATAAAATCAAAACCGTTATGAATTTGGACAATCAGAAAAAGGCAGCAAGTCTGCATGGTATTTTAGTATACGCGTGTAAAATTTCATTGAAATCAAAATCCATAAATATTCGGAGTGGGTCGGTTTCCTTTGCAATTACCCTATAGGGTGATATAAGTAGAGATACTTTTTTCAATAGCCTTTTTTTGACAGACCACGTGTGAGCCGTGTTATGTTGTCATGTTATTTTTGTAAAGTATTGTTTGGCATTTCATCATGGAAAGACTTACGCCTAAACAACGTTTACAAATTATTCAGTTTTATTATCAAAATAATCGTTCTCCAATTGCGTTAAGTCAATTCTTTTTAAATCCAAAAAAAAAAACACTTTCCAGTCGACCCACGACCTTGGCACCCATGAGCAATATTTTAGAGCTATCTTTTTGCCATCGACCGATTCCCGATCCGACGTACTGGAATCATCGGTCCATATTTCTTCAAAAATGATGCCGGTGAGAACGTAACCGTCAATGGCGACCGTTATCGTGCCATGATAATCGACTATTTGATGCCTGAAATTGAAGCTCGTGATCTCGGCGACATTTGGTTTCAACAAGACGGCGCCACTTCCCACACATCGCATCAATCAATGGATTTATTGAGAGAACACTTCGGTGAGCAGATAATTTCACGTTTTGGGCCGGTCTATTGGCCACCAAGATCGTGTGATATCATACCGTTAGACTTTTTCCTGTGGGGATATGTAAAGTCTAAAGATTATGCGGAGAAACCCGCTTCGATCCAGGCCTTGGTGCAAAACATCACGCGTGTCATTCGCCAGTTACCAGTCGAAATGTTCGACGAGTCATCGAAAATTGGACTCAACGGATGGACCATCTGAGGCGTTTCCTGATCCAATTTGATGAAAACCTCTTTAGATTATGTATAATTATGGTCCCATCAGTTTCTTCCTTCCGATTCTTGATCTATGAATGAATACTGCGCTTTTTAAGGTTATCGTTTCAGATCTAGTTTATTATGATCAACATCTTCAACTCTTCCTTGGAATAAGCTTTGATGAGACGGTGGAGCTAAGTTCTTTCTTAACTGAAACTTAACAAATTTTAATGCCCCTTTGTACATTGGTACGGAGGTGTAGGGCCCCGCCCGATATTTGGTCTTTCCTTACTGTTTAGCATCTATAGCCCTCATAATTTCCTTTGATTTAAATGGTATCCCGGCTTTATCGAACTTATGCCTCAAAAAATATGGTCCAAATACTTAAGGTACATTCCATAAAATTTGGAATTTTAGAAAAAAAAATTAATAAAAACTTTACAATAAAAAAATGTTTTGTTTTCATAAAATAGTATGCCTCTATCTCCCCACAAAAAGTTTTTAGGTTTCGAAAACAAAAAAAAATATTTTTGTTGCTTAGTGTTTCCATTGCTCTACAATAGGCATGGTTTCGTTACAAGCTAGCAATTTTAGTTTAGCACTTTGCAACGAAAACAATTGACTTCCACTAACTGTCACATAAGCAATAAGTGGCGGATTTTCACTATCTGGTAGCAATGGTGCCATGAGTTGCGAAGAAAGAGCAGTGCGTAACAGACAAAAAATTCGTGAAAAGTATTTATAAAACATAGATTTACAACTGTTCAGTTGTTTACACTCTTTTTGCAAATATTAAAATAATTTCCCATTTTTGTTCTTCTTCTTCCCGTTAATTCACAATAATTGATAAGAATCTCTCCAAAAATGGGATGCCATATTGCTAAATATAGGGTGCCCAATCTGGCAACATCATACTCGATTAAGACAGGAGCACAAGCACCAAACTTCATCGGGAACTAATAGTGCTTAAAAGTGCTTAGCTCCCCATACAAATTAAGCACTTATGGTGTAACGAAAACACGCCTTATGTGATATTCTCCTCAGCCTAAATTGCCTTTTTACGCTGTAGTTTTTTTGTTTGCATATTTGCTGAATAGTAAACACATTCTCATAAAAAATACAAAATTTCCAAAGATTAGACCCAAATAAGTTTTAACTGATTTGATTTTTCAAGGTTAATTGCTTTTTTTCATTTTTTAATTATTCAATCAATATTGCAACTCTTAAATTTTTGCCAAAAGTACAACAATTTAGTGGATTACTTTGGATTCTGGCATTTACCTTTCGATAGTCGGCTTCTAAAGGTTGTTTTTTCAATGACAGTTAAAACTTATTTGCAAAAAAAATGTTTTTTTTTCATTTTTTAATTATTCAATCAATATTGCAACTCTTAAATTTTTGCCAAAAGTACAACAATTTAGTGGATTACTTTGGATTCTGGCATTTACCTTTCGACAGTCGGCTTCTAAAGGTTGTTTTTTCAATGAAAATTGAATACGCTGGTTGGCGCCCGAGCAGCCTTTCTGTCATTCTCAAATTCCTCTCTCAATTATTTCTCTGTAAAAACATGCAGACTTTTTGGTACTCTCAAATAATTTCTGAGAAGGGAGTAAGTTTATCAATTTGTTTTGTTGTTGAATGTTTTGAAGTTGGAATATAATAAAATTAATGCTGAAAATCTTTCCTCTCTTTGCAGAGTAAATAACAGTATCTATCCTCTCTTTGCAGAACGCTCTCTTTACAGTTTAGCCAGACAAAGCGCCATCTTCAATATGCAGACATACTAAACGAATTGTCAAACTCCATGCGACGTCTATAGTATTTAATTGTCATTGGTTTTTTTTAGCTGCATGAGAACTATTTGTTATCGATAACTATGATTCGACAGCTGATAATGTCAAACTGAGTGTCGACATTTCAGTTCAGAAGGTTTGGCACATCATCGTGAGTCGTTAAACGCTTTTAAATTGTGGTATTTATACTTTTTTTTAATAAATCTGTTCGTGAAATTCAAATCAAAGAAATGTGTTTAGTGATGAAGCACATTTCTGGTAAAATGGCTACGTCAATAGACAAAATTGTCGTAGTTAGAGCGAAGACAATCCTCAAGCCGTTAACGACTCAACGTTACATCTGTTAGCTTAAGACGCAAAAAAGAGGGGAGCAAGAAATAAATAGAAATAAGTAAAAACAAGGTCGAAAATTGTCGTAGTTAGAGCGAAGACAATCCTCAAGCCGTTAACGACTCAACGTTACATCTGTTAGCTTACGACGCAAAAAAGAGGGGAGCAAGAAATAAATAGAAATAAGTAAAAACAAGATCGAATTTCAGTATTTTGAAAATTAAAATATGTGGAATCTTATTTATTAAATACTAAAAAATATTTAATAAATACTAAAAAATATTTATTAAATACTAAAAAAATATGGAAAATGTGTCGATGAAATAAACATTGATTGCTACTGAATTCTGAAGATGATAGAGTGGTGTCTATCGAATCTGCAGTCAATTCTACCAAGCAATTAAAACTCTCTACCAATTTTTGTATTTGTTTCTATTACTTTTATGCAATAGACAGAAAGTAAATGAAACATATGGTTTCAAACCAAAATAAATTCTGACTGAATAACAAAAGCACAGACCAACAATAAATAACAACATTACATACAAACACATGAGGTACGATGACATCGGCATTAGCCGTTGACAAAACTACTTTTGTTTTCGTGGTTCGCAATGCGAACCCAAGCAAAAAACAAAAATGTATTTGTATGAGAGTTTTAGTATGTTGACTTAGTTCGGCAAAATACGGGTTTGGTTAGCAGTTCTTGTTAAATTCATTTTACTGCTTCCATAAGTATTTAAGCTGATTTAAGTTAAAGACATACACTATTGCTACTGAATTCTGAAGATGATAGAGTGGTGTCTATCGAAACTGCAGTCAATTCTACCAAGCAATTAAAACTCTCTACCAATTTTTGTATTTGTTTCTATTACTTTTTTGCAATAGACAGAAATTGAATTACAAAAGCACAGACCAACAATAAATAACAGCAACACATTGAATACAATTTCGTTATTTTTTACAAAATTAATTATTCTTTCCTCGTCGATCAAAGAAAATTTATTCTTTTTATTCATTTTGGAACTGTATTAAATTATTTTTTTAAAACTAGGAATAAAAAAACGATATAAAAAATGGCGTACGATGTTTGTTTGTATATGTTGTTATATGTTTTAACAACAGAACAACTCTGAACACAATGAAATTATAAAAATTATATAAATTATATGCCAAAATATCACATTTCGTTGCTACAACACCGAATAGAACCTAGTCGATGTTGTTTTCGTTTCGTCGCCAAATGGCTATTTTTTCGTTGTTGATCGGCGCCGCTACGTTTCTAATTTTCGTCGCCGATTTCTGGAACGAAGTTTTTTTCGGTGCAAATATATTTAAGCCTTTACGGGAAGTCTCTGTACATCCGTACTATCGTTTCGGGAGATTCGGAGAGAGATACAGCGCCATGCGAAAATCGTACCATGCGCAAATCGTATTGGAAGAGTTGTAGAGACATTTCCACTATTCCGCCATAAATCCCTCTGCGATCCATGCAGTGCGAATATCATCCCAAAAGATTCGAAGGACAGCACCAGATGCTGAAAAGCCCTCTCACAATCCGTATAATGCGAATGTCGTCCCGGGAGAGTTGTAGCATAAACCTTCTCCCCTTCAACCCGCAAGGGTTGTGAGTCAACGAAGGAAATGCACAAGCTGAGGAAGTTGAGAGGCAATTTACGAAATTGAGCAACATCAATTTTAATCAATTGTTTGGTGCGGTATCATCGGTCCTTATTTCCTTCGCCCATTAAAATGGGGAGGGCGGGGATGAAATGTTCTACAAAAATGTTGGCCATAAAATTTTACTATATGTGTCAGAGTACACCAAAGCTCAAAACTTAACACAAACACCAAAAAAGGTCAAATTCCTAGGAATGTTGGTCATATGATATAGCTATTTAGGGTGCCTCGACACGCTCAGATTGTATTGGTATGTTCACAAAAGTTATTCAGATTTACGTCGACTACAATTTTGCCAAACATTGTTAGTGAAAAATTACGAGTCCCTGAAAGTTATACTGAAAAAAGGGGAAAAATATTTTTTTCCATCACTTTTTCAAAAAAAGTTATGAAAACTATTTTTTTCGCATAAAATGTTAAGGAACTTTGTTCAGCATATTCTTAGGTACATTATTGCCAAATATAGTTAAGCGGTATCACCAAGCCTGAGTTAGTTGTTGGCCAAAAGTTGATGACACCTTTTTCGAAGCGCACACTGACTTTCAGAAACTTTGGAGGCCCATAAAAAAAATTGGTCACAAATTTCGCCAAACCGAGTATAGGGTTATACTACCCTTTGGTAGTGGAATCGAACTTATACTCTCAAGTCTGTGTATTTATACCCTACACCACACTAGGCATGTTTTCGTTACAAGCTAGCACTTTTAGTTTAGCACTTTGCAACGAAAACAACTGACTTCCACTAACCAACACATAAGCAATAAGTGGCGGATTTTCACTATCTGGTAGCAATGGTGTCATGAGTTGCGAAGAAAGAACAGTGCGAAACAGACAAAAAATTCGTGAAAAGTATTTTTAAAATATATATTTACTATTCTATGTTCAATTGTTTACACTCTTTTTGCAAATATTGAAATAATTTCCCATTTTTGTTCTTCTTCTTCCCGTTAATTCACAATAATTGATAAAATCTCTCCAAAAATGGGATGCCATATTGGTAAATATAGGGTGCCCAATCTGGCAACATCATACGCGATTAAGACATGAACACAAGCACCAAACTTCATCGGGAACTAATAGTGCTTAAAAGTGCTTAGCTCCCCATACAAATTAAGCACTTATGGTGTAACGAAAACACGCCTACTGTGGTACAGGGTATTATGACTTTGTGCATTTGTTTGTAACACCTAAAAGGAGAAGAGATAGACCCATTGTTTATTATACCGATCGACTCAGAATCACTTTCTGAGTCGATTTAGCCATGTCCGTCTGTCTGTCCGTCTGTCTGTCCGTATGTCCATGTATTCTTGTAATCAAAGTGCAGGTCGTATTTATGGTCCGATTGTAATGAAATTTAGAATAGTCCTCTTTTCTGGCCCAAGGACGATCCCTATTGAAATTGGTTAAAATCGGTTCAGATTTGGATATAGTCCCCATATATATGTTTCACCCGATTTGACATGCAAGCGCCGTAGAAACCACATTTTACATCCGATCTTTATGAAATTCGGCAGAGAGAGTTTTATTATTACGTGAATAAACACTACCAAATTCGGAGAAAATCCGATCAGATTTAGATATAGCCCCCATATATATGTTTCACCCGATTTGGCATGTAAGCGCTGTAGGAACTGTATTTTAAATCAGATCAGTACTAAATTTGGCAGAGAGAGTTCTCTTATTAAATGAATAAACACTGCCAAATTCGGGGAAAATCGGTTCAGATTTAGATATAGCCACCATATATATGTTTCACCCGATTTAACATTTAAGCGCTGTAGAAATCGTGTTTTATATCCGATCAGTACGAAATTTAACAGAGAGAGTTCTTACATTACATGAATAAACACTGCCAAATTCGGGGAAAATCGGTTCAGATTTTGATATAGCCACCATATATATGTTTCACCCGATTTAACATTTAAGCGCTGTAGAAATCGTGTTTTATATCCGATCAGTACGAAATTTAACAGAGAGAGTTCTTACATTACATGAATAAACACTGCCAAATTCGGGGAAAATCGGTTCAGATTTAGATATAGCCACCATATATATCTTTCACCCGATTTAACATTTAAGCGCTGTAGAAATCGTGTTTTATATCCGATCAGTACGAAATTTAACAGAGAGAGTTCTCTTATTACATGTATGAACACTGCCAAATTCTTATCGCAATGCCCATTTTCGCATTGGTAGATAGGTGTAGGGTATTATATAGTCGGCCCCGCCCGACTTTCTGTCGTTCCTTACTGGTTTTTTCACTGTTGTACAATGACATTTGGTTCCCACATGACGGTACAGCTTGCCATACAGCGCGCTTAACAATCGATTTACTGCAAAACAATTCTGTGACAACTTTATTTCCAAAAGTGGTCCTGTTCACTGGCCCCCTCGTTCGTGCGATTTAGCGCTTCTGGATTTCCTTTACTGGGGCTGTGTTATGTCGTTGGTTTATTCTGACAAACCAGCAACTCTTGAAGCAATGGAAGCCACCATTGACTCCATACGGCCAGATGTTTTAAAAAAGTAGACCAAAATTGGACTTATCGAATGGACCATGTTACTCGTAGCCGCGGCGTACATATGCCGGAAATCATATTTGAAAAATTAATGCCATGAAATTATCAACCAGATTGTAATAAAAATTGCATTCCAACAATGTTTCTGTCTTCTATTATCATTTTAAGTTCTCAAGTTCTTAAAGAACCACCCATTATTTGGATGTCCACCTTCATCACTTTTTTTTCCACCAGTATCATTGTACCGTGTAATGCTGTTAATCAACATAACAGAATGACGCTTATCAAAAAATGAGCGCATTCTCGGTAACCATTTGATTGCTACAAAGGGGTGAAGTTGATAACTCTTCGAGCTGTAACCCTGTACTCGTACAGCCCCCTTAGCCAGTCCCATTAATTGTTTCATATACTATTTCGCGGAATTAATCACTATTTGTGTATGTGTTTTCAATTGCTATTCAGTGAATACCAGATTTTTCTTTGTCCTTTCTCCACATCGGATTTATCGGGTTTTAAATCTAACGTCATCTGCATTTAATGAGACGCAATTCGTTTCATTCACTTTCTTTATCCTATGCATACAAGTATGTTTGCTTTAAAAATAAAACCTGTATTGTATGCATTTTGTTTTAAAAATAAATCCCTCCTTTGTTGCATACATTGTCCGCCGTCCCTACCGCACCCCGAACGATATGACGCCTCATCAACAGCTCTCGCTTATCGTCATCAACATAATTTAAGTTTTTTATTGACTTGATAAAGCAATGATTATTAAAATCTTTTTATCAAACTCATAATTTATCCAGATACTCGTATATCGTACGTATTAACAAAGCTACACAGAAAAAGCGGAGAAAAAATCAGATAAAAAAAATGAGAAGAAAAAAACTCATCGAAACACTGAAAAACTTATGAATAAACCACTATAACTTAAAAAAGGAAAGATATCGCCATATGAGTGTTCTTTCACATGAATGTATGGACGGAAAATTCTTTAGAAGAGCACTAAACCATAGAAACCATCATCAACATCCACATCCGCATCAGCATCGTCGTCACATGAACATAAACTTGTTATCCGACCAGACCAGATCAGCTCAGACCAGACCAAAGCAAACCCGGCCAGCAGAAGCAGCTTCATACAAAGATGAGCCACTGCTGCTGCTGTTGAGTAGGATTGGTCGGAGCAAAAAACCAACTTACATACAAAAATCAAAATGAAGTTGGGTGAGAAAAACTACTACCACCACTCGTTCTACAACTACCGCAAATGAAAAGGTAATAATAAAGGGAGTGGAAGGAAGAACCCACTCAGACATATATGAGCACCACCACACACAGAACACAGAGGAAATGTTCTGAAGAGGACTCAATTTCTATATATCGCATACAACTAGTCCACTCCACTTCATCAAGGTACATCCACTCCATAGAGGAGTGAGGCGGGAAGCGTTTCGGTCATAAATGAAGTTTCGCTTGACTCCTAATACTGTAGCACAAGAAATATACTACGAGTTGTGGGCCAGTGGACAAGAATGTAGTTTGTTGGATGGAGGCAACTAATCTCAAGCAAAACAATTTAAAATAATAAAATATATGAACAGTTACTAGTACCGCTGAGAGTCAGAATAATATCTGTTAGACAAGATTTGTTTTTAAAATAAACCTTTTTTTAATCGGAGAAATTTCATTCTAATGTTTTGGTTTGGAATGTAGAGGGTGCACAAAATGTACGCAAGGTTTGAAGTAAATAGAGAATCCATTTATTATAGCCTTTATCATACTGTTTGCAAGACGTACAAGTACTTGAGTTCACCGTTCAACTCAGCATCATAAGCTGATTCGATGTACCCATATCTAGCTGTCCTTTCATCAGTCTATCCTAATTTTGTTCAAACTTTTTACCGATTAGTTTAGGTAAGGTTAGCTTAGGCTAAGAGTGGCTGTCTGTAAAACAGACTCACTTAGACTATACAGTCCATTGGGTTACAACAGGGACATAAGGGAAAACATAAGTTAAGCTTGCTTCAAAACTCTCAAAGGTTGGCGGATTCCAACATCAGCCAAGTTAGCGAACTACTCAAAGAAATAAGAGCCTAAGGTGGTTGGCCGCCTTCTAGAGTGAGCGAGGCGCCGACACAGAAGGTGTTCAATTGATTCCTCCTCGTCTACACAGCTTCTGCAAAAGTCATTATGCAAAACCTTTAATCTGACTGCGTGGCGCCCAATAAGACAGTGACCTGTCATGACAGACACTATAAGCGAGACTTCTTCTCGACAACGACAGCAGTGCTTTGGTGCTTTTTGAGTCTCGGCCGGGCTACATCGGCCTGGAATGTTTGCTAGTGACCACCCGTCATTTGTTGCCGTAAGTGCACTATCTCTTGAGATGAGCTTATAGGTCGTTAGAGGCATGCCCCAGTTCCCCTGGATCGTATAAGGTGGTTCCTAGTCTTGCAACTTCATCTGTCTTGCAGTTCCCTGGTATGTACCTGTGCCCGTCACCCATATCAAGTGAATATTGAACTGTTCAGCCATCTCGTTAAAAGATCTGCCACAGTCGAAGGCTGTTTTTCAGGAATATAGTTCCAGGGACTTGATAGAAGCCGAGCTATCAGAGAAAACATTGATACCGACTTTGGTCAACACATTAATTTTCAGCCATTCCGCTACTTCTTTAATAGCTAAGATCTCTGCTTGAAAAACACTACAGTGATCAGACAGTCTTTTTGCAAGCGATAGCTCAAGTTCCTCAGAAAAAACACCAAAGCCCACTTGGTTATTGAGTTTGAAACCGCCTGTATAGAAGTCAACGAATCTTCTCTGTCATCGGATACGACAATTCCAAGAGTGATATACTTATTGTCAAAGAGTGGTTCAGTCATAGTGTAATTAACAGTGCCCGGAAGGTCAGGCATTCTATCTAGAATAACACTATGTACGTAGCCATTTCCTGACCATAGTGACAGTTCCCTGAGTCTAATCGCAGTACATGCGGCATATTGCAATGCTGTAATATTTAGCGGCATTAAATGTAGTATAACATTTAGTGACGCAGCTGGTGTCGTTTTCGGCGCACCAGTAATACATATATCGATCATTCCATGTCAAACCGAACACTTTTTTACATCACCATCTCCGATTTCGATGAAACTTTGTAGGATAACTCAACTCTATAAAATATTTGATTTGTAGAAGACGAAAAAAAAACCGAAATTTTTTTGCAAAAGATATGGCCAATTGAAAATAGGTAAAATCAGGAAAAACGTGCCGAGGTAGGAACATTGAAAGTGGTGTAGTGAGAAAACGCATGGCCAGAATTCAAAGAATGAAGGCTTATTTTAAAGGTAATTGCAATTACTATTCATCTGCGGCTTTGGCTACTGACCGCACTTGACCAAATTTGAACATTTAGTTTTATTTTTCTCCTTCTTTTGTGTTTTTCACCATGAAAACACCAACCTAAAAATTCAGAAAAAATATAGGCATATTCCTTGATCGATTCTAAACAAACCCTGAAAATTTCAGCGTGGAGAAATAACGGGTTATATTTTTAAAAAAACATTTACTAAATGTAGTCGCCCGAAAAAAGTATTTTTTGAACGAGTGTTCAAAAAATAACATACACACACGTCGTTCAAAAGTAGTGTTTTCGGTCGAACAGTTAGCTAAAGACGCAAATTAAAAGTTAGAAGTTTTATTAGTGTCTTGAAGAAACAAAAACGTAATGTAAAAACTCTAGTGTAAACAAAAATTATGGGATATATTTATTAATGGAGATAAAAAAATAACAGTATTTATTTGTAGCTAAAACAGGAAAAAAATAATAAATATTTCAATATACATGTAACAAAATTGTTATACAAAATCTAGCTTTAGCAGTAAGGAAAGTAACTATAGTTCACAAATATTTGTAGTGATCGCATCAGTACCGAGTGATGTAATTTGAACAGTTATTTGTTTGTATTCTGTTGGAACGAATGAATGATAACCTAATGTACCACGGATAGTCGTAGCCTTACTAAATCGTTCTTGAAGTTTAATATTATTGTCATTATATTGTTCTATAGTAAAGAATTCAGTATTTACATTTTTCACATTGTGTTTTACCCAGGAAAAGAAAATGTAAGGAGTATTAATAGGACTATTAATATTTGTTAAACTTGCTCGGGCAGCTAATCTTTTAATTGTTCCTCCTAGACCGTCGCAGGGTCCCTTTCCGTGGGATGTTGCAAAAAAATGCCATTCCGCTTTAACACCAAAATCATTTTCATGAAAGACAAGATTTGAAAAATTTTTTTGGTTTTTGTATTGCGCACTTGCTCCATCAGAGAAATAAAAGATTTTTTCCACTTTGCCCAAAGAGTTCTTTAGAAATGAGATAAGGCCTTTCTGAAACAAATTAACAGCTACGGTGTCATGCTTCAAACATTCAGATATTGCGACGTAGTTAGTAAACTTTTCTTCTCCATTTTCTTGGTAATAAATTGCCGTTGTGTGAATTGTGACTTGGTCATTATTCCAATGAGCTCCTTGAATTGAATCTTGTATAACAAAAGCATAGTTTTCCGAAAAATCAGAAATAACTACGCATTCGCCTGGATGCAATTCCTTTTTCTTCTTATTAAAAACATATGTTGTTCCTTCGCAACATAGGAATGTGTCAGCAAACGACGCAGCTTTTCGGAGAATTTGTCAAAAAAATCGTCCGTACTTGATTGCAAAGTTTCAAGTGCACATCGATCAGTAGTGACCCATTGCTTATATGAAATTGAATCAATCATTTTTTCATGAAAAATTTGTTTTAGCTGTTCAATTAAGTTGTCACAACCAGGACACAATTCACATCGCCGAAGATAACAATCATGTGTTGGGGGGTTGCAAATTATTTTTGAGAGACAGTCATTGTAAGTTACAATTTGTAGGTTATCAGATGTTAGTCTTGAAAGAGATGATCCGTCAATCATTAGTTTTACGTTTTGGTGAATAGAGCACACACAAACGGAATGGGTTCCAGTTGCCCCCGGTAGAATACAGTATTTCGGTCGCAATTCTGCGAACTTAGAGAATTGTATTTTTGCCTCTGGGTGTTTTTCTTTAAATAACACATGGACTTCCTTTAAGTTGCACAGTACCAGTCTTTTTTGAACAGTTTCATTTCCAATTTTAACGCAGTCTTTTTTTCCGGGCATAACTCTGCTTATTTCCTGTGATCCATAAAACTCAATTACTTTGTTTACAATTTCATCTGTAAGGTGTTTTCCCGGCTTTGGGTTGGGAGAAGCAAGAAAACCCTTTTCCTTCACAACATTCTTAGCCACAGAAATCATGTGCCTCGTTGCACCGCTGAAATTTCTTTGAATTTGACTGTACGACCAGTCCGCGAATAATGTCAAAATTTTAATTTTTAACTCTCTATTAAATGTTGTTTTAAATGTTTCTTTTAATTTTGATATAATATCATCCCCCTCATTTACACTTTCAGATGAATCAAATAATTTCTTTATAATGAGACTATTTATTTTTCGTTTTTTGTTAGCGACATATTTTTTTTTGCACAATTTTTCTTTTGTGGATAGGTGAATCCCCAAACAGCAACAATGATTCATTTAATTTGGAAATTTTTAATGATGCTTCTGATGAAATACTGCTATCGGATGAGTACGCGTTATTTGCTTCAGGGATTAGGGTTAAACTTCTCATTGAATCACTTTCACAATCATGTAGTGGCATTTTGTTCATTCTTAACCGGCAACTATTACAAATTCTTATTTTTCCGCTCGATGTATTTATCCAACGTAAACATTTTATAGGCTTCTTTCCATGTTTTGCAATTTTAAATGGATTGCAGCAGGTATCGTTACGCGGCCTCATAGCGAAATCGGGAGTTATCGCGAAAATCACAGAATTGTTAAAAAAAATATATACAAATCTGAACTGTTATTTATAATAAGAAGCGAAGGCACAAACTTTTTCGTATATTGTCATTGACATTTATTGATGGATGGTTTACAGCTAGCTGTTCGACCGAAAACACTACTTTTGAACGACGTGTGTGTATGTTATTTTTTGAACACTCGTTCAAAAAATACTTTTTTCGGGCGACTACATTTCGTAAATGTTTTTTTAAAAATACAACCCGTTGAAATTTTCTCCACGCTGAAATTTTCAGGGTTTGTTTAGAATCGATCAAGGAATATGCCTATATTTTTTCTGAATTTTTAGGTTGGTGTTTTCATAAACACAAAAGAATGAGAAAAATAAAACTAAATGTTCAAATTTGGTCAGTAGCGGTCAGTAGCCAAAGCCGCAGATGAATAGTAATTGCAATTACCTTTAAAATAAGCCTTCATTCTTTGAATTCTGGCCATGCGTTTTCTCACTACACCACTTTCAATGTTCCTACCTCGGCACGTTTTTCCTGATTTTACCTATTTTCAATTGGCCATATCTTTTGCAAAAAAATTTCGGTTTTTTTTTCGTCTTCTACAAATCAAATATTTTATAGAGTTGAGTTATCCTACAAAGTTTCATCGAAATCGGAGATGGTGATGTAAAAAAGTGTTCGGTTTGACATGGAATGATCGATATGTAGCAGCCATTCGTTGTCCCGATAGTATCTAGAAACTTCCCTCTAAGAGCTATTGCCACGTCATCTGCATATGCAGATACTCTGACACCCAAAATCTCCAGAGTAAGCAAACTATTGTTCATGGAGAGACTCCATAGCAGAGGAGACAGAACACTCCCTTGGGCGTTCCGCTGCTGACAAATCTATGGCGGTCAGTTGAACCTAAGCTAGCAGAAATACGTCTCTTAATTGGAAGGTTATGCGTGAACCT
This sequence comes from Eudasyphora cyanicolor, assembly GCA_963930755.1. Lineage (NCBI taxonomy): Eukaryota > Metazoa > Arthropoda > Insecta > Diptera > Muscidae > Eudasyphora > Eudasyphora cyanicolor. Next base: position 69,797,181 of record OZ005734.1, read on the forward strand.
ACGTATACTGCTATCAACCCCCAGGGTTTCTTAAGCCGTAATTATAGCGCTTGGATTTATGTTATTGAAGGCGTCCTCTATGTTTAAGAAAGCTAGATCATACAAGGCAGTTTCGGTAGATTTGTCCTTGCTGTGGGTACGCTGTTAGGTGGACAGTAAACTGTGATCAATTTTAGTCCTGTTAATCTCTCCAGAGTTTTAAGGAGAAATGACGATAGACTAATTGGCAGGAAACCTTAGCTCCAGTGTGGGACGGCTTTGCCGCTTTTGGGATGAAAACAACCTTGTTTTTGGTATGTAGGTCTGATTGATTCAGCGATTCCTTACTGGACTTAGCCATTAACTATCATCTTTCATGATGTACCCAATAGTACAAGGTGTTGATGCTAAAATTGTCCGTAACCTTGAGGCTTCGGATAAGCTTTCTACACTACTGCAGAAATCTATCCAGGATTTATTTAGAGCATTTGTATCGCTAGAGTTCTTTCTTGTATGTGTCCCATTCCTGGGGGGGGCTTTGGTGGCCTTTGCCATATTAAAGGCCTTCCTACAGCACTTCCTCAGCATAATTGAGACGACCACAATGGCAATTGTTGTTTGTCCCTTGGATTTAGTTTATAAAATGCGGATTGTAAAGAGTCGTTAAGAGTTTCCGTGACTGGTTCCACAATTCCACCGTTTCTCCTATATTCCGTATAGTTTACATCTTCATTTTGGGACCTTTTAGAAAATACCTCTGGAATACGAGTATGTGCCTAAATGTTTCCCAATTAGCTTTCATAATATTGGGCGTGAAGGCGTTATCAGGAGGCTTCGCAATCATGCAGAAACTAATATATGTATGGTAGCATATATTTTATATATTTTTTTTGGTAGCAGCATTCATCTATTTTACAAGTTGCACCATCTTTCTTGCACCAGCATTCATCTGCCACAGTGTATAAGTACATCACAGTAGTTCGCCCAATACAATTGTACGGCATTGAGGCGCCGTCAATTAATTAAGGTAATTAAGAGCGACATTGAGATAAAACTTTCCATCTATGTGGAGCTACAAGAACTACGACAACAAGGGGATATCACATTGCATTGGAACAATGCCCGACCGAGATTCGAGAGGAACATAACCACTATGATACCTGCCACGGTCGAATGGGAAGCAGAATACCAGGAAACAGTAACTATGTATATTCACTTCTGTATAGATATATGGTTCGTAGCTTGATGGGAAAACTGGCTTCAGATTACACTGTAAAGAACTTAGTCTTGATATTGCTTACAGACTACCAGATACTTGCAGTGTCTATCAAACCGATATAATGTCAATAAAGGAAGCCGCCAAGTGGCAGCGACACTGGCACTGATGTCGTCATTTACTCGTCCAGTCAGGATGCCTCTGAAGGTGACATCCGATTGACAAAGATCCCTTACGAACTGGCTCAGCAAATTTAAATTTACCTTAAAGCCAAAAACTTGCTAGAAATGGGACGACATTCTCGCAGAATTTGCACATATTGGTGCGCCACTGTCCACATACAAGCTTTAGCTGAGGCAAGGAGCAGTCCAATGCAGAATTCGACACCTTGTGGCATAGCTAGAAAAATCTGTTCAAAATGCGAAAATATCACACGCCAACAAGTTTGGGAATCGAGTCCAATGACTTTTGCAGAAGAGTGTACATAAGGACGACGTGGAGAGCATTGAGCACCTGATTTGTTAATGTTCCGCATATAGTAAACAATGTCTGTTCTGCCCATCTCTCATTGTCCAAAGATGACTTCAGAATGTCAAAATATCTCTGCGAAGAGACAAGAGAGAAAATTGTCTACATTAGTGTCAGTTCTGACGTAATACTGTCTGAGCGACGAACACGCCAGGAGGATTGGAATTGAGTGCAATGACTTCTGAAAAAGTTGTGAAGATGAGGAACAATTGGAGAGCATTGAGCACCTGCTTTGAGTAAACGACGTTTGGCCATACTATGGTCGACCTTTTTAGGAAGTCGAACATATTTGTTTTATTTATTGTTTAGAAATCTCTCCAAATATATTTAATTAAAAAAACAAATTTCAGAACTTCGGAGCCTTTTCGAATTTCAGTTTAAATTTTTCGATGTCGAACATATGAACTGTTTATTTTGAAAGTGGCGTAAACGCCATTCTGTTTTACTCGATTCAATATTAGAAAAAGGGGGTTAGTAAAACTCGAATGTGAAAATTTCCACTTAATATAGAAACATTGAAGTCTTGAGATGAATTGCATGTATGTAATATGTATATATTACTCACATAGCCTTTTAACGATACTACTCTTGGTTCAAAACCAGAATGGCGTTTACGTCACTTTCAAAATAAACAGTTCATATTAGTTTTATTTATTGTTTATGATATATATTTAAAAAAAAAAATAAAAAAAATTCCGAACTTTGCTGGCTTTTTCGAATTTCAGTTTAAATTTTTCCTTGATTCCGAATTATACCATACGATTAAAAATGGAATATATAGCGTCAACCGGTTAATATTTGTTGTGAATTTGTTTGCGAAATTAAAACGTGTTACTTATTTATTTTAAAGCATACTTTATTTTCTTTATTAGAGGAATGGGACTTGTTTATCTATCTAAATATTTATGTCTTAAATTCGCAAATTTGAGAGCGACCTCAACATGGCGACAACAACAAAATAAAAAACTGATTTGGATAACTTTTATAGTGATGAAAATTCTTGTTAAATGAAATACAAAATGAAATTTAAGCCAAATTGATTTGATAATGTAGTATTTATGCTCTAGATAAGCGTATTTTGGAGCGACATCTATATAAAAAATATGAACCGATTTTTAAATTTTTGCTGCGATGAATTCCTGTCAAAAAAGAGTATGAACGGCCAAATTTCAGCTCTGGAAATATTGATCTGAAACTCTTTATTATACAAGGTGGCGCAAAAGTAATCCTCCTATCAGAAAATGCTATAAATTTTGCGATTGGCCCCTAATGTCAGTTCTGTTTTGACATTTGTGTAGTAAACACATGCGAAATACACGTTAATAAACAATGTTACGCTACACTGCTCCAGAACGCGGAATATTGCTGACCACCAAGAGGAAGATGATTTTTCATCAAATATAATCATGAGTGATGTGGCCCATTTCCATCTTAGCGGGTACGTAAATAAGCAAAATTTACGCTTCTGGGGCACTGAAAATCCGCGTGTAACCCATGAAGAGCCATTACACCCGCTCAAAGTCACTGTATGGTGTGCTGTTTTCGCTGGAGGAGTCATCGGACCTTTTTTCTTCGAAGACGTCGCGGGCCAAACGGTTTCTGTGAATGGTGAGCGCTACAGAGCAATGATGAACGAGTTCTTTTTGCCGCAACTTGATGAATTGGGATTGGAAAACATGTGGTTCCAACAGGACGGTGCAACGGCACACACTGCACCTGCCACAACCGATATGCTGAAGGCTGCATTTCCCGGGCGCCTAATCTCCCGTTTTGGCGATTTGCACTGGCCAGCAAGATCGCCTGATTTGACCGCTGTGTGGGGCTTTTTGAAGTCGCGGGTTTATGTCAACAAGCCTCAGACTCTTGCAGCTCTTAAAGACAATATCCTTCAAGAATGTGAGGACCTATCGCCGGAAGTTTTGGCCAAAGTGATGGAAAATGCCATAAAAAGGGCTCAAATGACAATCAACTGTGGCGGCGGCCATTTACATGACATCTTATTCTCGACTTGATGTAAAAAAAATTAAAAGACCAAATAAAAACCAGTAAGGAAAAGCTAAAGTCGGGCGGTGCCGACTATATAATACCCTACACCACTCTCGTAATATTGAATAACTCTGATATATAAATTTTGTAATTCATGTATAAATTGTTTACATAAATTTACTTTTGGGACATTTTATACTTAAATAATACCCTGTACCACAGTGTGGTGTAGGGTATAAAAACGATTGGATCTAAAGAGCCAAATCGGATGAAACATATATATGGGAGCTATAGCTAAATCTTAACCGATTTTCTTCAAATTCGGTAGTGTTGGTTCATGGATCAAGAAACTCTACCATTCTAAATTTCAACACGATTGGATGTAAAATACAGCTTTTATAGGACGAAAGGGCCAAATCGGACGAAACATATATATGGGAGCTATAGCTAAATCTTAACCGATTTTCTTCAAATTCGGCAATGTTGGTTCATGGATCAAGAAACTCTACCATTCTAAATTTCAAAACGATCGGACGTAAAATACAGCTTCTATAGGACTAAAGGACCAAATCGGACGAAAGATATATATGGAACCTATATCTAAATCTGCACCGATTTTCTTCAAATTCGGCAATGTTGGTTCATGGATCAAGAAACGCTACCATTCTAAATTTCAAAACGATCGGATGTAAAATACAGCTTCTATAGGACTAAAGGGCCAAATCGGACGAAACATATATATGGGAGCTATAGCTAAATCTTAACCGATTTTCTTCAAATTCGGCAATGTTGGTTCATGGATCAAGAAACTCTACCATTCTAAATTTCAAAACGATCGGATGTAAAATACAGCTTCTATAGGACTAAAGGACCAAATCGGACGAAAGATATATATGGGAGCTATATCTAAATCTGAACCGATTTTTTTCAAATTCAGCAATGTTGGTTCATGGATCAAGAAACTCTACCATTCTAAATTTCAAAACGATCGGGTGCAAAATACAGCTTCTATAGGACTAAAGGGCCAAATCGGACGAAACATATATATGGGAGCTATAGCTAAATCTTAACCGATTTTCTTCAAATTCAGCAATGTTGGTTCATGGATCAAGAAATTCTACCATTCTAAATTTCAAAACGATCGGATGCAAAATACAGCTTCTATAGGACTAAAGGACCAAATCGGACGAAAGATATATATGGGAGCTATATCTAAATCTGCACCGATTTTCTTCAAATTCGGCAATGTTGGTTCATGGATCAAGAAACTCTACCATTCTAAATTTCAAAACGATCGGATGTCAAATACAGCTTCTATAGGACTAAAGGGCCAAATCGGACGAAACATATATATGGGAGCTATATCTAAATCTGAACCGATTTTCTTCAAATTCGGCAATGTTAGTTCATGGATCAAGAAACTCTACCATTCTAAATTTCAAAACGATCGGATGTAAAATACAGCTTCTATAGGACTAAAGAGCCAAATCGGACGAAACATATATATGGGAGCTATAGCTAAATCTTAACCGATTTTCTTTAAATTCAGCAATGTTGGTTCATGGATCAAGAAACTCTACCATTCTAAATTTCAAAACGATCGGATGTAAAATACAGCTTCTATAGGACTAAAGGGCCAAATCGGACGAAAGATATATATGGGAGCTATACCTAAATCTGAACCGATTTCAACCAAATTCAATAGCGATCTTAACAGCCGCAAAATACTCTAAAATGCAAAATTTCAGAACGATCGGAGTAAAATTGCGACCTGTAGTCGACGAACAACTTTACATGGACGGACGGACGGACGGACATCGTTAAATCGACTCAGCTAGTGATTCTGAGTCGATCGGTATACTTTAAGGTGGGTCTAGCTGTGTTATTTTAAGGTGTTACAAACATCTGCCGTGAAACAAACTTATAATACCCTGTACCACAGTGTGGTGTAGGGTATAATAATCCACAAGAAGAATCAAAGTTTTTCATTTTTTTTTTTAAATTACAGCCAAAAAACATCGAAAAATTACTTTTGCGCCACCTTGTACATATATTCTTGATCGTCGTAAAGTTCTAAGACGATTTAATCTGTTTGCCTGTTGATCGAATATCTACTTAAATTCTGCAGAACGAAAATGTACTGTATAGAACAACAGCGCAACAAACTATAACTACAGCCATCGCTGTTTTCTTATACATAGTCACCATTTGCATTCTATTTTGCTACCTTAAGCCATAAATACCACTTTTTCCAGTCAATTTGTTAGAAACGTTGGATTTAATGTAATCCATCCATGTAAGATTCGGCCCGGCCGAACTTAATAACGTTTTTTACTTATTTATATTATTTTTTCTCATATTGCAAAATCCCCACTGTTTCCTATATAAAAAAAGGATTTAAAAAAGCAATATGACTTAAAATTAAGATATATTTTACTTATTAATTTCCCGTTCTCGTTTGGGATTGTTGTAAATTAAAACTTTGTTGAATGTCTTCGAGTAGACATTTTGCAAACTATCCTGTGAGTTTTCATTTCAATACCGAACATTAGAATACTTGACACATTTTAACTGACTTACATTTTTTTTGTATTTAACCGAAACTTTTTGCAAATTTGTTTTAATTTTTCCTAAAGCTATTCTGGGACTAACAGATTCTTTTAATTCTTCAAAGAACAAAATTACAATTTTCTCTTTATTAAATTAGTCCAAAGCCATAAAATAAATGATTTAATTGGCAATATTCTCTTTGCAAAGCAATGAAAATATTTATACAAATACTTCATCAACATGTTTCCACAGCAAAGTTTGAGACATTGTAAAGTATTATATCATTGCGAAGCCTTAAATTATCATTAAGTTAATAAAAATAAATCTTAACTGTCAGTCTCATATTTCCCTGGAATGGTATGTAAATCAAAACAAACATGTAACAACAGCCCATGATGCAAACAATCCTTGACAAGAGAAAATGATAAATTCCTTGTGGATTGTCTTAAAGAAGATATGCAATTCAGTTGAAAAGGATAATGGAAAAAATGCAAGAAATATTGTTGTATTATCTTAATCAATGTGATTTTGTAAATATTGCACATGAATTATGGCAATTCAATTTAATTGGATTGCCTGTGAATAGATACAATCTCTCTTGTGGGAAGACAGACAAGCAGGCAGGAAGGCAGGTGAATGAACGGGCGTATGGACGGACAAACAGACCTACTGTTGTCTGCAGATGCCACTTTTACTCGAATCAGAAAGCCATCTTACCTGTTGTAGAATTGCATCTATGGATGTATGTATTTATATCTATATTTATTATCTGTTTCATACTCAACTATTTGGCATTGGTAAATACACATTTTCCAGCCCAGATATTGAGTAAGATGGCTGGATTTATAGATTTGGACTTATCGACAACCAGAGGCTGGCTGTTATGCAGGTCATTGTACAGTGGGAGGATTTTTAAATGTGCAAAGTGATAATAAATGTGAGATTTTATAACCACACCGAACATATTTCAATGAAATTTTACAACACTTTTGTTTTAAGTAATTGTGATAACGTAATTTCTTCTCTATTCTTCTAGGCGGAACTACAAAGCCTCAATGTCGGTCCGATATAACAAATGTAAATGATGTTCTTGTGTGGATTCTAAACAACAAAAACTGTTCTGCACATATGGTTTATGGTTTAATAGCTCTTTAAATGTAGGAATATCAAAAAATCAGATCACTCTTTAGTGCACATTTGTAAGAGAAACTAGTAAGGAAAGACAAATTTCGGACGGAGCCGACTATATTATACCCTACACCATCTTGATCAGGACAGAATAAGCTCGCATATACTTGATCAAAATTTTAAACGAATACCTTGAGACTAGAATTATCATCCAATGGATCAAGAAATCACTTCTTTTTTAAATTGCATAAAATCGTTTGGGAAATTTAGCTTTGCCAATCCTACAGTCCAGTGAAAATCGGGAGTTGTTGCTACGCCCTTTTATTACCTACCACACAAATGTACCGTTTTATACCAAAAGGTAGGAGCTTATAGCGTGGGTACCAATGCACAAAAATACAGCAAAATATTGAACAGTGTAATATTTTTAAAGTATGTATATAAGTATTTTTATATGCACTCTTTTTGGAAAAAGCTATTTTTTCTAACATTTATTTTTTGTTTAACCGAAATTATTATATTTAAATCTGAACCTATTTCTTTACAATTTAGCTGCGTTTTTTTTAGTGCAAGTGAATGCCTTCTTAAAATTTTCGTAACAGGGGTCTTTAAAATACAGCTTATACAGCTCTTAGAAGCCAAATCGGAAGGAACATATATATGAAGGCTATATCTAAATCTGAACCGATTTCCACTAAATTTAGTAGTCTTTATTAATGGGTAAAGAAATTTGTTTCTGCCAATTTTTACCTCGATCTGGTGTAAAATACACCTTCTATAGGCCTTAGAATCCAAATCGGAAGGAACATATACATATATTGGGGCTATATCTACTATATCTGTATATATTGGGGCTACCATGGACGGAACTGTGGTTTTGGGTATACAAATGTCTGTATTTTGTATACCTTCAACTGGAACCCTATTAAGTATATACATTAGGGCGGGTTGATTTTTTTAAATCGTATAGCAAAAACGTAAACTACATAAAATTCTAAGAAAATTCTCCGAAGAAACCATGTATCTAAAATAAAATCCTTATCCGCGTCTCTCGACTAGAAAATTTATATGCTCGCCCTTGCCAAAAAAATAAATGTTAGAAAAAATAGCTTTTTCCAAAAAGAGTGCATATAAACATACTTATATACATACTTTAAAAATATTACACTGTTCAATATTTTGCTGTATTTTTGTGCATTGGTACCCACGCTATAAGCTCCTACCTTTTGGTATAAAACGGTACATTTGTGTGGTAGGTAATAAAAGGGCGTAGCAACAACTCCCGTTTTTCACTGGACTGTAGGCACTATTGAAGCATTACACTGTACACAATTTCAAGTATTTTTATGCACTGGTTTTAAAGTTATAAGCTGTTAAATGTTGGGCAAAATGGTCCTTTTTGTGTGGGGGTTACCAAAAGGGACGTGGCAACTTTGCCCATTTTTCAGTGGATTGTAGGTACTATGAAACCATTACACAGTACAAAATTTCAAGTCCTTTTGTGCATAGGTATTCAAGTTATAAGCTGTTAACTATTGGACCAAAATGGTCCATTCGACGGCTCCATAAAACATGATATGCAATGTGAGAGCTATATTGGATGAGATCCGCTCAGGCAGAGGGTCATACAACAATATTTGCGGTTTTTTTATTTATGAAGTTTCCATTCAGTTACGCCTTATAGGGGCTTGGACATCCCAGTCGTATATACAGGTAGTAAAATTATATGTACGCAATACACAGTAGTACGCGGCGGTCTTGAAAATATTGGGTTTCTACGTTCGAAGCAAACTATATGTCAGCTACAGGTACTGCAACTTATGAACCTTAAACCCGGAATTTATGAATGAAATTTCTTATTAATAAATTAGTGTAATTCAGCGCATTAAAGAGATAAGTCGATTTTCTGAAAAATATTACAAAGTTATATTTCGAAGTATGAGTAATAGGCAAAGAACTTTTCAATGTGTAAATGATCCCCACAATTTCTGCTACATCTGCGGAAAATATGTAATTAAAAAAATGGACGTGCGTTTAGCAAAATAAAAGAAGAAATATATGTGTAATATTTTGGTATACGAGTTTAAAATATGAACGAACCGTGAACACCTAGTATTTTGTGTAATTCGAGCCATGTAAATCTTACTCGACGGACTAGTGGAAGAATGCGGTAAGTACTTTAAAACGAATGTATTACAATGTTTTGTGGAATAAAAAGTTTTAATTTAGACTTCACGTGCAAATTGGAATGCCAATGGAGACAACCATTCATTCACGATACGGACTGCTATTTTTGTCTAAGCTAAAAGATTGGAGTAGAAAGTGTCCAAGTATAGCTAACAGCCTAATAACGGAAACATCGTCAAGTTCAACTGAGTACTCAACTCTGAGCGATTCAAGTTTGAGTCTCGGGTGCAACAGAACAATATTTTGGCCCCAGATGTTAACATATCATATTATAGAGTCTGTGATATACCTTACAAACAATTTTATACAACTGTGGATAACATATGCTTTTGCAAGGACATTCCCGGATTGTTCGGGGAACTTAGTCAAACATACAATTCATAGGAATGGTGGTTATTTGTTGACAGCAGTAAAGAAAGTTTGAAAGCAGTACTTTTACACATCGGAAATCAGAAACCTTCGATTCCTATTGCGCATGCTGTCAACACTGAGGAATCATCGAAACAATGGCTAAATTGATAAAATACATAAAATATGAACAACACAACTGCAAAAATTTGTTGCGATTTAAAAGTAGATGGTATGGTATGCCTCTGGGATAGCCGTCCTCGATCATTACAGAAGAATGAAAACACATTACATTGGGTGAAAACAACATAAAATACACACCTCTGTCACAAAAAGTAAACATTATTTTGCCACCAATGCATATTAAGCTGGGGCTCTTTAAAAATTTTGTAAAAGCCTTAAGGAAAGATGGCAATTCACTCTTGTAATGTACGTTTATTTTCGTTTCGTATCAATTTTAAATACCACATAAATCTTTCGATTTATCGTTCATAAGTAAGCTCGTCTTAAAGTGCTATCTTAAAAAATTACTCGACAGAAGGTGTTTGCACAAACATGTTTTTATTGTCTATGCACTACGAATTGACAACACCGTATGATCGAATAAGTATAGCACTTTTGACATTTGTTTCTTACATTCCTTCATTCGCAATCGATTGAGACTTCTTCCTACGGTGTCGGTATTTAAAACTTCCTTTTTGAAGAAGCCATCAAGGTGTAAAGAACTCACGAAGTCCATAAATATTTGAGAATTGTCTCAACAATCTTAGTTGAATTTACTTAGTGAGTTTCAAATCTTTTCGCAACATATATTTTTGTGTTTAGTACTGAGTGTATTTCTTCAGTAGGTAAATCCTCCAAACCATAGCCTTATTGGGTACGTTCCTCAGTGGCAAATTGTGTCTACTGTACCAGAAAAACCAGAGCGATCTTCTTTTAGACTAGAAGTTACCTTAGCCTTTTGGGTACAATCGACAGTGGCTACTGTACAGGAAGAATCAGTGCGATCTGCCTTTACACTGATATTCACCAGTGCCTTTTGTGGAGTCATTATTAATAAATTGTGCTTGCTATATAAGAAGAACCAGTACGGACTCCCTTTATACTGGAAGTTTGGCGAGACTATTTTCGAAGAACGAAGAACAGAATTACAAGATCTGTTCCCCAGAAACATTTCTCCTCCATTTTCTTCTCTACATCTGAATGAGAAACTCCCCGGAGACGAACTTGTTCCTGCTATAAACGACCCTATCACACAGAAGCTAAATTTGCATAGTAAAACAACCCAGTGATTTCAGCGAATCATTTATTGAGGGAAAAACATAAGAAATTGAGTGCACTGTGTCCACCTAATTAGCATTACCAAAGCTCTGATAGGACCGAGATTTCAATCCTCCAATTCTGGTAGCGACATCCAATCACACATGAGAAGCAGGAGCTTTGCTTTTCTTCACGTCTGCACTGTGTCCACCTAATTAGCATTACCAAAGCTCTGATAGGACCGAGATTTCAATCCTCCAATTCTGGTAGCGACATCCAATCACACAGGAGAAGCAGGAGCTTTGCTTTTCTTCACGTCTGATACGGAATTCCAAGGAAAGAGTACTAAATTAATTACATGCTCTCACCCAGATGAACCATAAAAATATATTTGAAGATTCAACACTAGTCCTACTTGGCATAAACAAAAGACTGTTTCGGTCTCTGGTATCAACACAGAAATTTTAATAATAAGTATATATTGGCAAAAACGTCATTAATTGAAATACAAAAAAATGTTCATATACATTAATATAGTCTATAGTTTTTCAGAAATCATATTCAAAACATTACAAATCAGCGCAAGGTCTATTATATAACATTTCTCAATCATCCATCAAAAGAACAAATTTGCAGCAACCAGCATCCAGTTTTGCAGAAGGCCTTCTACAGAAGCTGTAAGCTTGGTAAGTTTGAAATTAAAACTCTTCATATTATTGACTGGCGCTGATTTTTATTGTCGCTCACTGTAACTGATCAGCTTTGTGAGACGGAATCAGAACACGTTTGATTTGTTATTTCAATTCGGCTTTGCTTTGGAGTTTTTTTCATTATCACCATGCAATAGCATACTAATGATCATCAGTGAATGCATTTGCTTGGTCGTTTACTCCCTGGTTTTATGACTATTGTGTTAATGATCATTAAGCACTCATTCAAAAACCTAATGTAAAAGCAATGTAAAAACAAATGTTTTGTTTTGTTTCTTTCGTGTTTTTATTCTTTCTCACTAAGCAATCAAAATATCTGGAATCTACAATTGCTCTTTATCAATTCGGAAGTATTTTTTTCTTGTAAGATTAACCCATTAGGGACCACGTAACCTTTTAGTTTTTACTTTTGTTAATAATGCATAATAATTTCATCTGTTTTCAAACATTTGATAACAAATGTTTTTTTTTTTATTGATTGTAATTATTTTCTTTTCACATAACTTTAATTGAAACAATTTAATCTAATAGTTCTATAAATGGCTTGAATAAATAGTTTTTTTTGATTATTCAAAATGAATTGCTAAAGAAATACTTCATGTTTTCTTCAACGGAGATGTAACTATAGGATCATAATATAAATTCATTTATGGGGTTCCTAATACAACGTTTATGCCATTGGAACATTGGCAGGTGTGGGTTGTGAGGCAAGTACTCTCAAAACATCTGAGAGATATAGAGTAATAAGGGCATTCGGCTGATAAACATTTGTTTAGTTTCTTTTTGTTCATTTTTCGAATTCAATGGTTTAGTTCATCCAAATCCTATGTATATTAGAATAGTAAGGGAGTCTAAAATAATTAATGTGATGGTAAAGTGGTATGATTAGTGAAGGGACCGAACCCCCCACCCGACTGTAGTTAGCGAAATAAAGGCTCCCGCTACCCTATCCCTAGTCATATTCTATGTTGTTTTAAAAAAGAAAATTTGAGGAATTTACAACAACGATTATTTTGATCGTGAACATTACATAAATTTGGCGCCCAACGTGGGGCCCGAAAGATGACGTTTGTCTTTTGAGCTCTTCTTTTTTTTATAACAAATTCTAAAATTCACTAAATCATAAGTTGCATTTCCTTTTGAGTTATGATATTCTTCTTTGAATACTTTTCTTACTTTTTCTGGATTTTAACAATTTGATAGCAATTTCGAATTCTTAACCGTTAAAGATTTGAAAAGAATTTCAGGAATTTTGAAATAAATTAAAATAAGATTTGTAGCTCTGTGATTCTCCATATGTATATGGGATAAATTACCCCATATTTTACTCTTAGATATCAGCACCTGTTGGCTAGATCGGATTTCACTGACTTGCTGGATGCAAGCCAATGACCACTTACCAGCAGATGGATGAGAAAGTTAAAGAAAATTTGCTGGTTTGACTTATATGAGGGAATTTTGATTATTACATGTGGCTTCATAGACCAGTTTTTTTTGTTTTTTTTAATCAGTCTAAATTCCCTACATCTATTATGTTTCTTGGTTACATCATCCCGGAAGAAAACTTGTTAATATTTATGAATTATATCTATATAAATACGCTTAAAATATATTCATCCCCTATTTTCTGGAAAAATTAAAATAGAACGTATGTTCTGACAATTTTTAAAAAATTCCTAACTTACACGTTGTTATATTTTTGTCTGAAATTTTGTGACGATTTTGTATCGAGATAATTGAGACATGTCGTTAGAGCGATCACCTCCTGGCTTACCGCCACCTCCACCTACAGCTCAGACTAATACTGAAACTTCAAACTGTCTTATCTGTAACGAGACAATGACCGAAGGTCATGAATGTTTGATAATTGATGAGTGCTCGCATGCTTTTTACAGATCGTGCATAGAATCTCACCTAGAAACCTCAGCAGAATGCCCAGTCTGTAAACGGTCTTGTCAGTTGTCAGAGTTACGCAAATTGGTTATTATGCCAAAAAATGTCCCTGGAGGAAAACATACTAACCGTGGTAAAGGTCGCGGAGCAATGGCAAAGCAATACAACACGCGTAGCGCGACCCGCAATTTATTTCAAGACCCGCAGAATAGCTGGCAAAACTTAAGTTTAGGTGCCCAGGGTGCTGCCATGGCAACCCCTGATCGTGGTTCTACGCAAAACCAAATAATATCCAATCCTATTGATTATGGTATAATCAACCAAATGATTGAGTCAAATTTGGCTCGAATTTTAGGGAATATATCTTTTATGCCTCCACCTGCACAAAGTGGCAGTAGTAATGCACAGCAAACTGCCCATACCAATCCACAACACATACCTTTCGTCGGTGACATAAATAGATCAAATGGCAATCATCCAAGGACAAATGCATTTAATGGATATTCTCCTAATAGTTTGCCTAATTCGAGCAACAATTCTATGCCTGCAGATAAAATAACTAATACGATTCAAAATTGGAATCTGAAATTCGATGGGTCGTCAACGGGGTTAAGCGTAGAAGAATTCCTCTACCGTTTACGATCTTTAACTCACGATAATTTTAATAATGATTTCTCCATCGTATGTAGAAACTTGCACATCCTCTTAACTGGAAAAGCAAGGGACTGGTACTGGAGGTACCACAAACAGGTACCCTCAGTAATTTGGAGCGATTTTTGCGAGGCAATTCGGTGCCAATATAAAGAATGTAAGTCTTCGTACGACATTCGGGAGGAAATTCGTAATCGAAAGCAGAAGCCAAACGAGACTTTTGATTCGTTTTTGGAAGGTATATATAGTCTTTTGGACAGATTACCCACTTCAATGTCCGAAACCGAGCTAATTGAGATAATTCAACGGAATTTGAAACCTGATATACGTCAAGACTTATTGTATGTGACCATTGGTTCCATATCCGAACTACGAAGACTTGTGCACCGACGTGAGAATTTTCTAAGTGATGAGCACGTTCGTAGGAATTTGGTAATGCGCAATCAGAATACGAATTTCGTATCACGTAGAAACATATCCGAAGTAGAAAATGATTGTCATGAGGTTGTTGTTAGTGCTGAGGTAGTAGAGAATTGCGTAGATGCATTCCAAAAAACAGATCAAAATCCTAGATGTTGGAATTGTGATGCCCTAGGTCACTATTGGCAGGATTGTGTCCAGGACAGAACAATTTTTTGTTATGGCTGTGGAGCCAGAAACATCTACAAGCCAAATTGCAGTAGATGTAGTATTAGAAAACAGACTCTGTCAAAAAACTCAAGGCCAACGGGTCCACAGTAGATTTACCTCTGCCTGTAGATCCAAAGCCTACTCACTTGAATGAAAGTTCTATAAAACAAAATGAAAATTTACCCGAATGTGACAACCAAAACTTCAATAGCTTGAGTAATGGCGGCCCTATTTCCATTTTGAGACGGGCGAAGTCATTTGAAAATTCTAAGGAAATGGCGGCAACTATATACCCCAAACTGCCTTACCACAAACGCTGGGAAAAATACCTCCATAAGCGAGATGAAATATTTAATCTGTCTTCAATATATAGCTGTCATGAAATGAAACCTAAACGATCTACCAGCAGAATGAGAAAGTTTTTTAAGTTGAAGAAAACATGCCACAAACTTCTAGTTTCCTCGATTTTTTCCAATCCAAAAGATAAACGTATTTATGCCAAGGTAAACTTTTTGGATTTTAACGAATACGGACTTCTTGACACCGGGGCCAATATAAGTTGTGTGGGTGGCGAATTAGCACTTAACGATTTTTCAAAGTACCCAACTTTTTCCAAGTGCAAGTCCGTTGTAAAGACAGCGGACGGGCAAACACAAAGAGTAGAAGGCTGGATTTATGTGGACATATCATTTAAAGGCAGAAACAAGTCCTTACGATTATTTATAATCCCTTCAATCTCTCAAAGGCTTATACTTGGCATCGACTTTTGGCAAGCCTTTGATCTCATTCCCAATGTTTTTGACTCGATAGATTTTTTGGCTTGTGGTCAAGATAATCCTGATATTTCGGAACTAACCACCCTCCAGCAAGATTGCAAGATAGCGCAGAACCTTGAGCAATATCTGGAAGGCTCTTATCCTCTTTCTGTTCAACAACGCAACCAGCTCAACACGGTTATTGACATGTTTCCAAACTTTCAAACCCAGGGGCTTGGTAGAACAAAATTGATAAAGCACATTATTGATGTGGGTGATGCCAGACCAGTTAAGCAAAGGTTTTATCCAGTGTCTCCTGCGGTGGAGAAGATAATGTTTGCAGAAATTGACCGCATGTTGGAGCTGGGGGTAATCGAGCAATCCACTTCAGCCTGGAGTTCACCAATGAGACTTGTGGTGAAACCAGGAAAAATCAGATTATGTCTAGACGCACGTAGGCTCAATTTAGTAACAAAAAAAGACGCTTACCCGTTACCAAATATAGAGGGTATCTTTGCCAGACTCCCCAGGGCTAATTTGATTTCAAAACTAGATTTGAAAGATGCCTTTTGGCAAATTGGCCTGGATGAGAAGTCGAAACACTTAACGGCATTTACAGTGCCCGGAAGGCCTTTATACCAATTTGTGGTTATGCCTTTCGGGCTCTGTAACGCCCCCCAAACAATGTGCAGATTGATGGACGAGATCATTCCACCAGACCTACGCCATTGCGTTTTTGGTTATCTGGATGATCTCGTCGTGGTATCAGAAGATTTTCCTTCTCATCTGGAAGTCCTGGTTCGCATCTCTGCACAATTTCGAAAGGCAAACCTGACGCTTAACGTCTCTAAAAGCCGATTTTGTGTTACGAGAGTTAATTATTTGGGATATGTTATAGGTAACGGAGGGATAACGACAGACCCAGAAAAAATTGTTGCTATAACAAATTGGCCTGTACCGAGAAACTTGAAACAAGTTCGAGGCTTTCTCGGTTTGACCGGATGGTACAGAAGATTCATTAGGAATTTCTCTTCAGAAACATTTGCCATCACAGAGGTTTTAAAATGTAAGAAAAAATTTCAGTGGTCGGATGAGGCTCAGTCTGCTTTCTGCAAGATTAAGCATTTGCTTACAACAGCACCAATTTTGACAAATCCCGATTTCACAAAGAAATTTTACTTACAATGTGATGCTAGCGACTACGGCATAGGAGCAGTCCTTTTTCAGCTAGACGATGAGGGTCATGAGCGTCCAATTGCATACCTGAGTAAAAAGCTCAATTCAGCCCAAAGAAACTACAGCGTTACGGAGCGCGAGTGCCTGGCAGCTGTAGAGGCAATAAAGAGATTTCGGTGCTACATCGAACTCCAGGAGTTTGAAGTAATAACGGACCACTCGAGCCTCTTATGGCTGATGAAACAACCCGACCTAAGTGGTAGATTGGCAAGGTGGGTCTTCAAACTCCAACCGTATAATTTCACGATAAGTCATCGAAAAGGTAAAGACAATATCGTGCCCGATGCCTTGTCACGAATACCAATCGATGAGGTACTTGCTATTGAGATTTCTGAGCCCGAAGTGGACTTAAATTCACCCTTGTTTGAGGATGTTGAGTATAGTGATTTGAGGAAGAAGATAGAAGATAATCAGGCCAAATTCCCTGACCTGAAGATTGTAGATAAATTTATTTATAATCGCACTCAGCACTATTCTGGTGATGAAGAACAAGAAGAACAGTGCTGGAAATTGTGGATTCCAGAGGGACTTAGAAAACAAACCATATGTAGAGCACATGATAGTACCATAGCAGCTCATGGAGGAATGGGCAAAACATTAGAATTGCTACGTCGACATTTTTACTGGCCTGGAATGGTCAAAGACGTCAGGGCTTATGTCAGGAATTGTGAAACGTGTAAAACTACAAAGTCTCCTAATATGATTATGAAACCCCCAATGGGAAATCAAGCAGTGTCCGTCCGACCATTCCAACGCCTTTATATCGATCTTTTAGGGCCATATCCGAGGAGCAAATCGGGAAATATTGGCATTCTAATCGTTTTGGACCATCTCACCAAATTCCATTGGCTTTGTCCTCTCAGGAAATTCACTTCTGCTGCAATTCAGGAGTTTCTTCAGGGTCAAATCTTTCATATTTATGGCATTCCTGAAGTTATTGTCAGTGACAATGGCAGCCAATTTCGGGCAAATGATCTTAATGCCTTCTTTACTTCCTACGGGATCAATCACATATACACAGCTCTATATTCTCCACAATCAAATGCTTCTGAGCGAGTTAATCGGTCCTTGATTGCTGGCATCAGAGCATTTTTGAAAGATGATCATAGACAATGGGACAACAATTTGACGGCAATTAGTTGCGCTCTTCGTAATTCCTTTCACCAAGCTATAAATACATCTCCTTACCATGCTTTGTTTGGTTTCGACATGGTAACCCATGCATCAACTTATCAGTTGCTGAGGAACGTCAAACTTTTAGACGAACCGACACCACTTCTATCTCGAGATGACCATCTGCAATTGATACGACAAAACTTACGAAAATATATAAAGGAGGCTTTCGAGAAGAATCAATGCCAATACAACCTACGTACAAGGCCACAATCTTTTAATGTAGGCCAAGAAGTGTTCAGACGCAATTTCGCGCAAAGTAGCTTTGAGAAGGGTTTTAATGCAAAACTCTCTCCCATTTTTATTAAAGCTAAGATTCGCGAAAAATTGGGTAATCACTATTATGTCTTGGAGGATATGCAAGGTAAGCTAGTTGGAACATTTCATGGTAAAGATATCAGACTTTAGTTTTTCCATCTAATTTCCAATCGAATATCGAGTAAATTATCTGGTTTGTAATGTACGTTTATTTTCGTTTCGTATCAATTTTAAATACCACATAAATCTTTCGATTTATCGTTCATAAGTAAGCTCGTCTTAAAGTGCTATCTTAAAAAATTACTCGACAGAAGGTGTTTGCACAAACATGTTTTTATTGTCTATGCACTACGAATTGACAACACCGTATGATCGAATAAGTATAGCACTTTTGACATTTGTTTCTTACATTCCTTCATTCGCAATCGATTGAGACTTCTTCCTACGGTGTCGGTATTTAAAACTTCCTTTTTGAAGAAGCCATCAAGGTGTAAAGAACTCACGAAGTCCATAAATATTTGAGAATTGTCTCAACAATCTTAGTTGAATTTACTTAGTGAGTTTCAAATCTTTTCGCAACATATATTTTTGTGTTTAGTACTGAGTGTATTTCTTCAGTAGGTAAATCCTCCAAACCATAGCCTCATTGGGTACGTTCCTCAGTGGCAAATTGTGTCTACTGTACCAGAAAAACCAGAGCGATCTTCTTTTAGACTAGAAGTTACCTTAGCCTTTTGGGTACAATCGACAGTGGCTACTGTACAGGAAGAATCAGTGCGATCTGCCTTTACACTGATATTCACCAGTGCCTTTTGTGGAGTCATTATTAATAAATTGTGCTTGCTATATAAGAAGAACCAGTACGGACTCCCTTTATACTGGAAGTTTGGCGAGACTATTTTCGAAGAACGAAGAACAGAATTACAAGATCTGTTCCCCAGAAACATTTCTCCTCCATTTTCTTCTCTACATCTGAATGAGAAACTCCCCGGAGACGAACTTGTTCCTGCTATAAACGACCCTATCACACAGAAGCTAAATTTGCATCGTAAAACAACCCAGTGATTTCAGCGAATCATTTATTGAGGGAAAAACATAAGAAATTGAGTGCACTGTGTCCACCTAATTAGCATTACCAAAGCTCTGATAGGACCGAGATTTCAATCCTCCAATTCTGGTAGCGACATCCAATCACACAGGAGAAGCAGGAGCTTTGCTTTTCTTCACGTCTGCACTGTGTCCACCTAATTAGCATTACCAAAGCTCTGATAGGACCGAGATTTCAATCCTCCAATTCTGGTAGCGACATCCAATCACACAGGAGAAGCAGGAGCTTTGCTTTTCTTCACGTCTGATACGGAATTCCAAGGAAAGAGTACTAAATTAATTACATGCTCTCACCCAGATGAACCATAAAAATATATTTGAAGATTCAACACTAGTCCTACTTGGCATAAACAAAAGACTGTTTCGGTCTCTGGTATCAACACAGAAATTTTAATAATAAGTATATATTGGCAAAAACGTCATTAATTGAAATACAAAAAAATTTTCATATACATTAATATAGTCTATAGTTTTTCAGAAATCATATTCAAAACATTACAAATCAGCGCAAGGTCTATTATATAACATTTCTCAATCATCCATCAAAAGAACAAATTTGCAGCAACCAGCATCCAGTTTTGCAGAAGGCCTTCTACAGAAGCTGTAAGCTTGGTAAGTTTGAAATTAAAACTCTTCATATTATTGACTGGCGCTGATTTTTATTGTCGCTCACTGTAACTGATCAGCTTTGTGAGACGGAATCAGAACACGTTTGATTTGTTATTTCAATTCGGCTTTGCTTTGGAGTTTTTTTCATTATCACCATGCAATAGCATACTAATGATCATCAGTGAATGCATTTGCTTGGTCGTTTACTCCCTGGTTTTATGACTATTGTGTTAATGATCATTAAGCACTCATTCAAAAACCTAATGTAAAAGCAATGTAAAAACAAATGTTTTGTTTTGTTTCTTTCGTGTTTTTATTCTTTCTCACTAAGCAATCAAAATATCTGGAATCTACAATTGCTCTTTATCAATTCGGAAGTATTTTTTTCTTGTAAGATTAACCCATTAGGGACCACGTAACCTTTTAGTTTTTACTTTTGTTAATAATGCATAATAATTTCATCTGTTTTCAAACATTTGATAACAAATGTTTTTTTTTTTATTGATTGTAATTATTTTCTTTTCACATAACTTTAATTGAAACAATTTAATCTAATAGTTCTATAAATGGCTTGAATAAATAGTTTTTTTTGATTATTCAAAATGAATTGCTAAAGAAATACTTCATGTTTTCTTCAACGGAGATGTAACTATAGGATCATAATATAAATTCATTTATGGGGTTCCTAATACAACGTTTATGCCATTGGAACATTGGCAGGTGTGGGTTGTGAGGCAAGTACTCTCAAAACATCTGAGAGATATAGAGTAATAAGGGCATTCGGCTGATAAACATTTGTTTAGTTTCTTTTTGTTCATTTTTCGAATTCTATAGAATTCAATGGTTTAGTTCATCCAAATCCTATGTATATTAGAATAGTAAGGGAGTCTAAAATAATTAATGTGATGGTAAAGTGGTATGATTAGTGAAGGGACCGAACCCCCCACCCGACTGTAGTTAGCGAAATAAAGGCTCCCGCTACCCTATCCCTAGTCATATTCTATGTTGTTTTAAAAAAGAAAATTTGAGGAATTTACAACAACGATTATTTTGATCGTGAACATTACACTCTCATATCTAAAAGTCTTTCTTATTTTATCATTTCTTGCATTCTCATTTAAACTTGTTCCCCGAGAATCTTGGCGACGTAAGCGACGAACATGGCGAAAGGTTTCAAGAAGAAATGAAGTCCATCGATTGGCGTTACAAAGGGCTCTGGGATGAAAGAATAGTGGGAGATTATATTTGTTTCATCATTAGAGAAACCGATTCCGAAATCTACAAACGTCAACAAAGAACTCACAATTACTTCTAATGAAACTTGTACATGTAAATAAACTCAAACATACATAATATAAATAAAAGTAATAAATAAAATGAAATTCTCTTACCTCTACCAATAAGGCTATAATTTCTACATCTAAATAAAATAAAATAATCTATTTGTTTTCGATAGTTTTTCTATTTTGTATGTTTTTTTCGTCCCAGGTTTTTTTTTTTAAATCTACTTTTTCCAATTTGTTTAATGATTGTTACTAAACCACTGCATTGGTAGACCACATTAATAGCTTCAATTAAACGTATAAGTCGACCTGATCCGGCATATACTCCAAAAATTATAGTGAAAATACTAAGGGTACCTTCGACTATAATAGCATTTTAATAAAAAAATTTTTATAAAAAAAATTTACCATAAAAAATTTTTGGTTTCGATTTTATATAACAGTATGCAACAATCTATACAAAAAACTAATTTTTAGGTCTATGAAACAAAAAAAATTTTTTTCATCAACACTAGATGTCTGTACTACCCCACATATGATGGCGTTCATTGACATCACTACACACAATTAGGTCTTTTTTCTTTTCGTTTGCCTCTCCTACCAATGATTTCAACGCACAGGCTGTCGTATCAGTGCTATGTGCCATAAAAACGGAGGTCAAGCGAACATGGGAGTTTTCTAACTCAAGGCTGGCTCATACTACGTCGTCGCTACAAAAGAAGGAAGAATGTATGAAGGTAAGGTTGTTTTTGGCAAGTATGTATACCTTCTCGACAACTTCCATTACATGTACCTTGAAGCAGCTGAAATCCTAGCGTCCTAAGCCCTCTCAACCATGGTTCCTGTATTAGGATTAGGTCAGCCCCTTCTTGCATCAGGAGGGATTTTTCTTCAAAGTGGTGGAGGTTTATCTGTAGAAGCCTCGTCGTCTGTCCCCTCTAGAATCTTATCCTCACCGGATTCATCCAAGCACATATGATGCCATGCCATCGGACTTGACGAGGTCGGGTAGAGACTCGCCATACAGTATAAATATTGCGTGCCTCCGTAGCTCCGCCACATCCAATCGACCGACCTTTCTGCTGCCCGTTGGAAGCCCGATAGTTCAGATCTTCAGCATGTGACGGATTGCTCATTGGCTGGTATAGCTGGAATCCATACAGGTGCCCTGGGCCGAGACGGGATATCCTCCTGGTTGACAGCATACAGTGCCGCAACCGGGCAGTGGTAGCACTCAACAGAGCTCATATTACTAAAACGCATTAGTTTTTTGCGGTCCTGATACCAGCCTGTGTTGACTCAATCGTCAGCCGGACCTGGCAGCTCTTCAAGAACATCAAACAAAACAGAGCACAGTGCATACACTACCTCATTCCACTTGCTCTTGGGGTGTAGCCGTCTTCCTCTCCCCTGTTGATGATCGACAGTATCAAGCTGACCTAAGTAATGTCAGCGAAGGACCGACGAGGAGCGGCATTACCATTGAACAATTGGTACTTTTGGATGTCGCCGGTTCATCTTGAGAGCGTAGCTTTTTAGTTGGCTGCTGCTGCATGAAACTTGATGCAGTATCCTGTTCTTCAAAAATACTCTGTGGCACTTTAGAGATTCTGTATGCTTGTTGGTTAGAGATGCAGGGCTGGATTTCTGAAGTATCTCAATTATCCTGAAGGCCGATCATAAGAATTACTCCTTTAAGGATGATAACGCCTGGTAATGCAGCCGCCTTAGAAGAGGTCATTGGGTCAATAGGCTTGTTGTCAGGCCTAGGTTTAGAACCTCGTGTATTAGTTGCGTTTTCCGTCGTCATCGACGTTTTCGTTGAAGTTGTATCGTTATCAGTTCTAGTATTCGTAGTCGTATCGGCTAGTTGCTGCTGTTGTACTGTTTTATTTGTTTAAAGGGTTTTATATAGGTCCCACGAGTGTAGGGGATAGGGTTGGCCTACCACATCATAGCCCCCCAAAAACGTGACAAGGACCGAATCGTCTCCAGGTATCAGCAAAGGCAGCCCTCAAAACACAGTCTATGGTAACCCCTAACTGCGAACCGACAAGTCCGATAGCACGCTACGCATAACACTCCGGACTTAGGGGAGTTTGTTTTAAGAACAACCACTACTGTAGGGTAGATACTAGGGCGGGTCGATTTAAAAGTCGCCCATTGCTCAGTGAAAATCGTATTCTAGGGATCAAAATAAGAAACTTTGACCGAGGAACCATACCTCTAAAACGAATTCTGATGTCCCCACTTTTGACCCGTAGGGAGAAATTTTGAAAAATCCCACTTTAACCCATTTAGAGGGCTCCAATCGAGTCCAAATGTATGACCGACCCTAAACAGGGTACAAGGGTAAAACTAAACCCCAATGGTGGACTTCTGAGCTAACGGCTATGAAAAAGACCTGCAACAGGTCGCTAATGTTTGGGATGCCTATAAAGAGCAACTCAAGATCTGTAAGAAGGAGCTTAGAAAGGCGCAAAGACGCTCTTGGTATACCTTCTGTGGCGAAGTGGAAAAGGTCTCCGACGCCGCAAGGCTGAGGAAAATATTATCAGCTTCACCCTGTACAGTGGGTTACTTGCAGGATGAGGCAAATAATTGGACCAAAAACAGCGAGCAGTCGCTCAATGTACTGCTCGACACACATTTCCCGGGGAACTCTCTAACAGAACCAGAGGATCAGCAGGACCAACAAGAGAGCGAGTGGACTGCGAGCGTCGCTAGCTTGTTGACTGAGAGATCCAGAATAAGCTGGGCTATTAATAGCTTTGAGCCCTTCAAGTCACCTGGACCAGACGGCATCACTCCAGCAGAAATGCAGAAAATGTTGAAATACATTATCCCCTGGCTGGAGAAAATTTATGTAGGCTGTATCAGGCTTTCATACATCCCGAATCGATGGAGGGATACCAAAGTGGTATTCATACCAAAAGCGGGGAAGATATCACACACTAGGCCAAAAGACTTCAGACCAATTAGCCTATCCTCCTTCCTATTGAAAGGTCTGGAAAGACTTTTAGATTATTTCATTAGGGAAAACCTGGATACAAAACTCCTGTCGGGGAACCAACATGCTTACAATAAGGGCAAGTCTACAGAATCAGCCCTGCACGAACTTGTGAGCACTATCGAATCGTCCCTGCATTTCAAGGAATTCACCATGGTGGCATTTCTTGACATAGAAGGGGCTTTTAACAACATTCACTCAGATGCAGTAATTGCGGCACTGTCACATCTTAATGTTAACTCTAGTTTGATTAGACTAATTCAAAGTCTGCTCAACAGAAGACGCATAACAGCATGTCTTGGGTCCACAACTCTAACAAGGTTTGTAAACAGAGGGACCCCACAAGGAGGAGTACTGTCTCCACTAATTTGGAACCTAGCGGTGAATGAAATCCTGCTAGATCTAGAGCGTTGTGGCTGCAGCGTCGTGGCATATGCGGACGACGTTGCAATCGCAGTGAGTGGCAAATTCGAAAACGTCCTCCGAGACATTCTACAGGTGGCTCTGAACAAATTGGCTAGATGGGCCAGAAGCAGCGGTTTGGGCGTAAACCCAAACAAGACAGAATTGGTTCTCTTTACTAGGATGAATAAAGTCCCACATGTGCACCCTCCACCTCGGATAAATGGAACAGATCTAGTCTTTTCTGAAAGTGCAAAATTTTTAGGAATAATTCTAGATAGAAAACTGTTATTTAGACTTAATGTATTGGAACGTGTAAGGAAGGCCGTCGCCTTATATTCCTGCAAAAAGGCTGTAGGGTCGCGGTGGGGCCTCTCTCCTAAAATCGTCCACTGGATGTATATAGCAGTAGTTCGTCCTATACTGATATACGGCATTGTGGTATGGTGGACGGCAACTGACAAACTAACAATCACCAACCTACTAACAAAGGTTCAGAGAACTGCCTGCCTGAGCATAAGCGGAGCCTTAAGGACTACAGCGACCGAGTCTCTACAAGCCCTACTCCATATACTGCCGATTAATATTGTGGCGAGAGAAGTTGCAACCAAAGCGGCAATAAGATTAAACTGCCTATCAATGTGGAGGTACAAAAACTACGGTCACATGAGAATATCAAAGTGTAGTGCTATGGTAACCGACCGAGTGGACTATATACCAACGGTGTACACCTTCGAGAGAAATTACATCACTATGATTCCCGCGAGAGATGAATGGGTTGGAAGAAAACCAGGTAATAGAAACCATCTCCACTTTTACACGGATGGTTCGAAGCTTGATGGAAAGGTTGGCTTCGGAGTACACTGTGCAGAGCTTAGATTGTATATAGCTCACAGACTACCAGATACCTGCAGTGTCTATCAAGCCGAAATAATGGCAATATGGGATGTAGCCAAGTGGCTGAGTCGCAACATAGTAACCAACACTGGCGTTGTCATTTACTCAGACAGCCAGGCTGCCATCAATTCTCTGGAGGCAACATCCCTAAATTCACAAAGAAGCCCTCGACTGCCGCAGATCTCTTAACGAGATGGCTGAGCAGTTTAGTATACAACTCATATGGGTGCCTGGGCATAGGGATATCCCGGGGAACTGCAAAGCCGATGAACTTGCTTGGAAAGGGACGACATTACAAATTCTCGAAGAATTTGCATATATTGGTGCGCCACTATCCACGTGCAAGCTTTGGCTTAGGCAAGAGGCAATCAGGCAGTCCAACGAAAGATGGACAGAAATCGGCACCTGCAGAGTAGCTAGACAAATCTGGCCAAGGTATGACCTGAGAAAATCAAAATATCTCCTCGCACTAGAGAGGCAAATATTGTCTACGTTAGTATCAGTTCTGACGGGACACTGCTTGATCGGCGAACACGCCAAAAGATTGGGTATTGACTCTAATGACTTCTGCAGAAGCTGTGGAGATGAGGAAGAAGTGGAGAGCATTGAGCACTTGCTCTGAGTAAACGACGACTGGACATACTGGGGTCGGCTTTTCTAGGCAGCCTAACAGATCTTTCCAGTACTGATATTCGTAATATCGACAAATTTGTATATCAAACAGGTTGGTTTCGATGAGGGGCATTTCAGCCTGTGGTAACACTAGGGACCTAAACTGGTCTATGTGAGCTTGTATAAAAAATACGGCTGCCACCCTAACCTAACCTAACCTAACCCAAGGCTGAAAACCGTACACCGATGGGCAACCCGTCGCATTACGTCCCGTTGCTAGGGGAATTCGTATTAAGATGAACCACTCTTTGTAAATCATTTATCGCTAACCAGGATGCACTACACGCTGAAAAAAATCGCTTCTGTAGTATATTGTCCCAAACATATTCGGCTTGAATTATACATATGTTTAGGGTGCACTTCAAATATATAATATTTGACATACCCAAATATTATATGTTTATTATGTTTATAATATTTTGTTATTTGGAACTAAAATTTTGTATTTATGAATTTTGGCAATGTATCAATGCCTTAATTTAAAGACAAGTTTTCAGTTTTGCAGATGTTTAAAGAGCATTTTTTATACATTTTATATGTTTGTAAAATTTAATTAAAACTTAAATCATATAATCTTTCGTAAATATAAATTGCATTGATGCATTGACAAATAGCGATGAATTGGAATACTTATAAATTAAAATTTATTGATGTAAAACAACAGCTGTTAAAGACATTTTTAACTATAATCTAGGAAAAACTAACTCAAATTCGAAAAATTTATCAAAGTAAAAAAAACTCGTTTTTAAATAAAATATATTTGGAAATCATCTTAAACAATAACTTTGTTTGTGGGTAAATACATATTTTATTTGTGAAAGACAATGCGCAAATATAGACTGTTCTAATGTATTAATATATGCGTTCCAAACAAAGTTTCATGATTTTCAAATTAAATTTGTTTGTTAACACATATTTAATAGTTTAAAAATCGTTTCCAAATATATTTTCTTTCAATTCAAACATATCAAAAATGCCGATTTTACTCCGTGTACGTGGACTGAAGGTCCTGGGAAATGACGATTGCAGAACCTGCGTTGCCGAAGAAGAGGATGAATTAATGGACCCCATTTTGTAGGGAATACCTTCATTCTGTATCCCACTTTCTCTAGAACGCTGTAGCTAACTTTTCTTGTGGTAGATAGCAAATTTGGTTAATGCTAACATCCGACAACTTTTAAGTTTTTTAAAGCAATCAAAAAATGGTCCAAAGGAAGGGCTAGGAAAATTGCATATTTTCCCTTCCGTCACTATACTCGTACACTGTAATATACCCTAAACCATATTGTATTCCAGTGGAATTATGAGTTTGTGCATATGTATCTAACATCCAAAAGGAGCAGAGCTAGATCCATAGTTTATTAAAAACCTGAGTATAATTAGCCATGTCCGTCCTTATAATCAAAGTGCAGGTCGTAAATATGTTTCGATAGTGATTAAATTTAGGAGGGCGTTTTTTTCCCAGTGACGATCCCTCTTGCCGAAAATCGTTTGAAGTTAATATATATTGACCCCAATTTATAGGTATCTTCTATTTGGTGCCTAAGCACTGTAGAAACCTGACTTTTTTAACCAATATTTATGGAATTCAGGTGAGGGAAGTCCGCTGACACAAAAGCAATAACTACCTAATTTGAAATAAATCGGTTCAGATTTAGATATAGCCTCATGTATATATACATACAGGTAATCATTTCATATTTAGGACAACAATAGCTGTACTTATTGTGCTCTAACAATGTGGTGTAGGGTATCATAGAGTATCATAGAGTAGCCTCCGCCTGACTTTAGTATTTCACTGCTTGTTTCTATGAATGTAGAAAATCCCTCTGTGATTTCTAGCTGATTAGCAAATTTATTGCTATGTAACTATTATACACATTTTCGAAAATGCCCACCCACTGTGCACTGTTCATGACTGTTGCTGCTGATACTGATGCCAATGTTGTTGTGCATTTTCATATGTTGTTGATTAGGTTTATTATCACAATCCAAATCCCAATCACAATCAAAAGAAATTGAAATTATTAGATTTATAACATAATAATCGGAACGGATGTGCAAACAGCTCTGCTACGCCAGCAAAAAATATATAAAATATATAGTCAACAAGAAAAAAAGGAGCAAAAAAAGTAGTATTGTAAATTTTGTATTTGAAGTGAAAAGATAGATAAACAATGTGGACATACACTCGTGCGGAGCAATGTGAAACAGAAATGGCAATTTTTCACAATAAATCCGGCATTGACAAAAAAAGAACAATTTCAGCCATGCATTGGATGGACAGACGGGCTACACTCACACAACAATGTCCAGAGCTGAATTGCATTGAATTGGCTGCGGTCGGCTGGTTATAGGTTGTGGGCGCTGGAGCGATAGCCATAAAATGGGTTGTGGTGTTGTTAGATTCAATTAAAATTAAATCATTCGCATACATTTAGGTGTTCAAAGTGGCATTAAATTCGTCTCTGCTATTGTAAATATTAAAAACATGCAGACACATATGTGTACTCGTATACTCGTGCACACATATACAGGTATATATATATATAAATATTCCTATTTGTGCATTTGTTCTAGTTGTTGTTGTGGTTTGGGAACATTTATCACAATGCCCTACTAACCGCAAAACGAGCTATATTACATTTCAGATGGAGTTTGTGATACAGCAAAAATCAAAATATGTTTAAACTGAAGTTTAATATCCTTACTCCACAAAATTAATCCTTTAGGTCCATGGACCAAAACACACATATATCTATGGAGTGAATTTCGACTCGATGGGTCTTCTATACATTCCGAGATATATGCTTTCAAAAATAAGTAAAGAAAACCTAAAATAGTACTAAACCAACTAGATAATATAATACCCTACAACAACCTGTTAGTGCAGAATAACCAAATATACCGTTTGGTAAGGTTAGAGTGGCAGGCGGACTCATCAGCTCACATAATATTATCACGGGCTCAGTTGCTTCCATGAAATACAGACTTTTTAGAAAACCCTACCGCGGTATATCCAGACGCTGTTTACTCAATGCCTATAAGGGATAAAGCTGGTGCTCAATGCTCCCCATTTCTTTCGCATCTTCACAGCATCTATAGAAGTCATTGGACTGAATTCCGAAACTCAAGTCTTGTTCCCCGTTAGCCAATGTTCCTTCAAAACAGTTTGTTTCTTCTAGTGCGAGAAGATAGTTTCACCTTCCCTGGGCGTATTGTGGTCAGATTTGTCTAACCACATTACAAGCGTTAATTTTTTTTAATCTCTTATTAGACAGCCTGACTGTCTCTTGCCTTAGGAAAAGTTTGAATACGGATAGTCGCCCACTAATATACGAAAGTTCCTCGAGAATTCGTAATGTCATTCCTAGCATGTTCATTAGCTTTACAGTTTCCAGGCATATCCCTATACCCATGTACATATATTAAACTGCTGAGTGCTTGTTAATTGAGGTAAAGAGTTTTCCAACAAGAGGTGTTATTTTGGTATTCAAAGAAAAATTCCATTTTTTGAGATAAATGATCGGATCATTATAAAGAGGAAGGTATGCCGTTAATAATGAAAAACAACATCAGCCAAATGGCCACCACGACCACGCTTACAGCACCATATCCTTTTCATGAAATTTTCCATAACCAAATCGGAAAGTGGCTGCCCTATGTTCTCGATAGCCTCACGAATTCTATCTTTGAGGTCCTGAATCGACGCTGGGCTGTTAGCGTAGACCTTATCTTTCACGTGGCCCCAAAGGAAGAAGTCGCAAAGTGTTGAATTATAGGATTTCGGTGGCCAATTGTGATCACCTCTTCAAAAGATAACACGGTCCGGAAACATTTCCCGTAACAGAGTAATGGTTTCGTTGCTTGTGTGGCACGTAGCGCCGTCTTGTTGAAAGTAAACGTTGTCCAGATCAATACCATCCAACTCCGACCATAAAAAATCATTAATCATCTCTCGATAGCGCAATCCATTCACCGTTTATCTGTTTATCCAACCTCATTTTCGAAAAAGTAAGGTCCAATGACCCCGCCGGACAATAAACCGCACCAAAAAGTCACACGTTGAGGTTGGAGAGGCTTCTCAATAATAACTCTTGGGTTTTCCGAGCCCCAGATGCGACAATTTTGCTTGTTGACGTAGCCACCGAGGTGGAAATGAGCCTCATCAGTCAAGATGATTTTGTATCGTTCGTATCGTTTTTTTGTTCGATCGTTTTTGGATTGTTTTGTATCATTCGATGATCGTGTATCGTTCCATTTTTAGTAACGACGTAGTTTCTACTTGTCAAATATCAAAGAATGAAAGCTTCAAAAGTGACAGCTACCGAAATACCGGGTGATTCAAAATAACACCTCTTGTTGGAAAACCCTGTATTTAACCTCCAGATATGAAATGGCTTCCTGGCTGTCGGAGTAAATGACAACGCCCGTGTTAGCCATTACGTTGCGAATCAGCCACTTGCCGACTTCCCTTATTACAATTGTTTCGGCATAATAGACACGGCAAGCATCTGATGAGCTATATCAAAACTAAGTTCACTAAGTATACAGTATAACAAGGCAATCTTTTCATGAAGCTATTTCATCTATTCCAGTTTCTATTCTTTTAATGGGCCATCGACTGAGGGCAAACGGTGTCTCCATTGAGGAATAGATAGCCAACTTTTTTTCAATTAACGAGTAGATATAGTAACTGGTCGTCAACTAAGGAGTAGGTAAACCAACTGGTCTTTAACTAATGAGAATATAACCCAACTGGTCGTCTACCACTGAGTAGTTAACCCAAATGATCGTTAACAAAGGAGTACATAACCCAAGTTGTCGTCAACTAAGGAATAGATAATCCCTACTGCGGAATAGCTAACCCAACTGGTATTCAACGAAAGAGTAAGTAAATCAACTGGTATTCAACTAAAGAGTAGATTATCCAATTGGATATATAATAGTCAGTAGATAAACTAACTTTTATTACTGCTTAGTGAAACCCAATATAAATAAATAACCCAACCAGTCCTCTGTTAAAGACAAGATAACCCAACTGGTCTTTCACTAGGGAATATATCACCCAACAGTTCCTATACTAAGGAGTAGGTAACTCGAATTGTCGTATACTAAGAACTAAATTGTATGAAGTCACTTGGCATAGTGTTTGATACCTTTCCTGCTATTGGTATTAGTACCACTTTGGTGTTCCTCCTTCGATTGAGAATATACGAGAACCAAATGCAGCCTTCATATATTTTCCCCTGATTTTCTGAATTTCTACTGGATAAATATCAGGTCTTTTCTTAAAACGATTTCCATGAAGTTTTTTTACGATGAATATCAATTTGTTCTACTAGATATAATAATTCAACTAGATAGGAATAAATAACTCATCTGGTCGTTAAATGTGAACTAGATAACCTAAGTGATCGTCAACTAAGGATTAGATATCCGAATTGGTCGTCAACTTAGAAGCAGATAACTCAACTGGTTATTAATTAAAGTGTAGATAACCTAAGTGATCGTCAACTAAGGATTAGATATCCGAATTGGTCGACAACTGAGAAGCAGATAACCCTACTGGGTGTCTAATATGTGGTAGATAAACTTACTTGTATTTTATTTAGCAGTACATAATCTAACCGGTCCTCTACTAATGAGTAGTAACCCATCGAGCCGTCCCCTGTAGAAAATATAACCCAATTGGACGTTAATTAAGGAGTAAATAAACCAACTGATCGCTAGGTAAGGAGTAGATAACCCAAGTGATCGTCAACTATGGAGTAGATAGCCAAACTAGTAATCAACTATTAAGTAGATTACCCAACTGGTAGTCAACTAATGAGTAGATAACCCAATTAAGGGATAGATAACACAACTGGTCGTCAACTAAGGAATATATAACCCAACTGGGTTATGTACACTATGGAGTAGATAGCCGATCTATTAGTCAACTAAAAAGTAGATAACCAAACTGGTCCTCAACTAAGGCATATAGAATCTAACTGGTCCTCTTCTAAGGAATAGGTAACCCAACTGTTCGTCAACAAAGGAGTAGATAACCCAAGTTATCATCAACTCAGGAGTAGATATCCGATCGTTAACGAAGAAGTAGATAACCCTACTGGATGTCTAATAGGCAATAGATAAACTAACTTTTATTTTACTAAGTAGTAGATAACACAATCGGCCATCTACTATAGAGTAGATAACCCGACCAATTGGTTATCTACTCTACTATCTATCTACACTAAAGATTATATAACCAAACTGGTTGTTAATTAAGAAGTACTTAGATAAACCAACCCGTCGTCAGTTCAGGAGAACATAACCTAACTGCTTGTTGACCAAGGAGTATTTAGGCCAAGTGATCTCAACTATGGAGTAGATAATCCAACTTATAGTCAATTAAGAAGTCCAATAAGATGTCTACTAGGCACTGGATAACCCAACCTGTCCTCTACTAATGAGTAGATAACCCAACTGGTCCTTCACTAAGGAATAGATCTCCAAACTTGTCCCTTAATAAGTAATAGACTACTCAACTGGTCCTCTACTAAGGTATGTGTAACCCAACTGATCCTCTACTAAAGAATAGATAACCCAACTTGTAGTCAACTAAGGAGTAGATAACCCAAGTGGTCGTCACGTAAGAAGTAGAATACCCAACTGGTAGTCAAATAAGGGGTAGATAACCAAACTGGTCCTCAACTAAGTCATATAAAACCCACCTGGTACTCCACTAAGGAATAGATAACACAACTGGTCGTCACCTAAGGAGTAGTTAACCCAAGTGATCGTCAACTAAGGAGTAGATAGCCCACCTGATAGTTAACTAAGAAGTAGATAATCCAACTGGTAGTCAACTAAGGAGGATTATCTATTCTTGATGTCTACTAGGAAGTAGATAACCCAACCGATCCTCTACAAAAGATTAGCTAACCGACCTCGTTCTCTACTACGGAATATATAACCCAACATGTCCTCTACTAAGGAATAGATTACTCAACTGGTCCTCTACTGAGGAATATATGTATACTCCAACTAGTTATCTATTAAGGAATATATAACCCAACTGGTAGTCACCGAAAGAGTTGGTAACCCAACTGGAGTTACTAGGCAGTAGATAAATTAACCTGTTTTTTGCTATGTAGTAGATAACCCAACCGGTCCTCTATTAAAGAGTAGAATACCCAATTGGTCCTCTACTAGGGAATAGACAACACAACCAGTCATATACTAAAGAATAGATAATCTCCAACTGGACCTTTACTTAGACAATTAATTTGCCGAGGGATTTATATACATTTTCCCATTTATCCCAAAATTTATCTTAATTTTGACTTCGCAGAATATGGTTAACTTTGGTCTACCTTTTGTTAAATTTTGACATGCGATGATTCCTCCCGACTTGACTGGTGGTGCAAAAGCTTGAGATTTATTTTCAGCGGAGATTTCGGTGTTTGAGTTTATTATTTCTTCAAGGTGATAGTTTTCAGCACAATTGATGTGCCTAAATCCAGTCTTCAATAAAGGTTTCAGTTCCTGTGTCCATATAGCTCACCTACAAAGATGTTTCCATTTTTTAATATTACATAAAATATTTTTGCAAAAATTGTTTATATTTTCCAATTTTCGTTATTGTACTGTGGAATGCGATCTACGGTGGACGCTTAACGGAGACTTAAATGCAATTGTAAATTTTATTAAACCATACACCACTATGTGTATATGAGATTTAAGTTCGTTGTGTATCGTATTATTTCTTTGTAAAAACTGTCATATGTATATATTACTATGTACAAAAATTTTCTCTTTACCGAGGATGAAATATTATTAATACCAAAACTTTTTTCAGAATCTGATTAATAGAATTATCTATAAGTACAAGGTTTTCCAATAGGGATGATATGATTTTCAAGTGACGCTTTGGCCATTTGTAATATGTCATGATCTGTCATTTGTTTTTCATTGTATTCAGTAGTGTTTACAATCGTGGAGAGATATACGCAAGAACAACGTTTACAAATTAATCAGTTTTATTATCAATATAATCGTTCTCCAGTTGCAACTTTTCGTGCGCTAAATCCATTTTGTTTAAAATCAAAAAAAAAAACACTTTCTAGTCGACCTTGACACCCATGAGCAATATTTTAGATCCCGTTAAGAGCTATCTTTTTGCTATTGACCGATTCCCGATCCGACGTACCGTTAAGGAGCTACAGCAACAATAAACTATCCGTTCACATTTGAAAATGATGCTAAGTCCACTTTTTTAAAAATCCAAAAACACGCTCTCCAGTCTACCTACGACCTTGACATCCATGAGCAATATTTTAGCCCTCGTTAAGAGCTATCTTTTTGCCATTGATCGATTGTGGCTACGTACCACACAGCAAATGAAACAATTCGATTGTTGCGAGAAAAGTTTGGAGATTATATTATTTCAAGAAATTGTGATATTGAATGGCCTCCAAGGAGTTGTGATTTAACACCATTAGACTGTTTCTTGTGGGGTTATTTGAAGTAATTGGTCTTTCGAAATAAACCAGACTCTCTTCAAGCTTTACAAGTCAATATTGAACGTGCCTTTCATGACATACGACTTGATTTAGTGAAAAAAATTACTCGAAAATTGGGTTAATCGAATTCGGTCATGCAGAAGAAGTCGTGGAGGCTATTTTAATGACGTTTATTTCGAACTTAATTGTATCGATTGTACTTCACAGTAAATAAAAAACTTTTGAAGTTCCTTAAAAATAAGTGTGCTTTTTTTCAAAGAAATCATATCACTTGTTTGTTATGTATTTTTCGACCTGTTTTATTTAATTTTTAAATTAATGATTAATCGAGCTCGAGGTCTTGGGTTTATTTTGATGTTTTTATTTAGTTATTTTTGCCAATATTTCGCAATTCTTTGAGTTGCATCTTCAACTTCTTAACAATAACTTAAAAACTAGCGTAGTTTCACCAACATGGTCAGTGCAATAAAAACAACTGACGATGGTGGTGAAACTACGCTAGTTTTTTAAGTTATTGTTAAGAAGTTTATTTACATATCTGCCCTGAAGATGCAACTCAAAGAATTGCGAAATATTGGCAAAAATAACTAAATAAAAACAACAAAGTAAACCCAAGACCTCGAGCTCGATTAATCATTAATTTAGAAATCATATCACTCTTATTGGAAAACCCTATATAATGATAGATTTTCGAAATTTTTTGTGAAATTTGTATTTTTTTAATTTGGTACTTCCAGACATTGAATGTACATATATTTTCACAATCTCTGGGTATTATTATTTCTCCTTGCTGCAATAAAATCGTCGCATTTTTTATTATATCAGTGATATCAAATGTAGATTGATTGAATCATGAAATGTATCTTAAAGCTGTATTTTTATTGGCCTAAAGCTGTGTGTCCTTGGCCTTAACATACCGACATATTCGTGTATGCTTTAATAACCGTTGTCGATGTGTATTTCTATATTTTATGTTTAACAATTCAACGTATTTCACTCGAATGATTAATGCTTTGTGCAACTCAATATCGTCTAGTGAAATTCATCGAAGTAATGATGTCCCAGAACGTTTCGGACCTACTCATGTCACCATGATGGTCGTGATGCACGCCCTAGGCCCATTGTGTATTGAACCCCCATACCACCCAACAAAAAAATCATTTTTATTTTGTTATCAGTCTATTGGCACTGCACGAGTGTCCGTCCGTCGGTCTGTCTGCCGGTCTCCATGTAACTGCCTGTTTCCGGTCTACCCGCCGCCTGTCTGTCCTGCCCTCTGCCCGTTCAATATCAAGTTCCGTTTCTATTTTTGCATTGTCCTTTTTTTGTTGTTGTTCGGTATTGTTGGTTCGTTTTGTTAAAGCCGTCGTTGTTGGTTTCGGTTTTGTCCGACACAAAATACATGTCAAATTGTCAATTGTTTCCACCATGTTTTGTGTCATAAAAACACATTCTCAATTTGGTATATTTTTTTATGAGTCGGTCGGTTGGTTGGTTGGCTTTCTCTTCCCCCAGAATTTCGTATTTTTTCTGCCGCGTTTGCTGTTGTTTGAAATTGCAACATTTAAATGACAATATGGACATTCGCACACAAAATCATACAGACACACACAAGAACACACATTCAGTTGCATATGAAGAACATGTGTACATGTCCTTTAGGTTGGTTGAACAATTTAAATACTAAATATTTCATCGATGTACAATAGACATAAAACCAAATGGAATTGGACATTTCAAATGGAGTCATTCATTGGTGTCATAAAAGAAGGTTGGTTTGCTCACATCTCATACAATGAATGCTGGTGACATGTATAACCACAATCAGCCCAGCCCCACCACTTTCCAGCAGGACTTTAAAAGGAGTTTTAAGCCAAGCAATGAAAATGTGAAAAGGAGATCTAATTGAGGTGTTTTATATAAGAATAATAAAATATATATGTATAGTCAACTATTTCAATATTTAACAGGTAAACATGACATCAAGTTCGGCTATGGCGAATCTTATACGCCCACCGCAGTAGATAGCATTTCTTAGTATATTGAAGACAATTGTAAATAGTGTAAAATACACAGTACAACATATTCTAGATCATCGAATGTTGACACCGTATTGACTTCAATTTCTGAAAGTGCTTATCGAAAGTAACAAAATGTCATTTGGGTTTTTCTAATTTAGCTCGGATTGTATCGAATCGTGTATATTTTAGCTGAAGCTCGATTTTTTAACTTTTTTCTGAGAAAATATAATTCTGCCAACGGCTAAATTAAATTATAAATTTGTTAACCGATGGGAATTTTGTTTTACGATCCTCATCATAATTGTAGGTATAGACTACGTAGTAGAAAAAATATGTAAAACTAACTGGTTTGACAGCATCTAGTGCTTCAAAATCGCAAAATTGTCGAGACATTTCTGCATTTAATATATTACAACTCGGAAACGACTTATCCGATTTGTTTAAAGGAAAATTCAGACTTAGCGATGCCTACAAAAGCTTGTAATATGATCAATAGTTTCAGAGCTAGCTCCCCCAACGGACGTGTTTATCACATAGCGGATAGTTACCAGTACCTATTACGCAATAGCAAAAATCTGTACAAAGTCTGTAAGGCCTACATCGTAGTACCTATTACGGTCTAATACAGACAAAATAAAAATAAATTCTCTTGACGGGGATGCCTTCGTGTTCCGATGGAGCGCGGTTCCCCAATCGTCCGACTGTCCGTCCGTTGGTCTTGGCCAAAGCCGACCACACCAAAAATGGTGAAAATCTCCCGTCGTGGAGGCTATTTTAATGACGTTTATTTCGAACTTAATTGTATCGATTGTACTTCACAGTAAATAAAAAACTTTTGAAGTTCCTTAAATGGTGAAAATCTCCCCCAAGTACTCACAACAGGTGGTGCGGTGAGGGGGAAACGTCATGTCCGACCGTCAAAACGGAAGCACAATGAGCATCGTGTAGCGCTCAGAGTTTTGACGAAGTTGGAGGCTGTTGAGGTTTCGACTCTTACCGAAAAACAAAAAGAGTCACTTACCTGGGCTAAAGGCGTCATAGATGCTTCTAAGGCCAATGAGTCGGCTGAAAGAGCCACAAATTCAGCTGTGTTAACGGCTAATAAAGTAAAACGAATCAGATCACCTGATGAACCCCTGCCTTGGAAAAAGGCAAGAAGCCCTAATGTCACCATCAACAGGACACTCACCAAGCCCTTCAATGAAGTGGCGAAGGAGAGTCTAGTGAT
Organism: Eudasyphora cyanicolor; assembly: GCA_963930755.1. Taxonomy (NCBI): domain Eukaryota; kingdom Metazoa; phylum Arthropoda; class Insecta; order Diptera; family Muscidae; genus Eudasyphora; species Eudasyphora cyanicolor. The sequence continues at coordinate 69,835,408 of OZ005734.1, forward strand.
GGCTGTTATAGACAGAAGTAGTGAGGATGGATCCATCCTCAAGGACAAATGGAGTCATGTACAATCAGCCATTATGGCTCATTACCTCGATGTCCGTAGAGAAATGCCGGGCAAACCACCAATCTGCAACGATGCAGGATGGCATCAGGGGAGAGTAAAGCTCTTATATTTCGGTGATGCCAGATCAGTAGACTTGTATAAGGCTGCTCTGAGTCGAGCGGGTGAGGTGTGGCCGGGTGCCCAGTTGGATGTTGTCGAAAAAAACAACATCCCTAGTCACCCTAGAGCCATCACCTGGGTTACAGAAGATCCCTCCAACTCGGCTGACATCTTAGAAATAATAAAAGATTCCAATCCTGGTCTGCCGGCCCATAACTGGAGAATCAGCAAGGTGGGTGAGGCGGATGGTAAAAAGCGGCAGGTCAATCTTATCCTAAACGCCGAATCCACCTCCCATATACAAAGTGCGAGTGCAACCCTACAATATGGCTTCGAGACTATAGTCTTGAAGATATACAAGCAGGATATAGCTCCCACTGCAGAAGGTGAGTCGTCCACCGTGGCACTTTCTGGAAGTGCGGAGGTACCCACGCCTATTATTTCTGGTGACTCCAACTCTAACAGAAGATCTGTAACGTCCTTATCTGAGGACAAAAGCTCTACTGCGGACACAGAGAGGCTGAGGGGACTCTTTGACGCATCTGGCAGGGACATGCTTCTCGACGATACGGACGAAGAGTTCGATAACACCCTTGTCGGGGTGGATGTTAATCTGTCAATTACCAATGATGGTAAGAATTCTACAGATTAACCTCCATCACGCTAAAGCAGCCTCAGCGGCTCTATTGCTGCGCCTGTCCACAGGCGCAGTAGACATCGTCCTGATACAGGAGCCCTACGTAGTGGGAGGAAGGGTGTGCGGTATTAGGACACCCAACTTTAAACTGCTTGTGGGCAACTGTGAAGGCACTCCAAGAACCTGCATTTTGGCCAGGAAAGATCTAAGTATCTTTCTCCTGACTAATTTAAGTGGTAAAGACCAAACAGCTGCTAGCCTGGAGATCGGTAATCGCATATATTGGGTGGTCTCCAGCTACTTGCCTTATGAATCTGTAATACCGACTGCTCTAATCAGGGAAGTAGTAGAAGAAGCAACGTCTGACGAGCTCGAGCTGATTATTGGCGCAGACACGAACGCTCATCATACTATCTGGGGTAGTACGGATATAAACAATAGGGGTGATTCGCTTCTTGACTTTATTCTAACTACCAACCTTAGTATTTGTAACATAGGTAATAAACCGACCTTCACAACTAAAGACAGACAAGAAGTACTCGACGTAACGTTTGCTACTGACCGGCTGTCAGACAAAATTATTGGGTGGAATGTACTGGACGACCACTCATTCTCAGATCACCATTATATTGAGCGGAAAAAGCGCCTAAACCCGCCGTCCACAGAAATGTAAGGAAGACAAAGTGGCATCTGTATGAGAAGAAGTCCTCAACTCTAAACTTCTGTACGAACCGAATGACAAAGCCGGTCTGGATAATCTGGTCGATCATATCACCATATCATTCAATAGATCCCTTGAAGAAGCCTGTCCATAAACAAGGTACAAGGGTAAAACTAAACCCCAATGGTGGACTTCTAAGCTAACGGCTATGAAAAAGACCTGCAACAAGCTATTAAATAAGGCTAAATCTACTGGGGTCGCTAATGATTGGGATGCCTATAAAGAGCAACTCAAGATCTATAAGAAGGAGCTTAGAAAGGCGCAAAGGCGCTCTTGCTATACCTTCTGTGGTGAAGTGGAAAAGGTCTCCGACGCCGCTAGGCTGAGGAAAATATTATCTGCTTCACCCTGTACATTTACATATTATTTACAGGATGAGGCAAATAACTGGACCAAAAACAGCGAGCAGTCGCTCAATGTACTGCTCGACACACATTTCCCGGGGAACTCTATAACAGAACCCGAGGATCAGCAGGACCAACAAGAGTGCGAGTGGACTGCGAGCATCGCTAGCTTCTTGACAGAGAGATCCAGATTAAGCTGGGCTATTAACAGCTTTGAGCCCTTCAAGTCACCTGGACCAGATGGCATCACTCCAGCAGAAATGCAGAAAATGTTAAAGTACATTATCCCCTGGCTGGAGAAAATTTATGTAGGCTGTATCAGGCTTTCATACATCCCGAATCGATGGAGGGATACCAAAGTGGTGTTCATACCTAAAGCGGGGAAGATATCACACACTAGGCCAAAAGACTTCAGACCAATTAGCCTATCCTCCTTCCTATTGAAAGGTCTGGAAAGACTTTTAGATCATTTCATTAGGGAAAACCTGGATACAAAACTCCTGTCGGGGAACCAACATGCTTACAATAAGGGCAAGTCTACAGAATCAGCCCTGCACGAACTTGTGAGCACTATCGAATCGTCCCTGCATTTCAAGGAATTCACCATGGTGGCATTTCTTGACATAGAAGGGGCTTTTAACAACATTCACTCAGATGCGGTAATTGCGGCACTCTCACATCTAAATGTTAACACTAGTTTGATTAGACTAATTCAAAGTCTGCTCACCAGAAGACGCATAACAGCATGCCTAGGGTCCACAACTCTAACAAGGTATGTAAACAGAGGGACCCCGCAAGGAGAAGTATTGTCTCCACTAATTTGGAACCTAGCGGTGAATGAAATCCTGCTAGATCTAGAACGTTGTGGCTGCAAGGTCGTGGCATATGCGGACGACGTGGCAATCGCAGTAAGTGGCAAATTCGTAAACGTCCTCAGACACATCCTACAGGTGGCTCTGAACAAGTTGGCTAGATGGGCCAGAAGCAGCGGTTTGGGCGTTAACCCCAACAAGATAGAATCTTTGCTAGGATGAATAATGTCCCACATGTGGACCCTCCACCTCGGATAAATGGAACAGATCTAGTCTTTTCTGAAAGTGCAAAAATTTTTAGGAATAATTCTAGATAGGAAAATGTTATTTAGACTTAACGTATTGGAACGTGTAAGGAAGGCCAACGTCGCCTTATATTCCTGGAAAAAGGCTGTAGGGTCGCGGTGGGGACTCTCTCCTAAAATCGTCCACTGGATATATATAGCAGTAGTTCGTCCAATACTGTTATACGGTATTGTGGTATGGTGGACGGCAACTGACAAACTAACCATCACCAACCTACTAACAAAGGTTCTGAGAACTGCCTGCCTGAGCATAAGCGGAGCCTTAAGGACTACAGCGACCGAGTCTCTACAAGCCCTACTCCATATACTGCCGATTAATATTGTGGCGAGAGAAGTTGCAACCAAAGCGGCAATAAGATTAAACTGCCTATCAATGTGGAGGTACAAGAACAATGGTCACATGAGGATATCAAAGTGTAGTGCTATGGTAACCGACCGAGTGGACTATATACCAACTGTGTACACCTTCGAGAGAAATAACATCACTATGATTCCCGCCATAGATGAATGGGTCGGCAGAATACCAGGTAATAGAAACCATCTCCACTTTTACACGGATGGTTCGAAGCTTGATGAAAAGGTTGGCTTCGGAGTACACTGTGAAGAACTTAGTCTGGATATAGCTCACAGACTACCAGATACCTGCAGTGTCTATCAAGCCGAAATAATGGCAATATGGGAAGTCGCCAAGAGGCTGAGTCGCAACATAGTAACCAACACTGGCGTTGTCATTTACTCGGACAGCCAGGCTGCCATCAATTCTCTGGAGGCAACATCCCTAAATTCACAAACAGCCCTCGACTGCCGCAGATCTCTTAACGAGATGGCTGAGCAGTTTAATATACACCTCATATGGGTGCCTGGGCATAGGGATATCCCGGGGAACTGCAAAGCCGATGAACTTGCTAGGAAAGGGACGACATTACAAATTCTCGAAGAATTTGCATATATTGGTGCGCCACTATCCACGTGCAAGCTTTGGCTTAGACAAGAGGCAATCAGGCAGTCCAACGAGAGATGGACAGAAATCGGCACCTGCAGGGTAGCTAGACAAATCTGGCCAAGGTATGACCTGAGAAGGTCAAAATATCTCCTCGCACTAGAGAGGAAACGATTGTCTATGTTAGTACAGGTTCTGACGGGACACTGCTTGATCGGCGAACACGCCAAAAGATTGGGTATTGACTCCAATGACTTCTGCCGAAGCTGTGGAGATGAGGAAGAAGTGGAGAGCATTGAGCACTTGCTTTGCGACTGTCCCGCTTTGAGTTAACGACGACTGGACATACTAGGGTCGGCCTTTTTAGGCAGCCTAACAGATCTTTCCAGTACTGATATTCGTACTATCGATAAATTTATATATCAAACAGGTTGGTTTCGATGAGAGGCATTTCAGCCCGTGGTAACACTAGGGACCTAAACTGGTCTATGTGTGCTTGTAAAAAAATACGGCTGCCACCCTAACCTAAACCTAAACCTAGCTCCCCCACATAACGGTAATTATTTCCTATATTTTAACAAATCGTAAAAACACCCCTAACAATGTGCAGGGCGGGGATAACATTTTCTACAAAAATGTTGTCATTTTACTATATACGAATATTTCAAAAAACACGAAAGCCCAAAAATTAACACAAATACCAAAAAACACTAATATTCCAGTCAGAAAATTACTGGTCTCGTTATTGCTTCGACCACTGGTACGTATAAGTGTTTATTAATCTTATAATTAATTTTATTTATACGACATTGTGCCCTTTGTTGTTGTAGTAGCAGTATAGGTGTTTGTTGTCCATTAGGTGTTGTTTTTATTCGGCTTGTGTAGTGGGTTCTGCTGTATTGGTTTCCAGACCAAGGGCTTCTTCCTCTGATTCGGTCCAAAGGGACCTAGGAAAAAGTGCCGGTTTGGCAGGGCAGTTAAAAATGTGTAGTGTGGTCCCTGGTTGCAAGCTGGACATGTGTTCGACATGGTGCCATCAATCCTCGCCCAATATGAATTGAGGCGTCTACGCCAGCCTGATCTTAGTTGCGCCAAAGTTAGTCTTGTCTGTCGTCGTAATTCCTCTTCCTCCGAGGCCACTGGTGGAGTGTGATCTCCTAGCACGACATTGACTCTGTAATTATTCACGACTTCAGCGACTGTGTCAGAGTGTATGTCAGCCAGACCTGCTTGGTAAGCTCTTTGTTCTAGAGATACCCTCTTGTAGCGTTGAACCTAGCGCTCTAGATCATGAAGGTCTTTCCTGATCTGCCTGGGAGGTGGAACTCTATCCACAAGATGGCGGTTGGGATGGCTGGGATGGTAGCAAACTAGTAGATACTACTTCGACAGCAAAAAGTAGTGTCGTCGCACAGGTATGATCTTCGTCTTCTCATGTAGGTGTTCCACAGATGACATGAGGAGGGACCCTGTGTCAATTCTCAGGGTGGCATTTTGGCAGGTCAGTATGTTCTTCCACTGTATCTCGCTCACATTCGGTGATCACACTGATGCTGCATAGTTTTCCGCAGAACGACCTATCGTTTTGTAAGAGGTCAACAAGGTTTATTTGTCTGTTCCCCAAGTTCTGCCGGCTAGCGACTTCAGGACTTTGTTACTACTACTCATTTTATTGCAGATAGCTGTGGCATGTGCGTTAGACCTGAAGAGGCTAACAAATGTGACACCAAGTATCTTAGGGTAATTGGTGGTCGGAATTATTGTGCTATGGAGTATCACATTAAGTTGCTCCTTCATTTGCACTGTCCATGCAGTAAACCGTGCGGCCGATGATTTGGTGGTGTATATTTTCATGTTCCTCGCAGCGAAGAAATTAGAAATTGAAATCACAGCCAAGTAGACATTCACCCTTCTACATACATATGTCAACGATCAAGGGGCCCGACGCGTAGGAATCGTACAGTCAGCATATCGATACCTCCATTCTAAACTATGGCAAGTGCAAAAAGGTAGTTTTTAAGGAGAGGCGATCAAAGTTTGATATTTTTTTAAATTTGTGTGTTTATAAATAGCTTTTGATTGGTTTAACGGATAAACACCAAATTTTGACTGAATATATTTAGAAATAAAAAATGGAATCTCCCTAAAAACATGCTAAGTCGAATACTATTTCAAAGCCGCCAGGTGGAGGTGGAATTGCAGAAAGGTAGAGGTTAAACTTTGCCGGAGATATCACCTCACTTTGGGAATACCCTGTTTCACTCTGCGGGGTTTGGACTTCTTGTTTCTGAATTCAACATACGACTGGCGCCAACACATGTAATTGACGATCCATGTGTAATTGACGGGACGAGTTGGCGATGTCCTCAAAAAGCGTGGCATGACTGATAGTATCGAAGGCCTTCGATATGTCAAGCGCCACGAGAACGGTCCAGTCAACGGGCTTGTTCTGGTCAAGATCGCGGCTTACATTTGTGGATATGGCGTGTAAAGCAGTAGACGTACTATACTGCCTTAGGAATCCATGCTGATGATCGGCAATTGGAAAATGTCCTTGCGTCTTTGCTGCTGGCAAGAGAAGGGAGATAGGCCTGTACGACTCTCCCTTACTCGCATCTTTGCTCGGTTTCAGTAGCGGTAACACTCTGCCCATTTGCCAGGCTTCGGGTATTATTAGAGTAGTCAAGAACCGCCTGATAAGATACTCAACTACCGGTATGTCCAACTGATTAACATCCACATAGAAATTTCATCATGGCCAAGCGCTTTGGATGAATTAGCGCTATGGATGATATCTGCAACTTCTCCAGCTGTAAATTGTGATAGTACTTCTTCAGCTCGGAGAGCATGAATGCGACGCAATTCTCTCCTTTTCGCTCTGTCACCATCGGGGTGCTCTTTAAATTGATGATTAAAACACCGCGCGCACCTCTTTGGGTCAGTCACAGTGGTAGCCCCAAATGTGACTGCCGTCCGTTAGTGTCTTTTGCCTGGATTCGAGAGTGACTTAACCATTGCCCACAATTTACCAATACCGGAACTTAAATTGCACTGCTTCAAATGATACAGCCATTTATTCCACTTATATTCGTCGACTTTCCTACTGATTACTAGATTCAGTTACCTGATTCTAGAATCAGCAGCGTTAGAACTACGAATTTCATCACACTCGTCTGCTAGTCCCGCTGCATCTGCTGCGAAATTAGGTCGTATCTCGGGTATTCGATTAGCAGGGATAAAGCAAGCGGTTGATGATGCCTTCACTGAATGAATTTTCTGAACCCTTTGATTCAGCAAAAGGTGTTCAGAGATGATGAAGAGGATTATGTGGAGGTTTTATGGAATATATATTTATAGGATTCCAAAGTTCCAAAGAAAATCGACCAAAAAATTACGTTTTGAAAATTTTACCTTTTTGATTTTGCTGAAAATTTGCAAATTTGTCAAAATTTATCACCGTTTGTCAAAATTTATAGCGGTTTAGATTTTATAGCCAAAATGGGGCAACTACATTTTTATACCCTCACTTTAGTGTAACGAGGGTATATATCATTTGCTACGGAAAAAAGTGTAACACATCGAAGGAGTGACCTAAGACCCCAAGTATGTTCGGAGGAAATCCGTTTTGGGTCATTTTAAGTCGAATAAGCAATGTCCGTCCGTCCGTCTGTCTGTCTGTCTGTCTGCTGGCTGGTGCGCAAGATAACTCTCGAAAGGAGTAACCGATTGACTTCAAATTTGGTATGTGGTAATATTTTTTTCTATCTCCGGCTAAGTTCGAAGATGGGCCATATTGGTCCACTCCTTCTAGTACCTCCCCCACAAAGGGTTAAAATGTTGTGAAATTTTGATTCTTTAAAAACTGCTATACTGAAATTTTGATTCTTTAATAACTGCTATACTACTTATTCCAATCTTCTGAAATTCCACACATAGTATAAGCTTATTAGTCGCTATCAACCCGAGAAAAATGTGCGAAGTTGCCACGTCCCTTTTGGTACCTCCCACACAAATGCACCGTTTTGCACCAAAAGTTAAGAGCTTATAACATTAATAATAGTGTATAAAAATACTTGAAATTTTGTACAGTATTATGCTTTTATATTGCCTACAGTCCAGAGAAAAATGGGCGATGTTGCCACGTCCCTTTTGGTACCTCCCACACAAAGTTACCTTTTTTGCACCAATGGTTTACAGCTTATAACATTAAAACCAGCGTATAAAAATACTTGAAATGTTGTACACTGTAATGTTTTTATAGTGTCTATAGCCCTGTGGAAAATGGGCGTTATCGCCACGCCCCTGTTTGTACCTCCCACACAAAATGCCCAAATCATACCACATTTTAATATCTCATAACGTTTATACTAGTACACATAAATGCTTATAATTCGGCACAGTGTAATGAATTTAAAGTATCTAATGTTCAGCGAAAAATAGGTGTATTTGATAAACCCCTTCAGGTACCTTCTATACAAATTGACAGAATAATTCGAGTAATATTAAATATTACATTACTCACAAAGTGAGGGTATACCTTAGTCGGTTTACCAGACTGAAACTTTCTTACTTGTTTTTTTTTTTGAAAATTGATTTCAGATTTAAATGAAATATGTTCCATTTTAAATATACTAACGTTCTTTCTAAGTATTATATGCAACAGGGTCACTAAAGGTTTATTAAGGATACCAAAAAGGGGAAATATTACCTCCATATTTCAGAATATTACCTCCATATTTACCCATAAAATACAAAATTTTCAGAATGGGTGCTCAATGGGTTCAAAAGATATGACTTAATTAATGTCCGTCAGTCTAAAAAATAAAAATACTTCAAATTTTGTACAATGTAATGATTTTATAGTAACTTCAATTAAGAGATAATTGGGCGTTATCGCCACGCCGCTTCTGGTACATCCCACACAAATGTAACAAATGTAATATCCATTTGCTACGGTCCAAAATTGTAACACATCGAAGGAGTGGCCTACGTATGTTTATGTCCGTCCGTCTGTATCTCTGGCTGTTTCACACGATAACTCTCGGAAGGAGTATCCGATTGACTTTAACTTTTTTATGGTGTAAAATTTGTTTATATCAGACTAAGTTCGCATATGTGACATATTGGACCACTCGTTCTAGTACATTCACGAATTGTAATATTTTATCTTTTGCTATCATCTTGATAAAAATGTGCGAAGTGGGCAACTCCTCATCAAGGAACCACTTTGCACAAAATATTAAGCGATTATGGCTTTAATACCACGGCTTAAAATAGTTTAATGTTTGTGCAATCTAATAATTGTACAGCGCCTACAATCTAGTGGAAGCTCAACGTTATTTCCGACCTAATTTGTTGGTACCTCCCACACCAAATGGCCAAATCATAACAAAATTTAATATCTCATAACTTTAATACCAGTGTACATAAACACTTGCAAATCGGTACAGAGGAATGTATTTGAAGTATCTTCTGTTCAGCGCAAAATAGGTGCATTTCTCAAGCCCTTGCTAGTACCTCCCACACAAATTGACAGATTAATTAAAACAAAACTTTCCAGTAACTTCTGTAGAATTCTTCTGAATGTTTTCGTGTTCTGTATTTTAGGCAACTTTTGCAATGACTATAAATTGGGAAAAAAAATTTTCATTATTCTGGCTGCCACAGAAGGTCCCATATTACAATATACCATAGTCGGTTTAACTGACTGAAATGTTCTTAATTGTTTTCACCTCAAAACGTTCAAGTATCGAATTTCCATATAATTTATTTTATCTCTTTTTTTGTTAGTTTTTTTGTCCCTTTTAATTTTCTTTTTTTTTTATACGTATACGTTTATACGGTGCATAATTGAACTGATTACTTGGCCTAGTTTGTCGATTGTTGATGCCATCATCTTAACGAAAGTAAATTTCTTCTCCGCAATGATGTCGATGTCGCTATGCTCTTCAAGAGATTTTAAAACAAAGCACCTTTTAATTTTCAGTGTTTTTTTGTTTGTTTTAGCATAAAGAGAACTTAGTGCACATAATGAACGTAATTTAATTAAAAATTATAATATTATCAATTATCATTTTCTTCTACAGTGTTTTTTTGTTGTTTTTTTTTGCTTTTTAGCATCCTCATTCTCGTCATCAGGTAGCAAGCAGTAAGTACATGCATGATGCTGCACACACACACATACTCAGATGCTTACAAACAGCGGCAATGTGTCTGGCGAATGAGAAAAAAACGTAAAGAGAGGCGTAGCAAAAAATGCAATAAACTGCATTAAATATGCCCACATATACACCTCTACTTTAGCACCCTCACACACACAGCCACGTGCGTGTTCTGATGCACATACTTTGGCGCGAAAAGTAAGCAAAAGAAAGAAGAAGCATTAACTAAACAAATGATTACAGCAACAATAACGACGGCGGTGTGAAATGCCAGTCCGTCGGACCGAGAGATGAGGGTGCGAATGTGGCATTATGAGAATATATATAGAATATGTATGTATGAGCCAGTGTGTCTTTCGAGTGTGTTGGTGTGAGTGAGAGAATGTGTGTTTTTATGAGTGAATATGCAGATGACGATAATGAAGCTGATGTTACTGATGAAGCCGACGCCGCCGCCGTCGTCCTTACAAATGTTGCCTCACAATTTCGAGGGCAAACAACGAGGTTGGTTGAATAATGCCAGACTGCAATAAAACCGGTGTGGTGTCATAATGTGGTAAATTTATTTTGAACTTTTTTATACGAATGCAATGTTTCAGAGACTTTTTGCGGTAGATAATTTCCTTAGAAATTGTCATAAAAAACAATATTAAAATACATTCAAGTGAACTTCATATTACTCATAGTGAACTTAGCAATAATTTTTTTAAAATTGATCATTATAAATTGTAAATAAATAACATACTCGTAGCTCATTAAATAATAATAATATTTTTTTTTGTTATCATAATCATTGCACTATGTAATTAAATAAAGTATATAATAAAGTATATATATGGGGGATTCCATGTCATCTGAGTGAATGGAACTTGCACCAAGTGTAGTCCTATTGGAAAATATTTATGACACAAAATTTCATCCGTATCGGTTAAGGACTATCATAGTTGGAGTGTGTTAAATTCGACATTTTGGCCAAATTGACATTTTTGCCCGTTATATTACTAATTACCTATTCTATTTAGAAAATTTGGACCCAAGTGTATTCGATAGCTTTTTCTCCGATTTTTCAAAAAAAAAAAATTGGATATGAAATTTTATGTGAATTTTTTGTCAATTATAAACTTGTTTTTAAATTTTTGTCAAAAACTATATATTTATTATCCCTCACCTTATAGAAGATGGTATATATCAATTGCTATGAGCCAAAAGTAACACATCGAAGGAGTGACCTAAGACCTTAAGTATGTTCGGCGGGAATCCGTTTTGTGTCATTTTAAGTCATTTGAGCAATGTCCGTCCGTCTGCCTATTTGTCTGTTTGTCTGTCTGCTGGCTGGTGCGCACGATAACTCTCGAAAGAAGCAACCGATTTACTTTAAATTTGGTATGCGGTAACATTTTACTCTATCTCCGGCTAAGTTCGCAGACGGACCATATTGGTCCACTCCTTCTAGTACCTCCCCCACAAAGGGTCAACTTTTAGTGAAATATTGATTCTTAAATACCTTCTATACTACTTACTCAAATCATCTGAAATTTCACACATAGTATTACACAAATAACACCTCTGTTGGAAAACCCTGTACATTGATGCAAAATTAGTTAATTGTTACACATTGTGGAAAAGAGTTAAATGTGGTACAATGGAGCGATTCTCTTTAGCCTGTATTCTTGTAATCAAAGTACAGGTCGCAACTATGACCCCATATTAACGAATCTTTGCACATAAATTTCTTTTGGCTCATAGACGATTCTAATTAAAATTGGTAAAAATCGGTTCAGATTTACATTGATTTACATCGATTTAGCAAATGCTCTGTGTAAGCAGCACTTTTTAACCGATCTGTATAAAAATTGACAGAGAGAAGTCTCTCACACTTAGAGACAATACAAAATTTGAGTAAAATCGATTTATAAGGGCTATATAGCCCTTATAAATCGATACCTTCATTCTAAACTATGCTAAGTGCAAAGAGGTAGTTTTTCAGGATAGGCGACCTAAATTTGATATTTTTTTAAAATTTGTGTGGAATCCCTTTATAATGCGTATCGAATGACCCGTACTGTTTTGTGAATAACTTTTGATTGGGTTGACGGATAAACACCAAATGTTGACTGATTATAATTTAGATATTAAAATGTAATCTCCCTAGGAACATGCTAAGTCGAAAATCGGTTATGATTTAGATATAGCCCCCACATTTGGCAGAAAGAAATTCCTTAATATAGGAACGATCGGTTCAGATTTAGATATAGCCACAGATATGTATTACAGTGGCGTCAAAAAAAATCCCGTTGTTCAAAGCTTTTCTGAAAAATTGGTTTGTTTTAAGTATATTCGCCAAATATTAATATTAATATTATTAATTAACAATTATGAAATTTAATGTTGTTAATTATTTATTTATTAATATTATATATATTAACAATATTAATATTATATATGTATATGTTTTTGATACAAGTTGATGAAAATATGTTTATATTCTGTATAATTGTTCCTTGCGATTCTTAATATATATTAGAATACTGTACATTTTAAAGTTATATTTTTAGATCTAGTTTATTATGATAAACATCTTCAACTCCTCCTTGGGATAAGCCTTGATGAGGGGGTGGAGCCAAGTACTTTGTTAACATTAAACGAAACCTATTATTCCAAATTTTTATCGCAATGCCATTTTTCGCATTGTTAGGAAGATGGAGGGCATTTTATAGTCGGCCCCAACAGAATTTCTGACTTTCCATACCGTTTATCCCCTTACTTTACAGGTAGGAGGGTATATATCATTTGCTATAGGCCTAAAGTGTAACACATCGAAGTAGTGACCTAAGATCCTTAGTATGTTCGCAGAAATCCGCTTTAGGACATTTTAAGTCATTCGAGCAATGTCCGTCGATCTGTGTGTCCCGAAGAGCACGATAACTCTCGTAAGGAGTAACGGATTGACTTCGAATTTGTTATGCGATCATATCTAACAACTTCTATACTTACACATAGTAAGACTCGTAGTTTATTCGTCGCTATCGTGTGTAAGTTGTCGCCACCCTTTTTGATACCTTCCACACAAATGGAGCATTTTGCACAAGTTAATTGCTTATAACTTTAATACCAGTGCATACAAATATTTGCAATTTTGTACAGTATAATACGTTTACTATACCTACATTCCAGTGAAAAATGGGCATCATTGGTATTCCTCTTGTGGTACCTCCCACACATATGGACCGTTTTGCACTAAAAATTAACAGTTTATAACTTTAATACCAGTGCATACTTTGAAGTTATTAACTGCAATATAAATTGATAATAATCACGAATATTTATGTGACTAAAGATGATCGGATTCGTAAGTCTGTTTACCCGATTGAACTTTCTTACTTGTTTTTACAAATTTAGCTATTTTTAAGACGACATAACTTTTGAACGGAATGTCAGATTTAACTGATATTAGTGTCATTTGATATATAAAAGTTATAAGAGTTTTAAAATGTCACTAATTGATAACGATTTGTGGGGGAGGTACCAAAAAGAGATAGAGCAGATATGGTTACTTATCAAAAATGAGCTAGGTTTGAAGAAAATATTACTATGTACATACGAAATTTGAAGTCATTCGGTAATTGCTTTTCATACCTATCGTTCCCACTATTCAGTGAACCCATTGAGAACCCTTATTGAAAAATTTAAATTTTTTGGGAAAATATGTGGGTCATTTTTGGAAATAGAAGAAAAAATTAAAAGGAAAAAATGAAAGGAATGCCATTAAACTTTAAAAGGACAATTAAAGTTTAAGGACATTTTTGGCATTTTGATGTTATTTATACACAAAAAGCGGTCAATTTACTTACAATTCTTAGAGATGATGTTAAAATCTTTTAAAAACTAATATCGTTTAAATCTGGCATTCGGTTCAAAAGTTATGTCGACTAAAAATATTTGTTGATGATCAAATTTGGCACTCTATAAATTCTAAACCGCAACGAATGTGGACAAACTGTAAAAGGCCATAGTTCCGCATTGTCTTGCAGTATATATGTGTACATTTTCATCAAAATCTAAATTCATAAAAATTCAGAGTGGGTCGGTTCCCTTTAAATATTTTGACTTGTTTGTCATAAGAAATTGCTAACGTACAGAGCATACTGGAGGAAATAGGTTTCTGTTGCATGTGTTTTGGATACCACTGCCTATGTTCCTTGCGATGTGGCACCGAAGCTCTGTAGAAGCTTTTGATACATCAATTCATTATTATATTTTTATTGAGAGAGGAGTTTCGTGATCCAAGAACTTACACTGCCACTCTTTTGCCAACCGGACTTTAGAAAATTTAAAAAGTGTATTTTCTTGGTCCATTTCTGAACGCTACGAATTTTATGGCAAATATTTTAGCTTCAGTCAAACTGCCTTACATGTTCAAATTTTCGATTTTCAGATGCTCTTCCATGAAGTTTGTTTCATAAAAAACCTTCTTGCGACCTTCCCTCGCATTTATATTATGCATATTGTAGCAATTGTTTAATGTCCATATGCTTGCAAATATGTGAATGTGTAAGTGCGCGAGAAAGTGTATTTGTCTGCCATGTAACGAGTTTGAATAAAACATGTAACGTTGAGTAGCACATACACTAATGTTCATAGTTTAATACACTTTTAACTGAACAAAATGAACACATACATTCAGAAATTCATTTTCATATGCGATATTATGTGAACATTTAGGTGGTTCAGCGTGAGATAAATCACTTACGCTGTTTATTGGTATTGAAACTTACAACTTTATTAAACGATTTAATTTTAGGGCCCCAGACGCAGAGAAAAATTATAGTTGGAGCAACCAATTAGACAGATTATAATGTAGTGGTTACAAAATATAATAATTATTTATAAGGTAATCACGATCATGATTGCTGTGATCATTATACCCTACACCACACTGTGGTACAGGATATTATAAGTTTGTTTCACGGCAGATGTTTGTAACACCTGAAAATAACACAGCTAGACCCACCTTAAAGTATACCGATCGACTCAGAATCACTAGCTGAGTCGATTTAACGATGTCCGTCTGTCCGTCCGTCCGTCTGTCCATGTAAAGTTGTTCGTCGACTACAGGTCGCAATTTCACTCCGATCGTTCTGAAATTTTGCATTTTAGAGTATTTCGCGGCTGTTGAAATCGGTTCAGATTTAGATATAGCTCCCATATATATATTTCGTCCGATTTGGCCCTTTAGTCCTATAGAAGCTGTATTTTACATCCAATCGTTTTGAAATTTAGAATGGTAGAGTTTCTTGATCCATGAACCAACACTACCGAATTTGAAAAATGTCGGTTAAGATTTAGATATAGCTCCCATATATATGTTTCGTCCGATTTGGCCCTTTAGTCCTATAGAAGCTGTATTTTACATCCGATCGTTTTGAAATTTAGAATGGTAGAGTTTCTTGATCCATGAACCATCATTGCCGAATTTGAAGAAAATCGGTTAAGATTTAGCTATAGCTCCCATATATATGTTTCGTCCGATTTTGCTCTTTAGTCCTGTACAAGCTGTATTTTACATCCAATCGTTTTGAAATTTAGAATGGTACAGTTTCTTGATCCACGAACCAACATTGCAGAATTTGAAGAAAATCGGTTAAGATTTAGCTATAGCTCCCATATATATGTTTCGTCCGATTTTGCTCATTAGTCCTGAAGAAGCTTTATTTTACATCCAATCATTTTGAAATTTCGAATGGTAGAGTTTCTTGATCCATGAACCAACACTATCGAATTTGAAGAAAATCGGTTAAGATTTAGCTATAGCTCCCATATACATGTTTCGTCCGATTTGGCCCTTTAGTCCTGTAGAAGCTGTATTTTACATCCAATCATTTTGAAATTTAGAATGGTAGAGTTTCTTGATTCATGAACCAACATTGCCGAATTTGAAGAAAATCGGTAAAGATTTAGCCATATATATGTTTCATCCGATTTGGCTCTTTAGATCCAATCGTTTTTATACCCTACACCACACTGTGGTACAGGGTATTATTTAAGTATAAAATGTCCCAAAAGTAAATTTATGTAAACAATTTATACATGAATTACAAAATTTATATATCAGAGTTATTCAATATTACGAGAGTGGTGTAGGGTATATATAGTCGGCACCGCCCGACTTTAGCCATTCCTTACTGGTTTAGTAGTCGGGACCATCAATACCTTGATAATAAAATTATTGATCTGCGAATGTGTACAGACAAAAATATTTCTCTGGGGGTATTCTTAAAAGTTATGAGTTACTTTAGGAGTGATGTTTAAACGTAAAAACAATCCTTTCTACAGAATGGCTGATGAATATCGCACATTAAGAAACTCAAAAATTTTTTTAGTATATGAAATTCTTTTTTTTTATTCATGTTAAAGCTCATTCAATTTTATTAAAAATAGCTTAATTTTTTTTTTAAGAATAATGGTATTAAAATGGAGTTGTGTAAAATTTAAACCTTACTTACCCTCCTTAATGTACATTCCTACAAATGCACACCCATAAAAGTGTATCTGTCTGCCTGTGTACGTATTTAGGATTGTTCGGAGTATATCGGTGAGCTTTAAACACTAATCCTCGGCATGAAGTGCTCTTCCTACAGAGAACCCAAATGAGAATAGAAAGTGAAAAAATAAGCATAAACAACACACGCACTCCTGCCAACAAATTTGTTAATACAATCACACACAACTGCAGCACTTCATCATGCATATTAGACATCTCAAAACACAGTGGAACTTGGAACTTATCGACCACGATTTGTTGTTGAAACATTGTGAATACTTAAGGATCCTTTTTACGACTGCAAAACGAAATTATGCTCCTTTTAAACTTCTTTCAAATCGCTATAAGAATATAAAACCGGTAGCTGTGAACTAATAAAGAATTTTATAATTCCTAGACACCTCGGTCGATTACACTATGCAACAACAAAAAAAAAACAAGTAAGGATGACAGTAAGTTCGGCAGGAGCAAATCTTATATACCCTCCATCATGGGTTGCATTTGTGTTTATAACCGGAAATATCTTTAAAGTGGAAAAGAAGTAAATGAAACAAAAATTGCAAAGTTTCAGTCAGATTGGTCGAAAAATGCGGCATCTATGGCTTAACTGAACATATTTCAGATCGACCTCTACATGGGGACTATATCAAAACTTAGACCGATGTGGTAAATTTTCTTTGTGTATAATTTTAATACAAATAAAAAAACATAAACTGCTGAATTTCAGACAATTCGACCGGAAAATTTAGTATTTGTGGCTTAAATATGAATATTTAAGATCGACCTCTATATATGGGGACTATAGCAGAGTATGTATGAACTGATTTAGATCATTTTTGTTGAGAATTATTCTTATCAAAATAGAATACAAACTGCAAAGTTTCAGCTAAATTGATTATAAATCAAGTAAAGACGGATTAAGTTGGACCATGTCAAATCGTATATACTTATACACTCAACCGTGGTTAATGGTTTCGGGTACAAATAAACTAATTAAAGCAAATTTCTGCCCAATTTGTTGAAATTTGAGATTTTTATGGCGTAACAAAGTCAAATCTAGGGGGATCTTTGTATGGAGGCTATATCAAGACCTGAACCTATGACTTCCATTGTTCGTGTCAGCCCGATCAGATGACATCTGTGGTCTCTATGACGTTAATAACTCAAATCTGGGAGATGCTATATATGGTGCCTATATCAATAAATGGTCCGATATTGCCCATTACCTGCAGCTATAAGAATTCTCTACACCAAATAAAACTCATCTAGCTCAATTATTGTGGACTGTAGCGTGATTACAACAGACGGACATTACTAAATCATCTTAGAATTTTACGACGATTAAGAGTATGTAAGTACATATATACTTTATGGGGGCTCAGATAAATATTTAGAGGTCTTTCAAACGGAGTGACAAAATGAATATACCCCCCATCCTATAAAGGGGGTATAAAAGAGAAAAAAAAACATTAAAACAATAAAATATATCGAATATTAAACAAGTAAGAAAGTACAGTCAGGTAAACCAACTTAAAAATCCCCTCACTTTCAGTGCCAAAAAAAAATATTTGTAAAATTATATATTAAACCAGCTTTAACCCGGTGCGCTTCGCAGCCCCCATCTTTATTTTATTTTCTGTTTAGGGTACTGTAGAATAGTTATACCTCTTCCTTTCAAATTACATGATTATTACATATGGTGCAAAATGAAGAAGATTTGATTACTTTTATATATAAAATACGAACCCTCGTTTTATTTCTAGTGTGTGTCCCAAGAGTTACCCTCACATCATGGTACAATATTTATCCCTTTTCCCACTGTACCTCCGAACGTTGAAAAACAATTTTTTTGGTTCATACGTTTGCAACTTTCACCTAGTTTATGTTCCAATAGCTTCATTCACACCCTGGTACAATATAAAACCATGTTTGTCCCACTGTGTCTATAAAGGTACGAATTAAAAAATCTAAAGTGAATCGCTCCATTGTACCTCATTTAACCGTTTGTGTGTCATAATTAACCAATTTTGCACGATTGTACAGTATTTTAGAATGATAATTGATATTTCGAGATCCAAATTCGTAAGCATAGGCCGTATTTCAACATGTTTGTCCCCTATCTGTGCCATTTATTTAACGTGTTTTTTCCCGCGGTTTAAGTAGAAGAACCTATTTGGAAATAACAATTCTTAGATTTGGTTTATGCTGTAAGAGCTACCTTTGCACTCAGGGACCACATTCAACACCTTTTGCACCAATGTTCCATATTAAACACTTTTTACTACACTGTGCTTCTAAAGTACGAATTTGTATACATATCTGGGACTATTTTGTTTCCTTTTTTACCCACTTAACACATTTAATCTTTTTATCGCATTTAACTATTTTTGCTTCACCGTACCATATTTAAACCTTTTTGCTCCACTTAACCATATTTAACACATTTTCCCCCTCTGTAATATATTGAAAAATGTTTGCTTGCCCCAACTACATCACAATTTTAACATTTTTGCACCACACTACTAATCGCATAAATTTTGAAAAAAAAAACATTCTTATTTCATATTGAACGTACCCGCTATCCCTGCATCCATATTTTTGACCACTGTACTATGTACGCTTTTTGACCCACTGTACCATATTTAACCGTTGTGGGTCCACTGAATCAAATTTAACACCTTTTTGTCCTACTATATTTTGTCCACTATATTTAACCATTTTTGCCCCACTGTACCATACTTAACCCATTTTGTTCCACGTTCCATAGTTAAAGCCCCACTGTGTCATATCAAACCCTTTGTCTCACTGCACCATATTTAACAGTTGTTGCCCCACTGTACCATATTTAACCCTCTTTGCTCCCTTTATGCCCCACTGTATCATAGTAAATACTTTTTTGCCCCACTGTTCCATAGTTAACGCTTTTTGCTGCACTGTACCATTTTTGACCCATTTTGTCCCACTTTACCATATACATATAACAATTTTTACCCCACTGTACCACAGTTAACCCTCTTTGCACAACTGTGTCCCATTCAACTCTTTATCTAACTGTACAAAATGTTTACCCACTGTACCATATTTAACAAATTTGTGTCTCATTGCACCGTACTCGTATTTAAAATATTTCTCCACGGTAGCGTATTTAAACCTTTTTCCGCGAATGTTACCTATTTGATCATATTTTCTCCACTCCACTATTTAACCGTTTTTAACCACAGTGCTCCTAAAACCATATAAACTCTTCATATCTCATGTTTAAGTTCCAATTTTGGCAGATTGTTCCCTTTTTTTCCCATGCTCCATAATTAACCCGTCGTGTCCCACTGTGCCTCTTAAAGATAGAATTACTAAAAATCACTTCCAATCTCTAGTTTATGTTCCAAAAGTTACCCTGGAACCATTGATCCATGTTCGACATTTTTAAGCCACTGTTCTATATTCTACACTTTTTTCCCCACTGTGCCCCGAAAACTACGAATACAAAAAAAAAACTTAATACCCCGATCAGTAGTCATAAAGACTCCCCTCGCTTCAATTTTCACCATTCTAATATTAGGCTTTAAATATGGCGGTGGTACCATATTTATACATTTCTGTCCCACTGTGCCTCTAAATTTTTAAAAAAAATCTCTCCTTGTTCTTTTTTACGTCCCAAGAGCTACTCTCACACCAAATTTCACGAATCTAGGTCTCGCCATTTGGATTTGGCTGTTGTACCACATTTTCCTATTTTACCCCACTGTGTACGTAAATGTTCGTATTTCGAAAAATCCTGTCAATTTCAGAGTCTACCTCCTAAGGGCTACCCTCACACCAAATTTTACGATTCTAGCTCTTGCCATTTGAATTTGGCTGTTGTACTACATTTATCCCATTTTTTCCTTTTTACCCCACTGTGTGCGTAAATGTTCGAATTACGAAAAATCCTGCCAATTTCAGAGTCTACCTTCTAAGGGCTACCATCACACATATTTCACGATTCTAGATCTTGCCATTTGGATTTGGCTGATGTACCACATTTATCACTTTTTACCGCACTGTGTGCGTAAATGTTAGAATTTCGAAAAATCCTGCCAATTTCTGAGTTTATCTCCTAAGGGATACCCTCATACCAATTTCAAGATTCTAGCTTATTTCGTTTAGATTTGGCGGTGGTACCATATTTATCCCTTTTTGCCCCATTGTGCGGCTAATAGTACGAATTTCGAAAAATCCAGCCTTATTGTTTGTCTACGTTCCAGGGACTACCCTCCCACCAAATTTCATGATTCTAGCTTCAGCCGTTTGGCCTGGGCGATGATCAGTCAGCCAATCAGTCAACCAGTCATGCAACAATTTTATATATATATCGTAGATTAAATTGTTTATTATCAATTTAAAAATTATTTCGTCATCTGAAATCCAAAATAACGTAACATCAAAAAAATCAAAATTAATTTTATGATTGATTAGAGTCTATTACACTAAACTACACATTCCCACAAAATTTTGAGTTCAATATCTAAAATTGACAATTTTATGAGTGAAATTCAAAAAGACGTCACAGCAAACAAGGTCATTAAAAAGGCAGAAAGATTCATAAAATTTGATTTTTTTATTCAAAATGTACACCACAACTGATTGCACTACATTTGTTATTTGATTTCGCCTTATTAGCCAGGAAATCCACAAATCTTGTCAAAAGATTAATATTACTTTAATTTGTTTTTGGGTTCTTCTGAAAAGCATACGGTATTTTGGATTTCAGGTGACGATTTATATGCACTGGTATTAAAGTTATAAGCTGTTAACTTTTGGTGCAAAATGGTCCATTTGTGTGGAAGGTACCAAAGGGGGCGTGGCAATAACGCCCATTTTTTATGAAGTGTTAGCGACTAATAAGCTAATACTAAGTGTGGAATTTCAGAAGTTTCAAGTAAGAAATATACTCGTAGAAGTTATTAAATAATCGATATTTTACTAAATGTTAACCCTTTGTGGGGGAGGTACAAGAATGAGTAGACCAATATGGCCCATCATCGATAGAATAGAACAAAACATTACCGCATACCAAATTTAAAGTCAATCGGTTACTCCTTTCGAGAGATATCGTGCGTAACAGACAAACGCCAGACAGACGGAAGGATGGACATTGCTCTAAAAATGATCCAAATCGAATTTCCGCCAAACAGACTTGGGGTCTTAGGTCACTCCTTCGATGTGTCACACTTTTGGCTTGAAGCAAATGACATATACCCTGCTCTCTTAAGTGGGGGAATAAATAGCAAGTAAGAAAGTTCAGTCGGGAAAACCGACTTACAAATCCCCTCACGTACAGTCCCAAAAATATTCGTAAATTTATTTATTTTTTTGTTTTAATTAAATTCTTATCAATTTAAATTTCATTTATTAACTTTAGGTACGCGCTGGTATTAAAGTTATAAGCCGTTAACTGTTGCTTCAAAATATAACACTTGTGTGGTAGGTATTAAAAGGGGCGTGCCAATGATGCCCACTTTTCAATGGACAATACAGGGTGGCTGATATGTAATGCAACAAAGTAAAGCGCTATATTTATTAATTTTTTTTTTTTAAATTTTATTGTTCAAAAGCAATAATGTCGGAAATAAGATAACGTTTTAGAAAAAGTTTAGATTTGTTCGAATTGGCCACCTTTGGCACGAATTATTGTCTTCTAACGGCCGACAAAGCCATCACACGCTGCACGAAAGTGGCTCTGCGGTATTTTGGCCCATTCCCGGCGAAGCGCCGTCTTGAGATGATCGATACTTTGGTATTTTTTAGTGCGAACCTTTCTCTCTAAAATGCCCCAGCGCAAAAGTCCAACGGATTGAGATCCGGAGATCTTGGTAGCCATTGTGCTGTAGAAATGAAGCGAGGAACCTCCTTTTTAAACCATTCTTGGTTGACGCGTGCTGAGTGCGATGGTGCTGAGTCCTGTTGGAATGTCCATGGTCTGCGGCCGAAATGTTTGTCTGCCCAGGGCTTCAATATTGTCTTTAGGACATTTTCCCGATAATATACGGCATTTATTTTGGCCCCATGGTCGATGAATACGAGCGGGGAGCGACCATCGGCCGTTACGGCGGCCCGCACCATTACCATCGGCGGCGCTTGAGTTCTGATGGCCAATCGAAGGTGTACATTTTCAGCTGACCTCTTTGGCAAGAAAACCCGATCATTTTGTTTGTTCACAAACTGCTCAATTTGGAATGGCTTCTCATCGGAGAAAACCAAATTCGGTAACTGGCCACTTTCGTGCAAGCGAAGCAACTCCTTGGCTCTTTCCAGTCTAACTTTTTTTGTGCATCGGTGAGCTCTTGCACATTTTGGAACTTCAATGGCTTTAGTCCAAGCTCATTTTTATACCCTACACCAAACTGTGGTACAGGGTATTATGACTTTGTGCATTTGTTTGTAACACCTAAAAGGAGAAGAGATAGACCCATTGTTTATTATACCGATCGACTCAGAATCACTTTCTGAGTCGATTTAGCCATGTCCGTCTGTCTGTCCGTCTGTCCGTCTGTCTGTCCGTATGTCCATGTATTCTTGTAATCAAAGTGCAGGTCGTATTTATGGTCCGATTGTGATGAAATTTAGCATAGTGGTATTTTTTGACCCAAGGACGATCCCTATTGAAATTGGTAAAAATCCGTTCAGATTTAGATATAGCCACCACATATATGTTACCCCCGATTTTACATGTAAGCGCTGTAGAAACTATATTTTATATTAGATCAATGCGAAATTTGGCAGAGAGAGTTCTCTTATTACATGAGTTAACACTGCCAATTTCGGGGAAAATCGGTTCAGATTTAGATATAGTCCCCATATATATGTTTCACCCGATTTGACGTGTAAGCGCTGTAGACACCATATTTTATATCCGATAAGTACGAAAATCGGCAGAGAGAGTTTTCTTAGTATATGTATGAACACTGCCAAATTCTTACCGCAATTCCCATTTTCGCATTGATAGGTAGGTGTAGGGTATTATATAGTCGGCTCCGCCCGACTTTCTGTCTTTCCTTACTGGTTTAATATGTGTTGTATCCGTTCTCGCGATATGTTCAGCTCACGAGCAATTTTTCTACCACTGCGGCGTAGATTTCGATCAAATCTGGCCTTCACTTTTCGGATCATTTCTGGTGTTGTTACCGTTTTTTTTCGTCCACTTTTTGGACGAGATGCAACACTGCCAGTATCACGGTAACGAGCAATGGTACGAGAAACAAATTATTTATTTACATTTAAATGCTGGAGGGCTCTAACGATAGCCACTTGTGTTTTTCCACCAAAATAAAAAGCAATCACACTTGAATTTCATCACGAATAACTTTTTTCTGAATGCAATAGATCAAAATGATTTTGTATGCTTGTAAACAATAAAATGAACTGTCACTGAAATAAATCTGTCAGCTATCAGACTAGCGGTTTAGAAATGATAGCAACCTGAAGTTGGTTGCAATACATATCAGCCACCCTGTAGATACTATAAAAACATTACACTGTAGAAAATTTCAAGTATTTGTATGTACTGGTATAATAGTTATAAACTGTTAACTTTTGGTGCAAAATGGTAAAGTTGTGTGGGAGGTACCAAAAGGGGAGTGGCAATTTCGCCAATTTTTCACTGGACTGTAGGTACATTTAACTTTTGGTGCAAAATTAGTCATTTGTGTGGTAGGTACCAAATGGGGGTTAATAACGCCCACTTTTCACTGGACTATAGCCACTATGAAAACATTACACTGTACAAAATTTCAAGTATTTGTATGTACTGGTATTAAAGTTATTAGCAGTTTACTTGTTGTACGAAATGGCCTCTTTTGTGTGGCAGGCAGGGACGTATACAGAGGGGGGGGGCCGGTGGCCCGGGCCCCCCTGAAATTTTTTAAACATAGGCATATACTGTTTACAATTTTCAAAATCACTCAAAAAAACACGAAAAATATGTGGAAGTCCGTTAAAAAAAAACAATACAAAAGCGTAAAAAATGGTAACAGTAAAAGTAATAACAACTAAAAATAAGAAAAGTGCATGGTTTCCTTGCTAAAACTTTTTAAATTATTCATCGATTTTCTTTCGGAATGGTCTCAATTTATTCATAACCTTTCAGAGTTTACGATAAAATCACAAAAATATGACAATTATGCGTTTCTAGATGTTTTTATGAGGCTTTTATTTAAAAATTATTAAAATTTTCTCAAAAAATATAATTTTTTGCAATACTTTGTAAGATATCGTCGAAACCGCTGAACGGATGGAAAATTGTATAGTGCGAAGTTGAAGGCTACTTCATTCTGAAGTTTGTAAATCTTACCTGAACCAATTGGCATGAATGGTTCTCTAGTTATGCCATAATATGTATGTGGTTCAACCTCTCTTTTTTCTTTGCCTAAAGGATTGAATCAAGGAGAACCATTTATCCGATTTGGTTGAGGAAAGTTTTAAAGAATTTAATATTAAGTAGCCTTCAACTTCATATAATACCATTTTCCATCCGTTCAGCGGTTTCGACGATATACGAGTATTACAAAATATTGCAAAAAAAATGTGATTTTTTGATAAAATTTAAATATTCTAAATAAAATAATATATAAATAATATAAAATAATCTAAAAATGAACAAATGCAACAAATACAACAAAATAAAATTTGATTTGTATAAATTTAATGGATACGAATTATTGTCAAAACAGAATACAAACTGCAAAATTTTAGCTAAATTTCTTAGAAAATGTGGTGTTTATGGCTTAAATAAGCCTTTTTGGGAATGACATCCATAAGTGGACTATAACAAAATATAAACTGAATTCTTGTCTTAATTAAAAACGAACTGCGAAGATTCAGTTACAAGGCTTAGAAAACGTAATATATATGGCTTAAATACGTATATATTGGAGCGACGTCTATAGGTTGACCAGAACAAAATATGAACCGATTTGTAAAATTTTTGCTGTTATGATTTCTTTTCAAAATAGGATACAAACTTCAAAGTTTCTGCTAAACTGCTCTAAGTATGTGGTATCTATGGCTCAAAAACCGTATTTTGGAGCGACGTTTATAGGGGAGCTATATCACAACATTGACCGATATGGCCCATTTGCAATCCAAGCAACCTGCAAATATAAGAAGTATTTCTACCAAATTTGATCAACCTAGCTCTATTATTACGGAATGTAGCGTAATTGCAACTGACGGACGGACTGACAGACGGACATGGCTAAATCGTCTTATAATTTTACGACGTTTAAATATATATATACTTTATGGGTTCTCATATCAATATTTAGAGGTGTAACAAACGGAGTGACAAAATGAATATACACCCCATCCCAAAAATTATAAATTATGAAGATAAGTCATCCCGAGAACTGTCAAAATCTATCAGTTACGGACGAATAGGAATGAAATGTCACACGCGAAAAAACACTTTTCCGCGAAGGTGATTTCAACTTTTTTTGCACTAATCGATTGATATTAATTTTTTAATTGTGACAATTACAAAAAATTCGGGAAAATCGGTCCGAAATCCGCGGAAACCCTCACTCTTTGAAGTCCTACTCGTTGAAATTTTTATTCGTTCGTATCTGATAACTTACTCGCTCCGGGATGACATATATTATTATTCATTATTTTTGCCCCATCCTATGGTGGAGGGTATAAAAACAAATAAATATGTCAAATATTAAAAAATAAGTCCAATTTTCCATTTTTAGTTTCAAAAAATACTCATTTGTTCTATTTAACGTAGTGAGGCTATACTGAGGTTACACTTAATACTCGTAATAAACCTTTTTCTTTATTGTTAAGAAACCCCATTCCGAAAGTACCGTTAATTTCAACTGACCTAAGATGAAAAAAATAAGTCTGGTATTTACAATGATCTAACTATATCTAATCCAAACTATATTTTCCCAATTTTTATTAGAGCTCATCTAAATACCAAGAAAGACTTGTCCGTGAAATTTCAAAAGCATCCACAAACACACTACACCGTTGTCCAGGGTATTATAAGTTTGTGCATTTGTTTGTAACATCCAGAAGGAGAAGACATAGACCCATCGTTTATTATACCGATCGACTTGGAATCACTTCCCGAGTCAAATTAACCATGTCCGTCTGTCTGTCCGTCCGTCCGTCCGTCTGTCTGTCAGTCCGTCCGTCCGTCTGTCCGTCCCTCCATCTGTCCGTCCCTCCGTCTGTAGATGTATCGTTGTTATCAAAGTGCAGGTCGTATTTATGGTCCGATTGTGATGAAATTTATCACAGTGCTATTTTTTTGCCCAAGGACGATCCCTATTGAAATTGGTAAAAATAGGATCAGATTTTTCGGCGGAGAGAGTTGTCTTATTGTATGAATGAACACTGCCAAATTCGGGAAATATCGGTTCAGATTTAGATATAGTCCCCATATACATATACACCCATTTTGATATGTAAGCTAGAGCTGTCAAACTATCGATAGTCGTCCCATTCGATAGTTTCGATAGTTTTTGTCAACACTATCGATAGTATCGGACAATTTGTTAAAAATATGTATGATTCTATTATTCTACAAAATTTAAATTTAAATGGTTTCATTGCTCCGTTCTAACCCACAGATAAATTCATGCGCGAATTCTTGGCTATCGATTAGTCTTGATTTGTAAGTTTGCTGGGAAACCAGAAGAGTAATTATCTCGGGGGATAATTTGAAGCGGAACGCTTCAAAATATAACATTTATTCAGTCCAAAGAATGAAATAAGGAGGACTTTTAAAGTTATTTCTATCAAAACATACGATCCAGTTCCTCACATCCTTTAAATAATGATATACAAACGAAGCATATCATATGTCAAGATTCCTAAAAATCGTCGGCCTTTTAGTTTTATTTTACATAATACGAAAAATTACTATGGTTCATTTATCAACGTTCTTAAGCAGATTTCTAGTTAATACAAAATGTGTGTATATTTTATACTCTTAGCAAAAAATATTCGTCTTGAGATTTGTTTTTATTATAGAGTATTGTATATAAAGCTAACTGCCACCTGACAGCCTGAGATGTAATTAAATTAGCGAGGGCTATTTTTGTCAAAAAGATCAACTTAAAATATCGACAATTTGTATGACTTTTGAATAAGACAAGTTTGGTTGGCAATTTTTATTTTGTTCCTTGGATTGAAGCATATATTCCTTCGTGGCCGAATATCTAAAAAACTAGAACTATCAGTGTGGCCGAAATAGGTTTACCCATCTGGTCCTTATTCTGCAACATTTTTAATGTGTCCATTTCGAGGACAGTGAAATTATAATTCAGTATTGTTGTTATACCCTCACTTTAGTGATACGAGGGTATATATCATTTGCTACGGGTCAAAAGTGTAACACATCGAAGGAGTGACCTATGACCCTAAGTATGTTCGGCGGATATCCTTTTTGGGTCATTTAAGTCGAAAGAACAATATCCGTCCGTCCGTCTGTCTGTTTGTCTGCTGGCTGGTGCTCACGATAACTATCGAAAGAAGTAACCAATTGACTTCAAATTTGGTATGTGGGAATAATTTTTTCTATCTCCGGCTAAGTTAAAGATGGGCCATATTGGTCCACTCCTTCTAGTATCTCCCCCACAAAGTGTTAATATTTAGAGAATTATTTATTATTTAATAACTTCTGTACAATTAATTTGAATCATCTGAATTTCTACACATAGTATTAGTTTATTAGTCACTATCACCTCGAGAAAAATGCAACGCCCCTTTTGGTACCTCCCATACAAATGCACCATTTTGCACCAAAATTATCTCTTCTAGCCATGACCTTGTTGGTACATCCCACACAAAGGTACCATTTTGTACGAAAAGTTTACAGCTTATAACTTTAATACTAGTGACTAAATATCTTACAATTTTGTACAGTGCAATGCTTTTATAATACCTAAGGTCTGTCGGGAAATGGTCGTTATTATCACGCCCCTTATAGTACCTCCCACACAAACATACCATTATACTCAAAATTGTTGCACAGTTTATAGTTTTTAAACTTCCCACAGTCCTGTTCACAATGGGAGTTTGACCAGACCTATTTTAGCACCTCCCATACCAAAAAAGAAAAAATATACCAAAATTAAACAGCTCATAATATTAGTGCATAACACTGCTAACAAAGTGTCAGTATACATTAGTCGGTTTACCCGACTGAAATTTTTTACTTGTTTATATTTTACTTATCCAATTTCGCAATGTCCCAAGTAATGACATTTTTACGATAGTTTCGATAGTGAAAAAAACTATCGATATTGACGCAAAAAAGAAACTAGCGATACTATCGATAGTGCTATCGATAGTTTGACAGCTCTAATGTAAGCGCTGTAGAAACCGTATTTTATACCCGATCTGTACGAAATTCGGTAGAGAGAACTTTCTTATTACATGAATGAACTCTACCAAATTTGGGAAAATCCTTTCAGATTTAGATGTAGCCCCCATATACATATATGTTACCCCCGATATGACATGTAAGCGCTATAGAAACCGTATTTTATATCCGATCAGTACGAAATTCAACAGAGAGAGTTTTCTTATTACATTTATGAACACTGCCAAACTCTTATCGCAATGCCCATTTTCGCACTGTTAGAGAGGTGTAGGGTATAATATAGTCGGCCCCGCCCGACTTTCTGTTTTTCCTTACTTGTTTCCACTGTAAAGGTTTTTTGCTGTTAATTTTAATGCTACAAAGCATAACAAATCGAAAATAGAAAATATGGTTTCTTAAAAGATTTTCCGTGCCCTTTTCATAAAAAATATTATTTTTATCTTAAACAATTTATTTCGGTCACTTTTCGCGGAAATAAAAATATAAATTGCGATACCTCAGAATCGATCTAATTTGTTTTCCTTATTTTTTTTTATAAAAATGGTCCATATGTACTCTACTGATGGCGTAAATTTTGAAGTGAAGAAAACTTTGGTTCAGAAGTTACATTTTAATAACTGAAAATCTTCACCAAATTACAAAGAAAAAATATTTGTATGTATTTTCAACTAGGTTTTGTTTGTCGATTATTTTTTTGAACATTTTTTTGTATTACATACCTTCCAAATATTTGGTGTGGTGTAGGGTATCATATACATGGCTCCGTCAGATTTTATTCTTTCTTTACTGGTTTACTTGGTACTGGTGGCAGGCAACACAATATTGCTGGGTTATCATTAACGGGGATCCAGAAAAGACAACTGCGAGTTTTATGGTTATTGTTTCAAATCAATATATTGATCTATCAAGGTGATGTAGGGCTCCGCCAGATTTTAGTCTTTCTTTACTGGTTTCCTTTGATACTGGTAGCATGCATCAACATATTGCTAGGGTATCATTAAGGTAGATGCCGAAATATATGGTTATTATAAGGTTATTTTTAGTTTTCAGAAAATATTTCAGTTGCCATTTGTACCTTTATACTACACTGGAAAAAGTATTGGGTCGAAACCGTCCCTAAGCTTTAAAATATTTATATTTCATACTTATAATATACAATTTAATAAATGCTCGTACTAAGTAAATGTTTGTACTTGAAGTACTAATTATACTTATGACATGAAGAACTTCATAGGGGCCAATCTTTAAATGTATGACACAAAAACATTTTCGTTGTATGCAGCATTTTTGAAGAGCAGGTGTATAAGATTTAAAACGAACTCAAAGCTCCTTCATTCTGCTTTGTTTTATTTTACGTAAAAACAGTAACCTTGAAAGTTTAAAAATCACAACAAAACTTATATGGCATCCCAGGATATAGTAGTAGTAGTAGTAGTGTATGGAGAATGACGTAAAGAACATACATAACTGAGCTGCATTTGTACGAGTTCCCAAAAATATGTACATTCATATAAAAACTGTACATACATATGAGCAAATTCTAACTGTACGCTAAAGTATTTCCGTTGTTTTGTTGTAATTAATTTGTTAAATATACAATTACAACAAAATCCAAAACGGAAGCACAACGAAAAATTAGCAAAGTTTTATGTGTGCAATAATTGAAATGTTTTTCTCGCTCTCTCTCATTCTCTCTCTGTCGCAGTTGTTTTTCGCCGACATATATAAGTGCACATCCAGCAGCCAACTTGTAGTGGTGTATCCTTGCCGCCCCTCCGAAACAATGACAAATGGTCGAGGGGAAATGTAAGAGTTTCCTGTTTATAATTGTATATGTTACAATACTCATGTGTACGAGTACCAGTACGAATATGTACAACCGAGTGCACGAATTGGGAGGAGTGGGTTCATGGTTAAATTAGCGTGTTTAAAACTATTTACAAGAGTGATAACTTATCACAATCATGTTAATAATTAACTTGTGAACATTTCACAACATGCACAGTCAGTGAGCGGAGAGAGAGACGGGCGACAGAGAGCAGCATCCAATTTCAGCTCTCGACATCCAAACACTAACAGAGCTAAGAACGAATGGCAACGAATGAGACAAATGAGCCACGAAAAACATTCAAAATACAACACCAATAACACTAACCCCTTTGGCTGAAGGGTAATTGTCTAAATGCTGTGAATGTGTGAGTTTTTTCTCTGAGTTTATACATTCGTTCTGTAGTAACAAAGACATTAAGAAATATAAAACACAAATGCTGTGCTCCTTCATTTGCACAATATTACCATTTCATCGGAGAAGGTGAACATTGGGTTAAATACATTATTTTCTCTGAAAATTAATTATACGAGTTTAGTATTTCTCATTTGATATTAGGTCTCATTAATAAACCAGTAAGGAAAGGCTAAAGTCGGGCGATACCGACTATATAATACCCCACCACTCTCGTAATATTGAATAACTCTGATATATAAATTTTGTAATTCATGTATAAATTGTTTACATAAATTTACTTTTGGGACATTTTATACTTAAATAATACATGTACCACAGTGCGGTGTAGGGTATAAAAACGATTGGATCTAAAGAGCCAAATCGGATGAAACATATATATGGGAGCTATAGCTAAATCTTTACCGATTTTCTTCAAATTCGGCAATGTTGGTTCATGAATAAAGAAACTCTACCATTCTAAATTTCAAAGCGATTGGAAGTAAAATACAGCTTTTATAGGACTAAAGGGCCAAATCGGACGAAATATATATATGGGATCTATAGCTAAATCTTAACCGATTTGCTTCAAATTCGGTAGTGTTGGTTCATGGATCAAGAAACTCTACCATTCTAAATTTCAAAATGATTGGATGTAAAACACAGCTTCTACAGAACTAAAGGGCCAAATCGGACGAAACATATATATATGGGAGCTATAGGTAAATCTTAACCAATTTTCTACAAATTCGGCAATGTTGGTTCATGGATCAAGAAACTCTACCATTCTAAATTTCAAAACGATCGGATGTAAAATACAGCTTCTATAGGACTAAAGGACCAAATCGGACGAAACATATATATGGGAGCTATAGCTAAATCTTATCCGATTTTCTTCAAATTCGGTAGTGTTGGTTCATGGATCAAGAAACTCTACCATTCTACATTTCAAAATGATTGGATGTAAAACACAGCTTCTACAGAACTAAAGGGCCAAATCGGATGAAACATATATATGGGAGCTATAGCTAAATCTTTACCGATTTTCTTCAAATTCGGCAATGTTGGTTCATGAATAAAGAAACTCTACCATTCTAAATTTCAAAGCGATTGGAAGTAAAATACAGCTTTTATAGGACTAAAGGGCCAAATCGGACGAAATATATATATGGGATCTATAGCTAAATCTTAACCGATTTGCTTCAAATTCGGTAGTGTTGGTTCATGGATCAAGAAACTCTACCATTCTAAATTTCAAAATGATTGGATGTAAAACACAGCTTCTACAGAACTAAAGGGCCAAATCGGACGAAACATATATATATGGGAGCTATAGGTAAATCTTAACCGATTTTCTACAAATTCGGCAATGTTGGTTCATGGATCAAGAAACTCTACCATTCTAAATTTCAAAACGATTGGATGTAAAATACAGCTTTTATAGGACTAAATGACCAAATCGGACGAAACATATATATGGGAGCTATAGCTAAATCTTATCCGATTTTCTTCAAATTCGGTAGTGTTGGTTCATGGATCAAGAAACTCTACCATTCTAAATTTCAAAATGATTGGATGTAAAACACAGCTTCTACAGAACTAAAGGGCCAAATCGGACGAAACATATATATATGGGAGCTATAGGTAAATCTTAACCAATTTTCTACAAATTCGGCAATGTTGGTTCATGGATCAAGAAACTCTACCATTCTAAATTTCAAAACGATCGGATGTAAAATACAGCTTCTATAGGACTAAAGGACCAAATCGGACGAAAGATATATATGGGAGCTATATCTAAATCTGAACCGATTTTCTTCAAATTCGGCAATGTTGGTTCATGGATCAAGAAACTCTACCATTCTAAATTTCAAAACGATCGGATGTAAAATACAGCTTCTATAGGACTAAAGGGCCAAATCGGACGAAAGATATATATGGGAGCTATATCTAAATCTGAACCGATTTCAACCAAATTCAATAGCGATCTTAACAGCCGCGAAATACTCTAAACTGCAAAATTTCAGAACGATCGGAGTGAAATTGCGACCTGTAGTCGACGAACAACTTTACATGGACAGACGGACGAACGGACAGACATCGTTAAATCGACTCAGCTAGTGATTCTGAGTCGATCGGTATACTTTAAGGTGGGTCTAGCTGTGTTATTTTCAGGTGTTACAAACATCTGCCGTGAAACAAACTTATAATACCCAGTACCACAGTGTGGTGTAGGGTATAAAAATCCTACATATTTTATTATAAGCTGCTGATGCTTATAATAAAATATATCAAGATATATCCACTAAAATCTAAATTAAAAAGGTCCACGAAATATCAAGGTCCTTCGCTATCCATGGTGGATGGTATATACGATGTGTGCGATGGGGATCGCATTCCACAGTATACTGCGAACGTTGTTCATGTGAATGGTTCTGAGAATAATTTAACTCACATTAGCAAATCAAATTAAATTGATCAAATTAAAATTGTGATTTCTATGGCACGAAGAAGCTAAATCGGCAGTGACTTCTGTATGAGGGCTATATCAAAGCATAAACCTATAACGATCGTTGTTCGTGTAAATGATTCTGGGTATAAATAAATGCAAAGGACCAATTTTTACACTGATCGGATAAAAATTGTGGTCTCTATAGCGTTAAGTAGTCCACAGACCAATACTGTCCGTTGTTCGTGTGAAGGGTTCTGCGTGGAAATGTACTTAAGGTAGCAATTTTTAGCCCGATCAGTTAACATTTGATGTCTCTATGGCGCTAAGGAGTAAAATCGGAAACATGCTATGTGATAGATGGCATGTGATAAAGTCCATGGACATAATTTTCATGAACATTATGACACTATGAAAAGTGTTCATGCACAATCGAACACTTCTATAGGAGTCACAATGTGTATAAAAAAGAAAGTCACTACTTCCATGTACATCCATATAAAGGCGACATATAGTAGAACATTTAGTCTGTGAGTATAAAGCTGAGTATAGACGATTGCCAGATAGGCAAACGTTATCAACCCTGTTAAAGTGCTGCAAATATACGGTCAATGATAGATTGTTAGGCAAAGGTGAATTGACAGTTCAGACGATTGCAAGAAAACATTACAATTTCATATATTTACAATTTATTTTGTAAATTTGTATATGCAGGATTGCCCAAAGACAAATAGAATATAAGAAGACATTCCTTCAGGCCGAAACGTCAAAATCTATCAGTTACGAACGAATATGAATGAACTGTCACACGCGAAAAAACAGTATTCCGCGAACATTGATTGAACATTTTTTGCACTTATCGATTAATATTTTTTAATTGTGACAATTACAAAAAATTCGGGAAAAACGGTCTGAAAATCCGCGAAAAACCTTACTCGTTGGAATCAAATTCCTATTCGTTCGTAACTGACAATTACTCGCTACAGGAAGGAATGTCTTCTTATATTATATTTGTCTTTGGGATTGCCAATAAAAATACATTATAGACAGTTTTGAAAATAAAATGTTGTTCTGGCGATGGCGCCGTTGTCACATGCATAAACTTCGCACATATAACAATCTGCAAATTATCTCGCAATGACTTTTCTGCTAACGTTGCAAAACAAAAATTGTGTGTTCACACGGTTGTAAATTCACAGGGTTGCATTGTTCCGCCATTTTTCTGGCAATGTTGTCCGATCTGCAAATCGTGTGTACTTACTAGAGATGTCGATCGGGAAATCCCGATCCCGAAAATCCCGGGATTTCCCGATCCCGATAGATCCCGAATCCCGGGATATTTGAAAATCAATCCCGGGAAATCCCGAATTGTAGCAGAGTGACATAATAATCGCTCTCGATTAGGTTGTCCCATAAACATTGCGTATAATAAAAAGATGTATCATGTAAATTTTTTTTAATGTGTTTATATGTGATGCAATCTCTTTACAAATCTATGTTTATAAAGAACATTGTCTCTTTGTTCCTCTTTTCTGATTCTTATTTCAGTTGTAAACAATGAACAATCACACAACCAAAGTCAAAACAAACTAAATAAAAAGGCAAAGAAAATCAAAACTTAAACTTCCAAAGTATTGCATTTATTGTAAAATGGATTTTATACCGCATAAAACTAAAAATAATGATAAAGGTTCTGTTTGGTTCTACTTTTTGGTGGAATCGAAAGGTACCCCACAGGCAAAGTGAAAATTATGCAAAAAAATTTTAAAAACTAATGGAGGTTCCACTAAAAGTCTTTTAAGCCATCTTAAGGTTAGATACTCAAACATGTTGTCGTTCTCTTTATCAAAATCATACTTATTTAGCTACACAAAGTTTCGCTGCAAAAAGATGAAGGCGTTGAACCACAGGCGAAATTTGTACACGCTGAAAAAAAATAGCTTCTGTAGTATATTGTCCCAAACATATTCGGCTTGAAACATATATATGTTTAGGGTACACTCTAAACATATAATATTTGGTACACACAAAGGTAATATATTTGGGAAGATGTTGTTCTAAACAAATCTTTGTTTACTCCTAATTTGTTTTTATTTGGGACTATTATTTCCGAAGCAACCAAAAAATTTGCATTTAAGTATTCAGAAAATACCTAAATTGTGTTATACTGTTCAGTAATTCAAAGTATTTTTTAGTAATTTTTAATGTTCGTAAAAATAAGAAATAATAATTGAAATCCTATAATCTTGGATCAAAATAAATTTTATGGTGGATTGACAACTAATGATGGCTTGGAATACTCAGAAAATATAAATGATTGATTTGAAACAGAAATCAATGCTGCATATATTACCATAAATGGGAGGTACAATTGGGAACCAAGAAAAAATAAAAACGAAATTCGAAAAAGTTAGCAAAAGATTTGAAAACCTTTTTTAAATAAAATATATTTGGAGAAATTCCTAAACAATAATTTTATTTGTACTTAAACACATACTTTATTTGAGAGATTTAGTTTGCAAATATATTTTGTTGTAATGTATTAATATATGCGTTCCAAATATATTTTATTGATTTTCAAATAAAATTTATTTGCTCAGAAATATATAATATTTAAAAATTTGTGTTCCAAATATATTTTCTTTCGATTCAAGCATATCAAAAAAGGCGATTTTGCCCCGTGTAAAAATTACCAAATTTTGTTCCACAAAGCAAGATGATTCCCTTGGCGCTGTTATTGCTAGATTGACAGCACCATTTTCGGTATTTATAACATCCACAGAACTGCGAAAATCATTAAAAGCACGCGGATTCGACCTTCCAAATTCGAGAGAAAGCATCAGAAACAAATTTGTGGACTATTTTAACAAATACAAGGCCGAAATGAAGTAGGAAATTGAAAAAATGAAATCAGGAGGTGCAAAATTGAGCCTAACCTTAGACGAGTGGACATCAACGTCAAATAAGCGTTACATTAATGTAATAGCACACTCTACTGAAAAGCTCTTCAATATTGGATTGGTAAGACTCACTAAGTCTGGGACTGCTCTTAATTGCAACGGTTCAATGAAGATTTGATAACCAATTTTATTGGTAAGATAACCGAAAGTTTTGAATGCCGAAATAGATTGTCGAACCATAGGTTACTTCGAAATCTAACCGAATAAGATTTATTATCACCTAATCTGAAAGTAATCAATTTTAAATACATAACAATTATTATATTTATGTACACTTATTATAAAACATTGTTTTAAATACTTAGAAAGGTTTTTCCCTATCTTTTTCCCTTTAAATGTCAAAATCTATCCTAGAAAATGAATATTATCTGAAAAATGAAGTTTACAAATTTGCTGCAATACTATTTAGTTATATCTCAATATATGCTAATCATTAAGATTGTTAAATATTTTTAAGTGAAAGAATGATAGAAGAAATTTTAATAAAAAAAAAAAAAAATATATAGTGGGCTTTACTACAGATGGAGCCTCTACAATGAAGAAAATAGGAAGAATTGTAGTGCCTATGCAGCAGTTGTGCTTAGCGCATGGTATTCACTTGGCTTTATTGGATGTATTTTACAAACCGATTTCAAATATTGCTATAGAAAATGGGACATTTCTTCAGAGGATGATGACGAATTCGACACGTACGAATTATGTATATTGGATTCACAGAATGATATAACCGATAATTTTAAAATAAAACCTCTAATTGAAAAGGTCAGAAAAATAGTAAAAATGTTTAGAAAGTCACCTACAAACAAGTAAGAAAGTTTCAGTCGGGTAAACCGACTAAGGTATACCCTCACTTTGTGAGTAATGTAATATATAACATTACACCAATAAATCTGTCAATTTGTGTGGGAGGTACCAGAAGGGGTTTTCCA
Organism: Eudasyphora cyanicolor; assembly: GCA_963930755.1. NCBI lineage: Eukaryota > Metazoa > Arthropoda > Insecta > Diptera > Muscidae > Eudasyphora > Eudasyphora cyanicolor. Next base: position 69,872,957 of record OZ005734.1, read on the forward strand.
AATACACATATTTTTCGGTAAACAGTACATTCTTAAATACATTGCATTGTGCTGAACTATAAGCGTTTATGTGCACTGGTATATTAAAGTTACGAGCTATGTAATTTTGGTATGAGTTGGTCATTTTGTGTGGGAGGTACAAAAAGGGGCGGGGTGATAACGCCCACTTTTTACAGGACTATAGGCACTATAACAGCATTACACTGTACAAAATTTCAAGTATTTGTATGCACTGGTATTAAAGTTACAAGCCGTTTACTTTTGGTACGAAACGGTCCATTTGTGTGGGAGGTACCAAAAGGGGCTGTACAATAATGCCCATTTTTTACCGGACTATAGGCGCTACAAAAACATTATACTGTAGAAAATTTCAAGCATTTTTATGCACTTGTATTAAAGTTATAAGCAGTTAAATTTTGATGCAAAATGGTCCATTTGTGTGGGAGGTACCAAAACGGGCATGTCAACTTCACCCATTTTTCTCGAGTTAATAGCGACTAATATACTAATATTATGTGCAGAATTTCAAAAGATTCGAATAAGTAGTATAGAAGTTATTAAAGAATCAATATTTCACTAAATTTTAACCCTTTGTGTGGGAGGTACCAGAAGGAGTAGACCAATATGGCCCATCTTCGAACTCATCCGGAGATAGATCAAAATATTACCACATACCAAATTTGAAGTCAATCGGTTACTCCTATCGAGAGTTATCGTGCGCACCAGCCAGCAGACACACAGACAGACAGGCAGACAGACAGACAGACAGACAGACAGACAGACAGACAGACAGACGGACGGACATTGCTCATTCGACTTAAAATGACCCAAAACGGATTTCCTCCGAACATACTTAGGGTCTTAGATCACTCCTTCGATGTGTTACACTTTTTTCCGTAGCAAATGATATATACCCTCGTCACACTAAAGTGAGGGTATAAAAATGAAGTTTTGCAAAAATACGTCCAACAAGATAGAGGAAAAGACATGAAACGTATCTTAGATTGCAAAACGCGGTGGAATACCCTATTTGACATGTGCCAAAGGTTTTGTGAATTGGAGTTGCCTATAAAAAGTCATTGATTGATTTAAAGTCACAATCTCTATCCGATAAAGAATTTAGTTTGCTAAAAGAAATAATACGTGTTTTAAATCCCATAAAATTAACTGTGGAAGCGCTATGCCGTTCTGATATGAATCTGTGCAAGGCAGATGCTGCGCTGTCATTTATGTTGAAGGATATATCTGATATTAAATCGAAGTTAAGTGATGAAATATATATGTCTCTTCGAAAAAGAATACTTGAGCGTCGAACAATATACTCAAGTCTACTAAATTTTTTAAAGAATCCAAATATAAAATCTGATTTGGATAACGATTTAGATATGCGCCTTATAAAACGCGAACTATGTACCTTAATCTGCCGTTTTAAAACGAATATTGAGTTTAACGATTCAACATTGGTAATCGACGATAGTGTCTCAGCTGAAGATTTGGAAACTTCCGGAAATATCTCCATGGCAAAAAAGCTAAACGATGCTATAGATAAGTGTAAAAGTCCAAGCAAGACAATATACACGGTCAATGAAGATATGGAATCTCAAATAGCAAAAGAAATTGATCTGTTTATTTCAGAGGGTGTAAGAGGTGCACACTTACAAAACGCATATGGATATTTATTAACAATACATAGGCAATAAAATCAGATCTAGGTTATCTGACGAAACTTTGGACGCCCTAATTTTCTTGCGAAGTTATTTGAAATGAAAAATTATTTGCTACTATGTTCCTATTCTGAGTATCTATTCCATTTGAATGCAATAATATTTACTATAATTTAGTATTTCTGATATTCAACAATAATTTATAATAAATGGATGTACAGTTCCTTTAAGTTTTATTTATTTTCACAAAAATATCGAAAACATTACTTTCTATGTTGTTTTTGGTATTTCTATTTAGTTAAAATTAATTATTTACGTTAAAATTGAATATGTAAATGTGAATAAAAATATGTTTTGTTGGAAATAAATTTTGTTTCAATGTTTTTTGCGAAGAAATTTTAAATTAAAAAAGTAATCAGTGTGTAAAAAAATCCCGAAATCCCGAAAAATCCCGGGACCCCGAAAATTCCCGGGATCCAGAAAATTCCCGGGATCCCGAAAATTACCGGGATCCCGGGATCATAATCGGGAATCCCGGGATTTGTCAAACTTAGTCCCGATCGACATCGCTAGTACTTACCTTAAGAATAAAATGTGGTTTATGGTGGCGTATGAGCAATGTATTTAGTTTCAAGCTACGTATACGTCTAGGTGTCAGTTGATTTATGAATATGGTTTCATGGCAAGTGAGTCAATATTTAAAATCGATGTCAGAGTTGGAGGGTGTTGCATTTTGAAATTTTGAATTTTTGGTCAAACGGCATTTTTTCACCATGCATGCGAGTATAACTAATTACCAAATGTACATAATTAGAAAAGTTTGCTCAGCGTGTTCTCGATAGTTTTTCTTCAATCGTTTGAAGGAAAAAAATCAAAAACTATTTTTTTGTCTTTGTCCGCTAAGAGTTTTTTGGTATATTAGTGGAATAGGACTTGTCTCTTGGCAACTTCCCCTATTTTTCTCGAGCCGACTAATAAGCTAATACTATATAACTTATTTTAACGCTTCGGGGGGGAGGTACCAAAGGGTGGCGCAGAATGAGCTATATGGTTTAAATGGTCTATAACTTTTTTATTTATGCGATTATTATAATTTTTCTTAAATACAGTAATGATAATTGAAAAATGATATCCTGTAAGTGTTGTCCATTTTCTGCGGAGCTGACAGAGATTGAGACACCACTTTCATTTTCAAAAAAATATGGGCCAATTAGATTTAGTAGAAGGAGTGGACCAATATGACACATCTTTGAACTTATTTTTTCCCATCTCCTGGGATGGAGAAAAAAACAACCGCATACCAAATTTAAAGTCAACCTTTTACTCCTTTCGAGAGTTACCGTGCCCACCAGCAGAAAAATTCATCGAACAATTCACAATTATTATCCCAACAGAGAGGAAGGTATACAATATCATTTCCTACGAGCCAAAAGTGTAACACATCGAGGAAGTGACCTAAGACCCCAAGTATGTTTGGTGGAAATCCGTTTTGGGTTATTTAAAGTCATTTGAGCAATGTCCGTCCGTCTGTCTGTCTGTGTGTCTGTCTGCTGGCTGGTGCGCACGATAACTCTCGAAAGGAGTAACTGATTGACTTCAAATTTGATATGCCGTAATATTATATTCTATCTCCGGTTATGTTTGAAGATGGGCCATATTGGTCCACTCGTACTAGTACCTCCCCCACAAAGGGTTAACTTTTAGGAAAATATTAATTCTTTAATACCTTCTATACTTCTTACTCGAATCTTCAGAATTTTCACACATAGTATTAGTTCTTTAGTCGCTAACACGTCAAGAAAAATGTGCGAAGTGGTCACTCCCTTTTTGGTACCTCCCACACGAGTGGACCATTTTGCACAAAAAGTTAACTGCTTATGGCTTTAATATCAGTTCATACAAATACTTGAAATTTTTGTTCAGTGTAAGAGAAAAGTGGGCGTAATTGGCACGGCCCTTTTGGTACCTCCCACACAAATGGACCATTTTGTACCAAAAGTCACCAGCTTATAACTTTAATACCAGCGCATACAAATACTTGAAATTTTGTACAGTGTAATGCTTTTATAGTACCTAGAGGCTAGAGAAAAGAAGCCGTTATTGGCGCGCCCCTTTTGGTACCTCCCACACAAATGAACCTTTTTGTTCCAAAAGTTAACAGCTTTAAACTTTAATACCAGTGCATTTCAATACGTGCAATTTTATACTGTGTAATGCTTTTAAAGTACCTAGAGTCCAGAGAAAATTGGGCGTTATTGGCACGACCATTTTGGTACCTCCCACACAATGGAGCTTTTTGTACCAAAAGTTAACAGCTTTTAACTTTAACACCAGTACATACTTTAATGTTATTAAATGCAATTTAAATTGATAATAATTTAATTAAAATATAAGATTATAAATACACAAATATTTTTTTGGGACTCAAGGTGAGGGGATTCATAAGTCGGTTTACCCGACTTTCTTACTTGTATTTTAAATTCATTATGAAATAACTTCCAAATATTGGAACCTATTTCATTTGTCCCATTGGGAGTTATTTCACTTTTTATACAAAACAATTTGATATGAACAACTTATTGCGGTACACGGTGGCGTATGAACTATATATTTAGTTTAGTGGTAAGTATACGTCAACGGTTCCTTGAAATTAGTCGACTTTAAACCTAATGATTGATTAAATTATTTTGTTTAGTTTTCTTATTTTTCTTTCTAACGAAATAATAGACTGTTTTCCTTATTTTTATTTATATAAGATATTTATAATACTAAATACATGTAATAAAAAATGGCCAATAGGATTATTCCTCAGTTTCCAAATAGCAAACAAAAATATCATTTGATATAAGGATATTTTCGAATTTAAGGTGAGGGCTTGCAATGTATAGATTGTTATATCGAGATCAATGTTAAGTTACAAACGGAGGAGGCTATAAAATCCCTATTGTGGTTTAAGGTGGCGTTATATATTTAGTTTCGTGATACGTATACGTCTTCGCGTGCTTGTATTTTATCGATTTGTTAGTATAGGGTGTGTTTTAGACGTGTGGTTTTCAATCTGGCAATACTTTTTTCGAAGTTGGTCGTTTTGACAGCTGTCACTTTGCCATTTCATAATGAAGATACTTACTTCGGAAGAACGTATGCAAATCGTGCAAATTTATTACAAAATCAATTAAGAAAGTTCAGTCGGGTAAACCGACTAATGAATCCCCTCACCTTGAGTCTCAAAAAATATTAGTAAATTTATTTACACTTTTGTTTTGTTTAAATTATTATCAATTTAAATTGCATATAATAACCTTAAAGTATGTACTGGTATTAGAGTTAAAAGCTGTTTACTTTTGGTACAAAATGGTCCATTTGTGTGAGAGGTACCAAAAGGGGCGTCCCAATAAAGGTTACTTTTCTCTGGACTCAAGGTACCATAAAAGCATTACACTGTACGAAATTTCAAGCAATTGTATGCAGTGGTATTAAACTTGAAAGATGTTAACTTTTGGTACAAAAAGGTCCATTTGTGTGGGAGGTACCAAAAGTGGCGGGCCAATTACGCCCATTTTTCTCGGACCCTAGGTACTATAAAAGCATTACGCTGTACAAAATTTCAAGTTTTTGTATGCACTGGTATTAAAGTTATAAGCTGGTAACTTTTGGTACAAAATGGTCCATTTATGTGGGAGGTACCAAAAGAAGCGTGGCAATAATGCCAATTTTTCACTGTATTGTAGATACTAATAAACCATTACACTGTACAAAATTGCAAGTCTTTGTATGCACTGGTAATACAGATATATGCTATTAACTTTTGGTTGAAAATTGTGCATTTGTGTGGGAGGAGGTACCAAAAGGGGCTTGGCAACTTCGCCCATTTTTCTCGAGGTACTAGTAAACTAATAGAATTTCATTGGATTCAAGTAAGTAGCATAGAAGTAATTAAATAATCAATATTTTACTAAATGTTAACCCTTTGTGGGGGAGGTACTAGAAGGAGTGGACCAATATGGCCCATCTTCGAACTTACCTGGAGATAGAAGAAAATATTACCAGATACTTAATTTGAAGTCAATGGGTTACTCCTTTCGAGAGTTATCGTGCGCACCAGCCAGACAGACAGACGGACGGACAGACAGACAGACGGACGGGCGGACATTGCTCATTCGACGTAAAATGACCCAAAACGGATATCCGCCAAACATTCTTAAGGTCTTAGGTCACTCCTTCGATGTGTTATACTTTTGGTTCGTAGGAAATGATATATACCCTCCTCTCTAATGGATGCCGATTTTCATAAGAAAATGTTGTTTAGCGATGAAGCTAACTTTTGGATGAATGAGTACGTTAATAAACAAATCTGTCGCATTTGGAGTAATGGTAATCCACAAGCCATTGTTCAGACGCCGTTACATCCACAAAAAATCACTGTTTGGTATATTATATGGGCAGAGGGAATCATTGATCCATATTTCTTCAAAAATGAAGCCGGTCTTATGTCCTTAAGTCAATGGGGAACGCTGTAAAGCCATGATTAATGTATTTTTCGTGCATCAATAGGAGGATGTTGATGTGGAGGACCTTTGGTTCCAATAAGAGGGTGCTACATGCCATACAGTCAATGAAACAATCAATTTATTGAAGCAAACTTTTGTGAGCGCAATATCTCGCGTCGTGGGCCTTTGGCTGGACTATTTTTTGTGGGGTTATGTGAAGTCGCTTGTCTACGCAAATAATACCGACACGATTGGAGCCTTAGAGGAGCTAAATATTCGGCGCATTATTGCTGACATACAGTCCCAAATGCTGCCAAAAGTGGTAAAAAAATTGGGCCTCTCGGCTGGAATTTATTCAAGCCAGCCTCGGAAGCCACTTGCCCGAAATCGTTTTTAAAACATAATGCCAAACACTTATCTTTATAATAAAGCTAAATCCTTGGCCAAAACATTAAATTATATGCGTTTTATTTCTTCTTGAAAACCGCACGTGTAAAAAACACCCTTTATTATATTCAAATCATACCTTTCTTCGGCTGAAGTTTAGCCATTTAGATTATACGAGTATGCTTAAATAAATAAAAGTTCCTGCCTCAGATATTTAAGCAAGTAGAGTAAAAATACTTCTGTATTTTTACTCTACTTGCTTAAATATGTGGCAAAAATAAATATCAATGATTTACTATAGAACAGGCGAATATCATTGTGTTTGGGAAAAAAAATTTGGGAGCTATTATCATTTAATTAATTGACATAGCATAAAAGATCAGAGCTGTAAAAAAAATATTTCTTATTTGCTCTCAATTTGAGAGAAACTGGATAAGTTGCACTATGTAACAAAAAATTTGTTATAGTGACCTAAGACCCCAAGTATGTTCGGCGGAAGTCCGTTTTGGGTAATTATACTAACAATTATAGTATATATATCATTTGCTAGGGACCAGAAGTGTAACACATCGAAGGAGTTACCTAAGACCCCAAGTATTTTTGCGGAAATCCGTTTTAGGACATTTAAAGTCATTTAAGCAATGTCCGACCGTCTGTCTGGCTGGAGCGCAAGATAACTCTCGAAAGGATTAACGGGTTAACTCCAAATTTGTCATGTTATAATATTTTCTTCTTTCTCAGGCTCAATTTGAAGATGGGCCATATTGGTCCTCTCCTTCTAGTACCTCCCTCACAAAGGGTTTAAATTTAGTGAAATATTAATTATACCATCACTTTAGTGTGATAATATTTTTTTTTTCTGTGTCAGCCTAAGTTCGAAGATGGGCCATATTGGTCCACTCCTTTTAGTATCTCCTTCACAAAGGGATAAAATTTAGTGAAACATTGGTGCTCTAATAACTTCTATAAAATTTATCCGAATCCTCTGAAATTCCACACATGGTAAGAGTTTATCTGCCGCTATTAACTTGAGAAAAATTGTTGGAGTGGCCCCGCCCCTTTTGGTACCTCCCACACAAAGGGACAATTTTGCCCTAAAAGTTAGCAGCTTACAACATTAATGTCAGTGAATAAAAATACTTAAAATTGTAGTGCCTACAGTCCAGTGTAAAATGGGCGTTATTAACCCGCCCCTTTTGGTACCATCCATACAAAAAGGCCAACTCATACCAAAATTGAATAGCTCATAGCATCAATGTTCCTATGGTTTAGTTACTGTTGTTAAAACAATAAGAAACAATTTAATTTTTTGAAAAAAATTAGATTTTTTTTGAAAAAAATGTTTTTTGCTGGCAATAAAAAACCTGTAAAAATATTTAAAATGCCTTTTTGAACAAAAAAAAAAATATCTAAGGATAAATGTATAAGCTATGTCCCATATTATAAAAGTAAGGGAGATTAAAAAAATCATTTTTAGTATGTTTTATTTTGAAGAGTTTGACTAAACGGGTTGTGGCAATAATGGACTATGGGTACTATACAATTATTACACTTAAAATGTCAAGCATTTGTATTGAATGGAATCAAAGTTATAAGCTGTTAACTTTTTGTGCAAAATGGTTCCTTTGTATGGGATGAACCAAAAGGGGCATTTTTCCCAAGGTGGTAACAACAAAAAACGTATACTATTTGTTAAATTGCGGAAGTTACTGGTAAGTAGTATTGAAGTTATTAAAGAAACAATATTTCACTAAATAATGACGCCTTGTGGGAAGTTACTCGAAGGAGTGGACCAACATAGTTCATCGTTAATCATAGCCTGAAAAATATGTTAACACATACCAAATTTGAAGTCAATCAGCTGCTCCTATCGAAAGATATCGTGCGCCCCTGGCAGACAGTCAGACGGATTGACGGACATTGCACATATGGTCCAAAACTGATTTCCGCCAAATATACCGAGGGTCTCTTTGGTCACTCCTCGATGTGTTACACTTTTTTAGATGTGTCATGTTACATAACGTACATAACTATTAAAAAAACCTACAGATTTTAGCGGCGTTGGTGTCGGATGAAAGGTTTTTTCCGAAAACGGCACTTTTCTGATACTTTTTTGAAATTTGGTAATTAAGTTACTCGAATTTAGCACAACTAAAATTTCAAAATTTCAAAAAAGCAATATAATAGTGCAGTTTTCGGAAAAAGGGCAATGCAAGTGTTGCACTTTTTTGCATAAAAGAATTCGCCATTAGTATACCAAGCTTATACCAAGCTTAACTTAAATCCGTGACATGAGTCAAAAATACTGTGATCATTTAACATGGTATTGTACGCACTAGCATAAAAGTTATACCCAGTTATGTTTTTGTGCAAAATGGTTCATTTGTGTGGGAGGTACCAAAAGGGGCGTGCAAATAACGCCCACTTTTCGAACATAACCCTAGATAGAAAAAAATAAGACCGCATACCAAATGTGATGATACTCCTTTCGAGAGTTATCGTCCGCAGCAGCCAGCAGACAGACAGTCGGAAGAACGGAGGGACAGAAATAAATCAATAAAAATCAATAAATAATGACCAAAATCGATTTTCCGCCAAACATACTTTGGGTCTTAGGTCACTCCTGCGATGTGTTACACTTTTGACTCGTAGCTAATGATATACATATATCCTCCTCTCTAAAGTGAGGTGATATTTAAGAACATACATACCTTTGAATTTTTGCACACTTCTATGTCTTATATTGCCTACAGTTAAGAACAAATTGGTACAATTACACGCATATTTATACCCTCACTTTAGTGTGACGAGGGTATATATCATTTGCTACGGAAAAAAGTGTAACACATCGAAGGAGTGACCTAAGACCCCAAGTATGTTCGGCGGAAATCCGTTTTGGGTCATTTTAAGTCGAATGAGCAATGTCCGTCCGTCTGTCTGTCTGTCTGTCTGCTGGCTGGTGCGCATGATAACTCTCGAAAGGAGTAACCGACTGACTTCAAATTTGGTATGCGGTAATATTTTGATCTATCTCCGGATGAGTTCGAAGATGGGCCATATTGGTGTACTCTTTCTGGTACCTCCCACACAAAGGGTTAAAATTTAGTGAAATATTGATTCTTTAATAACTTCTATACTACTTATTCGAATCTTCTGAAATTCTACACATAATATTAGTATATTAGTCGGTATTACCTCGAGAAAAATGGGTGAAGTTGGCATGCCCCTTTTGGTACCTCCCACACAAATGGACCATTTTGCATCAAAATTTAACTGCTTATAACTTTAATACAAGTGCATAAAAATGCTTGAAATTTTATACAGTATAATGTTTTTGTAGCGCCTATAGTCCGGTAAAAAATGGGCGTTATTGTACAGCCCCTTTTGGTACCTCCCACACAAATTGACCGTTTCGTACCAAAAGTAAACGGCTTGTAACTTTAATACCAGTGCATACAAATACTTGAAATTTTGTACAGTGTAATGCTGTTATAGTGCCTACAGTCCATTGAAAAATTGGCGTTACTGTCACGCCCCTTTTGGTACCTCTCCCACAAAGGTACCATTTTGCACCAAAAGTTAACAGTTTATAACATTAATATCAGTGTATACAATTACTTGAAATTTTATACAGTGTAATGCTTTTATAATGCCTATAGTCCAGTGAAAAATGAGCGTTATCACCACACCCTTTTTTATACCACCCACACAAAATGGCCAAATTAAACCTCAACGTTAATATACCAGTCCATATAAACGGTTACAATTCGGCACAGTGCAATGTATTTAAAGTATCTACTGTTCAGCGAAATATAGGTGTATTTCTTAAACCCCTTCTGGTACCTCCCACAAAAATTTACATAATAATTTGTGTAATATTCAATATTACATTACTCACAAAGTGAGGGTATACCTTAGTCGGTTTCCCCGACTGAAACTTTCTTACTTGTTTTTTATTTTTAACGCCCAATAGGCGAAGAGATAGACCCATTGTTTATTATATCTATCAATATAACGGGTGAACTAAGTAGAGATACTTTTTACAGTAGCCTTTTTTTTGACAGATCACGTGTGAGTCGTGTCATGCTGTCATGTTATTTTTATTTAGCATTGTTTGGCATTCCATCATGGAAAGACTTACGCCCGAACATCGTTTACAAATTATTCAGTTTTATTATCAAAATAATCGTTCGCCAATTGCGCTAAGTCCATTTTTTTAAATCCAAAAAAAACACTTTCCAGTCGACCCACGACCTTGACACCCATGAGCAATATTTTAGCTCTCGTTAAGAGCTATCTTTTTGCCATTGACCGATTCCCGATCCGACGTACAGGAATCATCGGTCCATATTTCTTCAAAAATGATGCCGGTGAGAATGTAACCGTTAACGGCGACTGTTATCGTGCCATGAAAACCGACTATTTTATGCCTGAAATTGAAGCTCGTGATCTCGGCGACATTTGGTTTCAACAAGACGGCGCCACTTCCCACACATCGCATCAATCAATGTATTTATTGAGAGAACACTTCGGCGAGCAGATAATTTCACGTTTTGGCCCGGTCGATTGGCCACAAAGATCGTGTGATATCACACCGTTAGACTTCTTCCTGTGGGGATATGTAAAGTCTAAAGTTTATGCGGACAAACCCGCTTCGATTCAGGCCTTGGAGCAAAACATCACGCATGTCATTCGCCAGTTACCGGTCGAAATGCTCGAACGAGTCATCGAAAATTGGACTCAACGGATGGACCATCTGAGACGTAGCCGCGGCCAACATTTGATAGACATAATTCAAAAAATAAATGGCAAAGAATGTTCTTTCAAATGATAATAAACATTCCCCATTCAATTTGAATTTTCTGTGTTTTTTTTTCTTTAAAAAAGTAGGGAACCTCGAAATGGATCACCCTATACAATCGCTTTCTGAAGCGATTTAGCAATGTCCTTTTCTTATTCATTATTCTTGCAATAAAAGACAGGTCGCAATATAAGATCGATTTCAACGGAATTTTGCAAATATATTTGTCTTCCCTCAAGGTTGAACCCTATTTAAATTGGTGAGAATCGTTTAAGGTTTAGATACGACTATAACCCTCATTTGGCTTATAAACTCTATAGGAGCTATAATTTCCTTACGATATGCATAAAATATTTTGAAGTGGATCTTATCAGACCGATAAATATATGTGTCGATTGCGGAAAATATTAGTTTAGAATTATGCATATATGTATATTGATTTTACATCTAATCGCTATAAAGTCGTATTTCACATCCTAACGTTTTTGAAGACGTATGGAGCAATGTCTCGGTCGTAATTATACCCTACACCACACTGTGGTACAGGGTATTATGACTTTGTGCATTTGTTTGTAACACCTAAAAGGAGAAGAGATAGACCCATTGTTTATTATACCGATCGACTCAGAATCACTTTCTGAGTCGATTTAGCCATGTCCGTCTGTCTGTCTGTCCGTCTGTCCATGTATTCTTGTAATCAAAGTGCAGGTCGTATTTATGGTCCGATTGTGATGAAATTTAGCATAGTGGTATTTTTTGGCCCAAGGACGATCCCTATTGAAATTGGTAAAAAATCGGTTCAGATTTAGATATAGCCACCATATATATGTTACCCCCGATTTTACATGTAAGCGCTGCAGAAACTGTATTTTATATCAGATCAGTACGAAATTTGACAGAGAGAGTTATCTTATTACATGAGTGAACACTGCCAAATTCGGGGAAAATCGGTTCAGATTTAGATATAGTCCCCATATATATGTTTCACCCGATTTGACATGTACGCGCTGTAGAAACCGCATTTTACATCCGATCTTTATGAAATTCGGCAGAGAGAGTTTTCTTATTACGTGAATAAACACTACAAAATTCGGAGAAAATCTGTTCAGATTTAGATATAGCCCCCATATATATGTTTTACCCGATTTGACATGTAAGCGCTGTAGAAATTGTATTTTATATCAGATCAGTACGATATTTGGCAGAGAGAGTTCTCTTATTACATGAACAAACACTGCCAAATTCGGGGAAAATCTGTTCAGATTTAGATATAGTTCCCATACATATGTTTCACCCGATTTGACGTGTAAGCGCTGTAGACACCATATTTTATATCCGATAAGTACGAAAATCGGCAGAGAGAGTTTTCTTATTACATGTATGAACACTGCCAAATTCTTACCTAAATTCCCATTTTCGCATTGATAGGTAGGTGTAGGGTATTATATAGTCGGCTCCGCCCGACTTTCTGTCTTTCCTTACTGGTTTTTTGTGGTGCAATAGTGTTTGGACAAAATCTTGTGGATTATGTTCACTCCAAATGTGAAAAAATTGTTTATTTGCGTACTCGTTCAACCAGAAATGAGCTTTATCGCTGAAGTTTGACAATCTTCTATCAGGTATTAAACCGGTTGTCAAATAAAGTTGTGAACATTATAAAACGGAATGCCTCAAATTGTGACCTAATTATTGTAGACCTTTTTTAAATAATCAACATTTAAAATATTTTCCTAATTGTGTTCTAATAAGGTTCTGTAGTTCATCGAATACTCCGCTCCGCCCGATTTTACCTATTTTCGTTAGGTGCAGTTTTAATATTTTGATTATATGTTAAGAAGAAACATCCGACTAAACATTAGTTAATAACGTGTTCATTAATATTATTTAATGAACCTCACAGACTCAGGAATTTCTCTATACTTAATGAAGATATGCGTATAAAAAGTCTCAAGTTACTTAAAATCTCTGTATATAAACTGTGATATGTTAGAGAAACTTTATTAAGAAAAACAATATTTTAGCTCTTTTTGCAACAAAAAAAACATTTTAAGATATATTTTCCAAGAAAAACCATAACTGCAGCCAAAAAGTCAGTTCAAAGTTTCAATTGACACATATAAGCCACACTACATGAAATGGCCATAGTTGACAAGTGACTATCCTCCAATTCTGAAGAGTATTCTCTGCCAAAAAAAAAAACTCAAGAAAACACATTTCACAGCATATAACTAACTATCCACATCTATCTAAATGCATAACTAAGTGTGTAGATGTTTTGTAAACTTTTTAAATAATTCCGGAAAAACGAACATCTTTCATCTCAATCTTGGCCAAATTTTCCACAATATGACCTTAAACCGGAAACCTCCCAGAAACGGAAACTTTCCAACGACGACACTTGCCAAAAGTGAAAGTGCCTTCGCCCGAGTAGAGGAAGGTATATGTGTGTGTGAAATTTCTTTAACAATGCCACACTCACAGCGGGAGAGTCACAGAGAGTCACAGAGAGAGAGGCGGGGCAAAACACTCATTCATTCATATAACTTTAGGTATCAAAAAATATCACCAACGGCTTTTGCAGGACATGTGTTTAATTCACAGGATCACAAGCAGCAGCAAAGGAGACACACACACTCATACACAAAGTGTAAAAGTGCCTTTCCCAACATTTGGTCTTAGAACTAAATTTGTTCCACAAAATAGCCTCAAACATGAAAAATGTATTTGTTTGCCATAGATTTTGGAAAACAAAATGCTTGTCTTGTTCATTGTCGTCGCTGTACGAACGAACGTTGTACGTACATATATATATCTGGACTTTGCTCCAAAAAAGAGACACCACAAAACACAGAAGTTCACAGAAATTCGGACAAAAAGTTGAGTGCCATTTTCGACCACATTTCACATTTCACTGTTTTTTTTGTTTTGATTTCGTTTCGTTTTTTGGATTATTCGAATTTAGGGCAATTTTTTTCTGTTTTGCAGTATCACCACAATTGAGAATGGAGTGAATCTATTGGCATTGTCATTTCCTTTGCAAACAAAATACGAATTCATTGTATTAATAATACATATATAAATATTGAAATACATTTTGCACTTAATGGACTGTATATAAAGTTGTAAAAAAACGTTAGTTGAATTGAGCACCAAATCGATGGGACTAATTATAAAACATGTATTATTTTATATAGGAAAAAAGTCAAACAAACACTAACCACGCATACAAAAATAGACTTTAAAAACATCCAGATAATTGCAATTTTATTATTGATATTTCGAATGAAACAGTAATTGGCAAGAAAATATTTTAAGGGATTAATAATTGAACTTTGATTATATCTTTAAATTTATTATAAATTTTGTATTCATTGTATCTGTCAACAAATTTAAAAAACAAAATAAGTAAAGGGTGCGTAGCCGACTATATAATACCCAACACCAGTCTATAGATCAGAATAAACATATCGCACCTGTTAAACAAAAGGGTAACTATTCAAAATGAAATTTTTTTTATTGAATTAATATTCACGGGAACAGTTTTTGGCCTCTAGTAATTTTTTTTTTCATTTTGCTTTGTTACCCTTTTGTTAAACAGGTGAGATATGTAAACTTGCTCTAAATCTGAATTGATAATACTACGAATAATCATTGAAAAATAATTATCCGCCTTTTTTGTATAACAACTTTAAAACGCAACTTTTTCGTAGGACACCCTTTATAAAACATGGGGGCTACTGCAAAGCCAGCCGCGGCAGAAATATGTATGAAGTGGTGTTCCATCATAAACCGGAATATTGAGGCATTTTAATAAAGGCAAAAATCATTGAAAAATATTTATCCGTCTTTTTTATAAAAATTTTAAAACGCAACTTTTTCGTGAGTTTCCCTTTAGATACTATAAAAGCATTACACGGCACAAAATTTTAAATATTTGCATGCTTTGGAATGGTCAATTTCTGTGGGAGGTACCAAAATGGGTGAGGCAACTTCGCCCAGTGATAGCGACTACTAAGCTAAGACTATGTGTCTTTAGAAGATTTGAATAAGTAGTATAAAAGTTATTAAAGAATCAATATTTCACCAAACGTTAACCCTTTGTGTGGGAGGTACGAGAAGGAGTGGACAAATATGGCCCATCTTCGAGCTTAGCCGGAGATGGAAAACAATATTTTCGCACACTAAATTTGATGACAATCAGTTACTTCTTTGGAGAGTTATCGTGCGCACCAGCCAGCAAACAGACAAACGGAAGGACGGACATTGCTCATTTGACTTACAATGACCCAAAGGGAATATCCGAAAATACTTAGGGTTTTAGGTCACTCCTTCAATGTGTTACACTTTTAGCCCGTAGCAAATGATATATACCCCGGTATCACTAAAGTGAGGGTATAACAAGTAAGTCGTTCAAAAACTGTTTCTCTTTTGATTACACTATGCAACAAATCAACACTTTTTGAAAAATACACGGACTTGACAGTATAGGTTCGATTCTACTATCAAAGGGTAGTATAACCCTATACTCGGTTTGGCGAAATTGGTGACCAATTTTTTTTTATGATCCTCCAAACTTTCTGAAAATCAGGGAGCCCCTTGAAAAAGGTGTCATCAGCTATTGTCCAACTACTAATTCAGACTTTGCGAAACATATTTTTCCGGTTCTTTTTTTTGAAAAAGTGTAGGAAAAAAATAATTTTTTCACTTTTTTCAGCATAACTTTCAGGGACTCGTAATTGTTCACTAACAATGTTTAGAAAAATTGTAGCCAACGTAAATCTGAACAACTTTTGTGAACATATCAATACAATCTGCACGTGTCTAGATACCCTAAATAGCTCAAAAACCACATTGTACCCCAAAAATTTTAGTATTTCACTATTATGTAACAAAAATATATTTTTTTTTTGGTATAGGGTATGTTCAGCAACATTATGGAAAATATTAGGGCCAATACTTTTGTGGAACATATTAACCCTCTAGCTCCCCCATATAACTGTAATTTTTGACCCCATTTTAACAAATCGTAAGAAACACCCCTTAAAATGGAGTGGGCGGGAATGAAATGTTCTACAAAAATGTTGGCCATAAAATTTTACTATATATGTCAGAACACACCAAAGGCCAAAACTTAACACAAAAACCAAAAAACTGCCTTATTCCAGACAAAACCGCTCTTTGCTTGTATCGTTATTGCTTCGACCACTAGACCGTATTACTAAAATGCTGCACGAACAGGAATTTGACATTTTTGTTGGTGTTTCTGTTAAGTTTTGACATTTAGTTTGTTCTGACACATATAGTAAAATTTTATGGCCAACATTTTTGCAGAACATTTCATCCCCGCCCGCCCCATTTTAAGGGGTGTTTTTTACGATTTGTTAAAATGGGGCCAAAAATTACAGTTATGTGGGGGAGCTAGAGGGTTAATATGCTCCAACAAAATGTTGGGCTTAATATTTTCCATAAAGTTGCTGAACATACCCTATACCAAAAAAAATATTTTTGTTACATAATAGTGAAATACTAAAATTTTTGGGGTACAATGTGGTTTTTGAGCTATTTAGGGTATCTAGACACGTGCAGATTGTATTGATATGTTCACAAAAGTTGTTCAGATTTACGTTGGCTACAATTTTTCCAAACATTGTCAGCGAAAAATTACGAGTCCCTGAAAGTTATGCTGAATAAAGTGAAAAAAAAATATTTTTTTCGTACACTTTTTCAAAAAAAAATACAGGAAAAAATATGTTTTCGCAAAAAAATTTTAAGAAACTTTGTTCAGCATATTCTTAGCTACATTATTGCAAAATATAGTTAAGCGGTATCACCAAGTCTGAATTAGTAGTTGGACAAAAGCTGATGACACCTTTTTCGAGGGGGCCAATGATTTTCAGAAACTTTGGAGGCCCATAAAAAAAATTGGTCACCAATTTCGCCAAACCGAGTATAGGGTTATACTACCCTTTGATAGTAGAATCGAACCTATACTGTCAAGTCCGTGTATTTTTTCACTGTTGCACAGTGTTATCAACCAAATGGAAATATAAATTGAAAAACAATATTTTGTGAATCCACAAAAATAAATATTTCATGATTGAACAGTTATATATTCGGCAGTTTTGGTTTTTAGTGAAAAGTCTGGTTTTCAGTTGTTATTATTAAAGAAATTTTGAAGAAAATTGCTCAAAAAAATATAAATTTCAAACTTTGTTTATATAATCTTTTATGTAGTTTTTAAATTATTTAAATCCAATTATTCAAATCCAAGTTGTATCAAAACTGATACAATTTGTTTTTTGCTTAAACACTGCTATTATTTGCTTCCGATTTGTGTACCCTACACCACACTGTCGTACAGGGTATTATAAGTTTGTTTTGTGGCAGATGTTTGTAACACCTAGAAGTAGTACAGCTAAACCCACCTTAAAGTTTACCGATCGACTCAGAATCACTAGCTGAGTCTAATTAACCATGTTTGTCCGCCCGGTCGTCTGTCTGTCCATCTTATGTTGCTCGTTGAGTTTCACTCCGATGGTGCTGATTTTGCAGTAAGTAGTCTTTCGTACACTGAAGAACATCAGTTCAGGTTTAAATTCAGCTCTCATATATATGTTTCATCCGATTTGACCCTTTAGCCCTATAGAAACTGTATTTTACATCCAATTGTTTTGAAATTTGCGTGGTAGAGTTTCTTGATCAATCGACCAACATTGCTCAATTTGAAGAAAATTGGTTCAGATTTAGATTCAGCTCCCATATATATGTTTCATCCGATTTGGGCCTTTAGCCCTATAGAAGCTGTGTTTCACATCCAATTGTTTTGAAATTTAGCATGGTAGAGTTTCTTGATCAATCGACCAACATTGCTCAATTTGAAGAAAATCGGTTCAGATTTAGTTATAGCTCTCATATGTATGTTTCGCCCGATTTGGCCCATTAGACCTGTAAACGATGTAGTTTACATCCAATCGTTTTGAAATTTAGCATGGTAGAGTTTATTGATCCATGGATCAACATTGCAGAATTTGAAGAAAATCGGTTCAGATTTAGCTATAGCTCCTATACATATGTGTTGTCCGCTTTGGCCCTTTTGCCCTATAGAAGCTGTAGTTTACAACCAATCGTTTTGAAATTTAGCATGGTAGAGTTTCCTGATCCATGGACCAAAATTGCCGAATTTGAAAAAATCAGATCAAATCAGATATCGTTATAGCTCCCATATATAAGTATATGTTTCGTCCGATGTAGCTACAGAGGCGGAGGAGACGTACCGAATGTAAATTGTGTAAACAAATTTTAGTTGAATTATACACTGGATATTTCATTGTTATCCACCCTTACTAGTGTGGTGTAGGGCATCATACAGTCGGCACAGCCCGACTTTAGCCTCTCCTTACTTGTTTAAATTATTTTTGGCATTTTATATAAATATTTTCCGTCATAAACATAATTTTTTATAATAAAATTAAAAATCATGCATTTAAGGGTTAAGAATCCCGTCACCTTCAGATCCAAAAAAATTTTCGTAAATTTATTTCTTTTTTGTTTTAATTGAATTACTATCAATTTAGATTGCATTTCATAAATTTAAAGTATGTACTAGTATTAAAGTAATAAGCTGTTAACTTTTGGTGCAAAATGGTCCATTTGTGTGGGAGGTACCAAAACGGGCGTGGCAACTTCGAGCATATTTCTTGAGGTGTTAGCGACTAAGAAGCTAATACTATATATGACATTTCAGAAGATTCGAGTAAGTAGTATAAAACTTATTAAAGAATCAATATTTGAGTAAATGTTAACTTGGCCCACCTTCGAACTTAATCGGAGATAGACAAAATTATTACAAACGGTTACTCCTTTCGAGAGTTATCGAGCGCACCAACCATTAGACAAACAGAGAGATAGACGGACGGACATTGCTCAATCGACTTAAAATTACCCAAAACGGATAACCGCCGAACATACTTAAGGTCTTAGGATGAGTTACACTTTTGGTCCATATCAACAGGGACGTATACAGAGGGGGGGCGGGGGCCGGGCCCCCCCCGAAATGTTTTAAACATAGGCATAAACTGTTTACAATTTTCAAAAACATGAAAAATATTTGGAAGGCCGTTAAAAAAACAATACTACAATACAAAGCGTAAAAAATGGTAACAGTAAAAGTAATAAAAACTAAAAACAAGTAAGAAAGTTTCAGTCGGGTAAACCGACTAAGGTATACCCTCACTTTGTGAGTAATGTAATATATAACATTACACCAATAAATCTGTCAATTTGTGTGGGAGGTACCAGAAGGGGTTTTCCAAAAACACGTATTTTTCGGTAAATACATTGCATTGTGCTGAACTATAAGCGTTTGGTATATTAAAGTTACGAGCTATGTAATTTTGGTATGATTTGGTCATTTTGTGTGGGAGGTACAAAAAGGGGCGGGGTGATAACGCCCACTTTTTACAGGACTATAGGCACTATAACAGCATTACACTGTACAAAATTTCAAGTATTTGTATGCACTGGTATTAAAGTTACAAGCCGTTTACTTTTGGTACGAAATGGTCCATTTGTGTGGGAGGTACCAAAAGGGGCTGTACAATAATGCCCATTTTTTACCGGACTATAGGCGCTACAAAAACATTATACTGTAGAACATTTCAAGCATTTTTATGCACTTGTGTTAAAGTTATAAGCAGTTAAATTTTGATGCAAAATGGTCCATTTGTGTGGGAGGTACCAAAAGGGGCATGCCAACTTCACCCATTTTTCTCGAGTTAATAGCGACTAATATACTAATATTATGTGCAGAATTTCAAAAGATTCGAGTAAGTAGTATAGAAGTTATTAAAGAATCAATATTTCACTAAATTTTAACCCTTTGTGTGGGAGGTACCAGAAGGAGTAGACCAATATGGCCCATCTTCGAACTCATCCGGAGATAGATCAAAATATTACCACATACCAAATTTGAAGTCAATCGGTTACTTCTTTCGAGAGTTATCGTGCGCACCAGCCAGCAGACAGACAGACAGACAGACAGACAGACAGACAGACAGACAGACAGACAGACAGACAGACGGACGGACATTGCTCATTCGACTTAAAATGACCCAAAACGGATTTCCTCCGAACATACTTAGGGTCTTAGATCACTCTTTCGATGTGTTACACTTTTTTCCGTAGCAAATGATATATACCCTCGTCACACTAAAGTGAGGGTATAATAACAAAAGTACATGGTTTCCTCGCTAAAACTTTTTAAATTATGCATCGATTTTCTTCGGAATGGTCTCAATTTATTCATAACCTTGCAGAATTAAACGAGCCCATTCCGAAGAAAATCGATGAATAATTTAAAAAGTTTAAGCTAATTTAGTAAGGTTTTAACTTTAAAACATTCTTATCGATGTAAAATTTACAAAAACAAACTTTAAAAGCTAAGATTGGAGATTTTGACGTTTAGAATCAAAATCTATGCATTAAAACAGAAACCCAAGAAAAAATGTTGTTTTTGTGGACCGGTGTAATATTGGTTGACTTTAAATTTATGATAACCAGATATGGCGAACATTAAGTTAAAATTACATTTATGATTTCTTATCTATCTACCTTTTTAACATGTAGGTTGCAGTGATGGAATGAGTTTGCACAGCCGTGTATGTAAATTTGACTTTATATTGGGTTTTTGCCATTACACAGAACTTATCACGGTTACGAAATCGTAAAATTGGCAACGACTAAATTAAGTGACATGCGTAGAAATTCAGATGCGGAGTTTGATAAACTGTTTGAAGAATCCACACAACTTGCAAGAAGTTTTGGAATAGAAGCTGCACTACCTAGAAGAGTAGGCACTCAAAAGTATAGGGCTAATATTCCTGGTTCAGAAGCCAAGGCGTATTTTAGAACAACATTGTGCATACCATATCTGGACGAAGCAATATTTCATTTCATTTATTAATTAACGTAATATGAAAAGCCTATGAGGCCAATTGAGTTATATTACATATTGTGTACAAGCATTTCTGTAGAATAATAGCAATTTAATTTAAAAAATATTATAAATAAAATATAAAACTATAAAATTTATTAAAATTCGTATGGTTCCCCAGCCAAACAAACGAGTATACATAAATTAAAATATAATCACAAACCCTATCAGCAGGTAGCTTAGAATTGACTACTTATTTCAGAATAATAATCGCACTTAGTAATAAATCATATATCGCGAAGACTACAGAAAAATAAATTATATAATTATGATAGACAATTACAAAACAACCCATATATGCATCCTCTACATTTCATTAGCATTATTTCAGATAATGAAACCAAAGGATAGAAAGAGGCAAAATCTTTAAAAATGTGCTAAGTCACACTCGGAAATTCACCGAGCAATCATAGCAACACAACATTAGATTTCAATACAAAGATGCAGATATACAAACATAAACTAATGGTCACAAGAAGAAATTCAGTACATTTTGATTTAAAAAGCTGTGGACTAATGGAAAAGGTACGCAAATCTAACGGAAGATTCCACATCCTAGCCACACGAACAACAAATGAACGCTCACGAATAGATGACGATATTTGGGGCAATATAACCTGAATATTTCTGGTAGATCTGGAAAAAGTAAATGTACTACGCAAAAGTGGTGGGTTGCCAGACGTAATCAGTTTAAAAAACAAATATAAAACTCTGGCATTAACAAAAACGTCAAAAGGAGCTCCTAAAAATTGTAAAGAATAACTCGATACATGATCATACTTCCGAAGACCATATACGAATCGTAGAATCATATTAAAAACTCTTGATAATTTTCCAAAATTACGCAGATTTGCAGCAGAATATACCTCAATACCATACAGGACATGTGACATCAACAAAGAATACGCTAAGCGTTTTTTAACATGAAGACGTAGATACATGTTAACACTGTACAACTGACGTAAACAGATCAACACTTTTTTAAAAACTGTATCAATATGTCCAGAAAATCAAGCTTACTATCTATAACAACACAAAGACATTTCAACTCCTCAACAAATACAACCAACTCACCATTCATGCGAATTGTAAGTCTTTGGTCGGATGTACCAAAAAACAGAGCTTGAGTTTTAGCTGTGTTAACAACAAGATTATTTCCAAGAAGCCACATATTGATTTCATGCAATATAATATTACCCCTATTTCCAATTCAGAGTGTGCGCTACCTTTAATAAATATATGTATATCATCTGCATAAAGAAAGAATTTACACTCATCAACACTAATACAATTGACAATGTCATTAATGTACATAATGAAGAACAATGGACCAAGAATTGAGCCTTGGAGGACCCCACTTACAAGATTTCGAAGATCAGATAACACTCCATTTACAGATACACATTGGGAACGACTACTCAAATACATTTAAATAATAGATCCGAACATGAAGCTATAATTACAAGTCTGTTTAATATCGTTCCGATACGAGTTGTAAATCTAATAAAGGAAGATTTCGAAGAAGTCAAACTTTTTTACAAAAACGATTTAAAAAATTCAGCAAAATCTGTTTTAGCTGAAATAAGTATATGGATTGATTATTGGAAGCAGAAGAATGATAAGCCATCAAATGCATTAGATGCTATTTTAGTTTGTGATGAGGACATGTTCCCAAGGGTTTTTACCCTATTGCAGATACTGGCCACAATACCAGTGACAACGGCATCTGCTGAGCGAAGTTTCTCGACGTTAAGAAGAATAAAAACTTATCTCCGGAACAGAATGGAAGGAGAAAGGCTATCTTATCTGGCTTTGATGTCTATATACAAAGATGAAGTCAAAATCGATGAAATAATTGATATATTTCTTTCAAAAAATCGAAGATTACATTTTTAACTCTTACGTATTTTATTATAAAAAGTTTTACTGATCTCGTACTAAAGTACACATTTATATTTAGGAATAAAATTCTAATAAAAAACTAAGGAACTTAACTTCAATTACCTACACAATAATGGTGCACCCTTATCATTTTGGAGAATTCTTCTTTATTTATATGTCTTACTGCAATTATTTTACAACCCTGCTGAACAGTATATATAAAGTGCAATCATAATCCACTTGAGACTGGAACTCATACGAAACTCTTAGAGGTTTCAACAAGCGATCCATTTATAACCAAAATCTGATTAAAGCAATGATGTCCTCTGTCACCGTTGCACTTTGCTGTAGTTCTAGTTAGTATCATGTCATGTTAATGTCTATGAAGTGGAAAGGGATAGTGTGGGGTCTTCAGAGACATCTTGATCTAGATTACGCTGACGATATTTGTCTCCTATATCATAAGTTCTCTTACATGCACTAGAGTGGCGTCAAAAAAAGTTCGCGTAGATCAAAGCTTAAACGCAAATTTGGTACGTTTTAAGTATACGAGTATTAGCAAAATATTTCGTTTCTGCGATCGCGAAATTAGGGGCTATTTGCGGTTGAAATAACCTCTAAAAATCAGGTTTTCCCTTAATAAAATTGTAAATTGTTATTACTTTTAGCAATTGACCAGTGGACATTAAAATGTGGACCCATTGGGGCCAACAATCAAATAAAAAGTTTACGGCCTTGAAAGGGGTAATTTTTTATAAAAATGAAATTTAGATATCAGCAGTTCTACAGCAAACCATGAAAAGTGAAAATCGGACGAAAATTGTGGAAATTGTTTCAGATTTTTTAAAAATGCACTTAAAATTGCAATAAAATCGAGAAAATAGTGACTTTACATTGCATTTTTTTAATGGAAGTCACGTCACCCGATAAATACATAATGGTCCAGATTTTAATGTCCAGTGGTCAATTCCTAAAAGTAATACAAATTTACGATTTTATTAAGGGAAACCCTGATTTTTAGAGAGTATTTCAATCGCAAATAGCCCCTAATTTCGCGATCGCAGAAACGAAATATTTTGCTAATATACTTAAAACAAACTAAATTTGCATATAAGCTTTGATCAACGCCAACTTTATTTTCGTCCTCACAAAAGAAGCCACTCTAATATGCACGAGATAGTGGATAAATAAATGGAGTACAGTTTCTCGATTTAAGTACCATCACTGCCCAATTAGAAGATATAGATTTACCCCCATTAACACAAAACAAAATAACCGAGCGTTAGAGCTGACGACAGTTAAATTGTATGGAATTTGACAGCTATAACCAGTAGTTAGCTCTTAAATCTAGTTTATTTATTTATTGTTAATGGCGGCCCTTAGAGTATCAGCGCTATAAAATTTGATTTTATCTCCAGATCTACATAACTTTTAATATATAACAGTTTAATTACTCAAGAAAGAATACTGCAAATGTTTAAAAAATATTGCTTCAGGTGTATATATATTCCCCATATATACATACATATATCCCGATTTTGCATCTAAGCGCTATACAGATCTTTATAACATTTTACAGATATCAGTTTATTGAACCAAAATTCTGTTTTCTTGTCAAATTTCAAGAAAATCGGTCCAGATTTTTATATAGCCCCCACAAATGTACATATACCGCGATTTTGAATCTAAGCGCTATAAAATATTTATTTGTTCGTTAGAAAAAGCAAGCGTTGATAAAACTTGACAAGCATGGATAACCTTGACAACAATTCTTCTTATTCTGCATTGATAGGGTGGGTGGTGCAAGGTATCACATATTCGGTTCGACCGACTAAAGCCCCTCCTTACTGGTTTTTTATATGAAAAATACAGTTTTTGTATTACTCGTCAAGGTTATCACTTTTGGGTCTAAACATTTTGCTTGAGACTTGAGTCAGTTAAGCAATGTCCGTCCGTCTGTGCGGCGCACGATTACTTTCGAAAGGAGTCAGTGATTGACTTCAGATTTGGTATGTGGTAATATTTTTATTACTTCGGAGATGGATCATATTGCTCCACTCCTCCTGGTACCTCCCCAACAGAGGATTAATATTTAGTGTTCGATCTTACATAGCAATTATACCCTCACTTTAGTGGTGGAGGGAATATATCATTTGCTACGGACGGACCAAAAGTGCAACACGTCAAAGGAGTGAGCTGAGACCCCAAGTAAGTTCGCAGAAATTCGTTTTATGACAGTTTAGGTCATTTGAGCAATGTCCGTCTGTCAGTCCGTCCGTCCGCCTGTCTGGCTGGAGCGCACGTAAACTCTCGAAAGGAGTAAGAGATTGACTTCAAATTTGGTATGTGATACTATTTTTTTCTACCTCAGGCTAAGTTCAAAGATGGGCCATATTGGTCAACACCTTCCTCACAAAGGGTTAACATTTAGTGAACTTTTGATTGTCT
The DNA here is from genome assembly GCA_963930755.1 of Eudasyphora cyanicolor. Taxonomy (NCBI): domain Eukaryota; kingdom Metazoa; phylum Arthropoda; class Insecta; order Diptera; family Muscidae; genus Eudasyphora; species Eudasyphora cyanicolor. The sequence goes on from OZ005734.1 coordinate 69,898,619, forward strand.
AATAATTTCTGAACTACTTAGCAGAATCTTCTGTAATTCCACAAATAGTAATAAGTAGTTTATCTGTCGCTATCAGCTTGAGAAAAATGGGCGAAGTGGCCCAGGCCACTTAGGGACCTTTTATTTTTGTTATTTATTTATTCGTTTGGAACCTCCCACACAAACAGACCTTTATTTACCAATTAATTAGAGCCGATAATTTATTTTCCAGTGTCTGCAGATCAGGAAATAATAGGAGTAATTTCCAAATCACTTTTGGTACCTCCCACACAATTTTACCAAATAGTACAAAAATGTGATAGCTCATAGCTTCAAATCTAGTGAACATAAACGCTTGAAATGAGGTGCAAATGCAATCTGTTTGATATACCACCTGTTCAGTGCCGTTCTGCAACCCATATAAAGATATTCAAATTCTGGAATTCCCTATTTTGAGTTACATGTTTTTTAACGTATGGCATATTCTTTGAAATCTAACTTATCGTTTTCTTCAGACTTTTCTTTATGGTAGAAACTAAAAAATTATGAAATAAGACATTTTCTTAACCAAACCTATTTCCCACACAGCCACGTGCTGATTACATCCGATCATTTTGAACTATCCAATGAAATGCATTCATTCAAGAAGTGTTTCTGTCATCCTTTGTGTCGCTGAGATAAAGACTTCTGTCACTAAAATTCCACTTGAATTTTTACTATTGCCTTTTTGTGTGTGTGTAAATGAACATTTCCCTCTAAATCTCACCTAGGAACACTTTGTGTGATGAATGAAAGTCATAAAATACATGTCATATTGTTAGCAAAACACAAGGGTGTGTGAGAGATTGGGAGAAAAATGTTGATAGTTTAGCAGACACATGTCCACTTGATTCCTGCAAATTTATGGAAATATTTGGGAAATGGAGACACTCAAAACGAGAGTGTGAATTTGCCCAAGTTTCCTCGGCGAACAAAACTACTGCAAAAAAGGACATCCGTAACGTGACCTCAAAAAACCAGCCTGAATTGCACTATTCACTCGCTCACCATCCATATATGTAGAAGGATGTGACAGTTTTTCTTTTTATTGTTGTTTCCAGGACTCATTCACCAGCATCCACATCCTCATCCACAAGGCCAGGCCGCGCAACATTTTCATTGGATTGCTCGGAATAGTTGTGCATGCAATGGTATGGTGTTCAATGATATGGTGGATATGGCGGGAATATATGGTATTTATGTGTACTAAGGTGGCCCTGAAAATGGGATGTGTTGTTATGTAATTTTATTTTAATATATTTTTTTACTGGAAAATAAAAATTAATTTTTTAATGCTTCGCATTTTTACACCTTAACAGTTAAGAAGGTGTCCTTATTACAACACACCGTTAGTTATAAAAAGCCTTTCGTATACATCGGTTTAAAAATGCATACAAACAAAACCAGTAAGGAAAGGCAGAAAGTCGGGCGGGGCCGACTATATAATACCCTACACCCCATTGCGATAATAATTTGGAATAATTGGTAAGTCGGCAGCAACATATTATCTAATTCCGAGCCGATAATCGCTAAATTAAGCAATATTTGTTCCTAAATTGAGAAACATCTTTCCGGAAAATATTAATGATCGGAAGTAAAGTACAACTTATATGGATGTAAAGTACAACTTATACTACAAATATGGAGATTATATATAAATCTGAACCGATTTCCCTCAAATTTGGCAGTGTTAATTCATGTAATGAGAAACCTCTTCTGAATTTTTTTTTTTACTGATCGGATTTAAAATACAGTTCTACAGCGCTTACATGTCAAATCGGGGTAACATATACATATATGGGAGCTATATCTAAATCTGAACCGATTTCCCTCAAATTTGGCAGTATTAATTTATGTAATAAGAAACCTCTTTTTGCCGAATTTCGTACTGATCGCATTAAAAATACACTTTTTACAGCGCTTACATGTAAAATCGGGGGTAACATGTATATGGGGGCTATATCTAAATCTGAACCGATTTTCTCCGAATTTGGCAGTATTCCTTCATGTAATAAGAAACCTCTCTCTGCCGAATTTCACACTGATTGGTTATAAAATAAATAATTTACGGCGCTTACATGTGAAATCGGGGGTAACGTATATATGGGGGCTATATCTAAATCTGAACCGATTTCTTTCAAATTTAACAGTGTTCATTAATATAATAAGAGACCTCTTTCTGCTGAATTTCGTACTGATCGGATATAAAATAAAGTTTTTACAGCGCTTACAGGTCAAATCGGGGTTAACATATATATGGGGGCTATATCCAAATCTGAACCGATTTCAACCAAATTAAATAGGGATCGTCCTTGGGCCAAAAAAAAAGATATGTGTAAAGTTTCGTCAAGATCGGGCCATAATTGCGACCTGTACTTTGATTACAAGAATACATCTACAGACAGACGGACAGACAGACGGACATAGCTAAATCGACTCAGAAAGTGATTACAAGTCGATCGGTATAATAAACAATGGGTCTATCGCTTCTCCTTTTGGGTGTTACAAACAAATGCACAAAGTCATAATACCCTGTAGGGTATAATTAGAAATGGATTTGTATAAATTTTATTATAATTTATATTTTATTATAATTTATAATTTATATTGAGATGCATTTTTGCCAAAATAGAATAAAAACTGCAAAATTCAAACAAACAAACTTTTTTGGGAGCTACTTCCACAGTTGGACTGTAATAAAATATAAACTGTTTTAAAAAATGTTTAATGTGGTTAATTCTTGTCTAAATAAAACACAAACTACAAAGTTTCAGTTAAAATACTTAGAACATGTGGTATTAATGGCATAAATACGCGTATTTTGGAGCGACCTCTGTAGGGGAGTTATATCAAAACATCGACCGATATGGCCCATTTGCAATCCCAAACGACCTGCACCTATAAAAAGTATTTCTACCGAATTTGATTAACCTAGTTCTATTAATACGAAGCGTGATTTCAACAGACAGACAGACGGACGTGGATAATCGTCTTAGAATTTCACGATTATCAAAAATATATATACACTTTATAGGGTCGCAGATCAATATTTCAAGGTGTTGCAAATGGAATGAAAAAGTTAGTATACCCCCATCCTATGGCGGAGGGTATAATTGGCAAATATAAATTTTTGGCATATTACACTATGGAACAATTTTTTTATGTCCAAGACCATAAAAGTTCAAAGATATCGTTTTTTTGCTGGCACAAAAAAGCCATAAAAAATAGAAAATAATCGCAAAAACCAAATCGCAAATTCATTTTTGCAGGCTAGCATTCCAAAGAAGAAAGCAATAACTATTTGAAAAAATCTATGGATAAATGTAGAAATTATGATCTTAAGTAAGGGAAACTCAAAAAAACATTTTTCATATTTTTTATTTTGTTTGGGAGGTAATAACGTGGCAATAACGACAATTTTTTCAATAGACTAAAAGCATTACACTGTCCATAATTGCAAGTGTTTGTTTGCGCAGGAACCGAAGTATAAAGCCTTTAACGTTTGGTGCAAAATGAGCAATTTGTATGGGAGGTACCAAAAGGATCGTGGTAATAACGCCCATTTTTCAAGGGACCAAATGTTAAGTATTTGTATTGACTGAAACCAAAGTTATAAGCTGTTAACTTTTTGTGTAAAATGGTCCCTTTGTGGTGGAGCTACCGAAAAGGACGGCTAATTTCGCACGTTTTCCCAACGTGGTAGTGACTGCGAATCTAATACCACTTATTGCGGAAGATTCCGATAAGAAGTATAGAAGTTATTTGAGAATCAATATTTCACAAAATGTTAACCCTTTGTTGGGGAGGTACTTGAAGTAATGGACCAATACATCGTTGATCTTAGAGAAAAATCTTAACACATACCAAATTTGAAGTCAATCGGTTACTCCTATGGAAATTTATCGTACGCCAACCAACCAACCAACCAGACAGACAGACGGAAGGATATTGCGCAAATGACTTAAAATTACCCAAAGTGGGGTTTCCGTCAAATATTCTTGGGGTCTCTTAGGTCACTCCATCGATATGTTACACCTTTAACCCGCAGCAACTGATATATACCCTCGTTCACAATAGTTAAGACATAATAACACGATTTTGTTGAAATTCTCTTACTTCTACCAAAAGGGATATAATTTTTACATTTACCCATAGAATTTTTCAAATAGGCATTGTTTCCATCACTATCATGCCAGCTTTCAAAAAGTGGAACATAAAATGAAACAAAATTTTTTTTGCGACTTTTCCTATTTTTATGTTTTTTTTCGTGCCAGCAAAACACAATATTCTTGAAAAAAAAATTTTGCTAATTGTTTCAACTACAGTTACTAAACTTCTGTTTCTACGTGACGGTGATGATTTAAGCATTTGTAGCCCTCATAATTTCCTTTAATTTAGATGGCATGTCGGCTTTATCGAGCTAATACTTTCAGATGTAGTCAAAAAACTAAAGGCATATTCCAATATTTTCTTGTTTAGGACACTATATTACACCAGAAAATTTTATGCATAGAGGTGATTCCAACGGAACGGGTGTGACGTTGTTACTGAGTATCTCCCTGATTTTAATCTATATAATTTATAACGACAATTCTCAAAGAGTGGTTTATCTAGATATACTTAAGGGTTAACTACTGACATTCAAGAAATTAAATAATATTTAAAAAACCAGTAAGGAAAGGCTAAAGTCGGGCGGTGCCGACTATATAATACCCTACACCACTCTCGTAATATTGAATAACTCTGATATATAAATTTTGTAATTCATGTATAAATTGTTTACATAAATTTACTTTTGGGACATTTTATACTTAAATAATACCCTGTACCTCAGAGTGGTGTAGGGTATAATAGCGATTGGATCTAAAGAGCCAAATCGGATGAAACATATATATGGGACCTATAGCTAAATCTTTACCGATTTTCTTCAAATTCCGCAATGTTGGTTCATGAATCAAGAAACTCTACTATTCTACATTTCAAAGCGATTGGATGTAAAATATAGCTTCTATAGAACTAAAGAGCCAAATCGGACGAAATATATATGGGAGCTATAGCTAAATCTTAACCGATTTTCTTCAAATTCGGTAGTGTTGGTTCATGGATCAAGAAACTCTACCATTCTAAATTTCAAAACGATTGGATGTAAAATACAGCTTTTATAGGACTAAAGGGCCAAATCGGACGAAACATATATATGGGAGCTATAGCTAAATCTTAACCGATTTTCTTCAAATTCGGCAGTGTTGGTTCATGGATCAAGAAACTCTACCATTCTAAATTTCAAAATGATTGGATTTCAAATACAGCTTCTACAGGACTAAAGGGCCAAATCGGACGAAACATGTATGTATATGGGAGCTATACATAAATCTTAACCGATTTTCTTCAAATTCGGTAGTGTTTGTTCATGGATCAATAAACTCTACCATTCTAAATTTCAAAACGATTGGATGTAAAATACAGCTTCTATAGAACTAAAGGGCCAAATCGGACGAAACATATATATGGGAGCTATAGCTAAATCTTAACCGATTTTCTTCAAATTCGGTAGTGTTGGTTCATGGATCAAGAAACTCTACCATTCTAAATTTCAAAATGATTGGATGTAAAATACAGCTTCTTCAGGACTAAAGAGCAAAATCGGACGAAACATATATATGGGAGCTATAGCTAAATCTTAACCGATTTTCTTCAAATTCGGCAATGTTGGTTCATGGATCACGAAACTCTACCATTCTAAATTTCAAAACGATCGGATGTAAAATACAGCTTCTATAGGACTAAAGGGCCAAATCGGACGAAACATATAAATGGGAGCTATAGCTAAATCTTAACCGATTTTCTTCAAATTCGGTAGTGTTGGTTCATGGATCAAGAAACTCTACCATTCTAAATTTCAAAACGATTGGATGTAAAATACAGCTTTTATAGGACTAAAGGGCCAAATCGGACGAAACATATATATGGGAGCTATAGCTAAATCTTAACCGATTTTCTTCAAATTCGGCAGTGTTGGTTCATGGATCAAGAAACTCTACCATTCTAAATTTCAAAACGATTGGATGTAAAATACAGCTTAAATGGCCAGGACTAAAGAGCAAAATCGGACGAAAGATATATATGGGAGCTATATCTAAATCTGAACCGATTTCAACCAAATTCAATAGGGATCTTTACAGCTGCGAAATACTCTAAACTGCAGAACGATCGGAGTGAAATTGCGACCTGTAGTCGACGAACAACTTTACATGGACAGACGGACGGACGGACGGACAGACATGGTTAAATCGACTCAGCTAGTGATTCTGAGTCGATCGGTATACTTTAAGGTGGGTCTAGCTGTGTTATTTTCAGGTGTTACAAACATCTGCCGTGAAACAAACTTATAATACCCTGTACCACAGTGTGGTGTAGGGTATAAAAAGGGTTGATATATAGCCGTAACGGGTGTGAACTTAGGATTTGATAAAATCTTGATCAGCCGCTTTATTTATTGCAAACTGCAACATTTTTGTATGCACTGCCAACAAAAAAATAAATTATTGGTATATCAAGAGCAGTGGTGCCCAAACACTTGTTAGAACAACGAAGATTAATCGGCTTTTTCATATACACAGCCCGAGCGTCCACGAAAATAAAAACAGAGAGCGTAAAAAACAAAACAAAATTGTTCAGTTGCTTGTTAGTAGTCAGCGAAGAAGGTCTATGTCGCTTTGTTTAATAAAATAAGTACACTGAAAATATTTTACAACAACGAATGATATTTTTTTATTGTATTTATTTTCAATTGAATATAAAATAATTTTAATTTTTTTACTTTTTGTTATTTTTTAGTTTATCAAAATAAAAAATTATTTATATATATATTTTTTTTTGCCCACTAAATTATTGGCAAAGAACACATATACCTATTTTCTTGAAGAATTTTTTTTTGTTGCATATCCATTGTTTTTATGTTTATTTCTTTTTTTATTGGCTTCATTGCTAAAATTGAACACACGAAAACATAAATAGTAAAACAATATAACAACGTAAACAAACAAAACCAAGTGATTTTGTTCAGTGCAATTGTACCACTACAATCTCATTTTTGTGTAAACTAACTAACACATTCTCATTTCATTCACCACTGATCTAGAGTATAGTGTATATTGAAGACTTCATTCAAAATAATTTAAATTTTAATTCCATTTGTAGTAAATATATTAATATGTAACGGGTGTGACATGTCAATGTAAGGGGTGTGACATCGTCTCAATCTGGAGGAGTAATAAGTAAAACGAAATATTGTCCAGGATTTATTAGCCAACATGTATCTATTAAACAAATTTTTCTCTGCAAAAAACAAAATCCAAGTCGTTTTATTCACTAAATCATATTCAAGTTGCCGACTTTCTTTATCACATAAGGTAAAAACTTACAAATACAAAATTCGTTGCCAAAAACAAGTTTTGCTCATTTGTATCAATGTTTATGACAATTCTATTTTTCATTTTCTACAAAGAATTAATTTAGATCGGTTATTCTTGATTTTTTTAGTTTGCCGCCAATTTTCTAAAATATATTGATATTCGTTAACTCCATTTGAGAAATATACTTATGCCTTTTATTCCAGAACCAATCAAAACCTTGTAACAATGAATAGGCTGATTTAAAACAAGCAAGGAAAGGCAGAAAGTCGGGCGGGGCCGACTATATAATACCCTACACCTCCCTAACAATGCGATAAAGGTCATTGCGATAATAATTTGGAATAATTGGTAAGTCGGCAGCAACATATTATCTAATTCTGAGCCGATAATCGCTAAATTAAGCAATATTTGATTTTCCCCGAATACTCATTCATGTAAAAAGACCTCTTTCTGTAGAATTTCGTACTGATCGGATTTAAAATACAGTTCTACAGCGCTTACATGTCAAATCGGGGGTAACATATACATATATGGGGGCTATATCTAAATCTGAACCGATTTTCTCCGAATTCGGCAGTATTTCTTCATGTAATAAGAAACCTCTCTCTGCCGAATTTCACACTGATCGGTTATAAAATAAATATTTTACGGCGCTTACATGTGAAATCGGGGGTAACGTATATATGGGGGCTATATCTAAATCTGAACCGATTTTCTCCGAATTCGGCAGTATTTCTTCATGTAATAAGAAACCTCTCTCTGCCGAATTTCACACTGATCGGTTATAAAATAAATATTTTACGGCGCTTACATGTGAAATCGGGGGTAACGTATATATGGGGGCTATATCTAAATCTGAACCGATTTCTTCCAAATTTAACAGTGTTCCTTAATATATTAAGAGACCTCTTTCTGCTGAATTTCATACTGATCGGATATAAAATAAAGTTTTTACAGCGCTTACAGGTCAAATCGGGGCTAACATATATATGGGGGCTATATCCAAATCTGAACCGATTTCAACCAAATTAAATAGGGATCGTCCTTGGGCCAAAAAAAAGATATGTGTAAAGTTTCGTCAACATCGGGCCATAATTGCGACCTGTACTTTGATTACAAGAATACATCTACAGACAGGAGGACAGACAGACGGACATAGCTAAATCGACTCAGAAAGTGATTACAAGTCGATCGGTATAATAAACAATTGATCTATCGCTTCTCCTTTTGGGTGTTACAAACAAATGCACAAAGTCATAATACCCTGTACCACAGTGTGGTGTAGGGTATAATGACCTTATGGACCTTCATCGTTCTCTTAATGATTGCCCCCATACCATCTATTTATTTTTTCAATTTGTACCGAAAATTTAGCTTTCTACTATTTAATTTTATACTTGAAATAAAATTAATGAATAGACAATATTTTTAAATCGATTAAAAATTATTTACGGTCTTTGTGTAACGGGTGATACTGAAACATTTGGATTTACTTTATACTATATAACCTTGAGCTAACTTACACAAAAGATGATATGTACATACATATGTATATACATAAAATTTATTAAATTTAACTTTTTGTATATTTTCCGTATCGGGTGTGACAAATAAAACACTCCAAGATACAAAACCGTTTGCAGGCACTGAATAATTTCCAAAAGTTACGAGTTTTACACTAAACTACACTTAAGGTTGTGTACTTTCTTGTAGTCAAAAGACAAATTCAGAAAATAAAAAAATATCTCGGAAAAATTTTCCATTTCAGTTCAACAGTAAAAGTAGTGCATTCAACAATTTTATAATAACCTGTAGAAACTCATTGGTAGGAAAAAACTATTCCTAAATTTCTTTAACTCTTCGTGAATTTCTAAAATTACATTATTCGTGATGTCCATTATGGTATTTTTTTTTTGCAAAAATCTGATTTATTCATTTATGTGTGATAAGGTCAGTTTACATGGAATCTGCCATAGCCCTTCGATAAAAATTTTGTTGCATAGTGTTATTGGTTTCTGCCTTCGCAGTGGCGCATCACGTCAATTTTCCATTTCATGTCAATTAACGGTTTCTAGGTCTACCTCAAGATGGCTTCCACGATATTCGCTTTAAGGGCCCAAGTCGTTGATTCATTTTCGCATAACATTGGTCCCCTCACGGTAACATAGAAAAGAGTCTAAAGTCGTCAAATTGCAGCCAGTTGACAAAAAACACTGGATGGGCCACCCTACCTATATATATATATGTATTTTTTTTTGCTCGTTGCAAAATTCTAAGATGATTTAGCCATGTCTGTCCGTCTGTTGAAACTACCCTACAGTCCGTTATGATTGAGCTACATAGGTTGATCAAATTTGGTGGAAATGTTTCAAGGTTTTTTTTGGTACTGAAAGTTAACAGTATCGGTTAATGTTTTGATACAGCCCCATAGAGGTCGCATCGAAATATTTTTCTTTAAGCCATAAAAACCTCATTTCCTAAGCTTGTATTAGATTTGGCAACATTTCATCACAATGAGTATAACACAAATCAGTTAATACTTTGCTATAATCCCAATATTGGATAAGGAAGGACTAAAGTATTTAAACTACACCTCTAGTTATAAAGGTATGAGAGAAAAATATATGTATATCAAGAGCTTGTAAATTTAAATCACAAGTGGCGTTTATGTGGGAATTATCGAAATATGGACCGAACAGGACCTTTGCAAGTGGATCTTATGTGTGGAATGTGGAAAATATGAACTAATATAATCCATTTTTACATGAAGTTAAATTCCTATGGGAAGTGGAATGAAATCAGAAATGTGCGAATAAATTTTTTTAATTGATAAAGTAAAACTACCACGTTGCGTTTTCGTATTTCACTACACTCCGAACGAAATTGAACTCTGTTACAAGGCGTAAAGAATATTTACAGCTCTAGAACGTCAGATAATGAATTCGGATCATAGTTTATATCGGGCATATAGCAAAAGTTTGACCTATATATCCCATTTTTTAGGTAAAATAATATGTAAATCTCAAAATGTTAGGTAGCTGGAATGTTGAGAAATACAAAATACAAAATATATCTTCTAAATGCAGCAAATTCTGTTTCAAAGCTTGGTCCCCAGACTGCCAAGAAGACCAACAGGAAGATATTTTTATATGAGTGCTGAATAAAAAGGACAACAAAACCGAGGAAACCTTTGTATGAGGCCCATTTTCAATATGTATATTTTTTGACCCGAAAAAAACTTTCTGTTTCATTTCATTCATTATATCTGTTCATATTTAATCGGTTCATTTATAGCTGGATAGAAAGATTGACGAACGTACTTAAATTGTCTCAGAAAGTGACTTTTGACTCGATTGGGTCGAATAATGGGTCACAATTGGTGGAATATCATAACGTCCATGAGCATAAAGTTCACGGGCGTTATGACACTACAAAACGTGACATAAGGTCCTCTACGACACTTCTACAATAGAACAAATGTCACGCAAAGACCCCAGAGCGAAAATCTTTGAGTCTTGACACGCAGAAAAATATTATTTTTCTGTGGACATCCCAAAGGAAACACTTTGATCCGCATATAAGACTTTTAACATTTCGAAAATGCGAAAGTTGCCTTTAATCACACTATGCAACAAATGAACACTTTTTTAAAAATACACGGACTTGACAGTATAGGTTCGATTATACTGTCAAAGGGTAGTATAACCCTATACTCGGTTTGGCGAAATTGGTGACCAATTTTTTTTTATGGGCCTCCAAAGTTTCTGAAAATCAGTGAGCCACTCGAAAAAGGTGTCATCAGCTTTTGTCCAACAACTAATTCAGATTTGGTGATACCGCTTAACTATGTTTGGCAATAATGTAGCTAAGAATATGCTGAAAAAAGTTTCTTAACATTTATTGGGAAAAAAAAATTTTCCAATACTTTTTTTGAAAAAGTGAAGGAAAAAATATTTTTTTTTGCACTTTTTTCAGCATAACTTGCGGGGACTCATAATTTTTCACTAACAATGCTTTGCAAAATTGTAGCCACCGTAAATCTGAACAACTTTTGTGAACATATCAATACAATCTGAACGTGTCTAGGCACACTAAATAGCTCAAAGAACCACATTGTACCCCAAAAATGTATGTAATTCACTGTTATGTAACAAAAATATATATTTGTGGTGTAGGGTATGTCCAGCAACATTATATAAAATATTAAGGCCAACATTTTTGTGGAACATATTAACCCTCTAGCTCCCCCACATAACTGTAATTTTTAGCCCCATTTTAACAAATCGTAAAAAACACCCCTTAAAAGGGGGAGGGCGGGGATGAAATGTTCTACAAAAATGTTCGCCACAAAATTTTACTATATATGTCGGAACAACCAAAGCCAAAATCTTAACACAAAAACCCAAAAAACGGTCAAATTCCAGTCAACAACGCTCTTTACTGGTATCTTTATTGCTGCGACCACTAGATCGTACGACTAACATTGTTGCACGAACAGGAATTTGACCGTTTTTTGGTGTTTGTGTTATGTTTTGAGCTTTGGTGTGTTCTGACACATATAGTAAAATTTTATGGCGAACATTTTTGTAGAATATTTCATCCCCGCCCTCCCCATTTTAAGGGGTGTTTTTTCGATTTGTTTAAATTGGGCCAAAAATTACAGTTACATGGGGGAGCTATAGGGTTAAAATATTCCACAAAAATATTGGCCTTAATATTTTCTATAAAGTTGCTGAACATACCCTATACCAAAAAAATATATTTTTGTTACATAACAGTGAAATACTTACATTTTTGGGGTACAATGTGGTTTTTTGAGCTATTTAGGGTGCCTAGACACGTTCAGATTGTATTGATATGTTCACAAAAGTTGTTCAGATTTACGTTGGCTAAAATTTTGCCAAGCATTGTTAGTGAAAAACTAAGAGTCCCCGGAAGTTATGCTGAAATAAGAAAAAAAAATATTTTTTTCCTTCACTTTTTCAAAAAAAAAAGGACCGGAAAAATTTATTTTTTCGAATAAAAATTTTAAGAAATTTTATTCAGCATATTCTTAGCTACATTAATGCCAAAGATAGTTAAGTGGTATCACCAAGTCTGAATTAGTTGTTGGACAAATGCTGATGAGTGGCCCACTGATTTTCAGAAACTTTGGAGGTCCATAAAAAAAAAATTGGTCACCAATTTCTCCAAACCGACCCTTTGATAGTAGAATCGAACCTATACTGTCAAGTCCGTGTATTTTTTTTTTCGCTGTTGCACAGTGTAATCAATTCCATTGTGCACCGTGCGACTATAAATATTTTTTCCAAAATTTGCAAAAAATGTTCCTTGACATTTTAAAGTCCTGTAAAGGGACAAACGATCACTACATAAAAAAACTGGGTATGCAGTTTATCTACTGCTGGTCTATTGTTTCATTTCTATATAGTCTCGTTTTTTAAGGGAAGTCATATCGCATGATGGCTGTATTTAACTTTTAAGTTCTTATTTAAAATATTGTGGACATTATGACACATTAAAAAGTTTCACTACGTCCATGGACATAGTGACATCGCTTTTATGGACATTATAACACTCTTGAAGGTATATAGACCTAATGTCCTTGAACGTAATGACATGCCATCATCAATATCTTCTCTTGGGGTTCAAAAGAGACGAAATTTCATTCAAGTGGTGTATTCGGTCTCCTCAATCAATTATAGAATCGGGCAACGACAAATTTTCTTTGTGCAGCAGCATCCTAGGCATTGCGTAGTAAGATCGATCTTACCGACATTATGACATTCCTGAAAGTATCTTCTGGTCCATGGACCATATGACACTGTTCTTGGTGCCATAACTTCCATTTACATTATATCCCTGGACGTTATGACAACTGCGAAAGGGATAATCAACCTAAAAATCCAAAATTAAGTTATTGATATCCAAAAAGAATTGAGTTATCCATTGCTTCAGTATATATACCCTCAACATTTTTTAGCGCCCTACTACCAAAAATGGTGAATTTATAAACGGAATTCAAAAGAGCCTAACAGCAAATTATTTTGTATCACATTTTTTAATAGATGTATACTTTCATTTCTAATCAAGTATTGTTTGTCATAGAATTATCGACTCAAGCTAATATTATCCAAATAATTTGTTTCTTTAACAAATCAGTATAACTTTTTCGAATGTTTTCGAACAATTAAGCTCCACCCCAGTAAACAATGTGACTGTTCAAAAACCCGTGCATATGCATTGTACAACATATTTGACATATTGCAAAGTTGCCACAAAATATTTCCAAACAGATGTTCTCTTCTAGGAAAGTGCCGCAATCGGCTGACGTCGAACATGCAAATGCATTGGATGCACATGTCCAGTCGCATGTTCTACATATTCGTATGTATGTAGTTACCATTAGAAAAGTGGCATGTCTGACTTGTGGGAGTTTTAGCAAATTTATAACTAAATTAATTGTTGGAAAACAAACAACAAAACGAAAAATGACAAATACTAAAAAGGTTTAGCAAGAAGCCATGTAGCAAACTCATTGCAATAATTAACATATGACCCAATGTGTTAAACAGATTAATGTTATCAAAGTTTTTGTTATATTCAAATAAAATGAAAACAAATAAAGAAGTTTCGAAAAATAATGGGTAAGATAATTTTAACAAAGTTCAACTGCTTTACATTTCGCTGGTATATCCCTGTGGCTCGGAAATCAAATCAGGTTTATATTGAACTGTTTAGCCATCTAGCCATATCTACGGCAGTCAGTGAAAGACTGGTTCTAGTAACTTTAAAACAACCTAACTATCTGAGAAAATATTGCTAATAGCTTTGGTTTATGTCCGATAAAGTCTGCAGTGATCAGACAGTCTTTTTGTAATGTATAGCTATAGTTGCCTAACCTAGTTGCTTAGAAAGATAACAAATGAGGGAAAGATATCAAACACTAGTAGTGTGTCCAAAACCGGGACCGGTTATCCGGTTAACCGGTTTTGCAATCCAAACCCGTAACCGGTTTCTTAAAAAATTTAATTTTCGGTTAACCGAGAAAGCCGGTATTTCCATGTCGGTCAACCGGTTTTTTTATTTATTGTTTAAAACAAAAATTAAAGTTTTAATATACAGGGTGGCTGATACGTATTGCAACCAACTTCAGGTTGCTATCATTTCTAAACCGCTAGTCTGATAGCTGACAGATTTATTTCAGTGACAGTTCATTTTATTGTTTACAAGCTTACAAAAGCATTTTGATCTGGTAGCATTTTGAGTGGTAGAAAAATTACTCGTGAGCTGAACATATCGCGAGAACGGATACAACACATATTAAAAAATGAGCTTGGACTAAAGCCATTGAAGTTCCAAAAAGTGCAAGAGCTCACCGATGCACAAAAAAAAGTTAGACTGGAAAGAGCCAAGGAGTTGCTTCGCTTGCACGAAAGTGGCCAGTTGCCGAATTTGGTTTTCTCCGATGAGAAGCCATTCCAAATTGAGCAGTTTGTGAACAAACAAAATGATCGGGTTTACTTGCCAAAGAGGTCAGCAGAAAATTTACACCTTCGATTGGCCACCAGAACTCAAGCGCCGCCGATGGTAATGGTGTATGCCGCCGTAACGGCCGATGGTCGCTCCCCGTTCGTATTCATCGACCATGGGGTCAAAATAAATGCCGAATATTATCGGGAAAATGTCCTAAAGACAGTATTGAAGCCCTGGGCAGACAAACATTTCGGCCGCAGACCATGGACATTCCAACAGGACTCAGCACGCGTCAACCAAGAATGGTTTAAAAAGGAGGTTCCTCGCTTCATTTCTACCGCACAATGGCCACCAAGATCTCCGGATCTCAATCCGTTGGACTTTTGCGCCTGGGGCATTTTAGAGAGTAAGGTTCGCACTAAAAAATACCAAAGTATCGATCATCTCAAGACGGCGCTTCGCCGGGAATGGGCCAAAATACCGCAGAGCCACTTTCGTGCAGCGTGTGACGGCTTTGTCGGCCGTTTGAAGGCCATAATTCGTGCCAAAGGTGGCCAATTCGAACAAATCTAAAC
The DNA here is from genome assembly GCA_963930755.1 of Eudasyphora cyanicolor. Taxonomy (NCBI): domain Eukaryota; kingdom Metazoa; phylum Arthropoda; class Insecta; order Diptera; family Muscidae; genus Eudasyphora; species Eudasyphora cyanicolor. Next base: position 69,914,103 of record OZ005734.1, read on the forward strand.
TGTTTCTAAAATTTTATGTTATTATTTTTTGCTTTTGAACAATAAAATTTAAAAAAAAAATTAAAAAATATAGCGCTTTACTTTGTTGCATTACATAACAGCCACCCTGAATTTTTTCTACTTGTTGTAGATACCATTTATACAAGATGCAACAAATAACAACGATGAGGTGGATAATTCTGACAGTTGTTCTGAATATTTTGAAAGTGAATATGAATTCACTGACCTTGAAAATGATTTTGGCTTTATTCCTGATATCATTTTGTAATAAATAAAGTCAGAAAGTACAGCACAGCATTTAATAAGTCGTCCATGAAGCACAGAACACTTCAAGCATACGTTCAAGACGTCTGCTTGACAAATAGCTTCGACATTTTTGCGATGTTAAATCCCGATAGAACAGCCAGGTACATCTGATTCGGTTTGATATATAAGTTGTTATATTGATGAGTCAAATAATTTAAATTTGGATTTATGTCACACACAGAATCGGAAAACGAAATGCAAGCAACGTTGTATGATGACCTTTGCTTTTTTTGAAAATTTAAGAAGAAAACGGAGAAGCTGTGTTACTTATACAATGCTTTAATGACTATCGGACTAATATCGACTACATCAACGTTTGTGAGCTTTTTCAACGTCAAGTTTCATAAAAAATTAAAAGAAAAATCATTTAAAAATAATCATTTAAATTGTATTCCATTTTTAAGATATTTGTTACGGGAATTGCCCGAGCGCAAAGTTTCCACGGAATTTTGAACACCAAATACAAAACTCAAGATTTCGAAGCAAAGGTGCTATATTTAAGTATTAAAATTCCTATTAAAAGGCAAAGAAATTAAACGTTTATAAAGGAATACACAATGTCTTATTATACTTATACTAACTTTTTGGTATGAAAACAAATTATTTAAATATTCGAAATTAAAATTACAAGATCTTTATATGATTTTTTTGAAACAAAGATATAAAAATTTGTAACCACAAATCAACTTTACTTATTTCTGCAGAAAAGGCGATTGCATTCGCTTGAGTTTACTTTTATCTTTTGACATTTCATTACTTGACGAAAAACAAAAAAATACAACTAATCTATAAATACGACACAAATAAATAAATCGATAAATTCATAAACGACAGTGGCGTTAACAATATTATTATAAAAAAAACATTCTAAATGATTTATATAATACTTTCTATTTAAAGTAAACAAAAAATTAAACCTGTAATAAACGAAATAATAATATATTTTTGTTTACTAATTTTTACTACTAATGATTGTAAGTTGTTTACAATAAACATTTAATGAAATTTTAATCACTTTCGTATATTATTTAAAAACCGGACTTAAACTGGTTAACCGGTTTCGACAAAAAATTATAACCGAAAACCGCGTTTTAAAAAAGTAATATTTCGGTTAAACCGGAAACCGATCTTTCGAAATAACCGGTTTTTTGGACACCCTAAACACTAGGCCAAAGGACTTCAGACCAATCAGTCTATTCTCGTTCCTATTAAAAGATCTAGAAAGCCTCTTAAATTTGTTCAATAGATAAAGCGGGGCTTAAAATAACTACAGCGACAGAACCTCTACAAGCCATACTCCTTCCACTGCCGATTGAAATTTTAGCTGGATAAGTTGTTTAAACTGGCTATCAATGCGGGTAGTACATTAACTACGGCCACATGGGGATATAACGCTGTAGCGCAATGGTAACCGACCGAGTTGAATTTATGCCAATGGTGTACACCTTCGAGAGGAACTTTGCCACTAAGAATGGGAATGGGTTGTAGAATACCCAGGAAATTTAAACTATCTCCACTTCCATACAGATGGTTCGATGTTTGATGATAAAATTCGCTTCAGATTACACTGTAAAGAACTGAATCTTGATATAGCTCACAAACGACAAGATACTATCATATCAGCCGAAGTGATAACAATAAAGGAACATAGTGACCAAAACTGGCGTCGTCATTTACTCAAACTGCCATGCTGTCATTAAATCATTGGAGGCTGCATCCAAAAATTCACAAATAGCCCTCAACTGCCACAGATATCTCAACGAGATGACTGAACAGTTTAAACTATACCTCATATGGGTACGTAGGCATATGTATATCCCGGGGAACTGCAAAGCTGAAGAACTTGCTACACTGAAAAAATAATTTTCATAAAATTAAAGAAATGCTCCAAAGACGTCATTAGTTTTTAAAATGAGTAGATTTTGTACTTAAAATCTAGATAATTTCAATAATATTAAGTAATTTACTTAATTTTAAGTAAAAAATATACTTATTTTGGTCAGCATTTAGAAACACCATTGCAAACAGAATAGTAAACAATGTAGAAATTTACCCTTCTGAAAGTGCTATCAACAATGAAATTCATAAGTTTGTAGCCTTGATTGTGGAAGCTCGAAACCATTGTACTCCGAAAATCAGTATCACTGGCAAAACAAGATTACCCGCTGATGTTGTCCACTTGATAAAGACTCGGAAACCCTATCAAAGAAGAAGTCAGAGGAGTTATATTCCATCTGAAATAAACTTTTACAAACAATGTATTAAGCTCGTAACCATTATGATTAATAACAAAATCAATTCGCACCGAAACCATAAGTGGACCCAACTCCTCTCAACGCTAAGGCCAGGAGACAAATCTTTTTGGAAGCTTAGCAGAAGTTTAAGAGGTAAACGCAATAATAATATACCGCATTTTACACAAGAAAACATCAAAATTATAACAGACAGTGGAAAAGCCCAAGTTCTATCTAATACGTTCTCCAATTCGCACAACCTTACTTCTCATTATAAACATTCAATTGACAAAATCGTTAATAGAAAAGTGAATAAGTTTATGTCAACAAATATTTAACAGAACGACATAGAATTGACGTCAATAGATGAATTAAACACTCTTATAGCTTCACTTAAATCATCAAAATCGCCGGGCCTGGATGAAGTCTCTAATGTGCTGATAAAAAATTTACCTCCAGCAGCAATTAAATTAATTATGATTATTTTTAACAGCTGCTTAAAATTGAGTTACTTTCCAAACCATTTCAAAAAAGCCAAAGTAGTACCGGTTTTGAAGCCAAACAAACGTAAGCAAAACCCCAACAGTTACAGACCCATCAGCCTTTTAAGCAATTTGGGTAAATTGTTTGAAAAAATAATATTACGTCGCCTATTGGATTCAGTTGAAAATTTACCATTAATTGCTAAGGAACAATTTGGTTTTAAAAAACATCACAGCGCTGTTCACCAAGTTCATAGAATCACAAATATTATTAAACACAATAAAAGAAGAAAACTGTCAACGGGCTTAGTCATTTTGGATGTTGAAAAGGCTTTTGATACCGTTTGGCATAATGGCTTGATATATAAACTTCTACAATCTAACATCCCAAGATATCTGTGTAGGGCTATTACAAATTTTCTTGCTGACAGAACATTTGTTGTGGCAATTAATGATACAATGTCTAACCCAAAATCTATTTTTACTGGACTCCCCCAAGGTTCCATTTTATCACCGGTATTGTATTCGATTTACACATCGGACTTTACTCCTCCATCATACTTGAAGGTTGCCTACTATGCTGATGACACTGCGCTTATCACTTCTAGTAAACTCACAAAAGCGTTGTTGAAGAAAATGGAAAATGGATTTGCAGCTTGCAGTAAATACTTCCATAAATGGAAAATCAAAATAAATCCAAAGAAAACTCAATCAATCGTATTTCCCTACAATAATTCCCCTAAGCGAATACCTACTCGTCAGATCAAGTTTGAAAATGATTTTGTTGATACCCAAAAAGATGTAAAGTACTTAGGCGTTTGGTTGGACAAAAAACTTACTTTCGCAAAGCACATCGAGGAAACCTGTAAGAAGTCTTTAAAAGCTCTAAGAGCACTTTGGCCCATGTTTGGCAAACGCTCAGCACTTAGTCTCAAAAATAAAAATTTATTGTACAAAAGTGTCATAAGACCAACTCTGACATATGCATGTCCAATTTGGTGCAAAGCAGCTAAAACACATCTGAGAAAACTGCAGATAATACAAAATAAATGCCTCAAGATCATAAGCAACAGACATTGGAGATACCCCACGGAACTTATCCACAACGAAACAGGCTATGAACGAATTAACGACTTCATAAAGAAACTTAATGATAAATATAACGAAAACGTAGAAAATTCTCCTTATCAATTGATAAGAGAATGCAGAGAATCCTACTAAAGTAGAATAAAACTAAAATTACCAAATAGAAAATCATATGTATATATCTTATTATTACTTTTAATAATATAATTATGTACATATATATATTTTCACACAATATTTGAATTTTCCTCCTATCAAATAAAGGTTTCCCCTTTTTTTCCTTTCACCAACATTATGTACATACACGGAGGAAAATCGTCATTTTTGATATGTTTGAAACGAAAGAAAATATACTTGGAAACGATTTTTTTAAATATTATATATTTGTTAACAAATAAATTTTATTTGAAAATCAAGAAATTTTGTTTGGAACGCATATATTAATATATTAGAACATAATTTATTTGTAAACTGAATTTCACAAATAAAATATGTGTTTACACACAAACAACTTTATTGTTTAAGAAGATTTCCAAATATGTTTTATTTAAAAAGATTTTTAAAACATTACTGACTTATTCGAATTTTAGTTAGCTTTTCCTAGTTTTCGTGTTAAACTTTATAGTTAAAAATGTCCTTATTTATAAATATTCCTATTCATCACTTTTTGTCAATCCATCAATGTCGTTTATATTTACGAAAGATTGTTCGATTTAAGTTTTGATTAAATTTTACAAACATCTAAAATTTATAAAAAAATTGCTCTTTGAAAATCTGAAAAAGAGAAAACTTGTCTTTAAGTTAAGGCATTTAATACATTACCAAAATAAATAATTACAAATGAATCCTTGTTTCGGAAATACTAGTTCCAAATAAAAAATATTTGAATGGGAGCATATTTTTGTTTAGAACAATATCCTCACAAACATATAATATTTGTGTGTGTAAAATATTATATGTTTGGAGTGTACCCTAAACATATGTTTATTTCAAGCCGAATATGTTTGGGACAATATACTACAGAAGCGATTTTTTTTCAGCGTGTACCTAAAGAACTTAATATCTACTATCAAAACAAATTAATCGCTGTAATATTTTTAAATAATATCTCGAAAATGTAAATATGTAAATACAGAAAATACAGAAAATAAAGATGATTTTTAAAAATGAAAAAAAAAAAATGAAAAATATACTTATTTTGAAGACTAAGGCAATCTTTGGAGCATTTCTTTAATTTTATGACAAATTTTTTTTCAGTGTAGGAAAGGAACAAAGTTCAAAATTCATGAAAAATTTGCATATATTGCGCAACTATCCACATGCAAGCTTTGACTTAGCCAAAGTTCAGTAGGGAAGTCCAATGAGAGATGGATAGAAATCGACATCTATACACGCTGAAAAGAATCGCTTCTGTACTATATTGTCCCAAACATATTCTGCTTGAAACATATATATGTTTAGGGTACATTCTAAATACGTAATATTTGGCGCAAACAAATATTATATATTTGTGTAGTTATTGTTCGAAACAAATTTTAGTTTCCACTCAATTATTTTTTATTTTGGACTTTTATTTCCGAAATAAAGATTTATTTGTTTTAAGTATTCAAAAAATATATCGATACATTAAACTAAATGGAAGTTTTTTAGTAATTCAAAGTACATTTTTTAGAAATTATAAATCTTCGTAAAATTTTTTTATAATTGAAATCGTATAATCTTGCATAACTACACGGTACAAAATCGCCTTTTTTATATGTTTGAATCGAAAGGAAATACATTTGTAATACAAATTTTTAAATATTTTATATTTCTGAGCAAATGAATTTATTCAAAAATCAATAAAATATATTAATATATTACAACAAAATATATTTGCAAACTAAAATTCTCAAAAAAATTATGTGTTTAAATACAAATAAAATTATTATTTAGTAATTTATCCAAATATATTTTATTTAGAATTTCAGTTTACATTTTTAGTTTCGAATTATACCTCCCAGTTTCAATACCATATGCAGCATTAACTTCTGTTTAAATCACTCATTTCAAATGTCTGAGTTAGTATTCCAAGTCATCATTTATTCTCAATCCTCCAAGTAATTTATTTTGATCCAAGATTATACGATTTCAATTTCGTAAATTTATAATAAATAATAATATAATTTAATTTTTTTACGAATATTAAAAATTTTCTAGAAAATAACTTTGAATTTGTAAAAAATTTTCTATTATCTCGATCACGTTCTGGCATTTCTGGCCATTTCAAAATTGCCAATTTTTTACAATCAAAATGAAACGCTTTAGAATTTGTTAGCAAAGGTCTAAATTCGCACAGTTTTTTAAATAACATTTAGATTATATTTTTATCCCCTCACCTTAGAGAGGAGGGTATATATCATTTGCTACGAGCCAAAAGTGTAACACATAGTAGGAGTGACCTAAGTCCCTAAATATGTTCGGCGGATATCCGTTTTGGGTCATTTTAAGTCGAACGAGCAATGTTCGCCCGTTAGTCTGTCTGTCTGCTGGCTGGTGCGCACGATAACTCTCGAAAGGAGTAGCCGATTATCTTCAAATTTGGTACGTGGTAATATTTTCTTCTATCTTCGGCTAAGTTCGAAAATGGGCCATATTGGTCCACTCCTTCTAGTACCTCCCACACAAAGGGTTAACATTTAGTTAAATATTGATTGTTTAATAACTTCTATACTACTTATTTGAATCCTCTGAAATTCTACACAAAGTATTAGTTTATTAGTCACTATTACTACGAGGAAAATGGTCGAAGTTTCCACGCCCCTTTTGGTACCTCCCACACAAATGGACAATTTTGAACCACAAGTGAAAAGCTTATAACTTTATTACCAGTGCATACAAATACTTGAAATTTCGTACAGGTACCTAGAGTCCAGAGAAAAATGGGCGTTATTGCCACGCCCCTTTTGGTACCTCCCACACAAATGGACCTTTTTACACCAAAAGTTAACAGCTTATAACTTTAATACCAGTGCATATAAATACTTGAAAATGTGTACAGTGTAATGCTTTTATAGTACCTAGAGTCCAGGGAAAAATGGGCCTCCCACACAAATGGACCATTTTGTACCAAAAGTAAACAGCTTTTAACTTTAGTACAAGTACATACTTGAAAGTTATTAAATGCAATTTAAATTGATAATAACTTAATTAAAACAAAAAAAAAATAATAAATTTACTAATATTTATTTTGGGACTCAAGGTGAGGGGATTCATTACCGGTTTACCCGACTGAACTTTTTACTTGCTTTAATTTCATAATTTTAGCCACATTTATAATATCCTAAGACCAGTTTTTGTAGATAATATTTTACTACTTTTAGGAAATTTAAAATTCTCCACTATATCTTAAAATGCTACCATTGTACAATCTTTAACTGAGAGAGTGCCTCCACTAATGCTGCAGGACTGTTTCGGTGGATATGCCCTTGCTGCAGGTATGGTGTTTATTGGATGGGAACCTGTGATCAATTTTCTTGATACACGGTGTTTTATGTAGCTCGGTTGGCGCGACGAATCGCGCGCTGGCCGCAATATTCGGTCGACATTTTTTTTTTATTTTTTTTTTTATTTTAATAGATATTGATATTGACATTAGTTCGTTTAAATTCAATATAATTTCATACACGTACATTAAGTATATATCTATTTTTTGGCATAACATTATTTGTTGTAAGCCAGAATGGCACATTTCTAGTTTATAACAAGTTCAAAAAGAAAAACACACAATTAATAGTGCAGACATTTATGTTTAACGTTAAATAACGATGTAAGTATTATCAATTTTCGTTTAGAGTTCAAATTCGTTTATAATTAACTTTCTATATTTAAGCGATACTTCAATATAGTTGTACAAAGATGAGAAATTTAATCCATTTAATATTTCAAGCACTTCGGGCATACTAAGGAAATTTTTACCAAAATATGTAAATCTAAAATCTTTGTATATAGGGCAGGCACCAATAAAATGGAAAGTATTTTCCGCGGCATCCAAATTGCATACAGAGCAAAAACCCACAGTTTTTGTTCTAAAAGCTCTAGCATTTAAATCGAGCAGTCCGCCTCTCGCTCTGGTCAATAGACTTGTCGCACGCGATGAAAACTCACTAGTCAAAGAAAACACTGCATCATAATTGAGTCTGGGGTAAAGATTATGGAACTGTGAACACCTGGCATCACGAATATTATTGTTACGCTCCCAAACTTTCAGCACGCTCAGTATATTGTTCCATTCCAGACAGAGACGAATATTTGTATTTTCTGGAGAATATTGTATTTTATCGCACAGTTTTGTCCATTGATTTTCCCAGCAAATATTTTGTAAAATTATCTCTTCTGCCAGTATACGAGGTAATCTATGCTGTCCCATTTTTATACCCTCACTTTAGTGTGACGAGGGTATATATCATTTGCTACGAAAAAAAGTGTAACACATCGAAGGAGTGATCTAAGACCCTAAGTATGTTCGGCGGATATTCGTTTTGGGTCATTTTAAGTCGAATGAGCAATGTCCGTCCGTCTGTCTGTCTGTCTGTCTGTCTATCTGTCTGTCTGTCTGTCTGTGTGTCTGCTGGCTGGTGCGCACGATAACTCTCGAAAGGAGTAACCGATTGACTTCAAATTTTGTACGTGGTAATATTTTTTTCTATCTCCGGCTAAGTTCGAAGATGGGCCATATTGGTCCACTCCTTCTAGTACCTCCCCCACAAAGTGTTAAAATGTTGTGAAATATTGAATCTTTAATAACTGCTATACTACTTATTTGAATCTTCTGAAATTCCACACAGAGCATTAGTTTATTAGTCGCTATCAACTCGAGAAAAATGGGCCATGTTGCTACGCCCCTTTTGGTACCTCCCACACAAATGCACCATTTTGGACCAAAAGTTAACAGCTTATAACATTAATACCAGTGCCTAAAAATACTTGAAATTTTGTACAGTGTAATGCTTTCATAGTGCCTACAGTCCAGTGAAAAATGGGTGTCATATTCACGCCCCTTCTGGTACCTCTTACACAAAGGTACCATTTTGCACCAAAAGATTACAGCTTATATCATTAATACCAGTGTATAAAAGCACTTTAAATTTTGGACAGTGTAATGCTTTTATAGTGTCATTTGCACTGTGAAAAATGGGTGCTATTGCCACGCCCCTTTTTGTACCTCCCACACAAAGGTACCATTTTGCACAAAAAGTTAAGAGCTCACAGCATGAGTACCAATGCACGAAAATGCAACAACATTTTGCACAGTGTAACGCTTTTGAAGTCCCTATAGCCCTGTAAAAAATGGCCGTTATCACCACGCCCCTTTTTGTACCTCCCACACAAAATGGCCAAATCATACCAAATTTAATATCTCATAACGTTAATATACCAGTGCAAAAAACGCTTATAATTCGGCGCAGTGCAATGTATTTAAAGAATCTACTATTCAGAGAAAAATAGGTGTATTTGTTAAAAACATTCTGGTACCTCACATACAAATTGACAGAATAATTCGTTTAATATTCCATATTACATTACTCACAAAGTGAGGGTATACCTTAGTCGGTTTACCCGACTGAAACTTTCTTACTTGTTAATACTTTATTTATATAAACAAAATGGAGTTTTAATGTTGAGATGTACAGCGAATCTAAGCCGGTTTCTAGATGGAGTATGCAGTTCGGAGTATTATCAGGAAGATATAAGATTTTTTTGATGAAATATCGAAAAAGTTTTTCTACTTCTTCATATTTTTGAAACCCCCAAATTTGGTCTGCATAGAACATTATTGATCTAGAGGCCGAATCGAAAATCTTTAGTTTGTTATGTTTTGTGATCTTTGGGTGTCTCATATAGTTGGACCAAGTTGAATTAATATCAAGTTTTCCTGTGCTTAATTTGTTTTTCAAATGTTTTATAAACGACAAGTTGTAGGTTAGCTCAACTCCAAGGTATTTGTAGCTGTTAACAATTTCCACTAATTCATCGCCATAGTACCAGCAAAGCTTTCTTGAGACTCTAGTACCTGTGCGAAAAATCATTATTTTTGACTTTTCCAAATTAACTATGAGATGCCAAGTTGAACAATATTTGTGCAGGCAATGTATCATGGTTTGCAGTTCGGATGGGGAATTTGATAGTAATACTATGTCATCTGCATATAGTAATATTTGTATGTTTAAGTTTGCGATGTTTACACCGCCGGGTAATACATCTACGAGATCATTTAAATATAGCGAGAATAATACTGGACTAAATATGCAACCTTGCTTAACACCCAGCTCTACCGGGAAAGAGTCAGATAGTGAATTGCCAGTCGAAATTCAGCTTGTAGTATTTTCGTACATATTCTGCAATAGCTTGTAGAATAGGCTATTTCTAGGAATGGAGTCAAAAGCACATGAAAAATCAACGAAGAAGGCGAATAGTTTTTTCCCGTTCAGAGTGGCTATGTTTGCGATACTAACTAGGTTGAAAATATTATCCACAGTTGAGTAATGTTTCCGGAATCCAGCTTGGAATTCATTTAGTATATTATCGTTGTCAGTCCATTCGGTGATCCTGTTAAGTAATATGCTGTTAAAAATTTTGCATAAAGAGTTGATGAGAGAAAGTCCTCGATAGTTAGCTGCTATGTTTGGGTCCCCTTTTTTAAAAATCGGAAGCAAAATCGATCTACAAAAACTTGAGGGGATTTTTTCATGCAGAAATATTTTGTTGAATGTGCAAAAGATTTCCCTTACAAAGCAGGCCGGAGCGTATTTATAGAACTCATAACTAATGCCGTCATCGCCAGGCGCTCTACAATTTTTCAAAGTTTATTCGGTCGACATAATCGCCCAGCAGAGTCGGTAATTCGAGCAACCATGGATCGGTTTCGCACCATGTTAACTCTACACAGAAAGAAAAAATTGAGTAATGAAGAAGAATTATAAACAACCCCTGTCATCTCAAATCAAAACAAACCTCGCCAAGATACATACATGTCGTCGATTTATATGCGTGTGTGTTTGATCTTACGTCAGCCAAAATCAACCACTTATAATTGTTCTGCCTCTCAGAGATTAAAGTAAGCTTTTTTCTTACTTTACGCCATATTAGGCTTAATTTTCCTTTTTAAGAAATGCTTACTTGATTTCAAGTACTATGTATATTCTTATTGTAAGCCTTTCAGCGCTAGATTTTTCAATGTAAGCCGTTTTATACTTGTTTTAAGAAAAATTTAGTAAGAACGTACTTAAATTTTTAAGTACGATTCCGGCTTAAATCAAGAATTTTTTACTTCAATTTAGTACGGCATTTTTCTTTCTGTGTAGTGGATAATGCGCATCCTTGCGCAGATTATCGAAGAAGACCCAAATGAGTCCATCCGCCATAGCGCGCAACAATTGGAGCTGTGCCCATCCACTTTATGGAAGATTTTGCGGAAGGATCTTGGTTTGAGGGCTTACAAAATTCAACTCGTGCAAGTATTGAAGCCGAACGATGATCAAGCTCGTCGCACGTTCGGTGAATGGGCCAACAACGAGATGCCCACCGATCCCGATATTCGCAAGAAAATTTTGGTCAGCGATGAAACTCACTTTTGAATGAATGAGTACGTTAATAAACAAAATTGTCGCATTTGGAGTAATGGTAATCCACAAGCCACTGTTCAGACGCCGTTACATTCACAAAATGTCACTGTTTAGTGTGCTCTATTGGCAGAGGGAACTATTGATCCATATTTCTTCAAAAATGAAGCCGGCCATAATGTTACAATGGGAAACGCTATAGGGCCATGATTTATGACTTTTTCGTGCCTTAATTGGGGGATGTTTATGTGGACGACCTTGGTTCCAACAAAACATGCCATACAGCCAACCAAACAATCAATTTATTGAAGGAAACTTTTGGTGAGCGCTTGTCTACGCGCGTTATTGCTGACATACAGCCCCAAATGCTGCAAAAAGTGGTCGAAAATTGGACCTAGAGGCTGGAATTTATTCGAGACAGCCGCGGCGTCCACTTGCCCAAAATCATATTTAAAATATAATGGCAAACCCTGATCTTAATAATAAAACTAAATTCATGGCCATAATATTTGCGTTTTATTTCTACTTGAAAACCACACCCTTTACATTCAATACCCTTTGAGTCTTTGACCAGTATTGCAGTCACTGATTGCAGCTTCACCGATGATACAGTGTTTAGTCTTGACGACTTTAAAGGTGTCGTTGAAGAAGACTCAGATAATGCTGCTCAATGACAGATTGTGCTTGCATAGCCGCAGATATGAGCCTGACGTTGAGTCTGGGCATAGTAATCGGAGAGATGAGATGTGCATGTGCAACATATGGTGTGTCTGTCGGAGAGTGGCGATGTTACCATGTACGTAGGACGGCAACGAAATGCGTTGAATGTTTTGCAACCCTCCTTGACTTTAAAAATTCTGGAAGTAGTCACCAGGATCAAATGATTCAGGGGGACGATAGGCTGAACAAGGATCTTAGGATGAGTGTCTTGTGTCTAGGTGACGAATAAGATGCACTGGAAGTAAGACTAGACGGATATTGTTGAGTCACGCTCAGATTTTGAAAAAATTGAATCACTAATTGACTTTATTGGCTGTGCGATTGTCCAACGTTGGGCAACGTTAGGCCACCGAACTGACGGTGAGAGCGTTTGTGTTCATTGTTGTGTGGGTTCGCTGGAGAGGTAACCAAAACAAATAAAACCTGTAAAGGGCTAAATTCGAGAGAAACTGACTATATGATACTATCTTGTTGGCGCAGAATAAGCACAACTATAGTTGCCCTAAATCTGAAATGATTACCTTATAACTCGCAGAGTTTGTCTTGGATCAACAAACTATACTCGTTCAATTTTCATAAAGATCTGTTGGAAAATATGGCTTTTCTAATACTTCTAAAAATATGTACATAAATATATAAGAGTTATACCTATCCAAATGTTAACCAATTTTCTTTAAATTTGTCCATGTGATAAATAATAAAATTCGTAATATAACATCTGCAGCGCGCTACGATGCCACATCGGTAGGAACGTATTTATGGGGGCTATATCTAAATCTGAACTGATTTTCACAACTTTTAATAGTTTTAATCCGTAGACCAAACAAGATATAATATAATAATTCCAACCTTCACTTTTAAGGATACATCGATTCAGAAAGCCGTTTCCATTTTGGGTATTAAGAACAAATGCACAAAATTACAATATCCTATACGACATAGTGCTCTCGGGTATAAATAGTTACACTCCTTCAAAAAGGAAAAATTAAATCTTTACATGTAAGAATGTTCAGTCGGGTAAACCGACTTATGAATCCCCTCACCTTGAGTCCCAAAAAAATAGTAGTAAATTTATTTATTTTTGTGTTTTAATTAAATTATTATCAATTTAAATTGCAAATAATTCACAATAATTCACGTACTGGTATTAAAGTTATAAGCTGCTAACTTTTGGTGTAAAATGGCCTCCCTAACTTGTGGGAGGTACTAAAAGGAGCGTGACAATTACGGTCACTTTTCTCTAAACTATAGGTACTATAAAAACATTACACTGTACAAAATTTCAAGTATTTGTATGCACTGGTACTAAAGTTAAAAGCTGTTAACTTTTGGTACAAAAAGGTCCATTTGTGTGGGGGGTACCAAAAGGGGCGTGCAAATAACGCTCATTTTTCTCTGGACTCTAGGTGCTATAAAAGCATTACACTGTACCAAATTTTAAGTATTTGTATGCACTGGTATTAAAGTTATTAGCTGGTCACTTTTGGTGCAAAATGGTTCATTTGTGTGGGAGGTACCAAAAGGGGCTTGGCAATAATACCTATTTTTCACAGTTTTGTAGGTGCTATTAAACCATTACCCTGTAAAAAATGTCAAGCCTTTGTTTCCACTGGTAATAAAGTTATAAGCTATTAACTTTTGGTTCAACATTGTACATTTGTGTGGGAGGTACAAAAAGGGGCGTGTCAACTTCGCCCATTTTTCTCGAGGTAATAGGGACTGATAAACTAATATTATGTGTAGAATTTCAGAGGATTGAAATAAGCAGTATAGAAGTTATTAAATAATCAATATTTCACTAAATATTAAACCTTTGTGGGAGAGGAGTGGACCAATATGTCCCATCTTCGAACTTAGCCGGAGATAGAAGAAAATATTACCATATACCAAATTTGAAGTCAATCGGTTACTCCTTTCGAGAGTTATCGTGCGCACCAGCCAGCAGACAGACAGACGGGCGGACATTGCTCATTCGACTTAAAATGACCCAAAACGGATATCCGCCGAACATACTTAGGGTCTTAGGTCACTCCTTCGATGTGTTACACTTTTGGCTCTGATGTATACCCTCCCCTCTAAGGTGAGGGGATTCAAATGTACAAGTACAAAGGTACAAATTTCTTAAAATGCTTTGATTTTAAATCTTGTTTTTTACTCGTAATACAACATTTATTTTGTTCACACTCGTATATAAAAAATAATTGTTTCTTTCGTCTGGTTAAAATAGGTAATAGATCGGCGCCATCGATAAATCGACGCAACCACGATAAGCAGCCGAGAATTTTTGTACTACACGACACCGCCGCCAATTCGCCACGGCTTGCTTCTCTGACATGGATAAGGTAAAATTACGCATTTAGCTTTGCTGTAATATAGGTTGATTTAAGTATACATACTTTTTTAAATAGCCTTTTTTGACAGATCACGTGTGAGTCGTGTCATGCTGTTATTTTTGTTAATTTGTTAAGTATTGTTTGGCATTTCATCATGGAAAGACATACGCCTGAACAACGTTTACAAATTATTCCGTTTTATTATCAATATAATCGCTCGCCAATTGCGCTATGTCCATTTTTGTTAAAACAAAAAAAAAACTTTCCAGTCGACCCACGACCTTGACACCCATGACCAATATTTTAGCTCTCGTTAAGAGCTATATTTTTGCCATCGACCGATTCCCGATCCGACGTACCGGAATCATCGGTCCATATTTCTTCAAAAATTATGCCAGTGAGAACGTAACCGTCAATGGCGACCCTTATCGTGCCATGATAACGGACTATTTGATGCCAGAAATTGAAGCTCGTGATCTCGGCGACGTTTGGTTTCAACAAGACGGCGCCACTTCCCACACATCGCATCAATCAATGGATTTATTGAGAGAACACTTCGGTGAGCAGATAATTTCACTTTTTGGGCCGGTCGATTGGCCACCAAGATCGTGTGATATCACACCGTTAGACTTTTTCCTGTGGGAATATGTAAAGTCTAAAGTTTATGCGGACAAATGCCGCTTCGAATCAGGCCTTGGAGCAAAACATCATGCGTGTCATTCGCCAGTCGAAATGCTCGAACGAGTCATCGAAAATTTGACTCAACGGATGGACCATCTGAGACGTAGCCGCGGCCAACATTTAATAGACATAATCTTCAAAAAATAAATGCCAAAGAATGTTCGTTCAAATGATAATAAACATTCCCCATTCAATTTGAATTTTCTATGTTTTTTTCTTTAAAAAAGGGAACCTCGAAATGGATCACCCCTTATAATAACAACAGAATTGTCTAAAAAGTTAAAAAAAATTATGCAAATTCTAAACATTTCCCATTAGGTGCGTACACGCTGAAAAAAAAATAGCTTCTGTAGTATATTATCCCAAACATATTCTGCTTGAAATATACAAATGTTTAGTGTACACTCCAAATGTATAATATTTGACACACACAAATACTATATGTTTGGGAGGATATTGTTCTAAACAAAAATATGTTCCCGTTTTACTATTTTTTTATTTGAAAGTAATATTTCCGAAACAAAGATTAATTTGTATTTATGTATTTTGGCAACGAATCAATGTCTTAATTTAAAGACAAGTTTTCTGTTTTTCGGAAGATCAAAGTACATTTTTGTTTATAAATTTTATATGTTTGTTAAATGCAACTAAAAGTTAAATCGTAACTATAAATTGCATTGATGGATTGACAAAAAATGATGTATTGAAATATTTAAAAATTAAAAATTATTGATGTAAAACAAATTTATTGATGTAAATCGTTACTATAAATTGCATTGATGGATTGACAAAAAATGATGTATTGAAATATTTAAAAATTAAAAATTATTGATGTAAAACAAAAGCTAATGCTGCTAAAGACATTTTTAACTATAAAGTTTAACGCGAAATCTAGGAAAAACTAACTTAAATTCGAAAAACATAGCAAAGTCTAAAAAATCTTTTTTTAAATAAAATATATTTGGAAAACTTCTTAAGCAATAACTTTGTTTGTGTGTAAACACATATTTTATTTGTGAAAGTCAGTTTGCAAATATATTATGTTCTAATATATTAATATATTTGTCCCAAACAAAATTTCTTGATTTTTAAATAAAATGTATTTGTTAACAAATATAAAATATTTAAAAAAATCGTTTCCAAATATATTTTCATTCAATTCAAACATATCAAAAATGTAGATTTTTCCCCGTGTAACTACTCACTAAATTGCACAATGTTTTCCAGCGAATTAATAACCCTTTTTGCTGGAGTTTTATGAATTTTTTTATTTCATTCCTTTTGCCAATAATATTAACAATTCTAGGAAAGTAATCTATAGCCAATCTGTGCAGGATTCATGCTAATATTAATGCTACACTTAGAGCGCCAATATTCATTCAAAAAATTATAATTTGTATGTTAAATTTTGGCAAAAACCCCCCACCGGGTTCCTTGTGGAAAAGCGATTTGACAGGATAACAAAGAGAGAGGAGATTTTCCGAGAAATGTGGTGCTTTTGTTATGATGATGGTATAAAGGAAAAAAACTGCGCAATAATATCAGCGATAAAATTCCACAATATTTTTCCCAACAATATAATTAGCGGAGAACATTCTCGTAGCTTTTATAACTGAATATAAATTTCTTAAAAATTATGGGTACATGGATAGTCAGAAATCATCTATGACTTTTGTAATTAATCCTAATATCGGTTTTGGATGTAATAAAATTCATATTGAAAATATTCAGCCAATTGCTTTAGGAGAACGACATCTATATCTCAAAACATTGACGATAATAACAAGAATACATTTACAGCTACATTTAGCTATGTCCAACAGACAAACGGAATGATATAGCTAAATTGATTCAGATAGTGATTCCAAGTTGATCGGAAAAATAAACTATAGTATAATTTCTTTTCTTTTGGGTGTTACAAACACATGTCCTTATATAATACAATCTGTTGTAGGGTATAACAAGAATATAATAGTGAACCAAATGAATATACCAACGAATGCCACATTGTAGCTTGCATAGTTCAAAATTAGTTGGTTTTCGCAAAATGTCTTTGGGTGGATATGAAATTATCTTTTAAAAACTGTAACAGTCAGCCCAAAATTATCCTATTAATATTATAAAATCATTTGTTTGTCTGTTGCCTCATTACGCCTAAATGGCTAAACCAATTTTCTTGAAACTTGGTGAACAGAGATACCAATACCCGGAAATTAAAATAGCCTAATTCGATTTTCCGCCAAGTAATTTTCGACCACTTGACCGCTGCGGCTCCTGTTAGAGCTAAAAGGAGGAGTTTTTTTTGTCAGTGGTCAGTTCTAGTAGTATCAAAAAATGTTTGAACTTTGTAAATATGAAAACACGACAAATATATTCGCGAAAAATAACTTTCAATTCTCACATTGTGGTCAGTGTAGCAGTGTCCAAAACAATATTCATTATTTCAATGCTTTTAAAAGTTCCCTAAGAACTAACAACACTACGTGTGCAAAATGCACTTTAATAATGTATCCTCGACGAAAACAATACTCCGCATAATTTTGACCTGCTAATTCGTTATATAATATGGTCATTTTATAGCGTTAATGCGCTAACCTTATCTGAATATGGTCAGTGTAGCAGTGACCAAAACAATTTTCACTATTTCTGTACTTTAAAGGCCCCTTATGAGCTATATTCCTACTATATGCACTTACTGATCTCCAAAGGATGCGTTTTTACACCAAGCGAGTTTTGACCACTTGATTTTAAATATTTATACATATCATTGAGTTTTTGGATCCTTATTTTTGGTTCATTGACAAAAATAATTTATTAAATTTATAATTTTGTCAATAGCACCAGCACTGACTTCATCACTTGGCAAAAAATCAAAATGTCCACCAAATGTTAATAAAATAGACCCAGCCTATCAGACGTCGTGCTGAATCAAATAAATATAAATTGTATGATCGGCGTATGGTCAAACAGACAAAAGTATTTGAGAATCAAATATATCTGTTATCATTGCCTAAATTGTTATTGTTATTAAGTATCTTCAATCTCATAAAGTTTGAATCTCGGTATAAAAGGATAACCCGGGCAACACCGGATATTAAAATGCTAGTACTTCTATATTACTAGTACTATATTCCATATTCCAATATACAATATAAGTTTTGGACAAAAAATCGGGCGACAACTCAAACAAAGTCTTTAAAAAGAAGGACCTCTCAGGAAGAAGTATTGTTTCAAATTATTTGGATTCTAGCGGTGAAGGTCCATTCCCTTCCTGTTTTATTTAGAACTTTGTGGACGCAAAGTCGTTTCGTATTCCGATGAGGTTGCAATCACAATAACTGACAAATTCCCCAACGTCCTAGGTGACATTCTACAGGTCGCTCTAAACAAATTGTCCACATGGGCTAGGAGCAAAAGCTTGGGTGTTAACCCTGCTTCTCTTTACTAGCAAGTATAACTTTCCAAATGTGATTAAATGAAAGTGATTAAGTATTTTCGAAATTTCGTAGATAGAAAATTGTCCTTCAAGACAATGTATAGGAACTGGTGGGAAGGACCAAAGTCGCCTACATTAATATAGGAATGCTGTTGAGTCACCTTGGTAGCTCACTCCTAAAATCCGTCCATTGAATATAGCAGTATTTAGACTAATACTGTAGTACGACATTGCTGTGTGTTGGACGGCGTCTGAAAGGCGTTCCATTCAGGTTCGGAAAACTGCCAGCCTGAACATCAGCGGTGCTTTAAGGACGACATCGGCAAGGTATCGACAAGTTCTGCAACCAGAGCGGCATTAAGCTTAAACTGTCTATCAATGTTCAGGCACAAGAATAAGGAAAAAATGTAGTGAAATGGTAACCACATGAATGCATTATATCGATACCTCCAATCTAAACTATGCTAAGTCTAAAATGTTTGATTAATTTTTTAAATTTGTGTTGAATTCTTTATAATGCAAATCGAATGACCTTTACTGTTTTGTGAATATTTTTTGATTGGGTAGACGGAGTATAATATAGACTGAATATAATACTCGTAGTTATGGTTCGAAGCTTGATGGGAAGATAGGGCTCAGTTTACACTGTATATAACTTTGTCTTGGTATAGCACACAGACTGTCAGATACTTTCAGTGCTTTTAACCCAAAAAATCGCCAAGTGACTGAGTGGCAACGTAGGGGCCAACATTGGCGTCGTCATTTTTTCGGACTGTCAGGCTGTCATGAAATCTCCCTAAATTCACAAACATCTCTCGACTGTCGCAGATTTATTAACGAAATGGCTGAACAGTTTAACAACGAGTGTACCTCAATCGGGTAAGAAGGCATTGGAATATCCCGTGGAACTGCAAAGCCAATAAACTTGCTAGGAAAGGGAAGATTGTAAACATTCCCAAAGAATTTGCATATATTGTTGCTCCTCTTTCCACATGCAAGCTTTGGGTTACGCAAGAGGTAGTCAGTCAGTCTAATGAGAGATGGGCCAAAATCTACACCTGTATGTGAGCTAGATAAATCTGGCCAAAAGTACAACCTATGAGGTTCAAAATATTTCCTCACACTACAGAAGAAAAACCTGTCTACTTTAGTGTGCATATCTGACGGTACATTGCCTGATTGGCGAACAAGCTATGAGGTTGGGAATTGAGTCGAATGACTTCCGCAGAAGCTGTGGGGATGAGAGGGAAGTTGAGAGCAGCACCTGCTTTGTTACCGCCCCGCATTGAGTAAACAATGTCTGGATATACGGAGGTTGGCCTTTCCAGGAAGTCTGACATATCTTGCCGGTACCGATGTGCGTATTATTGACTAAAATGTATATCAAACTGGTTGATTCCGATGAGGGGCAACTGGGATCGTGATTGTAAGGTCAGGTCAGGTTAATGGACGCGTAGTGTACTACCAATTTGGCGTGCACTACTCCACTCGGAGACCGAAAGGTCCATTGTGTTAGTCCTATAAAGAATTATAGGATGGTAATAGAGACCTCAATTGATATATATGAGCTGAAATTTAATTAAATTATTATTCATACCGGAATTTACTCGGTGCCAACTTTCAATGTTCTAGGATCACTCCTTATATTCTTTTTACAGAAATGTATGACTGCACGCCGCGCGTAACTGTCATGACGTTCGCCTGAGATTTGCGGACTATATTTTGGGCTAATGTCTTCAGGTTGGAATGTAGACGTCTCAGCCTAATCGGTCCTGCATGAAGACTACGGCTTCGGATGTATCGGAGACACCTAATTCAACCGAAGTGGAAGCATGGCCTCAACCTGCGATCAAAGACGACACACACACACAATTACAGACGCAACCAATCATAGTAAAAAGAAAATTACTTCATTGACACAGGCTGTCAAGGGTAATGATTATCATTCGCTCCACTGCCCCTCTAATGCATAGTGGAGCGTCTGATGAAATGAAGCAGCGTCTGATGAACTGCTGAGAATACTGTGGATTCTGGCTAATTCTTCTTTCTGCAATCTCGCGCTAATTTCTCCGAAGGCAGAAGGATAAATTCGTAGCAGAAACCCGTTACATCGATGAAAACTTAACAGTGGTAGCACTGGAACATCAACGTGTGATGATAAATCAATGCTGGATTTTGCCTCCATGTACCTGCCGTATGTACCAGAGGAAGATCCTTCAGATAAAATACATTAATAAAAGAGGTGAAGCACTCCGCTGATCTAGTTATTAGTATAGAGGGCAGTAGGCCAACTTTCTATAACAGTAAACAGTTTATAGGTATAACTTTATACAAAATCTTAAAAGTCTTCAAGTGGAAAGTATCTACTGATTGCTCACTTTCGGATCACTTCAGGATACACTTCTACATTGAGCATGATCAGACAACTTATTCCATCTCATCCACCGCCAGAAATGGGGATACAGGACGTGAGAGGTCTGAAATATGAAGTTAAAGCCTTCCATATATCCCGTTGCAGATAGGCACAATTGCTATGAACGAGGTCCAATAGACAAATGTTTATCTTCGTCAATGTTTTTCTTTTACATTGGTGATATATTATCAGTTGAGCGACCGGAACGAATATGCACTGGTGCGTTTATGTATTGTACCGAATCATTCGAGTAAAACGTTTCAATTAACTTTCTCATTCGAGCCTCTGTTGGGCGGTTACAACGACTAGAAATATCCACAATTTTACTAAATGTGTTTTTCACAGATACACCATTTTCGAAGTGGATTTAATTACTTATTGTTATGCGTTTCTCAACAAGCTAAACTCACTTTAGTAAATTGTGCATTTTCTTCTTAACAACGGACGAAAGCAAAAAAAAATGAACAAACAATCTGTCAAAAGAAATAAGACACTATTGTAAAAGAAACTAGAAATTGAAAGACCCATAAGATAATGCTAAACTTTGTAAACATTACTAGGAAATGATGAGTAAACGATTAAATATACAATTACTAGAATTCTCACGAAATGAAACTGGTTATGCAAGTTCCTAACGTGTCTATTTAGGTGATGTGCTTAACTACACAGTAAATTTCACAATATTTTCCAGCGAATTGACAAACCCTCTGTGCTGGTGTTTTATGCCTTATTTAATTTAATTCCTTTTTTTTCATGATTATTAACAATTCTTGGAATATAATCTATAGTTAATCTGTACACGATTCAAGCTAATATGAAAACTACACTTAGAGCGACAATATTTATTCATAAAAAATCATAATTTTTATGTTAAACGTTGGCATTCTACAACACTCCCACCCCACACGGGTTCCTTCTGCAAAAAAGTAATTTCACAATGTAACAAATAAGAAAAAAATCATAAAAATTTTATGCGAAAATTCCACGATATTTTTCTCAACATTAAAAATAGTAGAGAAAATTTATACTCCCAGAAATTGCAATTAAATTCAAATTTCCTAAAAATAATTGGCACATGGACAATCACAAAATCTATGACTTTTGTAAATGATCCCACTACCGGTTTAGGGTGCAATAAGGCTGATATTAAAATATTCAACCAATTTTCTAGAATAGCGACCTCTATATGGGGCATATATAAAAACATGGACCATGATGATAATAATACTTGGACAGACAGATAAGCACACGGATATAGTTAAATTGATTCAGAAAGTGATTCCACGACTTTTGCGTCGGCGCAAAAGTGAATGAAGAACGTTCTGTGTATTGGTTTGATAGGATACGAAATTAATGCACCAATGCCTGTCAGATTGTAGGGTACATTATCTCAAATTTGTTTAGTGAATATCCCCAAAATATGTCGGCTATAACTTGTGCCGCTCACTGGCGGCTAGAGCGATATTAAATAACCTCTAAAATGCATGTTTTTCTTGCCACTATCGGATAATATATAAATGATATTCTGTTCTTAAATAAAGTTCCTTTATAAACCAGTAAGGAAAGGCTAAAGTCGGGCGGTGCCGACTATATAATACCCTACACCACTCTCGTAATATTGAATAACTCTGATATATACATTTTGTAATTCATGTATAAATTGTTTACATAAATTTACTTTTGGGACATTTTATACTTAAATAATACCCTGTACCACAGTGTGGTGTAGGGTATAAAAACGATTGGATCTAAAGAGCCAAATCGGATGAAACATATATATGGGAGCTATAGCTAAATCTTAACCGATTTTCTTCAAATTCGGCAATGTTGGTTCATGGATCAAAAAACTCTACCATTCTAAATTTCAAAACGATCGGATGTAAAATACAGCTTCAACAGGACTAAAGGGCCAAATCGGACGAAACATATATATGGGAGCTATAGCTAAATCTTAACCGATTTTCTTCAAATTCGGCAATGTTGGTTCATGGATCAAGAAACTCTATCATTCTAAATTTCAAAACGATCGGATGTAAAATACAGCTTCTATAGGACTAAAGGACCAAATCGGACGAAAGATATATATGGGAGCTATATCTAAGTCTGAACCGATTTTCTTCAAATTCGGCAATCTTGGTTCATGGATCAAGAAACTCTACCATTCTAAATTTCAAAACGATCGGATGTAAAATACAGCTTCTATAGGACTAAAGGGCCAAATCGGACGAAACATATATATGGGAGCTATAGCTAAATCTTAACCCATTTTCTTCAAATTCGGCAATGTTGGTTCATGGATCAAGAAACTCTACCATTCTAAATTTCAAAACGATCGGATGTAAAATACAGCTTCAACAGGACTAAAGGGCCAAATCGGACGAAACATATATATGGGAGCTATAGCTAAATTCTAACCGATTTTCTTCAAATTCGGCAATGTTGGTTCATGGATCAAGAAACTCTACCATTCTAAATTTCAACACGATTGGGTGTAAAATACAGATTTTATAGGACTAAAGGGCCAAATCGGACGAAACATATATATGGGAGCTATAGCTAAATCTTAACCCATTTTCTTCAAATTCGGCAATGTTGGTTCATGGATCAAGAAACTCTACCATTCTAAATTTCAAAACGATCGGATGTAAAATACAGCTTCTATAGGACTAAAGGACCAAATCGGACGAAAGATATATATGGGAGCTATATCTAAATCTGCACCGATTTTCTTCAAATTCGGCAATGTTGGTCCATGGATCAAGAAACTCTACCATTCTAAATTTCAAAACGATCGGATGTAAAATATAGCTTCTATAGGACTAAAGGGCCAAATCGGACGAAACATATATATGGGAGCTATAGCTAAATCTTAACCGATTTTCTTCAAATTCGGCAATGTTGGTTCATGGATCAAGAAACTCTATCATTCTAAATTTCAAAACGATCGGATGTAAAATACAGCTTCTATAGGACTAAAGGACCAAATCGGACGAAAGATATATATGGGAGCTATATCTAAATCTGAACCGATTTTCTTCAAATTCGGCAATCTTGGTTCATGGATCAAGAAACTCTACCATTCTAAATTTCAAAACGATCGGATGTAAAATACAGCTTCTATAGGACTAAAGGGCCAAATCGGACGAAAGATATATATGGGAGCTATATCTAAATCTGAACCGATTTCAACCAAATTCAATAGCGATATTAACAGCCGCGAAATACTCTAAACTGCAAAATTTCAGAACGATCGGAGTAAAATTGCGACCTGTAGTCGACGAACAACTTTACATGGACGGACGGACGGACGGACGGACGGACGGACGGACATCGTTAAATCGACTCAGCTAGTGATTCCGAGTCGATCGGTATACTTTAAAGTGGGTCTATATGTGTTATTTTAAGGTGTTACAAACATCTGCCGTAAAACAAACTTATAATACCCTGTACCACAGTGTGGTGTAGGGTATAAAAATGAAAAATTTCGTAAAATTACGCCCTCAAATCGTGAATAACTTCGGTTCTATCAGCGCGAGAACCACAATATTGGTACTGTTTTAAGCAAAATAGCTGAACATTCGCACGAAGGTTTCCGATATCTGCCAGAAAAACATGAATTTTAAAGGTTATGTAATATTGGTCTAGCTCAGTGGCGTCTCAAGATATAGCCGAAATATTTTGCAAATACGAGTATTTACTAAACAAAACAAGATTTCATTTGAGATTCGGAAACATCGAATATTTTTTTCTGATCAGGCTAGCATTTGCTGCAGACATCACACGCGTGGCTGAATATCCAATATAAGTTTTAATCAACGGACCGGCTAAAACTCTAGCGAGTTTTTTAAAAATAGGGACTCCTGTTTAAACTTATTTGGAATGTAACGATGAATGAAGTGAAATTTTGTTTTATCTAGAAGTGGATGCAAAGTCATACCATATTCGGATAAAGTTGCAATCACAATAACCAAAATATTCCCCACATTACGGCAACATATACGTATGGCTTGGGCGTTTACCCAGGCAAATATGAGGTTCCAAATGTGTAACCAGCTCGACGGAAGTGAGCCAATTTTGACCGAAAGTCCGAAATTTCCTAGAAGGGAAACTGTCCTTCAGACTTTGTGTACATGAACGGGTTGGGAAGGCCAACGTCGCCCTTTATTACTGTAGGAATGGTGTAGGGTCACCTTGGGACCTCACTCCTAAAATCTTTTAATGAATATAACAGTATTTAGACCAATACTGTTGTACGACATGACTGTGTGTTGGACGGCTACTGATAAGAGATCTATCACCAGTCAAATAATGAAGTTTCGGAGAACTGTCAGCCTGAACATCAGCGGTGCTTTAAGGAGTACAGCGAAAGAGTCTTTACAAGTTCTACTCCATCTACTGTCGATTAATGTTTTAGCTAGAGAAGGAGGTACCATAACTACGCTCACATGTGACAATTACATTGTAGAGCAATGGTGACCTACCGAGTAGACTAAATATCAATCGAGATTAACTTTATTACTACGAAGATTCCTGTCATGGATGATGGATTGACAGAATACCAATAAATATAAACTAATTATATACACTTCATGCATATGGTTCGTAGCTTGATAGGAAGATTTGTGACGATCCGCCAATCAGGCCCCTGCTCCTTTGGATCTGGCTACCTCCCGGGCCCGGCCATGCTCAGTCTTGGGGCAATTTCCGTAAACAGTTAAGTTCAATTGTAAGAAAAACCACGATAGATATCAGTTTCGCATTATATTGAGATTGATTGAATGGCGAAACAATTGGAAGGGATATACGGTTTCCATTGACCATCTTGGATAGTTTTTGTTTGAGGATTTCATCAGAACATTCTGTATTGCTGGGATTTACTGGCAGTTTGGATTTGGTGAGTTTGTCATGGAATACATTTTTGGACAGAATGACAGTAACATGTTGTTTCATAGGTGCGCGATTCGATTCCCCGAATCGGCATTCAACCTCGGCTATATGGATTTAATTGTGGGATACTCATGAACTAGATGGCTCCACCGAATTGACATTATTTCCATCATTAAGCCAATCAATGTGAATAAATCAACGATATAAGACCACAAACAAATTATGAAGAATTAGTGAAACCAAAAAATCCTTTTTAGTAGAAGAGCCGAGATAAATTATTAATCTATCTCACATAACTAACATTCAGAATTACAATAAGAAATCATGAATTAAACGCATTCAGTGTATGGGTATTATCGGATGACGACATCGTGCTTGCAGAATTTCGCATTGCGGAAACATTGTTTTACCCATAATTAGTTTAATTTTTCATCAAACGAACACTCAGATTTTGTTAATAACACGAGCTATGCAATTTTGAAAAGATTACAAACAACCTTGAACTATGAAAACAGGTACCAGCGAGCACCTCAACCAACAGGCCTGTGGATACGAGGAATTCGGTGAGTCAAATCATTAATCTTTCTAATTGTATCAGCTCCGCACTTTACTTTTTTCCAATATTCCTAATTTCATATTACTTATTCTTTTAATACGTTTAATTGACCACTCTTTAATAGGATTCCTTAATTTTACAAGTAACTTTGAGTTATAATTCTTCAATCATTACCAAAATACATTGGTAATAATAACAATAAATCATTGTTTTATATGTCCTCATATAAGAGTTGTTTAAAATATGTATACATTTTAAAGATCTTTATAGAGTATACATATAAGGGCTGAGTCAATAATGACCAGCAAGGTAGGGCGGGTTAAGAGAAGTATGGTAGCAGAATTATATCATGTGCTACCCATTTCCACTGCATCGATTATCTTTTCTATCCCTGTCTGTCTTTTTATCTTCATATCTTTTTATCTTCATATTCTATTAAAAGAGCTACCTTATATTTTTATACCCTACACCACACTGTGGTACAGGGTATTATGACTTTGTGCATTTGTTTGTAACACCCAAAAGGAGAAGAGATAGATCCATTGTTTATTATACCGATCGACTTGTAATCACTTTCTGAGTCGATTTAGCTATGTCCGTCTGTCTGTCCGTCTGTCTGTAGATGTATTTTTGTAATCAAAGTACAGGTCGCAATTATGGCCCGATCTTGACGAAACTTTACACATATCTTTTTTTTTGCCCAAGGACGATCCCTATTTAATTTGGTTGAAATCGGTTCAGATTTGGATATAGCCCCCATATATATGTTACCCCCGATTTTACATGTAAGCGCTGTAAAAAGTGTATTTTTAATGCGATCAGTACAAAATTCGGCAAAAAGAGGTTTCTTATTACATGAATTAATACTGCCAAATTTGAGGGAAATCGGTTGCGATTTAGATATAGCCCACATTGTAGAGACTGTATTTTATATCCGATCAGTACGAAATTCGACAGAAAGATGTCTTTTTACATGAATGAGTATTCGGGGAAAATCGGTTCCGATTTATATATAACCTCCATATATATGTTCCTCCTGATTTGGTATCAAAGCGCTATAGAAGTTGTACTTTACTTCCGATCATTAATATTTTCTGGAAAGATGTTTCTCAATTTAGGAACAAATATTGCTTAATTTAGCGATTATCGGCTCAGAATTAGATAATATGTTGCTGCCGACTTAATAATTATTCCAAATTATTATCGCAATGACCTTTATCGCATTGTTAGGGAGGTGTAGGGTATTATATAGTCGGCCCCGCCCGACTTTCTGCCTTTCCTTACTGGTTTTATGTGGACACATTCGAAATTCTCTCTCCGATGGAAAATAACTGCCCCAAGACTGAGCACGGCCGGGCCAGAAGGTAGCCAGATCCAAAGGAGTAGGGGCCTGATTGGTGGATCGTTACAGATTGTATTCGGATTACAAGTTAAATAAAAATCTAAAAGTAGCCAGTAGGTAGCTTCGCCACTCTATAATATAGGTTAGGTCAGGTTACGATTTGCAATCTGTATAACAGGCATACATAGTCTGGTTGTGGTTCCATAGGGACGTAAGGGAAAACACAAGCTATCCCTAGCGACTCTCGTTGAATCAATGTGATTGCTTTAAAAGGCTTAAAATTTGATAGACAAACTTGATAAACACTACAGTGATCAGGCAGACTTTTTGCAATAGGTAGCTCAAATTCCTCAGAAAGGACACCATCACTTGGTTGCTAAGATTGGAACCGCCTGTATAGAAGTCAAAGAATCTCCTATGTGCTTCGGTACGACCATTCCACTCTGATCTATCAGGAATGGTTAAGAGTTGCAGTCTGTATAACTGACTCACTTAGACAATATAGCCCATTCTGGTGCCACAGGGGCGTAAGGGAATACACAAGCTATCTCTGGTACCTCTCGTTGAACCAATGTGATTAGGGTGCCCAAAACGGAAACCGTAAAACCGGCATTCCAGTTTTTAAGCCCGAACCCGACAATCGGTTTTTTAAAAATTACAAAAACCCGAACAGTCGGTTTCCCGGTTTTTCTCTGTCAGGTTTTTCGGTTTCGGGGTTTTGGTGATAAGTGTTACAAAACAAATTATAATTTTTAAAGTTACCCTTGTTGTTGTAGTGCGCAACTTTACTCGTTGTTTTTGTAGAAAACAGCATACTTGAATATGAATTTTACAACCCAAGATCCCTGCAAGAAACAATTTTAAATCAGCTGTTCGCTGTACACTACCTCTAGTAATTGTATGATGACTGCAACCAACTTCACATTTATTTACATTGTGAAATTGTGTCCGAAAAAACAAACAACTGAATTTGAAGGTAAACCATTATATGTTTTCATTCGTTTCGTCAATTTATATGTTCCAATGATTTGTTTTAGTAAAATGAGTTCAGTATGGAAGTATTTCGAGAAAGATAATGTGGATAAAAAACTCAAAAGCAATTAAAGCATATCTGTCACTGAAGGGATTCAAAATGCCAGCAAGCCCAAGCACAATTTGGTCAGGATTAGAGGAGGTTTATGAAGAAGAAAAAAACAAGAATCCATCAATATATTAAAAAAAATAAAGGAACAAAATGAATGGATAGATATATCTAGCACTAAGCATTTAAACGTTTCTTTAAGAACCTATAATCCCGAAAATGATGGTAAATATGAGACATTCAATCTAGGTTTTGGTTGAAATAAAATTGCTGGGAATGCTGTGAATATTTACCGCCTTGTGAATAAAAAACTAGAAGATTTCGGATTGAACATGGAGAAAGATATAATGGCATCCACTCATGGCGGAGCATCCGTTATGAGAAGATATTGAACTGATTTGCCTTTCAGGCAGTTTTTTGCAATGGATACCTCAAGTTCCACAGAAAGGACACCATCACTTGGTTGTTGAGATTGGAACCGTCTGTTTGGAAAAAAAAATAATATCATAAGTCCTGCGATACAACCATTCCAATCTGATCTAACAGGTATAAGTGTGAGATTCTTCTTAGCAAAATGTGGTTAAGTCATAGTGTAATCAACAATGCCCGCAACTTCAGGCATTGTCTAGAATGACACAATGTCATAGCCATTTCCTGACCATAGTGACAGTTCCCTAAATCTAATCCCAGTACATGCGGAATATCGCATTGATATAATGTCTAGCGGCATTAAATGTAGAATAACATGTAGAGCCTCAGTTGGTGTCGTTCTCAGCGCTCCAGTGATACATATATCAGCCATTCGCTCCAACTTTGCTTAGTATCGCGCAAAGGTAGATTTCTGCATATCTGTCCACCAGACAACAATGCCGTACAGCATTAGCGGTCTGAATACTGCCTTATACGTACAACCAATAAAGTATAAGCGGGTTCAGACCCCAGCGTTTTCCTATTGTCATTTTACAGGTATATAGAACTACCACAGCCTTCTTTGCTCTTTCCAGAATATTGAGTTTGATGTTCAGCTTTCTGTCAGTAATATAACCATGTTATTTTGAGCTTCTAGAGAAGGGAATTTCAATACATCTTCTGCTGAAAATAACTACACCATTTCCAAATATAGTTCAGAAAAGATCAAAATTCGTCAATTGAAATTCAGAAATCGTCAATTGAAATTCAGATTTTCCATTTAAATTTAGAATTCGTCTGTCGAAACTGCAGTCAATTCTACCAAGCAATTAAAACTTTCTACCAATTTTTGTATTTGTTTCTATTACATTTTTGCAATAGACAGAAAGTAACTGAAACATATGGTCTTAAACCGAATAAATTCTGACTGAATAACAAAAGCACAGACAACAATTAATAACAACAGCAAAATGTCGAGTTCTGAATTTCAAATGGAAATTCTGAATTTTAATTGACGACTTCTGAATTTTAAATGGAAAATCTGCATTTCAAATGACGAGTTCTGAATTTCAAATGGAATTTCTGAATTTAAATTGATATTTTTTAAATTTCAAATGGAAAATCTGAATTTCAATTGACGAGTTTCGAATTTCAAATGGAAAATCAGAATTTCAATAAACGTGTTCCGAATTTCAAATGGAAAATCTGAATTTCAAATGACGAGTTCTGAATTTCAAATGGAATTTCTGAATTTAAATTGATATTTTTTGAATTACATTTGGAAATGGTGTAGTTCCGTCTTGCTCTCGTTTACACCGAGACCACTACCGTAAGCCCATCTGGCGGTTGTATGAAGGGCCTGTAGTATGATGTATCTAAAAGTACTCGAAAATTTTCCTCTAACAGATATTTTCACGTCATCTGCATAAGCAATAACCTCTCAACATCTCCAGAGAAAGAAGAATCTTGTTCGTGGAGAGATTCCATACAGAGGATACATAACACTCCCTTGGGGAATTGCCCCACTGACCAATCTGTGGAGGTCAGTTGACCCTAAAGGTGATTTCGTTTCTGAAAAATAATGTCACCACATTATGTTGCGTCATTTTAAAAATCCCCCCTGCACCCTCTGCTAAATTCGCATTTTCCATGCGAACAATCGTGCGGTGAGTAAAACCCATAGCTACATTATGGCACAACCATTTGGTAGTGCATTAAGAATGCAAGTTTCTATTTGGGTTTGATTCTGAAGTCAATCGAACCTAAAAATGCACAATGAAATTACCATTAGTTACCTGAAATAAATCTCTTCAGAAGGTCATGAACTACATATACTGTTATCAACTCCCAGGGTTACGAAAACCGTAATCTCTATATCTAAGAAGTCTACCATAGTATATTTCTTAACAGAAAGAGAGAGATCCATCAATAAAGCTGACTAGATTATGCAGGGCGGTGTCGGTGAACTTGCCCTTGCTATGCATGTTGTTGATTGGACAGTAGCCTGTGATAAATTTTAGTCCTGTAGCTACCACTATCTATTTACCTCTCCAGGGTTTTAAGGAGAAATGACGATGGACTAATCGTTCGGAATCCTTAGCTCCTAGATGGAACGTTTTTCCCGCGTTTGGGATGAAAGCAACCTTAGTTTCTCTACATTTTGTTGGTATATACGCCTGATTGATATAACTTGGGTAGATCTCTCAAGATATTGAGATACAATCAAATTTCTCCAACACCTCAAATTTCTCCAACAACATCATGTCGAGTTTTGTCGCAATCGGTTTGTCTGTTTAAGAAACGCCAGAATTTTTTTCTACCCACTCATTCAAATTATTTGGTGGAAGAATCCTCCCAATCCATCACAGAAACAATATAGTAATTCAGTTTAGAATAATCACTTTTTGAAAAACGATCTTCTTATGTCCCACTTTAGTGGAGGAGGGTGAACTCGTTTACCAGTTGCTACAAAATAAAGTGTAACACATCAAAGGAGTGATCTAAGACCTTAAGTTTGTTAGGGAAAATCCGTTCTAGGACATTTTAAGTGGTCTAAGACCCTAAGTAAGTTCGGGGGATATCAGTTTTTGTCCATTTTAAGTAATTTTAACAACGTCTGTCCGTCCGTCCGCCTGTCTATGTGGTTATTGCTCAAGATAACTCTCAAAAGGAGTAAATAATTGACTTCAAATTTTCCATGTAGTAACATTTTTTCTGTCTGTGGCTAATTTCTAAGATGGGGCATATCGGTCCACTCCTTCTAGGCAAAGTTTCCCTGCCACTTTTGGTACTTGTAACACAAATATACTATTTTGTAAAAAAGTTAACAGCTTTTAACTTTAATGCCAGCACATAAAAATGATTGCATGTTTGCACATTGTAATACGCATAGAGTCCACTAAAAACCCGGTCCATTTTGGTATTATTACAGGTGTTACACGAGTGTTTGGAAATATATTTTTTTGCTATTCTTTCAAATCATTAGATCGAAGAATATCTATCCAATTTATCTCAGATTTCGTTTCGAGTTTCCGAACAGAAAATTACTTTTTATTTCGATGAATCAGAAAGTGAATGAACTTCTAGACGATATAGATGCATTTGCATATTTTCTGTTGGATGGTTTCATAGGTTTCGATTTCACAAAAATTGGGAAATATTTGCTCACCCACTATTACCCCCCAACCACCTTCAAAATTCTTTTTTTTTATGGTGAGGTTCTACATCTTTCTTTATTGTCTTCATTTTCAATTTTCTAGTTTTTATGCTCCACTGTAATTCATGCAAGGTTTAGCAAACACGCAAAGTTTTGCTGCAAATTGTCATTGCAAATGTCCCTCCATTCGCAGTTCCCAGTCATTGTAGTCCAGGAATTCACGTACACACACACACAGAGATAAAGAACAGTGGACGAGCTAAAGGAGACACATTTTCCGGCTCCATTCTGCTCTGCGGAGGTAAACAAAACGACGAATACTTAAACAGCACGAGTCCAAATCCAAATCAGAAATCATTAAACAAAACACAAAAAGAAAACGATAAAAAACGTTAAAGAAAGGAACAACAACAAGAACAAAAGCACTTTGAGATAAACACGGAAAGCTATTAAAAAATTCGATAATGACGCTTAATGGTTTTTATAGCGTCCTGCTTCGCTAAAGACAAAATATGCGAGCGTTTGGCGCTATACGTTCAGTTGTTGTCATAAACACTTTGGGTGGCAAACAACAAACAGAACAAGCAAAAGCAGCCGGTGAAGTATTCAAATATAAATCCAGATACAATAGTATAGCTTTAGATATACCTATGATGGCAGATGGCAACTTACATTCAAATTTAGGTAATTCCAGTGGCAACTGCTGGCGAAGATGATGTGTTAGTATCCCTCCTTTTTAAACAGAGGAAACATGTTCCTGGTGGTGGTGTCGCGCGAAATCTGTAGATATAGACTATGGTGACCGCACGTTCCTACTTGCAGGGCCATTGACAGAGTAAATCACCCGGACCGTTGTGGGTAATGTAGTCGCGGTCGTTTCACGGCGTTTTAATAAACACGTAAAAATTACTTTTGCCACCCGGCTGTGGTCGAACTTTTTTTTACTTTTATATGAGCGAGCGGGCAAGTATTTACGGTGTCGAGTGTAATAAACACTTTATGAACTTCCGATTCGTTTTATTCACTGTTTTTATTTTTTTTTTTCAATTTTGAACTTCCCCTCTACTATTTTCCCAACTTTGAAGACGTGTATTAATTTCATGTGATTTTCACGTTAAAACTACACGGCGCAACATTCTTCAAGCTTAAACCACGTCCATCTTCATGCTGGAAATGTTAGCAACTAACCATTCTGGAGCATCTGAAAAAATGTGGCATATGCTGCTGCAACTCTGGCTCTGCTTCTGGTTTTTCTTTCGGAGTGTGTTTTGGTTTGGCTTCAACTAACCATGAAAATGTGTTTTTGCAAAAAAACGAAAAAGAAAATGTACCAGGAAAAACAAATCAAAATGAAAACCCAACTGCACTACTCATCATTGCATGGAAAGAGAGTGAATTTGTACTTCAAACAAATGCAGTTTTCTCTGAGAATTTCATACAGAAAAGCTAAGGGAGAAATAATGGTAGCAACACTGAGTTTTTCCTCGCCGCCTGAGTTGGGTAGTTAAGTCTGCATGCAACGTGGAGCAATTCCAAACTGAATAAGACAGCAATTATTACAAAACAAGAAAAGACAGATTAAATACTACCCATTACCTACGGATTGGTTTTAGCACCATTGTGTGTGCAATAAAATGTAATAATATCAGCATCTCTTAACTATTGGTCATATCGTTTTACAATGTAATAGCTATTTGCAGAGCTGGTGTAGGTAAAGTTAGGTCACAAGCGGCAATCTTTTTCCGAGGTGATATATCATTTAGGCCATAAACAAACCTCACTGTGTTACCGCACCGTCAAAAATTTAATTTAACCAATGTCGATTTATCTGTTGTTTATTCAACCAGCCATATTTCTGCTTTAGATTTATGCCACACGTCTATTTCAAATAGTTCCATATACCATTTGTATATAGTGTTCCTCCATAGACTTTCGTGGGAGGGAATACAAAAAATTTTTGTTTGCCTAAGTGTCCTTAATTATTACTCGTTAACCGTTAACGATAGAAGGCTAAATTGTAAAATGTGTTGTGTCATTTAGAGTCTGTAACACGTATTTTTTCAAATTTTTAGACCTACAACATTGAGGGATATTCAAGGATTACAGTTTAAAGGAATTTTTTAATATCCTCCATCCTTGGAAACTTATTCCAAAATGTTAGTGGATTTTCCCCTTTTATTTGATATTGATATTTATCAATGCGCAAAGTGCAAAGAGAAATAATTCTAAAATATTTATCTTGCATTTTTAAAAGTCCTGTAGAAAAAACAACCAAGAAATAAAAAATATTATGAACTTTATTTGCTGTTCGCCTATAATTTCACTTCTACACTGAAAAATAAAATAGTAATAAAATTAATGACGACACATTCTTAAATTAAGTATGCGACCTTGACATCAATTCAATCCCAATTTTCATAAAAATAATGAAAATTTACATGATTTTTACGAAATTTTCCTTAATTTAAAGTTTTTTCAATTTGAATTAATGACTATCTAATCATTATTTTTGTGTGGGCGCTTCATTAAATGTACGCCTTTAAATTGATGAAACTAATCATAATTTTTGTGACATTCCGCTTTATTTTAAGTAATATTGCAATACTTTTAAGGATTTTCTGCATTAAAACTATGATGTAGACATGTAATAGTTTTAATGCCGAATCGGACTTAATCGGCACTATGTGTATACATACTCGTACATGCATATTGCACCGAAGATTATTTTATTATGGGCTGTTAACAGTTAATTTTGCTAAAATGCAACCGTCAGGTACATGTGTGTATGTGGTTATGCCGTCGGCGTCACCATCGATCTTGGTGATAAGAGAGTGCGTGCGCCATAGTTATTTTTGCTGCATGTTATTTATGGTACATACGCTTTTATAGAAGATCTTTTTAGTAAGTCCTGTGAATACATTAGGTTTAGGTTTAGGTTAGGGTGGCAGCCGTATTTTTTTACAAGCTCACATAGACCAGTTTAGGTCCCTAGTCTCACCACGGGCTGAAATTCCCCTCATCGAAACCAACCTGTTTGATATATAAATTAATCGATAGTACGAATATCAGTAATGGAAAGATCTGTTAGGCTGCCTAAAAAGGTCGACCCCAGTATGTCCAGTCGTCGTTTACTCAAAGCGGGACAGTCGCAAAGCAAGTGCTCAATGCTCTCCACTTCTTCCTCATCTCCTCAGCTTCGGCAGAAGTCATTGGAGCCAATACCCAATCTTTTGGCGTGTTCGCCGATCAAGTAGTGTCCCGTCAGAACCTGTACTAACGTAGACAATCGTTTCCTCTCTAGTGCGAGGAGATATTTTGACCTTCTCAGGTCATACCTTGGCCAGATTTGTCTAGCTACCCTGCAGGTGCCGATTTCTGTCCATCTTTCGTTGGACTGCCTGATTGCCTCTTGCCTAAGCCAAAGCTTGCACGTGGATAGTGGCGCACCAATATATGCAAATTCTTCGAGAATTTGTTACGTTGTCCCTTTCCTAGCAAGTTCATCGGCTTTGCAGTTCCCCGGGATATCCCTATGTCCAGGCACCCATATGAGGTGTATACTAAACTGCTCAGCCATCTCGTTAAGAGATCTGCGGCAGTCGAGGGCTTCTTTGTGAATTTAGGGATGTTGCCTCCAGAGAATTGATGGCAGCCTAGCTGTCTGAGTAAATGACAACGCCAGTGTTGGTTACTATGTTGCGACTCAGCCACTTGGCGACTTCCCATATTGTCATTATTTCGGCTTGATAGACACTGCAGGTATCTGGTAGTCTGTGAGCTATATCCAGACTAAGTTCTTCACAGTGTATTCCGAAGCCAACCTTTTCATCAAGCTTCGAACCATCCGTGTAAAAGTGGAGATGGTTTCTATTACCTGGTATTCTGCCGACCCATTCATCTCTGGCGGGAATCATAGTGATGTAATTTCTCTCGAAATTGTACACAGTTGGTATATAGTCCACTCGGTCGGTTACCATAGCACTACACTTTGATATCCTCATGTGACCATAGTTCTTGTACCTCCACATTGATAGACAGTTTAATCTTATTGCCGCTTTGGTTGCAACTTCTCTCGCCACAATATTAATCGGCAGTATATGGAGTAGGGCTTGTAGAGACTCGGCCGCTGTAGTCCTTAAGGCTCCGCTTATGCTCAGGCAGGCAGTTCTCTGAACCTTTGTTAGTAGGTTGGTGATGGTTAGTTTGTCAGTTGCCGTCCACCATACCACAATACCGTATAGCAGTATTGGACGAACTTCTGCTATATATATCCAGTGGACGATTTTAGGAGAGAGTCCCCACCGCGTCCCTACAGCCTTTTTGCAGGAATATAAGGCGACGTTGGCCTTCCTTACACGTTCCAATACGTTAAGTCTAAATAACATTTTCTATCTAGAATTATTCCTACAAATTTTGCACTTTCAGAAAAGACTAGATCTGTTCCATTTATCCGAGGTGGAGGGTCCACACGTGGGACATTATTCATCCTAGTAAAGAGAACCAATTCTGTCTTGTTGGGGTTAACACCCAAACCGCTGCTTCTGGCCCATCTAGCCAACTTGTTCAGAGCCACCTGTAGGATGTCTCTGAGGACGTTTACGAATTTGCCACTCACTGCGATTGCCACGTCGTCCGCATATGCCACGACCTTGCAGCCACAACGTTCTAGATCTAGCAGGATTTCATTCACCGCTAGGTTCCAAATTAGTGGAGACAGTACTCCTCCTTGCGGGGTCCCTCTGTTTACAAACCTTGTTAGAGTTGTGGACCCTAGACATGCTGTTATACGTCTTCTGGTGAGTAGACTTTGAATTAGTCTAATCAAACTAGTGTTAACTTTTAGATGTGAGAGTGCCGCAATTACCGCATCTGAGTGAATGTTATTAAAAGCCCCTTCTATGTCAAGAAATGCCACCATGGTGAATTCCTTGAAATGCAGGGACGATTCGATAGTGCTCACAAGATTCTGTAGACTTGCCCTAATTGTAAGCATGTTGGTTCCCCGACAGGAGTTTTGTATCCATGTTTTCCCTAATGAAATGATCTAAAAGTCTTTCCAGACCTTGCAATAGGAAGGAGGATAGGCTAATTGGTCTGAAGTCTTTTGGCCTAGTGTGTGATATCTTTCCCGCTTTAGGTATGAATACCACTTTGGTATCCCTCCATCGATTCGGGACGTATGAAAGCCTGATACAGCCTACATAAATTTTCTCCAGCCAGGGGATAATGTACTTTAACATTATCTGCATTTCTGCTGGAGTGATGCCATCTGGTCCAGGTGACTTGAAGGGCTCAAAGCTATTAATAGCCCAGCTTATTCTGGATCTCTCAGTCAAGAAGCTAGCGACGCTCGCAGTCCACTCGCACTCTTGTTGGTCCTGCTGATCGTCGGGTTCTGTTACAGAGTTCCCCGGGAAATGTGTGTCGAGCAGTACATTGAGCGACTGCTCGCTGTTTTTGGTCCAGTTATTTTCCTCATCCTGTAAATATCCCACCGTACAGGGTGAAGCAGATAATATCTTCCTCAGCCTAGCGGCGTCGGAGACCTTTTCCACTTCACCACAGAAGGTATAGCAAGAGCGCCTTTGCGCCTTTCTAAGCTCCTTCTTATAGATCTTGAGTTGCTCTTTATAGGCATCCCAATCATTAGCGACCCCAGTAGATTTAGCCTTATTGAATAGCTTGTTGCAGGTCTTTTTCATAGCCGTTAGCGCAGAAGTCCACCATTGGGGTTTAGTTTTACCCTTGTACCTTGGTTTTGGACAGGCTTCTTCAAGGGATCTATTGAATGATATGGTGATATGATCGACCAGATTATCCAGACCGGCTTTGTCATTCGGTTCGTACAGAAGTTTAGAGTTGAGGACTTTCTTGAAATTCTTCTCATACAGGTGCCACTTTGTCTTCCTTCCATTTCTGTGGACGGCAGCTTTAGGCGCATTTTCCGCGAGTTTGAACTCAATATAATGGTGATCTGAGAATGAGTGGTCGTTCAGTACATTCCACCCAATAATTTTGTCTGACAGCCGGTCAGTAGCAAACGTTACGTCGAGTACTTCTTGTCTGTCTTTAATTGTAAGGGTCGGTTTATTACCTATGTTACAAATACTAAGGTTGGTAGTTAGAATAAAGTCAAGAAGCG
The DNA here is from genome assembly GCA_963930755.1 of Eudasyphora cyanicolor. NCBI lineage: Eukaryota > Metazoa > Arthropoda > Insecta > Diptera > Muscidae > Eudasyphora > Eudasyphora cyanicolor. Next base: position 69,952,968 of record OZ005734.1, read on the forward strand.
AATCACCCCTATTGTTTATATCCGTACTACCCCAGATAGTATGATGAGCGTTCGTGTCTGCACCAATAATCAGCTCGAGCTCGTCAGACGTTGCTTCTTCGACTACTTCCCTGAATAGAGCCGTCGGTACTACAGATTCATAAGGCAAGTAGCTGGAGACCACCCAATATATGCGATTACCGATCTCCAGGCTTGCAGCTGTTTGGTCTTTACCACTTAAATTAGTCAGGAGAAAGATACTTAGATATTTCCTGGCCAAAATGCAGGTTCTTGGAGTGCCTTCACAGTTGGCCACAAGCAGTTTAAAGTTGGGTGTCCTAATACCGCACACCCTTCTTCCCACTACGTATGGCTCCTGTATCAGGTGCCACCGTGGCACTTCCAGAAAGTGCCACGGTGGAATACTCACCTTCTGCAGTGGGAGCTATATCCTGCTTGTATATCTTCAAGACTATAGTCTCGAAGCCATATTGTACGGTTGCACTCGCACTTTGTATATGGGAGGTGGATTCAGCGTTTAGGATAAGATTGACCTGCCGCTTTTTACCATCCGCCTCACCCACCTTGCTGATTCTCCAATTATGGGCCGGCAGTCCAGGATTGGAATCTTTTATTATTTCTAAGATGTCAGCCGGGTTGGAGGGCTCCTCTGTAACCCAGGTGATGGCTCTAGGGTGACTAGGGATGTTGTTTTTTCGACAACATCCAACTGGGCACCCGGCCACACCTCACCCGCTCGACTCAGAGCAGCCTTATACAGGTCTACTGATCTGGCATTACCGAAATATAAGAGCTTTACTCTCCCCTGACGCCATCCTGCATCGTTGCAGATTGGTGGTTTGCCCGGCATTTCTCTACGGACATCGAGGTAATGAGCCATAAAGGCTGATTGTACATGACTCCATTTATCCTTGAGGATGGATCCATCCTCACTACTTCTGTCTATAACAGCCATCACTAGACTCTCCTTCGCCACTTCATTGAGGGCTTGGTGAGTGTCCTGTTGATGGTGACATTAAAGCCTCTTGCCTTTTTCGAAGGCAGGGGTTCATCAGGTAATCTGATTCTTTTGACTCAGCTGAATTTGTGGCTCTTTCAGCCGGCTTATTGGCCTTAGAAGCATCTATGACGCCTTTAGCCCAGGTTTTTTGTTTTTCGGTAAGAGCCGAAACCTCAACAGCCTCCAACTTCGTCAAAACTCTAAAGGGCTACACGATGCTCATTTTGCTTCCGTTTTGACGGTCGGAGATGACGTTTTCCCCTCACCGCACCACCTGTTGTGAGTACTTGGGGGAGATTTTCACCATTTTTGGTGTGGTCGGCTTTGGCCAAGACCAACGGACGGACAGTCGGACGATTAGGGAACCGCGCTCAATCGGAACACGAAGGCATCCCCGTCAAGAGAATTTATTTTTATTTTGTCTGTATTACACCGTAATAGGTACTACGATGTATGCCTTACGGACTATGTACAGATTTTTGCTATTGCGTAATAGGTACTGGTAACTATCCGCTATGTGATAAACACGTCCGTTCACTGCGAATGATCAGCAACGAATACATTTGTGCGAACACTAAAAAATGGACGATAAAAATGTGAGTAATAGGTTTTGTAATACCGAAAGAGACACTAGGAAAATGTTTAGATACGTGAAATATAATATTGTAACCCTTAAATGAACAACTTATTGGCAATTACAAAATTAACACAAAACCAGTAAGGAAAGGCTAAAGTCGGGCGGTGCCGACTATATAATACCCTACACCACTCCCCTAATATTGAATAACTCTGATATATAAATTTTGTAATTCATGTATAAATTGTTTACATAAATTTACTTTTGGGACATTTTATACTTAAATAATACCCTGTACCACAGTGTGGTGTAGGGTATCAAAACGATTGGATCTAAAGAGCCAAATCGGATGAAACACATATATGGGAGCTATAGCTAAATCTTTACCGATTTTCTTCAAATTTGGCAATGTTGGTTCATGAATCAAGAAACTCTACCATTCTAAATTTCAAAACGATTGGATGTAAAATATAGCTTCTATAGAACTAAAGGGCCAAATCGGACGAAACATATAAATGGGAGCTATAGCTAAATCTTAACCGATTTTCTTCAAATTCGGTAGTGTTGGTTCATGGATCAAGAAACTCTACCATTCTAAATTTCAAAACGATTGGATGTAAAACACAGCTTTTATAGGACTAAAGGGCCAAATCGGACGAAACATATATGTATATGGGAGCTATAGCTAAATCTTAACCGATTTTCTTCAAATTCGGTAGAGTTGGTTCATGGATCAAGACACTCTACCATTCTAAATTTCAAAACGATTGGATACAAAATAAAGCTTTTATAGGACTAAAGGGCCAAATCGTACGAAACATATATATGGGAGCTATAGCTAAATCTTAACCGATTTTCTTCAAATTCGGTAGTGTTGGTTCATGGATCAAGAAACGCTACCGTTCTATATTTCAAAATGATTGGATGTAAAATACAGCTTGTATAGGACTAAATGGCCAAATCGGACGAAACATATATATGGGAGCTATAGCTAAATCTTAACCGATTTTCTTCAAATTCGGCAATGTTGGTTCATGGATCAAGAAACTCTACCATTCTAAATTTCAAAACGATTGGATGCAAATGCAGCTTCTATAGGACTAAAGGGCCAAATCGGACGAAAGATATATATGGGAGCTATATCTAAATCTGAACCGATTTCAACCAAATTCAATAGCGATCTTAACAGCCGCGAAATACTCTAAACTGCAAAATTTCAGAATGATCGGAGTGAAATTGCGACCTGTAGTCGACGAACAACTTTACATTGACAGACGGACGGACGGACGGACAGACATCGTTAAATCGACTAAGGGTCTAGCTGGTTTTTTCAGGTGTTACAAACATCTGCCGTGAAACAAACTTATAATACCCTGTACCACAGTGTGGTGTAGGGTATAAACAGCGTGCTTCTTACATTTGTTCCTCCCTGCTTCTGGATAGACGAGTACATACCAGGGTTATTGTCTCATATCACAACCTACTTTTAGAGGCGGCAGGAAGCATTTGTCAGTGATTGGTACTTCAGAGGATAAACATTTATTCTTGTGCTTCCTGCCTGAGACATATTTTCAGCCATTCACGACACCAATCAATGACCTTATCATTTCTTAACCGCACTTGGGACCGACTAAAGCGGACTTGTAGTTTGTGTTTTATTTTCTCTCCAAACTGAAATTTTCTATATGACTCTATGTTTGGATACAAGCCCCATATAAAAGTCGCTCTTGAATATCTTTGGTTAAGCCATAGATGCCACATTTGCTTAACTATTTAACTCAAACTTTGCAGCTTTCCTAATTCCAAAACGCATAATTGTTTCATCTAAGAGAGTATGAATATTTCCTCTTTTGGATATAGTTTTTTCACCTTTTTGTAGCCGCAAATAATTCCTTAAAAATAATAAAAATAATTAAACATGCTTATTATTGCAGTATTGAGATAAATGTTTATCTTTCCCGATCCAGAGTTTGTAAAGCATTTGTATTTTTAATTCCAATTGGAATGTTCATGACCAATTTGAACTAGAATGTTATTTAAAGTGGGTTTCGCTCCTCTACCAAATATTCCTCACTCGACAACGTAGCGAAATTGTTGCCTATAGAAAGTTTGTTGTCAGAGTTATTCTACAGTTCGCTGCATGCAATATGAAAATAACTACAGTGGTAAATCCTTATGCAGCCAGTCATGCATGTCCTTTGTGTGTTTACTGCAAATCCTGCTGCTTCGGTTGTTTCAACAGTTGTGTGAGCTGTGTCTGCAAACAGCATCATCTCTTCAAATGGTACGGCCCGAAAAGAAGAGTTGTTCTCTTAGGTCTACGCAGTCAGCGGAAATTCTCTTTCAAAAACAAATGAAAGCGAATGATTCGAGCGGGAGAGAGAGAAAGTAAAACTTCTGTGGCGAAATTGTTTTACAATGAATGGGATTAGGTTTTCAAAAGGATTAACGCTAACAATTTGTGTGATACATTCTCAGAGGAAATAACAGTGTAAGATCTATGAGCATGTGAGGATGTATGGGTGTTTGCGTGTGTGTGTGTGTTTTTATGTTTAAATTGTCCCAAACGCATAGCAAGGACATTTAAATACAAAGTATCACATTCAGTGTATGATTAATTCTAATGCCATAAGGGGAAACTTAGCGCTTTATTTAAAGTTTTAAATAAAAACATCAAATCATTTGGCTGTTTGTTTCTATGATTTAAAAGATTTGCTATACAAAGCTTATGATTTTGTTTTATATATGTATTGTAAAACTTTGATGAATTGCATCCATTGATAGATTGACAGTCTTTGCTGAAGGGCAGAAAATCATTGGCTCACAGAAAAATGTGAAATCTTTAAAGAGTTTGGATTTTGTCAAATTTTTTAAAATAATCAAAACAAGCTTTTATTATTGGAGACCGTAAGTTGTTTTAAATAAGATCTTCAAAATAATAAAAATGGGTAACCAATCCCGTAATTCCGAAAAATATTTTTAAATTTAAATTCGATCGTCTAATCATTATTTCAAAATGTAACCTCTACAAAAACACCCTAGCAACGCTCATAACAACAATTTTAATAAACTCAAGGGGTGGAAATTTGTATAAAATTCCCCAAAGTTTTAAAGGAAATATTTTCCTTTTTGTTTTGGCCCAATTTCCCATAAAATTACAAATGTCAAGCAATTTTCTCGTTAGCTCTCGTTAAGAGCTATCTTTTTACCGTTAAGGAGCTAGAGCAAAAATAAACTTTTCGTTCACATTTGAAAATGATGATGTCTATTTTTTTTTTAAATCCAAAAAAAGACACTTTCCAGTCGACCTACGACCTTGACACCCATGAGCAATATTTTAGTTCTCCTTAAGAGCTATCTTTTTGCCATTGACCGATTGTGGCTACTTACCACACAGCAAATGAAACAATTGAATTGTTGCGAGAAAACTTTGGAGAATCGATTATTTCAAGAAATTGTGATATTGAATGGCCTCCAAGATGTTGTGATTTAACACCACTAGACTATTTCTTGTGGGGTTATTTGAAGTCATTGGTCTTTCGAAATAAACCAGACTCTCTCCAACCTTTACAAGTCAATATTGAACGTGTCATTCATGACATACGACTTGATTTAGTGGAAAATGTGCTCGAAAATTGGGTTCATCGAATTCGTTCCTGTAGAAGAAATCATGGAGGCCATTTGAATGACGTTTTATTTAGAACTTAATTGTATCGATTGTACTTTACATTAAATAGAAAACTTTTGAATTTCCTTAACAATAAGTGTGTTTTTCAAAGAAATCATATCACTCTTATTGGAAAACCCTGTATAAATAGTTAAAACAACAATAATAACACGGATACGATCATAGAAAAATGCTTGCAACTAAATCGATGGTTGTATCAATCGATTTAAGATTGTTTTTATTTTCATTGACACTCGGTTAGTTGTGGTAACTAATTTTTAATTTTATTTATAGTACCATATGATCGATATTTGGTAGTGACAACGAATGTTTTATTCTTGACAACAGAAAATGTATCAATCGACTAAAGATTATTATTGCAACGAATAATAGGTTACTACAACAGAAAAAAAATTAATAAATAACCGTTTTTTTGGTTATCCCAATAATTTTCCAGATTTAGAAGAATTACGTATATTTTGGGAAATACAACCGATAGCTTGGTTGCTGTTCTTTTATTGATACATGACAAACAAAAAATAAAACAAGTAAGAAAGTTCAGTAGGGTAAACCGACTTATGAATCACCTCATCTCAAATGCCCTCACCTTGAGTCCCAAAAAAATATTAGTAAATTTATTTATTTTTTTGTTTTAATTAAATTATTATCAATTTAAATTGCATTTAATAACTTTAAAGTATGTACTGGTATTAAAGTTATAAACTGTTAACTTTTGATGTAAAATGTTTCATTTGTGTGGGAGGTACCAAAAGTGGCGTGTCAATTACGGCCACTTTTCTCTAGACTCTAGTTACTATAAAAGCATTGCACTGTACGAAGTAAAAAGCTGTTAACATTTGGTACAAAAAGGTCCATTTGTGTGGAAGGTACCAAAAGGGGCGTGCCAATAACAACCATTTTTCTCTGGAAGCTATGTACTATAAAATCATTACACTGTACAAAATTTCAAGTATTTGTATGCACGGGTATTTATGTTATAAGCAGTTAATTTTTGGTACAAAATGGTCCATTTGTGTGGGGGGTACCAAAAGGGGCGTGGCAATAATGCCCATTTTTCACTGTATTGTAGGTGCTATTAAACCATTACACTGTACAGAATGTCAAGTCTTTGTATGCACTGGTAATAAAGTTATAAGATATTAACTTTTGGTTCAAAATTGTCCATTTGAGTGGGAGGCACCAAAAGGGACGTGTCAACTTTGCCCATTTTGCTCGAGGTAGTAGTGACTAATAAATACGTAGTATAGAAGCTATTAAATAACACTATGTAACAAAATTTTTGCCCAAGGGATGTGGATAACAGTGCCACAAACACGAAAAAAATATTAAAAAAATGTTTATGGTCAATTTTTTTTTAATTCCAGCTTTCATGGAATGTACATTCAGTATTTGGACCATAATTTTTCAAGTATAAACCTGATTGAGCCGTGTTATGTCTCAAATTAAAAGGAATTATGAGGGCCATATATGCTGCAAATATTGCTTTCACGTAGAATCTTGGTTTAATAACAGTATTTAAAAAACACTTTTTCCTGATATAAAAAAACCATAAAAATTAGAAAAAATCAAAAAAATTATTTCACATTTTTGAAAAGCCAGCATGCTAACGAAGGAAACACTGTCTATTTGTAAATGTTAGGGAAATTTTTTGAATTCTTCTTTCATATTTTTCGTTGTTAAATGATGCTTATAATGCTTATATTGAATTGGCCATATGTGAGAGAGACATATAAGAGACATTGCACTTGCATTTTATTTTCTGAGGATTGATGTCAGATATTATAAAATTATAGAGAGGACGAGGTTTTATGGCCGTTCGTAACCCTCCATAAAACATGATATGCAATGTGAGAGCTATATTGGATGAGATCCGCTCAGGTAGAGGGTCATTCAACAATATTTGTGTTTTTTTATTTATGAGGTTTCCATTCAGTTGCGCCTTTTAGGCGTATGGACATCCCAGTAGTATATACAGGTAGTAAAGTTATATGTATTGGGTTTCTATGTTCGAAGCAAACTATATGTCAGCTACAGGTACGGCAACTTATGTACCTTAAAGCCGGAATTTATGAATGAAATTTCTTATTAGTGAATTAGTTCAATTCAGCGCCTTAAAGAGATAAGTCGGTTTTCTGAAAAATATTATAAAGTTATATTTCGAAGTATGAGTAAAAGGCAAAGAATGTGTAAATGATCCCGACAATTTCTGCTACATCTGCGGAATTTTTTTTTTCAATTTCAATTACTTTATTTTTTCAAAATCGTTATAATATAAATTTTAATGCTACATTGTAGATATTACATAATTGTTTTTGAAGCTATAAAGTATTTTTTACGGCATGGTTTACATAAAAAACCGTCAGCCGGATTGTTGAGTTTTTTCAATATTTAATAGTTATATTCGCATATTAACATTTTTCTGTAAGTTAGTGATTCTCGCAAATAATTATATAATGGTGACCAACAGATATCTTCACCACCGTTTAGGGTATAGATTACTTCTCTTTCCGATAAGGCACGTCTGTTGAAATGTTTCATCCTAATTGTGCTGAAAATTGGACAGCGTCCTATAAAATGTCGTACTGTTTCTACTTCGCGTAAGTTACATATTGAGCAAATTTGTTCATTCTCGGTTCCGTATCGGCTACCGTTTAAACCTAACATGTCAGCTCTAGCTCTCATAATATACCCGATTTGCGTTTGAGTAAAATGTTCATTACAATACGTTGCACCTAAAGAATTATCGAGGAATTTGTAAATTCGACTCTGACTTTCCTGTGATTTGTGTACATGCTCATTATAGCTTGTAATCTTCATCTCATTGATAAGTTGTTGACTTGCTGTGTACCAAGAGTGTTTGTTCAAAAGCACGTAACGCTCTTCTATGCTGTGTGACGTTAACTGCTCTTTAAACCGTTTATACCAATCTATGTTTTTCGCCACAATCTTGCCAGCGAGCTTATGGGGTAGTCTTTCGTGGTCTAGATCAAAGAGTACTTTGGCTACATACTTTAGATGCTGTGCAAATGTGTATATGTATCCGGGTTCATATCCAGTTTCCAAAGCAATGATATAATTGGGTGTGTTTTCCGGTAACTTAAGAATACGTTTGATGAAAAATCTGTATAATTGATCAACATCATCAAAGTAGGCATTGCCCCAAATCTGTGTACCATAGCTTTGGATTGATCGACATACTGAGAGAAACATTTTCCATTTTGCCTTCAATTGTATTTTTGGTTTTCCTATGAAGTTTCTCCACGTTGCATTTATACACACCTTAGCAGCTTCATTTTTCTTTTTTATATGTTTTGTGAAGGAAACTTTTGGCGTTAGAGTGATACCAAGGTATTTATATTCGTTGACAACTCTTAATTCTTCTCCATTATAATTCCATTTTTCATTTGATGCTAACCTACCTCCATTTCGGAATATCATGACCTCTGATTTCATCTGGTTAACTTCCATTCCCCACATATTGCAATATGAGGCTAGGTTATTTATCATTAACTGTAGTACTTTGGGTTCCTCAGCTAAAATCACAATATCATCTGCATACATTAGCAGTCGTATTTTTATTTCATCTATATTCAGGCCACTTCCTAGGCAATCGTGCAAATCATTTAGATACAAGGCGAATAAAATGGGTGATAATAAACATCCTTGCTTAACTCCTGTCCTTGTTTCAAATTGGCCTGATAGCTCTTCTCCTGTCCATACAGCGGATTTAGTATTTGTATACACCTTTTCTATAAATCGTATTATTTTTGACGAAAGACCTATTGTATTTAATTTATATATTAAATGATTTCTTGGAACTCTATCGAACGCAGCCTTAAAGTCTACAAAGAACGCATAGACTTTTTTCTTTTCCGCAAGTTTTATGTTTACAATGGACACCAGATTAAAAACATTGTCAACTGTGGAGTAACCTTTCCTGAAGCCTGCTTGGTATTCATTCAAAACTTGTTCTCTTTTAATCCACTCTGTTAACCTGGAGTTCACCATACCAATCATAAGTTTTCCTATGCAATTCATAAATGTAATTCCTCTATAATTACTTGGTAGGTTAGCATCACCCTTCTTATGAATTAGGAATATAACACTAGAACGAAACATATCATAATCATCGCGGCCATTTAAAATTCTAGTAAATTCGTTGAGCAATGCCATCAGAAACTCGTCAGTTGCGTGAACAAAAAAACTCATACGGGACTCGATCTTCACCAGGAGCTTTGTTTTCTTTGATTTTCTTGAACTGTTCCCTAATTTCCATTAAATTGAAGTCCCTGTCCAGTATTTCATGCGTTACTTCATTTGGTGCATAGCAAATGGCTGGCGCTTTAACTGCCGGATTTAGGAGAGAGTCGAAATATTTCATCAAATCCTCAGCTTTTATGTTGCACCCGATATAATTTTCCTGCTGCCTGATTTCTTGCGCTAAAGCCCACCATGATTTGCTATCAGATATAAAGTTTAATTTGTGCTCGATTATATAATAATACTCCATTTGTTTTTTCTTGCATAACTTCTGATACAGTTTTCTTTTCTCAACATAATCATCTCTAGCACCACTCTCATCTGAGCTTCTAAGAGTTCTGAGACTTTTCATTGTTTTGTTTCGAGCTTTCATACAATCTTTATCAAACCATTTTTTCTTGAATTGTCTTTTTTTGGAGGTTGTGTGGTTTTGATATGACTTTAGAATTAGAGCTATGTAATCATATAGAGACGTTGGGTGTTCTAAGAGAGGTAAATTTTCGTTCAGCTTTATTTGGTAATTTTCCTTTTGATGATTCGTCCACATTAATTTGGGTGGTAGGTTTAACTTTTTCGATTCATTATAATAAAGGCCATTTGTGTTAAGAGTTACTGATACAGGAAAGTGATCTGACCATATCTGATCTTCTATCTCGAATCGTTGTACCGTGTTTAACATATCATAGGACATTGCACAAAGGTCGATCACCGAGCTACCATTTTTATTTGTGAACGTGAATCGCCCTTCTTCATCACCTAAAGTCCTGCCATTAAGTATAGCTAGACCATTATTGTTGCAAAACTCGATATAGTTTCTTCCATTTGAATTTACTACTTCGTCATTTGACTTTCTTGATATACTGAGGGTTGTCAGTTCTTCTAAAAGTCCCTCCTGAAGCTGCTGTTCTTCACCTATACGAGCATTGTGATCTCCTATAACGATTTTTTTAACATCATTGGCTTCTACGGTTTTCTTTAACTTTTCGAAGTCTTCTGCCCAGTTTACTCCTCTTATGTATACAGGAATTATTTCGAATTTCAATGCATTCATTTCACAATTTATTACATCAATATTTTCACGTTGGATTAGGTTATGCTTCAGTCCATATCTTACTAGATCCTTCCTTATACCACAGACTTGACCACCGATAGCTCTACCACGATTATTAATTCTTGTAGCTGCCTTCCAATAGGTTTTAAAATGTTTGAATTTATTTTCATAGTTAGGTTGGTTTTTTTCTTCTACATGTGCGGAAAATATGTAATTAAAAAAATCGAAGTGAGTTTAGTAAAATAATAGAAGAAATATATGTGCAATATTTGAAAATATATGTGCAAGATTTGGAACTGACCAAAGATAAGGAGAACTACTTGCATCTCGGATGAAACAGTACAATATTTTGGCCCCAGATGTTAACATATCATATTATAGAGTCCGTGATATACCTTACAAACAATTTTATACAACTGTAGATAACATATGCTTTTGCAAGGACATTCCCGGATTGTTCGAGGAACTTAGTCAAACATACAATTCAAAAGAATGGCGGTTATTTGTTGACAGCAGTAAAGAAAGTTTGAAAGCAGTACTTTAGCACAACGGAAATCAGAAACCGTTGATTCCCATTGCTCATGCCGTCAACACTAAGGAATCATACGAAACAATGGCTAGATTGATAAAATACATAAAATATGAACTACATTACTGGAAAATTTGTTGCGATTTAAAAGTAGTTGGGATGTTATGTGGAATGCAGGACGGATATACAAAATATTGCTGTTTTTTATGCCTCTGGGATAGCCGAGCTCGCGAAGATCATTACAGAAGAAAGAAATGGCCAACAAGAAAAGACATTACATTGGGTGAAAACAACATAAAATACACATCTCTCGTCCAAAAAGAAAATATAATTTTGCCTCCATTGCATATTAATCTGGGGCTGTTTAAAAATTTTGTAAAAGACTTAAGGAAAGATGGCAATTGCATTCTCATATTTAAAAAGTTTGTTAAAAAGTCTTTCTTTTCAAAAAATCGAAGAAGGCATTTTTGATGGGCCTAAAATAAGGAAACTGATGAAAGATGTAAATTTCGAATCCTATTTGACGTCGGATGAAATTGGAGCTTGTAGTTTCAAATTTCCTTGGATCCAATAAAAGCCCGCAATGTGAAACAATGATTAATGATTTGTTAAAAAATTATGAAAAAATTGGTAAGAAATATATTATTCTATATTTATGTATATAACACATATGTATGTATTCTTCTAACTTATTTTTCGCTTTATGTATTCCATCAGGTGTAAATATGTCCCTCAAAATTCATTTCTTGCATTCTCATTTAAACTTTTTCCCCGAGAATCTTGGCGACGTAAGCGACGAACATGAGGAAAGGTTTCACCAAGAAATGAAATCCATCGTGCGGCGTTACCAAGTCCACTGGGATGAAAGAAGGATGGGAGATTATATTTGGTTCCTCATTAGAGAAACCGATTCCGAAATCTACAAACGTCAACAAAGAACTCACAATTGCTTCTAATGAAACTTGTACATGTACATAAATAAACTCAAATGCAAATAACATAAATAAAAGTAACAAATAAAATCGCTATTTAAACACAAATTAAAAAAAAATTTTTTTGAAATTCTCTTACCTCTGCCAAAAAGGCTATAATTTCTACATTTATTAATAGATATTTTTAAAATAGGCTTAATTTTCTTCGCTAGTATGAAAACTTTTATAAAATGGAATAAAATTCTATTTTTATGTTTTTTTTCGTCCCAGGAAATTTTTATTTCTTTTGAAAAAATCTACATTTTCCAATTTGTTTAATGACTGTTACTAAACCACTGCTTTTAAGTGAAAGAGACATTTCCAACATAGGTAGCCCACATTAATAGCTTCAATTTAACGTATAAGTCGATCTGATCGGGCATATACACCAAAAATTATAGTGCAAATACTAAGGGTACCTTCGACGATATTAGTATTTTTAATAAAAAATTTTTAAAAAAAAATTTATCCATAAAATAATTTTTGGTTTTGATTTTATATAACAGTATACCACAATCTATACAATATAATAATTTTTAGGTTTAGGACACAAAAAAATTTTTTTTTGTTGCGTAGTGTAATCAATATTTCTCTAAATATTAAACCTTTGTGGGGGAAGTACTAGAAAGAGTGGATCAATATGGCCCATCTTCGAACATAGCCGGAGATAGAAGAAAATATTCCCACATGCCAAATTTGAAGTCAATCGGTTAATTTTTCGAGAGTTATCGTGCGCACCTGCCTGCAGACAGACAGACAGTCAGACGGACGGACATTGCTCATTATGTAGACTTAAAATGACCCAAAACGGATATCCGCCGAACAAACTTAGGGTATTAGGTCACCCCTTCGATGTGTTACACTTTTGGCTCGTAGCAAATGATATATACCCTCCCCTCTAAGGTGAGGGGATAATTATTCGACATAAATAAATCTACAACAAGAATTTTGTTTCAAGTCAAATATAATTTCGTTTGTTGTGCCAAATGCTTTGCATAAATAAAAAATAACAGCAACAGTCATGAAATTGAAAGCCAAGGTTAAGCGACATTTGCATAAAACTTTTGTTATGCATTGTACTCTTGTGTACTAAAATTTGTGTCCAATATTTTCACATCTCATACAAGTGAATTTGTAATACGGGATATTTAATTTTGTTAAGAATTGTTTGTTTCTTTTGTTCAATAAATAAAATAAAAAAATTATAAAAACTGTTTTTAATTAATTGTCGGTAGTATATGACTGACAAATTGTCAGAACAAGCAATTTTTAAAAACAGTTGGTTGTGGCAACATACAAATGATAATTTTAGCTACCATTTTCGTAGTTGGTACAACCTAAGATGATTGTTGTCAACATGCACCACAACCAAAATGTTGGTTGTCGTGATGGAATCGCATGATAGTAGACAGAACTACCAAAATTCGGTTGGCAAATAATTCGGTTGAGGCAACCAAACCGTTTTCTGTGTGTATGTAGCTCTATGTTTAGAGCAAAAGATAAGTTTCAACGAGTTTCAGTTTTCATAATGATAACAATAAACATGTGGCCACGAACGTACGCGAATTAGAAGTCAACTTTGGCTGAATCTAGTAACATGCAAAAATCTGCGAAATGGAACGGAATATTCTAAAGCTCTTATTTTATTTTAAAAGAGGATTAATGTATTTAGCTTTCTATCGAGTATTACACAATACATTGTCTCTATTGGTTTTTATCTTATTGGCTTAGGCGCCGGTCGCGAACATAAAATTTTTCCATGTGTTTTAACCATTAAATTAACCATTTTGTTTGGTCTCCTTGCATTTTTCTCTTCTTAATTGAAATGGTACAAAATAACATTTTTCAGTTTTTAGGCCAATTTTCTTGTGAAAACAACTGAGATATGCTATGAATCCATTGTATTTTAAAAATTTAGACATTTTGTATTCATTTTTTATAATTATTCACAATAAAATACAACGATCAGAGACTTTTTGTAGAAAGAGTGCAAACATAACATATGATTTGGATGTAAAATAAAAAAATATAAAAATGTTCTTAAAAGTAACTTAAAATAGAAACAATAGAATTTTTCGATTTTTAGGCCAATTTTCTTGTGAAAACAACTGAAACATGCTATGAAACCATTGTATTGTAAAAATCTAGATATTTCTTATTCATTATACCCTACACCACACTGTGGTACAGGGTATTATAAGTTTGTTTCACGGCAGATGTTTGTAACACCTGAAAATAACACAGCTAGACCCACCTTAAAGTATACCGATCGACTCAGAATCAATAGCCGAGTCGATTTAAGCATGTCTGTCTGTCCGTCCGTCCGTCCGTCTGTCCATGTAAAGTTGTTCGTCGAATACAGGTCGCAATTTCACTCCGATCGTTCTGAAATTTTGCAGTTTAGAGTATTTCGCAGCTGTTAAGATCGCTATTGAATTTGGTTGAAATCGGTTCAGATTTAGATATAGCTCCCAGATATATCTTTCGTCCGATTTGGCCCTTTAGTCCTATAGAAGCTGTATTTTACATCCAATCGTTTTGAAATTTAGAATGGTAGAGTTTCTTGATCTATGAACCAACATTGCCGAATTTGAAGAAAATCGGTTAAGATTTAGCTATAGCTCCCATATATATGTTTCGTCCGATTTGGCCCTTTAGTCCTATAGAAGCTGTATTTACATCCAATCATTTTGAAATTTAGAATGGTAGAGTTTATTGATCCATGAACCAACACTACCGAATTTGAAGAAAATCGGTTAAGATTTAGCTATAGCTCCCATATATATGTTTCGTCCGATTTGGCCCTTTAGTTCTATAGAAGCTGTATTTTACATCCAATCGTTTTGAAATTTAGAATAAACAATTTAAACATGAACTACAAAATTTATATTTCAGAGTTATTCAATATTACGAGAGTGCACGGGGCAAAATCGCCTTTTTTGATATGTTTGAATCGAAAGAAAATATATTTGGAACACAAATTTTTAAATATTTTATATTTCTTAGCAAATAATTTTATTTGAAAATCAATAAAATATATTTGGAAAGCATATATTAATATATTACAACAAATTATTTATTTATTTATTTATATGAATTACAATACAAAGTAAATTTATATTCTAATTTTAAGTTCCAGGGAAAGGCCGGGTTACAAAGACCATATGGCTGAATTTTGCAGCGACAGACCAGAGCCTCTGGTGGGAATCGAACCCACGACCCCCAAACTCATAGGCGAGTACGCTACCAACTCGCCTACTGGGGCGCTCACAACAAATTATATTCGCAAACTAAATTTCTCAAATAAAATATGTGTTTAAATACAAATAAAATTATTATTTAGGATTTTTTCCAAATATATTTTATTTAAAAAAGATTCCCAAAACTATTGCTGAGTTTTTCAAATTTCAGTTTCAATTTTTCCTTGGTTTCAAATTGTACCTCCCAGTTATGATACCATATGCAGCATTACCTTCTGTTTTAAATCGATCATTTAAAATTTCTGAGTATTCCAAGCCATCATTAGTTGTCAATTCTCTAAGTCCTTTGTATTGTCCCAAGATTATATGATTTCAATTGTTATTTTTTTTTTACGAACATTAAAAATTTCTACAAATTTAACTTTGAATTACTGAACAATTTGACACAATTTATGTATTTTATGCATATTTAAATGCAAATAATTATTTGTTTCACAAATAGCTGTCACATTGGGATGTAAACAAATATTTGTTTAGAACAACATCTTCCCAAATACACAATTTTTGTATGTACCAAATATTACATGCTTAGAGTCTACCCTAAACATATATATGTTTCAAGCCAAATATGTTCGGGACAATATACTACAGAAGCGATTTTTTTTCAGCGTGTGGTGTAGGGTATTATATAGTCGGCCCCGCCCGACTTTAGCCTTTCCTTACTGGTTTTTTATTATTATTCACAATAAAATACGATCACTACCAACATTTTATTATTCGGCCCTGGTTGACCATTCGACGGAATTTCCCATATGTTGTATATACTCCAAGTCATACTTTCTGTAATCATAAGACTACTTCTGTAATAACATTTCACTAGTAAAGTTTAATTTTTCTTCTCAATTACTTATTGCACTTTCACTTACGTCTGCCAACACTATGATAAGATGTCCATAACACTATGTCATGTTGACTTAAACGTTACGTCATAAAAATGAAGAAAAACTAATTGATTGTAGTGGAACTGTCATTAACTCAAGTATACATTTTAATGGTTTTTAAGATTTTTTCTTTAAAATTTTGGAAATTCTCATATCATGCTTTTAAAGACAATATACCCTTAATTTTCAGTCCTGTTTTTTTGAATCCCTGAATTAAGGATTAGTTATCTTTTAACTTAATTTTTTCTGCAAATGGACAATTTCGACTCTTTTTGGTTATAATAATAGTGAGAGTTACAGTGAAGTTTGTTTGGAATTTTATAAATCAGTTCGTGTGAAGCAGTGGTAGAGAAAGGTTGTTTGCGCTTGTGCGAGTGGACTTTTTTAATTCTAAAGGGTGGTTAAGTTGTAAGGGCCGTGAACCACACCTAAACGTTAAGTTTTTATTCTGCATTTCATTTGACATTTCTCAATTTCAGACTAACTCAATTTGAACCATGGAAAGATACACAATCGAGCAACGCGTTAAAGTTTTTTAAGCCTTTCACGAAAATGGACTTCGTGATGTTTTTTCGGAAGAATTGTTCGCAAATTATGTAATACTGTAGGAGATGTGAAAACACAGATCGTTTGGTGCGGCTTATGGGCTGGCGACGTCATCGGGCCATACTTCTTCGAAATGAGGCCGGTTAGGCTGTTACTGTGAATGGTGATCGCTATCATGAGATGATAACAAACTTTTTATGGCCCGAATTGGAAGATATGGATGTGGACAATATGTGGTTTCAACAGGACGGTGCCACTTGCCACACAGCTAACGAAACAATGGCTCTTTTGCGCATCAAATTATCTCACGTCGTAGCGATGTCAATTGGCCGCCAAGATCATGTGATTTGACACCGTTGGACTTCTTTCTTTGGGGTTATTTGAAAGTAAAGGTGTACGTCGATAAGGCAGCAACAGTTCAAGAGCTAAAGGATGTGATAATTCGGCACATTAACGGAATAGAACTTCAATTATGCCTCAGCATCATCGAAAATTTGGACCATCGGATGGAGGTGTGCCGCAGAGGTCGCGGCGGCCATTTGGCCGATATTTTGTTCCATACATAATTGAACCATACCAATATTATCATAATAAAAAGAAATGACAATAATTTCCTAAATAATTTGTGTTTTATTCAAAATCAACATCGGCCCTTAACATTTAACCACCCTTTATATTAATAGCAACAATGTCGGCAGTGTGTGTCCCATTTAAAAAACGTTAGTGGCGATGATATTTCATTGAAAACATAGATTTCCTGCTCATACCATGATGACACCAAAAGGGGTAGATTGAAAAATGTGAGTATGTGCGTTGTGATTAGGCACATTGGTAACAAAAAAGAGCCTTAAGATCTGTTTCGGACATTCAGAGTAGTGGAGTTTGTGTGCGGTTACGAATTTATTAGTTTGATAAAAAAAACAAGTAAGGAAAGGCTAAAGTCGGGCGGTGCCGACTATATAATACCCTACACCACTCTCGTAATATTGAATAACTCTGATATATAAATTTTGTAATTCATGTATAAATTGTTTACATAAATTTACTTTTGGGACATTTTATACTTAAATAATACCCTGTACCACAGTGTGGTGTAGGATATAAAAACGATTGGATCTAAAGAGCAAAATCGGATGAAACATATGTATGGGAGCTATAGCCAAATCTTTACCGATTTTCTTCAAATTCGGCAATGTTGGTTCATGAATCAAGAAACTCTACCATTCTAAATTTCAAAATGATTGGATGTAAAATACAGCTTCTTCAGGACTAAAGAGCAAAATCGGACGAAACATATATATGGGAGCTATAGCTAAATCTTAACCGATTTTCTTCAAATTAGGCAATGTTGGTTCATGGATCAAGAAAGTCTACCATTCTAAATTTCAAAATGATTGGATGTAAAATACAGCTTCTATGGGACTAAAGCGCCAAATCGGACGAAACATATATATGGGAGCTATAGCTAAATCTTAACCGATTTTCTTCAAATTCGGTATTGTTGGTTCATGGATCAATAAACTCTACCATTCTAAATTTCAAAACGATTGGATGTAAAATACAGCTTCTATAGAACTAAAGGGCCAAATCGGACGAAACATATATATGGGAGCTATAGCTAAATCTTAACCGATTTCAACCAAATTCAATAGCGATCTTAACAGCCGCGAAATACACTAAACTGCAAAATTTCAGAACGATCGGAGTGAAATTGCGACCTGTAGTCGACGAACAACTTTACATGGACAGACGGACGGACGGACAGACATCGTTAAATCGACTCAGCTAGTGATTCTGAGTCGATCGGTATACTTTAAGGTGGGTCTAGCTGTGTTATTTTCAGGTGTTACAAACATCTGCCGTGAAACAAACTTATAATACCCTGTACCACAGTGTGGTGTAGGGTATAAACAATGCAAAAATACCGTAGAAATTCAAGAAAGAACAAAATAAAGCCGAAGACGAAAAATTAAAGAAATAATCAACGAATCGAATGCAAATATTTCCGTAATGAATAAATAAACAATTTCATGAAAATTAAAAATACATCATCTAGAAAAAAGAAAGAAAACGCCCTTATGTTGTCTTGCCCTTTGTGCAGTGATAACTTCACACAAAAATGCAAAACATGTGAAGTCTGTATAAAAACGGATAATTATGATAATTATAATTAAAAATAATTTATATTTCAGCGGAACAAATATAAGAACATTCGCGTATTTGCAAAAAGAAAATTTATAAAATATTTATATTTTCAGATTACTTATAGAATATTTCAATCTCTAATATCAGTACGATGATATCCATCATGTGGACGTCGGAAAATCTTGTGAAACATGAAGTATCCATGAATTTTATACAATACGAGGAACTGTTAGTTTTTTAATTTATGATAAATATACGATACACGCTGAAAAATATTGCTTCTGTAGTATATTGTCCCAAACATATTCATTGTCCCAAACATATTGAAACATATATATGTTTAGGGTACACTCTAAACATATAATATTTGGTACACTCAAAAATTATATATTTGGGAAGATGTTGTTCTAAACAGTAATTTAAAGTAAATTTTTTAGAAATTTTTCATTTCGTAAAAATAATTAATAATAACAATTGATATTATAATCTTTGATCGAAATATATTACTTGAGGATTGACCACTAATGATGGCTTGGAATACTCAGAAATTGTAAATGATTGATTTAAAACAGAAGTTAATGCTGCATTTGGTATCATAACCGGGAGATTCAATTCGAAACCAAAAAAAATTAAAACTGAAAATGTCAGCAAAAGTCACTTTCCAAATAAAAAAACTTTTAATTTTGATGTTTCCTTAAGCGGGGTTGATCAGTTATTACTGTTATTTTATAGTTTGCTCACTGTTGATAAACTTTTTTAAATAAAATATATTTGGAGAAATTACTAAGCAGTAATTTTATTTGTATTTAAACACACATTTTATTTGAGAAATTTATTTTGCAAATATATTTTGGTGTAATTTATTAATATATGCGTCCCAAATATATTTTATTGATTTTCAAAAAAAAATTATTTGCTCAGAAATATATAATATTTAAAAATTTTGTTACAAATATATTTTCTTTCGGTTAAAACATATCAACAATAGGGATTTTGCCCCGTTTACTCTTATGTATTTGTAATGTATTTTATTTATGAATACTTTTTTAAGTAAATTGATAAAAATATATAGAATTTCAAGATGAATTTGAAAATGTACGTACATTTATTCATGAAACGAAAAAATCTATCACAGGAACGATGATTTGGACACATAATGAAACATAATTGAATAATAAAATTATTAAAGGCTACAGATTTTGAATAAACTTTTAATCGGAATCAAATGTTTTAAAAAATAATCTACCGCGTTTTCCAATAGGGATGATATGATTTTTAAGTGACGCTTCGGCCATTTTTAATTATATTCAGTAGTGTTTACTATTTCATCATGGAGAGATATACGCAAGAACAACGTTTACAAATTTTTCAGTTTTATTATCAAAATAATGGTTCTCCAATTGCAACTTTTCGTGCGCTAAGTCCACTTTTTAAAAATCTAAAAAAACTCTTTCCAGTCTATGTACGACCTTGACACCCATGAGCAATATTTTAGCTCTCGTTAAGAACTATCTTTTTGCCATTGACCTATTGTGGCTACGTGCCACACAGCAAATAAAACAAATGAATTGTTGCGAGAAAAGTTTGGCGATTCGATTATTTCAAGAAATTGTGATATTGAATGGCCTCCAAGAAGTTGTGATTTAACACCATTAGATTATTTCTTGTGGGGTTATTTGAAGTCATTGGTCTTTCGAAATAAACCAGACTCTCTTCAAGCTTTGCAAGTCAATATTGAACGTGCCATTCATGACATACGACTTGAATTAGTGGAAAAAGTGCTCGAAAGTTGGATTAAACGAATTCGTTCCTGCAGAAGAAGTCGTGGAGGCCATTTGAATGACGTTTTATTTAGAACTTAATTGTATCGATTGTACTTTACATTAAATAAAAAACTTTTGAATTTTCTTAACAATAAGTGTGTTTTTTTTTTCAAAGAAATCATATCACTCTTATTTGAAAACCCTATATATATCGTTCATTCCATGTCAAACCGAAGACTTTTTTCGAGTCAACATTTCCGATTTCAAAATAAATTTGCATATCGAATCTCTGCTCAAAATAAAACATTTTATAGATGTCAAAAAAAAAAATAAAATAAATTGTTCAGATGTTATTAGCATCTGAAATCTGAGAAAATGGAAAAATATTCTCAAAAGGCGTATGTTTCGAGTTATGTGTTTTTGGAACGCGTCAGCAGATTTTTACAAATGCAGGCTCATTATAAAGATCGTAATTTGTTCTTTTTATAGTAAATATTCATTTTCGCGTTTTTAAGGTTTTTAAATGCAACTATAATTTTCATTTTACACATCAATGACACCAACTTAAAATTCTGTGAAAAATATAGTTATGTAGCACCATATATTCTAAACGAACGCAGAAAATTTTAAAAGGGTGTTCCGCCCCGTTCTTTTTTTAAAAATAATTAATAAAAAAGTCCTGAGATGTGAATATTGCATTTGTTATATTTTAAAAACACATTTGTGTATTTATACAAATTAGAGCTCTTCTTAAAGGTCTTTGACTAGGACATCATAGATTTATGCGAAAATTCGTCAATATTTGCAAATATCGTAATATATTTTTCCTCTTAAATTTCAATTTGCATACTGAACCAGGAAAGTACCAACGTAGACATATGAAATACATTTAGGCATGTAGTCCTATCTGATCTAAGTTGATCCTGTAAATTGTAATCGGGTTTTTACTTCAGTTTCTATATAATAGCATTTTTACTTACAAATGTCTTTATGATTTCAATATTTTTCATAACTTATAAAGGAAAATCATTGTAATTTTTTATTAAATATTGTTTTAAACAAGTAAGAAAGTTTCAGTCGGGTAAACCGACTAAGGTATACCCTCACTTTGTGAGTAATGTAATATATAACATTACACCAATAAATCTGTCAATTTGTGTGGGAGGTACCAGAAGGGGTTTTCCAAATACACATATTTTTCGGTACAGTACATTCTCAAATAAATTTCATTGTGCTGAACTATAAGCGTTTGTGTGCACTGGTATATTAAAGTTACGAGCTATGTAATTTTGGTATGATTTGGTCATTTTGTGTGGGAGGTACAAAAAGGGGCGGGTGATAACGCCCACTTTTTACAGGACTATAGGCACTACAACAGCATTACACTGTACAAAATTTCAAGTATTTGTATGCACTGGTATTAAAGTTACAAGCCGTTTACTTTGGTACGAAACGGGCCATTTGTGTGGGCGGTACCAAAAGGGGCTGTACAATGATGCCCATTTTTTACCGGACTATAGGCGCTACAAAAACATTATACTGTAGAAAATTTCAAGCATTTTTATGCACTTGTATTAAAGTTATAAGCAGTTAAATTTTGATGCAAAATGGTCCATTTGTGTGGGAGGTACCAAAAGGGGCATGCCAACTTCACCCATTTTTCTCGAGTTAATAGCGACTAATATACTAATATTATGTGCAGAATTTCAAAAGATTCGAATAAGTAGTATATAAGTTATTAAAGAATCAATATTTCACTAAATTGTAACCCTTTGTGTGGGAGGTACAAGAAGGAGTAGACCAATATGGCCCATCTTCGAACTCATCCGGAGATAGATCAAAATATTACCACATACCAAATTTGAAGTCAATCGGTTACTCCTTTCGAGAGTTATCGTGCGCACCAGCCAGCAGACACACAGACAGGCAGACAGACAGACAGACAGACAGACAGACAGACAGACGGACGGACATTGCTCATTCGACTTAAAATGACCCAAAACGGATTTCCTCCGAACATACTTAGGGTCTTAGATCACTCCTTCGATGTGTTACACTTTATTCCGTAGCAAATGATATATACCCTCGTCACACTAAAGTGAGGGTATAAAAAGCGATTTTAAATGTTTTCCGCAAAGGGATTCTATATCCTTAAACTAACAAAAGGCAGCCTATTATGTTTACTATATCAATACAAATTTTCTAATGGTTGTTAAACGTCTGGATCGATCTTTTTGAAATTTTTGAAATTGATATATCTTGAACATTTTACACTTGAGGAAAGTACAGCATGTGCTTGGTTTAATAACAGAGCTTGCAGAATGTGCAAGGCGTAATAGATTTAAAAATGTGAAGTCTTTCATCGAAGTACAGGGTTTTCAAATAAGAGTGATATGATTTCTTTGAAAAAAACACACTTATTGTTAAGGAAATTGAAAAGTTTTTATTTAATGTGAAGTATAATCGATACAATTAAGTTCTAAATAAAAGGTCATTCAAATGGCCTCCACGACTTTTTCTGCAGGAACGAATTCGATGAACCCAATATTCGAGCACTTTTTCCACTAAATCAAGTCGTATGTCATGAATGGCACCTTAAATATTGACTTGTAAAGCTTGAAGAGAGTCTGGTTTATTTCGAAAGTCCAATGACTTCAAATAACCCCACAAGAAATAGTCTTATGGTGTTAAATCACAACTTCTTGGAGGCCATTCAATATCACAATTTCTTGAAATAATCGAAACTCCAAACTTTTCTCGCAACAATTCAATTGTTTCATTTGCTGTGTGGCACGTAGCCCCGTCTTGTTGGGACCAAATGTTGTCAAGATCAACTTCTTCCAATTTCGGCCATAAAAAGTTAGTTATCATCGATCTATAACGCTCTCCATTGACAGCAACGGTGTTACCAGCTTCATTTCGAAAGAAGTACGGACCAATGATTCCACCTGGCCAAAAACCACACCAAACTGTTAATTTAGGTGAATGTAATGGTTTTTCATGAATAATTTGTGGATTTTCTTCGCACCAGAATCGACAGTTTTGTTTATTTACCGCACCACTCAGATGAAGGTGAGCCTCATCGTAGAAGATGATTTTCTTAAAAAATCGTTATCGTTTTCAAGTTAAATCTGAATAATTTGTAAACGTTGTTCTTGCGTATAAATCTCCATGTAAACACTACTGACAGATCATGACATATTACAAATGGCCGAAACGTCACTTTAAAATCATATCATCCCTATTTGAAACCCCGTTATAAGTCTTTCAAAGGCGTTTGAATTCCTGATTTGAAATGTATGATTAATGTGTTTAATTGTCGTACAAGATGTACTTATTTTAATAGTCTTTGTCTTTGGACACAAAACAAAAAAAAAATCTTAAAAGTTAAACCAGTAAGGAAAGGCTAAAGTCGGGCGGTGCCGACTATATAATACCCTACACCACTCTCGTAATATTGAATAACTCTGATATATAAATTTTTTAATTCATGTATAAATTGTTTACATAAATTTACTTTTGGGACATTTTATACTTAAATAATACCCTGTACCACAGTGTGGTGTAGGGTATAAAAACGATTGGATCTAAAGAGCCAAGTCGGATGAAACATATATATGGGAGCTATAGCTAAATCT
Source organism: Eudasyphora cyanicolor (assembly GCA_963930755.1). Taxonomy (NCBI): domain Eukaryota; kingdom Metazoa; phylum Arthropoda; class Insecta; order Diptera; family Muscidae; genus Eudasyphora; species Eudasyphora cyanicolor. Next base: position 69,977,277 of record OZ005734.1, read on the forward strand.
TAACTGATTTTCTTCAAATTCGGAAATGTTGTTTCATGGATCAAAAAACTTTACCATTCTAAATTTCAAAACGATTGGATGTAAAATATAGCTTCTAAAGAACTAAAGGGCCAAATCGGACGAAACATATATATGGGAGCTATCGCTAAATCTTAACCGATTTTCTTCAAATTCGGTAGTTTTGGTTCATGGATCAAGAAACTGTACCATTCTAAATTTCAAAATGATTGGATGTAAAATACAGCTTCTACAGGACTAAATAGCAAAATCGGACGAAACATATATATGGGAGCTATAGGTAAATCTTAACCGATTTTCTTCAAATTCGGCAATGTTGGTTCATGGATCAAGAAACTCTACCATTCTAAATTTCAAAACGATTGGATGTAAAATACAGCTTCTATAGAACTAAAGGGCCAAATCGGACGAAACATATATATGGGAGCTATAGCTAAATCCTAACCGATTTTCTTCAAATTCAGTAGTGTTGGTTCATGGATCAAGAAACTCTACCATTCTAAATTTCAAAATGATTGGATGTAAAATACAGCTTCTACAGGACTAAAGAGCAAAATCGGACGAAACATATATATGGGAGCTATAGCTAAATTGGATGTAAAATACAGCTTCTATAGGACTAAAGGGCCAAATCGGACGAAAGATATATATGGGAGCTATATCTAAATCTGAACCGATTTCAACCAAATTCAATAGCGATCTTAACAGCTGCGAAAGACTCTAAACTGCAAAATTTCAGAACGATCGGAGTGAAATTGCGACCTGTAGTCGACGAACAACTTTACATGGACAGACGGACGGACGGACAGACATGGTTAAATCGACTCAGCTAGTGATTCTGAGTCGATCGGTATACTTTAAGGTGGGTCTAGCTGTGTTATTTTCAGGTGTTACAAACATCTGCCGTGAAACAAACTTATAATACCCTGTACCACAGTGTGGTGTAGGGTATAAAAATGTCAATGATTTTCATGATTTTTCCCTTTTAAGAAATGTTTACTCAATTTCAAGTAATAATAAGTTATTATTATTATAAGCCTTTGTACTCTTGATTTTTGTAATGTAATCCAATTTCTACTTGGTTTAAGAAAAACTTAATACGAACATACATAAAATTTTAAGTATTAATTCGGCTTAAAATAAGAATTTTTTACTTGAATTTAGTATGTCATTTTTTTTTCTGCGAATACATGCAAAAAGAGGATACTTTTTTTTACGATTTTTCAATTTTGTATGGCTTTTTTCGTGCCAGGAAAAATCAACTTTTTTCAAATTTTTATTTGTTACTAAACCACTATTTCTATGTGAATTGCATTATGCCCACATTTGTAGCCCTCACTATTTGCTTAAATTTAACACGTATCCAAATGTGGTATAAATACCAAATGTAGTTTCATGAAAATTGGAATGAAAAAAAATTATGAAACAATCAATTTTGATTTATGCTTCTCGATGATACGGATGAAAAGTTCGATGACACCCTTGTCGGGGTGGATGTTAATCTGTCAATTACCAATGATGGTAACAATTCTACAGATTAACCTCCATCACGCTAAATCAGCCTCAGCGGCTCTATTGATGCGCCTGTCCACAGGTGCAGTAGACATCGTCCTGATACAGGAGCCCTAAGCAGTGGGAGGAAAGGTGTGCGGTATCAGGACACCCAACTTTAAACTGATGTGGCCAACTGTGAAGGCACTCCAAGAACCCGCATTTTCGCCAGGAAAGATCTAAGCATCTTTCTGCTGACTAATTAAGGTGGTATAGACCACGCAGCTGCTAGTCTGGAATCGGCAATCGCATATATTGGGTAGTCTCCAGATAGAAAATGTAATTGTATTTTCTTCACCGTTTTTAAAAAACTTTGCATCATATAATATTATAGAGGCAAAAATAGGCTAAAGCCAGGAGAATATCCTATTGACAAATCAATAGAAGTTTTATTTTACGTTATTTATTTTCTTGATTGGGGCATAGTTTCTTAAAGCACTTTGTGTAGCCAAATTAGGCCTTAATTTGTGGTCACTCTAATTTTTATTTTAGAGCCCATTTCTCTGGGATCCAACTTTCGGCGGTTGAATCCGAGTAGAGAATACACTTGGGTCGAAATATTTGCTCTGGCGAATTTAATCCGCCCTAATATACATAAATACGAGTAGAACAACAAAAAATCTACATTTATGTTGTTATATATATGTATATGTGTTATATATATATATATATATATATATATATATATATATATATATATATATATATATATATATATATGGAATATGAAGATTCACTTTCTCCCAAATATAATTCTAAGTACATTTACTAATAAACATGTTGACTCTTCTCCACAAACACACACACACTACTTGTCCTAGTCAATCCTAAGTAGTTTTTGTATTCTGTTGTCTTCCGATAGCCCTAAAGTTTCACAAGAGTATTAAATAGGTTTACACTATCGTGTATTTTTTTTTTTTTGCTATCCATCCCAAGGGTGACGATTGATTCTAGGAAATGGAGAAGAAAAAAAAGACGACAAGTCTCGGACATAAAGAACATATTTAAATCCCAATATGTGTGTAACTACGGTAACCACTTCCCAAAAAGTTAACATGAAAGTGCTCTTATGTTTTAACTCTTATTAAAAATCCTTTCAATTACTTACTCTCTCTTTTTCTCTCGGTGAGTAATCACAATAGCCAAACACACACATCCGCACTTACTCATACGAGGATATTGCATTCCTCTTACATACATTAAGTAAGGGACTGACTCTGTTGTGAGGGTCTGTCCCAAAACATTTATGCAGCCCGTACACACATGCAGACACAGTGATATTGTCCTTCGGCCAACACAGGACTCACATCTCATCATGTCTATCGTTATTGTGTGCGTTGGGTTAACGTTTTTCAATTCTTTCGGTCCTTTTTATCTGAACGAAGTGCGTTTAAATGCTGTTCCACAGCCAGAGATCCTGTTCCAGTTGACGTTGGGCGAATGTGTGTTGTGTGTGTGTGTCCTTGTTGGATGCCTCCTGTGTCCTGGCATGCAGAGTAGAAAACAGAGTACAAATAGTACCTGCTCGGTACACATTCCCCCCTTTGATATTTTGGGTTGTTTTTGTTGCTGGTGTAAAGGTTTCTACGGGTGATGGTGGTGCTGCTGAAGTTTTTACTACCCATAGCCATAGTCGTCTCCTCCCCGTCCTCATCGTACTAATATGATGCATTTTCCCAAAGGTGCATTTTATGCTTGGAAAATCTAATTTGAGAGATTTTTCCCATTTACGCCGTTTGTGTTACATGTAACACAAAAATTGTTTTTTCATCTTTCTTGTTTTTCTCTGACAATTTGTTTGCCCAAGTGCCAGAGGTGATGGAGTTGGCGGCGGCGACGTTGTTTGACGGAAGGGATAGGTGGTTGGACCTGCTGTTGTTATTGTAGTTTTACGACTATATCTTTGAAAGGCCAACGAAAAAATGGATGTCACTCGAGGGGTCTTACGGTAAAGACAATTCTGCGAAGGCATATTAGTCAGGATCTCAGTTTTTTTGGTATCCACAATATTTAAGGCTTCTCGTAATTAAAGATCGATCTTCTGCACGGGGCGTCAAAAGGGAAAATGAGCCAACAAAATGCTAATAAATCTATATCTTCTAAACTGTTGGCCAGATCACTCCGAAAAAAAATTAATTGTTGCCGGATTTGCTTATTCATTATTTGCCAAATTTTATACATCAGTAACATAAAAAGAATCGGTATATTTATAACCTATCTTAGCGGAGGAGGGCCTAAAGTGTAATACGTCGAAAGAGTGACCTAATACCCTATGTATTTTCGGAGGAACTCTAAGGATTTTGAGCACTGTCCATCCATCAGTCTGGTCGGTGCGAACTTTAACTCCCGAACTTGAATTCAAATTTTGTTAAAGAAAATTGTTTTCTATTTCATGGTTAGTTCGAATATGTGCCATATTGGTCCACTCTTTCTGGTACATCGTCCACTAAGGGTCTCCAAAAACTCTTACACATCTTATTCGAATTTTCTGTAATTCCTAACAATTTGGGGTGCATTGGTAGATCAATTCCACGTAGTGCATCCTGGGTAACATTGAATGGTCTCCCAGTAGTTCTTCTACTTAAAACAAACTCCACGAAATCCGGAGTGTAATGCGAACCGTACTCATCCGACTGGATGAGTCGGCGTTACCGTAGATGGCCCCTCAGCAACGTCTCAGTCCTTGTCACATTTTGGGGACTATAACGTAATAGACTTTGACAATGATCTTCGTACTTTTTTTCACAGAAAATAATTTAATCTGTAGCAAATGGGAAAAAATGTATCAGGTTTAGGATTTTTGGGTATATTTATACCCTACACCACAATGTGGTCCAGGGTATTATGAGTTAGTGCATTTGTTTGTAAGAGCCAAAAGTAGAAGACATAGACTCATCGTTTATTATAGCGATCACTTTCTGAGTCATTTTAGCAATATCCGCCCGTCTTTAGAGGTATTCTTGTAATCAAAATGTAGGGCGTAATTCGAATGGGCTGAAATTTAGCACAGAGCTCCTCTATTTGTCCAGGGCCGATCCCTATCGAAATTGCTTCCGATTTACATATATACAGCGCCCACACATGTGTTACTCCGATTTGGAATTAAGCGCTGTAGAAACAACTTTTTTAAGCGATCTGTATGAAATTCAGCAAAGCGAAATCCCCTGATGCTAGAATAATTACTAGATAGTTTAAAGAAAATCCCTTCAGATTTACATATAGTCCCCCATACACATATTACTTCCGCTTTGGTAACTAAGCGCCATAGAAACTGAATTTTATACCCGATCAATATGAAACCCCAAATATATATTCCTTCCGATTTGGCATCTAATTGCCATAGAAGCTATATTTTAAAACTTCTCAGGGCAAAAATTGGCAGTGCAAAGTCTCTTCACCCATTAATAAAGACTATTAAATTCAATGGAAATCGGTCCATAATAAGATATACTCCCCATATATATTGTTCTTCTGATTTGGCATCAATGCGCCATAGAAACTATATTTTGCAGTCCCTCGTTACGAAAATTGGAAGATCAGATTTAGAAATAATCCCCATATACATAGCTCATTTTGTGTTGAAGAGTATTTTTCAAATGCTCACTCGATCATTGCAGTGCAGCGTGCTTTTCGTTTACGATTCGCTGTTCCCCCACGCGTACGTTTTCCTGGACGGCAATCAATTGTAAATTGGGTAACTTTATTGAGAACAGCAGGGAATGTGTCATGTGCACGAAGGGGACCTGAGAGAAGGATTACAACACCACAAAACAGCGAGAGAGTTAGAGCAGCAGTACTGCAATCTCTGAAACGCTCTGCTCGGAAGCAAGCATTGCTCTTGGCATTTTCAGACGTTATCTCCATCGGATTCTTCATAATGAACTGAAATTTCACCCGTATAAAATGTGCGTGGTCCAACAAATGTCAGCACGGGACCATTGGACACGGCGGACCTCTTGTGGAGAAATTCTTGCAACTATCCCCCGTGACGCAATTGTGTTTCATTTCTGATGAGGCACATTTTCACCTCAGTGGTTGTGTAAACAAACAAAATAGTCGGTACTGGAGTGAAACAAACCCCAGAGAACTTCAACAGAGACCTCTGCATTCGGACCGCGTCACTGTGTGGTGCGCCATATCACGAGTAGGCATCATTGGTCCTTACTTTTTCCAGGATAACCGTCTTGCCGTAACGGTGAACTCCGAACGGTATTTGATTATGACACAGGATTTTTTTCAGCCAGCTCTTGAGGCAATGTAATTAGAGGAAACATGGTTCCAACAGTATGGTGCCACGGCACACACAGCGAGGGTTACCATGAATTGTTTGAGGCAAATGTTTTCTGAACGGATTATCTCTTTGAGGCGTGATGTGAACTGACCGGCACGCTCACCAGCCTTAGCCGCATGCGATTTTTTCCTTTGGGGTTACCTGAAGTCGAAGGTGTATATCAACCGTCCCAACACCTTGGAAGTCTTAATTAACAATATTGAGGCTGAAATTTGCAGAATACCAGTCGACATGCTTGTTAGAGTTCATGAAAACTTCAGAAAATGTATGCAGCAGTGTGTGAATAGCGACGGTCGACATTTGCAAGATACACTACACGGAGAAAGAAACAGGAAACAAAATATGTTTGGGATCAAAATTTAAATAAAATATACTTCGGTGCAAATATTTTATATTTACATACCGGAAAAAAACTATGAATATCTCTCTTATCAATGTTAATTTTTTCTGAGTTTTGGTGCAATTTATCTTTAAAAACGGGGAAATATTTAAATCGGCTACTTAATTTGTTTTTCTACATATAGGAAAAAAGTAATTTTTCCCCAATGTAATATGTTTCCAGAAAATATACTACAGAAGCGATTTTTTTTCTTAGGGTATTTAAACCATGTTATTTAAAAATTCCCTTACTCTTCAATATAATTAAAGTATAAAATAAATTGTTCTAAGGTTCAAAACTTTTTTATTTCATTCCCAAATAAGCAAATTACCGCGCTCTACCCTGTATATGCGTGCTTATTCTGCTATATTCAAGTGGCGTAGGGTACTATATAGTCGGCTTTGTCCGATATTAGCATTTCTTTGCTAGTATTTTGTCGAAAAATAATTTTTTACAATATTTGCTGCTGAGTAATTCCAAAGCAAATTAATCGAAAGACACACAATATAACAATACCCTAGACTTTGACACAAAGTTTTCCTTGAGCGCGGGATTTTTGGGCGTTTTTAGTTTTTCAAAACTAGCTGTAGTTTTTCTAGTGCAATGCTCCAAAAATTACCTATCTTGGGGATTTTCATCAAAATTATCTCATGTTAAAATTGTCATCGCTTCTTAACCGCAACCGCTAAAGCTTTCATACTCCTATTCAAAACAATAGAATAAAATAGTTATGTCCTTATGGAATACAGATAATTATACAGTTTTTCAAAATTAGTTGTAGTTTTTGTACTAGAATGCTCCAAAAATTACCTATCTTGGGTATTTTCCTCAAAATTACCGTATGTTAAAATTGTCATATCTTCTTAACGGCAACCGCTGAAGCTCTGATACTCCTCTTCAAAACAATAGAATAAAATATTTTTGTCCTTATGGAATACAGAAAACATCCTTAATCCTTGAATATCCGGGAAGAGGTCTTTATTTTTTCATAATAAATAGTGAAACTATGTTGAATTCACTACGAAAAACTCTAAATGGAGCCTAGATGGACTTAAAAGTTATAGCGATTTTTTGAGTCAATATTAGTATTTATCTTGCATATACGAGTATTTATATAGAATTTAAGATTCGTCAGTGTGGCCGATAGATATTCAAAGTAGTGCTCCTCACTTCTTGACACAAAACATTGAAGGATATTATTATTAGTTTACAAAATGTTTGCCGAAGGGCTGTGCATAACATTTTCTGGTGTAATATTTAAAAAATGTGTGGTAATTTACAAAGAGAAATTTATTAGTTTTTTTATTGGGGTGTATCTTCATGTTAGGCTGTTTTCTTGATTGGGGTGTTAAATACTAAAGCAATTTTCGCAATGAAAACAGGCTCCAAAATTTTAGCGCACATTAAATTTCAATTTGGGATACATTTTTCTGGGGCCCAACTTTAGGCCGTCGAATAAAATATTTATGTAATTATGGTGAGAAGGTGTCAAGATATAGAAAACATCCTTAATCTTTGAATATCCTGAAACAGTATCAATAAAGGTCTTTTTTTTGGTAAATGGTGAAAATGGTGAAACTATTATGAACTCACCCCGATAAAATCTAAATGGAGACTAGAAGTTATAGCAATTTTATGAGTCACTATTACAGTTTTTCTTTCATATTTGTATATAGAATTTTAGAATCGTTAGCTTAGCCGATAGATGTATATTTATAGTATGCATCCGGCTCAAAAATATGGCTGTTAGCATTTTATTTCGCATACCGATATATATTGCAATGCAGTTCTTCTCACTTCCTTGGACCAAAAATTATAAAAGTTTTAAAATAAATTTGTTAATATCCTTTGTCCTAGAAATTGTTTTCGAAAAATTTTAATAAGTAGCAGAAATTCTCCTTCATTAGGTATTGTAATATTGAGCCTCGATATTTGTAAAAGTTACGGACGAAGTATGTATGTACTAAGATAGTATGCCTAAAATGTAAGGATCGCACGGTTTCATATGCCGATTCATCCGATCCTCTAAAATGACTTCCATACGTAAACTTTCAAAACGCCGATACACGTTTATGCTTTTTTTCCGCCTCTATCAGAATCCGTTGACAGAGCCTTGTTATTTTATTGGGTGTTCCACAATGCTATTACTGTTTTTGATTTGTGAGTGTTCGAAAAACATTGAAATTTATTGTCTAAATTTGAACGAAGGGGGAGCAATTTAATAAATTAAAAAAAAAATTCGTAAATTTTTTAATAAAAAATTTTTCACTCGAAATATTACCTATTATGTTCTTTTTAAAACAAAGTAATTACAATTTTCGTAAAACCCAAAGACTATTTATTTAATTTTTTTAAAATATCGAAGTCCCAATTATTGAAAAAACCAGTAAGGAAAGCCTAAAGTCGGGCGGTGCCAACGGTATGATAACCTAACCCAGTCTAGTAACTTGGATATCCAATGTATACTGCACTAAAATATCCAATATCCAAAAAAATGAAAAATTTAATATTTAATTGCAGATATCTCGATAACTACACTAGATAATTCTTAGGTGTATACATTTTATTTGTAGACCCCAGATTGTAGAACATACGCAAAAAGAAATTTTATAAAAACATTTGAACATTTTCTTCACCTGATGTGGTCATCTTTGTGGCCCTCTAGCTCCGTCCCTGTCTGACATAGGGCGCCCAAATATAAAACTTAACTTCTCTAACACCTCTTCATCTACCATGACAAGTTTGGTCGCAAATCGGTTGTTTGGTTAAGATACGGTCGAACTAACAGGTGGCGCAAAAGTAATCCTCCTATCAGAAAATGCTATAAATTTTGCGATGCCCCTAATGTCAGTTCTGTTTTGACATTTGTGTAGTAAACACATGCGAAATACACGTTAATAAACAATGTTACGCTACACTGCTCCAGAACGCGGAATATTGCTGACTATTTATTTGACCAATAATTTTTTAAATTACAGCCAAAAAACATCGAAAGGTTACTTTTGCACCACCTGTTATTTCCCCTTTTTGAATTCGTATCACTGTGCAGTGTTTTGCAAAAACAGACGAAAATTGTCAGACAAGTCTGGGTATTTCGTCCATAACTTTTACAAATAAGAAGTCTAACAAAATTGTTTACTGTTCTGGATTTATAAGAGTGCGACGAATATTCTGTGAAAATTTGAAGAAAATCAAGGTGGGAGCAATGTTTTCTACAAAGGATTTTCAAAAAAAAACATTCGTAAAATAATTTCAAAAAAAATTTTTTTACAAAAAATGGCGCATTGTGTCCTCTTTAAAACAAAGTAAACTTTGCACAAATCGGTTCAGCCGATTGAGAGCGATTACAAATTTCGTAAAACAAAAAAACTAATTTTTTTAATTTTTTCAAAAATTAAAATGCCCACAAAATTTTTTTTAAAAAAAATTAAAAAAAGAAACAGTTACCTATTTGTAACTGTTTGTAAAAATGTTAGACAAAAGTAAACAACAAAGGTCGAAATTAAATATTCTGACCCAATGTCGATAATGGGTCACCTAAACGTATACGTGCTGTCAATTTCAATACAAAATATAGTTTATACGCCACCATACACATCATTTACTATACCCTTACTTTATAGGAGGAGGGGTCTTATCATATGCATTTCTGACATAAGACCCTAAATATGTTCGGCCGAAATCCGTTTTAGGATATTTTAAGTAATTTGAACAATGCCCGACCGTCTGTGTTGTTGGTGGGCACGATATCTAACGGAGTAAAGGAGTAAACGAATAACTCCACATTTTGTGTGTGGTAATATTTAATTTAATATCTCAGGCTAAGTTTGAAGATGACCCTTTTTTGGTCCACTCCCCCTAAGAGCTCCACTATAGATTGAGGCTTAAGAACCATTTTTAGTCACAACAGTAACCAATCAACCTCCACCACAATGGGGAGAGATGTTTTAAAGAAATGGCCAACCGAGATAACTTACTGGGCGACATTATCGCACGAAAAGTCGTACGAGACATTTGTGTGAAATGACAACCCAAAAGGGATGTCTTAATTATCGCGAGTTTTCGTAATTATTTTGACCAGTAGGTATAAAGACACTTGGACTTTGCGGGCTTTGATAGACTAGTATTCTTAGTGTTTTAGGTAAATTAAACGTCTACAATACATCACTTCAATTCCCTGATATTTCTGTGGTCACAAGGCATAACAGCATATGTGTGTTTTTGCAAGTTTTCAGGAGAGCATTTTTAAGGTTTGAATCGATATAGCAAAAATATTTATAAACTTATTTTGAATTTTGCGCCTGCAATTTGTCAGGACTTGGAAGTGAAATGAATTAATATGAACACATTTATATAAATATTTTAATTAATCGAGTTGTGTCATTCTTACAAAATGAATTTTATTATATATTGTAGAATATATCGACTTATGCTGATAAATCAAGGGATGATTTCGAAATTAAAAAAAAATTGAGTAGTCAACATTAGATTTTGGAATAACAGCATAACTTGAGGAAGGCCTTAGTTCAATTGAGAATAATAACACAACACAGATATGCTGTTACAACTTCATACAATTAAAATCTTCAATAGTTCAAAGATAACTGGGGAATAAAAACACAAGTATAGTATATATATGTTTCGTCCGATTTGGCCCTTTAGCCTTATAGAAGCTGTATTTTACATCCAAAATCGGAACAGATTTAGATACCAGTATATCTCCAATATATATGTTTCGTCCGATTTGGACCTTAAGCCCTATAGAAGCTGTTTTTTACATCCAATTGTTTTTAAATTTAGCATGCTAGAGTTTATGGACCAGTGGCCCTTTAGTGGCCCTTTTGCCCTAAAGTAGCTGTATTCCACATACAATTGTTTTGAAATTTAGCATGGTAGAGCTTATTGATATATGGACCAACAATGCCAAATTTAAAGAACGTCGCACGATGGGAAAATATGATGAAATATGCGCGCATAGGACTATGAAAACAGCTTTCAAAAATCAGTTTTTGGGGAATGTTGTTTTATGGTGGATAACATTTAATGAAAATACCTTCAAATTTTATGAAAATATCTCTGGGCGATTCCGAGTTATGACCTTTCAAAGTTTGTCTTTTTTACTAATAAATGCAAATAAAATTGCGATGATAAAATGTATATACTAAAATGCTTGTAGAATTATCGTTTCTTGGAGAAATGCGACTTGACTTGTAACATATAATAAGATTATATTCATCTAAATTTTTGTGTATAAAACGTATTTTTAACGTCTTTAAATGAAGAGATATTTCAAAGTAAAAATACCACTTTTTTTTGGTTTTCAAAAAAAAATATACGCAGTGAATGGAATATATTTTTTTTGGATCACGTGGGATCACTACAATATGACATAGAGAAGAGAGGTGACTTAGTGGTGAATCCAACGGTACCTACTTTATCTGCGACTTTTTGCGATTATGTCCGATTTTTGTACTTTAAATATGTGCTTTTTATACCCTACACCACACTGTGGTACAGGGTATTATAACTTTGTGCATTTGTTTGTAACACCCAAAAGGAGAAGAAATAGACCCATCGTTTATTATACCGATCGACTTAGAATCACTTTCTGAGTTGATTTAGCTATGTCCGTCTGTCTGTCTGTCTGTCCGTCTGTCTGTCCGTCTGTCTGTCCGTCTGTGCATGTATTCTTGTAATCAAAGTACAGGTCGCAATTATGGTCCGATCTCGACGAAACTTTACACATATCTTTTCTTTGGCCCAAGGACGATCCCTATTGAATTTGGTTAAAATCGGTTAAGATTTAGATATAGCCCCCTTTATTTTATATCCGATCAGTATGAAATTCGGCAGAAAGAGGTTTCTTATTATATGAATGAACACTGTTAAATTTGGAAGAAATCGGTTCAGATTTAGATATAGCCCCCATATATACGTTACCCCCGATTTGACATGTAAGCGCTGTAAAAATGTTTTTTTATATCCGATCAGTGCGAAATTCGGCAAAGAGAAGTTTCCTATTACATGAAGGAATACCGCTAAATTCGGAGAAAATCGGAAAAAATATATATGTTACCCCCGATATGACATGTAAGCGCTGTAAAAACTGTATTTTATATCCGATCAGTGCAAAATTTGGCAGAAAGAGGTTTCTTATTACATGAAGGAATACTGCCAAATTCGGAGAAAATCGGTTCAGATTTAGATATAGCTCCCATATATATGTTACCCCCGATTTGACATGTAAGCGCTGACTGTATTTTATATCCGATCAGTACAAAATTCGACAGAAAGAGGTCTTTTTACATGAATGAGTATTCAGGGAAGATTGGTTCAGATTTATATTAAAGCTCCATATATATGTTCCTCCTGATTTTGTATCAAACCGCTATAGAAGTTGTATTTTTTATTTCCGATCATTAAAATTTTCCAGAAAGATGTTTCTCAATTTAGGAACGAATATTGCTTAATTTAGCGATTATTGTTTCAGAATTACATAATATGTTTCTACCCATTTACCAATTATTCCAAATTATTATGGCAATGACCCTTATCGCAGTGTTAGGGAGGTGTAGGGTATTATATAGCCGGCCCCGCCCGACTTTCTGCCTTTCCTTACTGGTTTTACTTTAAATAAAGAAGATATGTGTGGGAGCTTCATTTATCTATGAACCGATTTTCCCGAAACATATGGACCCATTTTCTTGGTTCAAAAAAATAACTTTTACCAAATTTTCCTCAAAATCGTTTGTAGAGTTCTACGATCAAAATTGTCGATCTAATTAATATTAGTATGATTATATGTGTAATTTTTATAGTTTACTGCTTCTACAAAAACTATAAAAATATAGTTAAACGCTTCTGCAGTTTATGTATATTAGGGTGGAACGATTATTTTTTTGTTTTTAATTTAACTTTTCTCTTATTAACAGTCGACGACCCATTGTGTAATTGCATTAGTGCAAAACTTTAGCTTTCAAAAATATTTCAGACTGCAATTTTATTCTTTTTATGTTGTTTTGGTCTCAATTTCAAAAACATTGCACGGTTTTGTAGACATTTAACGGACATTTCACAAAAATATATTTGAACTTCAATGGCCTATATATTTAAAACGCAGCAACACACAATTAAGTAACTCAAATAGATTTTGAACTAAATTTTGTCAGCTTTAATATAGAATCCAGATAAATGAAGTTGGTACGATATTCTGATTTTCACACTAATTTCCACAAAGTCCCTTTTGTAGCCCCACTGTGGATACATGGTAACAGTAAAATAAAATCTGGGTACACCAATTTCTTCTCCAAAGAATTCTCTTAAAGATGGTCCAAGCCGTAGGACTTTATCTCTAATGGTATAGTCATGAGATAGAAAATACTGATATGCGCGCGTATTTACCTCTTTTTTCCCATTGTGCGTCGGTTCAGATTTAGCTATAGCCCCCATATAAATGTTTCGCCCGAGTTGGCTACAGAGACGTACCAAATGTAAATTGTGTAAAACAAATTTTATTTGAAGTATACATTGGATATTTCATTGTTATCCAATCTTACTAAAGTGGTCTAGGGTATAGGATTCCCTTATTGGTTTATTTTGTGATCATTTGCACTTGTTACAATGTGAATTGATAAATGTGCTTACCAAGTAAAAGGGGATGATTCCTATTATTCTGTATTTTTTTTGAATAATTTTAAAGGACGAAGGATATTAAAAGATATCCTGTCAAACGTTATCCTCGAATATCCTTTAAAGTAGTAAGCCTAAAGATGTGAAAAAACGCATGATGCAGACCTCTATCTGACACAACACATATACACAACACAACACATTTCCGCATTCTATCATTAACGGTTAAGGAATAACAATTACTTAAATTCCATATACGCACCAAACGCGGCGCAGAAATAGATTCAGACCACGAACTCATAGTAGCCTCCATAAAACTAAAATTGAGTAGAAACTACAACCAACGTTGTAGTCGGAAAACACTAAAGCGGTTTGCTCTGAACAAGCTTAGTGACGAAAGAAAACGTAATGAAGTATCAACCGTAATGAGAGATAGACTGATGGCCAACAACAACACATGGGAAGAAACATGTGCTCAACTAAACAATATAGCGGAGGAAACCATAGGATATGTAGACAATGATACCAGGAAAGTATGGATATCAGATAACACCTGGAGCCTTATTCGACAGAGGAACAATCTGAAACTACAGCTCCTCACAGACAGCAGATTAAAAGTACAATATAGTGCTATAGCTAAAGCAGTAAAAAGATTGGCTCGTACAGACAAAAGAATCTACTTCGATTCACTGGCCAGCGAATCTGAAACTGCCTCTGGAACAAACAATATGCGCCAATTATACAATATTATTGGGCGACTCTCCAAGCAAAATTTTAATCACAGTAAAGCCGTGAAAGATGATAGTGGACAACTATTAACTGCGGTAGAAGAACAAACCAGAAGATGGAAGGACCATTTTGAAAGAATCAGCAACATCGAAGATGACAATGACGAAAATCCTGCCCCCGCAGATCAACCATCGACACTGCTCGGAAACATTAATATAGACCCCCCTTGTATGGAAGAGGTTATAACTGCTATAGTCTCGCTGAAGAGAAACAAATCACCAGGAGATGACGGTATACCAGCTGAAATTTTACAAGTTAGTGAAAGCTTGGCAAAACGAAGAGTTCCCCAACAGTTGGGCGAAAGGAACAATCATAAAACTTCCCAAAAAAGGCGATTTAAGCGAATGTAATAATTGGAGAGTTATAACACTTCTAAATATCATGATGGAGATAAGCAAGAAAAAGAGAGGAATAGTTTGGGGTCTGCACAATTACCTTGAAGACCTCGAATTTGCGGATGACATATGTCTTATGCCACATAGACGCTGCGATATGCAGAGCAAACTACAAGAGCTAGTTACTCTTTCAAAAGCCGTTGGCCTAGAAATAAATATCAAGAAAACCAAAGCGATGCGTATCCATAGTAACAACAGCAATTCATTTAAAGTAAATGGCCAAGAAATCCAATATGTGGACACTTTCTGCTATCTTGGGTGTATGATGTCTGTGACTGGCGGTATCGAAGAAGATGTACACTATAAATTAGGCAAAGCCAGGTCCGCATTTGGAAGATTACAGCATATATGGCGTTCACCGCAAATATCTCTCCAAACCAAGATACGCATTTTCAACGCCTGTGTAAAATCACCGTTACTATATGGAAGTGAAACATGGCTCACAACGGCCTCAGTATTGAAGAAGATCCAGTCACAAATAAATAAATTTCTACGTACTATATGTCACATTTTTTGGCCGAATACAATTTCAAACACTGAATTGTGGAACAAAACTAACGGGATTCCAATGAGAGTCCAAATAAGAAGAAGGAAATGGAAGTGGATTGGACATACGCTCCGAAAATCGAACGAAAGTATATGTAGAAAGGCACTAGAATGGAACCCGCAAGGCTGCAGACGACGCGGACGACCAAAGAGCACATGGCGTCGAACAACTCTAATGGAAATACGGAAACTTAACAAGTCATGGGATGAAATCAAGACTTTTTGTTATGATAGAAATATGTGGAATAATCTTGTAGAAGCCCTATGTTCCCTAGAGGAATGAATAAAGGGAAAATTCCATAGCCTGCATAATATGTTAAGTACACAGAGCCAAAAAAAAATTGTGTTCCCTCCCACTTAAGAGACTGTATTGAAAATACAGAACATAAAAGTATACATAATACTTATACAAACCTTTTCTCAAAATCGGACGAATTTACTAATTGAGATTAATTTAAAAGCCCTTTATTCAGAATATTTACTTCTAAGGGAATGTTTAGAAGATTGGTTTCTGAATAGTTTTTTTGCTAACTTTAGCCTGACCCTTCGCAACGCACCATGAATCCGTCAAATGCCATTAAAACTATCATCCATATGACGTTGGTCGATCTGAGGATTCCAACGAAAAACAAAGTGAAAAAAACATGGCTGCATATGTTCATCCCGAAAAGATTTGCCTGAGTAACAAATAACATTGACAGCGGCAACAAAAACAACACAAAATAATAATAATCAAATAAAAAACACCAACGTCAAGAGACGGCCATAACAAGAGTGAGTCAGTGAGTGAATGAGTGATGCGATCCTTAAACCCAACTACATATGTACGAGTATGTCCGTATGTATGTCCGCGTGTATGTAATTGTGTGCCCGAAAGGAACACAACACTTACCAGTTACGGCTGAACACAGCACCAGCACCTCATCCATAAATGGATGGGACACGGGACAATCTCACTCACTCACCCACTAGCATTGAACTTCTCGTACGCTTGGTTGAATGTTTAAGCTTTTCGGTCTTCCATACCATCGTCATCATCATCAAGCATGTAATGCTGCTGGTACTCCTCCTGCTCCTAGCAGGAGGTGGAGAAGGAGATTCTGTGTTTCGAACTGCAAACCTATTTTGTTTTGCGCTCAGTTATGCGCAGCGCAAAAGTACTTTAATTGAGAGCATTTTGATGTCATAATTCTTGAGTGTTGCTTTAGGGACGCTTAAATTACTTCAATCAACAGTATATGCCGTGATTGACAAACCGTTTTTACGTTTATTTTCTCTCTCTTCCCTTGTCCCCTCTGTCACAACCACCACCACACCACATTTGCCATATATCCACATTCATCCAAGTTTTGCTTCGTTTTCGTATTTGGATTTTGTTGTTGTTCAGATTCGCTTTTCTTCATCCTTAGCCATTCTCTTCTGGTTGTTGCCTTCATTTGGTTTTTATGGTTTTGCTCGTTCATGTTTGTTTTTTTGTGCCGCTCTGCCACCGATGTTGTTGTTTGTTACATTGGGGTATTGTTTTTGCCAACATTATGGATATGAAATGTGGGTGTACGAGGGGTGGATATTCCAGAGCAAGTCCAAGTTATTTATTTATTGTGGAACAAATCCGACTGCTCTAGAGTTATTGAAAAACAATTAAAAATGCAAATTTTTAGAGATATTGAGATAATTGAGGTAGAATTTATGCTTTTTTAGGCACCGCTAATAGAAACATTTTTCACAGAATTGTAGGCAATGCAAACATTTGTATACCTGGGATTACCTGATCATTATTAGTTTTTTAACCTGTATTGTACTAAAAACGTAATGAAATTTTTTAACAGAAATTTTCGTATTTCAATTAAACCGGTAAGGAAAGACTAAAGGTCGGGCGAGGCCGACTATATAATACCCTTCACCTCCCTAACAATGCGAAAAGGGACATTGCGATAATAATTTGGAATAATTGGTTTCGTTTCACTTAACAAAGTACTTATCTCCACCTCCTCATCAAGGCTTATTCCAAGGAGGAGTTGAAGATGTTGATCATAATAAACTAGATTTTAAACTATAACCTTAAAATGAGCAGTATTCTTTTATAGATCAAGAATCGAAAGGAACAAATAGATGGGACTATATATAATATAAACAGATTTTCATCAACTTCACTCAAAAACTTATTTTCTGCCAAATCATATATATAGAGCGGACGTAAAATACCAATTATCCCCAAATTAAGCAGTATTCGTTCCTAAATTAAGAAACTTCTTTCTGTCAAATTTTGTAATGATCGGAAGTAATGTACAACTTCTATAGAGCTTTGATACCAAATCGGTAGTAACATATATATATTGGGAATATATCTAAATCTGAACCGATTTTCCCTAACTTTGGCAGTATTAATTTATGAAAAAAGAAAAAAAAATTTGCCGAATTTCGCACTTATCGCATATAAAATACATTATCTACAGTGCTTACCTGTCAAACCGGGAGTAACGTATATCTAATTCTGAACCGATTTCCCTGTAGTGCATGCATATTGTAGAGCGCAAACAAGCACTCTTCTCTATACATACACATTTAAGTGCGGTTTGTTGTTCATTGTGGAATATGCGTGAAATAATATCACAACAAAGAACTCAGCTAGTAAATGTTGGCACATATCGTCGCTTGGATGACCAACCGACGTAACTGACCATTTTTCAGAAATTGAGTTAAGGCCGCCATTCGATTTGTCTAGTCAAAGTACAACGTGTGTATGAATTTTGTGCATATATATATTACCGATTTCTAAAAAACGGTAAATGATTTTAGACGTAACTGACACAATGCCAAAAAAAATTTTCACCAAGAGACGTAAGTGCAATATGTCACTTAATATTTCGTTTTCCCGAAGTGTTTCTTCATTATTGCAAAAAGTTATGGAGTACTTGCTGGACCCAGCCCACTCGTTGGCCATTTTTGGACCGATTGCGTTCGAAACGTGATCAAGGTCCAGTCCCAATCATCAGATAACGACAGTAGGAATCTCGATAATCCATTCGTAGGTAGGAACAGTGAGTATTTGGATTTAGGTGGATACCCGCCGTTAGGCTTAACCCCACCGTGCTCTAAACACTCGGGTAAATACATGCGTCGACCAGCGCCCTCACACACAATGTGCATGAGTTCCAATCAATTCCGTGCTTCTGGCCACTTCTTCCCTCCTCCTTGGTTAGGAGCGGAGCCCATCTAAAACTCCTTCCAATCTATGGGTCATGTCGCCCGGTTGGTTTGCAACTCCACATCCGAGACCATTCTCTCCCAGCGATTTTGGTTTAAACCAAAGCCACCACGTTGCACCCAACAGGGTCCTCACCAATAGTCAGGCCGGTACCTGCGTACCGAGGGCTTTCCTGACTCCCGTGGTACCAGATTAAGTGCTCTGGTCAGACTGCGTAGCCGAAGATATTACCAGTCAGACTCCAGAAAATCTAGGACTGGTGACCAGTCTTGGATCTACTGTCCAGCCCCCATCCTGAGAATAGATGGGAGCTATAGGATTCGTAGATCCAATGTGGATCTGGGATCTACTGTCCAGTCCCCACCCTGCGAATAGGTGGGAACTATAGGATTCGTAGATCCCCCTCTGGGATCACTGTCCAGTCCCCACCCTGAGAATAATTGGGAACTATAGGATTCGTAGATCCCCCGTAGGTAGGAACAGTAGGAATCACTAAGAATATAATAACTCCAAATTGGCTTACATATTTGCGCGGGGCCACGCCTCCTCAATAAATAACTAATATAGCCTATGTCACCCGCTAGGATAATCTGAAGACTACATTATTTATCCCTTTTCCGTTATGTGCCTCTAAATGTCATTAAACCACAACTGTACACCATTTAATCGTTTTTGCATCACAGTGCCACTATAAGTATGTATTAAGAGAAAAACATACTGTATATTCCAAAAGCTAAATTCGCACCCTTAGCCCTATTCTATCATATTGCACTACGGTACCATAGTTAACCCTATTTGCCCCACTGTGCCATATTTAACACATTTTCGACCCACTGCACAAATTTAAATTTTTCCCCCACTGTGCCATATTTAGCACTTTTTAAATTTTTTAATTTCGAAAAATTGTGATTCATGCCGAATCTTCGCCCTAGGCGCCACCCTCACACGAAATGTTGCAATTCTAGCTCCAGCCGTTTGGATTTGGCTGTGATACCATATTTTTTTCTTTTTTTGACCCATTGTGCGCCCAAAATTTCGAAAAACCCTTCCATATTGCACGTCTATATAGCAAGGACTACCATCCTACCAAATTGCATGACTCTAGCTTTAGCCGTTTGGGCTGGGCGGTGTTCAGTCGTAATGAAAAACATGCATTATAATAAATTGTTTTTATTTTTTTTTTAATAATATTGAAAAAGATGGAGTTAAGTACATAATAAGAAAAGCAAACTGGAAATATAATAAATATTACGCCGTGGGGAAGAATGGACATTGTTTCAAAAAAAGAAAAACTGCTCTCCTGAACAATTTGGAAAATGTCAGTTACTGCAGTTGGTCATCCAAGCGACGATATGAGTGTTGTATGCCCAAGTTATGCTCTTGTTAAATCGATACTCGGAGTGTCGGGAATGGATCAATGAACCATAAAGTAAGGGAATATGTTTTCTTCTCTCGGTATTTGCATATTAACATCCAGAGTATCACCTATGAATCAATACATGAATAAAGGATTTTAATAAAATTCAATAGGGATCGTCCTTGGGCCAAAAGAAAGGTATGTGCTAAGTTTCGTTGAGATCGAACTATAATTCTGAACTGTACATTGAAGTAAATTATTAAAAATACGAATGCTGCAATTTTTAGGCCGCAAATTCTTTAGCCAAACTCTTCACCTGAAAATGTGGTATTTACGGCTTAAAATAGCTTTTTGAGAGCTGCATCTACACGGGGACTACAACAAAATACAATTTTATTTGTATACATTTTATTGAGATTAATTCTTGCAAAAATAGAATATAAACTGCAAAGTTTGAGCTAAATTGTTTATATAATTTGGTGTTTATGGTTTAAATAAGTCTTTTTTGGAGCGACGTTTATAGGTGGACTATCACAAAATATGAACTGATTTAAAAAATGTTTACTGTAATGAATTCTTGTCTTAATTAAATACAAACAGCACAGATTCAGTTAAAATGCTTAGAAAATATTGTATTTATGGCTTATATACGTATATTTTTTGTAGCGACATCTATAGAGTGACTATAAAAACTTTTGTAAAATTTTTGCTGTGATGAATTCTTGTCAAAATAGAATACAAACTGCAAAGTTTCTGCTAAATTTCTTTAAAAACGTGTTATCTATGGCTCAAAACCCGTATATTGGAGCGACCTCTATAGGGGAGCTATATCAAACATTGACCGATAAGGCCCATTTCCAATACCAAACAACCTGCAACTATAAGAAATAGTTATACAAAATTTGATCAACCTAGCTCTATTATTACGGAATGTCTATCTACTTTGATCTATTGTTCAACCCTCGGACTAGTATTCAATTAGAAAGATTTCGGACTACTGTTAAATCACGGACATATCGGTCTACTGTCCTGTCACAGAGACTTATGTGTACTGTACAACCACTAAGATTCGATTTACTGTCTAATCTAAGAAAATCCGGTCTACTGTTCAACCACCGAGTCTTCGGTCTACTGTTCAATCAGGGAGACTTCGGTCTTCTGTTCAATCAGAGAGACTTTTTTCGATCAAAGATACATTTTTCTACGAGCCTTCGGTCTACAGTTCAACTACAGAGATTTATGTCTTCGAGACTTAGGTCAACTGTTCAATCACATAGACTTAGGTGTACAGAGACTTCGGTCTAATATTCAACCATAGAGATTTAAGTATACAGAGCCTTCGAACTACTATTCAATTACAGAGACTTCGTCTACTGTTCAACCACAGAGACTTCGGTCTAGTGTTCAATCGCTAGGACATCGGTCTACTGTCCAGTCGCAGAAGACCCGGTTTACTGTTTAATCACCAAGTCTTCGGACTACTGTTCAACCACAGAGATTTATGTAACTGAAACTTCGGTATACTGTTCAATATCAGAGACCTACAAGACTTCTTCCTGCTGCTCAATCACAGAGAATTAGATCTGCAAAAACTTCGCTCTAGTGTTCAATTGGCGAGACTTATGTCTACTGCTCAGTCGCATTGACTTATAACTACAGAGACTTCGGTTTAATGTTCGATCACAGAGGCCTGACTATACTTTTCAATTGCTAGGTCTACAGAGTCTAAGTCTACAGTGACTTAGATCTACAGAGACATCGGCCTATAGAGACTAAGGTCTACCATATATACTTCGATATACTGTTCAATCAAAGAGATTTTTGTCTGCCGGAATTCGGTCTACTGTTCAACCGCACAGACTTCGGTATACTGTCCAATCACAGATACTTCCGCCTAATGTTAAATCACAGTAAATTCGGGCTGCAGGGGCTACGCCATACTGTTCTGCGACGGAGACTACGTTGTTCTGTACAATCACAAAGATTTAGGACTACAGAGACATAGGTCTATGGAGACCTAGGTCCATGGAGACTTATGTCTATGAAGTCTTAGGTCTACCTTTACAGTTACTTACGAGTAGGTCTACGAGACTTCGTTGTATTGCTCAATCACAGAGACTTAGACATCCAACGCAGATACTTCGGACTATCGTTCAAACCCAGAGGGTTCGGTTTACCACTCTATCACAGAGACCTCGATCTTCTGTTCAAACATAGAGATTTCGATCCACTATTCTCTTAATGAGATTCGGTCTACGGTTCAACTAGAGAGACTTCGATTTACAGATCAATTACAGAGACTTCGGCCTACCAACCACAGTGACTTAGCTATATAAGAAAGACTTAGGTCTACTGTTCAATAAAAGAATCTTCGGTCTTCTGTTCAATCGCAAAGACGTAGGTCGACAGAGACTTCGCTCCACTGTTCAACAATAGAGACTTCGGTCCACTGCTCTCTCATAGAACTTCGGTCTACGGTTCATCAAGGGAAACTTCGGTTTACAGTTCAATTACAGAGACTTAGCTCTATAAAGACTCTACTGTCAACCACCGTGACTTTTGTGTATAATAGAGACTTTGTCTACTGTTTAATCACAGAATCTTCGGTCTTCTGTCCAATCACGTAGACTTCAGTCTACTTTTCAATCACAGAGACTTAGGTCGGCAGAGACTTCGGCTATCACAGAGCCTTCGGTTTCCTGTTCTATCACAGATACTTCGATCTACTGTTTAATAACAAAGACTTAGGTCCACTGTTCATTCATAGAGGCTATGGCCTACTGTTCAACACGTAGTTAGTTCAGCAATACCTTATTGCTGAACTAATCCGTAAGCCGACAAATTATCCTTGAATCTCTACCGATCCTGAGGAGACCGAATATACCACCGAATCTCGAACTCGCCGAGCACTTTGAACAGTATGTGCCAAAGCGAATAGTTCACAATTAACATTAAATCGTTATTAAGTACAGTTCCAATCAACAAAAATCGATTTGACTTACAGTTTCCTATCAACTTTAAATCGTTATTAGGTTCTTATCCGTTTTACTAAATCGCTTTGCGGAAACAATAACCAAAACGAGATATTTAAGTAGGATTTAAATAATTTTTCGCATTTCACACAAGTATATTATAAATTAGGTAACAACAAACACCAGAATCGTATTTTTGCCCCCAAAAATTTATAAATACACTTGTTACTTGTATTATAATTTCATAAGTTCTATAGAACTTCCTTCATTCGCAGAACAAACCACGTAAGATGGTTCAAAAAGTTCTACGTGGTATTTTTTCTTCAAACTTTTTTAAGTTACAAGATGCAGCCTATCGGTCCATTCCCTCTTGGAACTTACGCCATAAATGCTGAACATTCCGTAAAATTTTTAACTTTTATAATATTAAACCAAATATTCTGTAATTACACAAATATTATCGTTTTTCGTGTTGCACTGAAGTCTCTTTTACAAAATGTAATGTTCAGTTACCCAAACCTGCTCGCCCAACACTCGTTTATCCTCATAAGTATTTGCGGGTATTGCGGTGATATTAAACTATACCCACCCGCTTACAGTTTTCCGCCTCCCGCCCGTACCTGAGAGTTTTCTTTTTTGGCCCAAGTTTCAAGTACTCACTTTGCCTCATATACATACGATGGCGAGTACGAGAACAAACGTTAGTATAAATAAAGTGCAAGGATTTTTTGTTGATGATGTTGTTGTTATTGTTGCTGTAGCTACTGTTAAAGTAACTTTAGTTGCTGTTGTTGTTTATCCTTTTTAGCTTTCAATTTCATTTAGTTTTTGTATAAGTTACATCAAACCCCGCGACCACCTCCGCGAACCCCCTCCGGTCTCGTTGAGCGAATATAGATCCAAACAAACAACCAACCAACCGACCAACTAACTAAACTCAACTGTGCAGAGCCAACATTAGACCCTGACTTGAGTTGCGGTAAACAGAAAATGTTTAACTTGGGATTTGGAATTATTAAAAAACAAAACACCGACAACAACAAGGCAATATTTACAACTATGGCGCTATTGGTGTTGTTGTACGCTTCAATTTTCTACTTTACCACAAGGAGGACTATTACATAGACACCCCCGGCACCACCCCTTTTGTACTGCGAGCTGATGCGGATGCGTCTGTCTGTCATGTACGTCCGTCCGTCCGTCAGTCCCTTTCTCTGGCACAAGTGCGTTGTGCCTTGGTGTTTGTTATTAGCCACCCCTTCTTCGCCCCCCATAAAAATATAAGAAAAAATAACCCAAAACAAAGTTATTTATTTTAACGGAAGAACAATTTTATGAGGTTGTGCCTCAGTTTCAGCTTTTGGGCTTGGGTTTCGGTTTCAACTATATATTTATGTTGTTGTTCTTTTATTTTGGTCGGTGTTTTTCTTGGCACTTTTTGTTTTTCACTTAAATTGTTTTCCGTTTCAGCCGTCTATGAAACTCATTACGCATTTGTGCTTTGTTTTCAATTTCAATTCCCAGTTTTCCGCCATAAAATTTAAATGAAGATTCCATAAGTTTGTGAAATTAATTAAGAGTGACAACATTTGGCAGCGTCCAAGATTGAAGGTAAGAAAATGGCATAGAAACATAAAATTATTGAACGTTTTCGGGCTCTCATAAAACGAACATAACAACATTATATATTAATATGTTTTGGGCTACTAAAACCACCGGGACTTGCTCGTTCATTAATCTATTTTAGGTGAAATAAAAATAAATTGTAAAAATGTTTGGTCATCTGTTATTGGAATGTCTGAAAATGTCATGCCTCACAAAAGGTTTTTTTTCATTAAGGAGCAAAAAACAATGTCAACGTGTGATGTTATCTTTAGGTAACATTTTATTTCTAAATAAAAAATAAATTCATTTTCTAATGAACGTGTGGTTTTATCATAAACTTAATATGTTCCCAGAATAAAAACATTGTTTTTACTTTCACCAATGTCCATAATTTTGTAATCTTAACTATTTCTTTACAGGAGAAAAAGCTAATGGAACTATTAATTAAATTGTTAAAAATCTAGTAAGTGAGTGACTTTAACATCCATACCTTTACTGAGAATGGGTGGGATCGTAGTAATGGGCGTGGTAAAGGTGAACGTAGCAAATATGGAAGCAGCATTAGTTACAAAGTAAATATCTTGAAAACTATTGATCGTAGAAGACGAAATTTGGTTTATAAGTTAGATAACTCAGAATGAGGAGCGTCACAAAAGTGGGCGGCTTAATTAAAGCTTAATTTCTCAAAAACTACTGATTATATAGATTTGTTGGGTAAACATCAACACCATCGCCAAATGTGGCTGCGATTGATATTTAAAAATGTAAATATCTGGAAAATCACTGATCACACTATACGACAAAATTTTTTTCGTAGGGTGTGCATAACATTTTTTATGTATAATTTGGCGTCCTAAACACAACAAGTAAAAGCGTTAAGTTCGGCCATGCCGAATCTTATATACCCTCCACCATGGATAGCATGTGACCTCACAAAATAACTCAAACCTAAAGAAAATAACAGCGAAAAACAAAAAAATATAGTAGATGAGAACAGTAGGAAACATATAGTAGATGAGAACGGTAGGAATCACAGCAAGTTAGATGCTATATATGGGGGCTGTATCAAAACATTGACCGATATGGCCCATTTTCAATCCCAAACAACCTGCAACTATAAGAAATATTTATACCAAATTTGATCAACCTAGCTCTATTATTACGAACTGTAGCGTGATTACCACAGACGGACGGACGGACGGAGGGACAGACGGACGGACAGACGGACATGGCTAAATCGTCTTAGAATTTTACAACGATTAAGAATATATATTCTTTATGGGGTCTCAGATCAATATTTAGAGGTGTTACAAACGGAGTGAAAAAATGAATATACCCCCCCAACCTATGGTGGAGGGTATAAAAAAAACCAGTAAGGAAAGTCGGGCGGGGCCGACTATATAATACCCTACACCTCCCTAACAATGCGATAAGGGTCATTGCGATAATAATTTGAAATAATTGGTAAATGGGTAAGAACATATATATGTGGATATATCTAATTCTGAACCGATAATCGCTAAATTAAGCAATATTCGTTCCTAAATTCAGAAACATCTTTCTGGAGAATTTTGTAATGATCGGAATTAAAGTACAACTTCTATAGCGCTTTGTAACCAAATCAGGAGGAACATATATATGAAGGTTATATATAAATCTGAATCGATTTTCCCTAAATACTCATTCCTGTAAAATAGAAACCTCTTTCTGTCGAATTTCGTACTGATCGGATATAAAATACAGTCTCTTCAGCGCTTGGATGTCAAATCGGGGCTAACATATATATGGGGGCTATATCTAAATCTGAACCGATTTTCTCCGAATTTGAGAAAATCAGTTCGTACTGATCGGATATAAAATACAGTTTCTACAGCGCTTACATATCAAATCGGGGGTAACATATATATGGGGGCTATATCTAAATCTGAACCGATTTCCCCCAAATTTTGTATTGTATCTAAGTGTATCAGGAGACTACTCTCTGTCAATTTTTGTACAAATCGGTTCAATAATGTTGCTTATACAGTGCATATATGCCAAATCGGAGGTACATATATATGGGAGCTGTATGTAAATCTGAACCGATTTGAACCAAATTCAATAGAGATCGTCCTTGGGCCTCAAAAAATATATGTGCAAAATTTCGTTGAGATCGGACCATAATTGCGACCTGTACTTTGATTACAAGAATACATCTACAGACAGACGGACATAGCTAAATCGACTCAGAAAGTGATTACAAGTCGATCGGTATAATAAACAATGGGTCTATCTCTTCTCCTTTTGGGTGTTACAAACAAATGCACAAAGTCATAATATACTGTACCACAGTGTGGTGTAGGGTATAAAAAAATCATAATTTTTCGAATTGAAACCTGTTAATTTATTCGAGAAGGGCATAACAAATAATATTACCTAATTTTACAAAAACTCACGTACGATATGGGCTTCGAATTTTGAAACAGTCATAACTTTTAAACGAAACGCTATATTATATTCATTCTTTTTGTAGAATGAGATAGGTATCTTTGGAGCTCTGTGCTACAAAAACTACAACGAATTTTGAAAAAGTAAAAACACCAAAATATTCCCATACACTAGGAGAATTAGTGTGCTAAATTTTTGTGAAAACTGAAAGAGCTAATGTTGACATTCCTACTTTTTTTTGCTGTAGTTAACGTATTGCATTCTTCTGATATTCTCTGTGATTTTAACATAGTATTATATTCTAAAGCATACTGTTAGGCGTTCCGATACAATTCATTAACCCTTATGGCAATTTATAATATAGAAAAAGTTCAGCATTTTCTTTGCCCTTTTCCCGAAAAATGCACTTTTCTAAAGAATTGTGGAAATTTGAAAATTGGAGTTAAGTTAAATTTGAGGGACTACACCATTTCTATTAAAAAGGGTCACATATATTCTAGTATTTCACATAAACGAAGCAACATTATTTCCAGGCAGGAAATCGCCATTAGTCTAACCTATTTATGCACATGCACACTACATACGTATATGTTTTCATAAATTTAATTTTAATTTTAGTGGTTATTTGCCAAATTATATGCTTCATTCTGCGGATTTGTTCGTAATTACTACGCGAAGGTTTAGGAAAAATAAAAGTCTCAAAATTCACAACAGCTGGCAACTTGACCGCTAAGTCTCCTATAAGGGAAGCTGAAATCTTACACAAGCATAGACCAGAGTGTTCTATAAACAACGGACTTTTCAAGTAGTAATTTTTTCCCTGTGGTCAGCTCTATCGCTGTGACATTTTGTCTTAGGAGGGCAGTATAGACGTCAAATATACTCGTAAACGCGAAACATTATTTTTAATTCTCTGACTGTGGGCAGTGTAGCACTAACCACATTGTTTCCATTATTTCAGTGATATCAAAAGTTATTTAAGAGCTAGAATCTAAAAATATAAATGTACATACATATCGATACCTCCATTCTAAAACATGCTAAGTCGACTTACCTTGCTTTTAGGGAGATTGCATTTTTAACTTCTAAATATTCCAAATAATATTCAGTCAAAATTTGGTGTTTATCCGTCAATCCAATCAAATGTTATTCACAACACAGTACAGATCATTCGAAAAACTACCTTTTTGCACTTAGCATAGTTTAGAATGGAGGTATCGATATCTCAAAGGGGATTCAAAAACAACTATTGATTGTCCAGCCTGAGGTCAAACTTCAGCGACCAAAGCAATTGTCCTCCTTCAGTACTTAACCAGTAAGGAAAGACTAAAGTCGAGCTTGGCCGACTGTATCATACCCTTCCCCATTGTTTGTCAACAAATGTACGGATAACCATTATTACTATTAACTGCTGCAGGTTAAATAGAGTAAATTTCTAAATTCCAGGCAGATATGCTATATAACTTGACCTTCATGAGGGGCTTATACTTATCAAACACGGACCGATATACTCGTGAAGTACAAAAGCTTAAATTTCCGAATGATGAAGAAGTCTAATCGGAAGCGACCTTTACGCTTCCACTAGGAACGATTAAGTGCAATATGAAGTATAAATTCTAAAATTTTTAGCCAGATTGAAGAATGTGTTGTATAGAGCGTCAAGATGCGACATCGGTGGAGACCTTTATATGGAGGATATACCAAAACAGCGAGACAACATACACCATTTTTACTATGGACGATAATGTCCAATATACTCATAAAGTGTAAATTATTAAATTTCAGTCAGATCAATTGAGGAGTTCGTTCTCTAGAGCGTCAAGAAGTGGAATCGGTTTGGACCTTTAAATGGGAGCTATACCAAAACATTGACCTATGTACCCCGTTTTTACTATAGACGAGATCAATTGAAGAATCCGTTCTCTAGAGCGTCAAGAAGTGGCATCGGTGGGGACCTTTATATGGGGGATATATCAAAACATGGGCCGATGTTCTCAATTTTCACAAGAAGCGATTAGGTCTAATACTAAGTTTGAATTCTCAAATTTCAGCTAGATCAATTGAAGCATCCGTTCTCCAGAGCGTCAAGAATTGGCATCGGTGGGGACCATGGTAACGAAGAAAAATAAAAATAACAATAACAATACAATACAGCAATATATAATGCCTAACAAATCAATGAATAAATTAAACTTTAAGTTTTGACCCACTTTGTAAAAGTAAGGGAAATGCAAAAAAACATGTTTCATATGGACGTGGCAATAACGCCAATTTTCAATGGACTTTGAGTACTACAAAAGCATAACACTGCTAAAAATTCCAACACACAGATTACAGTTTGGTTGCCTCAGCCGAATTATTTGCCAACCGAATTTTCTTAGTTCTGTCTACTATCATGCGATTCCATCAGGACAACCAATATTTTTGTTGTGGTATACTTCTGCTTCCATGTTGACAACAATCATATTTGGTTGCACCAACTACGAAAATGGTGGCTTAAATTATCTGTTGTAGTTGCCACAACCAACTGTTTTAAAAAATGTGTTGTTCTGACAATTTGTCAGTCATATACTACCGACAATTAATTAAAAACAGTTCTCATTAATTTTTATTTTATTTATTGAACAAAAAAACCAAACAATTACAAAATTAAAAATCCCATATTACAAATTCATCACTTTTATGAGATGTGGAAATATTTGACACACATTTTAGTACACGAAAAAAACACAAAACTTGTATGCAAATATCGCTTAACCCTGTGCTTTCAATTTCATGATTGTTGCTTTTGTTTATTATTTATGTAAAACATGTTGCACAACATATTCTGCATTCCACACATTATTATCCACACGAGATTATTTTTGATTACCTATATCGTTCTTGAACAAAATGTTGAAGATTTTTTTATGTCGACTAATTTTTTTTTTTTTGGTTTGTCATGTATCAGAAAGAGAACAGCAACCAATCTTTCGGTTGTATTTCCCAAAATACATTTAATTATTCTAAATTTGGGAAATGATTGGGATAACCAATAAACGATTATTAATTAACATTTGTTCTATTGTAGTAACCAATTATTTGTTGCAATAATAATCTTTGGTCTATTTATACAATTTCTGCTGTCAATAATAAAACATTGGTTGTCACAACCAAAAATCGATCATATGGTACTATAATGCAAATTTAAAATTGGTTACCACAACTAACCGAGTGTCAATGGAAAAAACAATCTTAATTCGATTGATACAACCATCGATTTAGTTGCAAGAATTTCATTTGATCGTATCCATGTTATTATTGTTGTTTTAACTTCTTTTGTTTCTAGTACTATTTTTTTATTGTTAAAATCGAATTCCAACCAACTATTTTCCTGGGAGAAGGTGATAGCGACTAATGTTATGTGTGGAATTGCGGAAGATTCTGATAACTTTTTAATGAATCAATATTTCACTAAATGTTAACCCTTTGTGGCGAAGGAGAGGACTAATATGGCCAATACTCGGACATAGCCAGAGATTGAAAAATGTCCGCATACCAAATTTGAAGTCAGTCGATAGAAGACAGACAGAAGCCCGGACATTGCTGAAATAACTTAAAATGACCCAAAATGGATTTCCACCAAATATACTTCAAGTTTTAGATGTGTGACTTCGTTCACAATGCCAAAGGCGTTATAATTTCTACATTTAGCCATAGATTTTTTTCAAGTTGGTTAATAACATAATAACATAATGCTGTGCTTTTTTCTACTTTTGATGTATTTTTTTCGTGCCAGATGAAAACGATTTTTATGAAAATAAAATCAAGTTTTTTCTAATTTTTTTAAAGAGTGAAAGAGATATTTCCAGCATTTGTTGCCATCACAAGTGCCTTAAACTTAACGCGAATTCCTGCTCTATCGAAATTATACTTCAAAAAATATATTTAACATATTAAAGATACCTTCAATAAAATTTGGAAATTAAAAAAAACTTTACTATTAAAATTTTACCGTTATTATTAAAACTTTTCCTCAATCTAAACAAAGAACAAAAAGGTTAGCTCTCGGACACAAAAATATTTTTGTTACATACTGTTATTCATCTACATTGATAAAATTTGCTTTTATTTAATAAGATTAAATAAAAAATATTCCTTTCAGAAAAGATAATATTCCAGATAATTTACAAACAGAAATGCAAACAACGCATAAACATCTGTAAAAATGTAGGATCTTATATATATGGGGAATATATATCAACAACAGTCAGAACAAAGTATTCATACATTTATTAAGTTCAGATGAAAAACATTTTTTGTTTATATTTCTTGAACAGAGTTCGCAACATAATTATTTTCTCTTGAATTTTGAATGAGAAGTTCGCCTCTGAATGAAGAACACAAATTTTTGAGAAGTGGGAATTAAAGAAATATGGGATTTCAAATATTGTCGGAAGACATCACAGCGGCGCTTATATGTGTGGGATGATGTTGTTCTAAACAAAACTATGTATTCATCCAAATATGTTTGGATGATGTTGTTTTAAACAAAACTACGTTTTCATCCTAAAAACTAAGACCTAAAATCTTGTTTTATGATAAAGTTTTTTAATTTCAATTTCCAATGAAGAAACCTTTAGTATTTGAGTATATTTGTTTTATGTACGAGGTATGTTCAAAAAATGTCGGGAATTTTTAATTTCAGCGGGCTACGTGTATTTGATTTTTGATATTTTTGTAGCGTTATGTTGGCACTCATGTCCCTTACTTATGCTGACAACGTCGGCCATTTTGAATGTTTACATAGTTAATTTTTGACAGCTGTTGTGCTTGGACGTGTTTTAACTTGTCTTCGATTTTTATCTTTTTCAGAAAATGGATCAAAGAATCTGCATCAAATTTTGTGTGAAAAACAAAATAAAGTGCGCTGACGCATTCCGAATGTTGACTGTGGCATATGGTCGGTACCATCGGTGGTACAAAATGTTCTTAGAGGGCCGATGCGAAGGACGAACAGCGTTCCGGACGCCCGAGCACGTCAACAACACACGAAAACATTGATAAAGTGAATAAAATAATATTGGCCAAACGACGAATTACCAGTAGAGAAGGTGCTGAGGATCTAAACATATCGATTGGCTCGTGTCATACGATTTTAACCAATGATTTGGGCATGAGACAGGTCGCCGCTAAATTCGGGCCAAAATTGCTCAATTTGGACCAAAAACAGCATTGCGTTAAGATTGCTCAGGAGATGTTGAACTCGGTCCGTGACGACCCAAATTTGCTCCAGAGGGTCATAACTGTTGACGAATCATGGGTTTATGGTTACGACGTGGAAACTAAAGATCAATCATCCCAATGGAAGCTGCCGCATGAACCAAGACCGAAAAAAGCGCGCCAAGTTCGGTCGAACGTAAGGGTTTTGCTCACAGTTTTCTTTGATTGCAGGGGCGTGGTGCATTATGAGTTATTGCCACAGGGTAGTACGGTTAATAAAGAATATTACCTGCAAGTTATGCGCAAATTGCGCGAAGCAATCCGCCAAAAACGCCCGGATTTGTGGAAGAACAAAAACTGGCTTTTGCACCATGATAACGCCCCTGCACACACATCGTTGCTTGTGCGCGAATATTTGGCCAAAAACAACACAGTAATGGTGCCGCAGCCACCGTATTCCCCTGACCTAGCCCCCTGTGACTATGTTTTGTTCCCAAAACTGAAAAGGCCCATGAAAGGACGACGCTTCGAGGATTGGAAAAAAGTTGGCAGAAGTGTATTATATCCGAGGGGAATTACTTTGAAGGGGACAAAATAGATATTCATGAATAAATAAATACTTTTTGAAAAAATACAAAATTGGCGATATTTTTTTAACATACTACGTATATGCTCGATAGAGCCGGAATTCACGTTAGGTGGCTACAAATGTTGGAAATATCTCATTCACGTGGAACAGTGTTCTAGTAACAGTTATTTTAAAAAGGGTGGATGGATAAAAGAAAACGATGCTAACTTCAAAAAAAACCAATGGATAAATGTCGAAATTATAACCCTTTTGGCAGAAGTAAGAGATTTAAAAAGAAAACATGTTTTTAAACAATCACTATCGTGATATATGAGCGTATCATTTACCACGGGCCAAAAATGTAACACATCGAAGGTGTGACCTAAAACCGCAAGTATATGTGGCGGAAATCCGTTTTGGGCCATTTTTAGTCATTTGAACCACGTCAGTCCGTCGTCTGTCAGTCTGGCTGGTACGCATGATATCTATCGAAAGACGCAACCGAATGAATACAAATTTAGTATGTGAAATTTTGTTTCTATCTCAGGCTAAGTTCAATGGTTTGCCATATTGGCCCACTCCCACGAGTACCTCTCCACAAAGTGTTAAAAATGTGTAAACTATAGATTCTTTAATAACTACTTATTAGAAT
Organism: Eudasyphora cyanicolor; assembly: GCA_963930755.1. Taxonomy (NCBI): domain Eukaryota; kingdom Metazoa; phylum Arthropoda; class Insecta; order Diptera; family Muscidae; genus Eudasyphora; species Eudasyphora cyanicolor. The sequence continues at coordinate 70,010,866 of OZ005734.1, forward strand.
CTTCCGCAATTCCCCAAAAATAATGGTTTATTAATCGCTACCTTGAGAAAAATGGGAGAATTTATCACGCCCCATTTGGTACCTCCCACACAAAGGAACATTTTGAAAAAAATTTAACGGCTCATAATTTTTACCCTAATGCATTCAAATAATAATTTGTTGCATTTCCCTTACTTTTGCAAAATGGGTCATAACATACGAGTATACATTTACCCATAGATTGTCTTTAAGTTGGCACGGTTTTCATTATTAGGAGGCTAGATTTTAAAAGATTTAATAAAATATTTTCTAATTTTTTTAACGAATGTTACTAAACCACTGTTTCTACGTGGAATTTCCTAAAATTCCCGGCTCTTGGGCTTATAATCGTACTTCAAAAACATGGTACATATACTAAAGGTACCTTCCATGAAAATTATCATACCAAACTTGTATGCAATGTTGCCGAATGGCTACATTTTTGAAATGTGTTTTGTTATTTCTGAAAAACGATTTATCTGTATTTAAGAATTCTGGCAATGAATATAAAAGAGTGGGCAATTCAAAATTTTAAATTTGAACTACCGATTAGTTTGACTTGTGATTTGAGCCCTTTGGACTATTTTCTGTGGGAACCATTAAGGATAAATGTTACGCAAAGCATCCAGAGACAATTGAAGCGTTGACACATGAAATCGAAGTTGCTATTAAAGAGATTCGACCCGAAACAATCGAAAATGTACTGATAAATTGGGTTGATTGGATGGGGTACTGCCAAGCCAGTCGTGTTAGTCATATGAACAGTGTTGCCAGACAAATTTGACCGAAAATCAAAATAGGGGTATAAAAATCATCAAAACACATTTTGGAAATCGTCAACACAAAAATCTACATTTACATACACGGGGGAAAACCGTCATTTTTGATATGTTTGAATTGAAAGAAAATATACTTGGAAACGATTTTTTTAAATATTTTATATTTGTTAACAAATAAATTTTATTTGAAAATCAAGAAATTTTGTTTGGAACGCATATATTAATATATTATAACATAATTTATTTGCAAACTGACTTTCACAAATAAAATATGTGTTTACACACAAACAAAGTAATTGTTTAAGAAGTTTTCCAAATATATATTTTTTAAAACTTTGCTGACTTATTCTAGTCATTATTCTATTTCTATTATTATTAGTTAGTTTTTTTCCAATTCATTATTTTCTGTCAACACATTAATGCAATTCATATTTACAAAGATTATACCATTTAAGTTTAAATTTAATTTTAAAAACGTATAAAACGTATAAAAAAATCTGAAAACCAGAAAACTTGTCTTTAAATTGGGCATTAATACATTGCCAAAATACATAAATACAAATCAAAGTTTGTTTCGGAAATACTAGTTCTCAATACAAAAATATTAGAATGCGAACATATTTTTGTTTAAAACAATATCCTCCCAAACATATAATATTTGTATTACTCCAAATATTATATATTTGGAGTGTACCATAAACTATGTATATTTCAAGCCGAATATGTTTGGGACAATATACTACAGAAGCGATTTTTTTTCAGCGTGTACAGCTTTTGAGTTATTTTCGGGCGAATTGGATGTTTCAGAGACAGATATGTATTTATTAGTACTCTGAAATGATATCGCTGTTCCTGAAAGTGAGCGTACAAAAATGTTGTAAGCCAATTTCACATTCTCGAACAGCAATAATAATCACATTTGTCGGAAAAATATTTTAAACATATCAGTTTCTTACACGCTGAAAAAAAATCGCTTCTGTAGTATATTGTCCCAAACATATTCGGCTTGAAATAAACATATGTTTAGGGTAAACTCCAAATATATAATATTTTACACACACAAATATTATATGTTTGTGAGGATATTGTTCTAAACAAAAATATGCTCCCATTCAAATATTTTTTATTTGGAACTAGTATTTCCGAAACAAGGATTCATTTGTAATTATTTATTTTGGTAATATATTAAATGCCTTAACTTAAAGACAAGTTTTCTGTTTTTTCGATTTTCAAAGAACAATTTTTTATAAATTTTATATGTTTGTAACATTTAATGAAAACTTAAATCGAACAATCTTTCGTAAATATAAACGACATTGATGGATTGACAAAAAGTGATGAATAGGAATATTTATAAATAAGGACATTTTTAGCTATAAAGTTTAACACGAAAACTAGGAAAAACTAACTAAAATTCGAATAAGTCAGTAATGTTTTAAAAATCTTTTTAAATAAAACATATTTGGAAATCTTCTTAAACAATAACTTTGTTTGTGTGTAAACACATATTTTATTTGTGAAATTCAGTTTGCAAATAAATTATGTTCTAATATATGAATATATGCGTTCCAAACAAAATTTCTTGATTTTCAAATAAAATTTATTTGTTAACAAATATATAATATTTAAAAAAATCGTTTCCAAGTATATTTTCTTTCGTTTCAAACATATCAAAAATGACGATTTTCCTCCGTGTAGGATCGATTTTCTTTATACGCTACACCACACTGTGGTACAGGGTATTATAACGTTGTGCATTTGTTTGTAACACCCAAAAGGAGAAGAAATAGACCATCGTTTATTATACCGATCGACTTAGAATCACTTTCTGAGTTGATTTAGCTACACGCTGAAAAAAATCGCTTTGTTCCAAACATATTCTGCTGGAAACATACATATGTTTACGGTAGACTCCAAATATATAATATTTGATACTCACAAATATTATATGTTTGTGAGGATGTTGTTCTAAACAAAATTATGTTTGCATCCTAATATTTTTTTATTTGGAAAACATATTTCCAAAAAAAAGATTATATAGTTTGTATTTAAGTATTTTGGCAATGTTTCGATGCCTTAATTTAAAGGAAAGTTTTCAGTTTTGTAGAAAGTTAAGGTTTAATTTTTTAGAGTTGTTATATGTTTGAAAAATTTAAATCGTATAATTTTGGGTTACGACAAATAGCATTAATGGATTGACAATTGGACTATTTATAAATTAAAAATTAGTGCTGTAAAACAAAGGAAAATGCTGCTTGCAACATTTTTACATATAAAGTAGAACACAAAATCTAGGAAAAAATAAAATTATAAATTGCCAAAGTCAACAAAGTTTTAAAATTTTTTTAAATATAATGTATTTGGATAAATTCTTAAACAATATCTTTGTTTGTTTGTAAACACATATTTTATTTGTGACAATAAGTTCGCAAATATATTTTGTTGTAATATATTAATATATGCGTTCTAAACAAAATTTCTTGATATTCAAATAAAATATATTTGTTCAAAAATATATAATATTTCAAAATTTTGTTTCCAAGTATATTTTCTTTGAATTCAAACATATCAAAAATTGCGATTTTCCTCCGTGTATGTCCGTCTGTCTGTGCATGTATTCTTGAAATCAAAGTATAGGTCGCAATTATGGTCCGATCTCGACGAAACTTTACACATATATTTTATTTGGCCCAAGGACGATCCCTATTGAATTTGGTTAAAATCGGATCAGATTTAGATATGTTAGCCCAGATTTTAAATGTAAGCGCTGTAAAAACTTTATTTTATATCCGATCAGTCTGAAATTCGGCAGAAAGAGGTTTCTTATTATATGAATGAACACTGTTAAATTTGGAAGAAATCGGTTCAGATTTAGATATAGCCCCCATATATACGTTACCCCGATTTGACATGTAAGCGCTGTAAAAACTGTATTTTATATCCGATCAGTATGAAATTCGGCAGAAAGGGGTTTCCTATTATTTGAATGAACACTGTTAAATTTGGAAGAAATCGGTTCAGATTTAGATATAGCCCCCATATAAACGTTACCCCCGATTTGACATGTAAGCGCTGTAAAAATGTTATTTTATATCCGATCATCGGTTCAGATTTATATATAACATCCATATATATGTTCCTCCTGATTTGGTATCAAAGCGCTATAGAAGTTGTACTTTACTTCCGATCATTAAAATTTTCCAGAAATATGTTCTCAATTTCTACCCATTTACCAATTATTCCAAATTATTATCGCAATGACCCTTATCGCATTGTTAGGGAGGTGTAGGGAATTATCTAGTCGGCCCCGCCCGACTTTCTGCCTTTCCTTACTGGTTTTTATTTATTTACGTCATATAAGCCAGAAACGTCAATCCATTGGGACGAAATTTGACAAAATGCATAGAACCATTCACACCAACAGGGTCCAGCGAAGATCCATGGTTTTACAAAATGTATTTAGTTTTACCTAGAAAAATGCTCATGATTAATGGTGAACATTTTTATATAGAAACCACATAACCGATTGGACTGAAATTTGGTTATATACATATACCAATTCGGCATTTTATAGCTTATTTTACCTAGAACCATTTCAAGGAGAAAGTGTCTTCATTGATCTATATTTTGACATAGTACCATACAATGACCTCATAAGACTGACTTTTTGGACCCAAAGAAAAAAAATCTTACCAATTGCGCTGCAAAAATGATAACATACGATTTATTTTAACTAAAGCTATTTGTTGGAATTATGACCTCCTATGTCCATGTTTTGATATAGCCTTTACCTTCTTTAAAAATGTCCACTGCAATTTCCTCCACCGATTATACAACTTAACAAAATTCCATTCGGCATTGAACGCGATCGAATCTACCAGCAATGATAAGCCTCAATATTTGTAAATTTTTCTAATATTTCTAATATTATTTTTTAAAAACATAAATGGTAGTGTAAATTATTTCTCGAAGAAATTATAAAAAAAAATCCGTAATATAAGGAAACATTTTTAAGTTTTCATTGCTGTTATCAATCGTCATTTCGGAGCAAAAATCGTCAAATCGTCAGTCCTATTTTTTGGCTCTAAAAATCGTCAAGATGACTATAAATCGTCATTTCTGTCAACTCTGCATATGAATGATATTGCGTTCCATTATTAAATGACAAAGTTCAACCTTTCCAATAAAACCAAAAATTTGAAAAAATTATCAGTACTTTTTTTTACTTTTTTTCAAGTTCAAAAAAAGTGAGTAACAACATTGATGGATTGACAAACAGAGATGCATTGGAACAAACTAGAAATTAAAAATTAGTGTAGTGCTTAATAATGTATCACATGAGATTTAAGAAAAATTAAAACTAAAATAAAACTAAAGTCAGCAATCATAATTTTTTTTGAATTAAGTATATTTGGAAACCAGTAAGGAAAGGCAGAAAGTCGGGCGGGGCCGACTATATAATACCCTACACCTTCCTAACAATGCGATGAGGGAGAAACATATTATCTAATTCTGATCGGACATAAAATAACATTTTTACAGCGTTTACATGTCAAATCGGGGGTAACATATATGTGGGGGATATATCGAAATCTGAAGCGATTTTCTCGGAATTTGGCAGTATTCCTTCATGTAATAAGAAACCTCTTACTGCCGAATTTCGCACTGATCGGATATAAAATAACATTTTTACAGAGCTTACATGTCAAATCGGGGGTAACGTATATATGGGGGATATATCTAAATCTAAACCGATTTCTTCCAAATTTAAAAGCGTTCATTCATATAATAGGAAACCTCTTTCTGCCGAATTTCATACTGATCGGATATAAAATACAGTTTTTACAGCGCTTACATATCAAATCGGGGGTAACATATATATGGAGGCTATATCTAAATCTGAACCAATTTTCTCCGAATTTGGCAGTATTCCTTCATGTAATAAGAAACCTCTTTCTGCCGAATTTCGCACTGATCGGATATAAAATAACATTTTTACAGAGCTTACATGTCAAATCGGGGGTAACGTATATATGGGGGATATATCTAAATCTAAACCGATTTCTTCCAAATTTAAAAGCGTTCATTCATATAATAGGAAACCTCTTTCTGCCGAATTTCATACTGATCGGATATAAAATACAGTTTTTACAGCGCTTACATATAAAATCGGGGCTAACATATATATGGGGGCTATATCTAAATCTGAACCGATTCTCCGAACCGAATTCAATAGGGATCGTCCTTGGGCCAAACAAAAGATATGTGTAAAGTTTCGTCGAGATCGCACCATAATTGCGACCTGTACTTTGATTACAAGAATACATGGACAGACAGACAGACGGACATGGCTAAATCGACTCAAAAATTGATTCTATGACGATCGGTATAATAAACTATGGTTCTATTTCTTCTCTTTTTGGGCGTTACAAACAAATGCACAAAGTCATAATACCCTGTACCACAGTGTGGTGTAGGGTATAAAAATCTTAAACAATAACTTTATTTGTGTGTAAGCACATAATTTATTTATAAAGATTATTTTGCAGATATATTTTGTTTTATTATATTACTGTGATGGTCCATATGCTAATTAATCAATTCGAAAAACTACTAGACTTCGATACTTAACATTCGAACTTTTTCTACAGTCGTTTTACCTATTGTATTCTCCTAACATTCACTGTTATTTTAACATCATATATTAAAGCATACTTTTAGGAGTGTCTGTACAATTCGTTAACACTTATGGCGATTACGTCTTTGGAAAAAATTTTGCCCCGTAGACGTGAAATACTAGCATATAAAAGGGTGGTCCAATATTAACGCACGATGTTAATCGTAAATAAAACAAAAAGTAAACATATTCAAAAACATTTTATGGTATATTCTTTTTTAATTTTTCTTTAAAATTCCTATTTTCTTCGAAGTTGCCTTTAGTATTTGGATCATTTTTTTGAAGTATAATCTTGATAAATTAAAGGAAATAATAAGGACTACAAACAATTAAAACAATTAGAAAACAAATATTTTTTCACAAAAAAACAACATTTTTGTGTGCACGAAAAAAACCATAAAAAATAAAGCTAAATAAATGTGGAAACAAGTAAGAAAGTTTCTGTCGGGTTAACCGACTAAGGTATACCCTCACTTTATGAGTACTGTAATATGAAATATTACAGGAATTAATCTGTCAATTTGTATGGGAGGACCAGAGGGGGTTTAACCAATTCTTCTATTTTTCACTAAGCAGTAGATACTGTAAGCGTTAATGTGCACTGGTATACTAAAGTTATGATCGATTCAATTTTGGTATGATTTGGCCATTTTGTGTGGTAGGTTCCAAAAGGAGCGTTTTGATAACGCACATTTTTCATAAGGCTTTATGTACTTTAAAAATATTACCAAAAGGTGCGTTGCAATAACCCTCGTTTTTCACTGGACTTTAGTCACTATAAAAGCATTACACCGTACAAAGTTTCAAGCATATTTATGAATATTTATGAATAATATTAAAGTTATACGCTGTTAAATTTTGGTGCAAAATGGTCCATTCGCCCATGTTTCACTGGATTGTAGGAACCATAAAACCATTACACTGTACAAAATGTCAAATCTTTGTATTCAGAGTTATTCATGTTATAAGCTGTTAACTTTTGGTGCAAAATAGCACATTTGTGTGGGAGGTACCAAAAGGGGCGCGCCAATTATGCCCACGTTTCACTGGACTATAGGTACTAAAAAAGCATTACACTGTACAAAATTCCAAATATTTCCATGAAGTCATATTATTATTATAAGCAGTTATTTTTTGGTGCAAAATGGTTAATTTTTGTGGGAGGTACCAAAAGGGGTGCGGCAACTTCGCCCATTTTTCTCCAGGTGTTAGTGACTAATAAACTAATTTATGTGTATAATTTCAGAGGGTTCAAATAAGTAGTATAGAAGTTATTAAATAATCAATAATTCACTAAATATTAACGTTTTGTGGGGGAGTGGACCAAAATGGCTCATCTTCGAACATAGCCAGAGAGAGAAAAACATATTAACACATTTGGAGAGCTATCGTGCGCACCAGCCAGCAGATAGGCAGACAGACGGACGGACGGTCATTGCTTATTCGACTTTAAACGACCTAAAACGGATATCCACCCATCATACATAGGGTCTTATGTCACGCCTTCGATGTGTTACACTTTTGGCCCGTACCAAATGATATATACCCTCGTATCTCTAAAGTGAGGGTATAAATATAGCACTTTTGGTAGAAATAAGAGATTTTCAACATAATCCGATTTTTATACACCCACTATTGTGAACAAGGGTATATGTCAGTTGCTGTGGGACACAAGTGTAACACATCGAATGAGTGACCTCAGACCCTAAGTATGATCGGGCCATTTTATGCCATTTGAGCAATGTCCGTCACATTTAGTGAAATATTTATTATCTCATAACCTCTATACTACTACCCAGAATCATTCACAATTCCACAAATAGTATTAGTGTCTTGGTCGCTATCATCTTGAGAAAAATGGGCAAAGTTGCCATGCCTCTTTTGGTACCACCCATACAAACGGAGCATTTTGCACAAAAAGTTACCGGCTTATAACTCTTATTACAGTCCATACGAATAACTGACATTATGTGAAGTGTAATGCTTTTATGGAACCTACAGTCCCATAAAAAAAGGACATCCCATACATATGGACCATTTTGCACAAAAAAGTTAACTATACATAACTTTCATTACAGTCCATACAAATACTTAAAATTTGTTGGAATGTAAATCATGTACAATTAACTATACATAACTTTGATTACAGTCCATACAAATACTTAAAATTTGTTGGAATGTAAACCACGTACAATACCTAAGCCAGTACCCTTTTGGTACCGGCTTATAACTTCGATTCCTGCACATACAAATACTTGAATATATGTATGTAAAGGGTGTCGCAAGAAGAGCGCAATTTTTTAATTTTAAATAAAACACAGATATTTAAGAAAAAATCGTGAAACTTTATTATATCGTAAAGTAGAGAGAATGAGGTTATGTATGGAACAATATATCGTGCAGATGGCCGCCGCGGCTTTGCTGGCATGCACGCGATCTTTTAATGAAATTTTCAATGACCGTTTTGCATGAATGCTGCGGTATTTCATTAATGCAGCGTCCAATTTCGCCTTTTAAGGCTTGAGTCGTCGTCGGCTTATTCGCGTAAACCATCGACTTCAAAAAACCCCAAAGAAAAAAATCTAATGGTGTTAAATCGCACGATCTAGGCGGCCAATTCTGATCTCCAAAACGCGAAATAACACGACCGGGAAATGACTGATGCAGCAATTGAATTGTTTCTCCGGCTGTATGACATGTGGCGCCGTCTTGTTGGAACCACATGTCCTCCACATTCATTTCTTCAATTCTAGGCAAGAAAAAACTGGTTATCATTTCACGATACCGAACACCATTGACTGTTTGCGCTTGACCTGCCTCATTTTCATAAAAAAAAGGTCCAATGATTCCTCCAGCCCAAAAACCACACCACACAGTCGATCGATCGACCTGGTCGATGGCGCGTTGTTGTCTTTACATCACTAACAGACCCAGTTTCGGCAAATTTATCCATTAATCTCTTTACAGTTGACTCTTTTGGAGCATTATTGTGACCCCAAATTGATCGCAATTTGTGAATTGTAGCCGCAAAACTTTCACCATTTTGGTAAAACAATTTCACAATGAGAATGCGTTGTTCATTCGTGTAGCGCTCCATTTTTACTAACCTCGTACCTTCTACTAACAAACAATAACAATTATTCAAATGTCAAACAATGACACTTCGAATGTTGCGAGATTTAAAAATTGCGCTCTTCTTGGGACACCCTTTAGTACCTATTGTATATAAAAAATGGCGTTATTGCCACACCCCTCTGGGTAGCTCCCAAACCAAATTGCCAAAATAAGAAATATGAAAAATTATTTTCTTTATTTTCCTTACTTTTACAATACGGGTGGGTCATAATTTAAATTTATTTATTTAACTTTGCAAATATAATGATGTTAGAATATTCTCTATTTCCGATGTCAATGTGTATAAATTACAAAAAATCATTGAAATATATTAATTTGTATACCCTCACATTACTCGTAGTGATACGAGGGTATATATCATTTGCTATGGCCCAAAAGTGTAACACATCGAAGGACTGACCTAAGACCTCAAGTATGTTCGGCGGATATTCGTTTTGTTTCATTTTAAGTCGAATGAGCAATGTCCGTCCGTCTGTCTGTCTGCTGGCTGGTGCGCTCGATAACTCTAGAAAGGAATAACCAATTGACTTCAAATTTGGTATGTGGTAATATTTTTTTCTATCTACGGCTAAGTTCGAATATGGGCTATATTGGTCTACTCCTTCTAGTACCTCCCCCACAAAAGGTTTATATTTAGTGAATTATTGATTATTTAATAACTTTTATACTACGCATTTGAATCTTCTAAAATTCTACACATAGTATTAGTTTATAGTCACTATAACCTCGAGAAAAGAGGGCGAAGTTGCCACGCTCCTGTTGGTACCTCCCACTCAAATGGACCATTTTGTACAAAAGTAAACAACGGCTCATGGCTTTAATATCATTTCATGCAAATACTTGAAATTTTGTACTGTGTAAGGGTTTTATAGTACCTACATTCCCGAAAAAAATGGTCGTTATAGCCATGCCCCTTTTGGTACCTCCCACACATAGGTACATTTTTGTACGACAAGTTTACAGCCTATAACGATAATCTTACAAATAATACAAATACTTAACATGTTGTCATGTGTAATGTTTTTATAATACCTCCAGTCTGCCGAAAAATTGGCGTTATTACGACGCCCGTTTTGGTACCTTCCACACATACGTACCATTTTGTACAAAAATTTAACAGCTTATATCGTGGAAATCAATACATATATTTACTCATAACATTAGTATAAACAGCAGTGCATATTTACATTGCTCACAAAGTGAGGGTGAACCTTAGTCGGTTTACCCGACTGTAATTTCTTACTTGTTAAATATTTTATTCGTTTGGTAGATTTCTGACTGCCTTTGAAAATTATAGTCTGATAATTGTTAATATCAGAGCCGGATAAATAATTTCTTCAAAAAATTTCTTTGCAAACAGACAGGAAACAAAAAAGTTACATGTGGGTCAGAATGTTTAATATCGACCCATGAAGATTTTTTTGGCTCAATAGTTTATAAACAGTTGCAAAATGTAAAATAAGATCCCGCTATCATTTATTTTGTCAAACATTTTATGGGGATTTGAAATTTAGAAAAAATAAAAAAATAAGTTTTTGACTTTTACGAAATTTGTTATTGCTCTCGAACGGCTGATCCGATTTCTTCTTTTTTTTAAAGAGAACATATTGGGTAATTTTTTGTGGAAATTAAAAAAAAGTAGTTTACGAATGTTTTTTTTTTTTAAACATACTTTTTAAAAGATTGCTCCCCCTTCGATTTTCTTGAAATTTACATAGAATATTTGTCGCACTTTAATAAATCTAAAACATTAATAATATTTTGTGAGCCTCAGTATTGTAAAAGTTTTCACAGAATATGCTCCAGACTCTCACAAATCTAAAATAGTAATTGGATTTTTGTGGATATTTGTACAAATACTAAAGTTATGTATACCCGATTACCAGATCGGACATCGTTATCAACCCTGTTAAAGTGCTGCAAATGTACGCACAATGACAGATAGTTAGGCAACGGTGAATTGATAATTCAGACGATTGCGATAAATCCTTACAACTACACATACGAGTATTTAAAATATATTTTGTAAATATTTATACTCGTATGCAGGATTGCCAATAAAACTATTTTAAAGACAGTGTTGCCAATAAAATATTTTTCTGGCAATGGCGCCGTTATCCCATTCATCAACTTCCCAATCTGCAAATTATCTCGCAATGACTTTTCTGCTAACGTTGCAAAACATAAATTAGATATTCACAAGGTTGTAAATTCACAAAGTTAAGGCAGGTTTGGCAATTTTGGAAAAAAAAATTCTGTTTCTTCACATATGAATTTAAAAATACTTTTGTATGTAATTGTACACGCAGTGTTTTGAAGAGCAGAAGAAAAATTTAAAAAATTGTCAGGCCTGCCTTAGTGTTTCGTCCATAATTTTTGCGTCCCCAAAAATCCAAATTACAGTTTTTGAGAAAAAATTTCGAAAAAAAATTTAATTTTTTTTTAAAAAAAATCCATAAAAATCGCCCGTAGTGTTCTCTTTCAAACGACATAAACTTTGTAAAAATCGGTTCAAGAGCATTTTAAAATTTCGTAAAAACTACAAACAAATTTTTCTCAATTCTTTTAAATTTTAAAAAAATATTAATGATAGCGATGTCTTATTTTCCCATTTAGCAACTTTTAAAACGTTTTTAGGCAAAAATAAATTTCAGAGGTTAATATTTAAAATTCTGACCCATACCCGAAGTGGTCCAGCTAGAGGCCCTGGTCTTACAACAACACTGTATAATATTAAAACGTATACAATTAAAAACTTAAATTACACTATGCCACAACAAAAATTTTGTTTAGTAACAGTCGCTAAATTAATTACAAAAAAGAAGATTTTTTCAAAAGAATCGTTTTTTGCTTGTACGAAAAAAGCCATAAAAAATAGACAAAAATGGCAAAAAAAAATATTTTATTCGTGTTTTTCGCACACGAAGAAAACCGTGCCAACTTCTCTGTACTTATCTCGAAATTATAACCCTTTTGGAAGAAGTACGACAATTTTCAAGAAATCATGTTTTTATAACCTCAATATTGTGAACGAGGGTATATGCGAATATCATTTGCTAAAGTGTAACACATCATTTGAGCAATGTCCATCCGTTCGTCTCTCTGGCAAGTATGCACTATAACTTTCCAAAGCAGTAACCAACTGACTCCAAATTTGGTATGTGGACTTTTTTCTATATCAGGCTAAGTTTCGAAGATGGGCCAAATAGGTCCACTTTTTCGAGTACCTCCTCCACAAAGGGTTAACATTTAGTGAAATTTTGATTATTTAATAACTTCTGTATTACTTATCGGAATCTTCCGCAATTCCACACATAGTATAAGGTTATTAGTCGCTATCACCGTGAGAAAATGGGCGAAGTTACCACGCCCTTTTTGGTACATCCCGCACAAAGAGAACATTTTGCACAAAAAGTTAACGGTTTATAACATTGATTCCAGTCCATCCACATACATGTAACTTTGTACAGTGTAATGCATTTATAAATATGTGTGGGATGACGATGTTCTAAACAAGACTATGTTTTCATCCTCATATGTTTGGATGATGTTGTTTTAAACAAAACTACGTTTTCATCCTAAAAACTAAGTCTCCAAATCTTGTTTTATGGCAAAGTTTTTTTAATTTAAATTTCCATGGAAGAAGCCTTTAGTATTTCGAGACTAAAAACTAAGACTCCAAATCTTGTTTTATGGTAAAGTTTTTTAATTTCAATTTCCATGGAAGAAGCCTTTAGTATTTCGATAGAGCCCGAATTCACGTTAGGTGGCTACAACTGTAGGAAATATCTCTTTCACGTGGAACAGTGGTGTTGTAACTGTAATTTAAAAATGGGTGGATGGATGAAAGAAAACAATGCTAACTTCAAAAAAATTTAAGGATAAATGTTGAAATTATAACCCTTTAGGTAGAAGTAAGAGATTTTAAAAAGCTTGCCCTAAGACCTCAAGTATATGTGGCGCAAATCCGTTTTGACGGGAATCCGTCATTTGAGCCATGTCAGTCCGTCGTCTATCTGTCTGGCTGGTGCGCATGATACCTCTCGAAACAAGTAACCGATTTAATACAAATGTAGTATGTGGAATACAATAGGCGTCATAATTTATACATTTATCCATAAATATCTTTAAATACACATCGTTAGGATGCTAGTTTTAAAAAAATGGAACTAAAAAGATTTTGGACTTTTTTTAATATTTTTATGGTTCATAAGCGCCAGCAAAAAGCGATTTTTAAAAAATAAATATTTTTTTCTAGTTGTTTTAGCGACAGTTATTAAACCACTTGTTGAAGTGACAACAGCTGATCTTCAACAGCAGCGCCCCTACCTCAACTTTCAAGAACGATGCAGCTGAAATACAATGCTGCTAACGCCGTCGTTGTAATGGAACGCCGTCACATTCGTGCGTTGAGTTAATGCTCAACTCACCCTGCCCAATAAAATTAAAACAAACCAGTAAGGAAAGGCTAAAGTCGGGCGGTGCCGATTATATAATACCCTACACCACTCTCGTAATATTGAATAACTCTGATATATAAATTTTGTAATTCATGTATAAATTGTTTACATAAATTTACTTTTGGGACATTTTATACTTAAATAATACCCTGTACCACAGTGTGGTATAGGGTATAAAAACGATTGGATCTAAAGAGCCAAATCGGATGAAACATATATATGGGAGCTATAGCTAAATCTTTACCGATTTTCTTCAAATATGGCAATGTTGGTTCATGAATCAAGAAACTCTACCATTCTAAATTTCAAAACGATTGGATGTAAAATATAGCTTCTATAGAACTAAAGGGCCAAATCGGACGAAACATATATATGGGAGCTATAGCTAACTCTTAACCGATTTTCTTCAAATTCGGTAGTGTTGGTTCATGAATCAGGAAACTCTACCATTCTAAATTTCAAAACGATTGGATGTAAAATACAGCTTTTATAGGACTAAAGGGCCAAATCAGACGAAACATATATATGGGAGCTATAGCTAAATCTTAACCGATTTTCTTCAAATTCGGCAATGTTGGTTCATGGATCAAGAAACTCTACGATTCTAAATTTCAAAACGATCGGATGTAAAATACAGCTTCTATAGGACTAAAGGGCCAAATCGGACGAAAGATATATATGGGAGCTATATCTAAATCTGAACCCATTTCAACCAAATTCAATAGCGATCTTAACAGCCGCGAAATACTCCAAACTGCAAAATTTCAGAACGATCGGAGTGAAATTGCGACCTGTAGTCGACGAACAACTTTACATGGGCAGACGGACGGACGGACAAACATCGTTAAATCGACTCAGCAAGTGATTCTGAGTCGATCGGTATACTTTAAGGTGGGTCTAGCTGTGTTATTTTCAGGTGTTACAAACATCTGCCGTGAAACAAACTTATAATACCCTGTACCACAGTGTGGTGTAGGGTATAAAAATAAATAAATGTTGTGTTCTTTTTTTTAACACCCGCCACTCTGGCGCGGAGTTAAACATGGTCCTTCGAACCAAAGATCAGATTCAGTGACCCGGTGAATTGTTGTGTGCGCGATATACATACATGGGTCGACGGTGCATTGCATGTGGTTCTTGCCACTACGTGGGAAGTCAATTGTCTCCGTCGCTCCACCATTGATTTCATCACGTGAAACAAGGCTTCACGAATTAAGGCTTCCCGTAAATGCACAGCGGTCGATCCCAACAAATTTCAACGGCCACAACAACAATTCTTACAACAAGGAACAGCAGCAACTGTACCAGCCAACAACAACAACAAATAGCGGAGTCATCCAGTTTGGCATTGCACTCGTGCAACGGGGCGGTATGTTGAAGTGACAACAGCTGATCTTCAACAGCAGCGCCCCTACCTCAACTTTCAAGAACGATGCAGCTGAAATACAGTGCTGCTAACGCCGTCGTTGTAATGGTAATGCCGTCACATTCGTGCGTTGAGTTAGTTCTCAACTCACCCGCACCGCAATGGCACTCTGCCCAAAAAAATTAAAACAAAAAATAAATAAATTTTGTGTTCTTTTTTTTTAACACCCCATATTCCCAACATTTATTGCCCTCATAATTTTCTTGCATTTAAAGGGTACATGGTAAAGGCTCTATCGAGGCCTATCGAACTCTATTAAAAAATATGGTCCAAATAAACGGGGAAAAATCGCCTTATTTGATATGATTGAATTGAAAGAAAATATATTTGGAACCCAAATTTTTAAATATTATATATTTTTGAGCAAATACAACAAGGAAGGAAATCTTCCGCAATTCCAGACATGGTATATGCTTATAAGTCGCTATCACCTTGAAAAAATGGGTGAAGTCGCCACGCCCCTTTTGATACCTCTCATACATGGATCAGTTTGCACGAAAATTTAACGGCTTATAACTTTGATTCCAGAGCATACAAATACTTGAAATTGTGTACAGTGTAATGCATTTATAGTACCTTCAGTTCAGGGAATAATGGGCGTTATTGCCACGACCCTTTCGGTAGCACCACACACAAAGGGACAATTTTGCACAAAAAAAGTTAACCCATGAAAAATGACAATTCGTAGCAAAATGCCCAGTTTGATACCCCAACACAAAAAGGCCAAAACATGGAACATTTTTTTTATTTTCCTTACTTTGACAAAATAGTTCATAGCATTTACATGTACACGGGCCAAAATCGCCTTTTTTGATATGCTTGAATCGAAAGAAAATATATTTGGAACACAAATTTTTAAATATTATATATTTCTGAGCAAATACATTTTATTTGAAAATCAATAAAATATATTTGGAACGCATATATTAATATATTACAACAAAATATATTTGCAAACTAAATTTCTCAAATAAAGTATGTGTTGAAGTACAAATAAAATTATTGTTTAGGAATTTCTCCAAATATATCTTATTTAAAAAAGGTTTTCAAATCTTTTGCTCACTTTTTCGAATTTCATTTTTATTTTTTCTTGGTTCCCAATTGTACCTCCCATTTATGGTACCATATGCAGCATTGATTTCTGTTTCAAATCAATCATTTCAATTTTCTGAGTATTCCAAGTCATCATTAGTTGTCAATCCACCATAAAATTTATTTTGATCCAAGATTATAGGATTTCAATTATTATTTCTTATTTTTACGAAGATTAAAAATTTCTAAAAAATACTTTGAATTACTGAACAATATAATACAATTTAGGTATTTTTATACCCTCACTTTAGTGTGACGAGGGTATATATCATTTGCTACGGAAAAAAGTGTAACACATCGAAGGAGTGACCTAAGACCCCAAGTATGTTCGGCGGAAATCCGTTTTGGGTCATTTTAAGTCGAATGAGCAATGTCCGTCCGTCTGTCTGCTTGTCTGTCTGTCTGCTGGCTGGTGCGCACGATAACTCTCGAAAGGAGTAACCGATTGACTTCAAATTTGGTATGTGGTAATATTTTTTTCTATCTCCGGCTAAGTTCGAAGATGGGCCATATTGGTCCACTCCTTCTGGTACCTCCCCCACAAAGGGTTAAAATGTTGTGAAATATAGATTCTTTAATAACTGCTATTATACGTATTCGAATCTTCTGAAATTCCACACATAGTATTAGTTTGTTAGTCGCTATCAACTCGAGGAAAACGGGTGAAATTGCCACGCCCCTTTTGGTACCTCCCACACAAATGCACCATTTTGCACTAAAAGTTAAAAGCTTATAACATTAATACCAGTGTTTAGAAATACTTGAAATTGTGTACAGTGTAATGCTTTTATAGTGCCTACAGTCCAGTGAAAAATGGGCGTTATTGCCGCGCCCCTTTTGGTACCACCCACACAAATGCACCATTTTGCACCAAAAGTTACCAGTGTATAAAAATACTTGAAATTTTGTACAGCGTAATGTTTTTATAATGCCTACAGTCCATTGATAAATGGGCGTTATTGTCACGCACCTTTTGGTACCTCTCCCACAAAGGTACCATTTTGCACCAAATGTTATCAGTTTATAACATTAATATCAGTATATGCAATTACTTGAAATTTTGTACAGTGTAATGCTTTTATAATGCCTATAGTCCAGTGAAAAATGAGAGTTATCACCACGCCCCTTTTTGTTCCTCCCACACAAAATGGCCAAATTATACCACAATTTAATATCTCAACGTTAATATACCAGTCCATATAAACGGTTACAATTAGGCACAGTGCAATGTATTTAAAGTATCTACTGTTCAGCGAAATATAGGTGTATTTCTTAAACCCCTTCTGGTACCTCCCACAAAAATTGACAGAATAATTTGTGTAATATTCAATATTACATTACTCACAAAGTGAGGGTATACCTTAGTCGGTTTACCCGACTGAAACTTTCTTACTTGTTTGAATACTTAAATGCAAATTTTTTGGTTGCTTCGGAAATAATAGTCCCAAATAAAAACAAATTAGGAGTAAACAAAGATTTGTTTAGAACAACATCTTCCCAAATATATTACCTTTGTGTGTACCAAATATTATATGTTTAGAGTCTACCCTAAACATATATATGTTTCAAGCCGAATATGTTTGGGACAATATACTACAGAAGCTATTTTTTTCAGCGTGTATCCATTGATTTTTTCAAGATGGGGTTTTTCCTCGTTAGAAGCTTCTAAAAAATTAAAATACAATATTTTTTCAATATTTGTTCTATTTTTTATGATTTTTTTATTGAAAAAAAATCTAACTGGTTTCAATTATTTTAACAACTGTGACTAAATCACTGTTTCTACGCGATATGGATATCTCCAGAATTTGTACCACTAGAATAAAAAAAAATAACAAATTAAAAAAAATACATTAAGAAATGTTTAAAATTTGTTCGTTTTTATCCCATCACCTTAGAGAGGAGGGTATATATCATTTGCTACGAGCCAAAAGTGTAACACATCGAAGGAGTGACCTAAGACCCTAAGTATAAAATTTAAGTAGCAAAAGGAAACTTTAATACATTGCTATATTTTCTATTTATTTACATTTATGTAAATTTGCCATATATCAGCAATCCTTAAAATGCACTATTTTATTCATGACATACTTTGTATAATTATTTTGTAGCTGTTTGCCAAAAATTTATAAAAAATAATCATTTAAATCACAACCGTCCAAACAAATGCACACATCTTTCAAACAGATGTTTGTTTGACCGCCACAAATAATAAAAACATCGATTATTTTAATTTATTATTAATAATATTTATTCGATTTGGATTCGACCATAAAAACCCATTAAAAATACGGTACGGTATATGGATATAATTTAAAAATTAGTAAACAAAAAAAATATTTTTGTTTGTTTTGTTGTTCTTGTTTTTTTACATTTCGTTTAACTCTACAAACTAAGCAAAACATAAAAATACTAATAAAATTAAATTTCGCATTGTAACATAAAATAAAAATACAAATAATAATAATAATAACAGTTGTAAAAAAAAGAGAATACGCACAATAAAACAATAAAACAAAATTGTGTTACAGTTACAATAAAAACTAATACAGACATTCATTCATTCATTCGTTCATGCCAAAGCGGCAGAGAAGGAAGGAAGGAAGAAGAACTAATAAATTTCGTACACACAAGAAATATACAAAAGAGGATGAGGAGAAGAACACAAAAAAATACATACAAAAATACTCAAGGAAAGGGGGGAAAAGAGAGAATGAATGTTCGACATTTACAGTTGCAGCAAATCCGGAAGAAATCATTTACATTTCCGGTCTGCTTTGGTTTGTTTTCCCGTTTCGTTCGTTTGTTCGTTCATCCGTCGTCCGTCCATCCGTTCTTACAAAAAGACAAATTTGAATAATTGATACAAAATGAAAAACGACAAGGCATAAATCACAAACAATGTTGTATAGTGTAAAATTTTTAAACTGTAAAGAAATTGAAGAGAACGAAGAGAAAAATTAGAGAATTATAAGAAAAAATTAAAAACAAAGACAAAAAGCTGAGAAATATCTTTAAATTATGAAAACAATAAACAAGAATGAGTCCTCAGAAAAAAAGACGGATATCCATAACAAGAGCAGCAGCAGCAACAAAGGCAGAATCAAAAAGGAAAGCAGCGTTAGTGACAATGAGAACAATCAACGCCATTGTCCTTATACTGCACAGACTGGCCATTACACTAGGCAACAAAAAATTCAAATTTGTTTCTGCTAAATAATATAAAGCGAAAACCAAAATTAGTTAAATTTTTGTTTATATCTTTGAAAAACCAAAGTTGTGGTCTCTGACAACTCCTCCCTAAGAAAAGGTGGTTTCCTTAAAATAAATGTGGTGTCCGACAACTTTTCCTTAAGAAAAGGTGGTCTCTGACAGCTTTTACTTAAGAAAAAATGGTCTCTCACAACTTTTCCTTAAGAAAAAATGGTCTCTCACAACTTTTCCTTAAGAAAAAATGGTCTCTCACAACTTTTCCTTAAGAAAAGGTGGTCTCCGACAACTTTTCCTTAAGAAAAGGTGTTCTCCGACAACTTTTCCTTAAGAAAAGGTGGTCTCCGACAACTTTTCCTTAAGAAAAGGTGGTCTCCGACAACTTTTCCTTAATAAAAGGTGGTCTCCGACAACTTTTCCTTAAGAAAAGGTGGTCTCTGACAACTTTCCCTTAAAAAAATGGTTTCTGACAACTTTTCCTTAAGAAAAAATGGTTTCTGACAACTTTTCCTTAAGAAAAAATGGTCTCTCACAACTTTTCCTTAAGAAAAGGTGGTCTCCGACAACTTTTCCTTAAGAAAAGGTGGTCTCCGACAACTTTTCCTTAAGAAAAGGTGGTCTCCGACAACTTTTCCTTAAGAAAAGGTGGTCTCCGACAACTTTTCCTTAAGAAAAGGTGGTCTCCGACAACTTTTCCTTAAGAAAAGGTGGTCTCCGACAACTTTTCCTTAAGAAAAGGTGGTCTCCGACAACTTTTCCTTAAGAAAAGGTGGTCTCCGACAACTTTTCCTTAAGAAAAAATGGTCTCTCACAACTTTTCCTTAAGAAAAAATGGTCTCTGACAAATTTTCCTTAAGAAAAGGTGGTCTCCGACAACTTTTCCTTAAGAAAAGGTGGTCTCCGACAACTTTTCCTTAAGAAAAGGTGGTCTCCGACAACTTTTCCTTAAGAAAAGGTGGTCTCCGACAACTTTTCCTTAAGAAAAGGTGGTCTCCGACAACTTTTCCTTAAGAAAAGGTGGTCTCCGACAACTTTTCCTTAAGAAAAGGTGGTCTCCGACAACTTTTCCTTAAGAAAAGGTGGTCTCCGACAACTTTTCCTTAAGAAAAGGTGATCTCCGACAACTTTTCCTTAAGAAAAGGTGGTCTCCGACAACTTTTCCTTAAGAAAAGGTGGTCTCCGACAACTTTTCCTTAAGAAAAGGTGGTCTCCGACAACTTTTCCTTAAGAAAAGGTGGTCTCCGACAACTTTTCCTTAAGAAAAGGTGGTCTCCGACAACTTTTCCTTAAGAAAAGGTGGTCTCCGACAACTTTTCCTTAAGAAAAGGTGGTCTCCGACAACTTTTCCTTAAGAAAAGGTGGTCTCCGACAACTTTTCCTTAAGAAAAGGTGGTCTCCGACAACTTTTCCTTAAGAAAATGTGGTCTCCGACAACTTTTCCTTAAGAAAAGGTGGTCTCCGACAACTTTTCCTTAAGAAAAGGTGGTCTCCGACAACTTTTCCTTAAGAAAAGGTGGTCTCCGACAACTTTTCCTTAAGAAAAGGTGGTCTCCGACAACTTTTCCTTAAGAAAAGGTGGTCTCCGACAACTTTTCCTTAAGAAAAGGTGGTCTCCGACAACTTTTCCTTAAGAAAAGGTGGTCTCCGACAACTTTTCCTTAAGAAAAGGTGGTCTCCGACAACTTTTCCTTAAGAAAAGGTGGTCTCCGACAACTTTTCCTTAAGAAAAGGTGGTCTCCGACAACTTTTCCTTAAGAAAAGGTGGTCTCCGACAACTTTTCCTTAAGAAAAGGTGGTCTCCGACAACTTTTCCTTAAGAAAAGGTGGTCTCCGACAACTTTTCCTTAAGAAAAGGTGGTCTCCGACAACTTTTCCTTAAGAAAAGGTGGTCTCCGACAACTTTTCCTTAAGAAAAGGTAGTCTCCGACAACTTTTCTTTAAGAAAAGGTGGTCTCCGACAACTTTTCCTTAAGAAAAGGTGGTCTCCGACAACTTTTCCTTAAGAAAAGGTGGTCTCCGACAACTTTTCCTTAAGAAAAGGTGGTCTCCGACAACTGTTCTTTAGGGAGAGGTGGTCTCTGACAACTTTTCCTTAAGAAAATGTGGTCTCTGACAACTTTTCCTTAAGAAAATGTGGTCTCTGACAACTTTTCCTTAAGAAAATGTGGTCTCTGACAACTTTTCCTTAAGAAAAGGCGGTCTCCGACAACTTTCCCTTGAGAAAAGGCGGTCTCCGACAACTTTTCCTTAAGAAAAGGTGGTCTCCGACAACTTTTCCTTAAGAAAAGGTGGTCTCCGACAACTTTTCCTTAAGAAAAGGTGGTCTCCGACAACTTTTCCTTAAGAAAAGGTGGTCTCCGACAACTTTTCCTTAAGAAAAGGTGGTCTCCGACAACTTTTCCTTAAGAAAAGGTGGTCTCCGACAACTTTTCCTTAAGAAAAGGTGGTCTCCGACAACTTTTCCTTAAGAAAAGGTGGTCTCCGACAACTTTTCCTTAAGAAAAGGTGGTCTCCGACAACTTTTCCTTAAGAAAAGGTGGTCTCCGACAACTTTTCCTTAAGAAAAGGTGGTCTCCGACAACTTTTCCTTAAGAAAAGGTGGTCTCCGACAACTTTTCCTTAAGAAAAGGTGGTCTCCGACAACTTTTCCTTAAGAAAAGGTGGTCTCCGACAACTTTTCCTTAAGAAAAGGTGGTCTCCGACAACTTTTCCTTAAGAAAAGGTGGTCTCCGACAACTTTTCCTTAAGAAAAGGTGGTCTCCGACAACTTTTCCTTAAGAAAAGGTGGTCTCTGACAACTTTTCCTTAAGAAAAGGTGGTCTCCGACAACTTTTCCTTAAGAAAAGGTGGTCTCCGACAACTTTTCCTTAAGAAAAGGTGGTCTCCGACAACTTTTCCTTAAGAAAAGGTGGTCTCCGACAACTTTTCCTTAAGAAAAGGTGGTCTCCGACAACTTTTCCTTAAGAAAAGGTGGTCTCCGACAACTTTTCCTTAAGAAAAGGTGGTCTCCGACAACTTTTCCTTAAGAAAAGGTGGTCTCCGACAACTTTTCCTTAAGAAAAGGTGGTCTCCGACAACTTTTCCTTAAGAAAAGGTGGTCTCCGACAACTTTTCCTTAAGAAAAGGTGGTCTTTGACAACATTTCCTTAAGAAAGATGGTCTCCGACAACTGTTCTTTAGGGAGAGGTGGTCTCTGACAACTTTTCCTTATGAAGAGGAGGTCTCCGACAACTCTTTGTGTCTGACATTTTTTCCAAGCCCAAGTACAACAAAGAAACTATCCCTAGCTTTAGGACAAAATGGCTGTTGCACAGTGTTATGATTGCTGCCATCGTCATCATCATCGATATCGTCATTCTCAATCTCATTCTCATGCATATCATCACCATCATCATCACCACTGCCATCATCATCTTTGTCCTGATTCCACCAAAAATGTATTTGTTTGACTACCTACCGTTCATGCCGCTTCACCGATTCCGGCACTGTACTCGGCTCATCCTTCACCACATAGGACCGCAGGCCCCATAAGCTGATGCGAAACAGTTCAGTCCAATCTATGGGCCGCATATCGAACGCAAACAATTGCTTATCCTTCGCATCCAATTTGTCCCAGAGTGCTCGCACATTGCTATTGTCAAATATGAATTCGTTGGACGAGAAATATTCCATCACCGAACAAAATTTGTGGATTTTGCGATAAATTTTCATCATTCTGTTTTAGATGTGGGGGGAGAGAAAAAGGGAAACGATGAAAAAACAATGACACGTAAAAGAAAAGCGTTAGCATGAGATGACACCACACATCCCAAAAAAATCAGAAAAACCAAAAAAGTAAAGCGCCACTAAACAAAGTACAATCAGCCGCAAAAAGCCAAATATTTGATTAAAAATAGAGGAAATTTCACAAAACGGTATAAACGAAATACTCCACACCCTTCAATACATTCCATGACTACGAAATGTAGCCACAGAAATTCTTCTTCATCTAGATTTCATAGTAACTATCAGTTATTCCTTTTCATGGATCCGTACTCGTTTCACGAGGGGGGAGAAATCACAGACCTTGGTGGATGCTACAAATGATTGCATGATTGGTTTGTACACCCTACATCAGACTGTGGTACCGGCTTTTTTGGGCCCAATGTTTGTAACACCTACAAATATTGCAACTAGACACATCGAGTCAAGCAGATTCGTTATAACCATGTCAGTCTGTCCGTCCATCCATGGTCTTTTTATCCTATCCCTATTGTTATAAATAATATAAGAGAATTGAATTAAGATACCTGAGAATATATTTTGATCCTTTGTCCTCCCTTCTGAAATGTGTTCGATATAAATGATATTTCGTTAACTGCTCACTTTTCGTAGCACTTAAATATTACATTTGATTAATTTTTAACTCGAAGGAGTGGGCGATTTTTCTCTTAAATGAAAATGCTCGTCTGTCTGTCCCACGGGACAAAGTCCTTAAGCCCAGTCGAAACCTGACAATGCAAGAATATACATATATCTGTGGCTATATAATTTTAGACAAGTCCCATATGGGACATATAAATATGGATTATAGGGAAACTTTCATTTAAATTCCTGATCTCAGTGGTCGACTTTACATAGTAGTGAGGATGACCAGTGATCGACTCTAGTAATAAGGAAGACATCAGAATTCTTCTTTTGTATAGAGGAAGAACTCAGCCATCAACTTCAGTTTAGAGTGTGAAATATGTGCAGGTCCAATCCATTTCCATTTTCTTCCTCTAATTTTGTATTCCACAGGAGAGGAAGATCTTATTAGTCGACTCTAGAAAAGTGGAAACACTCAGCAATCAACTTTAGCATAGAGGAAGATATCTGTGCAGGTCCGATCCATCTCCATTTTCTTCCACTAATTTCGGACTCCACGTGTGTAGTTGACCCTGAGGAAGACCCTATTTGTCGACTTTAGTAAAGATGAGACATTCAGCAATCAACTTTAGCATAGAGTTGGGCACTATAGTTCTTTTAAGTGATCGCTCTTTTTAGTTCAGTTCAATTAAGTGAACTAGTTCGTTCATTTAGTTCAACAGCTCACTTTAGCACACCAACTCTTTAGCTCACCGGCTCTGTAGCTCCCCAAATCTTTAGCTTACCAGCTCTTTAGCTCATCAGCTCACTTTACTTAAACAGTTCATTTCGTTCAGTAGATCATCAGTTCAAATCAGCCGCTATTAAAGGAATCTGATTGGAATATGAATGGAATGAGTTGAATAAACCTATACAAAGGCGTTTGTATAGGTAGAATCATACATTCATGATGACATAAAAATGGAAACAACACATAACAGCTGAGAAGGGAGAACGAAATGAGAAGAGAGTACGAAATGACATGGTTGAAGAAAAAAACATAGTGAACTACTGAGCTGAAATGAACAGTTGTGTGAACTAGTTCGTTCAGTTCAGTATAGTGACCAGTTCAATTGAACTAGGTCCGATCCATCTCCATTTTCTTCCTCTAATTTCGGATTCCACAGGTCCGGTGTCAAACCATAATTGTTCATTTGGGACTGTGTTCGGCAAGAAGTTAGTATACAACGGTGGCAGCCGTTGGCGAAAACTTTTAGCACAGAGATATCACATCGATTGATTTTAGACAGCTGTCGAATATATTAATTTTCGTACGTAGGCTTCTCTATGTGGTTTGCAAAGTCCTCTTTTTAGTCCCCAGTTCCCCAGTTGTTGTTAATAGTCTACCCAAGTACTCGTAGCAGAAGGATAGGACATATTCAACAGGTTGTTGTAGAAGTGTTAGTTGTCGCGTATTTGATGCGTTGATCCTCATTGTTTTAGGTATATTCGTCTTATATACATATATACTCATATACCCAATAGTTTTGACAAAATATTGGCAAATTGGTGTGGTTAGGTTAAGGGTGACAGCAGACTCACTTGAACTATATAACTCATTGTGCTACAACAGCGACGTAATGGCAAACATGAGCAAACCCCGTTGAACCAATTGCTATAGAAGCGCAAAAGTTTGCTGATTCATACACCAGTCAGCCTTCAAGAGAGAGCGGGGCACAGACACAGAATGAGTTCTATTGATTCTCCCTCCTCTTCGTGTCCACAGCTTCTGCAAAAGATATTATGACGGACCTTTGATCACGCTACGTGCCAGACAATGAGGCAGTGATCCATCATGACAGACACGATAAGTGAGACGTCAAGTCTCGATAATGACAGCAGGACGTTGGTGAGTTTGCACAGGCATAGAAGGTTTTCCATTGATTCCTCCTCCTCTTCGTCTCCACAGCTTCTGCAAAAGTCATTATGCCAGACCTTTGATCACACTACGTGCGAGCCAATGAGGCAGTGATCCGTCATGACAGACACGATAAGTGAGACGTCCAGTCTCGATAACGACATCAGGACGTTGGTGAGTTTGAAGTTTAGGCTGGGCCATATCAGCCTGAAATGTAGGCAGTTGCTGACTAGTGACCACCTGTCATTTGTTGCCGTAAAGGCACTGTCTCTTAAGAACAGCGTGCAGGTCGCTAGAGACATGCTCACATATTCCATTTCCCCTGGAGCGTTTAAAGCAGCTCCTAGTGGCTTTCATCCATATCAGGTCAATACTCGTAAGTAATTGAACTGTTCAGCCATCTCGTTAAAAGATCTGCAATAGTCGAGGGCAGTTTTTGAATTCAGGAATATTAGTGTGACAGCAGACCGACATCCTCTGTCTCTGCGTAGTCCAGGTCTTTAAGATGTACGCTTAACTGTCTGGTGATCTTTAAAGGTATTGATGTGACTATTGTCATGATGTTGTCAATGTCCACGTTCATTCATTGGATCGCTGATCGTACGTATCTTTGTGTATTGTACGGCGATTGACATTCTCATTCAATGATTTAATCAGGGATATACTCTTTTCCGTTATTCCCTTGCAGCGAAGTACACTCCAGATTGCATAATGATGTAGCATATATAGAATATTTTTTCAATGTCGATTAAGGTTAAGTACTCGTATAGCGGCGAGCGCCACTCGACTGAGATTACGCGAACAAGCCTTGCTAAGAAGCGTTATACGAGTACTTCTCATATTCGTGCTCTCTATCAGATCTGCATTTTTCGTATTTTTGATTATCATACCCTCCTTTAGATCGTCACTGAGATCTATAATGGAACAAATGATCTGCACCCTTGTAACGGGGTCTGCTTTTAGAAGCTAGGGGGAGAAATTGTCAATTACTGAGGCTTTGTGCCTTTTCAGTGCTTTGATTGCATTCTCGATTTTAGATAAACAGGGAGTATCAGACGGCCTTTTGGCATTTGATATGTAAAATAATGTATGTTCATTGGCATAGTGATCCATTCATACGTGCATTTGGCCTGTTATCCGGGACTATTGATTGCGAGTCCCATAAAAAATTCTGAACTCATATTTCCATTAATAGGCGGCTGTTGGACAAGTTAGAAACTGCCAGCCGAAGTAAAAGAGTGAACGATCAGCGATCAGCTAAAAAGTGTAACCTCTCAGAATGCAAGAACTGGATCACGTTGCTTAGCATCACATTCGTTCCCGTGACTACAAAGGTCGCGCGGCGTTTGGGATGTTTAGCAAAGGAAGCTCGAGAATGACAAAATTAAAACTAAGCGTCATATCTGCCGACAGCGTTCTCCTGTGTGGTTGCGAAACATGGATTGCGACTACAAAAGAAATACGATCCCTGCAAGTCTTCGTTAACAGCTGTTTACAACACCGCCCAATGGTTCATAACGGAACAAGAAACTATCCGCTTAAATGGAAGTGGATCGGGATCGGGTACTCATAGAGAAAGCCTTATAACGATATCAGTCGAACAGCTCTTGACTAGAACCCGCAAGGCAGCCATAGACGAGGTAGACCAGTAAAATACCGGAGAAGGCTCGTAGTAGCAGAAGCCTTGAAAGCAGGTCACATATGGAGAAAAATCAAATATTTAGCAACAGATAGAATAAATTGGAATTTATTTGTTACGGCCCTATGTTGCAACTATGAACTACGGAAAAAATATTGCGATTTCATGAATGCTACTTAAATCTCCAGTATAGTTTAGCAGTGATTGTTCATTTTAAAGCTCAGCTCTTTGAGGGATGAACGAGATATATTACCTACTACCGTTATTTCAACTCAAAAATAATAATGTCAAGAGAAGTGTTTCAACATTCTCGTCAGGATTTCCACGCTGTCGTCAGGATTTCCACCCAAGGAAAGCATTCAATATTAGGTAACCGAAAAAACCCGTAATGGCGTTGTGCTCTATCGCCTTGGCTTAAAGAGCCTTATAATTCTTAAATTTTTAGAGAGTTTTAATTGCTTGGTAGAATTGACTGCAGTTTCGATAGACACCACTCTATCATCTTCAGAATTCAGTAGCAATAGTGTATGTCTTTAACTTAAATCAGCTGAAATGCTTATGGAAGCAGTAAATTGAATTTAACAAGAACTGCTAACCAAACCCGTATTTTGCCGAACTAAGTCAATATACCAAAACTCTCATACCAATACATTTTTGTTTTTTGCTTACCAATACATTTCAGCTGATTTAAGTTAAAGACACACTATTGCTACTGAATTCTGAAGATGATAGAGTGGTGTCTATCGAAACTGCAGTCAATTCTACCAAGCAATTATAACTCTCTACCAATTTTTGTATTTGTTTCTATTGCTTTTTTTTTTTTGCAATAGACAGAAAGTAACTGAAACATATGGTCTCAAACTAAAATAAATTCTGACTGAATAATTTAGAATATTGTTAAATCTAATGGCGATTTATATTCAGCAAAAAAGTGCAACACTTTATTTGCTCTTTTTCCGAATACTGGAATTTTATACCACATTTTTTAATTTTAAAATAGGAGGTATGTTTAATTCGAGGGACTACATCAGTACCACCTTAAAAGGGCAAATATTTTTCAGAACTTCATGTCGACGGGGCAACATTTTTTTCATAAACGAAATCACCATAAATGACCATCTCATATCGATTCGTTTCCAAACTGTCCAACCAGCCAATAGTACCGACCACTAACAAATCCTGTAGGGTCACAAAAAAGGGTTAATCAAAATTCATTGGAAAATCGAAAGGATAGCGCGAATTGTGAATATTGGTTTTAGTTGTTTCTGTATGAGTGTGATTGTGAATGAGTGTGTATGTGTGTGTGAGGGATTCGTAGTGTTTTGCTTTGTTATGCTTTGCTTTGTTTTGATTTGGTTTCGTTTACGGTTTTTGCTTTGCTTTGATTTACTTATGGGCTTCGCTGGGCGCGCGCTTTTCTTTCTGTTGGTTTAAGCGGTTTTGGCTGTGGCCAAATATTTACTTTTTCACACTTTACCTGGGTTTTTTGCCAATAACCAACATTAACATATCCATAAATAAGGCGGGTAATGTGTGATACAGAAACGAGAGTAGGGCGAATTGCCATTTCGAACTGACAATGGTGAAGCATGGATACCAGATAGATTTACGCAGTGGTAACTTGCGTCCATATTCCGTGGCATATTCCATGAACTCACGCCAACTGGAAAGATTTTCGGAATCCGGCACATAATTGTAGATGGGCGTTGTATCATAACTGTGTGCGTGTAAACAAGACAAGGGATGAAAAATTAAAACTTATTTTTATTAATCTGTCAACAACAACAACAAAAAACGGGAAAACGAAATGAGAAGGATCAGTGTTTTTTCTTGGGACTTACGTATTTCGGGCAATATCCCACGCACTGGTTAACAGAGCATTCACACACAAATCGACAGGGACCATGTGAGCCTTATTCTCCACATTGCCGCTAAAGATGCGCATCACGCCAGAGCCAACACCGACAATAATGCCGCAGGGACCATACATGTTATCAATCCAGCCAGAGACAGGTTCGCGATAGGTAGTGACCACTGGCAGGGAAAGGAGAACACAGACGATTGACAAATTACAACACTTACAAATTACACTCCTCACTCACCTATACCCGGACGAAATATGGTAACTGGCAAATTATTCCCATACGTATGGATTATATCCTCGGCCAACACTTTGGTGAAGGCATATGTATTGGGGAAATCCTTTACTATGGTCGGTGTCAATGTATTTAGCGTTTGTTCATCCAAACATTCTCCCAGTTGTAGCGCTTTATCTCCGGTCAGTGCACAACTGTAAAATTTCTCCTGGATATGTTTACGATTGCAATGGGCAAAAGCTGTGGACACATGTACCACTGCCTTTAGATGCTGGATTTCTTTGGCCAATCTCAATATCTCCCTGGTTCCATTCACATTAATAGCAATAGCCATTTTGAGTTTCTCATCGAAACGTACGGTTGCTGCTCCATGTATGATAATATTTACCTGTTCCTTAAGCATTTCACGATCTTCCTGCGAGATACCCAAGGCCGGCAGGGAGACATCACCGCTGATAACAGTGATTTTTTCACGATAATTTGGTGTGATCTTTTTGAGTTTCTCAAAGACCTGAAAAATAAATTAAAATAATTTGTAAGAAAAAGAAGCAAAAAAAATCCGCCGGAACCTTATTGGAATAATCTCCACCACTGGAGACCGGAAGATCCTAGTGGTGAACTCTAGAATTGAAGCAGACTTCAGTATAGGAAAAGACCAGAGTGGTGGGCTATAGTATAGGAGAGGACCAAAGTGGTGAAATATACTATAAGTACAGAGGCAGACCTCAGCGGTCAACTCTGATACAGAGAAAGACCTCACTGGTCGACTCTGGTACAGATGATCATCATCTATATCTCAGTGGTCATTTTGGTACAGAGGAAGACCTAAGTGGTCGACTCTGGTACAGAAGAAGACCTCAAAAGCCGACTCTGGTACATAAGAAGACCTCAGTGGTCGACTCTGGTACAGAGGAAGACCTCAGTGGTCGGCTCTGGTACAAAGGAAGACCTCTGTGGTCGACTCTGGTACAAAGAAAGACCTCAGTAGTCGACTCTGGTACAGAAGATGACCTCAAAGGTCGAATCTGGTACATAAGAAGACCTCAGTGGGCGATTCTGGTACAGAGGAAGATCGCAGTGGTCGATTCTGGTACAGAGGAAGACCGCAGTGGTCGATTCTGGTACAGAGGAAGACCGCAGTGGTCGATTCTGATATAGAGGAAGATCGCAGTGGTCGATTCTGCTACAGAGAAAGTCCTCAGTGGTCGACTCTGGTACAAAGGAATACTTCAGTGGTCCACTCTGCTAC
This sequence comes from Eudasyphora cyanicolor, assembly GCA_963930755.1. Taxonomy (NCBI): domain Eukaryota; kingdom Metazoa; phylum Arthropoda; class Insecta; order Diptera; family Muscidae; genus Eudasyphora; species Eudasyphora cyanicolor. Next base: position 70,041,891 of record OZ005734.1, read on the forward strand.
AGAGGAAGACCACAGTAGTCACTCTGCTACAGAAGAAGACCTCAAAGGTCGACTTTGGTACATACGAAGACCTCAGTGGGCGATTCTGGTACTGAGGAAGACCTCAGCGGTCGATTCTGGTACAGAGGAAGACCGCAGTGGTCGACTCTGGTTCAGATGAAGACCTCAGTGGTCGACTCTGGTACAAAGGAAGACCTCGGTGGTCGAATCTGATACAGAGGACGACTTAAGTGGTCGCCTTTGGTAAAGATGACTCCCTCAGTGGTCGACTCTGGTACAGAGGAAGACCTCAGTAGTCTCTCTGGTGCAAAGGAAGAACTCAGTGGTCGACTCTGGTACAGAGGAAGACCTCAGTGGTCGACTTGGGTATAGCGGAATGATGGACTTGGAATACTTCACTGGTCGACTCTGCTACAGAGGAAGACCTCAGTAGCCCCTCTGGTACAGAGGAAGACCTCAGTAGCCCCTCTGGTACAGAGGAAGACCTCAGTAGCCCCTCTGGTACAGAGGAAGACCTCAGTAGCCCCTCTGGTACAGAGGAAGACCTCAGTAGCCCCTCTGGTACAGAGGAAGACCTCAGTAGCCCCTCTGGTACAGAAGAAGACCTCAGTGGTCGAATCTGGTACATAGGAAGACCTCAGTGGGCGATTCTGGTACTGAGGAAGACCTCAGTGGTCGATTCTGGAACAGAGGAAGATCTCAGTGGTCGACTCGGGTACAGAGAAAGTCCTCATTGGTCGACTCTGGTAGAGAGAAAGACCTCATTGGTCGGCTCTGGTATAAAGGAAGACCTCAGTGGTCGACTCTGGTACAAAGGAAGACCTCAGTGGTCGACTCTGGTACAGATAAAGACCTCAGTGATCGACTATGGTACAGAGGAAGACCATCAGTGGTCGACTCTGGTACAAAGGAAGGACTCAGTGGTCGACTCAGCTACAGAGGAAGACCTCAGTGGTCGACTTTGATACAGATGACCCCCTCGGTGGTCGACTCTGTTACAGGTCGACTTTGGTACAGAGAAAGACCTCTGTGGTCGACTTTGGTACAGAGGTATACGTCAGTGATCGAGGAAGACATCAGTGGTCGACTCTGGTACAGAGGACGACCTCAGTGGTCGACTCTGGTACAGAGGAAGCCGTCATTGGTAGACTCTGGCACAGATGAAGATCTCAGTGGTAGACTCTGGTTCAGGAACGAAGACCTCAGTGGTCGTCTGGTACAGAGGAAGACCTCAGTAGTCACTCTGGTACTAAGGAAGAACTCAGACTCTGGTACAGAGGAAGACCTCAGTGGTCGACTTTGGTACAGATGACCCCCTCAGTGGTCGACCCTGGTACAGTGGATCTCAGTGGTCGACTCTGGTACAAAGGAAGACCTCGGTGGTCGACTGTACAAAGATTCTGGTATAGAGGAAGATCGCAGAGGTCAACTCTGGTAAAAAGGTAGACTTCAGTGGTTGACTCCGGTAGATAGGAAGACTTCAGATGTACAGAGGAAGACCTGACTGACCGACTCTGGTACAGAGAAAGTCCTCAGTAGTGGACTCTGGTACAGAGAAAGACCTCAGTGGTGGACTCTGATATAGTGGAAGATTTCAGTGGTCGACTATGGGATAGAGTAAGATTTCACCGGTCGTGTCTGGAATGGCCGACTCTGATACAGAGGCAGACTTTGATATAGAGGAAGATCTCAGTCGTCGACTCTTGTTCAAAACGAAATCCTCAGTTACCGACTGTGGTAGAGAAAAGAATACGGTAGTCGCATTTGGTACAGAAGAAAACATCAGTGGTAGTCTCTGGTACTCCGAAAGAACGCAATCGGCGGTCGTCTCTTGAACTAAGGAAGAACTTGTGGTTAACTCTTCTACAGACAACTTAAGCATCCCTTTTGACATTCAAACATTGTCAATCCCAAAACTAAACGGAAATATTTTTGCCAGAAACAGCTTAAAATTACTCACCGGCTCATTGAAAATATCATCCAAACGTGTCTGGACATCTTTGCCCTTTTTGGTGCGTATCAGCAGAAAGATTTGTCCCACATCGGTAACGCGTAATAATTTTTCAATTATAACTGTAATGGAAACAAAAGTGTTAACAATTAAATCATTACAACTAATAACTTCCGTCTCAGGAATTTTTGGGACGGACCTTCTGCTCCCCCCTCGCCATAATTCCAGCATCTGGAATTTGTACCGCATCGGGTGGGGTGGGTTGCAAGGGTTATATTGAGGTTATAGCTACTTACTTTTACCAAAGAATCCAGTGCCGCCAGTTAGGAATACTCCTTTATCCTTGTAGAACATTTGCATAGGCGATTCTAGAATGTGAGGGGGTGAAACAACCGAAAAAGAGAAAAGACGGAAGAAAATCGAAAAATGCCATTAAAATAAGATTTATTTATGGGAAGTCAATATGACCAAACACGGCGGGAAAAAATGCGAAAATACGTTAAAATATTCAAAGAAACCCTTCTCAGACACAAGAAACACCCCCTGACACCATTATTACCACCAGCCGCCGGAGATGTAAACGGTGGCTGCAGTGTCCACGGCTATCGGCAGTAATGGTGGCACCACGTTTTCCTTCTTTTTTGATGAAGTGACAATGGCGTCAGGCAAGAATTCAGGGTTCCGGCCTCCTTCATTGAATATAAGGAATCCGTTTCCTGTTTCTTCCATTCTTCTCTTTCTTCTACCACTTCTTCAGGGTGGAAGTTCTTAAGTACTTTAAGGTGCCAATGAAATATTCGTTATTTACATTTACATAAATTATCATTCTTTTTGGTTTGTTTTCACTCGAGTAAGCTCTTTTGGACTCCATGGTTTATGTTCTTGCCACCATTGCCAGACACCAGGCAAACGACTACAACAACGGCGATGATGATGATGTGGCTGGTCCAACAATACAGCAGAGACATCATATGAGTAGGGAGCCGTATCAAGGCGGCAATGTGTTAAATAACGTATTATGTTTGTAACGCAGAATTTGGGTATTTAGAAAAAGTTTACAAAAAAAGAATCGGATAAAGGAGTCGGAAGATATACAAGTTGGGTTCAAAAGGGGACAGCAAAGCATGCATATGATACCCTTTCTCAAGGATAATTTAATATTGGATTTTCGAAATTCATACTGTTTTATAATAATAAAATATGGACCGATATACGAGTAGACCTTTCTAATTAGCAACGGCAAATGTCAACCAGATCGGCTGAAAAATGTTGCTTCTACATAGAGTATCAAGAGTCGGAGTGGAAGAGACCTTTAAATTGGGCGGGCTATGATCAAATATGGCTTAAATTGGAACATTTCTATAACGAATGGTTTAGAATCAAATAAAATACTAAAATGCAGACGTAGCCTTTATAAAATTCATCTTATTGATCATTGAAGCAAACCTTTATATGAGGACTATATCTTTAACTTTGGACCAATATGTTCCAATAGGATTCATTCTTGTTTCAAAAAATTGGTTGCGCAAATATTTATTAAAATGGATAAATGTTAACAGACATACGAACCACACTTTAAACCTTTTAAGTCGCCATGTTCAATGGTTCATATTTCGGTTCCCAGAAACTAAGGTTGCCGGCCTTCTACCGATAAGTCCATCATCATCTCTTCTTAAAACCTTGGAAAACTTAATTGATAGGAACCTTAGATTAACACTGTCTACTTTCCAGCCTTTAGCAACGCATGTCCATAGCTTTATAGAATTCTCTCTTTTAAGGGACAATGTTATGCAGGTGCAACCGTTACATCTCTGGGTTGATAACAATATACAAAGGTTTATTCAGAACCTTCGGATTAAAAGACGCACTTCTACTAGCTTAAGGTCAACGGGTCTCGTCAAATGAACGCTTCAATGGCGCGTTCTCCCTCCTCTGCTATGGAATCTGTACATGAACAGTGTTCAATTTTATATGTTCTCAAAAAAAATTAAATTTCAATTGTGATGTTTTTTTTTTTAAATAGACATATCCCCAGAACATGTCAAGAAACATTGACGAAGCGTCGGGAAGAAAATGAAATAAAAAGAATTTTTATTTAACTTTAAACTAGGTCTTAATAGCTTAAACTAGTTAAATATTTAAATAACTGAAGACTGGGCCAATGCGCATTCTGAATACGCTTTTCTGCGTTAAACGTAGGTCGATTTTTCAGTGGTACCGTAAACATTTCTTTAGTGCGCTATAAATAATATTAACCTGTATTTTCATACTTATCTGTATCAATTCGAATTCGGCGTCGTCACTGTAGTAGTACCCAAGAGGTGCGTGAAATATGTTTAAGAAGAGATGAATTCGGTGAATTGCGTCAATATCAGGCAAGATTTGTATAATGATGCTTTTCAGTATACATTTTCTTTCACTCTTTCGTTCTTTCAACTTTTCAGCGAAAACGTGCGAATACGTATAAAAATCCATACAAGTTGGGATGCGAGCTTCCTGTTGAGGTCGTTCATGCGTGTTCGTACGATTTAAATTCATACGAATTAGTATCTAATGTGCTGCCGGACTAAATCTCTGACTTTATTTTTATTAAAAAAACTAAACCCCTATGTTTTATTTAATTTATCTCTTTTTTGCCCACCCTTTGCTTAGCACGAAAATAAACAGAATTCTGCTGTCTCTGTAGAATGTAAGCGTTAAGGTTGTTGCCTATGCAGAACGTGACAATAGCGTTTAGTGGTAAATTTTCAAATTTGTTTCCACTTTTAGAGACATCCTATAACAGGTCCTTCATACAACCAAATATGGTCTTCCGATAGTAGAATTGGTGTGAAGCAGATCAAGACAGAAATAGTTCTCTTCAGCGGGAGGTATAAGGTACCTGCCTCCTTGGTGTTACTAAACTTTCCTTCTGAACCGTTTTTTGGAAAGTATACGCAAAGAAAAATTCTGCGAAACGAAATATTAGACAACTACAATTCTCGTTTACGATGACTCAAATTCTTTTGGTGAGAACAAACAATTGCTTACGCGAAATACGTTTATGTCACAACAAACGAAATTTCAGTTCCGGCAAACGACAATTGTAGTTGTCTAATATTTCGTTTCGCACAAACGATTTTTTTCTTTGCGTGTAGTATCTCACTCTTATACCTAATATGTAGGTCATAATGAAATGATCGCATCCCTGGACAATGAAGATTCGTGAACATCCATAAAGACAGTTTCAAACTTAAGAATTAAGCAATTTTCTAATGAACCGGGGATATACTCGTACATTCAACCAGGCGGTACGTTCATAGTATTATTTACCATTCAGACATTTTTCCTACTAGGAAGGTGGCAGAATTGCCTATGCGGGAAGTCGGTATCAATATTTACTCTGATAGTTAGGCTGCCATAAAGTCATTTCTGAAACTAAGCTCTCGACCCATAACAGATATCTTAAAGAGGTGGTTTAAAGTTCAATATTCACTTGATTTGGGTGGTAAGCCACCGGGATATACCAGGAAACTGCAAGTCAAATGAAATTGCAATATTAGGAACTATCTTCTATTTTCCAGGGGAACGGGAATATATTGACATGTCTTTAGCAAGCAGCAAGCTCTCCTGGAGAGATAGCGCCGTTATGGAAATACTATCTCTCATGGAGAGCTGATGTGGACCTTCATAAACTCCAAACGCTTCAACGCCCTGCTGTTGTTATCGAGGTCGGACATCTCACTAATTGTGTCAGTAAAGCCTACACTGAAAAAAATAGTAATAAAATTAATGACGACACATTCTTAAATTAAGTATGCGACCTCGGCATCAATTCAATCCCAATTTTGATAAAAATAATGAAAATTTACATGTTTTTTAAGAAATTTTCCTTAATTTAAAGTTTTTTCAATTTGAATTAATGACTATCTAATCATTAGTTTTGTGTACGCGCTTCTTTAAATGTACGCCTTTAAATTGAAGAAACTAATCACAATTTTTGTGACAATCCGCTATTTCAATACTTTTAAGGATTTTCTGCATTAAAACTATGATGTAGACATGTCATAGTTTTAATGCCGAATCGGACTTAATTGACAGTATGAGATATTTGAGTAATAAATTTAAGGCTATGCTCCCCTTAAAGGAAAGACTGTCTTGGTAATAAATAAATATGACAATTGCCATTATTTTTAAGAATACATACGAGAGAATTATACAATCTCTCTCCCTCTCTCGCTCGGAGAATTAGTTTTGTTTGTTAATGTGTAAGTCATGTTATTATTCAAATGTGTAATCAGACCAATTATGTCATACGCCTCCCCAGTATGGTACAAAGCTGCGAATTGTCATATTAAGAAAATGCAAATCATTCAAAACAAATGTTTAAAAATGATAAATAACAGACCCTGGAGATATCCTACAGCACAGCTGCACAATGAGACTGGATATGAGTTTTATACAGAATTTATTAATAGACAAAATTTAAACTTTTTCAACAAAATCAGAAACTCTCATTATGCCATATTGAGAGATTGTTTAGAATTAATGTAATTAATAATAACATAAATGTGAAATTATCGATCTGGGAAGTTAATGATATATGGTAGGTTATTTTGAAAATAATATATCCATATTCATTACAATTCCCTCATAATGTTTGAATTTTCTTTTTTATAATCAAATTAAGGTTTTTCCCCTTTTTACCTATAAAAAAAATGTTATACTCGTATTATTAGAAATATCTCATTTTAAATTATATAAGCATAAGTTAATGTAATATCTTGTCGATAAATCTCATAAGATGTATATATTTACCAACTGTATTATTGTGATATTTTGGATGAATACATGAATTGAATTGTTATGGTTATGGTTATGCGAGAGCACTTCTACTCTCTGAAAATAGAAAATAATTCTGTTGTTCGTTTTCTTTTAAATCGTCAGTTATTTACAAGCGATGGAGGGAGACGTTTGTCTGTGAACGCGGATTCTGAAAAATGAGATTGCGGCGAATATGTAAGTATACGGTGTATACATACGTGCATATTGCACCGAAAATTATTCTATTATGGGCTGTTAACAGTTATTTTTGCTAAAGCATAGTAACAACAACAAATGCAACGGTCAGATACATGTGTATTAGGCCGGGTCGATTTGTGGGGAGGCAAAAAAAGTCGCCATTGCTCAGTGAAAATCGTATTCTAGGGATCAAAATAAGAAACTTTGCCGAAGGAACAATACCTCTAAAACGAATTCTGATGTCCCGGAATTTGGGTCTAACTTTTGGGTAGGGGCAAATTTTTAAAAATCCCACTTTGACCCATTTAGAGTACTCCAATCGAGTCCAAATGTATGACCGACCCCCACTAACTTTGTAGGCCCGACCCACCCATGCCAGTGGCACAACCCCTGGAACCCCCTGGGGGTTCCATACATTTGGACTCGATTGGAGCACTCTAAATGGATCTAAGTGGGATTTTTTCCGGGACATCAGAATTCGTTTTAGAGGTATGGTTCCTTCGGCAAAGTTTCTTATTTTGATCCCCAGAATACGATTTTCACTGAGCAATGGGCGATTTTTAAATCGACCCGCCCTAATGTGTATATGTTGTTATGCCGTCGGCGTCACCATCGATCTTGGTGATAAGAGAGTGCGTGCGTCATAGTTATTTTTGCTGCTGTTATTTATGGTGATGTACATACGTTTTTATAGGAGATCTTTTTAGTAAGTCCTGTGAAGAGATTTGTGCGAACACTAAAAAATGGACGATAAAAATGTGAGTAATAGGTTTTGTAATACTGAAAGAGACAATAGGAAAATGTTTAGATACGTGAAATATAATATTATAACCCACAAATAAACAACTTATTGGCAATTACAAAATTAACAAAACACAACACAACAAAACATATTTTAAATTGAAAAGTTTGTATTTATTAAAAATAACTGATAACAGGCATAATGCAGAAATGTAAAATTGTTGTGTTATTAACATGTTATACTTAAAACTATCTTTTTTAATTTTTTTAGTAAAACAATTTTAGAATGGATCTTTTGGGAAAAGAGTGACAAATTCTACCAAATATTTCAACGTAAGTATTACATATGAAAGGTTGAAATATTTCTCTTAGTTTTCAGTGTTTACCAATTGTGGTACGATAAAATTTATGTGTATTTTTTATATTTGATTTCTTTTTAGAAAAAATTTAATTATTTTAATTTAAGATCACGCAATATTTGAAGATAAATGTTATGGATATATGAAAAATGCAGTGCTGAATGCCATTTATTAATTACAACAAATAAGTGCGCATACACCTACACGGGAATGTTTGAATTGGAAGAAAATATATTTGGAAACAAAATGTGTAAGTATTTTGTATTCGTGAACGTGTTGGGAACGTATATATTAATATATTAGAACAAAATATATTTGCGAACTGACTTTCACAAATAATATATGTATTTTCACACAAACAAAATTATTGTTAAAGGAGTTTTCCAAATATATTTTATTTAAAAAGATTTTTAAAACTTTTTGACTTTTTCGAATTTTAGTTTAAATTTTTCCTAGATTTCGTGTTATACTTTATAGTTAAACCTGTTGTTAGATTAGGCCCATTTGGTCCAATTTGCATCGTCTCGGTAATATATAGGCAATATTTGTAAACGGTAATATATATATTGCCTTATAATTTGGTTCAAGGGATATTTTTGTTTTTTGACATCAAAATAAGCGTTTTTTGTTCAAAAATAATATGTAAATAAGCTTCTTTCCTTTCACGAAGTATTGAATAAAAATAAATATAAAATATTGGGTTAAATATTCGTTTTGTATGAAAATTTAATATGGACCAAATGGTTTCTTCATCTAGGAGTTGTACATATTTTCCACTCTAACAGCAGGATTAAGAATGTCATAAGCTGCATTAACTAATTATTATTTAATAAATATTCCTATTCATCTCTTTTTGCCAATCCACCAAAGCAATTTATAAAATTATACGATTTAAATCGAATTTTACAAACTTATTAAATTTGTTTGCACATTGAACATCTGAAAACAGAAAACTTGCATCTAAATTAAGGCACTGATAAATTACCAAAAAATACTTAAATACAATTTAATCATTGTTTCGGAAATATTACTTCCAAATAAAAAATATTAGAATGGAATCACAGTTTAGAACAATATCACCCCAAACGTATAATATTTTTGTGTTTCAAATATTATATAGGTATTTGGAGTGTACCCTAAACATATGTACGTTTCAAGCTGAATATGTTTGGGGCAATATACTACAGAAGCAATTTTTCAGCGTGTATACAATTTTATAATATTTTTATTTTAATTTCAGCCAAATTCAATGTTCAAAATCATTAAAGGTTCCAACGAAAATTGTTCATGGATGTTTGGAGAACATATAGAAAGGTGAATCCACTATAAGTTTACAAATCGATAACAAATATACGAAACTTCAAATATTTCGATGAAGTGTTGGCCGGTTTATCTTTATACATACCACTAAAATACGGTTTTAGATTATAAAATGTTGAAAGTTATCCGTAATATGTATTACACATTTATTGTATTTTCTAATATTAAAATAATAAAACCAATTTTTAAAAAAGGAAGTGTTGTGTTTTGAATTTATCGTGGAAACTTGTATACAAGAATCATATTTTCTATGAATATTGAAATGGTTTCTGCGGCTTTTTAGTATGAGTGGCATTCGAATAAACACAATGTAATAATTTTCCCTACATATTTAAAAAACCTTTATTGATGTTTTAAATTAATTACCAGTATTTACTTATATCAAGGACATACATTTTAAAATTTAATACGATAATGTTTTAAATTCTATGATATTTTACTAAACATAAGCACGAGGCATACTTCAATGTACGCCAAAACGTGCTTATTTGAAGACCAAACTTAATTAGTTTTATTACCAAATGTTCTTGATTCTATGAAATGCATCATCAAAACAAGAACTATTCATGTCTTTGAATTTACAATAAAACATTCTTATTTTTATAGCGATTGTCTTTGGCTCGAAATCATTGCCGAAATCTTAAACTTTACGACAAATTCTTTGATTTTCAGTACGCTTTTTTTTAGTGTAGGGTTTGAACTTTGGCAGATTACAGGCAAATTTGGTCGGGATTTCCGGCTTTTTAAAACTACTAATAATGCTATTGAAAAAATAATATAATAATAATAATAAAAATAACACTTTGCAGCAAAAAAAAATTTTGTCCGGGACCTTAAAACTTATTTTGTATAGATTGAAGCATAATATTTTATGAAACCAAAACTAAATTTTTTTTCCTAGTATTCCGATTTTCATTGTAGGTACCTTTAGTATTTGAACCATATTTTCTTAAGTAAAAGCTCGATAAAGCCGAGATACCACTTAAATTAAAAGAAATTATGAGGGCAAAATAGGCTGAACACATAACTTTCATGTAGAAACTAAAGTTTAGTAACTGTCATTCCAAAAAATAGTTTGTTCCATTTTCTGAAAGCTAGTTTGAAACTTTTGCAGAAGCTGTGGAGATGAGGAAGAAGTGGAGAGCATTGAACACTTGCTATGCGACTGACCCGCTGTGAGTAAACGACGACTGGACATACTGAGGTCGGCCTTTCTAGGCATTCTATCACATTTTGCCGGCACCGATATACGTACTATCGATAAATTTGTATATCAAATAGGTTGATTTCGATGAGGGGAATTTCAGTCCATAGTAACCTAGGGACCTAAACTGGTCTATAAAAAAACCGCTGCCACACTTACCTAACCTACATTTTACAAACATATTTTGTTTTCTGTTTTTTATCCTTGTATTGAACATATAAAGTTATTTTCGAAATTCGAGTACAGTGCTTAAAAATTCGATATTTATGCTAATAAGCTGCGAGGGCAGCTCTTAGAATATAAAGTAGAGATATTTAAGTAAGTAGAGTTTATTTTTTTTAAAAAAAAACTTACATTTAGGGATAAAAACGCTTAAATATGGTATAGAAGAACAAAAGGGGTAAAATATGGTACAGTAGAAATATGGTCGAACGGAATCAGGAGATATGTCACTCTTGAAATATATATTTTTTTATTTTTTTTTTTAAATTCCAATTTTCATGGAAGTTACCTTTAGTATTTGGAACCTTTAGTATTGTATTTTTTTTTGAAGTATAAGCTCGATAAAGCAGTAATAACATTTAAATTTAAGGAAATTATAAGGGCTAGAAATGCCTAAAACATTGGTTACATGTAGAAACGGAATTTTAGCAACTGCCGTTAAAACAATTTTTTGTTCAAACAAAATCATTTTTTGCTGGTACTAAATATATCTATCTGAACCGATTTCCCCAAAATTTGGCAGTGTTCATTCATGTAATAAAAAATTCTTTCTGCAGAATTTCGTACTGATTGGAAGTAAAATACAGCTTATAAAGCGCATACATATCAAATATGGAGTAACATAAATACAAAATGTAAATTTTGTGTTCTTCTACGTAACACATCTTCAAAATTATCATGATGTTTATAGAGTATATCGAATTCGTCCACACTATCACTCTCATTCTCTCTCTGCTTTACCATCATCTTCAATATGCTAAACATTGTAAAATTCATAAGCGTTTTTGGGGAGCACAGAAAAAAAGTTTAAACCAATACTCTCACATTAACATACCAGCCAACGATAACAACAAAACAAACTCGCATGAATACTATATGTGAACGGCTTCCAAAGGATATTCACACTACACACTAACACTCGTAGGCACACACACACGCACGCACTCACTGACATTGATGCACGTACACGTGTTGGAGGCTTAACATGGTCTCATGTTTTTATCATCAGTGGCCATATTAAAACATTGATGACTTATTTTGCCACCGTAGAGTAGCACCCATCATCGCCCGGTCCCGGCCCCAGCTCCGGCTCGAGGACCTTTAGAAAGTGTTTTGTGTTTGTTTGTATTATAAAGAATTCCCACGTAAGTGCGTGTTGGTGTGTATGAGTGAGTGTCTTTTAGGCTTAAACGCACCCTAATGACAATCCAAGTTTGTAGTCCTTCAGCCTCACACTCTCACTATCTCACTCTCTCTCTGTCTCCCCCAGTCCATCGTCTCTACGTTTTATTCAGTTGTCGATGCCGATGAGCTTAAAGTGCCAAATTAATCGGTAACAGCCTATGACTTTCTGCCTGACTGACTTGCCTGTGTGGCTGAGTGTCCGTCCGTCCGTTTGTCTCTCTGTCTGTCTGTCCTTCCATTTGTCTTTGTATTTGTGCACAGAGGTGTGCATGTCTGTCCTTCCGGTTGTCTGGCTGACTGGCTGGCTCTCTGACTGTTGGTTGTCCTGGGCTTTTGAATACCTATCGAGATAACAGTTTTCCGCTTAAACAATTTATTTGAACAGATTTACTTTGCATATTTTCATATCCCCCCTCTCTCCCCTCTATCTCTTAGTCCACACCGCAAACGGCCCTACATTTCATTTTGTATTAGTATTATGGCAATCATGTGTGTGTTTGTGTGCGTTTGAGACTCTGTGTGCATGCGTTTGTGTGCCATGTCATTGTGTTAAGTGGTTAACGTGTGAATATCTCTTAATAGCCAATCATCGATGTTTAAATACCTCTTGAAAGTGACTGAAGCCCAATACCAACAACAGCCAAGTCAACAAAAAGCCAAAGCGCCTTTACATATTCAAATAGAAAATGGAATGCGAATGTGCACTGAATTATGTGCTTTGCTGGTCTCTCTCTCTCTCTGCCTAACGAACGCTTAAATGGTTTAGTGAGCAAAAGCTTTGAAAAGTGAATAACGGCAGCGGCGGGGGCTGCGACAGGGCCAGGTACAGGGGCAACGTCTATGATGATGCAGCTACCGCTGCCACAGCTTCCATGCACTTGAAGCAATACTAACAGAGTGCAAGGAGGACGACAGACTCAAGAGGTTGACAAAGTCAATGGAAGATGATGCAAAGGTTCAAGTGTGGCATATATGCAACATCAAATACACGAGGAGAAAAAGTCGTTGTTCATCACCTTGGCAACATTTTAGATGAACTAGAAAGGATGGACTAAAGTTGATGCCTTATAAGATGGATGCATAATACAGTCTAGTGAGAAGTTGCCACGCACCTTTGGCACCTCCCACACAAATGGACAATTTTGCACAAAAAGTTAATGGCTTTTAACTTTGATTCCAGTCCATGGAAATACTTGAAATCTTGTGAAGTGTAATTCTTTTACAGTACCTACAGTCCTGTGCAAAATGAACAATATTACCACGTCCCTTTTGGTACCTCCCATACAAATGGACCATTTTGCATAAAATGTTGACGGCTTATAAGTTGGTTTCCTGCACATACAAATACCTGAAATTTTGTACAGTGTTATGTTTTTATAGTACCCATAGTATATTACAATATGGCCGTTATTGTCATGCCCCTTTTGGTACATCCCAAACAAAATTGCCAAAATAAACAAATATGATAAAATATTTTTCGCAATTTCCTTATTTTTACAATATGGGTCATAATTTTTGCATTTATCCATATATATTTTGCAAATATGCATTGTTTTCTTCGTTAGGATTAAAGCTTTCAAGAAATGCAACAAACAAGTTTTTTGTGAATTTTTTATATTTTTTATGAATTTTCTCGAGCCATCAAAAAATGATCTTGAAGAAAAAACATGAAATTGTTTCCAATTGTTTTAACGACAGTTGCTGAACTTCCGTTTCTACATGAAACTGATCTTTTCGGCATTTCTAGCCCTTTCCTTTAATTTAAACGGTATCCCGGCTTTATCGAGCTTATACTTCAAATAAAATATAGTCCAAATACTAAAGGTAACCTCCAAGAAAATGGGAACTTTAGAAAAAAAAATAAATAAAAAATTAACTATAAAAAAAAATAATGTTGACTTCATAAAAATATATGCCTCAATCTATTAAAAAAGTTTTTAGCTCTCGGACACAAAAACAATTTTTGGTGTAACGATAGTATATATACCAGCCCATATTTACATTGCTCACAAGGTGAGGGTATACCTTACTTGTTAAAGTTCAGTTTGATGAACCGCAAAAATCTTTTGAGAGTACTTATAAATATATATCTGTACCTGAGACCTGCCCTTCGCCAGAGAAAACAATTTTATGTAATTTTATTTTTTGGTGTTGAAGATTTTTTCACGATTTCGAACATTTATTATAACGATTTGACGATTTGTTGCCCCTATCTTGACGATTTTCGATCAAATTCGCCTGGCAACGCTGCAGAGACGACATAAATTATATATCGTTCACTTACTTCAAGAGTAGCATAACTCCTTTGGGAGCAAAAAATGTTTAAATACTCGTATTATATGTTTTTATACCCTACACCACACTGTGGTACAGGGTATTATAAGTTTGTTTCACGGCAGATGTTTGTAACACCTGAAAATAACACAGCTAGACCCACCTTAAAGTATACCGATCGACTCAGAATCACTAGCTGAGTCGATTTAAGCATGTCCGTCCGTCTGTTCATGTAAAGTTGTTCGTCGACTACAGGTCGCAATTAGACTCCGATCGTTCTGAAATTTTGCAGTTAAGAGTATTTCGCAGCTGTTAAGATCGCTATTTAATTTGGTTGAAATCGGTTCAGATTTAGATATAGCTCCCATATATCTTTCGTCCGATTTGGCCCTTTAGTCCTATAGAAGCTGTATTTTACATCCAATCGTTTTGAAATTTAGAATGGTAGAGTTTCTTGATCCATGAACCAACACTACCGAATTTGAAGAAAATCGGTTAAGATTTAGCTATAGCTCCCATATATATGTTTCGTCCGATTTGGCCCTTTAGTCCTATAAAAGCTGTATTTTACATCCAATCGTTTTGAAATTTAGAATGGTAGAGTTTCTTGATCCATGAACCAACATTGCCGAATTTGAAGAAAATCGGTTAAGATTTAGCTATAGCTCCCATATATAGGTTTCGTCCGATTTTGCTCTTTAGTCCTGAAGAAGCTGTATTTTACATCCAATCATTTTGAAATTTAGAATGGTAGAGTTTCCTGATCCATGAACCAACACTACCGAATTTGAAGAAAATCGGTTAAGATTTAGCTATAGCTCCCATATATATGTTTCGTCCGATTTGGCCCTTTAGTTCTATAGAAGCTGTATTTTACATCCAATCGTTTTGAAATTTAGAATAAACAATTTAAACATGAACTACAAAATTTATATTTCAGAGTTATTCAATATTACGAGAGTGGTGTAGGGTATTATATAGTCGGCCCCGCCCGACTTTAGCCTTTCCTTACTGGTTTACATATAAATCTATTTGAAAATCAGGGTGTTCAAATTATTCCGTTCGACCATATTTCTTCCTGTTGCTCAACTTCACCATATTTTACCCTTTTGTTCTTCTATATCATATTTAACCGTGTTTGCCCCGAAAATTTTTTTTTGTAAAAAAAATCTTATTTCTAGAAAAATACCCTTCATAAATCTAATTTATATTCTAAGAGCTGCCCTAGCACCTTAGTATCTTAAAGATCCCATTTTTAACTACTGTACTACAGATTTCGAAAAATAGCTTTATATGTTCAATACATAGACCAATTTAGGTCCTTAGTGTTACCATGGGATGAAATGCCCCTCATCGAAACCAACCTATTTGACATACAAATTTATCGATAGTACGAATATCGGTGCCGGAAAGATTTGTTAGACTGCCTAAAAAGGCCGATTCCAGTATGTCCAGTCGTCGTTTACTCAAAGCGGGACAGTCACATAGCAAATGCTCAATGATCTCCACTTCTTCCTCATCTCCACAGCTTTTGCAGAAGTCATTGCAGTCAATACCCAATCTTCTGGCGTGTTCGCCGCTCAGAAGTGATACTAACGTAGACAATATTTTCCTCTCTAGTGCCAGGTCATACCTTGGCTAGATTTCTCTAGCTGCAGGTGCCGAATTCTGTACATCTTACGTTGGACTGCCTGATTGCATCTTGCCTAAGCCAAAGCTTGCACGTGGATAGTGGCGCACCAATATATGCAAATTCTTCGAAAAATTTTAATGTCTCCCTTTCATAGCAAGTTCATTGAAAGCGATCACAGGTCATAGCATCAAAATGGATGGAACCTAGCGCAGACACCCGCTGGAACTTGCTGTTATACAGATGGTTCGAAACTAGGGGAAAGGACGGGGCTGGGACTTTATATCGAAGAACCGGAAACCGAACTGTTATTCCGCCTACCAGACCATAAAACGGTCTTACAGGCGGAAGTCCGAGAAGTTACAGAGTGTAACACAAAAACAACAAATGTAAATATTTTTACAGATGGCCACATGGGGCGAATAACGCACATATCATGTTATGGAATATTGAAACCATTGGAGAAACAACAAGAATCTTGTTGGTGACCCAAACGAGGACAAGACCAAAACTTTGCTGAACTTGAGCAAAATAGAGACTAGCAAGATCATGTGTATCCTTACAGGGCACACAGGCCTACTAGCGCATCTGCATACAATAGGAGTTGTGGACATCAGCGTCTGAAGGGCATGCGGGGAGGATGACGAAACATTGGAGCACTTCCTCTGCCAGCGCCCAGCGTTCGCAAACAATAGATCCTGGGAAATGACTCTTTAACAGACTTGACCCAACTGAGGGGTGTAGACTGGAAAACCATTAAGGAAAAGTACAGAGTTCCTAAAATAACTTTCTCAGGCCTAGTCCATGAAACAAACAATTAGAGCGCACAACTGGCCGAATACTGGCTTATGTGTATGTCCAAGGACATGAGGTGGTGGAGCAATCTGCCTCCTCTTATCAACCTAACCTAGCAAGTTCATTGGCCTTGCAGTTCCCCGGGATATTCCTATGCCCAGACACCCATAGGAGGTGTATATTAAACTGCTCAGCCATCTCGTTAATAGATCTGCGGCAGTCGAAGGCTGTTTGTGAATTTAGGGATGTGGCCTCCAGAGAATTGATGGCAGCCTGGCTGTTCGAGTAAATGACAAGGCCAGTGTTGGTTACTGTGTTGCGACTTAAGCCACTTGCCGACTTCCCATACTGCCATTATTTCGGCTTGACAGACACTGCAGGTATAGTGTGTCCAGGTAGTCTGTGAGCTATATCCATACTATGTTCTTAAGAGTGTACTCCGAAGCCAAACTTTTCTTCAAGCTTCGAACCAATCGCATAGAAGTGAAGATGATTTCTATTACCTGGTATTCTGCAAACCCATTCATCTCTGGCTGGTAGCATAGCGATGTAGTTCCTCTCGAAGGTGTACACCGTTGGTATATAGTCCACTCGGTCAGTTACTATAGCACTACACTTTGATTTTCTCATATAACCGTAGTTATTGTACCTCCACATTGATAGGCAGTTTAATCATAGTGCCGGTCTAGTTGCAACTTCTCTCGCCATAATATTAATCGGCGGAGAAGGGCTTGAAGAGACTCCGTCGCTGTAGTCCTTAAAGCTCCGCTTATGCACTGGCAGGCAGTTCTCTGAACCTTTGATGGTACGTTGGTGATGGTTTGTTTGTTAGTTGCCGTCCACCGTATAACAGTATTGGACGAACTACTGCTATATATATCCAATGGACGATTTTAGGAGAGAGGACCCACCGCGACCATAGACCCTACAGCCTTCCTGAAGGAATAAAAGGCGACGTTGGACTTCCTTTCACGTTCCAGTACGCTAAGTTTGAATAACAGTTTCCTATCTAGAATTATTCGTAAAAACTTTGCACTTTCAGAAAAGACTGGATCTGTTTCATTTATCCGAGGAGGAGGGTCCAATTCTCTCTGGTTTGGGTTAACGCCCAAACCGCTGCTTCTGGCCCATCTACCCAACTTGTTCAGAGCCAGATGTAGGATGTCTCTGAGGACGTTTTCTCATTTGCCACTCACTCCGCATATGCCACGACTTTGCAGCCACAACGTTCTAGATCTAGCAGGATTTCATTCACCGCTAGGTCACAAATTAGTGGAGACAGTACTACCCCTTGTTTTATATTTACATATCGCAAAATATGTTTCAACAAGTAAGAAAGTTCATTCGTGTAAACCGACTTATGAATCCCCTCACGTTGAGTTCCAAAAAATATTGGTAATTTTTTTTGCATTAATTAAAATATTATCAATTTAAATTGTATTTAATAACTTTAAATTGTAAATAACTTTAATTGTAATAATAACTTTAAAGTATGTACTGGTATTACAATTAAAAGCTGTTTACATTTGGTACAAAATGGTCCATTTGTGTGGGAGGTACCAAAAGGGGCGTGCCAATAACGGTCACTTTTCTCTGGACTCTAGATACTATAAAAACATTACACCGTACAAAATATCAAGCATTTATATTCACTGGTGTTAAATTAAAATCTCTTAACTTTTGGTACAAAATGGTCCATTTTTGTGGAAGGTACCAAAAGGGACATCCCAATAACGCCCACTTTTCAGTGGAATAAAGGTACTACAAAAGCATTACACTGTACAAATTTTCAAGTATTTATATGCACTGGTATAAAAGTAATAAACTGTGTAAAATGGTCCATTTTTATGGTACTAAAAGGAGCGTGCCAATAACGGCCACTTTTCTCTAGAATCTAGGTACTATAAAAGGATTACACTATACGAAATTTCAAGTATATGTATGCACTGGTATTAAAGTTAAAAGCTGTTAACTTTTGTTGCAAAAAGGTCCATTTGTGTGGGAGGTACCAAAAGAGACTGTACAAAATTTCAAGTACTTGTATGAACTGCAATCAAAGTTATAAGCCGTTAAATTTTGGTGCAAAATGGTTCATTTGTACAAAAAAGGGAGTGGCCACTTCGCCCATTTTTCTTGAGGTATTAGCGACTAACAAACTAATACTATATGTGAAATTTCACAAGATTCGAGTAAGTAGTATAGAAGGTATTTAAGAATCAATATTTCACTAAACGTTAACCCTTTGTGGGGGAGGTACTAGAAGGAGTGGACCAATATGGCCCATCTTCGAACTTAGCCGGAGATAGAGCAAAATATTACCGCATACCAAATTTGAAGTCAATCGGTTAATCCTTTCGAGAGTTATCCTGCGCACCAACCATATCCTGCATACCGACAGACAGACGGACATTGCTCATTCGACTTAAAATGACCCAAAACGGATATCCGCCTAACATACATAGGGTCTTAGGTCACTCCTTCGATGTGTTAGACTTTTGGTTAGTAGCAAATGATATATACCCTCCTCTTTAAGGAGAGGACAATTATTTTTCAGAATTTCGTGTTGATGGTGCAACATTTTTTTTAAGAATCGAGACCACCATAACCATCTGCATCGCAGGGACTTCCTCCCACAAAGTCAGTCAAGCAACAATTGTACATACAATATGTCAGGAAAGTGTTTTGAAATTCGATTCTTTCAGTGTAGAAAATGTCCCTTTATTGTTATTTTATTTGATTTTTGAAAATTGCTAACATTTTTCATAAGTATTCTCCAGATCGAAGTGAGCCCGAAAAATATGTGTAAAAAACTTTCTTGACACAACTTTTGTGATTGAATTTATTTTTATTAGTCGTATTTTTATCACACAAAATTTCTCTAATTTTTTATAAAGATTTGTAAAAACTCGTCATATGTCGAAACGAAAATGGTTCCAAATTTATGTTAAATTTTCGCGGTTCAAAAGTCAAAATTGTTTTGGATTTTTTTTTCAATGTTCAAAGGTTTTCGCTACCGCCATGTGGGGTGCACTTTTGCCTCCTGCTACTTAACCCCTTTACCTTTTTTCCAAACAGCCAATTTACTATAACCCTCCCTCGATGCAATTTTTCGAGACGATAATCAGCAAATTATTGAACGCCGAGAACGGGCGGTTGGTAGAGGGAGTGGGTGAGAAAACACTTTCGCGTTTCCTCGCGTTCCTAAGTTCAAATCACTTAAATGTGCGCGCGAACGTTTGTGTTGACTTATGTTAATTGCCGCGAATGCCGCTTGAGTTGCAGAAAAATGCATCTTGACGAGCAAGCGAACAAACAAAATAATATGGGAAAAAACAGAAAGAAAAAATTATATGTAAATAAAACGTTAACGACGTTACGACTTTCGTGGCGTGATGATGCAATTGCCTCCGATTTAGCAGTCAACAAAACTATCAGGCGATTTTTCCATACTATTGCCCCTTTTAACACTTTAAGCTGAGTTGCAATCGATTATGTTAAACTATTAAATAATTGTTGAAATTGTGGAATTTGATATTTACTTTGTAATGCCTCGTTAGTCTTTGAGAATTAGTTTGTGTAGGTTTACAAATCATTGGAGATAAAGTCAATAATATTTGTTAATCATTTTGAAGGTGTTAATCAAGAAGTTCTTTACAAAAAAATATTTTTCCATTTTAAGGGGTAAATAACAATATAAGGAAACAAATAGTGCAATAGGGTAGATAAAACGCATTTAGCTTATGTCTACTTTAAAACGTCACACCAGAAGAAAACATCAATTCTAGAAAATGAAATTTTATACCACTTCGTATTCTTGCAACTGGAAATATTATTTTGACATCAAAAACTAGTAAAGAAAGGCTAAACTGCACTCCTAAGTAAGAAGTAGGGATGTAACGAAAGTGACTTTAGCGAAAGCGAATATTGAAATATATTTCTTGCGAATGCGAACGCGAAAGCGAATAGTAAAATATGCATTTTTGCGAAAGCGAATGCAAATAGTAGTTTAACCCTTTACTACCAACAAATTTAAGGAACTGAATTGATACTTTTCCAGGATATTCAAGTATTAAGAAAGTTTTCCATATTTCTACCTCCTGTTACCACAAGGACAAACATATTTTTTTATTCACTATAATTAAAGTTATAATAAGCTTTTAGCTTTTGGTGCAAAATGGTCCATTTGTGTGGGAGGTAGCAAAAGGGGCGTGCCAATAACTCCCAATTTTCACAGGTCTCTAGCTACTATCAAAGCACTACACTGTACACAATTTCAAGTTTTTGTGTGCAATGGTATTAAATTTATAAACAGTACAATTTTTGGGAAAAATGGTCCATTTGGAGTGTGAGGTACCAAAAGGTGCGTGCCAATAACGCCCACTTTTCGCGAGAACAAAATTGCAAGTATTTGTATGGATAATGTAAAAGTTATAAGGCGTTAACTATTTGTGCAGAAGGGTCCATTTGTGTGGGAGGTACCAAAAGGGGCGTGTCAACTTCGCCTAATAAACTAATACTATGTCTGGAAATGCGGAAGATTATGACAATAAAAGAAATAAATAATAAAGAAAAATATAAAACAAAAAATCCATAAAATCGTATCACTTTAGTGATACGAGGGTATATATCATTTGCTACAGAAAAAAGTGCAACAGATCGAAGGAGTGACCTAAGACCCCAAGTATGTTCGGCGGATATTCGTTTTGGGTTCGTCCGTCTGTCTGTCTGTCTGTCTGTCTGTCTGTCTGTCTTTCTGTCTGTCTGTCTGTCTGTCTGCTGGCTGGTGCGCACGATAACTCTCGAAAGGAGTAACCGATTGACTTCAAATTTGGTATGCGGTAATATTTCTATCTATCTCCGGATGAGTTCGAAGATGGGCCATATTGATCTACTCCTTCTGGTACCTCCCACACAAAGGGTTAACATTTAGTGAAATATTGATTCTTTAATAACTTCTATATTACTTATTCGAATATTCTGAAATTGTACACATAATATTAGTATATTAGTCGCTATTATCTCGAGAAAAATGGGTGAAGGTGGCATGCCCCTTTTTGTACCTCCCACACAAATGGACCATTTTGCATCAAAATTTAATTGCTTATAACTTTAATACAAGTGCATAAAAATGCCTGAAATTTTCTGCTGTATAATGTTTTTGTAGTGTCTATAGTCCGGTAAAAAATGGGCATTATTGTACAGCCAATTTTGGTACCTCCCACACAAATGGACCGTTTCGTACCAAAATTAAACGGCTTGTAACTTTAATACCAGTGCATACCAATACTTGGAATTTTGTACAGTGTAATGCGGTTATAGTGTCTATAGTCCTGTAAAAAATGGGCGTTATCATTCCGCCCTTTTTGTACCTCCCACACAAAATGACCAAATCATACCAAAATTACATAGCTCGTAACTTTAATATACCAGTGCACATAACGCTTATAGTTTGGCACAATGCAATATATTTAAGAATCTACTGTTTACCGAAAAATAGGTGTATTTGGAAAAACCCCTTCCGGTACCTCCCACACAAACTGACTGATTTTTAGTGTGATGTTATATATTACATTACTCACAAAGTGTGGGTATACCTTAGTCGGTTTACCCGACTGAAACTTTCTTACTTGTTTTAAATATTTTTTTCGTGTTTAAGATACAATTTTAAACCAGAAAATGTTATCAACAGGCCTTCGAAAAAAATGTTGTAAAGTTGTATTTTGGTCGGTGACAATTTAATGATATCAACCCTCATGTTATAGACATATATATGTCTATAATATGAGCTCCTCATATGAGGATCTACACATATATATGTTGGATTTTTGGTATTACATACTGAAACAATTCGTATGTACATACGAGTACTTATTTTGTAATTTACTACGTCATTTATACTAACGTGTCTTTAACTAATTAACATAAATCCCCAAAAATAACCCCAAAACCCCAATTTCTCTCACAAAGGAGAGAAATACCCTAATTGTCTATGCCAACTAACCCTTAACAAATAATTAAAATCTCCTTGTCACAATGAAACTTACCCTGCATAGCATCCATAATTGTGGGAGTTTCAATTTTTGGAAACTGAAGAGGAGCGGCCGCTGCCAAAGCCTTCATTGATAACTTTTCCGAGAGGCCGTTGTTATTATTGTTATTGCTGTTGAAAGTTTTCATATTTGTTGTCGCATAATCCTTTATGTGAGTATCGAATTTAAGGTCTGTTTGTATAGTTGCCATATCATTAATCATATTTAATATTTGTGGGATCCAATGTTGTTGCTATTGTTGTTGTCGTCGTCGTCGCGGTCGCGGTCGCCGTTAATAGTGTTATTGTTTCAATCCTCCAATTGTCCTTTTGGGTGCCAGTCAAAAATTAAATGCCAAACCAGAATTTATATTATTAATTATCTGTAATGAAATATAATAAAGCTATTAATTAGATGGATATTTTGGAAAGAAATGTAAATAAAAAGTTTGTACATAAGATATGTATGAAAATATGAAAATAAAAATAATGACACAGTTTTGGGACAGCTTTTAAATATTATTTTATTTGTTTTTTTTTTGTTGGCCATAATAACATTATCACCCTCATCTGTTTGTTGAAATATTTGTATGGTATTTTTTTATTAATTAATGCATTTTCAGGCAGACTCTATATACATATATGTAAAATTATTTACTTCATTCCTTTATGGTCAATTACGAGAAAAAACGGAAATTTAAACTATTTGATTGGTTTGTAACACTTCAAGTTTAGGACCAATAAAACTAAATAATTAAATAAATATAACTGCATGTTAGTGAAAGAAGAGGATTTATATGTATGTAGAAAAGGGCAGCACATTTAAAGAGTGGCCTACGACCCTTTGCATCTACGACCCTTTGGGTCTAATAGCTCTCGAATTGGCTGATCGATTGACTTAAAATTTTTTATGTGCTAATACTCTATTCTATCTCAGATCAACTTCGAAGATGAGCCGTATTAGCCCACTCCATTAAAAACCAGTAAGGAAAGGCAGAACGTCGGGCGGGGCCGACTATATAATACCCTACACCTCCCTAACAATGCGATAAGGGTCATTGCCATAATAATTTGGAATAATGCGTAAATGGGTAGAAACATATTATCTAATTCTGAAACGATAATCGCTAAATTAAGCAATATTCGTTCCTAAATTGAGAAACATCTTTCTGGAAAATTTTAATGATCGGAAGTAAAATACAACTTCTATAGCGGTTGGATACCAAATCAGGAGGAACATATATATGGAGCTTTAATATAAATCTGAACCCATCTTCCCTGAATACTTATTCATGTAAAAAGACCTCCTTCTGTCGAATTTCGTACTGATCGGATATAAAATACAGTCTCTACAGCGCTTACATGTCAAATCGGGGGTAACATATATATGGGGGCTATATCTAAATCTGAACCGACTTTCTCCGAATTCATGTAATAAGAAACCTCTCTTTGCCGAATTTCGCACTGATCGGATATAAAATAACATTTTTGCAGCGCTTACATGTCAAATCGGGGGTAACGTATATATGGGGACTATATCTAAATCTGAACCGATTTCTTCCAAATTTAGCAGTGTTCATTAATATAGTAAGAGACCTCTTTCTGCTGAATTTCATACTGATCGGATATAAAATAAAGTTTTTACAGCGCTTACATGTCAAATCGGGGCTAACATATATATGGGGGGTATATCCAAATCTGAACCGATTTTAACCAAATTAAATAGGGATCGTCATTGGGCCAAAACAACGATATATGTAAAGTTTCGTCAAGATCGGGCCATAATTGCGACCTGTACTTTGATTACAAGAATACATCTACAGACGGACAGACAGACAGACGGACAGACAGACAGACGGACAGACAGACGGACATAGCTAAATCGACTCAGAAAGTGATTACAAGTCGATCGGTATAATAAACAATGGATCTATCTCTTCTCCTTTTGGGTGTTACAAACAAATGCACAAAGTCATAATACCCTGTACCACAGTGTGGTGTAGGGTATAAAAATGTGGCAGCCTGTATGCCAGGATCACTTATACTAAGTACTCCATATGCTTACCGCAGCAATGTTAAGAAAAAAAGTATGTTTTTCTAGACCCTCCCGTTAAACCATTTTGATAGCGTTAGAAATCTCATGATTTGGCCGATATTAACAACATAACGTAGCACTTCATCTGATACCTCCCAGAAAATGAAAGAGCTGCAGCCTGTATGCCAGGATCCACCGCAGAAAAAACCTACGTAAAAAATATGTTTTTCCTAGACCCTTCAGTTTAACTAATTTTATAGCTTTAGAAACCTTACTAGTTGGCGGATTTTAACATCATAACGCCGAGGGCAATAACAACCCATATTTCTGTTACACTATCTGAAAGTGCGTCTTTTTTGTAGTTTAACTGCAATGGACTTAGAGGAAATATCAATGAGATAGTGAACTTAATGAGTGGGCGGAACATCATGGTCGCAGCGGTCCAAGAAACCAAGCTCAGCAACTATTGCAGTTTACAACGTTGTGATGGTCACAATGTTCTGAGGAAGGATAGCACCAAAAGAGGTGGTTTATTAGCTTTCCTATTGCACCACTCTGTTCAATACACACTTATCTCGCCTGAGCTAGACTCTAGTGGCCCATACATTGAATGTATGAGCGTAACAGTCAAGTGTATTGTTTGTCCAATATAAGCATGTTATTGGAAGGCAATAACCGTCAGGAAAATTCAATGCCCATCATGATCTTTGGCATTCCGTCCTAGGTAATGACCTAAGGGGCATAGCACTGGCAGAACAGTTCAATAGCTCCAAGTTTTGTACCGGAATGGGGACGCCCAGGATTATGGGTGATAGTCATAGTTCGCCAGATCACCATCGTGTCATCTGTTCTGAAAAATGACATAACCTGGCAAACTGTCATTTCGCTTGGTTCCGACCACCTCCCCATAATCGTCTGCATTAATAGACTACCCGACTCCCTAACCTCTGAACGTCGCACTTGCCTTAATCATAGTACAGCTAACTAGCCAAGCTTTACAGAATTCACCAATCATCTCTTCAGAGAGATGCCAAATCCTTCGATGTTCGGGTAGCAGATATCAATTTCCGGAACATCAACGCTGCTGCAGCCTCTCCCGCAATGCCGGATACCGCAAATAAGACCAAATTTCCCAGCAGAGTCGACGGGAGTAGGAAATGAGCGTATTGAGCTTTGTCGCACTAATCCTGATGACAGCATAGTCAGGGAACTGAAATTGGAAGTGAATTGAGGAAAATAACATTGGAAGTCAATAGACTAGCCGGCGAGCATAAGCGGAAAAAGTGGTTAGAACACCTAAAGCATTGCAACATTGGAACCAGATTGCAACATCTCGAACCATGGAACGAACGATGATCGGACTTCTATCAAGTTTAATGGCATAACGGTGATAGATTCGAAGAAATGGGCGAGTTATTTTAATCGGCTTTTTGTAGAACACCCCGAGAATGGCAGGACGAAGAGGAGAGTAAAAGCGCCGGGCCCTTATGGAATCTCTATGGTGGTGTTAAAACAACTGAATGAACCCACGCCACATTTTTCGAGGCTGTAGAGAAAACTTCTTTCCCCTTTGTTTGAAAAGTTGAATAACCAACTATGTATATGTGTGGACGCCAGTCGTATGTTGAATTCAGCAACAATTAGTCAGGCAGTTCCCCAACGAAGGGTGATATCTCCGGAACTGTTTAACCTCTACCTTTTTGATATTCCACGCTCACCTGACGGCATCGAGATCGTAACGAATGCTGATGATTGTACGATCATGGCGTCGGGCCCCATCGTTGATGACATAGGTTGAATTCCTATCTAGTTGACCGTACAGCCTTCTTCCATGCGAGGAATAAGAATGGTAGAGTTTCTTGATCCATGAACCAACACTACCGAATTTTAAGAAAATCGGTTAAGATTTAGCTATAGCTCCCATATATATGTTTCGTCCGATTTTGCTCTTTAGTCCTGAAGAAGCTGTATTTTACATCCAATCGTTTTGAAATTTAGAATGGTAGAGTTTCTTGATCCATGAACCAACATTGCCGAATTTGAAGAAAACGGTTAAGATTTAACTATAGCTCCCATATATATGTTTCATCCGATTTGGCTCTTTAGTCCTGTAGAAGCTGTATTTTACATCCAATCATTTTGAAATTTAGAATGGTAGAGTTTCTTGATCCATGAACCAACATTACCGAATTTGAAGAAAATCGGTTAAGATTTAGCTATAGCTCCCATATATATGTTTCGCCGATTTGGCCCTTTAGTTCATTAGTTCTCTTATTCATTAGTTCGGTCTGTGGTTAGCTATGCGGCTACAATGTGGTCTGCGAATGTAAGTGATACGCGATGGAGAAGATTTCAGTCCTGCCTGAATTCCAAGTGAGAACTGCGACTGGGTGCCGTCTTCTCATGTCAACATTGGACCATCTGCATGAGGAGTCGAAGATCATTCCAGTGCGTCAACACAACAAAATGTTGTCGATGCATTACTGGATAGGCTTCTCCCACCCAGGCACATTAGAAAGGACCTTTATGTTCTAGAGAGAGAGAGGTCAAAAGGTACAAGAGAGAGTCTCTGGATCAGCCAGCCTATCAGGCAGGAAGTATAGTATTCACATCCCGGGATTTCCCGCTCGACATCCCTAAAATCCTGAATCCCGGGATTTTTGAAGATCCATTCCGGGAAATCCCGATTTATATTGCTAAAGTAGTTTTGTTTGCTAGCGGAAATAATTTTAAATTCTATAAAAGTAACTGAGGAATTATTATGTCGTTGTGATATGAATCTGTACAAAGCAGATGCTGCGCTGTAATTTATGTTGCAGGAGATGTATGCTATTAGATCCATATTAACTGACGGAATAAATATATATCTTCGTAATAGAATACATGAGCGTACAACAATATACTCGAGTCTTAAAAATTACAATCCAAATTTAAAATCGGGATTTGATAATGTTTTAGTTATGAGTCTTATTAAACGCGAACTTTAATCTGCCGTTTTAAAACTAATATTGAATCATTTGCTAACATATTAAGTCGAATGATTCATACTGAGCCTAACGATTACTAAGCTGAAGAATTAGAAATATAATCTATAGCAAAAAAGATTATATTATAGCAAAAGATTATATATTGAATAATTTGTTATCATATTATGTAGAATGATTCATATTGAGTCTAGCGATTACTCAGCTGAAAAATTAGAAATATATTCTATAGCAAAAAAGCTAAACGATGCTATAGATAAGTGCAAAACTCATATAAAGGTAATGAAAAGGTCGGTGATGATAAATAAACTTATTTTCAATGTTTTTTGCAACGAAAAAATTTAATTTAAAGGCATAATAAATGTGCAAAAAATCCCGAAATCTCGAAATATCTCGGGATCCCGAAAAATCCCGGGATCATGGTTTTCTCAATCCCGAATCCCGAGATTTGTGAAACTGAGTCCAGATCGACATCCCTAATTCACACTGATGCTATAGGCACATACAAGGAGTATATCCACCATCCATTGTGGCGGAAGAACGTCAGCTGCCCAGACAATCCAGAGTGGTCTTGGCACAGCTTATATCAGAATAGTGCAACCGCCTCAATTCCTTTTGGGCCCGAATTGATGGCACAACGCAGAACAGTAGACCAGCATGCTGAGCAGGTCCGCATGACACGCTGCACTCTTCAACTCCACAGTCAAGCTCATTCAGATTCTCTTTGGATACACCCTATTTAGGCTGACACCTTCTTGAATCTGGATTTGGGAACGGAACCCGATTAGACTAGCAAATTCGAACACATCATCTATTAAGCTACTACAACAACGACACTCAAACATATTAAAAGTATTTTGAAAATAATTATGCAGGGGCTACGGAGACGAACAGGTGGACGGATCAAGCACCTTCTGTGTCTCTGCCCGCTACCACTAGAAGGCGACTCTAGGCTCTCATTTCTTTGGGGAGTTAGCAAGCTTGGCGGCTGTTTAAATGTTTGAGATTTTTAAAGAAATCAAATTGCTTATGTTTCTTACATCCCTGTGCACAGTGGGTGGAATTCAGAAAAAGGGGATTTCCAGGATTTTGGTCGTTTCGTAACCAGGCAAGCGATTACGACAAAAACTAAAAACCGGGACAGGGATACAGGGCCTCAAAGTTGGCCACCTCGGGAAAACAAAATGCTATAACTTTTGTCTTTTTGATCCGATATTTTTTCTGCATTACTAAAAATACGAAAAATTAACAAAAAAAAAGTGTTTTATGGAAATAACTTCAAATGGCCATAACTTTTGTCTCAGTGCGTATATCTAATGGCATTTTTTCATCAAGTAGAAAATTTTGTTATCAATCCAGCTGGCTCTAATATATACGGATTCGTAGGAAAGGATCGGGAAAAACTTAAAAAAAAATTCAAAGACAAATGCAAACTTTATTTTTCTACAGAATTCTATTTGTACTGATTTTTTGAAAAATCTTATAACGCCATAAAATATTTAAAAATTGTTCATAGGCCTTCACATAAATTGAGAGTAATTATTATAATATTTGCAAAAGTCAATCCCACAATTCCCAATATAATTTAGAAAATCTCCAAAAATAAGATTTTTTGTTAACATTTTTTGATTGAAACACATGATACATAAATTATAAATTTCAACGTTTAGTAAGAAAGTTCAGTCGGGTAAACCGACTTATGAATCCCCTCACCTTGAGTCCCAAAAAAAATATTCGTAAATTTATATTTTTTTGTATTAATTAAATAATTGTCAATTTAAATTGCATTTACTATTTTTAAAGTAAAGGGTTTTCCAACAAGAGGTGTTATTTTGGTATTCAAAGAAAAGTGCAAGTTTTTGAGATAAATGATCGGATGTTTATTTCATAATAAAGAGGAAGATATGCCGTTAATAATGAAAAACAACATCAGCCAAATGGCCACCATGACCACGCTTAAAGGACCATATCTTTTTCATGAAATTTTCCACAACCAAATCGCAAAGTGGCTGCCCTATGTCCTCGATAGCCTCACG
This sequence comes from Eudasyphora cyanicolor, assembly GCA_963930755.1. Lineage (NCBI taxonomy): Eukaryota > Metazoa > Arthropoda > Insecta > Diptera > Muscidae > Eudasyphora > Eudasyphora cyanicolor. Next base: position 70,071,656 of record OZ005734.1, read on the forward strand.
AATTCTATCTTTGAGGTTGAATCGACGCTGGGATGTTATTTTTCCTTTGGGGCCACATGAAAGATGACCTTATCTATGACCTTAAAAATCGCAAGGTGTTAAATCACAAGATCTCGGTGGACAATTGTGATCACCTCTTCAAGAGATAACACGGTCCGGAAACTTTTCCCGTAACAGATCAATAGTTTCGTTGCTTGTGCGACACGCAGCGCCGTCTTGTTGAAAGTAAACGTTGTCCAGATCAATACCATCCAACTCCGACCATAAAAACTCATTAATCATCTCTCGATAGCGCAATCCATTCACCGTAACTGTTGATCCAACCTCTTTTCGAAAAAGTAAGGTCCAATGACCCCGCCGGACCATAAACCGCACCAAACAGTCACACGTTGAGGATGGAGAGGCTTCTCAATAATAACTCTTGGGTTTTCCGAACCCCAGATGCGACAATTTTGCTTGTTGACGTAGCCACCGAGGTGGAAATGGGCCTCATCAGTCAAGATGATTTTTCGATGATTTTCAATAGAGAAAAATAATACCGCATACCAAAGTTTAAGTCAATCGGTTACGCCTTTTGAGAGTTATCGTGCGCACCAGCCAGCAGACAGACAAACAGACAGACGGACGGACATTACTCAAATGGCCTAAAATTACCCAAAACGGATGTCCGCCGAACATACTTGGGTTTTTAGGTCACTCCTTCGATGTGTTACACTTTTGACTCGTAATAAATTATATATACCCTCCTCTCTAAGGTGAGGGATAAATATGTCAACGACAGCATTTATGCGGAAGCGTCTCGAAAAAAATTTGAATTGCTGTGCCCCTCATAACTCGATACCGGATCATCGGAAATTAAAAAAATAAATTTATTTAGTTGAATAATCGTTATAGCCAGGTAACGCTGTTGAGTTTTTCGAAATTAAAATTTTTGAATTTTTGGAAACACTTTGAAGTAATAATTGCGATTTTTGCGAGAAAAATCGACTAATTGGTAACTGTTAAATAAAAAAATTAACAAATTTTAAAGAAAATCGACAGCGTTTCCTCGTAAATTATGTAAAGAAATAGTGTTAAAAATTTCAAAATGATCGGTTCAGTAGTTATTGAGATATGAGGGGAACGTCTTTGAAAACATGGGTTGTGGAAAAACGCATTAAAGTTTTTCTGATGTACTGAGTCACATATGAGGTGTGGTTGCTTAGACTTCTGTATCTTCGTAGTTTTGCTCCGATTCACCTCTGATTTTCACACAAAATTCTTGAAAGGTTCTCCATTCAGAAAAGATTAAAAAAAATGCAAAAAAAGTTAATTCAACTTTTTTTAACAACATTTTATCGCGAACAGACCATAATTGCGACTTGTACTTTGATTACAAAGGATATATGGACAGACGGACGGACATACGAGTATGAAGAGAGCTAAACCGACTCAAAAAGTGATTCTAAGCCGATTGGTTTAATAAACAATAGATCACAAAGTCTTAATAACGTGTAACAAAGTGTAGAGTTTACAAAGTTCTGAGAGAACATATTAATTCATGCATGTCAACGAAACATTTCCTCGCCTGAAAAAATCTTAATTAGTAAATATTTGTCATTGCGATTTTGAAAAGCGTTTTTAATGCTTTTTATATCTTATTTTAATGGGTTAAATCATATTCTTCTTTCGGCAACACTGTTTGCCAAATACATCTGGTTCTGCCACACAAATAGGTATATTCTTATGAAATAACTAGCCGATTCCCGGTGCACTTTGTGGTCCCCCCCAAATTTCATTTTAGTGATATAGAGACATGTGATGTGTTTCGGATCAGTCTATGTACTTGAAAATCTATCAGACACCTGATAATAATAACAAATGACCTCAAAAACCCAAACGGTATGAACATATTTTTGATCATGATTCCATTGACCACAAACTGGAAATTAGAATGTGTGAATATATCCTAGCCAGCGCATCAGATAGCATATTAGCTCTTAGTCGACCCTTTAAATATCAGAACGAATTATATTAGTCTGGTCACAACTGTTCAAATTTCGTTAACCTTATTCACTATCTGTCAGAGTTCAAGAGGTCGCAAAACGCGCCTCGGAAAATTAAAAAGATTATTATACTATTGCACATTTCATACAAAGATATCTACGTTCCACGTTTCGATTTAATCGGTTTAGTTATGATAGTAGAAAGCATAAACCGAAACTTAAACCGTAAGAATAGTTGAATAGTTATTTTATAGATATTTAGCTCCTAAGTGACTTTTGGAAGATTGAAGATAGTTTTGGTAACTATAGCACAGACCGCAGCTCAATTCGTGTGAATGTGAATATTTCTTAAAAAAAATAAAAAAAATTTGGTCTTGATTGTTCTGTCAATTTTGACATCAGGTCGGACGACGCATTTCCTTAAAGATCGGTATACATACATATATACGTAGAAGAATGAAAAAAACGCTTAAAGAATTTAGAAATTTATTAAAATAATGAGAATGGTTTTGGTCACTGCTAAACTGACCACAATCGTAGAATTCAAAATTGTATTTCCAGTGTATAGTACTACATATTATTTTATCTTTGTATTATTTAGGGCGCTTCTGAAGTACAAAAATAATATTAAAACTTTTGATAGCGGGAGAACTGATTACGGACCAAAAACTACTTTCTGAATAGTCCGTAGGGTATACAGCATCCGAGTCTATACATAAGCAAAATATATAACTTCCTACCTCTTATAGGTGTCGCAACTGTCCAGCGGGCAAGCAGTCAAAAGTCGCTTGGTGCAAAATCGCATCCGTTGGCGATCAGTACGCACTAGGCCGGGTCGATTTGTGGGGAGGCAAAAAAAGTCGCCATTGCTCAGTGAAAATCGCATTCTAGGGATCAAAATAAGAAACTTTGCCGAAGGAACCATACCTCTAAAACGAATTCTGATGTCCCGGAATTTGGGTCGAACTTTTGGGTAGGGGCAAATTTTGAAAAATCCCACTTTGACCCATTTAGAGTGCTCCAATCGAGTCCAAATGTATGACCGACCCCCACTAACTTTGGAAGCCCGACCCTCCTATTCCAGTGGCACACCCCCTGGAACCCCCTGGGGGTTCCATACATTTGGACTCGATTGGAGCACTCTAAATGGGTCAAAGTGGGATTTTTTCCGGGACATCAGAATTCGTTTTAGAGGTATGGTTCCTTCGGCAAAGTTTCTTATTTTGATCCCTAGAATACGATTTTCACTGAGCACTTCACTGAGTGGGGGTCGGTCATACATTTGGACTCGATTGGAGCACTCTAAATGGGTCAAAGTGGGATTTTTTCGGGACATCAGAATTCGTTTTATTATTTTGATCCCTAGAATACGATTTTCACTGAGCAATGGGCGATTTTTAAATCGACCCGCCCTAGTACACACACATAAATAAGTAGGACCATAGCTCTTAAAGGACTTTCAGAAAGATTGAAATCCTTTGGTCACTGCAAAACTGACCATAGTCTGAGAATTGACCGAATTGACTATATTAGACATGTTACAGTAAGAGGTGAGCGATATATTTTGAAAAGGCTTCAAAATTTTAAAACGCCGTTTTATGTCCGGTTTGACTTCAGACTAGACAGCGAAATATTGTTTTCGCATCTCCATTGATATCAGTATGTACATATCTTTAGCTCTTAAGGAACCTTTAAAATCAGGGAAATAATGAAAATTGTTCTGGTCGCTGCTACATTCGGAGAATTAAAGTTATTTTTTACGAGGCTGTATTTTATAAGAGGCTTCTGAAAGAACAAAAACAAAACTCATATTTTTGATAGCGCTAGAACTCACCACAGGCCGCAAAATGATTAAGTGAGTAGTACGCGGTTAATACAACACTCTTTAGCTCTTACAGGAGCCTTAGCGGTCGAAAATCACTCGGCGGAAAATCGAAAATCAAAGTAGCCTATGGCACTTCCCAGGCATTGGTCTATCTGCCCACCAAGTTTGAAGAAAATAGCTTCAGTAGTTCAGGTGTGATGCTGTAATAAACAAACAGACAAACAAACGATATGTCACGCCTACATTTGCCCGCCCACTTTTTGCAAACATTTTTTTCCAAAACCTTCTCAGACCAAATAGCTTTCAAACAAAAGAAAAAATTTTAAAATCGATCCAATGGTTTAAGCGTCTATAAAACACATACATACATACAAACATTTTTCCATTTTTATACCCTCCACCATAGGATGGGGGTATATTCATTTTGTCACTCCGTTTATAACACCTCTAAATATTGATCTGAGACCCCATGAAGTATATATATTCTTAATCGTCGTAAAATTCTAAGACGATTTAGCCATGTCCGTCTTTCCGTTCGTCCGTCCGTCCGTCTGTGGTAATCACGCTACAGTCCGCAATAATAGAGCTAGGTTGATCAAATTTGGTATAAATATTTCTTATAGTTGCAGGTTGTATGGGGTTGCAAATGGGCCATATCGGTCAATGTTTTGATATAGCCCCCATATATAGCATCTAACTTGCTGTGATTCCTACTGTTCTCATCTACTATATGTTTCCCACTGTTCTCATCTACTATATTTTTTGTTTTTCGGTGTTATTTTCTTTAGGTTTGAGTTATTTTGTGAGGTCACATGCTATCCATGGTGGAGGGTATATAAGATTCGGCATGGCCGAACTTAACGCTTTTACTTGTTATATATACATATAGATTTACTCATAACTTCTGTAACAATCATCTAAATGTCTTCATATTCTGCATTTTAGATTACTTATTCAATAATGTATAGTCAGACAAAGAATGATCACAATTGATCGACTATTCTGGCATTTCGTGCACTAGGTACAAGATTCCATATTACATTTCTCACAATTTTAGGATATACATTAGTCGGTTTACTCGCCTCAAATTCTCTAACTCTTTCACCCTCTGAACTACTGCATCGCAAACATTGGTCACAAAGTGTCAAATTAAACCTACACAATTATTCACACGAACCTTTGTAAAGGGTCCGCCATCTAACGTTTTTTTTTCAACTAGTGCTTAGTTCGTGAATGGTAACACTTAGCTCATGTCTGATTTGACAAATAATTAGTTTTATCCTTCCGCTGAACGAATATGGTTGTGTATACGCTTGAAAAGAAGATGCCGATTTTGCCAAAAAAAATCATCTTTTCAGATGAAGCTCATTTTGATCTTGGAGGGTATGTAAACAAGCAAAATTGTCGCATTTGGGGCACAGAAAACCCCCACGCATACATTGAAAAGCCGATACACCCAAAACGAGTCACTGTTCCGTGTGGATATTGGTCCAGAGGCATAATTGGGCCATTTTTCGAAAATGAGCAAGGAGTGGCCGTTACAGTCAATGACGATCGTTATCGGGCCATGTTGAACGAATTTTTGTTCACAAAAATTTAAGAGGAGGATATTGGCAACATTTGGTTTCAACAGGACGGCGCTGCCGCCACGCAACAGAAGCTACACTCGATGTTTTGCGCCCTGTTTTTGAAGATCGCATTATCAGCCGCAGAGCTGATGTCGTTTGGCCACCTCGGAGCTGCGATTTGACACCGTTGGACTATTATTTGTGGGGTGCCCTCAAAGATAAGTGTTACGCCGACAAGCCAGAGACAATTGACGCTTTAAAGGACAATATTCGTGAAGCCATTGGTGAAATACAGCTGCACACAATCGATAATGTGCTTAAAAATTGGACCGATCGTGTAGGCTACTGCATGGCCAGCCGAGGCAGCCATTTGAATGAAATTATTTTCCATTATTAACCGGAAGGATTGTACTTTCAAATAAAAAAAGAAATTTGAGAAAATATTCAGTAGCTTGTTTTTATAGCATTTTCAAAAAAAAAAGTTTTTTGGCGGACCCTTTAGTTGATATCAATCGTTTGTTCATTTGAAGGGAATTTGTCGCATCACCGCATCACGGCATCAACCACACCTGCCTTATCGTTAACCCCACCCACCCCCTTCCCAACTAAACATTGCTTGCTTCGAATTAATCGTAAACATTAATCCACATAGACAGCTACTGAGTACTACTGTTCTCATCGAGCCGAAGCCCACCTAAACAATCCGCGAAAAAACCTTGATTCGTGTAGGGCATATCGTATTCATTCATGCTATCGCACAATGCATCTCTCTCCCATTGATGCCACATTAACATACATACATACTCGTATATATTTTGTTTTATTTATACAAACAAAAAAATGTATTTTCATTGTTTTTGTTGTGCACATCTTTTGTTAAGTGAAAAAGAGTTATATGTGTGGATTAATATCATATTTACATTAATTAGTTAATTAATAACAAAAATTGCACATATAATTAGTGTTTCAAAAACACACACACACACACACACACAACGAGACAGAGAGAAGCACGCGAACATACACACACGCATACATACATATGCCCATTCAAAAGAGAGTTAAGCATGTTAATGTTATGTGTTTTGTATGTTCAGAGTTCTTTTGTATTTTTATTAAATTAAACAGGAATTTAATTCCACAAAAAATGAACAAACCAACCAACTAGCGAACACGAGGATAGACAGACAGACACACAGGCAGACAGGGACAGACGTACTCTGACACGGGCAATTTTAACAATTGCGAATGGTTGTTTGGCTGACTGAACTGACTGGATGATGTGGTTGTTGGTTGCAGTTCTTGTTGCTGTTTTTATGACTTTTTATTGTTGTTATATTTGTTGTTGTTGTTGTTGCTGTTGCATGTTCATGAATGTTTATGATGCATCTGCCACCAATACCACTATCTGCGCCACAGGCAATGATAATAATCATGTTAATGATATGATGCCACTGTGCCACCGCCACAATGGCAAATGGCACTGCTGTCACGACTGACAACGACGATTTCCACTGTCTCACTGTCGTTGGGCGCCACAGCAACACAGTGATTCGCACCCAAAATTACGCTATTAGTTGTGGTACCTTTAGAAGGATTGGCATTTAAAAAAGAAAGAGCAAAAAAATCAAAACCAAGTAAAACAGCTGAAGTATAGCCTCACCTTCAGACAAACATAATTTGGTAATTTGTGTGAGAAAATATTGTTCATTCTTTCCTAGACTAGAGTCAGTAAAAAATCAATATTAACTGCCGATTCGGAAGATGTTAAGATAAATTGCGCAGGCGCGATGGGAAATTGAAATGTGTATGGGTGATTTCGTCATTACGGGATAATTTGCTGTCGTTGTGTATTTCAAGTAGGAAAAATAATATATATTCCACTCTGGTATTTACTTTATTACAAAGCTTTATAGTTCCTTTGCGGTCACTAAATATTTTTTTGGAAAAATTTATTTTTTATGAAAAAATTGTATACCAAAGTGCTCAAATGTCATTTCCCTGGCTATCCCTAACTCCACTTTCACATAATATTTTAATTTTTTTTTTGACAAAAATAGTAAATATCACTGCTAGCTAGTTGTTGGACAAAAGCTGATGACACCTTTTTCGAGGGACCCACTGATTTTCAGAAATTGTAGGCGCATACAAAAAATGTTTCACCAATCTCGCCAAACCAAGTATAGGGTTACACTACCCTTTGGTAGTAGAATCGAAGCTATACTGTCAATTCCGTGTATTTTTCAAAAAGTGTTCACATGCATAGTGTTACCTATTGTATTTAGAAAATTTTGCCCATGGTGTTTTCGATATTCTTTCTTCAATCTTTTTTTAAAAATAAAAAAATCTTTGGCGAAATTAAACTTGTTTTGATATTTTTGTCAAACAACCATATGTGTCAAAAGTTAAATAGCGGATGACAGGCTAAAATTCAAATAACACGCCTATGTCAAAGGAAGGTTAGTGGAAACAGCTCTGCATGAGATAGAAGAGTCCTTCAGTAAAGAAATATATACACTTGCTGTACATTGAGGGCTTGCTTGCATAGACATTGAGGGCTCATTAAACAATGTATGTACAGACCGATAGACTTATCCAGTCCTTAGACGAGTTTCAGGTTGACCGGGCGCTGAAAAACTGGATCAACAATATGCTAAGGAATAGGTGGATTATTTGTGGGTCATATGACGTAAAAATTAGAGACAAAGTAAATCGTGATATATCTCAGGGGGGATTTTATCGCCTCTTCTATGGGTTACGACGATACACAGTCTCCTAATAGCCCTCACCAATGAAGGACTTAAACCAGTTGTTTATGCAGGTGACATTGTAAAACTGCTAAGGGGGTTAAAGAGTTAAGGAGGCACTTAACATAGCATATAACTGGGCACAACAAGAAGAACATAATTAACGATAACACAACATCAATTGCGTACAAGTCTAACGAAACACTAAAAACAATATTTACAAGCAGATCAACAACAAAACCAGATAAACTAAAAGAAAACAATGTGGTGTATGAAATAACCTGTAAGGGGAGAGAAGGGGAAATGTGCAATAGAGTGAATGTGGGGACCACGAAGAGAATGTTGAGTGTCAGGCTAAACGAACACGAAGCCGACATAAACAAAAGCAAAGAAAGCACAGCTTTAGCACAGCATATAAAAGAGCGTGGTCATATGGCAGATTTTAAAAACATAAAAATACTTGATAGAGAGAACATAGAGAACAAGAAATACACTATAGAGCAGCGATGGGCACACAATACTTCTACAAAATGTTTATGTATTTGTGAGAAGTGTTAACATTCTCTTTATGCACTGCGAGAAATGGTATTTGCACTTTCCTAACATATAGTTGTTGGGTAAGATAATAAATAAAGTGGACAACGAACAACATTAAGTAGATTTGGGGTTATTATACGCGTACATAAAGAAATCGAACTTTAAATATGTTATGATTAGCCAAATACATATTTATTATGATATGTAAAGTAATCAATCCAAATTTTCCAATAAAAGTACTGCATACTCGTATTGATTATGCCATATTCTTTATTTAATTCTTTATTTTTTCTATTAACCGTTTTCGAGTGTCCAACTTTTTTTTGGTTAGTATATTTAGGTGTTTATACAAATGTTAATACAAATGTTAATGTTAATGTTAAAAAAGATTTATAAAGTTTGCTCTTCACTCTATACATTTTACACTGCCTGAGCCCAAATATATTGAAAAATGCAGATTAATATCGTTAAAAACACTTGAAAGCAGAAGACAGGTTTTGTCTCTCCTTTTTATTTTCAAAATTGTTAATGGTGTAGTCGATTGTTCTGAATTACTCAAACTTTTGCCTTTTAATGTTCCTTCTCGTACTTTGAGACGTAATAATTTGTTTTATGTGCCGTTCCACAGAACGAGTTATTCTTACCATGAACCTATCTCGAGGGCTTTAAATGAGGTTAACCGCATAAATTGTGTGGATTTGGATATAAATTCTAGTTTGGCAATGTTTTCAAATGTATTAGATTTAATTTATTTTTAGATATAAGTCGTAGTCTGTAAGGAATACTGTAATTCCATTGACTGTAAATAAATGAAATGAAATGAAATGAAAAATAAAAAATCGTTAAAAGATAATAATATATACATTTAAAATTATTTTAAAAAAAATCGTTACATTTTTAGTTTTGACAAAAAAATATATACATTTCTGAAGTAACATAATTAATAATTTAAACTTGTTTCTAGAAATGTTAATAAATTCTTCGGTAAAAATACAATACATACAAAACTATTCCTATACTTGAAGTATGTATTGTTATAATTGTATCATCCATTTTTTCTTTATGTGCACGCTAAGCAACAAGCGACGACACAACCACGTCGATCGAATGTCCAAGAGCGACTGAATGATAGTGAACTCTCATTCAATGTGTGTGCTCATGTACACGTGAGAGGAAAAACCCCGGGTAGTGCTTTTGCCCATCGCTGCTCTAGAGAGCCTTCGAATACAAGAGCGAATACACAAATCAATAAACACCAAAGAAGATAAAGACAACACTAAACTGCAATACTCAGTTGCAATACTTTAAAGTGATCGGTTCCTGTGATATTAGTATTAAGTTTTGCTGCAATATTTACCTTTTTATTTATTAATTATTATTATAAATTTTGTGTCGTGATGTCCAGTTTTTTAATAATATTTAATGATGATTTAAAACTAATTGTGAGTAATTCTGCAATACTTTTATCAAAATTAAATTAAAAACAATAAATATATAATTTTGTCGCTACGATTTTCAACAATTACTCCTGATGAAGTTGGAATAAAGCCAACGAAACGTTGAGTGAAACATGAAATAAATTAGTTTTATTTACTTCATAAAAATATCTGACCAAATAGCCCAGTTTAAACAACATAATTAATTAAAAATTACCGCACGGTCATAGCAACAAAATTAAATCACTATATTTACCTTCCAATGGTTGGGATTCGGTGGAAGAAAAAAGTGTGGGAGGTGCCACAAGCGTGTGATATTAAATTTTGAGAATTTAATTTATGTTAAAGCTTATAGATCTTTTCTTCACGAGAGCCAATTCAAAAAGGAAGAAAATAAATTTGGCTGTAAATGATTTTGCCTATGAGATTGAATAAGAAAACAGTGGAGTATAAAATTTCAGAAACTCCTAACAAGGCGTTGCCAATCAATGTATGACCTCTGATGATATCACATTGATAATCGATAAGTGATATCTCAAGATACCTTTGGTCCCTAAACAAAATCATTTTTGAAAGAAATATTTCAGGTCAGAGTTTCTTGAAGTTCTTGTTTTTCTTTTAAAGCATTTTTTTTTCCACAAGACCCAATAAATTTATTAAATTATAAAATTCGTACGATTTGTTGCACTCTAGTGTCATCGAATTAAATTATTTCAGTTAGAGTCTGTACAGTACCAATGTACATTTGTTCGTGTATATATGCATAATCGATAATTAGTTGTTTGCTCTGCCCATCCATTCATTCATTGATGGATCTGAAAGAATGCAGAGCAAAACAAAACACAAATCTAAGCAAATGTAGAGAACCAACAAAAGTAACCAAGATTGGTGAGGGCTATTAGGAGACTGTGTATCGTCGTAACCCATAGAAGAGGCGATAAAATGCCCCCTGAGATATATCACGATTTACTTTGTCTCTAATTTTTACGTCATATATGAAGGACTTAAACCAGTTGTTTATGCAGGTGACATTGTAAAACTGCTAAGGGGGTTAAAGAGTTAAGGAGGCACTTAACATAGCATATAACTGGGCGCAACAAAGAGGATTAAATGCTAACCCAGACAAAACAGAAATATGTCTATTTACAAGGAAAACGAAAATTACGCACCAACAGGAGCGTTGGAGACTTTACCGCACATCCAACCAATAGACATCCGTATAGAGTATGAGGGAGCCCTCACAGCAAGACGTCTACAAGTGATGGCTGAATGGATAAATCGAGACCACAAGTCGTACCATCAGAAGAGTTTAGAATCCCCAGTTGATCACGTTCAAACACCTGAAATCTCCGACCGCATTTTAGAAGTACGGCTTGCAGCTACCTGTGATTCATTTGTGCCAGACAGACGCTCCTGGGAGAACGGAGCACTGACTCATGTGTCAGTGGGAACCAGCTGCTACACGGATTGGACCAAGCTAGAAGGAAGGACTGGGACTTTTTACTTTTTTTAACTTTACTTCGGCCTTGTAAGGGACGTTTTAACACATTTTAAAGTTTCAAAGAAAATATATCAAAGTAACATTGCAATTTTATCCACCAGTCAGTTTTCATCACACTGACATTTTATTTGATTTTCTGCCACACACAAACAGTACTTGATATTATTCTACTTATATCATCAATTCATTCCACTCATGATTTCTCCTCAAGTCATTTAGCCATTCGGCTATCAGAAACCATTTATGCGGTCCACCCTATGGTTTTGCTTCAGATAGTGGTTTTGTTGGATGTTTTCATTGAAGCCTGAAAATTTAAATATGAAAGAATTTCTTTTACCATTTTTTGTTATTGTCTTCCAATATTTACCATCGCATGCAGAAAACCATAATTTCATTAATTTTTGCCGATCTTGGTTACTTTTGTTGGTTCTCTACATTTGCTTAGATTTGTGTTTTGTTTTGCTCTGCATTCTTTCAGATCCATCAATGAATGAATGGATGGGCAGAGCAAACAACTAATTATCGATTATGCATATATACACGAACAAATGTACATTGGTACTGTACAGACTCTAACTGAAATAATTTAATTCGATGACACTAGAGTGCAACAAATCGTACGAATTTTATAATTTAATAAATTTATTGGGTCTTGTGGAAAAAAAAATGCTTTAAAAGAAAAACAAGAACTTCAAGAAACTCTGACCTGAAATATTTCTTTCAAAAATGATTTTGTTTAGGGACCAAAGGTATCTTGAGATATCACTTATCGATTATCAATGTGATATCATCAGAGGTCATACATTGATTGGCAACGCCTTGTTAGGAGTTTCTGAAATTTTATACTCCACTGTTTTCTTATTCAATCTCATAGGCAAAATCATTTACAGCCAAATTTATTTTCTTCCTTTTTGAATTGGCTCTCGTGAAGAAAAGATCTATAAGCTTTAACATAAATTAAATTCTCAAAATTTAATATCACACGCTTGTGGCACCTCCCACACTTTTTTCTTCCACCGAATCCCAACCATTGGAAGGTAAATATAGTGATTTAATTTTGTTGCTATGACCGTGCGGTAATTTTTAATTAATTATGTTGTTTAAACTGGGCTATTTGGTCAGATATTTTTATGAAGTAAATAAAACTAATTTATTTCATGTTTCACTCAACGTTTCGTTGGCTTTATTCCAACTTCATCAGGAGTAATTGTTGAAAATCGTAGCGACAAAATTATATATTTATTGTTTTTAATTTAATTTTGATAAAAGTATTGCAGAATTACTCACAAATTTAAATTTCTTCATCATTAAATATTATTAAAAAACTGGACATCACGACACAAAATTTATAATAATAATTAATAAATAAAAAGGTAAATATTGCAGCAAAACTTAATACTAATATCACAGGAACCGATCACTTTAAAGTATTGCAACTGAGTATTGCAGTTTAGTGTTGTCTTTATCTTCTTTGGTGTTTATTGATTTGTGTATTCGCTCTTGTATTCGAAGGCTCTCTAGAGTGTATCTCTTGTTCTCTATGTTCTCTCTATCAAGTATTTTTACGTTTTTAAAATCTGCCATATGACCACGCTCTTTTATATGCTGTGCTAAAGCTGTGCTTTCTTTGCTTTTGTTTATGTCGGCTTCATGTTCGTTTAGCCTGACACTCAACATTCTCTTCGTGGTCCCCACATACACTCTATTGCACATTTCCCCTTCTCTCCCCTTACAGGTTATTTCATACACCACATTGTTTTCTTTTAGTTTATCTGGTTTTGTTGTTGATCTGCTTGTAAATATTCTTTTTAGTGTTTCGTTAGACTTGTACGCAATTGATGTTGTGTTATCGTTAATTATGTTCTTCAATATTCTGCTGTCAGTTAACTTTGGGATGTATGGTACACTGTAAAAATTAGTATTTTCCTGTTGTTTTGGTTCTTTTGTTTTAAAGCAGTTTTCTATCATATTGTTAATTAGGTATTTGGGGTAGTTGTTTTTTTTTAAAGTTTATTAAAAGTGAGAACCAATTTGTTAAAAGTGTTTTAGTAACAGGAGGATTTTCTATTTTGTTGGAACATTTTGGCCGCAACATCAACCTCACGAAAATCTGAATTACCAAATCCACGAAGAGCCCGTTTTACCCACAGGGTATACGGGAATCTCAACTCACATCGAACTTTAATTAACCTCCAAATTTTACCTGAAATTTTCACCGGCCTCGAGTGATCGATTTATACCCCATACTACAGGGTATTATAAGTTTATTTCATGGCAGATGTTTGAAACGAACGAGTGGATTCAACCATGGCTGTCCGTCCGTCTGTCTTTCAATCTTCGTTGGGTCTCAATTTCACTCCGATCGAGCTGAAATTTTGCGGTTAGGAGACTTTCGTACCCTTCTGAATTTGAAGAAATAGCTCCCATATATATGTTTTGTCCGATTTGGCCCGTTAACCCTGTTGTAGCTCAGGGAAAGTTCCCGATTTGGCATATAAAAGCTACAGAAGTAAAATTTTACTTCCGAGCATTACTTAATATGGTACAATTGAGTTTATTAATCCCACAAAGAACACTGACCGACTTTAGCCGTTTCTTACTGGGGTTTGCTTAAAATTATTTTAATTGTAAGTATCATCCGTATCGGTAACTATCATTCGTAGGAAAATCGGCATCACAGCAGTAGTAACATATAGTCGATCCGGCCCGGCCCAACCCGACCCGACTATGAACTTTCCTTACTGGTTTTATTTGGTCATGTTTTTTCCACTACCTTTACCCGATCGAAACACTGTCTGGCTGTCGCCATGACTGACTTTGGCTACTATGTGGCGGCACAGTCAAGTGGCATTGCCACTGACTGCCAGTGGCAATTGGAGCAGCATTGTTGCTGCTATTGTTGTTGTTAATGAAACTCATTTCGATCTGGGGTAACTAGGCAACCGACCACCCGCACAAATCCTTCCGTGCATCCCTTCCCCTCTCGCTCTCACTCACTCTCTTCCCTCTGCCCCACGACCGACAAAGTTCACACGGATGCATAAGTAGTGAAATAATTAACCTGCATCATACAATGACGGTATGTTAATTCTTCCCACTGATATCCTTTTATGATTATTTTCGTTTCGTTGCCTGATGTAGTTTTGACGATGCCAATGACGCTTATGATGTCGAGGACGTAACACTGGAAATTGTGATAATTTGAAAAAATTGCCTTTATTTAATATGACCACATATATGTTTTGTGAGTGTGTGTGTGTGCGTTTGGTGGTGGTGGTGGTGGTCATGGTGGCTGCGACGCTGGTGGCACTGGCGGTAATGGTGGCGGTTCAATTCAGTTACTGGTAATGAAGCCGATTGGCGGCGGTTGACAGGATTTACATTGATTAAAAGTTTAGTGAGAAAACACTCACCCGCACGTTTTCAAGGCGATTGTGGCAAAGGCTACTCATACTTAATGCGAAAGAGGTCAAAGGATTTTTCGTATCATATTGAATTAACTCATATTGAATTTATTGCCATTGCAGGGTGACGGGAAGTGATGTTTAAGACCACAAATATTATTATGTTTCTCTTTAAAACTTCAAGATTGCAATTCGAAGGACAGGAATTGAAAAGTTAAATACCAAAACTATATTAAAACACAAATAACAAAAAATGCACTTGACCATAAGTATATAACACTTGACTCTAAGTAGACACACTTGGAGAATCTCACATGACTTGCCAGGCAAATCACATGTTTCCCATTATTTAAGCAGAAGTTTGACAGTCATACTCTCTGCAGTTGCCGGACCGTGGTTATTCGTAAAAAGCTCACAAGTTAGCAGATTCCAACGCCACCCATGTTATTTAACTCCCCAAAGAAATAAGAGTCTAAGGTAGCATGCCGCCCTCTAGAGAGAGCGAAGCACAGACACGGAAAATATTCTATTGATTCCTCCTCCTCTTCGTCACCACAGCTTTTTCAATACTCATTATGCAAGACCTTCAATCTATCTGCGTGCCCTGGCAGTGACCCGTCATGACAGACTCTATAAGTCACGTGCCGGTTCGACAACGACAGAAGTGCGTAGTTGCGTTTGGAGTTTAAACAGGGCGTCATCAGGCTGGATTTACGCAGTTCCTGACTAGTGACCAACTCTGATTTTTTTTCTGCCGTAAGGGCACCATCTCTCAGAAAGAGCTTGCAGGGCGTTAGAGGCATGTCCACATATTCCAGTTCCCCTGGATCGGTCGAGCTAGTTTCTAATCTTGCAAGTTCATCTGGTTTGCAGTTCCCTGGCATGTACCTGTGGCCGGCACCCATAACAGGTTAATACTGAACTGTTCAGCCATCTCGTTAAGAGATCTGCGACAGTCGACGGCAGTTTTTGAATTCTGGAATATAGTTCAAGGGTCTTGATAGCCGCCTCACTATCAGAGAAATATTAATACCGACTTTGGACATTAATTTTCAGCAATTCCGCAACCTCTTTAATATCTAAGAATCCGCCTTGTAAACACTACAGTGACCAGGCAGACTTTTTGCAATTGATCAAGCTCAAGCTCAAGTTCCTCGGAAAAGACAACAAAGCCCACTTGATTGTTGAGTTTGGAACCGTCTGTATAAAAGTTAACGAATCTCCTGGCATACGACCATTTACTTCTGTAATCAACAATGCCCAAAAGGTCAGGCATTGTGTCTGGAATGACATTTTGTCCGTAGTCATTACATGACCATAGTGACAATTCCACCACACTGTATTACAGGTTATTATAAGATTGTTTCATGGCAGATGTTTGTAAAACATAAAAATACCACATGCACAAAATGTCACTGTTTGGTGTGCTCTATGGGCAGAGGGAATCATCATCATTGTCCATAATGTTACAGTCAATTAGGAACGCTATAGAGCCATGATTAATAACTTTTCGTGCCTGAATTGGAGGATATTGATGTGAAAGACCTTTGATTCCAACAATCAATTTATTAAAGAAAACATTTGGTGAGCGCATTATCTCGCGTCGTGGGCCTGTGGCGTGGCATCCAAGATTATGATATTTAACACCGCTGGATTATTTGTTGTGGGGTTGTGTGAAGTCGCTTATCTGCGTAGATAAGCCCGACAAGATTGACGCCTTGGAAGAGAATATTCGGCGCGTTATTGCTGACATACTGCCCCAAATGCTGCAAAAAGTGGTCGAAAATTGGGCCTCTCGGCTGGAATTTATTCGAGCCTGCCGAGGCGGCCACTTTCCCGAAATAATTATATCCTCACTTTAGTGTGACGAGGGTATATATCATTTGCTACGGAAAAAAGTGTAACACGTCGAAGGAGTGACCTAAGACCCCAAGTATGTTCGGAGGAAATCCGTTTTGGGTCATTTTAAGTTTAATGAGCAATGTCCGTCCGTCTGTCTGTCTGTCTGTCTGTCTGTCTGTCTGTCTGTCTGCTGGCTGGTGCCCACGATAACTCTCGAAAGGAGTAACCGATTGACCTCAAATTTGGTATGTGGTAATATTTTTTTCTATCTCCAGCTAAGATCGAAGATGGGCCATATTGGTCCACTCCTTCTAGTACCTCCCCCACACAAAGGGTTAAAATGTTGTGAAATATTGATTCTTTAATAACTGCTATACTACTTATTCGAATCTTTTAAAATTCCACACATAGTATTAGCTTATTAGTCGCTATCAACTCGAGAAAAATGGGCGAAGTCGCCACGTCCCTTTTGGTACCTCCCACACAAATGCACCATTTTGCACCAAAAGTTAACAGCTTATAACATTAATAACAGTGTATAAAAATACTTGAAATTTTGTACAGTATTATGCTTTTATATTGCCTACAGTCCAGGGAAAAATGGATGTTGTTGCCACGCCCCTTTTGGTACCTCCAACACAAAGGTACCTTTTTGCACCAAAATTTAACAGCTTATAACATTATAAAAATATAAAAATACTTGAAATTTTGTACAGTGTAATGTTTTGTTTTTTTGTCTATAGCCCTGTGAAAAATGGGCGTTATTTCCACGCCCCTTTTTGTACCTCCCACACAAAACGTTTATACCAGTGCACATAAATGCTTATAAGTCGGTTCAGTGCAATGAAATTAAAGTATCTAATGTTCAGCGAAAAAATGTGTAGTTGATAAACCCCTTCTGGTACCTCCCACACTAATTGACAGAATAATTCGAGTAATATTCAATATTACATTATTCACAAAGTGAGGGTATACCTTAGTCGGTTTACCCGACAGAAACTTTCTTACTTGTTTTACTGGCAAACCCTTATCCATATAATAAAGCTAAATTCTTGGCCATAACATTAAATTATATGCGTTTTATTTCTTCTTGAAATACACACGACTAACCAAATGTAAATTATGTAAACAAATTTTAGATGAAGTATATGAGTACGTTGGATAATTCATTGTTATCCAATCTTACTAGAGTGGTGTAGGGTATCATATAGTCGGCACCGCCCGACTGTAGCGCTTCTTACTGGTTTTTAACTGTAGAACCGATCTGAACCGATTTTCTTCAAACTCTGCAAAGTTGGTCCATAAAATCTGCAATGCTAAATTTCAAAACAATTAGATACAAAATACACCTTCTATAGAGCAAAAGGCCAAATCGGACGAAACATATATATGGGAGCTATAGCTAAAGCTTAACCGATTTCCTTTAATTCGGCAATGTTGGCCCATGGATCAAGAATCTCTACCATTCTAAATTTCAAAACGATTGGATGTAAAATACAGATTCTATAGGACTAAATCGCCAAATCGGACGAAAGATATATATGGGAGCTATATCTAAATCTGAACCGATTTCAACCAATTTCAATAGGGTTCTATCCAGGTGGCAAAGACTCCTTACTGCTAAATTTCAGCACAATCGGAGTGAAATTGCTACCTGTTCTCAACGAACAACTTAAGATGGACAGACGGACAGACAGACGGACGGACGGACAGACATGGTTAAATAGGTGGGTCTAGCTATAGTATTTTCAGGTGTTACAAACATCTGCCATGAAACAAACATATAAAACCCTGTACCATAGTGTGGCGTATGGTATAAACAGCTTCTATAGGCCTAAAAGACCAAATCGGACGAAACATACATATACGAGTATATGGGAGCTAAATCTGAACCGATTTCAACCAATTTCAATAGGGTTCTATCCAGGTGCCAAAGACTCCTTACTGCAAAATTTCAGCACAATCGGAGTAAAATTGCTACCTGTTCTCAACGAACAACATAACATGGACGGACGGACAGTCGATAGGTATACTTTAAGGTGGGTTAGCTGTAGTGTTTCTAGGTGTTACAAACCATCTGCCATGAAACAAACTTATAATACCCTGTACCTCAGGGTGCAGTGTAAGAAATGAAACTGATCGGTTGAGATGTACAAGAGACTTCTTTCGGGTCAAGAACAGCACGTTTGAAAAATGGGCAAGTATATTGCAATATATTCTCGGAGAAAAGTAAACACAATGTGTATTAACTAAGTTAAGCCGCTCTCATATTTATATTCCATTCCAGATTTTCAATTTTTTTTTATCGCTCCGAATTAAAGCTTTTGTGATGAGTCAATTTAATTTTTATGTCCTCCAGTAAAAAATAAAGAAATAAAAATTTCTTTCACTTCACAGAAGTGAAGAGATTTGCATTCAAAAGTAATAAATCCTTCTCACCACTCCAGCGAAAATGTTTGCTAATTTAATGTACACGTACAAAATAAAATTATCCAAAAATCGTATTATATCGCATGTACATTGGAGCGTATCAACTATTATAATTTCAAGATTT
The DNA here is from genome assembly GCA_963930755.1 of Eudasyphora cyanicolor. Classification (NCBI taxonomy): domain Eukaryota; kingdom Metazoa; phylum Arthropoda; class Insecta; order Diptera; family Muscidae; genus Eudasyphora; species Eudasyphora cyanicolor. The sequence goes on from OZ005734.1 coordinate 70,091,055, forward strand.
CCAAAGAAAATATAGATTTTATTCATTTTTTATTAATTTTTTTTTTAAGTTTTGTAGCTTCAATTTTTTGCCAGAAAAAATATGGTCATAATATTGACATTTTTTAGATGAAAAAGTGGGTAGTTCGGAGAGCCCCAGTAAGTGAGTTGGTAGCGTGCTAGCCTATGAGTTGGGGTCGTGGGTTTGATTCCCACCAGAGGCTCTGCTCTGTAGCTACAAAAAATATTACAAGCAACATGGTCTTTGTCACCCGGCTTTTCCCTGGACCGCAAAAAGTAAATTTATATTCTAATAAATTTAATTTGTATTGTCATTCTTATAAATAAATAAATAAGTGGCTAGATCCATTTATCAGAAGTACGAATAAAAATTAATAAAAAAAAACAGCATTACTAAAATTTACCAGATCTACGAAATCAAAAATTGCTGTGATCTACGAGTAATATGGTGATTTAGAGTATCATACAGTAAATTTTAACCCTTCTTTACTTATGCTGTAATCTGATGAATGGATTCGAACATTTGCTCATTTTATTTTTCATGGTGTAATTTGCAGGACTTCAGGCAATAAATATATGTACATCTGATACAACCTATTATCCCACAAATGTGTACATTTATTTGTCTTCATGCACTCCACACATTCACATACCGAAACGGACAACAAACAGTCTTTTGTTCTAAAACACAATTTCATTAAATTCAAATTATCATGTTTCATTTTGGATAAACACAATCTCAGACATTTGATTGATGTACATTTGATATTTGAGCAGCAACAATTTCAAAACAAATAATTTTAAATAAACACTTGAAATGAATGAAAACATACACATACACACACACAAACCCATACATCCACAATACTCACACACAACACAATGCACCATTGAAAACAATTGAAATTTCCAGACATTCAACAAATAATAACAAAATTCCTAATTTGTAGATGTACTATGTACTTGAAAATAATACGCAATGCGAAGAAATTTTGCAGAAAAAAAAACTAAAAATAATAATCTGCTGTGCATCAGCTCCTGGCGCAAACAGTAACAGGAGGAGGAGTTGAATGTACGCTAAAGAAGATAATGACTGGAAAGAAAAAAAATATTTATGTACTTTAAGCTTAGTCACCATGAATCTTCAAAGAACCACAAATCTCCACTTCTTAAATGATGAGAAGATTTTTAAGAATATTGTCAAGTCATTCGGCTGAAATATTAGCGAATTTTTAAAGCATCATTCGTTTCTGTTTAACAATGCAAAAATTAATATTCAATATTGTGGTAATCATGAACTTCGTTCAAAATATATTTTTTTAATTGAGAAAACACTAATATCTGCCAAATTTTAAAAAGATCTGTTGAGATATGAGAATTCTAAAGGGCTTAGATGCAAAATCGGGATATATACTATACAACATCTTGTTACAGCAGAAATTATTACATGCGTAAGGGGGTTACAGCTAAATCTAAACCGATATTTTCCAAATATAGCCAGGTATGTTGTTGGACCGAAGATGTCAAATCGGTCCTAACATATAGCATTTTCAGATTAAATGAAACCATTATCAAATTAAACGAAATCTTTTTCGAATCAAATGAAACCATTTTTAGTTTAAGTGTCTTTGTAAATAGTTTAATTTGATTCGAAAAAGGTTTCGTTTAATTTCAAAATGGCTTCATTTAATCTGAAAATGCTTTATATTACAGCAGTTATATCTAAATCTGAACCGATTTTCATAATATGCACAGATTTTTAACGCCAACTTTTCTCAATTGGCAACAACATTTCTATACGATGAAACAACAGTCAATCCAAAATACCCAGTAAGACAAAAGTTATGGCCATTTGAAAATATATTTTCAAAAAAAATGACTTTTTGGAACTATTTTTGCGAAAAAAGAATGTGTCTTATTTTGGGGTTTTCAAGAATTTATTAAAAAAAACTTCCTAGAGAATGTTTTCGACGAAAGAACGGAACAAAAATATTAACTGGTATTGCTGCCAAGCTTCACCAATGTACACCACGTTTTACACAAATTTCAAAAGCAAGCCACATTTTCTCCAATGGATAATTCCAAAGGAAACCGACCCACTCCGAAGATTTCAATGAAATTTTACACGCGTATACCATTCTGAATTATTACATTTTTCCGATTGTCAGATTGTTTTCCGATTCATAACGGTTTAGATTTTATAGGGTGCCCAAGGTAATGAATGGCCTACAACATTTTTTTTATAAATTTAGCCTTTTTGAAATCTTCATAACTTTTGAACGGAATATCAAATTTGAATGATATACATAACTATCATTTGAAAGAATTTTACATCCTCACTAAGAATTGTAAATGTCCTCAATCCGTGATTATCCTAAAAAGCATATCTTCATTTTTTTCGTTTTATTTTTCACAATTACCTACATATTTTACCACAAAATGTAAAAATTTCAGTAAGGGTCATCCATGGGTTAACAAAATATGAATTAATTAGTGTCTGTCAGTACGTCTGAATGGTGCTAACGATAACTCTGAAAAGGAGTGACGGAATGACTTATAATTTCGTCCATTATAATATTTTATTAAAACTCAGTTGTCCATATGGTTGTCCATCACACATAAACTGAGTTTCAATATAATATTGTAATGTACGAAATTATAAGTCATTCGGTCACTCCTTTTCAGAGTTATCGTTAGCACCATTCAGAGGTACTGACAGACACTTATTAATACATTTTTTTTTCAACCCATGGATGACCCATGCTGAAATTTTTACATTTTGTGGTTAATTTTTAAAAATAAAACGAAAACAAGTGAAAGCGTTAAGTTCGGACATGCCGAATCTTATATACCCTCCACCATGGATAGCATGTGACCTCACAAAATAACTCAAACCTAAAGAAAATAACACCGAAAACACCACCTATCTCAATATTATAGATTGTAGCGAGATTACAACAGACGGACGGACGGACGACAGACGGACATGGCTAAATCGTCTTAGAATTTTACGACGATTATGAATATATATACTCTATGGGGTCTCAGATCAATATTTAGAGGTTTTACAAACGGAGTGACAAAATAAATATACCCCCCATCCTATGGTGGATGGTAAAAAAATTGGAGATAGGCTTTTCAGCATAATTAAGGATATTTTCGTGCTTTTGATATCCTTAATAGACAATAATTAATTACTTAATTCTTAGAGAGGATGTTAAATTCTTTCAAATGGTACTTATATCATTCAAATCGGATATTTCGTTCAAAAGTTTTGAAGACTTCAAAGAGGCTAAATTATAAAAAATGTCACTAACTTGGGTACCCTATAAAATCTAAACCGTTATGAATTTGGACAATCGGTAAAAGGTAATAAGTCAACATGGTCTTCTAGTCAACGGGCGTAAAATTTCATTGGAATCGAAAGAGACAAATATTTAATTTTATTTTGGAATAACCCCAATCGTAAAGCTAGACTATTGAAACCTTTACTATTTTTATATGTGGTAAAATGTTGCACGTTGAACTGCAAAGGGGATTTGAAACCCTGGTTTGAGTATAGTAAAAATAGGGGAAATGCAAAAATCCAATTATTGGAAATTTTCTAAATTATTTTAGGATTGGATTGACTTTTGAAAATATAATGATTCGCGTACAAGTTTTGGTTTGTTTGAAAAGGGAATTTTAAGCCTGGTTTTTAGTATAATAGATTTGGGGAAAAACCAAAGAATGCGCTTTTGGGGGATTTTCGAATTTATTTTGGGTATTGTGGCATTTTCCTACATAAATATAATAATTTTAGCATTAGACCCAATTTCTGTTGTCAAGAAGGACAAATTACAAAAAACATATCGCAATATTTTAATTTTTAAATATTTTATAGATTACACTATGCAACAAAATTTTGTGTCGAAGGGCTGTGCGTAACATTTCCTTGTGTAATAAGGTGCAATAAACACGAAAAAATTTGTAAGAAATATTTAAAGGTCAATTTTTATTAATATTCTTTGAAATTCTCATTTTCTTGAGAGAAGTATTTGGACCATATTTGTTGAAGTATACACTTGACAAATCCATGATGTAATTAAGATTAAAGAAATTTAGGAGGACTACAAATGTTAACAATGACACTTTCACCTGGAGCCTAAAGTCTAATAAATGTCTTAATACAATTAGCAAAACACTTGTTTTTTCACAAAAATTGTTTTTTGTTGGCACGAAAATAGCAAAAAAAATCACGAATTCTATCTTTGAGGTCTTGAATCGACGCTGGGCTGTTGGCGTAGACATTATCTTTCACGTGGCCCCAAAGGAAGAAGTCGCAAGGTGTTAAATCACAAGATCTCGATGATCACCACTTCGAGAGATAACACGGTCCGGAAACTTTTCCCGTAACAGAGCAATGGTTTCGTTGCTTGTGTGGCACGTAGCGCCGTCTTGTTGAACGTAAACGTTGTCCAGATCAATACCATCCAACTCCGACCATAAAAAATCATTAATCATCCCTAGATAGCGCAATCCATTCACCGTAACTGTTGATCCAACCTCATTTTCGAAAAAGTAAGGTCCAATGACCCCGCCGGACCATAAACCGCATCAAACAGTCACACGTTTAGGATGGAGAGGCTTCTCAACAATAACTCTTGGGTTTTCCGAGCCTCAGATGCGACAATTTTGCTTGTTGACGTAGCCACCGAGGTGGAAATGGGCCTTATAAGTCAAGATGATTTTTCGATGGAATTCCGGATCAGTTTCATGCATTTCAAGGACCCAATCAGCAAAGACACGACGTTGTTGATGATCGGCCGGCTTGAGTTCTTTATAAGCCTTAAGATCCAAACCTTTATGCAAGATACGGTGTAATGACGTTTGTGGAATGCCCAATTCCAAAGAACGACGAGGAATGGACAAGCCTGGGTTTTCTTCAACACTTTAGGCTACAGCAGCAATATTCTCAGTTGTTCTTGAGCGACGTGTACGGGTTTTATTCTTCACATCACTAACTTGTCCCAACAGCTCGAATTTTTCCACCAATTTCTGTATTGCGGTCCGACATGGTGCTTCACGACCACCCAAAAATGCTTTAGTTTTTGTAGTAAATTTTAATAATTTTAATGCGTTGTTGAATCGTATATCGTTCCATTTTTAGTAATGGCGGTTTCTACTTGTCAAAAGTCAAAGAAAAAAAGCTTCAAAAGTGACAGCTACCGAAATACCGGATGATTCAAAATAACACCTCTTGTTGGAAAACCCTATGTTGAATTCATGTTGGCGACTGACTGCAGAGGTTCAAATAGAAAAAAAGAACATAAAAATCAATACATAATTCTATGGCAGATGTGCGACAAACGATCAACGGCGGACTGCAAGAAGAGAAGACGGGCGGGGACACTGCAGTGGCCGAAAAGATGACTGCGATCGACGGATAATAGAGAGCAGAATGCAATAAACAATGAGGAAGAAATTGAAATGTTTATTGCGACAGACAGAATGTAGCCAGTTTTTCGACTGTGTGCGTGTTTCAATAAGCGACGGACAATCCAGAGAGTCCCAAGGGTTTGCCTTTCGCCCCAAAAATGCATTTTTTGTGTTCGTTTGTAAGAACATGCTGCCCTTTGAACATAAGAACATAAAAAATGTTGCACTTACACGATGCAAAAATGCAACATTTCAGCCCTGTATTTAATCGAAGGGGTGGACGCTGCCAAACAAAGCAGATGGTTTTTCAGCGTCGAGCGAATATCCTAAATAACCGCGTGTGTACATGCGTGCTTTTTTCTAATGAAGTTTGGGCGCATGCTTTATTTAGGCGGCTCCGTGAAGTATTCTTTTTTTTAGTGAGTTAAAAAGCTAGTTTTTATGCATTTTTGTACAATTTAATGCGACCTCAAATTTGAAATGAGACTTTTCGGAAGGGACCTTTATATTGGGGCTATATCAATACATACTCGTAGTCCGATATGTACCATATTTATTACGAACGATTAAGTGTAAAATAAAGTAAAAATGCTTCAATTTCCACCAATTTGCATAAGCTTCTGGATCGATAAAAATGAAGTGGCAAAAACTTAGCACTGAAAAAATAGCAAAAAATGTAACCCTATGTATATAACTGCCAATTAGCGGTTTTGAGCCACAAATTATAATCGACAATCACGAAATTCGACTCTAATTTAAGATTATTTAATTAGTGTTATGCAAATTATTATCTCTATGTTTTATTATCTTTGGCATAGATCGTTGACATTGTCTTTAACATTCCCTTATAGCCTTCTTAGTTTCCCCTTCCCCCACTCATCTCCACAATTATCATCAGATATCTGTTCGAAGCAATGTCCCATTATGTTTCACACATTTTTAATTTAAACAAAACGATTAATTACCAGATATTCCTGCTCATATCACCACAACTTTTTAATGCTTTAATAACCGCCACTTAATTATTGTTCATTTAATATCAACAGCAAACAATATGTTGCTTTCGCGGCTGCTGCTGTCACTGCTACGAGTACTGCTGTTACCATTGATTGCATTGCATTGTTGTTGCTGTCGCTGCTGCTGGTGTTATTGCTGCTCATGTTGTTGTCGCTTCTGTTGTTTTTATTGTATGCATAAAACAATGACATTATGTACCATTAAATCAGAATAACACTTGACAACGACAATAAAAAAAGCATCAGAAAAAGAGCAGACAGACAGACAGATGGGCGGACGGACGGACGGACAAACAAATAGCGATAAATGTCGGAGCTGGAAAAAAATACAAAAGTAACAGACACATACAGCGAAAGCACTTCGGCCAAATAACTGATGAATGATGACCCACCGCTACATCTCGTCTCAGTAACACTTATAAGCAGGCCGAAAACAAGTCCTACATTGGCGGAAATCCTTTGAGTAGTATGTCCGGTGACTCCATTTGGCTATACAGCATTCATCATATTGTACGCGAAGCAATTTTTTTAAGGATTTTAAAAATTTCCCCTTAAGACCCGAAGAGGGAGAGATTTTAATTTTAAGATATACGCGTATGTGGTAGAAAATTAAAACGAAAGAGTTATTATACCCTACACCACACTGTGGTACAGGGTATTATAAGTTTGTTTCACGGCAGATGTTTGTAACACCTGAAAATAACACAGCTAGACACACCTTAAAGTATACCGATCGACTCAGAATCACTAGCTGAGTCGATTTAAGCATGTCTGTCCGTCCGTCCGTCCGTCCGTCCGTCTGTCCATGTAAAGTTGTTCGTCGACTACAGGTCGCAATTTCACTCCGATCGTTCTGAAATTTTGCAGTTTAGAGTATTTCGCAGCAGTTAAGATCGCTATTGAATTTGGTTGAAATCGGTTAAGATTTAGCTATAGCTCCCATATATATTTTTCGTCCGATTTGGCCCTTTAGTCCTATAGAAGCTGTATTTTACATCCAATCGTTTTGAAATTTACAATGGTAGAGTTTCTTGCTCCACGAACCAACTTTACCGAATTTGAAGAAAATCGGTTAAGATTTAGCTATAGCTCCCATATATATATTTCGTCCGATTTGGCCCTTTAGTCCTATAAAAGCTGTATTTTACATCCAATCATTTTGAAATTTAGAATGGTAGAGTTTCTTGATCCATGAACCAACACTACCGAATATGAAGAAAATCGGTTAAGATTTAGCTATAGCTCCCATATATATGTTTCGTCCGATTTTGCTCTTTAGTCCTGTAGAAGCTGTATTTTACATCCAATTATTTTGAAATTTAGAATGGTAGAGTTTCTTGATCCATGAACCAACATTGCCGAATTTGAAAAAATCGGTAAAGATTTAGCTATAGCTCCCATATATATGTTTCATCCGATTTGGCTCTTTAGATCCAATCGTTTTTATACCCTACACCACACTGTGGTACAGGGTATTATTTAAGTATAAAATATCCCAAAAGTAAATTTATGTAAACAATTTATACATGAATTACAAAATTTATATATCAGAGTTATTCATTATTACAAGAGTGGTGTAGGGTATTATATAGTCGGCCCCGCCCGACTTTAGCCTTTCCTTACTGGTTTTTTTAATGGATATGGAAGTCAAAAAAGACAAAATATGGATTCGATATTTAATAGAAATCGAATTTTACAGAAAATGTTGGCCAAATTTTTATTTTTAAAAAAACTTGTCAAAATCTCGAGACAATTTCGTTAAAATTTATTTTCTTTACAATTTAATCGAAAATAAACTTTTATTGCAAATATCACATTTTTTAGAAAACTTCGTTTAATTTGTCTCGCATTTTGGATATGTCTCGCTCTAGAAAAGTAAGACGAAATATGATTTTATTAAAATCTCATAGAAATGTTCATCAAAACTGCATATTTTTGATAGATTTTCAGCAAAATCTAATAGAAATTTAATTTTATAGAATTTTTTTTTTTAAAATTTGTATGTTAAGAAAATTACGTCAAAATTGCATTTTTCCCAAAAAAAAAGTTTTTCTATAAAATTTCTTCAAAATTTATTTTTTCTAAACAGTTTCGTATTTTCCAATTTCACTTAATTTGTCTCACATTTTTCTTGGCTAAGTTCCGCTCTAGAAAAGATCGACGAAATATAATTTTATTGAAAATTTCATAGAATTTGAATTTTTTGAAAATTTCGTCCAATAGCACTTGTTTTTTTTTTTAACTCACGAAGTTGTATTTTTTAAATTAATATTTTCTTGCAAATTTCATCAAAATTGCATGTTTTTGTAAATTTAGTGGAATTTGAATTTTTATAGAAAATTTCAGGAAAATCAAATAGAAATAGAATTTTATAGAAAATGTCGTCAGCATTTTTAAAAAATGTTTGTCAAAATTTAATTTTTTAAAAAATAATAAATTTAAATTGCTTTTTTCTATAAAATTTCTTCAAAATTGAATTTTCCTAGACAATTCGATAAAATTTTGTTTTTAAAAATGCTGCCGAAAATCCTTTTAATGAAAATTTCGTACTTTCTAGAAAATTTCGTTTAATTTGTGTAACTTTAGAAAGTTCGATGAAATATGATTTTATTAAAAATTTCATAGAAATTGCAATTTTATTGAAAATTTCGTCCAGTTGCACTTGTATAATTATGTTTTTCAAAATTGACAAAGTTCTATTTTCTAGCAAATCTTCTCTTAATTAATACTTTCTTCGAATTCTATCAAAATCGCATATTTTTGTAAATTTTATAGATGTTGCATTTTTATGAAAACCTTCAGCAAAATACCATTGATATCAAATTTAAAATTGAATATTTTCAAAACTAAATAAAAATTGTTTTTTTTTCAAGACAATTTCTTTAAAATTTGTTTTTTAAAAAAAATTGTCAAAAATACTTTTTTGTTGAAAATTTCGTTTAATTTCTCCCACATTTTGCTGGGGCTAAGTCCCGCTCTAGAAAACTTCGACGAAAATTGCTTAGATATTGCAATTTTATTGAAAATTTCGTCCAATTGGAAATGTATAATTATTTTTTCAAAATTTACGAAGTTGTATTTTCTAGAAAATCTTTCCTAAATTAACATTTTCTTGCAAATTCCATCAAAATTGCATATGTATTTTTGTAAATTTAGTGAAAGTTGCTTTTTTATAAAAAATTTCAGCAAAATCTAGTAGAAATCGAATTTTATAAAAAAGTTTGTTAACGTTTAACAAAAAAATTCTATTTTTAGAAAATTTCGTTAAAATTGTATTTTTCAAAAAAAAAAAATAAAGTAAAATTGCATTTTTCTGTAAAATATCTTCAAAATTGATTTTCCCTAGACAATTTCATCAACAAAAAATTAAAATTTAATATTTCTATAAAATGTTTTCAAAATTTATTTTTCTTAGACAATTTCGTCAACAATTACTATCCCCTCACCTTAGAGAGGAGGGTATATATTATTTGCTACGAACCAAAAGTGTAACACATCGAAGGAGTGACCTAAGACCTTAAGTATGTTCGGCGAATATCCGTTTTACGCCATTTAAAGTCGAATGAGCAATGTCCGTCCGTCTGTCTGTCTGTCTGTCTGTCTCCTGGTTGGTGCACGATAACTCTTGAAAGGAATAACCGATTGACTTCAAATTGCGGTAATATTTTCTTCCATTTCCGGCTAAGTTCAAAGATGGGCCTTATTGGTCCACTCCTTCTAGGACCTCCCCCACAAAGGGTTAACATTTAGTGAAATATTGATTATTTAATAACTTCTATACTATTTATTTGAATCCTCTGAAATTCTACACATAGTATTAGTTTATTAGACACTATTACCTCGAGAAAAATAGGCATGCAAATACTTGACATTTTTTACAGTCTAATGCGTTAGTACCTAGAGTCCAGAGAAAAGTGACCGTTATTGGGACGTATCGTTTGGTACCTCTCACACAAATGGACCATTTTTTAACAAAAGTAAACAGCTTTTAACTTTAATACCAGTACATACATTAAAGTTATTAAATGCAATTTAAATGGATAATAATTTAAATAAAACAAAAAAATAAATAAATTTACTAATTTTTTTTTGAGACTCTAGGTGAGGGGATTCATTAGTCGGTTTACGCGACTGAACTTTCTTACTTGTTTTTTTTTTAAATTTTGTCGAAAATATATTTTTATATATATTTTTTCGTTTAAATAGCCATTTTTAAATTTCTTTGAAATCAAATTTTTCCAGAAAATTTCCTTCATCGGCCTAAAGTCAACACCATTTAATCCGAGCAGTGGCCAGCTAATCAGGAGTCATTGTCTTTCAAACTATCGTCGATTTTTGATCCGTGCGGTGGCCCTTAATCCGGCCATCGACCAACCAAATTTTTTAGAGAAAATTTTTAGAAAAATACAAATTTGAAGGAATCATCTAAAAAATAAATTTCAAGAATTTTTGTAGAAAAATTTAACTATGTTTATATATTCCATAACATTGAATAGAAAATTTAAGGAAAACGTATCTTTTTAGAGTAATAAAATACAATGAAATTTTCTAAAATAAAATGCAATTTCAACAAAATTATGCAGAAAAATGCAATTTTTAGAATTTTTTTATTTATTAGTCATATTAAAAAAAAAATTTATATAATTTACGATAATTTTTTGTGAGATGCCGAGTGGTTGAAACGGTTTGGAGGTGCTGCTTTATATGTATCTTCATATCGCGTGAGTTTCTCAACATTGTGTAATTTCATTAAGAGTTTCAGTTGTAAACATATTCTTCTACAGCCCCTAAAGCGTACTCGTATACATACGTATTGTCTATACACTACTAATATAAATCAAACGTCACCGAAACTCTTTTTTTATACGCATTCAACATTTTGTTAAATGTTCTGAACCCATTAAGATTTTAACATGTTGTTTAAAGCCCTCGTGGATTTCCAACAAAAAAACACAAATTTATCTAATATTTTTGAAATATGTCTAAACATCCTTCCCCCTATTATCCGCTTACCGCACTTTTCATGCGACTATCCTCTTCCAAATCCTTGCACTTTGTGCACCGGTGACCAGAGCCCAGACAGCACAGAAAAAATCACAACGAAATACAGACATACATATTTATATGATGGCATGTGTCATATTGTGTTAAAAATGTTGATGACACTCGAAAATGTGAAAAACAATTGACAAATAACAACACCAGAGTAGCAAACAACAACTACAACAGCAACAGCAAAAATAACAACATTCGGGCCAAAACTTTATAAAGCACCAATCTCAACAACTTGAGCCAAAATCATTGAGCGTCACACAGACGGCCGAACAGACAGACATGCAGCCATCCGGGGAGAGTCCATAAAAACAATCCGAGTATTTAACAACGACGTTACCAACAGCAGCAACAATGGCCATAACAGCCGGCAAAACTGCTAGTGGTGCTGGTGCTGGTGGAGGGCCATTGCAACTGCAACGGCAACACAAAAGTTGCAAAGTGGTGTGCAACAACTGCAACACCAACAACCAACAATAGCCCCAGCAACACCATCACCAACAGAGAGTCTCATAATAACAACGAAATAATGAAACGAATCTCAGGAACTCCAGAGGAAAAAAATGTTGGCCATGTTGCCAAAATAAAAAAAAAGTGGAAGCTGAACCCGGCGCTTCAAGCACTTCTGAAAAAGTTCAAACAAAAACAATAACCCACGGATGGGCAGACAGACAGACGAACTGGGACGGACGGAGATACTGACAAAGAAAGAGAGTGTTGGGCCAGGGCAAAACTGAATGAATGCTCCGACCAATGTTCAAAGAGATAGTCACAGTTACTGACGGACGGATGGATGGATGGCAGGATGAACGAACGGCCAAACAAACAGTCAAATAGACCTATGAGCCAATATACTGATCTTTTAATTGATTCAATATATATATGAACCACAAATGAACACAATCAGCTTTGAGTGGACCGCCTTCATATGAGATATTGCACATATGGATTTTACTGCGAAGGAAGTAGAAAATAGTAAAATTTTCATATTTTCTACTTTTTGTGAAACATTTAAAGGGGGTTTTCGATTAGACTTGTATTTTGGACCCCGAAAGTGGCTATAAAGACAAGTAAGACAATACGAGTATTAATATCTCCACTTTAGTTAGCTCATTCCTTACCAATCTAGAATTATTCGAAATTTAATGTAGAATACATAATTTGAAGACATTAAGGCGATTGCTACCAAAGACAAATAGAATATAAGAAGACATTCCTTCAGGCCGAAACGTCAAAAAACAGTATTCCGCGAACATTGATTGAACTTTTTTTGCACTTATCGTTTAATATTAATTTTTATACCCTACACCACACTGTGGTACAGGGTATTATAACTTTGTGCATTTGTTTATAACACCCAAAAGGAGAAGAAATAGACCCATCGTTTATTATACCGATCGACTTAGAATAACTTTCTGAGTCGATTTAGCTATGTCCGTCTGTCCGTCTGTCTGTCTGTCTGTCCGTCTGTCTGTCTGTCTGTCTGTCCGTCTGTCTGTCTGTCCGTCTGTCTGTCTGTCCGTCTGTGCATGTATTCTTGTAATCAAAGTACAGGTCGCAATTATGGCCCGATCTCGACGAAACTTTACACATATCTTTTTTTTGGCCCAAGGACGATCCCTATTGAATTTGGTTAAAATCGGTTCAGATTTAGATATAGCCCCAATATATATGTTAGCCCCGATTTGACATGTAAGCGCTGTAAAGACTTTATTTTATACCCGATCAGTATGAAATTCGGCAGGAAAAGGTTTCTTATTACATGAATGAACTCTGTTAAATTTGGAAGAAATCGGTTCAGATTTAGATATAGCCCCCATATATACATTACCCCCGATTTGAATATAAGCGCTGTAAAAATGTTATTTTATATCCGATCAGTGCGAAATTCGGCAAAGAGAGGTTTCTTATTACATGAAGGAATACTGCTAAATTCGGAGAAAATCGGTTCAGATTCAGATATAGCCCCCATATATATGTTACCCCCGATTTGACATGTAAGCGCTGTAAAAACTGTATTTTATATCCGATCAGTGCAAAATTTGGCAGAAAGAGGTTTCTTATTACATAAAGGAATACTGCTAAATTTGGAGAAAATCGGTTCAGGTTTAGATATAGCCCCCATATATACGTTACCCCCGATTTGACTTGTAAGCGCTGTAAAAATGTTATTTTATATCCGATAAGTATGAAATTCGGCAGAAAGAGGTTTCTTATTATATGAATGAACACTGTTAAATTTGGAAGAAATCGGTTCAGATTTAGATATAGCCCCCATATATACGTTACCCCCGATTTGACATGTAGGCGCTGTAGAGACTGTATTTTATATGCGATCAGTACGAAATTCGACAGAAGGAGGTCTTTTTACATGAATGAGTATTCAGGGAAGATCGGTTCAGATTTATATTGATTGTTCCTCCTGATTTAGAAGAAGCTATAGAAGTTGTATTTTACTTCCGATCATTAAAATTTTCCAGAAAGATGTTTCTCAATTTAGGAACGAGTATTGCTTAATTTAGCGATTATCGTTTCAGAATTAGATAATATGTTTCTACCCATTTACCAATTATTCCAAATTATTATAGCAATGACCCTTATCGCATTGTTAGGGAGGTGTAGGGTATTATATAGTCGGCCCCGCCCGACTTTCTGCCTTTCCTTACTGGTTTAATTGTGACAATTACAAAAAATTCGGGAAAAACGGTCTGAAAATCCGCGAAAAACTTCACTCGTTGGAATCAAATTCCTATTCGTTCGTAACTGACAATTACTCGCTACAGGAAGAAATGTCTTCTTAAATTATATTGTCTTTGATTGCTACATATGTTGTAAGAAAATACATTAGCCAATTTCGTTTGGGGGGTACCAAAAGTTCATAGACATTCGAGTACATACATCAAACTTAGGTACTTCAAAAACATTGAATTGTATCGAACTTGAGGTATTTATGTGCCTTATATTATTAGGTATTTATTGATTGTCAGCTGTCCGTCTCTTGAAACCACACCATAGACTGCAATAATATAACTAGGTGACTCATATTTTGCACGAATATTTTTTAAATATATATAAATTGGTCATATAGATCCATGGTACTATTTAGTCCTAAAAGGAGGATCCCAATCAACATATGTAGCTTCAATCACAAAATTCATCCGAATGCAATGACATTTTGAGAATAAGCGTTTAATTGAGGCCAAAATCATTCAACCCAACAAGCGTCATTGTAGGTCCACAATGTGATATAGCACCACCCCCCCCCCCCCCCCCCCCCCCCCCCCCATGCAAAACTTCCACCAGACCGCAATTCTTAACGCCCTACAAACGACAATTACATATTGGGCCGATTGGGCCCAAATTCGACAATTTGTATTTAATTTTATCCAGAAGTATAACCCTTATGTAAAGGTACGAACCGATTTGACTTCTTCGCGCCTCAGAAACAACAAAGGCAAACCGTACACAGGGAGAAAAATAACATACTAAATTCAAGCAAAACAATATTATTCTTATCTGAAATCGTACTTAAAAATGTTAGTACAATCATTCTAAGTTGTTCTTAAAACAAGTAGAAAGTTTTTTGCATTCAAAAAATCAAGCGCAGAATGATTATAAATACAATGTGTAAATTTGAAAAAAATCGAGGTTGGAGCAATTTGTTTTAAAGTGAAGATTTTTAAAAAAATACGAATTATAAAAAAAACTCTATAAATAAATGTCCCGTTTTGTTCCCCTTCAATGGATTTAAAATTTCAAATCCCCATTAATTTTTTAAAATTCGCTTTTTTTCAACAAATAAATGATAGCCATATCTTATTTTGCCTTTACGCTCATTTTTATAGTGTTTTTATGCAAAAATAATATAAAAAAAATTTAATTTTATTAATAATTCTGACCCTATAATAAGTACAGGGTTTTCCAACAAGAGGTGTTTTGAATCACTCAGTATTTCGGTAGATGCCACTTTTGAAGCTTTTATTCTTTGACATTTGACAAGTAGAAACTACGCTATTAAAAATGGAACGATACACGATTCAACAAAGCACTGAAATTATTAAAATTCACTACAAAAATGGTGAAAATCTTGCAGTCACAGTTCGCAAAACTAAAGCATTTCTGGGTCGTCTGAAAGCGCCTTGTTGGACCGCAATACAGAAATTGGTTAAAAATTCGACCAGTTGTGACAAGTTAGTGATGTGAAGGATAAAACCCGTGCACGTCCTCAAGAACAACTGAGAATATTGCAACTGTAGCCCAAAGTGTTGAAGAAAACCCAGGTTTGTCCATTCCTCGTCGTTCTTTGGAATTGGGCATTCCACAAACGTCATTACACCGTATCTTGCATAAAGACTTGGGTCTTAAGGCTTATAAAGTTCAGTTAACACAAGAACTCAAGCCGGCCGATCATCAACAACGTCGTGTCTTTGCTGATTGGGTCCTTGAAATGCATGAAAATGATCCGGAATTCCATCGAAAAATCATCTTGACTGATGAGGCCCATTTCCACCTCGGTGGCTACGTCAACAAGCAAAATTGTCGCATCTGGGGCTCGGAAAACCCAAGAGTTATTGTTGAGAAGCCTCTCCATTCTCAACGTGTGATTGTTTGGTGCGGTTTTTGGTCCGGGGGACATCGGACCTTACTTTTTCGAAAATGAGGTTGGATCAACAGTTACGATGAATGGATTGCGCTATCGATAGAAGATTAATGATTTTTTATGGTCTGAGTTAGATGGTATTGATGTGGACAACGTTTACTTTCAACAAGACGGCGCTACGTGCCACACAAGCAACGAAACCATTGCTCTGTTACGGGAAAAGTTCGCGGACCGTGTTATCTCTCGAAGAGGTGATCACAATTGGCCAGCGAGATCTTGCGATTTAACACCTTGCGACTTCTTCCTTTGGGGCCACGTGAAAGATAAGATCTACGCCAACAGCCCAGCGTCGATTCAAGACCTCAAAGATAGAATTCGTGAGGCTATCGAGGACATAGGGCAGCCACTTTGCGATTCGGTTATGAAAAATTTCCTGCAAAAGGATATTGTCCTTTAAGCGTGGTCGTGGTGGTCATTTGGCTGATGTTTTTTTTTTCATTATTAACGGCATACCTTCCTCTTTATTATGAAATAAACATCCGATCATTTATCTCAAAAAATTGAATTTTTCTTTGAATACCAAAATAACACCTCTTGTTGGAAAACCCTTTACAAGCGGATTTTGTGAATACATTACTTGGAGTGATTTCTTTGAGCTGAAATGTTCCAATAAACTATTCCTTATAGGGCTGAGATCAAAACGAATAATTTCAGCTGAACTTTTATTTTATGCTGTCAAATAACTGTATTTTGACATACAATTTTGAAAAAAAAATCTTTGCTAAAGCAATATGCAGGCAAAAGTAGTATCAAATCATAATAATTTAAGACCAAAATTAAACCAGTATTGATCCGACTTTAATAAAGTTCTGATCGGACTTAAATCAAGTACTGCCCGTGAGTCCATCTGAAGATTGTAATCAAAGTACAGTTCAGCATAATCGACCAAATGTGTCCACAATCGGAAGAATTGTGCGCAAATTTCAGTAAACCGGATCTGTAGGAGATGTGAAAACACCTGTGATGCTCGCCCAGTTCGTTTGGTGCGGCTTATGGGCTGGCGACGTCATCGGGCCATACTTCTTCGAAATGAGGCCGGTCAGACAGTTACTGTGAATGGTGTTCGCTATCGTGAGATGAAAACGAACAGGATTCAACAGGACGGTGCCACTTGACACACAGCTAACGAAACAATGGCTCTTTTGCGCAACAAATTCAATGGCCGTGTTATCTCATGTGATTTGGCACAGTTGAACTTCTTTCTTTGGGGTTATTTGAAAATAAGCTGTACGTCGATAAGCCAGCAACAATTCAAGAGCTAAAGGATGAGATAATTCGGCACATTAACGACATAGAACCTCAATTATACCTTAGCATCATCGAAAATGTGGAACATCGGATGGAGGTGTGCCGCCGAGTTCGCGGTTGCCATTTGGTCGATATTTTGTTCCATACATAATTGAACCATACCAATATTATCATAATAAAAAAAAATTACAATAATTTCCTAAATAATTTGTGTTTTATTCAAAATCAACATCGGCCTTTAAAATTTAACCACCATTTATATGCACAGCCCGATTTGGCATTTAACAGTATATACGCATTATTTTATGACAGATATTTAGGGAATTTAGCACAAGTAAGTTCTATTATGCACTAATTACACTAGGCAACAATTTTTGTAGAAGGGCTGTGCATAACATTTTCTGGTGTAATATGGTGACCAAAACGAGAAAAAAATATTTTTAAAAAATTTTAAAAAAAATTTTGGTTACATTTTTTTTTATTTTTTCTTAAAATTTCCCTTTTCCGTGGAAGGGTCTTTAATATTGGGACCATCTTTTTGGAAGTATAAATGAGTGAATAATAAACAGTTTCTGGTGCAATTAGGTGTCACAAACACGAAAAAAATATTAAAAAAATGTTTATGGTACATTTTTTTTGTAAATTTTTTTTTTAATTTCCAGCTTTCATGGGAAGTACATTCAGTTTTTGGACCATAAGTATAAGCCTGATTGAGCCGTGTTATGCCTCAAATTAAAGGGCATTATGAGGGCTGCATATGCTGCAAACATTCACGTAGAATCGTTTGTTTAGTAACAGTCGTCAAAAATATGAGAAAAATATTATATTTTTTTTAAACTTTTTCCTGGTTCAAAAAAAACCATAAAAAATTGAAAAAAAACATTATTTTATCACATTTTTATAAAGCCAGAATGCCAACGAAGAAAACACTACCCATTTGGAAAAAGTCTATGGATATATGTAAAAGTTATGAGCCATTTTGTTAATGTTAGGGAAATTCAAAAAAATCTTGTTTCATATTTTATAGTTTGTAAATGATGTTTTTGCTTATATTGAATTCGCCATATCTGAGAGAGACATATAAGAGACATTGCATTTGCATTTTATTTTATGAGGATTGATGTCATATATTATAAAATTATTGAGAGGACGAGGTTTTATGGCCATTCGTATTGTAATATTGGGTCGAAGCAAACTATATGTCAGCTACAGGTACTGCAACTTATGAACCTTAAACCCGGAATTTATGAATTCTTATTAATAAATTAGTGTAATTCAGCGCCTTAAAGATATAAGTCGATTTTCTGAAAAATATTACAAAGTTATATTTCGAAGTATGAGTAAAAGGCAAAGAACTTTTCAACGTGTAATTGATCCCGATAATTTCTGCTACATCTGCGGAAAATATGTAATTAAAAAAAACGACGTGCGTTTAGTAAAATAATGGAAGAAATATATGTGTAATATTTTGGTATACGAGTTAAAAATATGAACGAACCGTGGACACCTAGTATTTTGTGTAATTCATGCCATGTAAATCTTACTCGATGGACTAGTGGAAGAATGCGGTAAGTACAGGGTCTCCCATATTCGACGGACCCATCTGGCAACGCCATAACTTTTGACAGAGATGTCAGATCGCTTAATGACATACCGCGTTTGAAGCGTCAGTCCAAGCAGATTTTTACCATGGAACAATACACGCCACTCGAGCTCTCTGAAATAGTTGAAATTTACATTCAACAGAAGAAGTCAAGTCAACGTGCTTTTAAAATATTAAAAAATGTGAGAAGTGCGCCTTCTAAGAACACCATTAAGCGTTTATACGAAAAATTTTCGACTGGTGAGGCTCTTTCTAATCCGAAGAGGCCAAATAAAAGTCGACCAAGGCGATCGGCCGAGAATATCGCTGCCGTACGAGCCAGTGTTGAGAGGTCCCCAAGAACATCCCAAAAACGCCGTTCTCAGCAGTTGGGCATGGCTCGGTCCACTTTACAACGGATTATTCGCGTTGATTTGCATTTGTTCCCGTACAAAATTCAATTGACGCAAAGATTGTTGCCTGCGGACAAGCCTCGTCGATTGGAATGGGCCCAACGAGTCCGTGGGTCCGTCGAATATGGGCAACCATGTACTTTACAATTAATGTAGTACAATGTTTTGTGAAATAAAACGTTTTAATTTTAGACTTCACGTGCAATTTGGAATGCCAATGATTTGGAGACAACCATTCATTCACGATACGGACTGCTATTTTTGTCCAAGTTAATAGATTGGAGTAGGAAGTGTCCAAGTATAGCTAACAGCCTAATAACGGAAACATCATCAAGTTCAACTGAGTACTCAACTCTGAGCGATTCAAGTCTGAGTCAGAAGTCATCGCTTTTAACTTAGTTTCAACTCATTGATCTAGTGAGAGATTTCGAACTGACCAAAGATAAGGCAGAACTACTTGCATCTGGGATGAAATAGTACAATATTTTGGCCCCAGATGTTAACATATCATATTATAGAGTCCGTGATATACCTTCCAAAAAATTTTATACAACTGTGGATAACAGATGCTTATGCAAGGACATTCCCGGATTGTTCGAGGAACTTAGTCAAACATACAATTCAAAGGAATGACGGTTACTTGTTGACAGTAGTAAAGAACGTTTGAAAGCAGTACTTTTACACAACGGAAATCAGAAACTGTCGATTCCCATTGCTCATGCTGTCAAAACTAAGGAATTATGCGAAACAATGGCTAAATTGATAAAATACATAAAATATGAACATGACTTGAAAATTTGTTGCGATTTAAAAGTAGTTGGTATGTTATGCCTCTGGGATATTCGATATTTTACCACCACTGCATATTAAGCTCTTTAAAAATTGCGTAAAAGCCTTAAGGAAAGATGGCAATTCACTCTCATATTCAAAAGGTATATTTAAAAGTCTTTCTTTTCAAAAAATCGAAGAAGGAGTTTTTGATGGGCCTAAAATAAGGAAAGATGTTAATTTCGAATCATATTTGACGTCGGATGAAATTGTAGCATGGAGGTCGTTTAAGCTTGTAGTTTCAAATTTCCTTGGATCCAATATGAAACAATGATTAATGATTTGTTAAAAAATTATGAAAAAATTGGTTAGAAATCTATTTTTTTATATTTATGTATATAACACATATGTATGTGTATTCTTCCAACTTATTTTTCGCTTTATGTATTCCAACCGGTGTAAATATGTCCCTCAAAATTCATTTCTTGCATTCTCATTTAAGTGACGAACATGGCGAAAGGTTTCACCAAGAAGTCCATCGAGCGGCGTTACCAAGGCCACTGGGATGAAAGAATGATGGGAGATTATATTTGGTTCGTCATTAGAGAAACCGATTCCGAAATCTACAAACGTCAACAAAGAACTCACAATTACTTTTTATAAAACTTGTTCATGTAAATAAACTCAAATGTACATAATATAAACAAAAGTAATAAATAAAATCGCTATTTAAACAGAAATTAAAAAAAAAGATTTTTTGAAATTCTTTTACCTCTACCAAAAGGGCTATAATTTCTACATTTATCCATAGATTTTTTTTTTCAAATAGGCATTATTTTCTTTGCTAGGATGCAAACATTTAAAAAATAAAAAAATATTTTTTTTTCGATAGTTTTTCTAATTTTTATGTTTTTTCCGTCCCAGGATTTTTTTTTTTTTTAAAAAAAATTTACTTTTTCAATTTGTTAAATGATTGTTACTAAACCATTGCATCTAAGCTATTAATGTGGGCTACCAACATTGGTAGCCCACATTAATAGCTTCAATTTAACGTATAAGTCGACCTGATCGGGCATATACTCCAGAAATTATAGTGCAAATACTAAGGGTACTTTCGACGATAATAGTATTTCCAATAAACAATTTTTTAAAAAAAAATTTTGGTTTTGATTTTATATAACGGTATGCCACAATCTATACAAAAAAATAATTTGTAGGTCTAGGACACAAAAATTTTTTTTTTTGTTGCGTACTGTAATCCGCTTTTTATACACCCCCTATTGTGAACACGGGTATATATCAGATACTGAAGGTCTAAAGTGTAACATATCGATGGAGTGACCTAAGAGACCCTAAGAATATTTGACGGAAATCCATTTTGGGTCATTTTAAGTCATTTTAGCAATGTCCGTCAGCCTGTCCGTCTGTCTGTCTGGTTGGTTCGACAGGATTAACCGATTGACTTGAAATTTGGGATGTGTCAATATTCGTCAAGATTTACTGAAATAATGATTATCTCATAACTTCCATACAATCTTTGACCATTCCACACATATTATTAGTTTCTTGGTCGCTATCATCTTGAGAAGAATGGGCGAAGTTGCCACGCCTCTTTTGGTACCTACCATACAAATGGACCATATTGCACAAAAAGTTAACGGCTTATAACTTTGATTACAGTCTATACAAATACTTAAAATGTTATGGAATGTAAAGCCACAACAGTTCCTGTAGTCCCATGAAAAAATTTGCGTTTTTACCGCGCCCCTTTTGGTACAACGCAACAAAAATATGAAAATTGATTTTTTTTAGCTTCAATTACTATCCACAGATTTTTCAAATAGACATAGTTTTTTTCGTAAGGATGCTATCTTTCACAAACTGAAACATAAATTGCTTGCGATTTTTTTATATTTTTATGTTTTTTCGTGCTAGCAAGAAACGATTTTTTTAAATATTCTAATTTTTTTCTAACGGTTTTAACGACAATCAACTATAAGTGAAATTTAAAAATGTATCCCTTAGAATTTTCTTTAAGTTAATGGGCATCGCGATTCTATGGGGCTTATACTTATACTCAAAATTTAAAAAAAATAAAAACTTTGCCATAGGCTTTAAAATCCAAATTTCGTTTCTGTTTCACTAAAAGTCAGGAGCATAGGTCTGTATGTATGTATATGTATCTTAAGAAATGGAACAAATTAAAATATTTTTTACCTATGACCCATATGTAGTATATTCGACTATGAATGAACCATTTTTGGGCATGAAAACCATTGTTGTGTTCGCACCACGGCGACGCTCATCATACAACAAATATTAAAAGCAGTGGCCGTGGATTTTATGCCTACAAACGAAACCAACCAATCGGACTATGTACATATCCGCAGCTCTATTCCAAAGTATGCTAAGTCGAACATGATAATTTTGCTATAGAGACGTTCAAAGATTTTTGGTAGATCGTACATATGACGTCAACTATTTTCTACATAAATTTTGTTTCTTTTGACGAATTAATACAAAATTTTGACAGAATATAAATTGTAATGTTTAGAATTTAAAAATGGATTTTCCCAAAAAAACATGTTTAGTCAACTTGGCATACTTTAGAGTGACGGTATCGACATATGCATGACAACATGAATTTGACTTGGTTGGCTCACAAAAAAAAAAACTAATAGAAAACAAACAAAAACCCGAATGAACGAACGAGCCAGCGACTCAGTCAAAGACTGAATGAATGACTGACTGACTGACTGACTGAATGAAGGAATGAATGAATGCATTCAGGCATGAACATATGAATGAAACCCACAAATAAACAAACATTACTTTCAATCGCATAACACATCCGAGACGAGATATTCAACCTGATTTGTGTTTCATACCCAACCATCAGCCCATGTGTCTTTGCAGCATGCAGATAGACGGACAAACCTAAGCGAAGGTGCGTATTGCACAGTGGGACTCTAGGGTTAGGTGATTGGTCATTTATAGGAATATAGTCGGCGTGTGCGAATAAAAGAGAAATTTCGCTTTAAAAAGTGTAGAAAACAATTGTCGCTATGAAGTTCTTTCGGAATTCTGTTTTGCTGCAAAATTCCACACCAGATAGACTGCCTCAAGTTATTTTCATATGGTCTGTCACCAGAGTGACATGCGAATTAGCGTTGACGCAATAATTTGTTCACTTATGAATCAATCGAACTACATACTTACTGTAAAATAACTAGATTTAAGATATTTTGTCCTCGAAACGGATGCGTCAGATGTTAACTGGAATCACAGTGACATTACATACCTGAAACGAAAAATATAGTTTTATTATTTTCGATGTGGAATAAATTACTACATTCATATGTGGAATGTTATTTAGAAAATTTAAAAAAAGGATATATGGGGGATTTCTAGTCAAGTGAATCAAATTTTAAAAGCGATGTCTTTTGATCGGTTTCAATAAATGCAAATGCAAATGTTAAGTCCTATGGGATAGTATAAGTTATGACACAAAATTTCAACGAGATCGGTTAAGGACTGCCCGAGGTGAAGGGTGTTGAATATTTATATCTTGGTCAAACGGTCCTTTTTATCCTCTCACTTTAGAGAGGAGGGTATATATCATTTGCTATGAGCCAAAAATGTAACACATCGAAGGAGTGACCTAAGACTCTAAGTATGTTCGGCGGATATCCGTTTTGGGTAATTTTAAGTCGAATGAGCAATGTCCGTCCGTCTGTCTGTCTGTCTGCTGGCTGGTGCGCACGATAACTCTCGAAAGGAAAAACCAATTGACTTCAAATTTGATATGTGGTAATATTTTCTTCTATCTCCGGCTAAGTTCGAAGATGGGCCATATTGGTCCACTCCTTCTAGTACCTCCGCCACAAAGGGTTTACATTTAGTTAAATATTGATTATTTAATAACTTCTATACTACTTATTTGAATCATCTGAAATTGTACACATAGTATTAGTTTATTAGTGACTATTACCTCGAGAAAAATGGGCGAATTTGCCACGTCCCTTTTGGTACCTCCCACACAAATGGACATTTTTGTACCAAAAGTTAACAGGTTATAATTAAAAAGTAACTAAAATGTTCTCAAAAAATTTTATTTTTTTCGCAATCTCTTGTAAGATATCTTTGAAACCGATGATGTGATAAAAAATGGTAGAAAAATGGTAAATGGTAAAAATGGTAAAAAAAAAACAAAAATAAAAATATGGTTTTTTGAAAAAAAAATATCAAAACACGTTTTAATTTCGCCAAAAAAATATGTTTGTGATTTTTTATTTTTAAAAAAAATATTGAGGAAAATATCAAAAACACTTTGGGCAAAATTTTGTAAATACATAATAATTACTTATAACTAACACAAGAGGAAGAATATCCATTTTTGATATGTTTGAATTCAAAGTAAATATGATTGGAATTTTTTTTTAAATATTATGTATTTGTGAACAAATAAATTTTATTTGAAAACCATTCACAGTAAATATGATTGGAATTTTTTTTAAATATTATGTATTTGTGAACAAATAAATTTTATTTGAAAACCAATGAATTTTTTTGGAACGCATATATTAATATATTACAGCAAAATATAATGGCGGACTGACTTTCTCAAATAAAATATGAGTTTACTCACAAACAAAGTTGTTGTTTAAGAATTTTTTCAAATAAAGGGTCCGCCATCTAACGTTTTTTTCAACTAGTGCTTATTTCGTGAATGGTAACACTTAGCTCATGTCTGATTTGACAGATAATTAGTTTTATCCTTCCGCTGAACGCTTGAACAACGCTGGGAAATATTGCGACATTACTTTGAAAATCATGGTAATGTTGCAGAATGTGTGCGAAAATTGCGTACTGATTTTGGAAAAAGAGAAGCACCGTCAGCTCCTTATGTTCGTTATCTTGTGAAAAAAGTGAAAGAAACTGGCATCCTCATCGATAAACCAAAGCGTGAAAAGCCAAAAACAGTGCGAACACCTGAGAATATTGCTGCTGTGCAGAAAGTGTGCGTGAAGCGCCATCAACATCAGCTCACCGTCGTTCTCAACAATTAAACATTTCGGAGACATCATTGAGACGAATTTTGCATAAAGACCTTGGTATGACGCCATACAAAGTCCAATTGGTTCAGGAGTTGAAGCCAACTGACCACCCAATGCGTTTTCAGTAGTTTTTTTTAGCATTTTCAAAAAAAAAAGTTATTTGGCGGACCCTTTATGATATACAGGGTGTTTTTTTAGACGTGTGGTTTTCAAGAAGAAATAAAACACATATAGTTTAATGTTATGGTCAATAATTTAGCATTATTATAAGCATAAGGGTTTGCCATTATGTTTAAAAAATGATTTCGGCCAAGTGGACGGCGCGGCTGGATCGAATAAATTCCAGCCGAGAGGTCCAATTTTCGACCACTTTTTGCAGCATTTGGGGCTGTGTGTCAGCAATAACGCGCAGTATATTCTCTTTCAAAGTGTCAATCGTGTCGGGCTTATCCGCGTAGGCAAGCGACTTTACGACTGTAGGATAGTAGTAACGAAACAAAATTTCAACGAGATCTATTAAGGACTCTCCGAGTTGGAGACTGTCCAATTTTAACATATGGGTCAAACGGCTCTTTTTTGCCATCCATATAATTATTTAATTTAAATATAAAATTTTTTCCAAAATTATATTTTTTATTTGTTATATTATTATATATTTTTTTGCTTAAATGAATGCTTAGGTATTTTCCTTTAGAAGCTTTTTGGTCCATCAGTGGGATTGGACTTGTGTATCCATCAAAATAAAGATAAACATCTAAAAACCAGTAAGGAAAGCTTAAAGTCGGGAGGGGCCGACTATATAATACCCTACACCACCTCGGCAATTTTTGAATAGTTGGAATAATTAGTTTCCTATCTTTTACGAAAGTACTTAGCTCCCCCTAGCTATATCTAAATCTGAACCGATTTTCTCTGAATTGGGAAGTATCCCTTCATATAATAAGAAACCTCTTTGTGTAGATTTTTTTACAGATCGGATATAAAATACAGATTGTACAGCGCTTACATGTTAAATCGGGGGTAACATATATATGGGGGCTATATCTAAATCTGAACCGATTTCCCTCAAATTTGGCAGTGTTAATTCATGTAATGAGAAACCTCTTCTGACAATTTTTTTTACTGATCGGATTTAAAATACAGTTCTACAGCGCTTACATGTCAAATCGGGGGTAACATATACATATATGGGGGCTATATCTAAATCTGAACCGATTTCCTTCAAATTTGGCAGTGTTAGTTCACGTAATGAGAAACCTCTTTCTGCCAATTTTTTTACTGATCGGATATAAAATACAGTTTCTACAGCGCTTACATGTTAAAATGAGTGGTATATATGTGGGCTATAACTAAATCTCAACCGATTTCCCTCAAATTTGGCAGTATTAATTCATGTAATAAGAAACCTCTTTCTGCCGAATTTCGTACTGATCGGATTAAAAATACACTTTTTACAGCGCTTACATGTAAAATCGGGGGTAACATATATATGGGGGCTATATCTAAATCTGAACTGATTTTCTCCAAATTTGGCAGTATTCCTTCATGTAATAAGAAACCTCTTTCTGCCAAATTTCACACTGATCGGTTATAAAATAAATTTTTTACGGCGCTTACATGTGGAATCGGTGGTAACGTATATATGGGGGCTATATCTAAACCGATTTCTTTCAAATTTAACAGTGTTCATTCATATAATAAGAGACCTCTTTCTGCTGAATTTCATACTGATCGTATATAAAATAAAGTTTTTACAGCGCTTACATGTCAAATCGGGGCTAACATATATATGGGGGCTATATCCAAATCTGAACCGATTTTAACCAAATTAAATAGGGATCGTCCTTGGGCCAAAAAAAATATATGTGTAAAGTTTCGTCAAGATCGGGCCATAATTGCGACCTGTACTTTAATTACAAGAATACATCTACAGACAGACGGACAGACAGACAGACGGACATAGCTAAATCGACTCAGAAAGTGATTACAAGTCGATCGGTATAATAAACAATAGATCTATCGCTTCTCCTTTTGGGTGTTACAAACAAATGCACAAAGTCATAATACCCTGTACCACAGTGTGGTGTAGGGTATAAATATAGGTTGAAACCCATTTTTTTATCATAACTCGAAAACCACTTATCCGAATTATTTCTGGAAAGCTTTAGAAGATTCAAAATTAAGTAACCTTCATATTCCTTCGATATCATTTTCATCCGTTTAGCTGTTTCGACGAAATCTTCCGAAATATTGAGAAAAATAAAAAAAGTGATAATTTTTAATAAAATCTTTCTAAAAGCATCAATAAATATTAAAATGTATTATATTTTTGTTATTTTGTAATAAAGTCTGATCTACCATGAATAAACTGAGACCATTCATTAAAAATTTGTAGCTAATTAAGTAAAACAAATCAAAACCAGTAAGGCAAGGCTAAAGTCGGGCGGGGCCGACTATATAATACCCTACACCACTCTCGTAATAATGAATAACTCTGATATATAAATTTTGTAATTCATGTATAAATTGTTTACATAAATTTACTTTTGGGACATTTTATACTTAAATAATACCCTGTACCACAGTGTGGTGTAGGGTATAAAAACGATTGGATCTAAAGAGCCAAATCGGACGAAACATATATATGGGAGCTATAGCTAAATCGTAACCGATTTTCTTCAAATTCGGTAGTGTTGGTTCATGGATCAAGAAACTCTACCATTCTAAATTTCAAAATGATTGGATGTAAAATACAGCTTCTACAGGACTATAGAGCAAAATCGGACGAAACATATATATGGGAGCTTTAGCTAAATCTTAACCGATTTTCTTAAAATTCGGCAATGTTGGTTCATGGATCAAAAAACTCTACCATTCTAAATTTCAAAACGATTGGATGTAAAATACAGCTTCTATAGGACTAAAGGGCCAAATCGGACGAAACATATATATGGGAGCTATAGCTAAATCTTAACCGATTTTCTTCAAATTCGGCAATGTTGGTTCATGGATCAAGAAACTCTACCATTCTAAATTTCAAAACGATTGGATGTAAAATACAGCTTCTATAGGACTAAAGGTCCAAATCGGACGAAAGATATATATGGGAGCTATATCTAAATCTGAACCGATTTCAACCAAATTCAATAGCGATCTTAACAGCTGCGAAATATTCTAAACTGCAAAATTTCATAACGATCGTAGTGAAATTGCGACCTGTAGTCGACGAACAACTTTACATGGACAGACGGACGGACGGACAGACATGCTTAAATCGACTCAGCTAGTGATTCTGAGTCGATCGGTGTACCTTAAGGTGGGTCTAGCTGTGTTATTTTCAGGTGTTACAAACATCTGCCGTGAAACAAACTTATAATACCCTGTACCACAGTGTGGTGTAGGGTATAAATACAACACATAAAAAATAAAAAATAAACTGAGCCTTTCTGCCCTATATGTTGTTAATCAAAAAGTACAATAAATCGGAATAGGCAAAAAAGGGCAGCCTACATTTTGACTGGGATCCTGTAAACTATCCACAAAATAAGTAAAAACAAATTTTAGAGCTTAATCTAACTTAAAAATTAACTATATGTCTATTAGGGCGGGTCGATTTAAAATTCGTTTTAGAGGTATGGTTCCTTCGGCAAAGTTTCTTATTTTGATCCCTAGAATACGATTTTCACTGAGCAATGGCGACTTTTTTTGCCTCCCCACAAATCGACTCGGCCTAATGTCTATCTATATATTCGAAATAGACATGTTAGGTGGACTTGAAAAAATGGATATTTTTGAAAATAGTAAATCTCCTTTTTTGCTCCAAGTAATTTACTTAAAATTAACTAAATACATGATGTTGGAGACCCCATACTCACTTTAAGTTTTTTTTCACGAAAAACGCTTTAACAAGGTTGTAAATATAAATTTTACACAGAGCATAGAGTACAGCGAATGAAATCTAAATTAGAAGATACAATGCACCTACACTACACGGGGCAAAATCGCCTTTTTTGATATGTTTGAATCGAAAGAAAATATATTTGGAACACAAATTTTTAAATATTATATATTTCTTAGCAAATAAATTTTATTTGAAAATCAATAAAATATATTTGGAACGCATATATTAATATATTACAACAAATTATATTTGCAAACTAAATTTCTCAAATAAAATATGTGTTTAAATACAAATAAAATTATTATTTAGGAATTTTTCCAAATATATTTTATTTAAAAAATATTTCCAAAACTTTTGCTGAGTTTTTGATATTTCAGTTTCAATTTTTCTTGGGTTTCGAATTGTACCTCCCAGTTGTGATACCATATGCAGCATTACCTTCTGTTTTAAATCAATCATTTCAAATTTCTGAGTATTCCAAGTCATCATTAGTTGTCAATCCTCTAAGTACTTTATATTGATCCAAGTTTATATGATTTCAATTATTATTTTTTACGAACATTAAAAATTTCTAAAAATTTTACTTTGAGTTACTGAAAAATTTGACACAATTTATGTATTTTATGAATACTTAAATGCAAATAAATATTTGTTCCGGAAATAAAGGTCCCAAATAAAAGCATATTGGAATGTAAACAAATACTTGTTTAGAACAACATCTTCCCAATTACACAATTTTTGTGTGTACCAAATATTACATACTTAGAGTCTACCCCAAACATATATATGTTTCAAGCCGAATATGTTTGGGACAATATACTACAGAAGCGATTTTTTTTCAGCGTGTATACATATAACTTAGAACGGTTTTTTTTTCGGTTAACGGCGCAGAATTTTATATGCTTTTAATCGGCGCTAAAGACTCGTACTTGCAAAAAAATTTCATTAATCCACAATTTTGGTACCAAATACCCCACCGTGCGACGCGAGATAATGCCCTCATCAAAAGTTTCCTTCAATAAATTGACTGTTTCGTTGGCTGTATGGAATCAAAGTTCGTCCACATCAACATTCTCCAATTCAGGCACGAAAAAGTCATTAATCATGGCCCGTTTCATTTTTGAAGAAATATGGACCAAAGATTACCTTTACCCATAAAGTACTCCAAATAGTGACTTTTTTGAATGTAACGGCTTCTGAACATTGGCTTGTGGAATAGCATTACTCCAAATGCGACAATTTTGTTTATTAACCAACTTATTGATCCAAAAGTGAGCTGAACAGAATTTTCTTGTTTTACTGCGCGATGCTTCTCGCGAACCTAGCTATTATTTTGGTAATAAACTTGCACGATTTGAAAACGTTGGTCCGGAGTACTCGTATGTCTATTCATTGTGAAACAGCAACCAAACTGAGCATAAATCAAGTGACAGCTGTCAAAAAGACCAACTCCGAAAAAGGTATTGCCAGATTGAAAACCAAACGTCTAAAAAAACATCCTGTACTTAGAATTTTTAGACTTTGCTGATCTTGTCGAATTATAGTTTTAATTTTTCCTAGATTTCTTGTGATATTTTGTAGTTATAAATGTCATAAGCAGCATTAACTTTAATTTTATATCTCTAATTTTTAATTTTTAAATATTCCAAATAATCACTTGTCAATCCATCAATGGAATTTGTCGTTACCCAATATTATACAATTGAATTGTAAAAACATAAAATTTCTAAAAAAAAAATTGATTTTGAATGTCAGAAAAACTGTAAGCTTGTCTTTTAATTAAGACATCGACACATTGCCAAAATACTTAAATACAAATTAATCTGTGTCTCGGAAATATTAGTTGCAAATAAAAAATATTTGGAAACATTTGTGTTTTTAAGTATTTTCTGAATACTCAAATGCAAATAAATATTTGTTTCGGAAATAATGGTGCCAAATAAAAATATATTGGGATGTAAATAAAGATTTGTTTTGAACAACATCATCCCAAATATATCATTTTGGGGTGTACCA
Organism: Eudasyphora cyanicolor; assembly: GCA_963930755.1. Lineage (NCBI taxonomy): Eukaryota > Metazoa > Arthropoda > Insecta > Diptera > Muscidae > Eudasyphora > Eudasyphora cyanicolor. The sequence continues at coordinate 70,122,185 of OZ005734.1, forward strand.
AATATTATATGTTTAGAGTGTACCCTGAATATATATATATTTCAAACAGAATATGTTTGGACAATATACTACCGAAACTATTTTTTTCAGCGTGCGTGGATGGGGAAAAGGACCTATTTTTCAAAATCCAACACCCTCCAACTAGGGCAATCCTTAACAGATCTCGTTGAAATATTGTGCAAGAACTAATCTTGGTGCCAAGGTTGAAGAGAATCGATTCAGATTTTTATATATGGTACACGGGGTAAAATCGCCTTTTTTATACCCTCACTTTAGTGTGACGAGGGTATATATCATTTGCTACGGAAAAAAGTGTAACACATCGAAGGAGTGACCTAAGACCCCAAGTATGTTCGGCGGAAATCCGTTTTGCGTCATTTTAAGTCGAATGAGCAATGTCCGTCCGTCTGTCTGTCTGTCTGTCTGCCTGTCTGTCTGTCTGTCTGCTGGCTGGTGCGCACGATAACTCTCGAAAGGAGTAACCGATTGACTTCAAATTTCGTATGTGGTAATATTTTTTTCCATCTCCGGCTAAGTTCGAAGATGGGCCATATTGGTCCACTCCTTCTGGTACCTCCCCCACAAAGGGTTAAAATGTTGTGAAATATTGATTCTTTAATAACTGCTATTATACGTATTCGAATCTTCTGAAATTCCACACATAGTATTAGTTTGTTAGTCGCTATCAATTTGAGGAAAATGGGCGAAATTGCCACGCCCCTTTTGGTACCTCCCACACAAATGCGCCATTTTGCACTAAAAGTTAACAGTTTATAACATTAATATCAGTGTATAGAATTACTTGAAATTTTGTACAGTGTAATGCTTTTATAATGCCTATAGTCCAGTGAAAAATGAGCGTTATCACCACGCCCCTTTTTGTACCTCCCACACAAAATGGCCAAATTATACCACAATTTAATATCTCTACGTTAATATACCAGTCCATATAAACGGTTACAATTCGGCACAGTGCAATGTATTTAAAGTATCTACTGTTCAGCGAAATATAGGTGTATTTCTTAAACCCCTTCTGGTACCTCCCACAAAAATTGACAGAATAATTTGTGTAATATTCAATATTACATTACTCACAAAGTGAGGGTATACCTTAGTCGGTTTACCCGACTGAAACTTTTTTACTTGTTGATATTTTTGAATCAAAAGAAAATATATTTAGAACACAAATTTTAAAATATTATATAATTCTGAGCAAATAAATTTTATTTGAAAATCAATAAGATATATTTGGAACGCATATATTAATATATTACAACAAAATATATTTGCAAACTTTATTTCTCAAATAAAATATGTGTTTAAATACAAATAAAATTATTGTTTAGGAATTTTTCCAAATATATTTTATTTAAAAAAGATTTTCAATACTTTTGCAGACTTTTTCGAATTTCCGTTTAAGTTTTCTTTGGTTTCGAATTGTACCTCTCTTCTTCTGTTTTAAATCAATCATTTAAAATTTCTGAATAATCCAAGCAATCATTAGTTGCCATTTCTCCAAGTAATTTGATCGAAGTTTATAAGATTTCAATTATTATTATTTATTATCTTTACGAACATTAAAAATTTCTAAAAAATTAAATTTGAATTTCTGAAAAATTTAAAAAAATTCAGGTATTTTCTGAATACTTAAATTTAAGTAAATATTTGTTTTTAAAATCATATTGGCATGTAAACAAAGACTTTTTAGAACAACATCTGCATGTAAACTAAGACTTTTTAGAACAACATCTTCCCAAATATATAATTTGTGTGTGTACCAAATATTATATGTTTCGAGTGTATCCTAAACAATATATGTTTCTAGCCGAATATGTTTGTAACAATATATTACAGAAGCGATTTTTTTCAGCGTGTAACAAATAAAAAATTTCTTTGGATTTGAAAGATTATATTTTCGAATGTTGCTCATTTAAATTAAGATTTAGAATCACAAAATGTTTGCTTGTTCAATCTTTCCTTAACGGTTTTTTTCTAAGACGATTTAGCCATTTCCATCAGTCTGTCAGATGAAATCACGCTACAGTACGTAAAAAAGAGCTAGGTTAGTCAAATAAGCCTCAAATATTGCTAATAGTTGCTGGTCGTTTAGGATTGAGAATGAGCTGTATCGGTTAATATTTTCATATATGTAATAGGGTAGTTATATGTATATGCAATAGGGTGAGATCAGAACTAGATATGCAAGAATATGTTCCTCATACATTCTTGTCAAATAATTGTTTGCAATTTGCTAAATTTATTTATAATTTTTAAGATTTTTCGACCAATGTGAATTTAATTCAAAATTGTGTCCCACAGTGCCAATTGCTATTGTTAATAGATTTCCATGGGAAAAGTGAGAGGAAATGTGGGAAAGTATGCGACAAATAACACCAACAACATTGACAACATTTACAATACGTAGAAAAATGCATACAAACGAAAGTACATACATCATATTTGTGAGACTCAAAACAAAGGAAAAGTACCAGAATACGGATGCCAAAGCCGATGATGATGAGGCCGTTGCGATGGTGCAACTCTAACGACATTGATGAAAATGTCGGTGTGTATGTGTCGATGTTGCCAAATTGGTGAAAAGTGTACACTACGAAAAAAATGGGCCATAAAAACAAAGATTGTTAAACATTAAATGATTGATGAGAGTTGTCTTAAAATCAAAGAAAATATTTTTTACTATGATGGCGAATTGTTCAATTTGAAGAAATTAACTTTATTTTCTTGTGTTACAAATTTATGAAGAAATTTATTTTACTTGCATTAAAATTTATTTAATTTGCAGAAAGCAGTTCTATTCATAATACAATTTTAAAATAACGACATTCCATATTAAAACTAAATTTAAGTAAATTATTTTAAATCTAAGCATGAAATGGTACTTATTAAAAAGATTTATTGTCTATGACCGAAACAAATCAATGTTAATGTATTTAATATTATATTCTGTAATATTAATTTTAATTAAATTATTATTAATATTAAATGTTATAGCTTAATGATTATATTTACTTAGGGATGCAAAAAAGTGGGTGCGTTTGACAAATAAATATATAAATAAAAACACAATCGATTTTAGTGTAGTTCAAACAAAAAATGGGATATCTTTACTTTTGAAATTATATGTATTTATTACCGTGTGTTTGGTTGGCGACAAAGCCTGTGCAAAGCGAGGACAACAAGAGATATGTGCGAGCGTAGTGCTAAATTGAGTGAATTCAATACCAGAGCCAAAAATGAAGCAAGGTGTCGAAAATCAGCAACACCATTTGCTTGTTGGAAGTCTCTCCCTACAATCCGAACTATGCAAATATCGTCCAAGGAGAGTCGTAGTAGAGATTCATTACTGGAAATCTCTCTCTACAATCCGTGCAATGCTAATATCGTTCAAGGAGAGTTGTTGGAGAGACCCAACTATGGAAATCTTTCTCTACGATCGGTACAATGCGATGGAAGTCTCTCTCTACAATCGGTACAAAGGAGAGTCGTAGCTGAGACTTCTCTTAAATCAACTCGCAAGGGTTGCCAATCAAGAAGGGGATTGCTTGACAAACTGGGGAAGTTGTGCGGCAACTTTACGAACTTAAACAGACTTATTTTAAATGTATTTTATCTTTGGTCCCAAATCAATGAAAATATCTTTGATACTATTTACGAATTCTATAAACGAATTCTTTGTTGCTAAACCAATGAAAAATGCCCTTAATATTAGTTTCAGTCGGTATTAATATTAAATTATTTATATGAAACTAGAATAACTATTTATTAAAGTTAACCTTAAGTATTAAATTAAATTATTTTACAGAATTTTTTTTTTGTCCGGCCTCAAATCGATGACGATTTTCTTAATACAGGGTTTTCCAATAAGAGTGATATGATTTCTTTGAAAAAAAAACACACTTATTGTTAAGAAAGTTCAAAAGTTTTTTATTTAATGTGCAGTACAATCGATACAATCGATCTAAATAAAAAGTCATTCAAATTGCCTCCACGACTTCTTCTGCAGGAACGAATTCGATGAACCCAACTTTCTACAACTTTTTCCACTAAATCAAGTCACATGTCATGAATGGTACGTTCAATATTGACTTGTAAAGCTTGAAGAGAGTCTGGTTTATTTCGAAAGACCAATAATGACTTCAAATAACCCCACAAGAAATAGTCGAATGGTGTTACATCACAACTTCTTGGAGGCCATTCAATATCACAATTTCTTGAAATAATCGAATCTCCAAACTTTTCTCCCAACAATTCAATTGTTTCATTTGCTGTGTGGCACGTAGCCACAATCGTTCAATGGCAAAAAGATAGCTCTTAACGAGAGCTATAATAGTGCTCATGGGTGTCAAGGTCGTAGGTCGACTGGAAAGTGTTTTCTTTTTGTTTTTTTTTTTTTAAATGGACTGCATCATTTTCAAATGTCAACGGAAAGTTTATTTTTGCTCTAGCTCCTTAACGGTACGTCGAATAGGGAATCGGTCAAAAATCATATAATCCCTATTGGAAACCCCGTTATTATGTTCAGTGAATATTAATTCCGTTATTATAAATTTGTATTACTATAAACTTACGAAATGTATGTACTTAGTTTAAAGATTATTTGTCTTTGACAATAAATCAATGAGAAATGTCAGTAATATTATTTGCAGTTAATATTAATATTAAGTAAATCATAACAAATTACTATAAATATTCATTTTTTTATTAAAAACTTAAGTACAAAATATACTTATTTTAAAGACATCTTGTCAATGGGGCCAAATCAATAAAAAATTTATTTGATATTATTTTCAGTAAATACTTATATAATAATATAAATTAAATCATAAAAAAATCCTTCTTCACTTAGAAGGAACTGTCTGATCTTCAGCTCAACTCCACAGTGAGAAAAACCGTAAATAATTATTGCTATTAACAAAAGATCGAAATGTTCTCATTTTGAAGACTTGCTTGTCTTTAGTGTTAAATCAATAATATTAATATTAATTAAGCTATTATAATTTATTAAAAATATATATTACTTTAATAAACGTAAGCACAACATGTTCTTATTTTAAAGACTATTGAATTATTGTCTTTGGAGTCAAATTTGGAGCCATATTAAATATTAAATTAATTGTTATAAAACTAAGTCCGAATAGCACTTATTTTAAAGATTGTTTGTCTTTGGCGATAAATCAATGAAAAATTTCCTTAATATTATTTTTTATTAAATATTAATTAAATTGAAATAATAATAATTAGTCATTTACTTATTAAAAACTTGTGTACAAAATATACTTCTATTATAGACTGTATGTATGGCGCCAAATCAATGAAAAATTAAAATGATATTATTTTCCGTAAATATTTCAAATAAAATCTTAACAAATATTTATTAATATACATAGATCGAAAGTTCGAAATGTATTTATTTCAAAGACTTTTTGTCTTTGGCGTTTATTTAATAAAAAATATATTTTAATAATATATTATAAAACTAAGTCCGAATAGCACTTATTTTAAAGATTGTTTGTCTTTGGCGATAAATCAATGAAAAATTTCCTTAATATTATTTTTTATTAAATATTAATTAAATTGAAATAATAATAATTAGTCATTTACTTATTAAAAACTTATGTACAAAATATACTTCTATTAAAGACTGTATGTATGGCGCCAAATCAATGAAAAATTAAAATGATATTATTTTCAGTAAATATTTCAAATAAAATCTTAACAAATATTTATTAATATACATAGATCGAAAGTTCGAAATGTATTTATTTCAAAGACTTTTTGTCTTTGGCGTTTATTTAATAAAAAATATATTTGATATTATTCAACTTACATAGACATATTAATTAATATAAATATTAATTAATCTATTCTAGCTTATTATAAACCTTTATTAGTTTAAAACTAAATACAAAATTATTTGAAAGACCACTGACTGTCTTTACTACCAAGTTATTGCAAAATGCTTTTAGCATTATTTTCACAAAATATTAAAATTATAAAATCATAAAAAATATCTCTTATTATATGATGAAGCATAAAATGTACTTATAGTAAATACCATTTGTATTTGACGTTAACTCAACACTAATGCCTTTAATATTTTTTCCAGTGTATAGAGCTGTTGGAATTGAGTAATTTCTTCTTTTGAAGGCAGCAACGTGGACGAATGTATCGCTGAAACTTTATCTCTACTTAATCCTGCCAACTGGTTTAATCTGAACTTTTTTCTATGAATGCGTGTGAATCTGTGCGTTTCTCGGGGTTTTCTTTTCAGCAGTTGTTGCATGCAACCGGGGCAGAGCAGCATCATTATGGCACTGCCGAATGATGATGACGGTTTGGTTGGCATAATTAAAGTTTCAATTTTCACGGGACACCAAAAACAAAAAATGCAAGAAAGAAGTGAGCAGAGAGCTTAAATAAAGTTAAAAACTTAACATTGCCACAATATGAAAATTAAAATGAATATGAGAAGGGTTATGACGGTGAGGGCTCGGTGAGGATGAGGGTGAAGGGTCAAAAAGCAAAAAACAAAGTGCACCCTCGGAAAACTGTGGCAACAACTGTTACACGGTATTTTTGCGATTTTTTTTGTTTTTTTTTGTGATGCGAGTTGTTCACTTCAGTTTGTTTGGTGTTGTTGGCGCTTTTCCTCTTTATTTCCTCTGATGTGCCACAATATTGTGTGTAATTTTTTGTTTTAATTTTTATATTTTTATTTTCTGCTTTTTTTTTGGTTCATTCTTTTCTGTGTTGCTGTTGTGTGCAACTGAGTTGTTGTTGCAACACTGTCGTGGTGGCGGTGGTGGGGCTGGTGTTGCAAATGGTGTTATTGCTCGTGTTGTCGTTGTTCAAAGTACATTCATTGAAATTTCTCATTTAATGTTAACTGTTTGCCACTTTTTTCCACTCCTGTGTTGCCATAATAAAGTGTTAAATTGAATGAATTTAACATACGAGTATATGCAAGCACAACAGTGTGGGGCAAAAATGTGGATGTATTTTGTAAAGGACACAAATTGCACTGACTCGATCAATAATATTTTTTTAAGGTTTGAAAATGTTAAAGTGGATCTGATAATATAGAGAATATAATGAACATTTTAGGACAAAATGAAAAATATTCAATAAACGATTTTAGAGATTTAAGAGATTAATTTTAATCAGAAGATATCTGCACGAGGTATACATGACAAAAGATCTTACAACATTTTAATGAAATCTAAATCTAAATTTATTTCCATTGAGTTTCAGGTCCCAGTCAGTACAGTCTTGTTCGAGTACCGGTCACAACTTGGTGCAATTCCTATGTTCCCAAAAGCATGCAACTACTTACATTACAGAGCTTTACCAGTCCCTACAGTTCAGTGTCGCCTAGTGAAGTCGTAACACGACAGTTTTATACCCGTTTCTATCCAATATTACTTTAGTCTTCTTTTCATATACTCCACCATAGGATGTGGGTTAAAAACGTTTAGCCTTCATGTAAATAAAATATTCACAAAAGCGATGCGGATAATTAAACCCTTAAAACAATAAACATTTTCCTTTGAATGTACACGGTTTTATTGAGAAATACAAATATGATAACAAACGACATTTGCTACGGGCCAAAAGTGTAACACATCGAAGGAGTTACCAAAGACTCTAAAAATGTTCGGCGGAAATACGTTGAGCAATGTCCGTCCGCCCGTAAAATATATGCTTACCCACACAAAAAGTTATTGTTTAAGAAGTTTTCCAAACATATTTTATTTACAACAATTTTAAAACTTTGCTGATATTCTCGAATTTTAGCTTAAATTTTCCTATATTTCGTGTAATAAAGTTTACAAGATTCATAGGCAGCATTAGCTTTTGTTTTGCAGAACTAATTTTTTATTTATAAATATTCCAATTCATCACTTTTTGTCACTCCATCAATGCACTTTATAAAATCTTTGCAACCGAATATGTTTGGGACAATATACTACAGAAGCGATTTTTTCAGCGTGTAGGACTAAGGATTTCCGGCCAATTATTCTGTCGTCATTTCTCCTTAAAACACCGGAGTGAATAATATATAACAGGTTTTCCAATAGGGATGATATGATTTTGAAGTGACGTTTCGGTCATTTGTAATATGTCATGATCTGTCATTTGTTTTTCATTGTATTCAGTAGTGTTTGCAATTCCATCATGGAGAGATATACGCAGAAACAACGTTTACAAATTATTCAGTTTTATTATCAAAATAATCGTTCTCCAATTGCAACTTTTCGTGCGCTAAGTCCATTTTTTTTAAATAAAAAAAAACACTTTCAGGTCGACCTACAATCTGGACACCCATAAGCAATATTTTAGCTCTCGTTAAGAGCTATCTTTTTGCCATTGACCGATTCCCGATCCGACGTACCGTTAAGGAGCTAGAGCAAAAATTAACTTTCCGTTGACATTTGAAAATGATGCTAAGTCCATTTTTTTAAATCGAAAAAAACACTTTCCAGTCGACATACAACTTTGACACCTATGAGCAATATTTTAGCTCTCGTTAAGCGCTATCTTTTTGCCATTGACCGATTGTGTCTACGTGCCACACAGCAAGTGAAACAATTGAATTGTTGCGAGAAAAGTTTGGAGATTCCAAGAAGTTGTGATTTAACACCATTACACTTTTTCTTGTGGGGTTATTTGAAGTCATTGGTCTGTTGAAATAAACCACACTCTCTTCAAGCTTAACAAGTCAATATTGAACGTGCCTATCATGACATACGACTTGATTTAGTGGAAAAGTGCTCGAAAATTGGGTTCATCGAATTCATTCCTGCAGAAGAAGTCGTGGAGGCCATTTGAGTGACGTTTGATTTAGAACTTAATTGTATCGATTGTACTTCACTTGAAATAAAACACTTTTTAATTTGCTTAACAATAAGTGTGTTTTTTCACAGAAATCATATCACTCTTATTGGAAACCCCTATAGCTTAGGACTAAAATTAATCACAGACTACTGTCCAAGCAACAGCAAGACTACAACCATGGCAAGTCCACCGAAACTGCCCTGTATGATTAAGTCAGCTTTATTGAATGATTTCTCTGTTAATAAAGAGGGGGCCTTTAATATAAAAAATCCAGTCGCTATAATTACGGCTCTAGAAACCCTGGGCTGTTAGCAGTATGCGTAGGTTGATTCATAAGCTTTTGATTAAGTGAAATGGAATCTATCAAAGGGTTGTTGCCTACGTAGATGACGAGGCAATACCTATTAGAGGGAAGTTTGAGGGTACTCTTAGAGACATCCTGCAGCAGGTCCTTCATACAACCCCATGATCGGCTTCCGATACTCGTAATGGTATCGCGAATCCGCTGAGAACGACACCAACTCAGGCACCAAATGCTATACTACGTTTAATGCCGCTAGAAATTATAGCAAAGTAATATGCCTCATGTACTGCTATTAGACTTAGGGAACACTACGGTCAGGAAGATTGGCTTCCAGGAGAAATAAGGTACCACCGGTTTCACCTGCCTCCTTAAGGGAAATTCCTTTCTCTAAAAGCGCAGAAAGCGACAGGAAGTCTAACTTCCAACCCAATATTCAGGAATGAGCAAAGAAGGCTGTGGTAGCGCTATATACCTTTAAAAGGGCAGTAGGAAAACGCGGGGGTCTGATCCCGCGTATAGTTTACGGTTCTGTTCTGATGAACGGCTCTGCATAAATCCACGAGCTATCTTTTTGCCATTGACCGATTCCCGATCCGACGTACCGTTAAGGAGCTAGAGCAAAAATTAACTTTCCGTTGACATTTGAAAATGATGCTAAGTCCATTTTTTTAAATCGAAAAAAACACTTTCCAGTCGACATACAACTTTGACACCTATGAGCAATATTTTAGCTCTCGTTAAGCGCTATCTTTTTGCCATTGACCGATTGTGTCTACGTGCCACACAGCAAGTGAAACAATTGAATTGTTGCGAGAAAAGTTTGGAGATTCCAAGAAGTTGTGATTTAACACCATTACACTTTTTCTTGTGGGGTTATTTGAAGTCATTGGTCTGTTGAAATAAACCACACTCTCTTCAAGCTTAACAAGTCAATATTGAACGTGCCTATCATGACATACGACTTGATTTAGTGGAAAAGTGCTCGAAAATTGGGTTCATCGAATTCATTCCTGCAGAAGAAGTCGTGGAGGCCATTTGAGTGACGTTTGATTTAGAACTTAATTGTATCGATTGTACTTCACTTGAAATAAAACACTTTTTAATTTGCTTAACAATAAGTGTGTTTTTTCACAGAAATCATATCACTCTTATTGGAAACCCCTATAGCTTAGGACTAAAATTAATCACAGACTACTGTCCAAGCAACAGCAAGACTACAACCATGGCAAGTCCACCGAAACTGCCCTGTATGATTAAGTCAGCTTTATTGAATGATTTCTCTGTTAATAAAGAGGGGGCCTTTAATATAAAAAATCCAGTCGCTATAATTACGGCTCTAGAAACCCTGGGCTGTTAGCAGTATGCGTAGGTTGATTCATAAGCTTTTGATTAAGTGAAATGGAATCTATCAAAGGGTTGTTGCCTACGTAGATGACGAGGCAATACCTATTAGAGGGAAGTTTGAGGGTACTCTTAGAGACATCCTGCAGCAGGTCCTTCATACAACCCCATGATCGGCTTCCGATACTCGTAATGGTATCGCGAATCCGCTGAGAACGACACCAACTCAGGCACCAAATGCTATACTACGTTTAATGCCGCTAGAAATTATAGCAAAGTAATATGCCTCATGTACTGCTATTAGACTTAGGGAACACTACGGTCAGGAAGATTGGCTTCCAGGAGAAATAAGGTACCACCGGTTTCACCTGCCTCCTTAAGGGAAATTCCTTTCTCTAAAAGCGCAGAAAGCGACAGGAAGTCTAACTTCCAACCCAATATTCAGGAAAGAGCAAAGAAGGCTGTGGTAGCGCTATATACCTTTAAAAGGGCAGTAGGAAAACGCGGGGGTCTGATCCCGCGTATAGTTTACGGTTCTGTTCTGATGAACGGCTCTGCATAAATCCACGTTCTACGCGACACTAAATAAGGTTCAGCGAATAGCTGCTATATGTATCACTGATGCGCTGAGAACGGCACCAACTGAGGCACCAAATGATATACTACATTTAATGCCGCTAGAAATTATAGCAATGCAATTGCCGCATGTACTGCGATTAGACTCTGGAAACTGGAAACTATAGTGTCATTCTAGACAGAGTGCCTGAACTTCCGGGCGTTTTTGATATCACTATAACTGAGCAAATTTATTGAAAAGAAGAATCTCATTCTTTTACTTTTGATAGATCAGAACGGAATGGTCGTATCTCAGGACATAGCAAATTCGTTAACTTCTATACTGACGGTTCCAAACTCAACAACCAATTGGACTTTGGTGTCTTTTCTGAGGAACTTGAGCTATCCATTGCAAAAAGCTCTCTGATCACTCAGCTGACTGGAATCTTAGCTGTCAAAGAGACAGCGGAATGACCGAAATTTAATGTTCTTACCAAAGTCGGTATAAATATTTCTCTGATAGTCAGGCTGCTATCAAGTCACTGCTAACTACATTCCTGAATTCAATAGTTCAATATTCACCTGATATGGGCGTGGAGCCACAGGGACATATCAGGGAACTGGCAAAGCAGATGCATTTGCATGACTAGGAACTACCTTACATGCTCCAGGGGAACTGGAATATGTAGGCATGCCTCTAACGACCTGTAAATTCTTCTTGAGAGATAGGGCACTTACGGCAACAAATGACAGGTGGTCAATAGGCATGCATCCTCGGCTGAAATGGCCCTGCCTAAACTCCAAGCTCACTAATACACTGCTTTCGTTATCAATACCGGACGTCCCACCTGTCGTGTCTATCATGATGGGTCACTGCCTTATTTGACGGCACGCAGAGACATCGAAGGTCTTGCATAATGAATTTTGCAGAAGCTGTTGGGACGAAGAGGAGGATGAATCAATAGAACACCATCTGTGTATGTGCCCCCATCTCTCTAGAGGGAGGAGTGCAACCTTAGGCTTTTATTTCTGTGGAGAGTTTACTAACTTGGCTGACGTTGGCATCCGCCAACAACAAGTACAGGTACTTCTTATAACTACGGGTAAACTGTGATTAAAAATGGGCAATATCGCTCCATATTTTTATACTCGTACATGCATATATATACATATCATTTGCCTGATTTTACTTCTGAACGCTATAGAGACAACTTTTTTGAACAGATCGGGCTGAAAATGTATACCCAGGGTTTATTTACACCCGGATCCCTTTATACAACAACAATGGCCATGTTTTAATAAAGCCCCTTATACGAAGGTCCTTTTAGATTTGACGTTTTGACTTCAAAAACACATAAATTTCAATGTATCGTATGAAATTGGGTAATATGAGTTTATTTGTAATCAAAAACTTGTATTCGTTATTATTTATATTATATAAGTTATTGTTTATAGATGAGGGCACAATATAGGTTATCGTCTGGTCCACATTTGTTCAATTTAAAAATACGAGAAATACTTTTTTGAAAAAATTCTATTTTTATTACTATTTTCAAGATAAATTGATTATCAGTGAGTCTTTACAAATCTAGGTCAAAACAATATATTTAAATATATCACGTAGAACAAAAGTTTTAAGCATTGGAATGCAATCACTTTTCGACATTTTTGCCCAATTTCTGATGATTAAAAGTGCATATCTTCCATAGTCTTGAAGATTTTTCAACAGAATGTTATTCAAGTTATTAGAGCACCATCCTTAACATGTCCACCTTAATCACTTAACGCGATTCTGGTCTATGAAGTTATACAACTTTTAGCCTTTATGAAATATTATATACAATATTCTATGAACACTGTTACCCTCAACTATACCCGCACCATATGAATATACTTTTGATAATGTTCTCATGTTGCTGATGTTCATACCCTATATATGTTTATATACAACAAAGGTCCGCGTGCATAAACTTGTATGTAATACCCCAAAAAACAGGGATCCATGTACATAAATACATATGCATAAACACGTCTGTATGTGTGTATAAGTACAAAATAATATGTATTCATTACCATGAATAAATGGATGCTGTAGTTAAGCGGTATTTTATTTCATCAAATAAAGAACTGACATCTTTTGTCGAGAAAAAGCGTAATTATAAGAGTAGGTTAAACGCATACTTTATTTTCCTACGAAATGCTTTTTTGGTGGTGAGCAAATAAAGAAGTGAATTTATTAAGAGAGAGTGAGAGGGAACGTAGAGTTTCGACCATCATCAATTGGAAGAGCAATTGAAATTAAATCACTTCAAATAAGAGTAAGAGTATACTTATTATATAAGTGTACCAAATAAGAATATAATGTCAGCAGAAATGTAAAAGGGCCAAACAACCAAAAAAGAAGAAACACTGATATATTATGATCAAATTAATGCAAACCATTGAGGTCATCCTTTATACTAAACTCTGAGATGTTGCTCTATACTAAACTCGACCACTGAGGGGTTTCTTTATATTAGAGTCAACCACTGAGGTATTCATCTATACTAGGGGCGGCCACTAAGGTCTCCCTCTACACTAGAATCGACCACTGAGGTCCTTCTCTGAACTAGAGTATACCACTGATGTCTTCTCGACTTCTGAGTTCTTCCTCCATACTAGAGTCGGCCTATGAGGTCTTCCTCTATGCTAAAGTCGACCTCTTTTCCTATACTAGAGTCTACCTCTATACTATAGTCGACCTCTGGGGTCTTCCTCTATACTAGAGTCGACCTCTGGGGTCTTCCTCTTTACTAGAGTCGACCTCTGGGGACTTCCTCTATACTAGAGTCGACCACTGAGGACTTCCTCCATACCAGAGTCAACCACTGAGGTCTTCATCTATACTAGAGTCGACCACTGAGGTATTCCTTTATACTAGAGTCGACCACTGAGGTCTTCCTCTATACTATAGTCGACCACTGAGGTCTTCCTCTGTACTAGACTCGACCACTGAGGTATTCCTTTATACTAGAGTCGACCACTGAGGTCTTCCTCTATACTATAGTCGACCACTGAGGTCTTCCTCTGTACTAGACTCGACCACTGAGGCCTTCCTCTATACTAGAGTCGACTTCTGAGGTCTTCGTCTATACTAGAGTCGACAACTGAGGTCTTCCTCTATACTAGATTCGATCTCTGAGGTCTTCCTCTATACTAGAGTCGACCTCTGAGGTCTTCCTCTATACTAGAGTCGACCTCTGAGGTCTTCCTCTATACTAGAGTCGACCTCTGAGATCTTCCTCTATACTAGAGTCGATCTCTGAGGTCTTCCTCTATACTAGAGTCGATCTCTGAGGTCTTCCTTTATACTAGAGTCCACAGCTAAGGTCATCCTTTATACTAGAGTCGACCTCTGAGGTCTTCCTCTATACTAGAGTCGACCTCTGAGGTCTTCCTCTGTACTAGAGTCGACCTTTGAGGTCTTCCTTTATACTTCCTTTATATTAGAGTGCACAGGTCGACTAGAGTCGACCTCTGAGATCTTCCTCTATAATAGAATCGATCTCTGAGGTCTTCCTTTATACTAGAGTCCCCAGCTAAGGTCTTCCTCTATACTAGAGTCGACCACCGAGGTCTTCTTCTATACTAGAGTCGACCACTGAGATCTTCCTCTATACTAGAGTCGACGTCTGATGGATTCTATTATAATGGAGTCGACCACTGAGGTCTCCCTCTATACTAGTGTCGATCGCTGCGGTATTCATATATACTAGAGTCGACCAGTACGCTATAATCTATACTAGAGTCGACCACTGCATTCTTACTCTATACTAGAGTCGAACACTGAGGTATTCCTCTATACTATAGTCGACCACTGAGGTCTTCCTCTATACTAGTATCTACATACATATATCCTCCTGCACAATGAATATTATATAAGGCAAAAAATTTGATAATTGAATAAATACACAAGTGCATTAAATCAAACATAATAATGGCATATCAAAAAATTCCCTCACGATTTTTGAGAAAAAAAGCAACATCACCTTCCGATACAACAGCGAGAGTGACAACCAAACGAACGAACATGGAACGGCTTACAAAACAAAACGTGCATTTAAACCCACACACAGACTCATACACTCACTCACTAAGTCGCAAGACAACAATAATGTTTCAATTATGTATGTCTTTTTATTTATTTTGAAAAAGTTCAAAACACCAGAGTATCATCAACGAATAAAAAACCCAACAACAACAGGAATGACAACGGCAACTACAACAAACAAATTACAACAGCATTAGCGGCGTTATACCAACCAATAAAAAACAAGAAGAAGAAGAAGAAAAAAAGGCATACGCCAAACTGTTAAGAAAAAGAGAAAAACGAAGCGCAGGAAGAAGAAAGCAGCACTCACACCGTACAAGCCGCCAAGTGTGGCTAAAGACAGTCGAAGTGAATGGATCGTCACAACAGAAGACACACAAGACATCGGTGGACGGACACACGGGCTCATAACAATCAAATCAAAATACAAACAATAAAAAAATAATCAATTATTGTGCATAAAACTGACTGTTCATTTAAGTAAATGTCAAAGCACAAAAGATAAACAAACAAACCAACAAGACAATGCACAGTGGGTCACAATGTATTTGAATGCAATTTTGTAATATTTATTCCACTGCGCAAAATTGTTTCCAGTATAGATTTTCTATAATTTTTTGAGGTTAAAAAATATAATTATAACAAGTAAGAAAGTTCAGTCGGGTAAACCGACTAATGAATCCCCTCACCTTGAGTCTCAAAAAAACATTAGTAAATTTATTTATTTTTTTGTTTTATTTAAATTATTATCAATTTAAGTTGCATTTAACAAGTAAGAAAGTCCAGTCGGGTAAAATGACTAATAAATCCCCTCATCTTGAGTCTCAAAGAAATATTAGTAAATTGATATAAATTTTTATCAATTTAAATTGCATTTAACAACTTTAAAGCATGTACTGATATTAAAGTTAAAAGCTGTTTACTTTTGGTACAAAATAGTCCATTTGTGTGAGAGGTACCAAAAGGGGCGTCCCAATAACGGTCACTTTTCCCTGGACTCTAGGTACTATAAAAGCATTACAGTGTACAAAATTTCAAGTATTTATATGCACTGGTATTAAAGTTATAAGCTGTTAACTTTTGGTGTAAAATGGTCCATTTGTGTGGGAGGTACCAAAAGGTGCCAATTACGGCCACTATTCTCTAGACACTAGGTACTATAAAAGCATTGGACTGTACAAAATTTCAAGAATTTGTATGCACTGGTATTAAAGTTAAAAGCTGTTAACTTTTGGTACGAAAAGGTCCATTTGTTTTGGAGGTACCAAAGGGGGCGGGCCAATAACGCCAATTTTCTCTGGACTTTAGGTACTATAAAAGTATTACACTGTACAAAATTTCAAGTATTTGTATGCACTGGTATTAAAGTTATAAACTGGTAACCTTTGGTAAAAATGGTCCATTTGTGTGGGTGGTACCAAAAGGAGCGCGCCAATAACGCCCATTTTTCACTTTATTGTAGGTACTATTAAACCATTATACTGTACAAAATTTCAAGTTTTGTATGCACTGGTAAACAAGTTATAAGCTATTAAATTTTGGTTCAAAATTGTCCATTTGTGTGGGAGGTACCAAAAGGGGCTTAGGCAATTCGCCCATTTTTCTCGAGGTAATAGTGACTAATAAACTAATAGTATGTATAGAATTTCCGAGGATTCAAATGTGTAGTATAGAAGTTATGAAATAATCAATATTTCACTAAATGTTAACCCTTTGTGGGGGAGGTACTAGAAGGAGTGGACAAATATGGCCCTTCATCGAGCTTAGCCGGAGATAGAAGAAAATATTACCACATACCAAATTTGAAGTCAATCGGTTACTCCTTTCGAGAGTTATCGTGCGCACCAGCCAGCAGACAGACAGATGGACGGACGGACATTGATCATTCGACTTAAAATGGCCCAAAACGGTTATCTGCCGAACATACTTAGGTTCATAGGTCACTCCTTCGATGTGTTACACATTTGGCAAATGATATATGTATACCATCCTCTCTAAGGTAAGGGGATAATGAGGGAATAAACATTTTTAAAAAAATAAACAGTAAAAATGGACTGACGTGGTTATATCGAATCATCTAGTGACTCTGATTCGATCTCTATACTTTAAAATGGGGTAAGTGTAGTAGTTTTAGATGTTACACGGTAGAATAAAAATGTTTTGTTTTTGAAACCTATTTGGAGACTTACATATCAAATATGGAAAAAAGGACGTACCTGAAAGAAAGGAAATAAATGTTGTTAAAAAGAGCATAGACAATTGTGTGTGTATTTCAATACAAATAAAATATACATTTATGAGAAATGTATGACAAATGTATGTATTATAAATGAAATTAAGTATATGGAGAAAAAGGAACATTTCTAATGCGTTGAATTTAAATAAAGTACATTTGGGAGAACATTATTTTAATATTATATATGTTAGTACAAATATACATTCACAAAAAATATTTATTTATATGGATTACAATACAAAGTAAAGTTATATTCTAATTTTACGGTCCAGGGAAAATCCGGGTTACAGACCAGAGCCTCTGGTGGGAATCGAACCTACTACCTACTGGGGCCGCTCAAAATTTAATTATTTAAAATGAAAACATTAGCAACATAAAGAAAGTTGCTGTCTAAACAACATTATTACAAATTAAAAACAAAAATTCGTGGCGGGTCAATCGACTTAAATGTAGCCAAACCGACCGACATATCTGAAATGACTTAAAACTATTACCATAATATAATGTAGAGTTAAAATCTTTAAACTTGAGTTAAAACTCCTTAAATCCATATCTGACTGAAAATATATTTTTCCAAAACTATTTATTTACCACGAAATGTAAAAATTTTGAAAATTATTTTTACTTCATACATGGGAAAAAATCTCCATTTTTTATATGTCTGAATTGGAACACAAATTATTGATCTATTTTTGAATTTACTATATATTTTTGAACTGATAAGTTTTATTTGAAAAGCAATACAATTTATTTGGAATGCTTTATTCTCAAATAAGTATTTGTTCAAATACAAATAAAATTATTGTTTAGAAATTTCTGGAAATATATATTATTTATAAAATATATTCAAAACTTTGATGACATTTTAAACACTTTTTTAAAAGCATTAATATTTTATTTATTTAAGGTGGCGCAAAAGTAACCTTTCGATGCTTTTTGTGCCAAAGTCACCGACCGATTATTGGTCAAAATGTCAACATTAGGCATTAGGGGCCAATCGCAAAATTTATAGCATTTTCTGATAGGAGGATTACTTTTGCGCCACCTTGTATTTTCCGAATATCTAAAAGCAAAAATCTATATTTCGGAAATTATAGTCCGAAATATATGTTCCAAATATTATATATTTCGATTGTAGCCTATATATGTTTCAAGCAGAAGCGATTTTTTAAGCTTGTATCTATGTAGCAATGTACAGAGCGCCCCAACATTACAGAAGGGTTTTGAATTCTTTATAACATTTTTGTATAATTTTTTTATTACTTTTCAGTATTTTGAAAAAACGACTTTGGGAATATGAAATTCAACCAGTAAGGAAAGGCAGAAGGTCGGGCGGGGCCGACTATATAATACCCTACACCTCCCTAACAATGCGATAAGGGTCATTGCCATAGTAATTTGGAATAATTGGTAAATGGGTAGAAATATATTATCTAATTCTGAAACGATAATCGCTAAATTAAGCAATATTCGTTCCTAAATTGAGAAACATCTTTCTGGAAAATTTTAATGGTCGGAAGTAAAATACAACTTCTATAGCAGTTTGATACCAAATCAGGAGGAGCATATATATGGAGCTTTAATATAAATCTGAACCGATCTTCCCTGAATACTCATTCATGTAAAAAGACCTCCTTCTGTCGAATTTCGTACTGATCGGATATAAAACACAGTCTCTACAGCGCTTACATGTCAAATCGGGGGTAACATATATATGGGAGCTATATCTAAATCTGAACCAATTTTCTCCGACCTCCGCTTACAGGTCAAATCGGGGGTAACATATATATGGGTGTTATATCTAAATCTAAACCGAGTTTCTCCGAATTTGGCAGTATTCCTTCATGTAGAAAGAAACCTCTTTTTGCCGACTTTCGCACTGATCGGATATAAAATAACATTTTTACAGCGCTCACATGTCAAATCGGGGGTAACGTATATATGGGGGCTATATCTAAATCTGAACCGATTTCTTCCAAATTTAACAGAGTACATTCATATAATAAGAAACCTTTTTCTGCCGAATTTCATACTGATCGGATATAAAATAAAGTTTTTACAGCGCTTACATGTCAAATCGGGGGTAACATATATATGGGGGCTATATCTAAATCTGAACCGATTTTAACCAAATTCAATAGGGATCGTCCTTGGACCAAAAAAAAGATATGTGTAAAGTTTCGTCGAGATCGGACCATAATTGCGACCTGTACTTTGATTACAAGAATACATGCACAGACGGACAGACAGACGGACAGACAGACAGACGGACAGACGGACATAGCTAAATCAACCCAGAAAGTGATTCTAAGTCGATCGGTATAATAAACGATGGGTCTATTTCTTCTCCTTTTGGGTGTTACAAACAAATGCACAAAGTTATAATACCCTGTACCACAGTGTGGTGTAGGGTATAAAAACATCATAAACACAGGTTGGTCAAACATTACCGACGGGTTTAAATTCATTATAACTTTTTTAATAATTTTTCATAATTAAATTAAAAATATTCTCCATTAAAATACTGCATTTTATAATGTCATAGGGCCATCCTTCATTATTACGCAAAGAAGCCCCAACTATTGCCCAAAATTTAATTATATTACCTATACTGATCATGCCTAACCTTCTTTCCCATTGAAAACACAGTGCAGTTTACTATTGTCATTTCTGCTGTCATTCAGTACAATTTTCATCTTCAAAAGTCATAAAAAAATTGTCATCATAAAACAATAAAAAACAGAAAAAAGCCGCCGTGTCGGGTAAGTTCCAATTGGCCCGGTTTTTAGCTTAGTCTCTAGCCCTCTTTGCCTTTGTCTTCGGCGTTTTATGTCAGTTACATTACACAGCTGTTATTGCTCTATGCTGTTGTTGTTGTTGTCTGGTCGTCTTCCTTTGCAACCTTACGTCTTTGGGACTGGCATTGGCGTTTTGTTTTGCTCGTTCTCTACCAAATTACACACATAAAAGATTTGTAAGCTCAAAAGATACAAACATGTCATGTCAGAAGACATCCGACATCAGACATCTCATTATTCATATTTACTCCCTCAATTTGTAGACGTTTTCCTTTTGTCTTTCTGTGTATTTGTTTGATGTCGTTTGCCGAGTTTTGAATTTATCTTCTTGTGGAGGGGAATGGTGTGGTGTGCGTGGGTTGAAGACACCTCTTCTCTTCGGTGTCAAGTTTAAAGATGTTTTATGACGATAAAATTATGTTTTGTTTTCTTCTGAGACCTCAACGTGAGTTCGGTTTCATGCTCATTTGTCGCTGTTTTTACCAGCGTTCTTTTTTTTTCATTTCTCATGAATATAAAGTAATTTAATAATAAACGTACGCTGCGAGAGAGAGATTGAGAAAAAAGTCGCACTTACAAGTATTACGAAATTTAGTAAAATTTCATTAACACTTAGTGACGAGGCACAGTAGTCGTACGTACACACGTGTATGCATACTTACATATGTATATGTAGCGTACTTAGTAATCAACGGTAGTTACATGTACCTGTAGATTTAGTAGCTATGCGCAGATGATTACGCCGCCACTGGCAGCGGGGACCTGATGACAAACAAGGTTATTCAGAATAATAAAATGAAACATTTTTGGACTACTGAGTTTTCGATCATTGAAACATTATTCTATACTAAATTCGACCATTGAGGTATTCCTCTATACAAGAGTCGACCACTAAAGTTTTCCTATGTAAAAGGGAGTGAGTTCTGTGCCTGGGTTGACCACCGAGTTCTTCCCCTATGGTCCTCAGAGAACTTCCTCTATACTAGAGTCGACCACTGTGCTCTTCCTCTATACTAGAGTCGACCACTGTGCTCTTCCTCTATACTAGAGTCGACCACTGTGCTCTTCCTCTATACTAGAGTCGACCACTGTGGTCTTCCTCTATACTAGAGTCGACCACTGTGGTCTTCCTCTATACTAGAGTCGACCACTGTCTCTTCCTCTGCGTCTATCTAATTCCTAGTAAGAATATCTTGAGTTGTTGTCAAATAGTCAACTAAATAATTATGGGGCAAACCGTATTAAGTCCTTTTTCAAGTTATTTTCTTTATTGAAAATAATAGCATTTTGAGTCTTTAATAATCAAGCAACTGTAATTTTTTGTAGAATCGAAAATCTTTAATATCTAAGAACAAAAAATGTAAAATAATCTAATAAAGTATTTATAAAATATAAAATGTTGAGTCATTATAGCAAAGAATCGAGTTTCTTCGATATTAAACTATATCCTTTAGTTGAATTGATTTTTCATTGTGAGCATTTTTTGACTATATCGATATTCGTACGCCGCCCCAAACCCCCCCAATGAACAATGGTTTGTTGTTGCCACTATCACTATCACCATTACCAGCGTCATTAGTCACCACATTCGCCGTCGTCATCATCATCGTCAGCACTAACATCATTAGCATCATTGTCATCATTATCATTACAATCATTGCCAGACAATTAATTTTGCCTTAGTCATAGAAATGAAATCTCCTGCCAGAGCCAAGATTTTTCTTGTAGCCCCCTTCTACTCACTTCCCTCTCCCAGGCATCTGAGGATGGAGGAAACATATTTGAATGAATTTTCGTTTTTTCTTTTGTGAAATTCTTTTAGTTGTTGTTGTTGTCGAAAAACTAATTAGTATAAACACAAAATAATAGCAGATAATTATTTAACAATTACATGGAAAATTATATTGTTAAAGTGTTTTTTTATTATTTTGAATTTTTTTGTTTCGTTTTGAGGGGGATTTTTTGCGTTCACAGCAAATATACAATATACGTTCATTTTGTTATAGTTTTTTAGTTTTTGTTTTCCTTCTATTGTTTTCGTGATTTTATTTTTAAAGGTATTATTGACAATACCAAAGGATCTATTAATATGTATGATTATTTTAAAAGGATTAGTGTACAATAATTGCAATCATTCCAATGCCGAAAAGCGGAATAAATTAAATCAATTCATTTATTTTTCATGAAATAGTTAAAGAAAAATAACAAAAAATTGGAAAAATCTGAAATAAATAATTATCGAATTCCACGAAACATCATTCGATTTAAAAAGGTATTTGTTTACAAAAATGTGTTAAAATAAATAAATAAAAAACTCTATGTAGAAAAAAAAATAAACAAATAATGAATACAAAATAAATTTATATAAGAGGGTTACTATTTACATTGTGTTATAGAAAAAGCGAATTTAAGTTAGTGGTTCAAAGTAGAAACATTTTGTACGGAGGTTACTATTTATATTGTGAGCCTAATAAAAAACGAACTATAATGTTTGATTCAGAACTGCTTGGTTTTCTTTTCAAAATATTCTCCTTTACAATTCATACACTTTTAAATGCATTGGAAAATTTTTTAAACGGAATTTTTACGATTTATTTTTTATTTTCTTAAAAAGATTGTAGAAAAACCTATAAATTTTCTAAATACTATAAGTAAGTAGTTATATGGATGGAAAAAGGGCCGTTTGACACTCTCCAACCTGAATAGTCCTTAACCGATATCGTTGAAATTGTGTGTCGTAACTACTTCCAATAGGTCTAAACTTGGTGCAAGTTTCACCCTGATCAGAAGACATCGCCTTTAAAAATTGACTCACATGACATGAAATCAAGAACATGTTTTGATATACAGGGTGGCTGATGAAAGCCGCTACTAAAAAAAATATTAATAGCTTTTTTCAATTTAATGAATCTGGTTAAGTTTTTTTTTATTTTGCTGATTGATTTTTAGATTTAACAAAAATGGATAACTGGGACACTGAAAGAAGAATTTGGATTGTCCGCCGCTATCACGCACTGGTGTCCGTAGTTTCGGTTCAAATAGAGTATAGGCGCACGTTTGGCGGCAATCCTCCGAGTAGATGAACCATAATGAGACTTGTTTACAATTTTTCCGAGCATGGGACAGTCAACAGAAGACCTTACCATCGAAACCCTCCAGTTCGGACGGAGGAAACAATCGCTGCTGTAGCTGCTGCCTTACAAAACAATTCAAGAGCTTCAACAAGAAGCTTATCTTCTCAAATGGGTATAAGCAGACAGTCATTTCAGTCAATTATGCACAAATGGTGGAAGAGGGTGTAAACATGTTGAACTGACTTTTCGTGTCTGACGAGGCCCATTTCGATTTAAACGGCAACATAATCAAACAAAATTGTCGTATATGGAGTGCTTCCAACCCACTGATACTCCATGAAACGGAATTGCATCCACTTCGTGTCACAGTGTGGTGTGCAATTTCATCACGCTGCATTGTCGGGCCCTACTTCTTCGAAGAAAACGGTCACACCGTTACGGTTACTGGAGACCGTTACTTGAGTATGTTGAGAGAGTTTTTCTATCCAGAATTACGCCGAATGAGACTTTCTTTCAAATCTGTGTGGTTTCAGCAAGATGGTGCAACTTCTCACATAGCCCGGCCTGTTATGACAGAATTTCGACGAAAATTTCTCGATAAGCTGATATCCAGAAACTCCATATTCCGTTGGCCCCCCAGCACGCCTGACCTTACTGCAGCTGACTTTTTCTTGTGGGGTTATTGCAAAAAGGAAGTCTACAAAGCAAAACCAACAAATTTGAAAGAACTAAAGCAATCCATTCGAGAAACAATTGCGACTATTCCTGTCTCAACTCTCCAAGCAGTAATGAACAACTTTTTCAACAAGCCCGGGGGGGCATTTAAATACCATTATTTTTAAAACTAATCTATATATATAAAGGGGTATAAATAGGGAGCTTGAATTTTCGATATATCAAGTGGGCGTGTCCGCGCCCACATAAGACAAATTTTAAAATTGAGATATCTTGCACAATTTGTTAAGAAGAGTGCTGTAATTTTGTACATAAGTATCTGGTGACAGTCTACGTGATTGGCTCAAAAATGGGCGGGATCGGACCATGCGTGGTCCGTGGCTTATATGGGCGTGGCACCGCCCATATAAGCCAAATTTAAAAAATGTTATATCTTGCATAATTTGTTAGCAAAAATTTTGTGCATATGTATCTGGTGGCAGTCTACGTGACTGGTCCAAAAATGGGCGGAACCGGGCCAATGGGCGTGGCAACGCCCATATAAGCCAAATTTTGAAATTGACTTATCTTGCACATTTTGTTAGCGAGAGTGCTGTTATTTTGTGCATATGTATCTGGTTGTAGTCTACGTGATTGGTCCAATAATGGACGCAATCGGACAAATGGGTGTGGCCCCGCCCCTATAAGCCAATTTTGAAATTGATATATCGTGCACAAATTTGTAGCGAGAGTGCTGTAATTTTGTACATATGTATCTGGTGGCAGTCTACGTGATTGGTCCAAAAATGGGCGGAAACGGACCAATGGGCGTGGCACCGACCATATAAGTCAAATTTTGAAATTTTGAAATTTTGATATTTTTCACAATATGTTAGAGAGAAAGTGTTGTAACTCTGTGTATATGTATCTGGTGGTAGTCTACGTGATTGGTTCAAAAATGGGCGGGATTGGACCAATGGGCGTGGCGCCGCACAATGGGAAAAAGGGGTAAATACGCGCGCATAGCAGTATTTTCTATCTCATGACTATACCATTAGAGATAAAGTCCTACGGTTTGGACCATCTTTAAGAGAATTATTTGGAGAAGAAATTTTACTGTTCAGATTTTATTTTACTGTTACCATGTATCGCACAGTAGGGCTACAAAAGCGACATTGTGGAAATTAGTGTGAAAATCAGAATATCGTACCAACTTCATTTATCTTGATTTTATATTAAAGCTGACAAAATTTAGTTCAAAATCTATTTGAGTTACTTAATTGTGTGTTGCTGCGTTTTAAATATATAGGCCATTGAAGTTCAAATATATTTTTATGAAATGTGCGTTAAATGTCTACAAAACCGGGCAATGTTTTTGAAATTGAAACCAAAACAACATAAAAAGAATAAAATTGCAGTCTGCAATATTATTGAAAGCTAAAGTTTTGCACTAATGCAATTACACAATG
The DNA here is from genome assembly GCA_963930755.1 of Eudasyphora cyanicolor. Taxonomy (NCBI): domain Eukaryota; kingdom Metazoa; phylum Arthropoda; class Insecta; order Diptera; family Muscidae; genus Eudasyphora; species Eudasyphora cyanicolor. Next base: position 70,147,562 of record OZ005734.1, read on the forward strand.
GGTCGTAGACTGTTAATAAGAGAAAAGTTAAATTAAAAAAATAAGCCGTCCACCCTAATATACATAAACTGCACGTTTAACTATATTTTTATAGTTTTTGTAGAATCAGTAAACTATAAAAATTACACATATAATCATAATAATATTAATTAGATCGATAATTTTGATCGTAGAACTCTACAAACTTGCAACCGGACTGGTACCGGTCTTATTTATTATCCGATTTTGTCGCAATTTCGTAAATGTTATTTTTTTGAACCAAAAAAAATGGGTCTATATGTTTCGGGAAAATCGGTTCATAGATAAATGAAGCTCCCACACATATTTTCTTTATTTAAAGTAAAAAAAGCACATATTTAAAGTACAAAAATCGGACATAATCGCAAAAAGTCGCAGATAAACTAGGTACCGTTGGATTCACCACTAAGTCACAACTCTTCTCTATGTCATATCGTAGTGATCCCACGTGATCCAAAAAAGTTATATTCCATTTACTGCGGATATTTTTTTTGAAAAACCAAAAAATGGTATTTTTACTTTGAAATATCTCTTCATTTAAAGACGTTAAAAATACGTTTTATGCACAAAAATTTAGATGAATATAATCTTATTATATGTTACAAGTGCGGTCGCATTTCTCCAAGAAACGATAATTCTACAAGCATTTTAGTATATACATTTTATCATCGCAATTATATTTGCATTTATTAGTAAAAAAGACAAAATTTGAAACGTCATAACTCGGAAACGCCAAGAGATATTTTTATAAAATTTGACGGTATTTTCATTAAATGTTATCCACCATAAAACAACATTCCCAAAAAACAGATTTTTGAAAGTTGTTTTTATAGTCCTATGCGCGCATATTTCATCATATTTTCCCATTGTGCGCCGCCATATAAGCCAAAATTTGTTGAGATATCTGCACAATTTGTTATCGAGAGTGCTGTAATTTTGTGCATATGTATCTGGTTGTAGTCTACGTAATTGGTCCAAAAATGGGCGGGATCGGACTAATGGCCCATATAAGCCAAATCTTGAAATTGATATATTTTGCACAATTTGTTAGCGAGGGTTCTGTAATTTTGTGCATATGTATGTGGTGGTAGTCTACATGATTGGTCCAAAACTGAGCGGAATCGGATCAATGGGCGTGGCCGAGCTGATGTAAGCAACCTTTTGCGAGAGTTATGTTATTTTGTGTACACGAGTATGTGTCTTCTGGAAGTCTATGTGATTGGTCTAAAAATGAGCGGGATCAGACCAAAGGGCGTGGTTGCGCCAATATAAGTCAATTTTGAAATTGAGATATCTTGCACAATTTGTTAGCCACATTTATATATATAAATGGATGTGTGTATGTTACGTATGGACTCCAAAACGGCTGGATCGGTTTTGAAGAATTTTTTAGGGAATGTTTAGATAAGATTAGAGGGTGACATAGGCTTTACAGGTTCTTGATTGAAGGGGCGTGGGTCCCCCCATATAAGCCAATGTTGTAAGCGAGCAGTTTATCATATATATCATATGGGTACCTGGGCATAGGAATATCACGGGAAACTGCAAAGCCAATGAACTTTCTAGTAAAGGGACGACAATACAAATTCCCGAAGAATTTCGTATAAAAAGGATGATTAAAATGTAAGGACCGATGTTGAATGTGAACCACACCTAAACGTCAAGTTTTTGTCTTCATTTCATTTGACATTCTCACAGCCTGTTTCTCTATGTCGAACGACAGCGATGCTAACGAAAAGCAGCTGATTTTAGACCTACAAACTGGCATCATCCAGTATGTTTGCATTCGCTTTGTCGTTCTGATACCTTTTAGTAGGTCTAAAATCAGCTGTTTTTCGTTCGCATCGCTTTCGTTCGACATAGAGAAACAGGCTGTCAATTTCAGACTAACTCAATTTGAACCATGGAAAGATACACAATCGAGCAACGCGTTAAAGTTTTTTAAGCCTTTTACGAAAATTGGCGTTCAAATCAAAATGCATTTCGTGCACTTCGTGATGTTTTTTTGATAAGCATAATCGACCAAATGTGTCCATAATCGGGAGAATTGGGTCTGTAGGAGATGTGAAACACCTGTTCGTCTGGTGCGGCTTATGGGCTGGCGACGTCGTCGGGCCCTACTTCTTCGAAATGAGGCCGGTCAGGCAGTTACTGTGAATGGTGTTCGCTATCGTGAGATGATAACGAACTTTCTATGGCCCGATTTGGAAGATATGAATGTAGACAATATGTGGTTTCAACAAGACGGTGCACCGCGGTGGCACTTGCCACACAGCTAACCAAACAATGGCTCTTTTGCGCAACAAATTCAATGGCCGTGTTATCTCACGTCGTGGCGATGTCAATTGGCCGCCAAGATCATGTGATTTGACACTTCTTTCTTTGGGGTTATTCGAAAGAAAAGATGTACGTCGATAGACCAGCAACAATTCAAGAGCTAAAGGATGAGATAATTCTGCACATTAACGGCATAGAACCTCAATTATTCCTCAGCGTCATCGAAAATTTGGACCATTGGATGGAGGTGTGCCGCCGATATTTTATTTTGTTCCATACACAATTGAACCATACCAATATTATCATAATAAAAAGAAATTACAAAAATTTCCTAAATAATTTGTGTTTTATTCAAAATCAACATCGGCCCTTAAAATTCAACCACCCTTTAGGTGCGCCACTGTCCACTTTGGCTTGGGCAAGAGGTAATCAGGCAAACCAATGAAATATGGACAGCACCTGTAGGGTCAAAATACGCCCTAGCACTAAAGAGGAAAATACTGTCTACATTAGTGTCAGTCCTGGTGGAACATTGCCTGATCAGCGAATACGCCCGGAGGTAGGGAATTGACTTTTCAGAAGCTGTACAGATGAGGAGGAAGTGCAGAGCATTGAGTCTGGATATACTAGGGTCTGCCTTTCTAGCAAGTCTCTCAGCTATGGGCGGTACCGATTTTCGAACTAAAGATAACATTGTGTATCAAGCATGTTGCTTTCGATAAGCCTGTGGCAGCACTAGGGACCTCAATTTTTCTATTGAGAGCTGGTAACTTCGGCTGTCACCCTAACATAAATTGAAATATAGGCGCATGGTTTAATATGTCCCCCATACAATGGTACCTCCCGGTTTGACTTCTTAACTCTGTACACGGAGAAAAAAACAGGAAACAAATTATGTTTGGGATCGAAATTTGTGCAAATATTTTATATTTAAATACCGGAAAAAAAGTTTGAATATCTCTCTTATCAATGTTATTTTTTTCGGAGTTTTGGTGCAAATTAACTTTAAAAACGGCGAAATATTTAAATCGGCTACAGAATTTTTTTTTGCCTACCTATAGGAAAAAAGTAATTTTTCCCAAATATAATATGATTCCAGAGAATATACTACAGAAGCAATTTTTTTTCTTTGGGTAGAAACCACAAATTTCAATTGATCGGTCTGAAATTTGGTAATTTGAGTTCATTTATACCCGGAATAATTAACACAAACAATATTTGAACTCCCATTTCCCTTTAGTTGCATTTTTTTTATAGATTCCAATTCTCTTTATTATACTGTGGAATGTGATCCATGTTGGAGGATATATAAGATCCGGCCTAGCCAAACTCATGTTCTGTCACGCCTTAACTTGTTTAAATCGTATGGTTAGAGCCGAGATAGCCAAAACAAGGCCCAAGGGCGGTTCTCTCACACCACTCACACATTGAATGGGAATAAAATAATTCAATCAGTCTTGCTTAAGCATTCGTTCGTTGTGTGCATGTGGTTCTATACATGTACCGATACCTGGTTTAGAGTACTAAGACTGGGAGATTTTTATAATGTTTTTGATCTTTTTTTGATTTTCGTGATAGCAATGAGAGTAAATTCCTGTAAGCATGAAATTTTATGTCAGTAAGACCATTGCAATTTTCTCTGAACGAGAGTTCACCCAAATTGTAATTGACATCATTTAAAGGTAATTCTGGTTAACAAGAGTAGAACACTGCCTAACGCTTTCACTTACCAAATCACAGTTTGCCCTCATCACACATACAATCAATAGTCTTGCAATAAACGTAAAAAAGTAGCCATTACTGCCAACCGCACACATATAGTGGGCTTGGTATTGCCATAAAGAGGAGTATGGAGGCTCCACAAAAGTATTCAATAATCAATTCTTATTGCACGCCTCTTCTGACAGTGCGGAGTATGTACAAGTACGATGCAATTCATTCAACCCAGGTCCCTTAAGTAAGACATCAAAACGATAAACCCAAAAAAAATCTAAGAAAAAAACCCCAGCAAAGAAGACGAATGACATGTGTAACACTAGTGTGTGAGTGTGTGGTAGGTTATAAAAATTAACCTCTCTTAAAATGAAATTTCGTGATTTATATGTGTCATTACATTTTATTACCTTTTCACTTTACAAATCAAAATCTTAATATCAACACCAACACTACAACAACGGCAGCAACAGCAACGAAACGAGAGAAGAAAAGAATAATGGCATAGCCACAAAAAATACCAAAATAACGTCATGAAAAGGAAAAGGAATAAATAGCCAGCCTGCCCCACCAAAAAAAAAAGTACCAAATTTATATCAAAAAGTACTTCAAACAATAATAAAAATCAAAATAAATAGGTTTCCCATACATAGACACACATAAAATAAATACGACAACAATGAATACTCCACCACAACATACACGCACTCACATATCCACATATATGTACGTACTACACCCACACTGAAATCCTCGTAAGAAGTTCCTGTTTAGTGCCCAGGAGAAGAAAAAACAGACCAAGATGACGACGACGAAGACCAAGACGCTGGCGATGATGATGATGATGACGATGCTGATGGAAAACAACTATAAATGCCAGTCGGGCCAGAAAAAATTACAAAACACTCGCTTATATATGAGCTTCATACATCTCCCACTTAATACGCCCAACAAGTCTCATTTAACACACATACACATACATACACGTAAACACACATAAATACAAATTCTCATAAAGATGGAACAATGTTTGGAGTAAAACATAACCGAACAAACAGAGCCCTACATGCGGAAAGGATTGGTTAGAATCAATATATGAATTCAAGTTAATAAAATATGGAACAATGTTAAATCAACATGATCAAGTTATAAGTCTTAACTTACTTTTAAATCAACGTAACGTCATGTTGATTTTACACATACGACATCAATCACTTTTGCAACGATTTAGACATGTCCGCCTGTCTGTCCAACCCGAAAGGGAAGTTAGACCGGGAGGATAACAATCGCGTGATGGGTTTATTTAGGACCGTGATCGGTCCGTATCTTGCTTCACATTTGAAACGAAAGACACAAAAAGTACAAACATTTACTCTTTAATCGTTGACCTTCAAAAAGTGGCCCCAATTGGTCCTCTACTAAAGAGTAGATAATCCAACTGCATCTCTACTAAAGAGTAGATAACACAATTTGTCGGCAACGAAGGCGTAGATAACCTAAATGATCATCTACTAAGGAGTAGATAATCCAACTTGTTGTTTATTAATGAATAGATAAACAAATGTGTCGTCAACTAAGGAGTAGATAACCCAATTTGTCGTCAACTAAGGAGTAGATTAACTAATTTGTCGTTATCTAAGGCGCAGATAGTCTAACTGGTCTTCTACTAAGATTAGATAACCCAGCTTGTCGCTGATTAAAGAGTAGATAACCTAATTTGTCATCAACGAAGGCTTGGATAACCTAACTGACCTTCTGCTAAGGAATAGATAATCCAACTCGTCGTTTATTAAGGAGTAGGTAACCAAATTTGTCGTCAACTAAAAAGTAGATAACCCCATTTGTCATCAACTAAGGAGTAGATAACCCAATTTGTCGTCAACTAATGCGTGGATAGCCCGATAGAGGGCCACTACTATGAATGGGATAACCTAACCAACTGATAGTCTACCAAAGAGTGGATAGCCCAATTTACCGTCTACTAGGTTAGGTTAGAAGAAAGTGAGGAGACGTTTCAACATCTCATGTCCACGAACACAGACTTAGGACAGTGGTTCGGCCTGTTGTGCGCCCCTTATTTGCGATCCTTTTAATGAATTACAGAAAAGCGGTACTCGTCACAAATTTTCTCAGTATCTTCCAGTCATGTCCTCTTTGATGAGCCAAGTCTGGTAATGTGTACGACCCAAAATATCGGGATCTTGCATGTGTGAAAACCGGGCAAACAATACCTAAATACCTGAACATACAATGTCAGATAGTATCATAAGTCACATTTGAAACGAAAGTCACCAAAAACCAAAAGTTTACTCTTCAATCGTAAAACTTCAAAAAGTGTTCCCACCTGACCCTCTACTAAAGAGTAAATAACCCAACTGCATCTCTAATAAGGAGGGTATAAAACAATTTGTCGCCAAAGAAGCTGTAGATAACCAAACTGATCAACGACGAGTTATAACCTAACTCGTCGTTTAGTAAGGAGTAGATAACTCAATTTGTCGTTTATTACACATTACTCGTCAACTAATGTGTAGATATGATAAGAAGTAGATAACCCAATTTGTCGTCATCTAAGGCGTAGATAATCTAACTGATCATCCACTAATGATTAGGTAACCCAAATCGCCGTTGATTAAGGAGTAGATAACCCAATTTGTCATCAACTAAGATGTAAATAACTCAACTGGCCCCTTACTAAAGAGTAGATAATCCAATTTGTCGCCAACTAATGCGTAGATAACTCTACTGGCCACATATTAGTAGTAACTGACCGTCTACTACAGAGCAGATAACCCAACGGAACGTCTACTAGGTTAGGTTAGGATGAAGAGAGGGGATGTTTCATCATCTCATACACCAGCGTCATACACCTTCCCAAATTGTTTTGTGCATTTAACCATAATTTAGGTCCCATTTTAACTAATACTGAGAGCTATACACTCAAGTAACTTAATACTGCATTTCCCTTAGAGTATATTCTTGTAAGTGCAGGTCGCAAATATGAACCGATCTTTACGAACATTGGCGCAGAGGTTTTTTCTCGATTAAAGACGATTCTTATTGAAATTGAGCCATACTGGTCCAAGTTTTTGTGTAGCTTCCTTTGATTTCAGTTGTTTTTGTCTAATAAGTAACAGCTTACAATTGATCCTGCTGAGATTTGACAGTTTATGATTAATTTGGCCCTGTACCGTTCCTAGCCGTCGATGGGTCCTTGTCAAGGCTTCAATCTTGCCAGGGATTTTCATATATGTGGTTATGGACCTAGATCCGTTTTGCTCAGAACTTTGCATGCTAAACATCGAAAAGACGGTAAATTTAGCGACGGTTGCAGGTTGAGACATTAGGTATTCTGGATTTAGGTGAGTTCCTGTCGTTAGACTTAACCCCACCGGGTTCTAAACATATGAATACATGCGTCGGCCAATGCCCCCACGCACTATGTATGTGCATGAGTATCAATCAATTCCGTGATTCTGGACTCTTTTGCCCTCCTCCTTGGTTAGGAGCGGAGCCCATCTAAAACTCCTTGCCATTCTACTGGTCATGGTACCCGGTTGGTTTCCAACTTCACATCCGAGAATATTCTCTTCCAGCGATTTTGGTTTCAACCACAGCCACCACGTTGCACCCAATAGGATCCTTACCAATAGTCAGGCCGGAACCAGCCTTGCGAGGGCTTTCCTGACACCCGTAGTACCAGATTACAGGTTAGACTCCAGAAAACCTAGGACTGGTGACCAGTCTGGGATCACTGTCCAGTTCCCATCCTGGGAATAGATGGGAACTATAGGATTCGTAGATCCTCCAGTAGGTTGAGGCAGTAAGAATCCCACCAAAAAACATAACTTTTACCGACACGTCGGCAGTAGATCCGATGTAGCCTATTTTTACAGGTAATATACCTGGCAACAATAGTTAAGTTTAGATAAAGTTATGTATAACAGACTCGCTTAGACTATAGAGTACATTGTGCTACCACAGGGACGTAAGCCCCTCCCGTTGAACCAATTTGATTGTGTTAAGAAGCTCAGAAGCTGGCGAATTTTAACATCAGCAAAGTTAGCAAACTACCCAAACTACCAACCACCCAAAGAATCAGAGCCTAGGATTGCATGCCGCCTTCTGGAGGGAGCTGGGCTACGACACAGAAGGTTTTCCATTGATTTTCCTGCACTTTGTCACCCCAGCTTCTGCAAAAGTAATTATAAATGACCGTCAATATCTCTGCGTGCCGTCCAATAAGGCAGTGACCCGTCGATAACGACAGCAGTGCGTTTGGAGTTCTGGCAGGGCCAGCCTAGAATGTGTGCATTTCCTGACTAGTGATCACCATTGCCGTAAGGAAACTCTCTCAAGAAGAGCTTGCAGGTCGCTAGAGGCATTCCCATTTGTTCCAGTTCCTGTAAGGTAGTTCATAGTCTTAATAGTTCATCTGCCTTGCAGTTCCCTTTTATCCCGTTGTGGCACGGCACCCATATCAGATGAATATTACACTGTTCCTGCATCTCATTAAAAGACCTGCGACGGTCGAGGGCAGTTTTTGAAGTCAGGATTATAGTTTCCAGGGACTTAAAAGCAGCCTGACTATCAGAGAAAATATTTAAACCCACTTTAGTCAGAACATTAATGTTCAGCGATTCCGCTACCTCTTTAATAGCTAAGACATCTGCCTGGTAAACACTACAGTTATCAGGCAGTCTTGTTGCAAGTGATAGCTCCAGTTTCTCAAAAAAGACACCACAGCCCACTTGGTTATTGAGTTTGGAACCGTCTGTGTAGAAGGTAACGACTCTCTTATGTCCTGCGATACGATCATTCCATTTTTATAAGAGTGAGATACATCTTGTTAAAGAGTGGTTCATTCAAGGTCAGGCATTCTGTCTAGAATGACACTATGTCCGTAGACATTTCCTGGCCATAGGTACGGTTCCCTTAATCTAATCGCAGTACATGCGGAGTATTGCGCTGATATAATATCTCGTGTCATTAAATGTACTATAACATTTAGTGCCTTAGTTGGCGTCGTTCTCAGCACACCAGTGATACATAAAGCAGCCATTAGCTGAACCTTGCTTAGTATCGCGCAGAGGGTGGATTTCTGCGTAGCTGCCCACAAGACGACAATACCGTACAGCATTATCGGTCTCACTACTGCAGCCAATAAACTATACACGGGATCAGACCCCAGCGTTTTCCTATTGCTCTTTTACAGGTATATAGAACTACCACAGCCTTATTTTGTCTTTCCAAAATGTTTAGTTTGAAGTACAACTTCCTGTCTAGTAAAATACCTAAGTATTTGCGCTTTCAGAGAATGGAATTTCAATATCCCCCAAGGAAACAGGTGTAACTAGTGGTACGTTATTTCTCCTGGCGAAAAGAATTAGTTCCGTCTTGGTCGGGTTAATACTAAGACCATTACCGGAAACCCATCTTGCGGTTGTATGAATGGACTGCTGTAGGATGTCTCTGAGAGTACTCGGAAACTTCCCTCTCACAGCTATTGCCACGTCATCTGCATGGGCAACAACTCTGACCCTTATCGTCTTCATAGATAGCAGAATATTGTTCATGGAGAGGTTCCATAGCAGAGGAGACAGAAGTTCCCCTACTGAAAAATCTATGGAGGTCAGTTGACCCTAAGCCAGCTGAAATACGTTTCTTAATCAGCAGATTATGAATGAACCTACGTATACTGCTAACAACCCGCAGGATAGCTAAAGCCGTTATTATAGCGGCTGGATTTATGTTATTGAAGGTCCCTCTACATCTAAGAAAGCTACCATAGTATATTCCTTAACAGGGAGGAATCCTTCAATCCTTCTTTGTCGGACAAAAAATCGAATACGCTGGAGCGAAAAGTACGAGGTGTTCAAAATTCAAAAGGTCACCCTATCTTTTACCTCCCCTTAAGGCCACCTATCCGAAATCGTTAGGCCGCTGTAGTTAAACGCAAAAAATTCAAAAAGTCACCCAATCGACACAGCAAACATATTTTGTAGAACACAACGTCGAATTTTTAAAGTTAACCTTAACTGGTAGTATCTTCGGCTACGCAGTCTGACCAAAGCACTTACTCTGGTACCACTGAGTCTAACGGCAGGAACTCACCTAAATACAGAGTGCCTACTGTCCCCATCTATCACCGACGTATAGTCGATATCGAAACCCTCCCCACTCCAAATTTGTTGGTGTTATCTTGTAGGTTTAGGTTTAGGTTTAGGTTAGGGTGGCAGCCATATTTTTTATACAAGCTCACATAGACCAGTTTAGGTCCCTAGTGTTACCACGGGCTGAAATGCCCCTCATCGAAACCAACCTGTTTGATATACAAATTTTTCGATAGTACGAATATCGGTACTGGAAAGATCTGTTAGGCTGCCTAGAAAAGCCGACCCCAGTATGTCCAGTCGTCGTTTACTCAGAGCGGGGCAGTCGCATAGCAAGTGCTCAATGCTATCCACTTCTTCCTCATCTCCACAGCTTCTGCAAAGTCATTAGAGTCAATACCCAATCTTTTGGCGTGTTCGCCGATCAAGCAGTGTCCCGTCAGAACTGATACGTAGACAATCTTTGCATCTCTAGTGCGAGGAGATATTTTGATCTTCTCAGGTCATACCTCGGCCAGATTTGTCTAGCTACACTGAAAAAAAAGTGTACTGAAAATCAATGAAATTTTCTTTTAAGATTTTTTCTTTGATTTGGCTCCAAAGACAAAGACTATTAAAATACGTACATCTTGTACGACAATTAAAGTCATTAATCATCTTTAAATCAGAACATCAATCGTCTTTGAAATAATTACGCCTTATACTTCGATGAAAGACATCACATTTTTAAATCAATTACGCCTTGTACTTACATTACATACATAAAATGACTTTAGATTAAGTACATTCTGTAATTAAACCAAGCACATGATGTACTTTTCTTAATGTAAAATATATTTTATTTAATTATTTGTTTAGACGTTCATATTCATTTTTATTATTTGCTTCGTTATTCTAACATTTGATTACAATAAATAGTTTATTAAGTATGCTGCACAGCATACATACCTGACGATATCAGTGTTGCCAGAAATGACGATTTATTGTCATTTGACGAATTTTGAAGGACAAAAATAGATGATGACGATTTTTGCCCTGAAATGAAGATTATTCTGTCAATTTGTGTGGGAGGTACCAGAAGGTTTTTAACAAATACACCTATTTTTCGCTGAATAGTAGATACTTTAAATACATTGCACTGCGCCGAATTATAAGCGTTTATTTGCACTGGTATATTAACGTTATGAGATATAAATTTTGGCATGATTTGGTCATTTTGTGCGGGAGGTACAAAAAGGGGCGTGGTGATAACGGCCATTTTTTACAGGGCTCTAGGAACTTCAAAAATGTTACACTGTGCAAAATGTTGTTGCATTTTCGTGCATTGGTACTCATGCTGTGACCTCTTAACTTTTTGTGCAAAATGGTACCTTTGTGTGGGAGGTACAAAAATGGGCATGGCAATAGCGTCCATTTTTCACAGGGCTACACGCTGAAAAAAAATCGCTTCTGTAGTATATTGTCCCAAACATATTCGGCTTGAAGTATACATATGTTTAGGGTACGCTCCAAATATATAATATTTGACACCCACAAATATTATATGTTTGGGAGGATATTGTGAATATGTTCAAATTCTAATATTTTTTATTTGGAACTAGTTTTTCTGAAACAAAGATTAATTTCTCTTTAAATATTTTGGCAATGTATCAATGCTTTAATATAAGGACAAGTTTTCTGTTTTCCAGATGTTCAAAGAACAATTTTTTTTATAAATTTTATGTTTTTGTAAAACTTAATTGAAACTTAAATCGTATAATCTTTCGTAAATATAAATTGCATTAATGGATTGACAAAAAGTGATGAATTGGAATATTTATAAATTAAAAGACATTTTTAGCTATAAAGTTTAACACGAAAACTAGGAAAAACTAACTTAAATTCGAATAAGTCAGCAAAGTTTTAAAAATCTTTTTTAAATAAAATATATTTGGAAAACTTCTTAAACAATAACTTTGTTTGTGTGTAAACACATATTTTATTTGTGAAGGTCAGTTTGCAAATAAATTATGTTCTAATATATTAATATATGCGTTCCAAACAAAATTTCTTGATTTTGAAATAAAATTTATTTGTTAACAAATATATAATATTTAAAAAAATCATTTCCAAGTATATTTTCTTTCAATTCAAACATATCAAAAATTACGATTTTCCCCCGTGTATAGACACTATAAAAGCATTACACTGTTCAAAATTTCAAGTATTTTTATACACTGGTATTAATGTTATAAGCTGTTAACTTTTGGTGCAAAATGGTGCATTTGTGTGGGAGGTACAAAAAGGGGCGTAGAAACTTGGCCCATTTTTCTCGAGTTGATAGCGACTAATAGACTAATGTTATGTGTGGAATTTCAGAAGATTCGAATAAGTAGTATAGCAGTTATTAAAGATTCACACATTTTTACACTTTGTGGGGGAGGTACTAGAAGGAGTGGACCAATATGGCCCATCTTCGAACTTAGCCGGAGATAGAAAACAATATTACCACGTACCAAATTTGAAGTCAATCGGTTACTCCTTTCGAGAGTTATCGTGCGCACCAGCCAGCAGACAGACAGACAGATAGATCACTCCTTCGATGTGTTACACTAAAGTGAGGGTATAATTATAAAACTTAACAGATTTCTTTAATTCGAAGGCTTTTTGATATTGTTTCGTTACGTAAAATATCGCATTATGTATTTGCCTAAATTAAGCCCAACCGGGTGTGACCGTTGCCTTTTTAATACACAGATATACATAGATTTCTTCAATATTGCGGACTGTAGTGCGATTTGAAAAGACGACATCACTAAATCGTATTAAAATTTTACAACACTCAATAATATATCGAGAGCTTATATTCAAAAAAGCGTCTATATAATTTTCTCCGAAAATGTTTTTTCGAAAATTTTGATGCTAAACTCTTCTATATTACACCATTCATGGATGGCGTTAATTGGATTAAAAGAAATCCATGAAATTATTTAGTGTTTTTGTTTTTTTTACTATCTTATTCAAATGATTTTTTTCAAATTTTCAAATTGGACTCTCCCGATATTATCAAATTTTTCGGTAAATGTTGACCTGGTGAAATCAAATCTGTTTGAAAATGTGGCATCATATTTTAAATTTCAGAATTCAGTTTTTATCGGTTTGTACAACACGTATAAATAAACTAAAGTACATTTTATGGCTATTAATAAAAATATAAGAAGATTGTACGTAGGAACAAATCTAAGAAATTTCTGTAAACAAAAATGGGTTAAATTAATTAAAAACTCGAATACTATATTATATTTCGATCTTTTGTTTGCGCAATTCGCTTACAGCTTTTTAAACAGATTGTAGATATTATATTTGCAAAATGCCAAAATGTAAGGCTTCATTATTTTATTTATAGGGTCTCGCATTAACATTTCAATATTTTAAACGGAATATGAAATTTATGGTGGATTGTAACAGGTGGCGCAAAAGTAACCTTTCGATGTTTTTTTAACTGTAATTTAAAAAAAAAATGAAAAACTTTGATTCTTCTTGTGGATTATTTTTGTTTGGTCTTTTAATTTTTTTTACATCAAGTCGAGAATATGATGTCATGTAAATGGCCGCCGCCACAGTTGATTGTCATTTGAGCCCTTTTTAGGGTATTTTCCATCACTTTGGCCAAAACTTCCGGCGATAGGTCCTCACATCCTCTTGGTGGTGATTAAGGATGGCTTGAGCGTATGTTAGACGCGATTGGCGGTCAGCAGCTAACGGCTGATGCACCGTCTGGACTTTGTACGGAAACAACTTCAAATCTTGTACCAAAATTCGCTGTAGAGACCGTCGACTGATACCCATTTGCGTGGCACGTCGTCTGGTCGATGTCGACGGCGCTTCCATGACATCCTCGGCTACAGCAGCAATATTCTCTGCAAAACGGCTACTCCGGGGTCTGCCACGCCTGGCAGCATCTCGTGTTGTGCCAGTCTCTTCGAGGCGAGCGGCTAAACGTCGCAGTGTTTCACCAGTAGGCGTTGGACGGCCAGGAAATCTGCGACGAAATTCACGTTGTGCCAAAGTCACCGACCGATTATTGGTCAAATAAATAGTCAGCAATATTCCGCGTTCTGGAGCAGTGTAGCGTAACATTGTTTATTAACGTATATTTCGCATGTGTTTACTACACAAATGTCAAAACAGAACTGACATTAGGGGCCAATCGCAAAATTTATAGCATTTTCTGATAGGAGGATTACTTTTGCGCCACCTTGTATAATGAGAAACACTTTATGATCCTCATCGACAATATATCTTTATAGTTAAATTAATTTCGTAGTGAGAATTTCATGTCCTAAAAGTATTTACTAATACATAACTGTCTCCGAAGCACTTCCATAGCCTAAATGGCTCAAAATCTGTATGTAAATAGTAGATTTATGGAATGACGATCTGTTGACGATTTAGAAATGGGATTTTGACGATTTTTGGGTCCTCATTTTGACGATTTTAGCCCAAATTCGTCTGGCAACACTGATATCCTTAGCCATTGTGTTTATCCTTAGCCATTGTATTTAGTTTTCTTCATATTAGAGGAAATATTTATTCTAATGAATAAATAAATGGTATTTTGCAAAATTGTTCCAAGATGAAATGCGTGTAAATGTAACTCTTCGTCAATAACATCCTCGTTCGAATTTTGAAATTTTTGTTGAAGATGATTTTTATTCCTCCAATGTGCATAAACATATACCATCGGAACATGGTACGAAGATATTTTAAAATATATATTTATATCAAATTTAAATTCGAAATTAAAAATCGATAAATTAAATAAATTTTGAAGTCGTATTTAATATTGCGTATTTTATAGGTGTCCAAATCATTATTCCTGTGATAGATTGCGATCGTCGAACTGATATTAGAGAGATAAATATTCTATAAGTAAACTGAAACTACAAATTTTTGTTTTAAAAAAACTTTTGTATTGTACATTATAACTGCGACAAATCCACAATTTTAAACATAATTTGAATATTTTTTTTTATATTTGACAATGTCGTAAAATTTCTGGAAATTGCAATATCTGGAAATAATTAGCATTTATTTCAAAGTTGAAATGAACAAGATAATTTAAAAAACAATCTTAATACAGGGTTGCCCATATTCGACGGACCCATCTGGCAACGCCATAACTTTTGACAGAGATGTCGGATCGCTTAATGACATGCCCCGTTTGAAGCGTCAGTCCAAGCAGATTTTTACCATGGAACAATACACGCCACGCGAGCGCTCTGAAATAGTTGAAATTTACATTCAACAGAAGAAGTCAATTGTGAAAACTCAACGTGCTTTTAAAATATTAAAAAATGTGAGAAGTGCGCCTTCTAAGAACACCATTAAGCGTTTATACGAAAAATTTTCGACTGGTGAGGCTCTTTCTAATCCGAAGTGGCCAAATAAAAGTCGACCAAGGCGATCGGCCGAGAATATCGCTGCCGTACGAGCCAGTGTTGAGAGGTCCCCAAGAACATCCCAAAAACGCCGTTCTCAGCAGTTGGGCATGGCTCGGTCCACTTTACAACGGATTATTCGCGTTGATTTGCATTTGTTCCCGTACAAAATTCATTTGACGCAAAGATTGTTGCCTGCGGACAAGCCTCGTCGATTGGAATGGGCCCAACGAGTCATCGAAATGGCCGATGATGACGAGCAATTTTGGAACAAAATTATCATGTCCGATGAAGCCCATTTCACATTGAATGGGACCGTAAATAAGCAAAATTGCCGTATTTACGCCACTGAAAATCCTCAGGAGATTCAAGAATTGCCTCTTCATGACGAAAAAGTCACAGTTTGGTGCGGCGTTAGTGCGAAAACGGTCATTGGGCCGTTTTTCTTCCAAAACGAAAATGGCCATGCTGTTACCATCAACCAGGAGCGTTATCGCGACATGATGACCAATTTTGTGATGCCAATTATTCGTCGAAAGCGTATGAGGCAGTTCTGGTTTCAACAAGACGGCGCTCCACAGCACACAAGTCGCATAACAATCGATTTTCTGAAGAATTTGTTTCCGGGCCGTTTGATGTCGAAAAGTGGTGATTTGGACTGGCCACCGCTTTCGCCCGATTTGACGCCGCCTGACTTCTTCTTGTGGGGATATTTGAAGTCAAAGGTTTACGTTAACAAGCCAAGGACCGTAGAAGAGCTCAAGGACAACATTCGTGAAGAAATAGCCGCTATTCCGGCCGAAATGTTGGCGAAAACGATGGAAAATGCTGCAAAAAGGGCACAATACGCCATCAACGCCAGAGGCGGCAATTTGAGAGATATCATATTCAAAAATTGATGTAAACAAATCTACTTGGAACAAATTAAATGATTAAGATTGCCAACCGCCAAATTTTTATTTTTTTCTTTGATTTTTTTTAAAAAAACATGGGTCCGTCGAATATGGGCAACCCTGTATAATAGAATTTACCAAAAGGAATATTAGCAAAATTAACATATGTAAATATTTTTTTCTCATAAATTAAGACTCACATTACAATATTTGTACGCGTATCGCTTCGAAATTATTTACTGTGACAAATCGTAGCAAAACATGCAAATATGCTAAGTCCAGCTTCAAAAAGTTTTCAGTAGAAAAAAACTTTCTAACTGTTTATAAATTATATAATTTTCTTTCTGCAATTACGCGAATGTTCTTTTATTTGTTCCGCTTAAATATCAATAATTTGTATTTATAATTATCATAAATATACGTTTTTATACCGACGTCACATGTTTTGCATTTTTGTGTGAACTTATCACTGCCAAAGGGGGAAAGCAACAAAATGGTGTTTTCTTTTTCTAGATAATGAATTTTTAAATGTTCTATCATTCTATAAAAAATCTCAATTTTCATTAAATTGGATTTATCATATTTGCATGTTTAGCTAACGATATTCTATTTAATGCACAAAATAGCTGTTTATTTATTCACTACGGAAAAACAACATTAGACTGCATACACACATTTACGGTCTTTCTGCATTGTTTTTGTCAAAGTAATAAATACGTAAGCGCAGAGAACTTCCACTACTCTAAATGTCCGACACATTTTATGACTCTTTTTGTTATCAATCCGCGTAACTACAACACACTCACATTTTTTAATGTACCCTTTTTCTCATCGTCGTATGAGCAGCCAATCGAAATTTCCAGACAATTTATTTTCGGCTACCTGGAAATATCATCGCCAGCAACATTTTTTTAGACGGCACACACACACTGCCGCCAAAGAGCCGCCGAAATTGTTGCTATTAATTTTTTAAAATTAAAAATGTCCACTCGCTCAAGCGCACACAACCTTTCGCTACAACCGCTCCACAATAACTGATTCCAAAAATCCCAAACTATCTTCACTGCAACTCTCACTATTATTCTCAATTTTGCGGATAAAAAGAGTCAAAATTTTCCTCTCGCTGTTAAAAATAATCTCTTAACTTAAAAGATAACTAAATCTTAATTCTACGTTACAAAAAAACTGGGCTGAAAATTAAAGTTATATTGTCTTTAAAAACATGACATGCAAATTTCTACAATTTTAAGGAAAACATCTTACAAACTATTAAAATTTATACTTGAGCTAATGACAGTTGTACTAGAATCAATTATTATTTCTTTAATTTTATTACGTAACGTTAAAGGCAACATGACATAGTGTTATGGACATCTTATCATAGAAGTAAGGAGTTTTACTTTCAATGAATGAACATTTCTTTGAAATCAAGTAAATTTTCATAAATTTAAAGAAATTTATTCTTCAAACAAAGACATATTAATTCTTTGATTTAAGGGCAAAATTGATTTTAATTTCAGGTAAATTATTTTTTTTTAGTGTACTCTGCAGCTGCCGATTTCTGTCCATCTTTCGTAGCTCTCCACGTCCCCTATCTAACACAATTGATCTTGTCTCTCTGTGTCGTGGCATACGGCCTGCCGCAAGAGCCAAATTATCAGTTAGCTTTTGTGTCGATCCAACTGACTCAACCTATCATCATCGTCTGGTCTATGGGTCCAGTCTCCCTTTGGCAACTTTGCAGCTCCTACTTACTTTCACTGTACATGTTTTGAAGGTATTGTGCATGGATCTGCCATGACTTCCTGTAGCGTGTCTTCAAATAAACAAAAGAGCAACAAAATAACAACAATGCCTTGTGCTTAATACTGAAGCAGTAACACAGCAACAACAACTTGAGCATCAACAAAACCAACAATATTCTCACACATGCAAACACGTACATAATAGTTACGAGTACACCCCGACTCCACTCCAAAAACATCCAGAGGCTCGCACTTACACTCGGATAGAAATAAGTCCAACAAAAGTAAGAACAACAACTGACACTTATGGTCTATTAAAGATGAATGGCTAAGTACATGTGGCGTAAATAAGCAACAACAATGGCAACGACTTACAAACGAATGCACCATTGTGCGAGTATGTGAGTATGGCTCGAGTTCGCCAGGACACTTTACCCTATGTATGTGTGTGTGCGAGAGTGGTAAAATGGCCAGCAAGAGTGTCGCATGAGCATGTGTGCACGTGTGTGTGTTGTATTTGTTAATACAATATTTTTAGTGCAAATAATAACAAAACACTTCTCTGCTGTTTTGTTTCGTTTCGTTTATTTCGTACTTTTGCTCTTCAAACGTTCAGCTTTTCTCGCCTTTTGTTCTCTTTCGGTCTTTTGTTCTATAAAATGATGAGATTTTTCTTCTTCGTTTGGCTTTGTTTCCTCCTTCTTTTGTCGTTTGCTCGTCGGTCCGTCTGTCCCTCCTCCCATCCATTCATTCCTACAACGTCCATTGTCCATCCTCCATTGGCTTTGAAGGACCATTTTAGTACTGTTATGACCTTTTATAGAGATTTTTATTGGTTTTTGGTTTGAGTACAGGAATGCCAAAAGCGCCAAAAATCAAAAAAAAAATGAATTCTCTATATGCGGAGAAATGGTAATTGCTATAGCAGACGATTAGGGAGGCAGAGTTGGTTGTGGCCATGAATTATTACCAAATCTCTAGATTTATATACAAATTGGGAGCTCAGTAGAGTTTTGGAAGCAATAAGAACAAAATTTGTACTGCGATGACATGGCTGGCTATACTCTTCGGAGTATGTTCTGAAAACGGGGACGTTTCTAAAAAGTTAAAGTACTGGACAGGAATTTCCTCAGTATCTTCCAGTCATACCCACCGAGATGAGTCAGATCTAGTAAGTGTCGGACCCGAAGTGTTCGGATCTTACATGTTTGGCACATTGGTAGAGACAGTTCGTTTCTTCGACACTTCCTTGCATGCCCTGCATTCGTCCTTATATGTATTTCTCCCACAATATCTTTGTAGTTTATCGCACTGTTTCGCTATCCCATACCAATTTGCTAGTCATCACTGTCCAGTGTTTCAACTCATCCTTCGTAGCTTCGAAAAAAATGTCTATGTTTTCTACTCCAAGTTTTCTGCCCTTTGTTGCCAAACTGTTCGCCCGATCGTTTCCAATAACTTCGTTTTGTCCTGACGTCCAAAGGTTCGCGGCCGTCCATTAGTTGAGAAATTATGAAGCGCCCTTTTACAGTCCAACGCGGTTCTGCATTTCGCCTTTTTGGACGCATTTGCTTTGATTCTCATTTGGCTATTGGTGAAGATATTAGGCTTTGTGGAGTTACAAATAGAGTATTATTTTCTGGGAGATGGATTTAAAGTTTAACTTTTGGTTCCTCCATAAAATATCCCAGACCCATCCTTCCTTCTAGCTTGGATCCATCCGCGTATCAGCTGGTTCCCATTGGCACACGAGACACTGTTCCGTTCTCCCAGGAGCGTATATCTGGCACAAATGAATACGGTCGGAGATTTCCGTTGTTTGAATCCGACCTACTAGATATTCTAAAATCTTCTGAATTATCCATTCACCCATCACTTGTAGACGTCTCACTAAAAGGGCTACCTCATACTTTATAACGGGGTTTAATGCGACCTCGAGCCCATGGGTGTATTGTTTGCAGTCAAGGGCTATCGATTGTATTTGTACGGAGCCTTGCTGATATCTGGTAATTGGTGCCTCAGCAAGTAATAGATGTTGTTCTATCCAGTCCTTGCCTCAGTACCTGGAGCTATGCTGTGGTGGACATGTATCCCCCTGCAGTAGTGGTGGTACTTAAAAAAAAACCCCAACACCATAGATATATTAGATTCTGCATGAATGCACAGCCTCCTAATATCGTATTTCCACCCAATATATATTACACATATTCAACAAGTCTTTTCCAAAAAGACCTGAAATGAAGATGTAAACTATCTGCAACTCTTAATGACCCGATACAAGCCGCATGTCCCAAACTAAAGTCAGGGAACAAATAACGACCGCCATGGTGGTCTTCTCAATTAGTTATGCAGTGTTGGAGGAATCTCTTTAATAGCGCAAAGGCCACCAGAGACCCACAGGACTGGGACACATTCAAGTAAGAACTCAAGCGGCACAACAAAGAGTTGGGAAAGAAAAAGAGTATAGAGCTCATCCAAAGCCTTAAGGTTACCGAACATTTTAGCCTCAACAACTTGTACTAAGTATTGGGTACATAAAAAAATGATAGTTCTTGGACAACGTCCATTGAGGAATCGCTGGAAGTGCTCCTGGATACACATTTCCCGGACTACTTTGAAGACGAATTGAATACTTCAGTTGGGGATTCCTTGGAAGTATTCAATTCCAATAACTTTAAACTTTAAGTCGCCAGAACCAGACAATGTCTCGGTGGCAGAGCTAAATGCAGTGGTTGATACAATTGCACCCTGGCTCAGAGAGATCTACACAATCAGGACTACATACCAAAAAAATGGTCAGAAACTAAGGATGTTTTCTTCCCAAAAGCGGGAAAGCAGTCCCATACTGGAGCCAAGGATTTCCTGTCAATCAGTCCATCGTCATTTCTACCTATAACCATGGAGATATTAACGGATAGTTACCTTAGGACTAAAATTGTCTACTGTCCTCCAAATAGCATGCTACTGTCCTCCAAATAGCATGCCTACAGCAAGAACAAATCCACGGAAACCGACCAGCATGGTGAAGGATTCCTCTCTGTTAAGGAATATTCTGTGGTAGCTTTCTTAGATATAGGGGGGGTCCTTCAATAACATAAATCCAACCGCCATAATTACGGCTTTAGCAAACCCTGGTAGTTGACAGCAGTATACGCAGGTTTATTCATAACCTTCTGATTAATAAACGCAATTCAGCTAGCTTAGGATCAACTGACCTTCATAAATTTGTCAGCAGGGGAAACTCATATTGGGGTGTTTTATCTCCTCTGCTATGGAAGTTATCCACGAACAATATTCAGCTTACACCTGTCTCCATGAATGGTATTGAAGTTCCCTTCTCTACAATCCAAAATACTTAGGTATTTTACTAGACAGGATGTTATACTTCAAAGCCAACAAACTGGAATGATCAAAAACAGATGTGATAGCACTTTATACCTTTAAAATGGCAATAGGAAATTACTTGCAGAAAGACTGCCTGATCACTGGCAGTCTTTCCGCAAGTGATCGGGCAGATGAACTTGCAAGACTAGGAACTATCTTACACGCTCCAGGCGAAGTGGAATGTGTGGGCATGGGTCTAGCGACCCGTAAGTTTCTCTTGAGATATGTGTCCTTTCGGCAACACATGAAAGTTGGTCACTAGTCAGGAACTATATACGTTCCAGGCCTACTGTATACATGACCCGGCCTAAACTCAAAACGCACCAACGCCCTGTTGTCGTTGTCGAGACCGGACATCTCACTTATCGTGTCTTTCAGGACGGGCACGCATAAGAGATTGAAGTTCTTGACTTTTGCAGAAACTGTGAAGACGAAGATGAGGAGGAATCAATAGAACACCTACTGTGTCTGTGCCCCGCTCTATCTAAAAAGCGTGAGTATATGTTAAGGCCCTTTCGGGACCTTCCCACCCAAATTGACAGATTCATTCTAACACAGCTTCCTCATAATTTAGGTATCAATCATCTAAATGTTTTCATATTCTGTATTTTAGACAGCAATATGTATATTTCCTACTTTCTGGCTTTAACTCAAAGTACTATAGGGTATACCTTAGTTGGTTCACTCGACTATGACATTCCTACTTTTTATACCCTACACCACACTGTGGTACAGGGTATTATAACTTTGTACATTTGTTTGTAACAGAAGAAATATACCCATCGTTTATTATACCGATCGACTTAGAATTACTTTCTGAGTTGATTTAGCTATGCCCGTCTGTCCGTCTGTCTGTGCATGTATTCTTGTAATCAATGTACAGATCGCAATAATGGTCCGATCTCGACGAAACTTTACACATAAGTTTAAGCGCTGTCAAAACTTTATTTTATATCCGATCAATCTGAAATTTGGCAGAAAGAGGTTTCTTATCATATGAATGAACACTCTTAAATTTGGAATAAATCGGTTCAGATTTAGATATAGCCCCCATATATACGTTACCTCCGATTTGAAGTATAAACACTGTAAAAATGTTATTTTATATCCGATCAGTATGAAATTCGGCAGAAAGAAGTTTCTTATTATATGAATGAACGCTGCTAAATTTGGAAGAAATCGGTTCAGATTTAGATATAGCCCCCATATATACGTTACCACCGATTTGAAGTGTAAGCTCTGTAAAAATGTTATTTTATATCCGATCAATATGAAATTCGGCAGAAAGAGGTTGCTTATAATATGAATGAACACTGTTAAATTTGGAAGAAATCGGTTCAGATTTAGATATAGCCCCCATATATACGTTACCCCCGATTTGAAGTGTAAGCGCTGTAAAAATGTTATTTTATATCCGATCAGTATGAAATTCGGCAGAAAGAGGTTTCCTATTATTTGAATGAACACTGTTAAATTTGGAAGAAATCGGATCAGATTTAGATATAGCCCCCATACAAACGTTACCACCGATTTCACATGTAAGGGCTGTAAAAATGTTATTTTATATCCGATCAGTGCGAACTTCGGCAAAAATAGGTTTCGTTCTACATGAAGAAATACTGCCAAATTCGGAGAAAATCGGTTCAGATTTAGATATATCCCCATATATATGTTACCCCCGATTCGACATGTAAGCGCTGTAGAGATTGTATTTTATATCCGATCAGTACGAAATTCGACAGAAAGATGTCTTTTTACATGAATGAGTATTCAGGGAAAATCGGTTCAGATTTATATATAACATCTGTATATATGTTCCTCCTGATTTGGTATCAAAGCGCTATAGAAGTTGTACTTTACTTCCGATCATTAAAATTTTCCAGAAATATGTTTCTCAAGTTAGGAACGAATATTGCTTAATTTAGCGATTATCGGTTCAGAATTAGATAATGTGTTCCTACTCATTTACCAATTATTCCAAATTATTATCGCAATGACCCTTATCGCATTATTAGGGAGGTGTAGGGTATTATATAGTCGGCCCCGCCCGACCTTTTGCCTTTCCTTACTGGTTTTTTTTGCTTTAATGCAAGTCTGTTTAGCCATCATTGCAACACCTTTGGTGATTTTCCTGTTTTTTCGACTGTAACCCCCTCTAATATACCACATAAGCCTTCAATTGTACTGTCAGTTACCGCCAAGATCCGTTTGTTAATCATTATCGCCGGTGTATCATACTGAACTCAACTTAACACTTAACAAGGTTTTCATCAAAGTGGAACTAATCAAAAATCCATAATTCTTAGTAAATAAACAAGACAATTACTTATAATGGAACTGCCTCTGTGTGTATGTATAGCCTGGTATCAGATATCATTCAGGTATTGTGGCCAAAATATCAACAAGGTGTGAAAATTAGGTTAATTACAACAGCGGTATTAAAAATCCGACAATTTATTTATAATTTTCTAACATTTGTGAACAACAATAAACTGCGAACACTACGACGAACAAAAATAGCAATCAAAAACTTTAAACGTTGTTTAACACTAAAAGTGAAAAATGCCCATCGACCCACCGACGACGAAGTGACTTAAGGCCAATGGTAGAGAAAAATATCTTTTCTTTAATTGAATGAATGTCTGTCTGTCCGAACGTCTGTCTTTTATGAGATTGTGGTTCGTCTACCTGTGCCTGTGCCTTGGTCTTGAGCTCTTCCCACAACCTGACAATTCACTTCTGTTTTCAATGACTTCTGTTGCGATGTTTGTCCGTCTGTTTGTCAGAGCAACAGACGTCTGTCTGCTTGTCTGGGAATACTTTATGTGGTGTTGGCGTTGGGCTTGAATTCACAACGTGAACAGAAAATTTCATTTTCACTTATACTTGATTTCGGGTTTTCATTGTTCCCGGTCGCCTGTCGCGCTAGCGGTTTGTCCCTCTTCGTCTGCACAACAAAATTTACATTTGGAAACATAAAATGTTGGAAAAAGTCATGGATTTTTATATAAAAACAGAAAGTGTTGTATTTGGGCTGTGGCAGAATAGAATAGTAAATCAAACACATTGGGCCATAATAAACGTAAAATGTGTTTTATGAAATGACTTACTGATAATACAATGCAACTAACATTTAGTCCTAAACCTGTGGCAATTACAGAAGACAAACGTCCAAAATTGTCAGACTTACCTTAGAATTTAATCTATAACTTTTACAAATATTTAGTCCCCAAAAATACAATTACTGTTTTGGATTTGTCTGGTGCATATTCTGTTTAAGTTATTACAAAATCGAAGGGTAATGATTTCTTTTTACATTAAATATTTGAAAAAAAAAATTAAAACAAATTCATAATTTAACCAGTAAGGAAAGGCTGAAGTCGGGCGGTGCCGACTATATAATACACTACACCACTCTCGTAATATTGAATAACTCTGATATATAAATTTTGTAATTCATGTATAAATTGTTTACATAAATTTACTTTTGGGACATTTTATACTTAAATAATACCCTTTACCACAGTGTGGTGTAGGGTATAAAAGCGATTGGATCTAAAGAGCCAAATCGGATGAAACATATATATGGGAGCTATAGCTAAATCTTACCCGATTTTCTTCAAATTCGGTAGTGTTGGTTCATGGATCAAGAAACTCTACCATTCTAAATTTTAAAACGATTGGATGTAAAATACAGCTTTTATAGGACTAAAGGGCCAAATCGGACGAAACATATATATGGGAGCTATAGCTAAATCTTAACCGATTTTCTTCAAATTCTGCAGTGTTGGTTCATGGATCAAGAAACTCTACCATTCTAAATTTCAAAACGATTGGATGTAAAATACAGCATCTATAGAACTAAAGGGCCAAATCGGATGAAACATATACATATATGGGAGCTACAGCTAAATCTTAACCGATTTTCTTCAAATTCGGTAGTGTTGGTTCATGGATCAGGAAACTCTACGATTCTAAATTTCAAAATGATTGGATGTAAAATACAGCTTCTTCAGGAATAAAGAGCAAAATCGGACGAAACATATATATGGGAGCTATAGCTAAATCTTAACCGATTTTCTTCAAATTCGGTAGTGTTGGTTCATGGATCAGGAAATTCTACCATTCTAAATTTCAAAACGATTGGATGTAAAATACAGCTTTTATAGGACTAAGTGGCCAAATCGGACGAAACATATATATGGGAGCTATAGCTAAATCTGAAACCCTACACCACACTGTGGTACAGGGTATTATAAGTTTGTTTCATGGCAGATGTTTGTAACACCTGAAAATAACACAGCTAGACCCACCTTAAAGTATACCGATCGACTCAGAATCACTAGCTGAGTCGATTTAAGCATGTCTGTCCGTCCGTCCGTCTGTCCATGTAAAGTTGTTCGTCGACTACAGGTCGCAATTTCACTCTGATCGTTCTGAAATTTTGCAGTTTAGAGTATTTCACAGCTGTTAAGATCGCTATTGAATTTGGCTGAAATCGGTTCAGATTTAGATATAGCTCCCATATATATGTTTCGTCCGATTTTGCTCTTTAGTCCTGTAGAAGCTGTATTTTACATCCAATCATTTTGAAATTTAGTATGGTAGAGTTTCTTGATCCATGAACCAACACCACCGAATTTGAAGAAAATCGGTTAGGATTTAGCTATAGCTCCCATATATATGTTTCGTCCGATTTGGCCCTTTAGTTCTATAGAAGCTATATTTTACATCCAATCGTTTTGAAATTTAGAATGGTAGAGTTTCTTGATCCATGAACCAACATTGCCGAATTTGAAGAAAATCGGTAAATATTTTGCTATAGCTCCCATATATATGTTTCATCCGATTTGGCTCTTTAGATCCAAGCGTTTTTATACCCTACACCACACTGTGGTACAGGGTATTATTTAAGTAAAAAATGTCCCAAAAGTAAATTTATGTAAACAATTTATAAATGAATTACAAAATTTATATATCACAGTTATTCAATATTGCGAGAGTGGTGTAGGGTATTATATAGTCGGCCCGCCCGACTTTAGCCTTTCCTTACTGGTTTTTAAACAAATTCTAGCGACATCTTATTTACCATTTAGCAACTTTTTAGGCAAAGAAAAAATTCATAGGTTAACTTTAAAAATTCTGACCTCTTGTTATTATCTTGAAAGAGAATTGACTCCTTACAATTAGAAAAGTAAAATTGCAGACCTTTTAAAAATACATATAATAACTTACGCAAATATCCAAGAGAACAAATAGTTACCTGAAAGTAAAAGAAAAAAATACGTTGAATTAAAACGTTTTTTTTAAGATAAAATTATGTAATGTTAACAAGGATATACATAATTAAATAGTAATAGAAATTGTCGAAATATGTTCGTATAGTATCGTAAATAAGTTATTTCTTAACCCTCAAATTTAATTATGATATACCAAAATAAATCCATTATATAAGTCATTCCATACACGCTGAAAAAAATCACTTCTGTCCCAAACATATTCGGCTTGAAACATATATATGTTTAGTGTACACTCTGAACTTTTAGTAGTTGGTACATACAAAAATTATATATTTGGGAAGATGTTGTTTTAAACAAACCTTTGTTTCCATCCCAATATGTTTTTGTTTGGGACTATTTATTATTTTTTTAAAAATAATAATAATTGAAATTGATTTTAGATCAAAGTAAATTACCTGAAAGATTGACATCTAATGATTGATAACACTATGCAACAAATGAACACTTTTTGAAAAATACACGGACTTGACAGTATAGGTTCGATTATACTATCAAACGGTAGGAGAACCCTATACTCGGTTTGGCGAAATTGGTGACCAATTTTTTTTATGGGCCTCCAAAGTTTCTGAAAATCAGTGGGTCTCTCAAAAAAGGTGTCATCAGCTTTTGTCCCACAACTAATTCAGACTTGGTGATATCGCTTAACTATATTTGGCAATAATGTAGCTAAGAATATGCTAAACAAAGTTTCTTAAAATTTTTTGCCAAAAAATATTTTTTTCGGTACCTTTTTTTGAAAAAGTGAAGGAAAAACATATTTTTTTTCGCTTTTTTCAGTATAACTTCCGTGAACTCCTAATTTTTCACTAGCAATGCTTGGCAAAATTTTAGCCAACGTAAATCTGAAAATTTTGTCTTTGGTGTGTTCCGACTCATATAAACATAGCAATACGATCTGAACATGTCTAGGCACCCTAAATAGCTAAAAAAACCACATTGTACCCCAAAAATGTAAGTATTTCACTGTTATGTAACAAAAATATATTTTTTGGTATAGGGTATGTTCAGCAACATTATAGAAAATATTAAGGCCAACATTTTTGTGGAACATATTAACGCTCTAGCTCCCCCACATAACTGTAATTTTTGGCCCCATTTTAACAAATCGTAAAAAACACCCCGGTGAAACGGGGTGAAATGTTCTACAAAAATGTTCGCCAGAAAATTTTACTATATGAGTCGGAACACACCAAAGCCCAAATATTAACACAAAAAGCCAAAAAACGGTCAAATTTCAGTCAACAACGCTCTTTACTGGTATCTTTATTGATTCTACTACTAGATCGTACGACTAACATTGCTTCACGAACAGGAATTTGACCTTTTTTGGTGTTTGTGTTATGTTTTGAGCTTTGGTGTGTTCTAACACATATAGTAAAATTGTATGGCGAACATTTTTGTAGAACATTTCATCCCCTCTCTCCCCATTTTAAGTGGTGTTTTTTACGATTTGTTAAAATGGGGCCAAAAATTACAGTTATGTGGGGGAGCTAGAGGGTTAAAATGTTCCACAAAAATATTGGCCTTAATATTTTCTATAAAGTTGCTGTACATGCCCTATACCAAAAATATATATTTTTGTTACATAACAGTGAAATACTTACATTTTTGGGGTACAATGTGGTTTTATGAGCTATTTATGGTGCCTAGACACGTTCAGATTGTATTAAAATGTTCACAGAAGTTGTTCAGATTTACGTTGGCTAAAATTTTGCCAATTATTGTTAGTAAAAAATTACGAGTACCCGGAAGTTATGCGGAAAAAAGTGAAAAAAAATATTTTTTTCCATCACTTTTTCAAAAAAAAGTACCGGAAAAAATTTGTTTTTTCGCGAAAAATGTTAAGAAACTTTATTCAGCATATTCTTAGCTACAGTATTTCCAAACATGGTTAAGCGGTATCATCAAGTATGAACTAGTTGTTGGACAAAAGCTGATGACACCTTTTTCGAGGGGCCCAATGATTTTCAGAATCTTTGGAGGCCCATAAAACAAAATTGGTCACCAATTTCGCCAAACCGAGTATAGGGTTATACTACCCTTTGATAGTAGAATCGAAAATTAAAACTAAAGTTACAAAAACTCAGCAAAAGATTTGAAATTGTTTTAATAAAATATATTTGGAGAAATTCCTAAAGAATAATTTTATTTGTATTATATTACATATTTGATTTGAGACATTTAGTTTGCAAATATATTTTGTTGTAAAATATATTAAATTATGCGTTCCAAATATATTTTATGGATTTTCAAATCAAATTTCTTTGTTCAGAAATACATAATATTTAAATATTTGTGTTCCAAATATTTTTTCTTCGGCTTCTAGTATATCAAAAAGGCGATTTTGCCCCGTGTACCAAATTGGTCTTTACGCATTAAAAAAAAGTCTCCTATTCAAAGGGATTCCGATTTGAAATTTTTTGGTACAAGTATACCTTAAATCCACATAATTGATCTGATGGTTATTAAGTTCCAAGCCGATGCTTTAATAAATCATGCAGTAAAGTCATAGCCACCCTTGAAGATTTTAATATGCCTAATAATTGTTGCAATGATTTAGAATAATTATACTGTTTTCTTCCTTCTCCATAAACATTTTTGTGGAGAGCCAATTGGTTCCATAACTTTAGCTTTTTCTAAATTATTCGCGCCAATTACACACGCTGAAAAAAATCGCTTCTGTAGTATATTGGCCTAAACATATTCGGCTTGAAACATATATATGTTTAGGGTACACTCTAAATATACAATATTTGATTCACGCAAATATTATATAATTGGAAATATGTTGTTCTTGTTTCCAACTAATATTTTTTTATTTGAGACTATTACTTCTTAAACACAGAATTATGTTCATTTAAGCATTCAGAAGATATATCGATATCTTAAACTTAATGCAAGTTTTAAGTTTTTAAGTAATAAAAAGTTAATTTTTTAGAAATTTTTAATGTTCGTAAAATTCCATTATAATTGAAATATAACTATAAATGATGAGATGATAAGATAATGTGGATTTACAACAAATGATGTCTTGGAATATTTAAAAATAAAAAATTAGTGTATTAAAAAGTTAATGCAATTTTTGACTGAAAGACATAACTCGAAATCAAGAAAAATTAAAAACGAAATTCGAAAAATTCAGCAGAGTTTTGAATATTTAAATAAAATATATTTTAAGAAATTTCTAAACAATAATTTTATTGGTATGTAAGCACATATTTTATTTGAGAAAGATAGTTCGCAAATATATTTTGTTGTAATATACTAACATATGCGCTCCAAATAAATTTTAATGATTTTCAAATAAAATTTATTTATTCACAAATATATAATATTTAAAAATCTCTGTTCCAAATATATTTTCTTTCTATTCAAACATATGAAAAACGGTGATTTTGCCCCGAGCAGTAGTTATCTACATTTTTGTCGAAGGGATGGATGTACATAACATTTTCTGGTGTTATTTGGTACCCTAAAGCAAGTAGGAATGCTTATTCGGGTAAACGGATTTACGAATCCCATCACATTCAATCCAAAAAAATATTCGTAATTGTTATACCCTCCACCATAATATGGGGGGTATATTCAATTTTTACTCCGTTTGTAACACCTCTAAATATTGATCTGAGACCCCATAAGGTATATAAAATTCTAAGACGATTTAGCCATGTCCGTCTGTCCGTCCGTCCGTCCGTCTGTTGTAATCACGCTACAGTCCGTAATATTAGAGCTAGGTTGATCAAGTTTGGTAGAAATCTTTCTTATAGTTGCAGGTTGTTTGGGATTGCAAATGGGCCATATCGGTTAATGTTTTGATATAGGTCCCCTATAGACGTCGCTCCACAAAACGGGTTTTGAGCAATAGATACCACATTTTTAAAGCAATTTAGCAGTTTGTATTCTATTTTGACAAGAATTCATCAAAGTAAAAAATTTTACTAATCGGTTCATATTTTGTTATAGTCATCCTATAGTGGTCGCTCCAAAATATACGTATTTAAGCCATAAATACAATATTTATACCCTCACTTTAGTGTGACGAGGGTATATATCATTTGCTACGGAAAAAAATGTAACACGTCGAAGGAGTGACCTAAGACCCCAAGTATGTTCGGAGGAAATCCGTTTTGGGTCATTTTAAGTCGAATGAGCAATGTCCGTCCGTCTGGCTGGTGCGCACGATAACTCTCGAAAGGAGTAACCGATTGACCTCAAATTTGGTATGTGGTAATATTTTTTTCTATCTCCGGATAAGTTCGAAGATGGGCCATATTGGTCCACTCCTTCTAGTACCTCCCCCACAAAGGGTTAAAATGTTGTGAAATATTGATTCTTTAATAACTGCTATACTACTTATTCGAATCTTTTGAAATTCCACACATAGTATTAGCTTATTAGTCGCTATCAACTCAAAAAAATGGGCGAAGTCGCCACGTCCCTTTTGGTACCTCCCACACAAATGCACCATTTTGCACCAAAAGTTAACAGCTTATAACATTAATAACAGTGTATACAAATACTTGAAATTTTGTACAGTGTAATGTTTTTATAGTGTCTATAGCCCTGTGAAAAATGGGCGTTATTGCCACGCCCCTTTTTGTACCTCCCACACAAAATGCCCAAATCATACCACAATTTAATGTCTCATAACGTTTATACCAGTGCACATAAATGCTTATGTCGGCACAGTGCAATGAATTTAAAGTATGTAATGTTCAGCGAAAAAAAGCTGTATTTGATAAACCCCTTCTGGTACCTCCCACACAAATTGACAGATTAATTCGAGTAATATTCAATATTACATTACTCACAAAGTGAGGGTATACCTTAGTCGGTTTACCCGACTGAAACTTTCTTACTTGTTTGTAAGCATTTTAACTGAATCTTTGCAGTTTGTATTTAATTAAGAAAGGAATTCATCGCAGTAAAAAAAATTTTAATCAGTTCATATTTTGTTATAGTCCACCTATAGATGTCGCTCCCAAAAAGCCTTATTTAAGCCATAAATACCACATTTTCTAAGAAATTTAGATGAAACTTTGCACTTTTTATTCTATTTTGGACAGGATTCATTTCAATAAAATTTATAGTAATACAATTGAATGCAATCCATGGTGGAGGGTATATAAGATTTGGCATGGCCGAACTTAACGCTTTTACTTGTTTTATTTTAATTAAATTACACTGTCCAACAAATTAAGACTTTTTGATTGCAACAGAATAGCGACCCTATAATTCTGAAAGGGCATATTGAGTACATCATTTTTGTAGAATAAACTTATGGTCTAGCTGGTCTGATTTTTGTTACTGTGGGTCAAAGCTTTCAATTTTTGACTGGGGGTCGCCAAAGACACGAAAGTTGTATATATAGCTTTTTACGCTTAATTAACAAAATTACACGCCAACTTATACAAATATATAATATAATGTAAGTTTGAACTGTTTATTTTGAAAGTGGCGTAAACGCCATTCTGTTTTACTCGATTCACCATTAGAAAAAGAGAATTAATCAAACTAAAGGGTTTTTCAAAAGGGACGCTACAAAAGTAGACCGACAGGGACAGCAAACGACACCATATTTTTTGCCGCTCTTTTGAATTTCTCTTCAGTAAGGTTTGCCATTTCATGATGGATAGATATACGAGCCAACAACGAGTCGAAATTATTAAAATTTACTACCGAAATTCGGAGTCAGTGGCCTCAACGTTAAGAGCGCGAAAAATCATCTTCAACGATGAGGCTCATTTCTGGCTGAATGGCTTCGTCAATAAACAAAATATGCGTTATTGGTCAGATAGCAATCCACACGTACTCCATGAGTCATCATTGCATCCCGAAAAAAATACAGTTTGGTGCGGTTTATGCGCCGGCGGCGTCATTGGGCCGTACTTCTTCCTTGATGATCAAGACCGGCACGTTACTGTGAATGGGAATCGCTACCGTTCAATGATAACCGAATATTTTTGGCCCCAATTGGAAGATATGGACTTGGAGGACATGTGGTTCCAACAGGACGGCGACACAAGCCACACAGCGAATGCCAGTCAAGCCAGCCAACAAGCCAGCGACGATTGATGAACTTCGTACGAATATTGAACGTGAAATTGCAGCAGTATCGGCCGATTTATGCTTGAAAACCGTCGAAAATTGGGTTCAGCGTCTGGACTTCTGCAAGCGTGCCCGTGGTGGCCATGCAAAAGAAATCGAGTTCCATACATAATGGCATCGAACGTACTTTCACAGGAATAAAGAATTTCATTGATATCCAATTGACGGACAGACTGCCATGGCTAAATCGTCTTAGAATTTTAACACGATTAAGAATATATATATTTTATGGGGTCTCAGATCAATATTTAGAGGTGTTACAAACGGAGTGACAAAATGTGGAGGGTATAAAAATAAAAGCAGCACAGGGGAATAACGCACGTAAATGTGAAAGCTCATTTCGGAAGACAAAGCGCGACATACATCGTTTATTAATATTGTTGGCGCAAAACCAAACACAACTACATGGAGTAGATTTAATACTCATTATAATTGTAATTATTCGAAATCCAGAATGTTTTGGAAATTTCAATTTTACGGAATATAATATTTGACAGAGGAATGACGCAAATCTTCAGGGACAAAAATAATCATCCATAAAAATAGTAGTTGATAAAAAATTATAAACATTAATACGATAGAAAACATAAATCATTAAATAGTTTTTTTTACATTAAACCAATTTTACTAAATAATATTTACTATTTTTGTCAAAAAAAATTAAGTAAAAGTAGACAATTTTTTCATAAAAAATAAATTTTTCCAAAAAATATTTCAGTGACCGCAAAGGACCTACAAAGCTTTGTAATAAAGTAAACACCAAAGTAGAGTATGTTTTATTTCTCCCAATTTAAATACAAAACCTTTAAGGAAAAGGCAGAAAGTCGGGCGGGGCATACTATATAATACCCTACACTTCCCTTACAGTGCGATAAAGGTCATTGCGAAAAAAATTTGGAATAATTGGTAAGTAGGCAGGAACATATTATCTAATTCTGAGCCGATAATCGCTAAATTAAGCAATATTCGTTCCTAAATGGAGAAACATCTTTCCGGAAAATATTAATGATCGAAAGTAAAGTACAACTTCTATAGCGCGTTGATACCAAATCAGGAGGAACATATATATGAAGGTTATATATAAATCTGAACCGATTTTCCCTGAATACTCATTCATGTAAAAAGACCTCTTTCTGTAGAATTTCGTACTGATCGGATATAAAATACAGTCTCAACAGCGCTTACATGTCAAATCGGGGGTAACATATATATGTGGGCTATATCTAAATCTCAACCGATTTCCCTCAAATTTGGCAGTAATAAGAAACCTCTTTCTGCCGAATTTCGTACTGATCGGATTAAAAATACACTTTTTACAGCGCTTACATGTAAAATCGGGGGTAACATATATCTGGGGGCTATATCTAAATCTGAACCGATTTTCTCCGAATTTGGCAGTATTCCTTCATGTAATAAGAAACCTCTTTTGCCGAATTTTACACTGATCGGTTATAAAATAAATTTTTTACAGCGCTTACATGTGAAATCGGGGGTTACGTATATATGGGGGCTATATCTAAATCTGAACCGATTTCTTCCAAATTTAACAGTGTTCATTCATATAATAAGAGACCTCTTTCTGCTTATTTCATTCTGATTCATACTGATCGGATATAAAATGAAGTTTTGACAGCGCTTA
Source organism: Eudasyphora cyanicolor (assembly GCA_963930755.1). Lineage (NCBI taxonomy): Eukaryota > Metazoa > Arthropoda > Insecta > Diptera > Muscidae > Eudasyphora > Eudasyphora cyanicolor. The sequence goes on from OZ005734.1 coordinate 70,182,172, forward strand.
CATGTGAAATCGGGGCTAACATATATATGGGGGCTATATCCAAATCTGAACCGATTTTAACCAAATTAAATAGGGATCCTTGGGCAAAAAAAAAGATATGTGTAAAGTTTCGTCAAGATCGGGCCATAATTGCGACCTGTACTTTGATTACAAGAATACATCTACAGACAGACGGACAGACGGTGATTACAAGTCGATCGGTATAATAAACAATGGATCTATCTCTTCTCCTTTTGGGTGTTACAAACAAATGCACAAAGTCATAATACCCTGTACCACAGTGTGGTGTAGGGTATAAAGACAGCAAATTATCCGATAATGTCGAAATCACCCATATACGAGTATGTTCCTGCCGATTTAGTATTTAAGCTCTATTGAAACTATATTTTACGTCCGATCTTTTATATAATTTGGCATAAATAAAGTTTTTGATTCAAGTTGATGTAAATCTGCTTAGATTTTGTATTACGTAGGCCCATCTATTTGTTCCTTCCGATTCTTAATCAACGAAATAATACTGAGCGTTTTAAGGCTATGTCTCAGATCTAGTTTATTATGACGAACATTTTCAACTCCTCCTTGAAATAAGCCTTCATGAGGCGATAGAGCTAAGTACTTTTTTAAACTCAAACGAAACCAATTATTCCATACTATTATAGCAATGCCCATTTACGCATTGTTTGGTAGATGTAGGGTGTTATATAGTCGGTCCCGCCCCACTATCTCTGTTTACTTACTGTTTATACCCTACACCACACTGTGGTACAGGGTATTATAACTTTGTGCATTTGTTTGTAACACCCAAAAGGAGAAGAAATAGACCCATCGATTATTATACCGACCGACTTAGAATTACTTTCTGAGTTGATTTAGCTATGTCCGTCTGTCCGTCTGTCTGTCCGTCTGTCCGTCAGTCTGTCTGTGCATGTATTCTTGGAATCAAAGTACAGGTCGCAATTATGGTCCGATCTCGACGAAACTTTACACATATGTTTTATTTGGCTCAAGGACGATCCCTAATGAATTTGGTTAAAATCGGTTCAGATTTAGATATAGCCCCCATATATATGTTACCCCAGATTTGACTTGAAGGCGCTTTAAAAACTTTATTTTATATCCGATCAGTCTGAAATTCGGCAGAAAGAGGTTTGTTATCATATGAATGAACACTGTTAAATTTGGAATAAATCGGTTCAGATTTAGATATAGCCCCCATATATACGTTACCCCGGATTTGAAGTGTAAGCGCTGTAAAAATGTTATTTTATATCCGATCAGTATGAAATTCGGCAGAAAGAGGTTTCCTATTATTTGAATGAACACTGTTAAATTTGGAAGAAATCGGTTCAGATTTAGATATAGCCCCCATATATACGTTACCCCCGATTTGAAGTGTAAGCGCTGTAAAAATGTTATTTTATATCCGATCAATATGAAATTCGGCAGAAAGAGGTTTCCTATTATTTGAATGAACACTGTTAAATTTGGAAGAAATCGGTTCAGATTTAGATATAGCCCCCATATCGGTTCTGATTTAGATATATCCCCCATATAAACGTTACCCCCGATCAGTGCGAATTTCGGCAAAAAGAGGTTTCCTTCTACATGAAGAAATACTGCCAAATTCGGAGAAAATCGGTTCAGATTTAGATATAGCCCCATATATATGTTACCCCCGATTCGACATGTAAGCGCTGTAGAGATTGTATTTTATATCCGATCAGTACGAAATTCGACAGAAAGATGTCTTTTTACATGAATGAGTATTCAGGGAAAATTGGTTCAGATTTATATATAACATCCGTACATATGTTCCTCCTCATTTGGTATCAAAGCGCTATAGAAGTTGTACTTTACTTCCGATCATTAAAATTTTCCAGAAATATGTTTCTCAATTTAGGAACGAATATTACTTAATTTAGCGATTATCGGTTCAGAATTAGATAATATGTTCCTACCCATTTACCAATTATTCCAAATTATTATCGCAATGACCCTTATCGCATTATTAGGGAGGTGTAGGGTATTATATAGTCGGCCCCGCCCGACTTTCTGCCTTTCCTTACTGTTTTTTCTTTAACTTTTCCGAAATGAAGTCTGCTGACGACTCATGATATTTAGCATTTCAAAACACTGTGTAGCCAATTATCTTAATAACGATATTCATGTGGACTCCAAAAACACTGCAACTATAACTTTTGACAACATGTAAACGACAATAATTTAATTGTGGACTTCGCAAATTCCATTACAAATTAATGGAATGGCAATTTTCTGCATTTTAATTCATTTATCTAATTGTTCCGGCAGATGTGTCTATGTGCAGCAGAAGGTCATTGAGTATGGATGTCATTTTTGGGCATATTGAATCATTTAAGGGGTGATGACTCAAAATTGACAATATGTCACTTAATGCAAAAAAAATCATTTGCCCATTATTTTAATCAGTGAAGTTTGAAGACCATCTGCCTTCCATATATACTCGTATAAGACAAAATTCAAGTAATTTTCCTAAAACATGATACAATCTTAAAATTAACATTTTGGAATGGCGTAGATACTTATGCGTACAATATCACTATTATCCATGGCTAAACCCTCAAATGTGTCATGACATGGAAAGAAGATTTACTTTAACATTTCTGAGGAATCATCTTTGTTTTGTAGTCAGTCAATTACAATTTGGCGACAATCAATCTCCTCTACGCCTACATGGTTGACCTTCAAGTCCAAAATCAGCTAATGTTTGGCACTTATAACAACAATTCATTCACCATTTAACACTTACGATTGTTGACAATGTCAAATGACTCCACCTCATTCTGCACTCATTGCCTTGGAGATGAAATCTTAACATGGGAATGGGAATTTCTGATGGCAAAAGTATCGCTCTCACATGCCCTGGTCCGTCCATCCATATACTCGTATAAAGCTGCGATTTATCACTTATCACTAAATCGGATACAGACACAAGTAGAAGTAGTCTCAGAAAGGTGGGATGGTAGGTAGTTAGGTTAGTGGTTAGTGCGGAGGTACTGATGGGTACGCGTGCACACACATGGTCAAAGTATGATTATTTAGGTAAACATAATCAATTTTTATTTGTTAAACAATTGTTAACTAATAGTAAAAACCGGCTATAAAATATACCTACCCACTTGGCCACATACATATAGCAAGTAAATAATAACGTAATAATGTACCTAACTATAGGAGGGTTTTCTTCGGGGGTAGTATGATAAGTTGGGGAAAACTTTAATATCGAGTCAATCGAGGTATGCCGTAAGTTTTAAAAAAGCTAAATATTCAGACTTAGATGCAAAATAGGGATATAGTTGTATATAAATTCTATAACTAAATCTGAACCGATATTCTTAAAATTTGCCAAGTAACGTTCTTGATTCAAACCAACCTATTTGATACAGAAACACAATGGTTCGGCCTTCTGCTTCGGCCGAATGTTAGGATTTTGGCCGCTGTTAGGCTACGACCAAAAAACCGCCTTCGGTCGAAATCTGAACCAGACGTCGTTTACTCGATGCGGCACATTAACTCAATGATCTCCACTTCTTCCCAGCTTATGCAGAAGTCACTGAACTCAATTCCTAACGTTCTGGCGTGTTCGCCGATCAGAACTGAGTCTAAAGTACGTCGTTTTTCCCTCTCTAATGAGAAGAGACATTTGAACCTTCTCTGGTCGTACAGGGCCTATATATACCTACCTATCCTACAGCTGTAAATGCTTGTTCTTCTGTTATTGGGCAACCTGTCTTTCTCTTGCCTAAACTAAAGCTTGTTTGTGAAGAGTGGAGCAACAATATATGCAAATTAATCGAGAATTCCCGTGTCCCTATCCCACCAAGTTCATCGGCTTTGCAGTTTCCCGGAATAACCATATACCCTGGTACCCACATATGTTAAACTGATCAGCCATCTCGTTAAGAGATCTGCGGCAGTCGAGGGCTATTTGTGAGTTTAGGGATTCGGCCTCTAAAGATTTAATGTCCGAGAAAATGAAAAGGACAGTGTGGGATATCAATATGTTGTCACGCACAAACTTGGCGATTTCTCATATTGCCATTATTTCGGCTTGATAGACACAAAAAATATCTGATGTCTGATCTGATCTGTCTGTGAGCTATACCAAAACTAAGTTATTTTCAGTGTAATCAGAAGTCAATCCTCTCATCATTTACTAGTTACCCAACTTATCATACCTTTCATCCACATTCCAACTCATATATGCATGAGAAAACATATAAACTATACGAAAAAGCTAACGCTGATGAAGAAGCATTTTATGGCAAACCAAACGACAAGCAGCGGCAACAGTCTCCATTATGGAGGAGACTATTGGGATGGTGGTTTTGGAAGGTCCAAAGCTCATACTCCAACACATACAAGAGTAAAAAAAATTGTTGCCGTTTTACGATGTGATAACAACACTCCGTACGGATTCCTCCAGCAGCACAGCCACAAACCATTCATCCACAAATATTCCCGCAGTGGACCGACGAACGAACGAATCAGCGAAGGGGTATGAAGAATGTCGGTCGTCGCATCGTCCCCGTAAACAAACAGAGATTACGACATATTTAACACACGTGATAATTGCCGCTGATGTTGCCAACCAACCGAAGCTGGCCTGGACAAAGCTCTTGTTGTCTCTATGAGTATTATGTACGACCGGGTTCCATGTGAAAATTTGTAACCACAATTGTCAAGTCCCCAAAATCCCAAGCCGAAAGTAAAAGAAGATTTATTAAAACTACAGTCCGTCGTCCATCCCGCGCAGCCCCACCAACAGGCAACAGAAGAAATAAAACAAATCGTAATGAATGACAGAAATTATTTGTCAATTCTACGAGTTGGAGTAAATGAGAGGCGGCGATTAACTGGCAATGAAAAATAACAAAATATGCAGAGAAAAAAATTACATTAAGACTAAAGAAAATTTCCTTAAATTAAGGAGAATATTTTAAAATTTATGTTTTCGCAACTAAAATTAAAAACATGATAAAATAAAACAAACAAAATTTACCTAAAATAAAAGTAATAAAAAATTAAAATTAGAATATTGAAAATGAAGACAATTTTCCATATAGCTTCATATTTCTGTAATGGATTCAATAAATAAATAAATAATGCTAATTGGCTATGATTCCGAGACAAGAACAACAATTTTTATAGACGTCTCTTTCGAACTTAAATCTAATTTATGGAAAAAATTATCTCAAAATAAGTAAGTTATACTCCCTATAAAAAAATGTTCTTCGCACTTAAAGCAAATAACATCTTTCGTTAAAGGATTAGATCATATTTATTTATACGACACGTTTTTCTCAGTGCGACTAAGTATCAGTATCACGTAAGCAGATCAAATCATTTTTCTGTGACAAAGCGAAAATAAAAAGATTTTGTAGTAAAAACAACCAAACAATGAATATTTGATTGATGGATACATTTATTGTATAAACAGTAATTGCCTGTCAATAATTGATACATACATTGGCATGCTTCATTCATCGGAAGTCAAAATCACTGACACACCTTTCATTGTATTCGTTGAACTCCTAAAGTGACAAATTATTATGTATATTAATTGGTTAACATAAACACTGACCATAAAGATAAGCTACTAGTTCGAAGGGAAACTGGTGTATCTCATCTGCTAAACTTGAAACCTGTGGGGAGAGCAAGATTGTGAATCACACATATGTATACCACACCACTGTATGCCGTGAATATGGATCACTCATCATTAACCATTACAATAGTTTTATCGAAACAGGGTTTTTACAACTTCATAAATTCATAAACGAAAAATGATGGGCAGACAAGCGCAAAATACTACTTTAAATCCAATTTATTTAAATGATCATAAGGATACTCACTTTAATTAGTCTGTACGAAGGCCAGTTATTCAATAATTTAATCATTTAATTATTTAATAATTTAATTATTTAATCATTAAATCATTAAATCATTAAATCATTAAATCATTAAATCATTAAATCATTAAATCATTAAATCATTAAATCATTAAATCATTAAATCATTAAATCATTAAATCATTAAATCATTAAATCATTAAATCATTAAATCATTAAATCATTAAATCATTAAATCATTAAATCATTAAATCATTAAATCATTAAATCATTAAATCATTAAATCATTAAATCATTAAATCATTAAATCATTAAATCATTAAATCATTAAATCATTAAATCATTAAATCATTAAATCATTAAATCATTAAATCATTAAATCATTAAATCATTAAATCATTAAATCATTAAATCATTAAATCATTAAATCATTAAATCATTAAATCATTAAATCATTAAATCATTAAATCATTAAATCATTAAATCATTAAATCATTAAATCATTAAATCATTAAATCATTAAATCATTAAATCATTAAATCATTAAATCATTAAATCATTAAATCATTAAATCATTAAATCATTAAATCATTAAATCATTAAATCATTAAATCATTAAATCATTAAATCATTAAATCATTAAATCATTAAATCATTAAATCATTAAATCATTAAATCATTAAATCATTAAATCATTAAATCATTAAATCATTAAATCATTAAATCATTAAATCATTAAATCATTAAATCATTAAATCATTAAATCATTAAATCATTAAATCATTAAATCATTAAATCATTAAATCATTAAATCATTAAATCATTAAATCATTAAATCATTAAATCATTAAATCATTAAATCATTAAATCATTAAATCATTAAATCATTAAATCATTAAATCATTAAATCATTAAATCATTAAATCATTAAATCATTAAATCATTAAATCATTAAATCATTAAATCATTAAATCATTAAATCATTAAATCATTAAATCATTAAATCATTAAATCATTAAATCATTAAATCATTAAATCATTAAATCATTAAATCATTAAATCATTAAATCATTAAATCATTAAATCATTAAATCATTAAATCATTAAATCATTAAATCATTAAATCATTAAATCATTAAATCATTAAATCATTAAATCATTAAATCATTAAATCATTAAATCATTAAATCATTAAATCATTAAATCATTAAATCATTAAATCATTAAATCATTAAATCATTAAATCATTAAATCATTAAATCATTAAATCATTAAATCATTAAATCATTAAATCATTAAATCATTAAATCATTAAATCATTAAATCATTAAATCATTAAATCATTAAATCATTAAATCATTAAATCATTAAATCATTAAATCATTAAATCATTAAATCATTAAATCATTAAATCATTAAATCATTAAATCATTAAATCATTAAATCATTAAATCATTAAATCATTAAATCATTAAATCATTAAATCATTAAATCATTAAATCATTAAATCATTAAATCATTAAATCATTAAATCATTAAATCATTAAATCATTAAATCATTAAATCATTAAATCATTAAATCATTAAATCATTAAATCATTAAATCATTAAATCATTAAATCATTAAATCATTAAATCATTAAATCATTAAATCATTAAATCATTAAATCATTAAATCATTAAATCATTAAATCATTAAATCATTAAATCATTAAATCATTAAATCATTAAATCATTAAATCATTAAATCATTAAATCATTAAATCATTAAATCATTAAATCATTAAATCATTAAATCATTAAATCATTAAATCATTAAATCATTAAATCATTAAATCATTAAATCATTAAATCATTAAATCATTAAATCATTAAATCATTAAATCATTAAATCATTAAATCATTAAATCATTAAATCATTAAATCATTAAATCATTAAATCATTAAATCATTAAATCATTAAATCATTAAATCATTAAATCATTAAATCATTAAATCATTAAATCATTAAATCATTAAATCATTAAATCATTAAATCATTAAATCATTAAATCATTAAATCATTAAATCATTAAATCATTAAATCATTAAATCATTAAATCATTAAATCATTAAATCATTAAATCATTAAATCATTAAATCATTAAATCATTAAATCATTAAATCATTAAATCATTAAATCATTAAATCATTAAATCATTAAATCATTAAATCATTAAATCATTAAATCATTAAATCATTAAATCATTAAATCATTAAATCATTAAATCATTAAATCATTAAATCATTAAATCATTAAATCATTAAATCATTAAATCATTAAATCATTAAATCATTAAATCATTAAATCATTAAATCATTAAATCATTAAATCATTAAATCATTAAATCATTAAATCATTAAATCATTAAATCATTAAATCATTAAATCATTAAATCATTAAATCATTAAATCATTAAATCATTAAATCATTAAATCATTAAATCATTAAATCATTAAATCATTAAATCATTAAATCATTAAATCATTAAATCATTAAATCATTAAATCATTAAATCATTAAATCATTAAATCATTAAATCATTAAATCATTAAATCATTAAATCATTAAATCATTAAATCATTAAATCATTAAATCATTAAATCATTAAATCATTAAATCATTAAATCATTAAATCATTAAATCATTAAATCATTAAATCATTAAATCATTAAATCATTAAATCATTAAATCATTAAATCATTAAATCATTAAATCATTAAATCATTAAATCATTAAATCATTAAATCATTAAATCATTAAATCATTAAATCATTAAATCATTAAATCATTAAATCATTAAATCATTAAATCATTAAATCATTAAATCATTAAATCATTAAATCATTAAATCATTAAATCATTAAATCATTAAATCATTAAATCATTAAATCATTAAATCATTAAATCATTAAATCATTAAATCATTAAATCATTAAATCATTAAATCATTAAATCATTAAATCATTAAATCATTAAATCATTAAATCATTAAATCATTAAATCATTAAATCATTAAATCATTAAATCATTAAATCATTAAATCATTAAATCATTAAATCATTAAATCATTAAATCATTAAATCATTAAATCATTAAATCATTAAATCATTAAATCATTAAATCATTAAATCATTAAATCATTAAATCATTAAATCATTAAATCATTAAATCATTAAATCATTAAATCATTAAATCATTAAATCATTAAATCATTAAATCATTAAATCATTAAATCATTAAATCATTAAATCATTAAATCATTAAATCATTAAATCATTAAATCATTAAATCATTAAATCATTAAATCATTAAATCATTAAATCATTAAATCATTAAATCATTAAATCATTAAATCATTAAATCATTAAATCATTAAATCATTAAATCATTAAATCATTAAATCATTAAATCATTAAATCATTAAATCATTAAATCATTAAATCATTAAATCATTAAATCATTAAATCATTAAATCATTAAATCATTAAATCATTAAATCATTAAATCATTAAATCATTAAATCATTAAATCATTAAATCATTAAATCATTAAATCATTAAATCATTAAATCATTAAATCATTAAATCATTAAATCATTAAATCATTAAATCATTAAATCATTAAATCATTAAATCATTAAATCATTAAATCATTAAATCATTAAATCATTAAATCATTAAATCATTAAATCATTAAATCATTAAATCATTAAATCATTAAATCATTAAATCATTAAATCATTAAATCATTAAATCATTAAATCATTAAATCATTAAATCATTAAATCATTAAATCATTAAATCATTAAATCATTAAATCATTAAATCATTAAATCATTAAATCATTAAATCATTAAATCATTAAATCATTAAATCATTAAATCATTAAATCATTAAATCATTAAATCATTAAATCATTAAATCATTAAATCATTAAATCATTAAATCATTAAATCATTAAATCATTAAATCATTAAATCATTAAATCATTAAATCATTAAATCATTAAATCATTAAATCATTAAATCATTAAATCATTAAATCATTAAATCATTAAATCATTAAATCATTAAATCATTAAATCATTAAATCATTAAATCATTAAATCATTAAATCATTAAATCATTAAATCATTAAATCATTAAATCATTAAATCATTAAATCATTAAATCATTAAATCATTAAATCATTAAATCATTAAATCATTAAATCATTAAATCATTAAATCATTAAATCATTAAATCATTAAATCATTAAATCATTAAATCATTAAATCATTAAATCATTAAATCATTAAATCATTAAATCATTAAATCATTAAATCATTAAATCATTAAATCATTAAATCATTAAATCATTAAATCATTAAATCATTAAATCATTAAATCATTAAATCATTAAATCATTAAATCATTAAATCATTAAATCATTAAATCATTAAATCATTAAATCATTAAATCATTAAATCATTAAATCATTAAATCATTAAATCATTAAATCATTAAATCATTAAATCATTAAATCATTAAATCATTAAATCATTAAATCATTAAATCATTAAATCATTAAATCATTAAATCATTAAATCATTAAATCATTAAATCATTAAATCATTAAATCATTAAATCATTAAATCATTAAATCATTAAATCATTAAATCATTAAATCATTAAATCATTAAATCATTAAATCATTAAATCATTAAATCATTAAATCATTAAATCATTAAATCATTAAATCATTAAATCATTAAATCATTAAATCATTAAATCATTAAATCATTAAATCATTAAATCATTAAATCATTAAATCATTAAATCATTAAATCATTAAATCATTAAATCATTAAATCATTAAATCATTAAATCATTAAATCATTAAATCATTAAATCATTAAATCATTAAATCATTAAATCATTAAATCATTAAATCATTAAATCATTAAATCATTAAATCATTAAATCATTAAATCATTAAATCATTAAATCATTAAATCATTAAATCATTAAATCATTAAATCATTAAATCATTAAATCATTAAATCATTAAATCATTAAATCATTAAATCATTAAATCATTAAATCATTAAATCATTAAATCATTAAATCATTAAATCATTAAATCATTAAATCATTAAATCATTAAATCATTAAATCATTAAATCATTAAATCATTAAATCATTAAATCATTAAATCATTAAATCATTAAATCATTAAATCATTAAATCATTAAATCATTAAATCATTAAATCATTAAATCATTAAATCATTAAATCATTAAATCATTAAATCATTAAATCATTAAATCATTAAATCATTAAATCATTAAATCATTAAATCATTAAATCATTAAATCATTAAATCATTAAATCATTAAATCATTAAATCATTAACTCATTAAATCATTAAATCATTAAATCATTAAATCATTAAATCATTAAATCATTAAATCATTAAATCATTAAATCATTAAATCATTAACTCATTAAATCATTAAATCATTAAATCATTAAATCATTAAATCATTAAATCATTAAATCATTAAATCATTAAATCATTAAATCATTAAATCATTAAATCATTAAATCATTAAATCATTAAATCATTAAATCATTAAATCATTAAATCATTAAATCATTAAATCATTAAATCATTAAATCATTAAATCATTAAATCATTAAATCATTAAATCATTAAATCATTAAATCATTAAATCATTAAATCATTAAATCATTAAATCATTAAATCATTAAATCATTAAATCATTAAATCATTAAATCATTAAATCATTAAATCATTAAATCATTAAATCATTAAATCATTAAATCATTAAATCATTAAATCATTAAATCATTAAATCATTAAATCATTAAATCATTAAATCATTAAATCATTAAATCATTAAATCATTAAATCATTAAATCATTAAATCATTAAATCATTAAATCATTAAATCATTAAATCATTAAATCATTAAATCATTAAATCATTAAATCATTAAATCATTAAATCATTAAATCATTAAATCATTAAATCATTAAATCATTAAATCATTAAATCATTAAATCATTAAATCATTAAAACATTAAATCATTAATGTAATAAATTTAACATTGAGAGGCATAATCCTTTCGTAACGTCCTTCGTACTCATCTTCCATAGTTAATCTGCCCTCTTAACAGTCTACAAAAGGTAGCAAGCGCATTGTATAATTAGGTTTCTTTTAATTACAGAGCATTTTGCAACAGTTGAGTGGACTTTTCCATGAAATGATGTCCACGCCCGCCTGTAGTTCATGCTGAAGTGTGTTTAATGCCAGTCAAGTCCAGTCCATTCTATTTCGTCAGACTGTCTGTTTCACTTTCAATTTAGTACTTTTCCTTAGCGTCATTGCCAACCACTTGTCAACACCGGAATTCTGGCAGAATTTGTGGCCATCACCTCTAGAACTGCAGCTAAACCAGTTTTAGTTTCTTCTGCTTTTGCTCCAGTTTTGAAGTGCAAACAATCGGCGCAGTGACTGGGTGAACTCCATACGTGATAATGAAATCCATAGCTGGCATTGGGAAAAAGCCCTTTTGCCAGACTGACTGTAGTTGTTGACCTTTTTAATTTTTGCATTTTATACCTTTTGGATTTGCATTCCAAAATGTTCTCTCTAGTAATAGGTATCGTATGTAATTATATGAAATGGCTTTAATTTTAATTACAAAAACAAAAAAATTTAAATGTGCTAGCATTGTCCAGAAAGGCAGACCAAAAAAATTCTGTCTGTGTGAGGTTTTTAATTTTAAGCGAATTTTGATGTTTACCATCCACTCACACAGCGGAATTGAATATTTAATTGAGCTAAATAATTATGCATAAATTAATGAAATACTCTAAAATTTGTGTAATTGTTTAATATTGTTGCCTAATGGTCGACGATTATGTTACAGCGATAAATAGATGCATATTAAATTTCGAAAAAATTTAGGACAAATGAAAAATGACTGAGAGATTGCATAGTTATATAAATTTGAAAAAAAATTTAAAGTCTCATTAATTGAATGTTGTTTAAATTAGCACCAATTATGTAGGCGGGTGTCTAATCATACATAGGTTTTTTTTTGAAAATTTAATTTTTAGTTTTTGAATGTAAATGTGATTTTCACAATGCCGCAGGAATATGTGTTTAAAGTTATTTCTATAGCGGAAGAAAGAGAAATGAAAATTATGCATATTTTTTCTATAATCCATATTGATCGAAATGTACGCCATGTAATTGAATGTAATAACGAATTTACCACTTCATAATGTGTGGTAATAAATATGTAAATACGTATATAGACGTGTCTAATGGAGGGCAAACGTATTGGAAAGCGTAAAATTTATAGAAAAACGCATTACTATTTTAATGGTTAGAAAATAGCTGTGCTGGACAATTTTAGCCAATTATTCACATATATATTTTAATCCTTCAAAAACCGTTTGCAGGCTTTTCAAAAATTTAAAAGTACGCGATATTTAGTAAAGGCTTAATATTAATATCTTAATAGACTGAATATTTGCTAGGATAATTATATATTCACAAACAAATATATATACGTTTAAATTACAAACAACATTTTACAGTTTTTTCTCAAAAAGTATATTCGCATCATCATCAGGTATGAAATAATCGCAATAACTATATCCCTCTCTCAAAGGGCTAACAAAGAAATGAGCTATATAAAATTCGAATCAACAAAATAACAAAAAAGATTTTCTTGCTGGCACGAAAAAAACGTTAAAAAAAGAAAAAATTGCAAAAATTTGTTTGTTCCATTTTTGGAAAGCTAGCATTCTAACGAAGAAAACTGTGCCTATTTGAAAAACTGTAGGTACTGTAAAATCATTACAATCCACAAAATGTAAAGTGTTAGTATGTGCAGCAATCAAAGTTATAAGCCGTTAACTTTTGGTGCAAAATGGTCCATTTATGGGAGGTACCAAAAAGGGCGTGGCAACAAAGGCTGTACTATAAACTGTAGGTACTACACTGATAGAAAAAGCTTCGTCATGAGGACGAATTTGTACATCATCACGATTATATTTTCGTCAAAAGTCAGCTAACGTACGGAATAATCCTCTTGATGAATATGTTCGTCACCATGACGAATCTCTGTTTCCAAAAACTTTCGTCCTCAGTATGATCACATTTCATTCCTACGATGAATCAAGTTCATTACCACGTCGAATCCCATTCATCATCACGATGAACACCATTCATCAGCACGATGAATCAAGTTCATCAGCACGATGAATCAAGTTCATCAGCACGATGAATCCCATTCATCACCACGATGAATACCATTCATCACCACGATGAATACCATTCATCACCACGACGATCTCCATTCATCACCACGACAAATTCATGCCCCGACCATTTAAATTTTAAAAATTTTAATAAATATTCTTCTGGTTTTAGACCATTAAAAACGTATGGAAAATAATAATCACGTGACTGCTTTGCTAGGTTCAGTTGTGATTATTCGTTTCGAAACGCAGTTCTTATCAGGAAACGCTTAAAGGAAACGAACGAGAAGTATTCAATACTTCTTATATTTTAAATCAAAAATAATCTCATCGAGTAATGTATTTGCCAACAGACGAATACCATTCAACACCACGACGAATACAATTCATCACCACGACGAATTCCATTCATCACCACGAGGAATCCAATTCATCATCACGACGAATCCCGTACATCACCACGACGAATCTTATTCATCACCACGCGAATCGGCAACTTCCCCCATTTTTCTAACAATGATAGCGATTAATAAACTAATACTGTGTGGAATTGTGAAAGATTCTGGGTAGTAGTATATAAATTATGGTATAATCAATATTTCACCAAATTTTTACCCTTCGTGGGGAGGTACTCGAAGGAGTGGACCAAAATCGATAGGATTCGATTTGACCAGTGCAATATTGTAAGGCAGTGTAAAAAATGCGACGTCGACTTTTTTCGAAATAATTTCTTTATTGTTATGGTATATCTGGCTATAGAATGACACCATTATATATTATTAATCGTGTTTCTGGTCCAAGCTTTAAAGTAAAGTCACTTTATAAATCATCATAAGTAGGTTTAACATTTAAAAACAAAACGATCACGCTAGGAAGCTGCATTTTTGGCACACCTCATACCCATTGTACTTCTGCAACCCCACCAAATTCTGACTCGATCGGAATAAAATTGAAAAAAGTGTCCCTTAAACTTTGTTTCCTCATATACAGGGTTTTCCAATAAGAGTGATATGATTTCTTTGAAAAACACACTTATTGTTAAGGAAATTCAAAAGTTTTTTTATTTAATGTGAAGTACAATCGATACAATTAAGTTATAAACAAAACGTCATTCAAATGGCCTCCACGACGTTTTCTGCAGGAACGAATTCGATGAACCCAATTTTCGTGCACTTTTTCCACTAAATCAAGTGGTATGTCATGAATGGTACGTTTAATATTGACTTGTAAAGCTTGAAGAGAGTCTGGTTTATTTCGAACGTCCAATGACTTCAAATAACTCCACAAGAAATAGTCTACTGGTGTTAATTCAAATCTTGAAATAATCGAATCTCCAAACTTTTCTCGAAACAATTCAATTGTTTCATTTGCTTTGTGGCACGTAGCCAAACTTAGGTCAATGGGAATAAGATAGCTCTTAATGAGAGCTAAAATATTGCTCATGGGTGTCAAGGTCGTAGATCGATTGGAAAGTGTTTTTTTTTTGGATTTTAAAAAAAATGGACTTAGCATAATTTTCAAATGTGAACGGAAAGCTTATTTTTGCTCTAGCTCCTTAACGGCAAAAAGATAGCTCTTAACGAGAACTAAAATATTGCTCATGGGTGTCACGGTCGTAGGTCGACTGGAAAGTGTTTTTTTTTTAGATTTAAAAAAAATGGACTTGGCGCACGAAAAGTTGCAATTGGAGAACGATTATTTTGATAATAAAACTGAATAATTTGTAAACGTTGTTCTTGCGTATATCTCTCCATGATGAACTTGTAAACAATACTGAATGCAATGAAAAACAAATGACATATCATCCCAATTGGAAAACCCGTTATCAAATGCTACGGGCCAAAAGTGTAACACGTCGATGAAGTGACCTAAGAATAATTGTCGGAAATCCATTTTGGGCCATTTTAAGTAATTTTAGCAATGTCCGTCAGCCTGTCCGTCTGTCTGGTTGGTGCACATGATAACTTTCGACACGATTAACCGATGGACTTCAAATTTGGTATGTGTCAACATTCAGGCTAACGTTCTATCTCAGGCTAACATCTAAGGTGGGCTATGTTGGTCCACTCCTTGGCGTATAACATTGTTAATTATTAACCTTTCGAACCATATATATTTCGTTTATTTGAAGCTGTAGGAATATACATAGGTTTATTTTTCCTCTTCTCTTCTTTCCAAATTATTTTAGAGCTTGAAAATCGGTTAATAACTAATAAAATTATAGGCGTTCAAGTGAAAAAAGGCAAGAAAATCGGGAAATCGCGGTTTTTGGTTTTTCGACTGTCGCACTGTGTTATCGATCTTGGCGCGCCCATGATTGAGTGTAGCCTGGACTGTGAGGCTTGGCGTAAAATCCTGTTGAAACCAAAGTTCGTCCAAGTCCATGTCTTGGATCTCCGGCCACAAAAGATAGTTTCCAACAGCATTTCCAAAGAAACATGGGCCAATCATGTAATCGCTAGAAAATCCGCACCAAACTGCACTCTCTGAGGATACATTGGAATATGGACGATTACACTTGATTTTTTGTATCTCCAGATGTGGGAGTTATGAATATAGCCGTCGAGATGAAAATGCGCTTAGTCAGAGAAAATGATTTTTCGGTCTAAGCTATTGTCTATTTCGACCTGCTCTAAGGCCCAAACTGAGAAGCGATAACGAAGCGGATGATCGTGTCCCTTTAATTGCTGAGATCGATGGCGAGTCGATGTCCCAGAATTGAGACACACTTAAGGCTACGGCAGCCACATTCTTATTCAGTGCGCACCGTTCAACGACAGGGACCGTGAGTGTTGACCACTAGCATGCCAGCGTCACAAACTTTATGCACAAAAAAACGTACAGCTGGGCGGTGGGTGCCTCATTTCGGCCAAACTTAATTATTATTACGCAGTACAGCATTTTTCAGTTCATTGATTTGGGACTCTATTCTGAGAAATTGATGTTAAAGTAGCCCCATAAATAAGAATATGTGCATCATTCGCTGTGTCAAGTTGGCTCAATTAATAATTTAATGGACATACGATTTTTTTGCTCAAGGCGATATACCGTTCGGAATATCTCTTTTGTGTCTGAAACAAAGTTGTAGATATTGAATATGAGGAAACAAATACGGAACAAACCTACCCGAAAAAAGTACATCCAGTGCCTCAAAAATTGCAAAATTGCAGAAAAAATTCGTATGGCCATTAAATTATTAATTGAGCCAACTTGACTAAACGAATGTTGCAGAAGTTGTTATGTTTGGGGCTACTTTCACGTCCAATTCTCAGAATTGAGTCCCAAATTCATGTGTTGTACTCCGTTAAATATTTCCACACTTCCTCAAGTGTAAATCAATTAATTTCGTTCTACGGATATTGTATTTCAGTCAAGATTTCGAGCGCGAAAGAGATGTCACTGTCAAAATAACATATGCTTCTAAAAGAAACCAATAGATGGACACCCTTTATCTCTGAAGGTGAGAGTATACAGTTCGCTTCGCTTCAATCGACTGCGATTCTATAATTTAGATATGGATTTTTCACATTCCAAAAACATGTTTACATTACAATTCAAAGAATTTTATTTGTATGGATACGCTGAGTGAATCCTCAAAATCCTATAACCATTGTGTACTCACAGTTAAACAAGTGTTGATTACCAAACACCGCCACTAACCACAAACCATAGTTCAAGTGGTCAATTTCAAGTATTTGTAAAAAATTTACATTATCAAATAAAATTTAAAAAAATAAAATAATTGTTAACTAATATGCTATACAATTTAAATAAACAAATAATAGCAAAAGCTGTATGGGAAGTGGTCCCGCAGTAAATCCAAATAACACTGCATAACAACAACAAATACAAATATGTTGGCTTCCACGTCAGGAGTCGAGGGTGTGGGGAGAAGTAACTGAAACTGAAAGTAACCGAACCGAGAAACCAAATGGTTACAAACGGTTTGCAGTTAATAGGCCCAGGAAAGGAGATCTGTTTCCATTGGCCACAACAACTGTGATGGTCAACAATGAATGTATGAAAATAAATGCAGACATATTGTGAAATCGAGAGTGTGGAAGTGTGAGGGGACTGGGGGCGGGGCAATTTTGTCCCAGTAACACAAGCGGAGGCCATTGTATGCACCCAAATAAAATGCTAAGGGGAGGGGGAGGGAAGGGGAGCACTGGAAGACAACTGGGTGATGATGTTGGTGGCTATGACAACAATGTCGGTGGTGGTAACAACAAAATCAAAAATAAAACAAAACAAAAAAATTGGCAACAAATATTGAATTAAGGTAAGCGAGAAACACAAACACTTGGCCACAGAGAATAACAACAATAGCAACAGACCGGGCGACCGGTGGACAGACAGACGGACGGTCGTACGGCCTGCCCAATGGACACCAGTGACCACGTCAACGTAAACTTTGCGTCAATATCTCGTCAACACAAACGTCAATTCAAATGAAATGCAAAATTTTGCAACAAATATTGACTCAATGGTACGAGTAATTTGCTAATTATGCGGTAACGGAATGCGTTCGTAAATCGTAATTCGTCTGCGCTTTTGTATACTACTCGTATGTTTTCGCTGTGATGGTATAAGGAAATTGGAAATTATACAAAATAAATAATGACGATTACGCATGCGCAAATTACATTGTATGTGCGTTGGTTGCCTGCCTGCCCGCCTGTCTGTCTGCCTAATTTACCAATCTGGCAAATGCGTTCGGCCAAATGGCTCAAGAGCAATTTTGTACAATTTCAGGGTAAAGTTAGCGTAAAATTATTACAAATCCCACGCACACACTTACTTATACATACACAGAAAAAAAGAGGCACGTTCCACCAGAAAATTAATTTAAATTAAATAATTAAAACAAGTTTGCTTCTACTGAAAAAAAAGAGTATACAAAGAAATACGAATGGCATCGCAATCATATTCGTATAGCATAATACGAGTGAGCAAGCATAATAGTAGTTATTAAAAATAACAATTACATTATTACGGTAATCATGTTCATGTTTTTCTAGAGCTACCTTTGCACTCAGGGACCACCTTCAACACCTTTTGCACCACTGTTTCATATTAAACACTTTTTATTACACTGTGCTTCCAAAGAACGAATTTTTATACATATCTGGGACCATTTTGTTCCCTTTTTTAGCCACTTACCACATTTAACCATTTTACCATATTTAACTTTTTTTGCTTCACCGTACCATATTTAACCCTTTTTGCTCCACTAACCCATATTCAACACACTTTCTTCCCTCTGTAACACATTGAAGAATTTTTGTTTGCCCCAACTGCTTCATAATTTTAACCTTTTTGCACCACAGTGCTAATAAAAGCATACATTTTGAAAAAAAAAATATTCTCATTTCATATTTAACTTACCCTCTCTCCCTGCATCCATATTTTTACCCACTATACTAAATATACGCTTTTTGACCCACTGTACCCACTTTAAACGTTTTGGGTCCACTGAATCAAATTTAACACCTTTTTGTCCTATTATATTTTGTCCACTATATTTAACCATTTTTGCCCCACTGTACCATAGTTAACACATGTTTGCCCCACTGTTCCAAAGTAAACGCTTTTTGCCCCACTGTATCATACTTAAACCATTTTGTTCCACGTTACCATATTTTACTATTTGTACCCACTGTAACCATTTGTGTCCCACTGTACTAAGCTAACATATTTTTTCCCCACTGTTTCATAGTTAAAGCTTTCTGCCCCACTTTAACATATTTAACCCATTTTGTCCCACGTTACCATATTCAACTAATTGTGCCCCACTGTACGATAGTTAACCCTTTTTGCCCCACTGTGCTATATTAAACCCTTTGTCTTACTGCACCATATTTAACAGTTTGTGCCCCACTGTAACATATTTAACCCTCTTTGCTCCACTGTACGATATTTAACACAGTTATTCCCTACTGTACTGTATAGTTAACCATTTTTGTCACACTGTACCATATTTAACCCTTTTTGCCCCACTGTATCATAGAAAATACATTTTTATAGTTAACGCTTTTTGTATCATTTTTAACCCATTTTGTCCCACTTTACCATATACATATAACACTTTTTGCGCAACTTTGCCCCATTCAACTCTTTATCTCACTGTACAAAATTTTTACCCCACTGTACCATATTTAACAAATTTTTGTCTCGATGTACCGTATTTAAAATGTGTCTCCACGCTAGCACTTTTTTAGCACCTTTTCTCCACTCCACTATTTAACCGTTTTTGACCACAGTGCTGCTAAAACCTTATAAACTCTTCATATCTCATGTTTAAGTTCCGATTTTGGCAGATTGTTCCCTTTTTTCCCCATGCTCCATAATAACCCGTCTTGTCCCACTGTGCCTCTTAAAGTTAAAATTACTAAAAATCACTTCCTATCTCAAGTTTATGTTCCAAAAGTTGCCCTGGAACCATTGATCCATGTTTGACATTTTTAAGCCACCGTACTATATTTTACACTTTTTGCCCCACTGCGCCCCGAAAACTACGAATACAAAAAAAATGAATACCCCCGTTGTCATAAAGACATCCCTCGCTTCAATTTTCTCCATTCCAATTTAAAGCTTTATATTTGGCGGTGGTACCATATTTATCCCTTTCTGCCTCTATTTTTTTCAAAAAATCGCTTCTTGTTCTGGTTTACGTTCCAAGAGCTTCTCTCACACCAAAGTTCACGATTCTAGGTCTTGCCATTTGTATTTGGCTGTTGTACCACATGTTTCCCTTTTTACCCCACTGTGTACGTAAATGTTCGAATTTCGACCTCATAAGGGCTACCCTCACACCAAATTTCACGATTCTAGCTCTTGCCATTTGAATTTCGCTGTTGTACTACATTCATCCCATTTTTCCGTTTTTACCCTTTGTTACCCTTTTTACGTAAATGATCGAATTTCAAAAAATTCTGTCAATTTCAGAGTCTACCTCATCACCTTTTACCCCACTGGGTGCGTAAATGTTCCAATTTCGAAAAATCCTGCCAATTTCTGAGTCTACCTCTTAAGGGCTACCCTCATACCAAATTTCAAGATTCTAGCTCATTTCGTTTAGATTTGGCGGTGGTACCATATTTATCCCTTTTTGCCCCATTGTGCGGCGAAGTACGAATTTCGAAAAATCCCATCTTATTACTCGTCTACATCCCAAGGACTACCATCCCCCCCAAATTTCATGATTCTAGCTTCAGCCGTTTGGCCTGGGCGATGATCAGTCAATCAATCAGTCAGCCAATCAGTCAGCCAGTCATGCAAAAATTTTATATATATAGATTTAACCTATTCGGTCCCACTGTGTCCCATTGGTTAACATTTTTTAGATATCTTTTTGTTCCAAAAGCTACCCTCGTACTCTGAAACTACATTTAACTTCTTTTGCCGTACTGTACCACATGTAACTGTTCCTGCATCACTCTACCATATTTAACCCGATTCAACCTACTGAGCATCCAAAAGTATAAATTTACCAAAAAAAAAAGATAACAATCTCTAGTTTATGTTTGAAAATCACCCTGGGAAAATTTTTAACCTTTTTCACCCTTCTGTGCCATAGTTAACACTTTTTGCCCCAATGTGCCTCTAAAGTACGAATTTCGAAAAATAACTTCATATACCGATTTTATTCCCTAAGGACAACCCTCGCATCAAATTTCGCAACTCTTCTAGCCTTTGAGCCCAAAAGTGTAACACATCGCAGGATTGACCTAAGGCTCTAAATAATGCGCAAATCCGTTTTAGGAAATTTTAAATAATTTGAACAACGCCTGTCCGTCTGGTGCGAACGGTAGTTCTCGCAAGGAGTAATCGATTGACTTCAAATTTTGTATGTGGTAATATTTTTTCTATCTCAGGTTAGGTTTGAAGATGGGCCAGATCGGTCCACCCCTTCTAGTACCTCCCCATAAAGGATTCAAATGTAATGAAATATTGATTATCTATAACTTCTATACTAATTATCAGAATCTTCTGTAATTATACACATAGTGATATTTAAACGACGCTATAGCCTTGAGAAAAATTTAAAATACTGGAGCTTTAATATGCTTTCACAGTACCTATAGCGAAAAAGGGAGTTATTGTCATGCCCTCTCTGGTACCACCCACACAAAACGGTCAAATCCTATCAAAATTGGATATCCCATAAATTCATTACCAGAGCACATAAATACATACAATGCAATACAGTATGAAGTATCTACTGTTCAGCCAAAAATATACGTATTTTCAAATTCAATAATATAAATTCTTATCCAACTTAGTGGTCGCACTAAATATGCAAAATATAATAAAGCGTGATCCATTTCGAGGTTCCCTACTTTTTTAAAGAAAAAAAAACACAGAAAATTCAAATTGAATGGCGAATGTTTATTATCATTTGAAAGAACATTCTTTGGCATTTATTTTTTGAAGATTATGTCTATCAAATGTTGGCGGCGTCTACGTCCCAAATGGTCCATCCGTTGAGTCCAATTTTCGATGACTCGTTCTAGCATTTCGACTGGTAACTGGCTAATGACACGCGTAAAGGTTGTTCAGGCCTAAGTCTTTCCATGATGAAATGCCAAACAATACTTAACAAAAAAAAAAACATGACGACATGACACGACTCACACGTGATCTGTCAAAAAAGGCTATTGAAAAAAGTATCTCTACTTGGATCACCCGTTACAAAGCAATGAAATTAAAAAGTTTTTAAATTGTTCATCCGCACCCCATTAATTGTTACATTCCCAACATTTTTTGGTCAGAAATCATCCTTTCTTTAAAACTTTACATTTACACAAATGTCTCCCAGATTCCCAATACACCCAATGCGAAAATCCTCCATTCATAATAATGGTAATAAGTATTCGCATTTGTATTTGTATTCGCATTTGTATGTGAATTTGAAAAATGTGTCTACGATGTCAGTTTGATGGGCAATGATTGATTGAGTGATTGACTGATTGGCTTTATAGAGAACGAGAGATTCATTAAAAACCTATAAAATTATATATGGACAGATAATGTGAACAAACAAAGGAATACTACTATTGCAAGAACAGAGTAGAATTAAATTGAATTGATAAATATCATTCGGATGTTTTACTTGAAAAGCTGCCAAGATTTATTTATTAATTAGCTAAAAGGATGTGGGGGAGGAAGAGACGGGAGAAATAAAAACAAACACAAGTGTTTCAGACGGGTACTGACTCATCAATCATGTTTATTTATGACAATAAGCAGAGATATTTTGTAACAAATCATAATAGATGATTTGATTTGATTTAAATAGGAGCAAATTGTCCCTTAGATTCGACATTAAGTAATACTAGATTTATTCATGAAAAATACTGCAATAATGAAGAATACTTTGTAGATTTAAAACTTACCTTAATTTTGAAATGAGATAGTGATAAAATCCGTATAAAGTGTTATCTGAATGAATGCAATTAATCTGAAATAATTTAAAAGAAAGAATTAAGTTAATTAGACTTTGTAGTCAGTTACAGTTACAAACAATGATAAAAAATAGTTTAACATAAATCTTAAGAACAACAAATAATAACGATAGAATTGAATATATGGGAAAATAAAGTTCTCAGGCTGAAAAGAAGTTTCAACACAGGACAAAATCGCCTTTTTTTGATATGTTTGAATCGAAAGAAAATATATTTGGAACACAAATTGTTAAATATTATATTATTAAATACAATATCACCCAAAAAATCCATCGATTTCTACTAATTTTGATATATAGTTATTTTTGTAGGGTAAATTATCAGGGGTAGGGTGATCAGCGGGGGAGTAGCGGATGTTATGGAATACATACTTCCTAAAGTGTCTCCTTTATTTTGCTTTTCGACGTGGGACATCTATTCATGCATGCAGCAATTTTTTTTTTAAATTTTAAAAAATTATAAATAATTTTAGGACCACATTCATCCAAAGCGTATTAGAGAATTATTAAAAGTTTAAAATATAAAATCATTCGAGAAAATAGTAGAGTACAATCAATTTAAAAATTACATTTAAATTTCAAAACCTTAAAATCGCTCATAAACAACTATTTATAACATTAGCGAAAAATACCAACATTTAAAACCAGTAAGGAAAGGCTAAAGTCGGGCGGTGCCGACTATATAATACCCTACACCACTCTCGTAATATTGAATAACTCTGATATATAAATTTTGTGATTCATGTATAAATTGTTTACATAAATTTACTTTTGGGACATTTTATACTTAAATAATACCCTGTACCACAGTGTGGTGTAAGGTATAAAAACGATTGGATCTAAAGAGCCAAATCGGATGAAACATATATATGGGAGCTATAGCTAATAACCGATTGTCATCAAATTCGGTAGTGTTGGTTCATGGATCAAGAAACTCTTCCATTCTAAATTTCAAAACGATCGGATGTAAAATACAGCTTCTATAGGACTAAAGGGCCAAATCGGACGAAACATATATATGGGAGCTATAGCTAAATCTGCACCGATTTTCTTCAAATTCGGCAATGTTGGTCCATGGATCAAGAAACTCTACCATTCTAAATTTCAAAACGATTGGATGTAAAATACAGCTTCTATAGGACTAAAGGGCCAAATCGGACGAAACATATATATGGGAGCTATATCTAAATCTGAACCGATTTTCTTCAAGTTCGGCAATGTTTGTTCATGGATCAAGAAACTCTACCATTCTAAATTTCAAAACGATCGGATGTAAAATACAGCTTCTATAGGACTAACGGGCCAAATCGGACGAAACATATATATGGGAGCTATAGCTAAATCTTAACCGATTTTCTTCAAATTTGGCAATGTTGGTTCATGGATCAAGAAACTCTACCATTCTAAATTTCAAAACGATCGGATGTAAAATACAACTTCTATAGAACTAAAGGACCAAATCGGACGAAAGATATATATGGGAGCTATATATAAATCTGCACCGATTTTCTTCAAATTCGGCAATGTTGGTCCATGGATCAAGAAACTCTACCATTCTAAATTTCAAAACGATCGGATGTAAAATACAGCTTCTATAGGACTAAAGGGCCAAATCGGACGAAACATATATATGGGAGCTATAGCTAAATCTTAACCGATTTTCTTCAAATTCGGCAATGTTGGTTCATGGATCAAGAAACTCTACCATTCTAAATTTCAAAACGATCGGATGTAAAATACAGCTTCTATAGGACTAAAGGACCAAATCGGACGATATATATATATATGGGAGCTATATCTAAATCTGAACCGATTTTCTTCAAATTCAGCAATGTTGGTTCATGGATCAAAAAACTGTACCATTCTAAATTTCAAAACGATCGGATGTAAAATACAGCTTCTATAGGACTAAAGGGCCAAATCGGACGAAAGATATATATGGGAGCTATATCTAAATCTGAACCGATTTCAACCAAATTCAATAGCGATCTTAACAGCCGCGAAATACTCTAAACTGCAAAATTTCAGAACGATCGGAGTGAAATTGCGACCTGTAGTCGACGAACAACTTTACATGGACAGACGGACGGACGGACGGACGGACGGACATCGTTAAATCGACTCAGCTAGTGATTCTGAGTCGATCGGTATACTTTAAGGTTGGTCTAGCTGTGTTATTTTAAGGTGTTACAAACATCTGCCGTGAAACAAATTTATAATACCCTGTACCACAGTGTGGTGTAGGGTATAAATAGATTTTGACGAATTGGACCATAACTTAAGTAGTTACGAACAAAAACACGATACACAGAGTGATATCTTAACGATTTTTTAGATATCGATAACATCTGAACGAGTTATCAGAAAAATCTCAAAAAATTACACAAAACGTTTCTCCAGCTGTACGAAAAAATATTAAAAATGTGACAAATCAAAACCAGAAATTGTTTAACCCGTTTATTTGTCGTGGAATTCCTCATATATCGATACCTCTATTCTTAAACTTGCTAATCGTCTCAGCATGTTTTTAAGGAGATTGCATTTTTGTCTTCTAAATATTCCATATTATATTCAGGCAAAATTTGGTGTTTATTCGTCAACCCAATCAATAGTTATTCACAAAAGAGTACAGGTCTTTCGATTTCCATTAAAAAGGAATTCCACACAAATTAAAAAAAATCATCAAACGTTGATCGCCCCCAGCAAAATCTTGTTAAGTAAAGGGTTTTCAAAAGGGACGCTACAAAAGTAGACCGACAGGGACAGCAAACGACGCCATATTTTTTGCCGCTCTTTTGACATTTCTCTTCAGTAAGGTTTGCCATTTCATGATGGAAGGATATACGAGCCAACAACGAGTCGAAATTATTAAAATTTACTACCGAAATTCGGAGTCAGTGGCCTCAACGTTAAGAGCGCGAAAAATCGAAAATTCATGTTCAGCGAAGAGGCTCACTTCTGGCTGAATGGCTTCGTCAATAAACAAAATATGCGTTATTGGTCAGACAGCAATCCACACGTACTCCATGAGTCATCATTGCATCCCGAAAAAATTACGGCTTGGTGCGGTTTATGGGCCGGCGGCGTCATTGGGCCGTACTTCTTCCGTGAAGATCAAGACCAGCACGTTACTGTGAATGGGAATCGCTACCGTTCAATGACAACCGAATATTTTTGGCCCCAATTGGATGATATGGACTTGGAGGACATGTGGTTCCAACAGGACGGCGCCACAAGCCACACAGCGAATGCCAGTCGATTGGCCGCCTCGGTAGTGCGATTTGACTATTTCCTGTGGGGCTACGTCAAGTCTATGGTCTATGCCAACAAGCCAGCGACGATTGATGAACTTCGTACGAATATCGAACATGAAATTGCAGCAGTATCGGCCGATTTATGCTTGAAAACCGTCGAAAATTGGGTTCAGCGTCTGGACTTCTGCAAGCGTGCCCGTGGTGGCCATGCAAAAGAAATCGAGTTCCATAAATAATGGCATCGAACGTTCTTTCAGAAGAATAAAGAATTTCATTGTTATCCAAAACCGTTTTTGTTTTATTTAAAAAAACTTTTGTAGCGCTTTTATTGACGGACCCGATACATGCCATTACCACTCGCATTACCAGGTAATGATATCGCATTATAGCCAGCATTACTTTCGGTAAATAAATAACTACTAACTAAATAATGTCAAAAATAAGTTATAGCTACTTATCTAAATTAGAGAATATTATTTGAATTTATAAGCTTTCCTTTAAACGATGTACGATTTATGATTTTTTTCTTAAATGATTCACGTATATACGTCGTAGATTGTATTCAGTTAAATCATTTAATGAAACGTTTATAAATCCAAATTAGATCCTCTAAATTAGATTACTAATACTAACTTATTTTTGTCAATATTTAGGTAGTCGTTATTTATTTACCGAAAGTAATGCTGGCTATAATGAGATATCATTACCTGGTAATGCCTGTACTTAGCAATATTTTGATGGGTTATATTTATGTACTTGATTATTAAGCGATTTGTCTATGAAAAGCGAGGTAGGCCAACGGTCATGATGCTAAACTACGAAATCATGAGGTCGCGAGTTCAATCCCTCATCCCGGAAAATGAAATTTTTCGTCATATGACGACCACTGTTGACAACTCTTGGCGATCAATAATAGCTAATTTTAACAAAAAAATGCCAAAAATGGCTAAAATAAACAAAAAATGGCAAAAAGTTTTAATCCAATTTTATTTTAGGAATTAAATTAGAATGGATTATACAAGTGATAGAATATTATCTAATTCTATCAAATCAATTTCGTCGGCACCATCGTTCCCATAAAATTCATTAGTGCCTATCATCTTAGTATACTTTTGTGGTACAACGTAATTGTAGCAACATTTGTCATGTCTTCATATCTGCATGATATGAATTATAGATAATATAGCATTTAGTGTATCAGTATTCATCCTTTTTCTTAGGATTGATTTAACGATGTTATTTTTTTTTGAATAAACACTCGCTCTATGTACTTCAGCACTTGACCAAGGCAAAGACAACATCCTTACTGCTAATTCTGCCAACGACTTAAAAAGGATTATTTCCGCCAGCGTCTTCGTATCTAAAAACTTCTGCCCAAATTTGTGTTGTATTGTCGACATTTTCCCATTTTCTTTTTAATTTAAAATGTACCAGAATTTCAACAATACTGGCCTTTTTAGCACGTAAAATTTTGTCGACGGAAAACATTTCTACCTTTTCCAATATTTTGCAATTTTCTGGAAGTCTAAAAGGCCCATATGAATCAGAACATACAATTGGTACTGCTAAATTATATTTGATTTACCTTAGCTTCAGCTGATTAATTAATTTCGTTAGAAAGTTGGTATAATTGGTTCAGACTTCCTTTTCAGTGTAGTTGAGCTGTAATTTTGTTATTTCGATTTCAAACTCGTAGCCCAAATATAAATCAAATTTTACAAAATGTTCAAAGTCATTTTGCAGAATATCTACATCAACGTCAGGAGGAATTATTTTTGTTTGTAGTGAGGTTATTGTCAACACCAAGTCTTTCAATAATTTTGTCGAGTTTGAATTCTTGATTTGGAAACTTTTGTTAACTCTTTGCATATCTTATACAAGGTGGCGCAAAAGTAATCCTCCTATCAGAAAATGCTATAAATTTTGCGATTGGCCCCTAATGTCAATATCTACATCAATACCAATGTCAATATCTACCAATAATCGGTCGGTGACTTTGGCACAGATTTCCTGGCCGTCCAACGTCTACTGGTGAAACACTGCGACGTTTAGCCGCTCGCCTCGAAGAGACTGGCACAACACGAGATGCTGCCAGGCGTTTGCTGACCGCCAACCGCGTCTAACATAACATCGAAAGGTTACTTTTGCGCCACCGAAAGGTTATGTTAGTACAGTATTTAGAAATAGTAAATACAGATGAATTATATCATCGCTGTACATTTGACTAAGGATTTGAGCTTTATGGCGTTTTTCTTTTCCTGCAGCCAAAGTAAAATGGAGTTTCAACTCGATCCAATGATCCTTTCGCACATAACAGTTTTTGATAATCGAATGCTAATTGATCTTTTGAGCGTATAACTACGATATACATCGAAGTTAAACATATTGTAGTCGTCGTACGTCGTCTGTCAAAGTGATGTTGTACGATATGCTGAAATTAGTGTTTAGAAGACATTATTATGCTCTTAGACTAAAAACCAATTTTACCAGCTGAACTAGAAAAAATGGGAAACGTAAAATTTTATGATGAGAAAGATGTGTGCCGCGTCTGCTCACAATGCACCAGTTCACACATCCACTATTGCGAAGGCCAAAATCAATCAATTAAGATTCGAATTGCTTCAGCGCGCACTCCCTCGGATTATTTTTTGTTTCCAAACTTCAACAAAATGGTTCGGCGGAATAAGATTTGCCAGCAATGAAGAGGTGGAACTAGACAGAGCTAGACAGATCTTACTATAAACATGGTATCGAAGCTATTAAAAATCCTTGTGAAGAGTAAAAAGTGATAATGTTGAGAAATAAAGAACAATTTTCCCAAATTTGTGGTGTTTTCTTTGTTAGGTCGGCTAATTTTGGACCCGCCTACTTATCCGAATCTACAGTAATTTCTAAAACGGGATTTGTTTTACAAATCCCGGGATTCTGGATTTTAAAATTGCAAATCCCGGGATTTTTCAAGATCCCCAAAATTTATTGATATCCCGGGATTTTCGGGATAAATCCGGATATTTCATTAGTAATAATGATATTTCGAAATGGAATACAAACATTTTAGTTCGGTTTTAATTTATTCCCAATAAGGATAAAAACAGCTAAAGCATAAATTAACTTTTGTTAAAAAATACTAACATTTATTAAAATATTTCACAACATCTTATCTATTTAATAATTTTGATCCAATTTGAGTTCGTCGTCTGAAATCCCGGTATCGTGTTTTCCCGTTTGAAATCACTAGTAATATCACACATAACAAAAGGTTTCTTAATTGCTACCACCTCGAGAAAAACGGGCGAAGTTGCTACGCCGCTTTTAGTATCTTGTAGTATGTAGTAATTCGCTACAGTTCAATGCCTTTGAAGAACCTACTGTTTAACGCAAACTAGGGGTATTTTCCCTCATTCCATTTTTATTTTTTTATAATTTTCCTGAGGTTAAATTCCTATAAGACATCATATCTCAATCGGATCGAAAAAATGGGATTACTCTATGAAAAAGCACATGAGAAAAACAAGACTTTATGATTCAATTTCGCCATTCTAACTTGCTAATTACTCAATTGCTTATCTCCTACACATTATCTTCCACATACAAAGAAGTTTCCCATTTAAGAATGACGGCAACCAACCGCTAATTTCCCCCCAAAAAAGAGCATTTAGTTTCTTGAGCTATTCTATATGTTTTTTTTAACTCTTTATATATTTTTCTTGAATTGCAAAAACTGGCCCCCAAAACGGCAGACACAAGTGCAGTAGCACTAAATGCGCACTAAATACTAACACAATTATTTGCCCAAAAAGATTCGAAAACAACAAAATATCAGACAAGAACTCAAGGTTTCTATTACAAAAATTAACCACCTCCTTCGCGCTGTGACCAGTCGGCGAAGCAAAGCCAATATTAAAATTTAGCGAATGCCAAGTGTTCGCAAAAAAAAAACCAGAAAATATATTGAAAACAATTTTTTTGTTTAAAATTGAAAACGAAAAATCGTTTATATATTCGTTTGGAATTACTGACTTAAGTCTGAAAGAGATCCTCCTGGTCATTTAACTAAAATTCCAAAAAAGATACATATATATTATTAGCCAGATGAAGAAAATATTAAAAAACAAATATATGGTTTTTGCTTGAATAAATCGAGAAGTATTCGAACGTGTTACAACGTTCGACGGCGGCGACAACGAGGAACGACAACGGCGACCGACGATATGTATTGCAACGCCATACATTGACCTTGTCTTTCGGTTTTGTATCGAAATAATAAAAAAAGCTGCGGCTCTGTTGCACTTCTGCAGTGGTTTTCCTTGTAATTATTTCACATTATTGCATTACAACAAACACTAAATTGGGTTGTTGTTGTTATTGTTGCAGTCAATAGCTGCCTTAGTCACAGAGTTGGCCGATTGTTGGTTAGTACAAACGACTGGGTGAGTAAGTAAGTATCTGTGATTTGTAGTAATTTGAACTGTACGAACAAGTACAGGTCGTAGTGCTGTTCTGTTGATAGTTGATAGCTAATACATTTGGTAGACATATGTATACTCGTACAATGCATCGCCGTGCAACCAACATCTGCCTACTGGCACTCATAGATTTCCATCCAAAATCCGGTAGCCTCAACTTCATCTCTCTCCTCCACCCAGCCCAGCATCAGCGCCAGGCATTCAGCCGAACTTTAGCAAGACGAGCTTGCAAGAATATTTGTCGACGTACAGTGGTGTAAAACAGAGACATTCGGTAATATTGGGTATTTATAGTTTTTTTATATCCGACACAACACTGTAGTACAGGGTATTATGACTTTGCGAATTGAGATTATACCGATCGGAAGAATTACATGCCCAAGTATTCTTGGGATCAAAGTGCAGGTCGCAGATATTCATAGACTAAGGACGATCCCGGCTCGTAATGAGGCAATAAGAATCAGATCACCTAATGAACCACTGTCTCCGATAAAGGCAAGAAGGTATAATGTATCCAGCGGCAGGACACTCAATGAAGTGGCGAAGGAGAGGCTGTTATAGACAGAAGTAGTGATGATGGCACAATGGAGTCATGTTTAATTGGCCAACAATGTCCAATGCCTCGCTGGCCCCAGAGAGAGATGCTGGGCACATCACCAATCTGTAACGATGCAGAATGACATCAGGGGAGAGTAAAGCTCTTAGCTTTCGCTGATGCCAGATCAGTTGAGCTGCATAAGGCTGTTCTGTGTCAAGAGGGTGAGTTCTAGCGCCGCGCCTTGTTGGATGTTGTCGAAAAATCATAATCCCTAGGAATCCCAGAGCCCTCCCCTGAGCACAGAAGAAATATCCAATTCGGCAGATATACTTGAGATAATAAAAAATTCCATTCCTGATCAGCCGAGCCATAATTAGAGAATTAGCAATATTGGTCAGGCGGATCGTAAAAGCAACTGGCAAGTGAAACACAGCTATATGGTTTCGAGAATTTTTTTTAAAATTATTCAAGCAGGATATGGCTCCCACTGCGGAAGGTGAGGTATCCAGCGTGGTTCGACACCAAGCCCTGTGCAAGTGCGGAGTTTAGGTATAGATTTAGATTAGGGTGGCAGCCGTTTTTTCCCCTTCAGCTCACATAGACCAGTTAAGGCCCCTATTGGTACCACGGGCTAAAATGCCTCTCATCGAAACCAACCTGTTTCATATACAAATTTATCGATAGTACGAATATTGGTACCGGAATGAACTGCTAGACTGCCTAGAAAGGCCGACCCCAGTATGTTGTCGTTTACTCAAAGCGGGACAGTCGCATAGCAAGTGCTCAATGCCCTCCACTTCTTCCTCATCTAAACAGCTTCTGCAGAAGTCATTAGAGTCAATACCCAATCTTCTGGCGTTTTCGTCGATCAGGCAGTGTCCCGTCAGAACTGATACTAACGAAGACAAGTGCGAAGAGATATTTTGATCTTCTCAGGTCATACAATGGCCAGATTTGTCTAGCTACCCTACAGGTTCCGATTTGTGTCCATCTTTCGATGGACTGCCTGATTGCCTCTTGCGTAAGCTAAAGCTTGCACGTGGATAGTGGCGCACCAATATATGCAAATTCTTTGAGAATTTGTAAAGTCGTCCCTTCCCTAGCAAGTTCATCGGCTTTGCAGTTCCCCGAGATATCCCAATGCCCAGGCACCAATATGAGGTGTAAGTGCAGAGTCCAC
Organism: Eudasyphora cyanicolor; assembly: GCA_963930755.1. Taxonomy (NCBI): domain Eukaryota; kingdom Metazoa; phylum Arthropoda; class Insecta; order Diptera; family Muscidae; genus Eudasyphora; species Eudasyphora cyanicolor. The sequence continues at coordinate 70,215,289 of OZ005734.1, forward strand.
TAGTCTTGAGATAGGTAATCGTATATACTGCATTATCTCCAGTTACTTGCCATGCTAAGATGAGGTAGTACAGACAGCAGCGCGCATCATTCTATCTGGGGTAGCACAGACATAAGCAGTAGAGGTGCATCACATCTTGACTACCAACCTAGCTATTTGTAACAAAGGCTATAAAGCGACCTTTACAAACAGGTACTCGACATCACGTGCGCTACTGATCTGTTCAAATTCCCTGATTAAGCACTGAAATGTGAGGAAGCAAAAGGGCACATCTATAAGAATTTTTTTTAAAAAAGCCCTCAATTCTAAACCTCTGTATGAACCAAATGCCAAAGTCGCTCTGGATAATCTGGTCGAGGTCCTCACTACATCATTCAACAGATCCCTCGAAGAAGCATGTCCAAAACCAAAGTGCAAAAGCAGAACTAAACCACAATGATAAACTTCTAAGCTAAGTGTTAGGAAAAAGATCTGCAATAACCTGTCGAATAAGGCAAAATCTACTGGGGTCACCTGTGAATGGGATGCCTATAAAGAGCAACATAAGATCTATAAGAAGGAGCTTAGGAAAGTGCAAAGACGTTCTTTATACACCTTCTGTGGAGAAGTGTAAAAAGTCTCAGACGCCGGAAGGCTGAGGAAGGCACAATCCGCTACACCCTGTACAGTTGGTTACCTGCAGGATGAATATAATAACTGGACAAAAAATAGCGTGCTGTCACTGCAGGTACATCTCCACACACATTTCCCAGGAAACTCCCTGACAGAACTCAAGAAACAACAGGACCAACAAGAAAGCGAATAGACCACAATCGTCGCTAAAGTGTTGACCGATAGGTTAATCCAGACTAAGCTGGGCGATTAACAGCTTTGAGCCGTTTTAATCACCTGGAGCAGATGACATTTCTCTAAAGGAAATGCAGAAAATGTTGAGCTACATAATTCCCTGGCTGGAGAAGATATATTCGTATGAGGGCTGTTCTAAGCTCTCGAATATCCCCAATCGATAGAGGGACACTAAAGCGGTATTCATACCCAGAGCGGGGAAGATATCACACACCACGCCAAGGGACTTCATGCCAATTAGTCTGCCTCGTTCCTATTAAAAGGTTTAGGAAGACTCTTAGACCCTTTTATTAGAGCAAACCTGGATACAAAACTCTTGTCGGGACCCCAACATGAATACAATAAGGGCAAGTGCAGAGAATCGGCCCTGCATAAACTTGTGGCCAATATCGAATCGTCCCTACACTACAATGAATACACTATGGTGTCCTTTCTTCATATTGAAGGTGAATTTAACAACATTCACTCAGATGCAGTGTAAGGAAAGCACACGTCGTATTATATTCCTGCAGGACAGTTGTAGGGTCGCGTTGGGGCCTCCCTCCTAAAATCTTCCATTTGATATACATGACAGTAGTTCGCATAATACTGTAGTACGGCATTTTGGTATAACAATCCATTACAAACCAATTTTCAAAGGTTCAGAGAACCGCCTACAGAACTACAGCGTCTGAGTCTCTACAAGCCCTACTCCATCCACAGTCCATAGATATTGTGGCGAGAGAAGTAGCCAGGCGAGCGGAATTACGATTGAACTGTCTCTCAAAGTGGAGGTACAAGAACTACGGCCACATTAGGTTATTACAATGTAGTGCTATGGTAACCGATCGAGTGGGTTATATACCAACGATGTACACCTTAGAAAGGAACTACACCACTCTTAAATGGGTTGGCAGAATACCCGAAAATAGAAAACATCTTCACTTCTACAAAGATGGTTCGAAGCTTGATGATAAAGTCGTCTACCGAGTGCACCGTAAAGAACTCAGTCTTGATATAGCTAATAGACTATCAGATATCTGTAGTATCTATCAAGCCGAAATAATGACAATAAGGTTGCTAAGGCTGCCAACAATTCTCTGGAAAATTTTGCATATTGGTTCATGTTTTATATACAGAGCGGCTCATAATCATCAGCTGATTCGATCTACCGATGTCTGCCCGTCTGATGTCCATGTAAGGTCGCAAATCTCGACCAATACTGATGAAAATTGGCACAAGTCACTTTTCAACACAAGGGCAGAACGTTATTGAATGTGAGAAAATCGGTTCAGATTTAGATATATAGCACATACAAACCTGTGGTCACAAGGCATAACTGCATAACTCGAGTTATGCTCAAACTGAGTTATTAATGCTATAATGTTCCCCATCTTCGATTACATAATGTGACACATTATGGTGATGATCCCTCGTTTAGTTAAATATAATAAAGGGTTTCCCAGCAAGAGGTGTTATTTTGGTATTCAAGGAAAAATTTAATTTTTTAGGATAAATGATCAGATGTTTATTTCATAATAAAGAGGAAGGTATGCCGTTAATAATGAAAAACAACATCAGCCAAATCGCCACCATGACCACGCTTACAGGACCATATCCTTTTCATTAAATTTTCCATAACCAAATCGCAAAGTGGCTGCCCTATGTCCTCGATAGCCTCACGAATTCTATATTTGAGGTCTTGAATCGACGCTGGGCTGTTGGCGTAGAACTTATCTTTCACGTGGCCCCAAAGGAAGAAGTCGCAAGGTGTTAAATCACAACATCTCGGTGGCCAATTGTGATCACCTCTTCGAGATCACCTCTTCCGGAAACTTTTCCCGTAACAGAGCAATGGTTTCGTTGCTTGCGTGGCACGTAGCGCCGTCTTGTTGAATGTAAACGTTGTCCAGATCAATACCATCCAACTCCGACCATAAAAAATCATTAATCATCTCTCGATAGCGCAATCCATTCACCGTAACTGTTGATCCAACCTGATTTTCGAAAATGTAAGGTCCAATGACCCGACCATAAGCCGCACCAAACAGTCGTTGAGGATGGATAGGCTTCTCAACAATAACTCTTGGGTTTTCCGAGGCCCAGATGCAAAAATTTTGCTTGTTGACGTAGCCACCGAGCTGGAAATGGTCCTCATCAGTCAAGATGATTTTTCAATGGAATTCCGGATCATTTTCATGCATTTCAAGGACCCAATCAGCAAAGTCACGACGTTGTTGGTGACCGGCCGGCTTGAGTTCTTGTGTTAACTGAACTTTATAAGCCTTAAGACCCAAGTCTTTATGCAAGATACGATGTAATGACGTTTGTGGAACGCTCTATTCCAAAGAACGACGAGAAATGGACAAACCTGGGTTTTCTTCAACACTTTGGCAATATTCTCAGTTGTTCTTGAGCGACGTGCACGGGTTTTATTCTTCACATCACTCTTGCTCCAGCAGCTCGAATTTTTCTACCAATTTCTGTATTGCGGTCCGACAAGGTGCTTCACGACGACCCAAATATGCTTTAGTCTTGCGAACTGTGACTGCAAGATTTTCACCATTTTTATAGGGAATTTTAGTAATTTCAATGCGTTGTTGAATCGTGTATCGTTTCATTTTTATACCCTCTACCATAGGATGGGGGGTATATTCATTTTGTAACACCTCTAAATATTGATCTGAGACCCCATAATGTATATATATTCTTAATCGTCCTTAAATTCGAAAACGATTTAGCCATGCCCCTCTGTCCGTCCGTCCATCCGTCTGTTGTAATCACGCTACAATCTATAATACTTGAGCTAGGTGGCAGAAATTTGGTATAGATACTTCTTATAGCTGCAGGTAACTTGGGATGGGGGCGATATCGGTCCACATTTAGATATGGCTCCCATATACTCGTATAGCATCTAACTTGTTGTGATTCCTACTGTTCTCATCTATATTTATACCCTCACTTTAGTGTGACGAGGGTATATATCATTTGCTACGGAAAAAAGTGTAACACATCGAAGGAGTGACCTAAGACCCCAAGTATGTTCGGCGGAAATCCGTTTTGGGTCATTTTAAGTCGAATGAGCAATGTCCGTCCGTCTGTCTGTCTGTCTGTCTGTCTGCTGGCTGGTGCGCACGATAACTCTCGAAAGGAGTAACCGATTGACTTCAAATTTGGTATGTGGTAATATTTTTTTCTATCTCCGGCTAAGTTCGAAGATGGGCCATATTGGTCCACTCCTTCTGGTACCTCCCCCACAAAGGGTTAAAATGTTGTGAAATATTGATTCTTTAATAACTGCTATTATACGTATTCGAATCTTCTGAAATTCCACACATAGGATTAGTTTGTTAGTCGCTATCAACTCGAAGAAAATGGGCGAAATTGCCACTACCCTTTTGGTACCTCCCACACAAATGCACCATTTTGCACCATTTTGCACTAAAAGTTAAAAGCTTATAACATTAATACCAGTGTTTAGAAATACTTGATATTTTGTACAGTGTAATGCTTTTATAGTGCCTACAGTCCAGTGAAAAATGGGCGTTATTGCCGCGCCCCTTTTGGTACCTCCCACACAAATGCACCATTTTACACCAAAAGTTAACAGCTTATAACATTAATACCAGTGTATAAAAATACTTGAAATTTTGTACAGCGTAATGTTTTTATAGTGCCTACAGTCCATTGAAAAATGGGCGTTATTGTCAAGCCCCTTTTGGTACCTCTCCCACAAAGGTACCATTTTGCACCAAAAGTTAACAGTTTATAACATTAATATCAATACAATTACTTGAAATTTTGTACAGTGTAATGCTTTTATAATGCCTATAGTCCAGTGAAAAATGAGCGTTATCACCACGCCCCTTTTTGTACCTCCCACACAATATGGCCAAATTATACCACAATTTAATATCTCAACGTTAATATACCAGTCCATATAAACGGTTACAATTCGGCACAGTGCAATGTATTTAAAGTATCTACTGTTCAGAGAAATATAGGTGTATTTCTTAAACCCCTTCTGGTACCTCCCACAAAAATTGACAGAATAATTTGTGTAATATTCAATATTACATTACTCACAAAGTGAGGGTATTTCTTAGTCGGTTTACCCGACTGAAACTTTCTTACTTGTTTTTTGTGTTTTTCGGTGTTATTTTCTTTAGGTTTGAGTTATTTTGTGAGGTCACATGCTATCCACTTAACGCTGTTATTTGTTAGTAATGGCGTAGTTTCTACTTGTCAAATGTCAAAGAATAAAAGCTGCAAAAGTGACAGCTACCGAAATACCGGGAGATTCAAAATAACACCTCTTGTTGAAAAAACCCTGTACATTAAAAACATTGTTGTTATAAAACCGGCTGATTTTATTTAAAATTAATAAAAAAGATCACGTAAATAATTTAAAATTTAATGAAAATATTAGAAGAAAAAAATCAAAGGGCACTTACTACATAGTAACATTTTCAAAATTAGATTCCTAAAAACTTTTGTTTAATGTTAAAAGTTCTCATACTGAGATTATTCATTTTCACTCCATTTGATCATCAGACATGAAGAAGATTTCAAAAATGACCATTTAATTCCCCGTCCATATATCCACATTATTACTATTTCAAAACACTGTGCATTGCCGTGAAAGAGAAGAGAATCAAATTCTACAGATACAGAAACTCGCCGCAACATCGAGCCATTTACGCGTAATTAAATTGCCACAAATTTGCCTGTGTTAGTGTGTGTATGAGTGTGGTTGTGTTTTTTTTATGCTAACCAATAAACTTCTAAGTTTACTTGTACTTTTCATAAGATTAAAATTCGAAAACCGAATTCAGAAAATTCGAAAATCAAATATGTATGCAGCAAGCACTTCGGCAACAACTTCCAAACCAAAGCCATCCACAATTGTACATTGTGTTAAGGTCAAAGTGGTTTTGGATTTTCTCAAAAGGTGCACTTGAGAGGGGTGGAGTCTTTTATTGATCAATCACGAATCAATAAAATTTTGTAAAATGTTTGTCTCGTTTCTCATTGAAACATATGTATGACGAAGAGATGCTCATTGTTGCAATATCATTGATCGCCGAGGCACATCATCATTGTTAATTTTGTAGAAAAACAAATATCGCTCTGCAATTAAACATAATTTAATTGTTTACATATGTTTTTCTGATTAGTTTCGAGCAAAGCTGGTTTTCTAACCGTGAAATGGTTTTTATGACAAAAAAAAAACAAAAACTCGGCGTAAATGATTTTAACCTACAAAAGTTAATTATTGCAGTAAACATGTGCCGATCGTCTAATAGTTTTGTCAATGACTTTCAACATTCATACATGAGTTCGCACGGAGTTTATTGTTTATAATGTGTCTTTAGATAGTTTATAAACGAGTTAAGAAATTAATAGAAAGTATTACCATTACAATTAAACGAAACGATTTTCCGAATCCAAAAGAATAGTCTTCAATTGTGTAGATTTTTTCTATTTCTGTGGATATTTTCTTTAAAAAAATTGTTTAGTAAAATTTTTTATTTTACATTTTAATATAAGAACGGGCGGCCGGAAGTTGGACCCCAAGAAAATGCACCCCAAATTGAAAATGAAAGTGCGCCCCAAATTTGGGGCCTATTTTCGTTACAAAAACTGATTTAGGAAATTGCACCGCAATCAAGAAAACAGCATAAAATGAAAATAAACCCCAAAAAAACTAGGAAATTTTGACTTCGTAAATCTGGGGAGTACGTAATATTACACGTATGCGAACCTATTTTTTAATTATAAATCTTTTACTGCTCGGTCGGCCGAAGGCCGCAGGCCGTTGTCCGTTGGCCTCTGTTTAAGACTTTCTCCTATGGACAGGATCCAATGTTAGCAACGTGGAGCAAATCTTTTATGAGTAGCCTCTCTCTTGTTTCTAAATTTATAGATGAAAATAATCCCAAAAAAAAATGAAATGAAACCCCAAAAAGCAGAAAAAAATTAAATTAAGTCCAAAAAAAAAATTGTTGTTGTTTGACATGTTATTTTTTGGGTCCCATATTCATAAAAATATTGGGGTGTATTTTCCTGGGGCCCATCTTCATTCCGCCATAAGAACGGTTTGTCCGATTGTGTAAAAAAAACTATAAGTAATTTATAGTTTTTCTTTGGGGGGTCAGATGTTTTTAATAACACGAAATTCAGCAGTTAGACACACCTTAAAACACACCAATTATCTCAGAATCACTAGCAGATTCAATTTATTATTCATATCTGTCCGTCCAACCATTTGTATTCGTAATTTGTAATTTGTATTCGATATCAAAAACAACTTCGCAGGAGTGCTTTTATCAGTGTAATAACCTATTAACATTGGTGGATATCGGTTGACATTTGAATATATCTATGATTCGTATTCTTCATCCAAAGTTGATGAAAAGTGGCAGAGATGAGACTTTAATCATGTAAGAAACTTTGTCATATTTTAAGAAAATCGGTTCAGAGGACCTTTAAGCACTACATCAACAGAATCTATACTAAAGGGTTTTCCAACAAGAGGTGTTATTTTGGTATTCAAATTTTGGTACTCAAAGGTGTTATTTTGGTATCCAAAGAAAACATCAGCCAAATGGCCACCACAACCACGCTTACAGGGCCATATACTTTTTCAAAGTGGCTGCTCTATGTCCTCGATAGCCTCACGAATTCTATATTTGAGGTGTTGAATCGATGCTGGGCTGTTGGCGTAGACTTTATCTTTCACGTGGCCCCACAGGAAGAAGTCGCAAGGTGTTAAATCACAAGATCTCGGTGGCCAATTGTGTTCACCTCTTCGAGAGATAACACGGTCCGGAAACTTTTCCCGTAAGAGAGCAATGGTTTCGTTGCTTGTGTGGCACGTAACGCCGTCTTGTTGAAAGTAAACGTTGTCCAGATCAATACCATCCAACTCCGACCATAAAAAATCAATAATCATCTCTCGATAGCGCAATCCATTCACCGTAACTGTTGATCCAACCTCATTTTCGAAAAAGTAAGGTCCAATGACCCCGCCGGGCCATAAACCGCTCCAAACAGTCATACCTTGAGGATGGAGAGGCTTCTCAACAATAACTCTTGGGTTTTCCGAGCCCCAAATGCGACAATTTTGCTTGTTTGAAATAGGCCTCATCAGTCAAGATGATTTTTCGATGATTTTCGATTTCTCGAATTTTAATAATTTCAATGCGTTGTTGAATCGTGTACGTTCCATTTTTAGTAATGGCGTAGTTTCTACTTGTCAAATGTCAAAGAATAAAAGCTTCAAAAGTGACAGCTACCGAAATACCGGGTGATTCAAAATAACACCTCTTGTTGGAAAACCCTCTATTCTTAATCGTCGTAAAATTCAAAGACAACTTAGCCACATCCGCCTCACTATCACGCTGAAATATTTCTTATAGTTGGGTCGTTTGGTATTAAAAATTACCAACTTCAGTCAATGCTTTGATATATGTAAATCCACTGTAGAAGTCCCTCTCACATATCGTCATCAGAAATGAGAAAGGACACATCATCATATTTGAAAATTTTATATGAGAAGTAAAAAACTAAGTAAAATGAAAAATGTTGTTAGAAAAACGTGTTTTTAGGTTAATACCACATATTCACACAAACAAGATTTATAACTTGTTTGTGAAAATTGCCTGAAATAGGAATTTTTAACTATGAAAAAAGAAATAATTTGTTGTTAGGTCTTTTTGAATTTCGTTTTTTCGCCATTTTGCATAGTAGGTCGCTAAAAATTTGTCAGGATGTGTATTTTGATGCAGTGTATGGAAATTCATCAAAAATTAACTTCCCTTTTTCTCGTTGTTACGCACTGATGACGAATATGTTTTCATGGCAGAAGAAAGCACTTCTGCCATGAAAACATATTTTCGAAGAAATTTAGCTAAAACTAATTTATTTTGAGTAATGTAATGTCAAAATTGCTTTTTAATACAAAATGTCATCGAAATTAAATTTTTCTAGAATATTTTGTCGATATTTATTCTTGAGCCGAATTATTCTTACTGAATTCTTGAAAATTTCAACAAAATTGCTTAATTATTAAAAAAATTTGGTTGAAATTGTATTTTTCTGCAAAAAATGGTGGAAATTGTATTTTTCTCCAAAATTTTCGAATTTGTTTTCTCAAAAAATTGACCGAAATTGTATTTTTCTTGAAAATTTCGACAAAAAAATTATTTTTCTCCACAATTTCGACGAAATTTTTTTCGGAATTTTATTCTGGAAAATTTTGACATTGTATTTTTATGGAAAATTTCGTCAAAATTGATTGTTTATTGAAAATTTTTCGAAAGATTCTTCGAATTTTCAAAATTACCCCTATTTTTTCAAAATTAAATTGTTTTGATAACCAACAATAATTTTGATAAAATTTGATGAAGTTTTCTAAAAAAATATATATTTGGGAGGATATTTTTTTAAACAAAAATATGTTCCCATTCTAATATTTTTTTATTTGGAACTAGTATTTTGTATTTATTTATTTTGGCAATGTTTCAATGCCTTAACTTAAAAACAAGTTTTCTGTTTTTTAGATGTTCAAAGAGCATTTTTTTTATAAATTGTATATGTTTGTAAAATTTAATTAAAACTTAAATCGCATAATCTTCCGTAAATATAAATAGAATTGGTGAATTGACAAAAAGTGATGAATTGGAATACATATGTATAAATTAAAATTTATTTATGTAAAACAAAAGCTAAATGCTGCTAGACATTTTTAACTATAATCTAGGAAAAACTAACTAAAATTCGAGAAAATCAGCAAACATTAAAAAATAATATTTAAATAAAATATATTTGGAAAACATCTTAAACAATAACTTTGTTTGTGTGTAAGTAAACACATAATTTATTTGTGAAAGTCTGTGCACAAATATATATTGTTCTAATATATTAATATATGCAGTTTCATGATTTATACCCTACACCACACTGTTGTACAGGGTATTATAAGTTTGTTTCATGGCAGATGTTTGTAACACCTGAAAATAACACAGCTAGACCCACCTTAAAGTATACCGATCGACTCAGAATCACTAGCTGAGTCGATTTAAGCATGTCTGTCCGTCCGTCCGTCTGTCCATGTAAAGTTGTTCGTCGACTACAGGTCGCAATTTCACTCTGATCGTTCTGAAATTTTGCAGTTTAGAGTATTTCGCAGCTGTTAAGATCGCTATTGAATTTGGCTGAAATCGGTTCAGATTTAGATATAGCTCCCATATATATTTTTCGTCCGATTTGGCCCTTTAGTCCTATATAAGCTGTATTTTACATCCAATCATTTTGAAATTTAGAATGGTAGAGTTTCTTGATCCATGAACCAACACTACCGAATTTGAAGAATATCGGTTAAGATTTAGCTATAGCTCCCATATATATGTTTCGTCCGATTTGGCCCTTTAGTCCTATAAAAGCTGTATTTTGCATCCAATCGTTTTGAAATTTAGAATGGTAGAGTTTCTTGATCCATGAACCAACATTGCCGAATTTGAAGAAAATCGGTTAAGATTTAATTATAGCTCTCATATATATGTTTCGTCCGATTTTGCTCTTTAGTCCTGTAGAAGCTGTATTTTACATCCAATCATTTTGAAATTTAGTATGGTAGAGTTTCTTGATCCATGAATCAACACCACCGATTTTGAAGAAAATCGGTTAGGATTTAGCTACAGCTCCCATATATATGTTTCGTCCGATTTGGCCCTTTAGTTCTATAGAAGCTATATTTTACATCCAATCGTTTTGAAATTTAGAATGGTAGAGTTTCTTAATCCATGAACCAACATTGCCGAATTTGAAGAAAATCGGTAAATATTTAGCTATAGCTCCCATATATATGTTTCATCCGATTTGGCTCTTTAGATCCAAGCGTTTTTATACCCTACACCACACTGTGGTACAGGGTATTATTTAAGTATAAAATGTCCCAAAAGTAAATTTATGTAAACAATTTATACATGAATTACAAAATTTATATATCACAGTTATTCAATATTGCGAGAGTGGTGTAGGGTATTATATAGTCGGCCCCGCCCGACTTTAGCCTTTCCTTACTGGTTTTCAAATAAAATTTGTTTGTTAACAAACCCAGCAAAAACTTGGTAAGTACATGTCATTACCACTTGCATTACCAGGTAATGACATATCATTACCCTCTGCATTACTTGTAGTCAACAAATAATGACTTTCTTATATTGACATAAATATTCACTTATTTGTAAGTTATTTTAAGTCGGGTATTGTAAAATATGCGACAACGCCAATTTTTATTTTCTTATCAAATCAACTTTTCTTTAATAAAAACTGTTGTTGTTGCATATTTTACAATACCCATCTTAAATTGACTTACAAATACATATCTATGTCAATATAAGTAAGTCATTATTTGTTGACCACATGTAATGCAGATGGCACATGTCTTACATGCTAATGCAATGTACAATGACATGTACTTACCATGTTTTTGATGGTAAGTACATCCGAGTAAAAAAAATATGTCTCGTCGTATTTAATTATATATGATATATATGATAAGTAAATGGTTATGAAAATCATTACTGGCAAGGTGTTATTCAGCCCCTTATTAGTATGACAATAATAACTACTTATATGGTGGATCTTCGTAAGCATGGGGGTAAGTAGTTATTTGTTAGCTCTTCGTATGCTTGCATGGAATTACCTTCCTCCAATGTCATGTCCTCCAATGTAATCTGAAGGTTGGCTAAATGGTAAGTCATTACTCCTTTTGAATTTTACTTACCCGCCATGTTACATGGTAATGAGAGTTTTTGCTGGGAATATATAATATCTAAAAAAATTCGTTTCCAAATATATTTTCTTTCAATTCAAACATATCAAAACTGACGATTTTCCTCCGTGTATCAATACCTTCATTGCTATATATGCTAAGTTGAAGCAGAATATATTAAGAAACCTTACATTTTAGAATATTTTGAAATTCCAAATTATATTCAGTCAAAATTTGGTGTTTATCTGTCAATCCAGTAAAAATTTATGCACAAAACAGTAAAGGTCATGCGATTTGCACTACAAAGGAATTCCATACAAATCTAAAATTTCGGAAAACTTTTATCGCCTCTTCTGAAAAACAACATAGCTTACTTTGCAATGGAGATATCGATATACTTTGGTGTTTGAAATAATTAATGCAAATATTGTAAATTCAGACTCCCTAATTCCTGATGAAATGAGAATATTTATCAAAAATCAGCATCTTTAAAAATCATGTTTATATTATCTCTGACAGATTGTAATTTATCCATATATTTAATATTAATTCCTAATAAAAATGTTTAAACTAATTTTAATTTACAAATTATCCTAAATATCTATTGATGTATAAATGTAACTACGAATATGTACTTCGTTTGTGTGTGTTTATATCTGTGATGTGGTGTGATTTTTGTATTTTTAGTGATATGATGCAAAATAGATGTATACGAGTATTAATATCGTGATTAATTTGTATGCATTTGACATAGATTTTCTTATTTTGATATTTTTTCATACTATAGATTCTCGATTTAAAGTAGAAGTGCTGGTGAACGATAATGGTAGTGGTGTGGCTTATACGTATGGCTATATATGCAAACAAAAACGGTATTTACACTCGCAGTGAAAATTACATTTTGATGCAATTAAAATAATTGTGACAAAATTAGAAAACTCAGAGAAAAAAAAAACAATAAATCAAATTACAATTTTGAATTTTTTAATGAGAAAAAAGTTTTTTGTGATAATTTTTGCTGATACAAATATTCTCCTAATTTCGACAAACTGATTTAATTTTTATCATTTATAAATTTTTATCAAAATTTGAGGATAAAATTGTTACCATTTCCTGTCATTTTTCTTTGAGTGTTCATTTTGTTGTAGTAATAATAAATTAAAATTGCATTAGCAATATCAATTGAAAACAAATATGTAAATAGTTACCGGTATTGATGTTCACACACACACACACACACCAACACATCCAGATGACCACACAGTCACATACATATACATATATATACATATATATACATTTCTAACAAAATTTCTATGGAATTGTGAACGGACATCGCCATAATAATTAATTTACAGTTTGCATAAATATACGATAATTTTATTAGAAATCGAATTAAAAATAAATAATATCTAAAAGCATGTTCGATAAATTGATAGTTTGTATACATTTAGTCAGGAATTGTCAATAGTATCTATTAGTATTATTATTACTCATCAAAGAAACTTTTATTATCTAAAGGCATGAAAACCATTTCCCATCGAATATTATACAATTCAAAACATCCATCTGTTGGAATCAATTTTGATAAAAACAATATAGAAGATGGATGACAAAAAATAAGTAAAAACTGTGGATTGCATTCCACAGTATAATAACGAAATTGGAAATTATATAAAATGTTCAAATAAGGAAAGATGGCAGTCTACGAACGTTGTTCGTGTGAATGGTTTCGGATATAAGCGTACTTAAATTACCAAATTTCAACCCGATAAATTGAAATATATAGTGTCTATGGCGTTAAGAAACCAAATCGGAAGGGTATAAGCATGGACCGACCTATACCGATCGTTGTTCCTTTGAATGGTTCGAGTATAATCAAACTCAAAGTACCAATTTTTACACAGATCTGATAAAAATTTTAGTCTCTATGACATTAAGAAGACAAATCGGAGAGGTGTTATATATCGGAGCTATATCAAAACATGGACCTATGAATACCCTTGTTCGTGTGAAGGGTTATGGATATATATTAGGCCGGGTCGATTTGTGGGGAGGCAAAAAAAGTCGTTATTGCTCAGTGAAAATCGTATTCTAGGGATCAAAATAAGAAACTTTGCCGAAGGAACCATACCTCTAAAACGAATTCTGATGTCCCGGAATTTGGGTCGTACTTTTGGGTAGTTGCAAATTTTGAAAAATCCCACTTTGACCCATTTAGAGTGCTCCAATCGAGTCCAAATGTATGACCGACTTTGGAGGCCCGACCCACCCATGCCAGTGGCACACCCCCTGGAACCCCCTTGGGGTTCCATACATTTGGTCTCGATTGGAGCACTCTAAATGGGTCAAAGTGGGATTTTTTCCGGGACATCAGAATTCGTTTTAGAGGTATGGTTCCTTCGGCAAAGTTTCTTATTTTGATCCCTAGAATACGATTTTCACTGAGCAATGGGCGATTTTTAAATCGACAAGCCCTAATATATATGTATATACATGAGTAATCAATTACGAGCACGATCAGTTGAAATTTGTGGTTTCTATGTCTATATTTACCGATATTGTCCATTTTTGTCCCCTCACCTTAGAGAAGAGGGTATATATCATTTGCTACGAACCAAAAGTGTAACGTATCAAAGGACTGACCTAAGACCCTAAGTATGTTCGGCGGATATCCGTTTTGGGTCATTTTAAGTCGAATGAGAAATGTCCGTCCGTCTGTCTGTCTGTCTGCTAGCTGGTGCGCACGATAACTCTCGAAAGGAGTAACCGATTGACTTCAAATATGGTATGTGGTAATATTTTCTTCCATCTCCGGCTAATTTCGAAGATGGACCATATTGGTCCACTCCTTCTAGTACCTCCCCCACAAAGGGTTAACATTTAGTGAACTATTGATTATTTAATAACTTCTATACTACTTATTTGAATCCTTTGAAATTCTACACATAGTAGTAGTTTATTAGTCACTATCACCTCAAGAAAAATGGGCGAAGTTACCTCGCCCCTTTTGGTACCTTCCACAAAAATGGACCATTTTGCTCCAAAAGTTAACAGCTTATAACTTTAACAACAGTGCATGCAAATACACGGAATTTTGTACAGAGTAATGCTTTTATTGTACCTAAAATCCAGAGAAAAATGGGCCTTATTGGACCGCCCCTTTTTTGGTACCTCCCATACAAATGGACCATTTTGTACCAAAAGTTACCAGCTTATAACTTTAATACCAGTGCATACAAATACTTGGAATTTTGTACAGCGTAATGCTTTTATAGCACCTAGAGTAGAGTGATCAAAACTGGTTTAAAATAAACCGGCCCACCGGTTTTTTGCTTCCACCGTCCACGGTTTTTCTCAAAATCATGAATTTCGAACAACCGGTGCAACCGGTTTTTTTCGTTTGTTTCCACCAGTTTTCCGGTTTTGTATTATCACTAAAATATTAAAAATTATTTACAACTTTATATACAAAATATGACAAATTAAGATAATTATATGAAAGATCTCCTTATATGGCCTAAAAAGACTCGGCAACTTTGCTAGAATCCGAAGCCATTCACCAATTTCTATACAAATTACAAAAATTTAAAGAAAATAAATGATTCATATGCGCAGAAGTTATGTGAAAAGTAAACGCATTCTCCCACTTCCAAACCGAAACAAAAACAAGTAAGAACATTTTAATTGGGTAAACCGACTAGTGTATATGTACTCTTACATATTTATATACTCGTATATACCCACCTGCACTAAGGTGTGTATATAAAATATATATGTATAAAGATTTAGTACCTCTATTAAATATTCTATTTAATAGCCCGAAATATTAATATTTTCTTGACTGAACTACATAAGGGGAATTTCATGTCAAGTGAGTTAATTTTTAAAAGGGATGTCTTCTGTCGGGATGAAAATTGCACCAAGTAGCCCTATCAGATAGTAGTTATGAGACACAATTCCAACGAGATCGGTTAAGGACTTTCCGAGTTGGAGGGTGTCAACTATTGACATTTTTGTCAAACGGTTGTTTATCCCATCTGAAATGCTAAAATGTTTGGTTGGACGTTAATTTTTTTTTTTTCAGAGGTTTATATTTATTTTGATAGATCAACAGGTCCCATCCCATTAATAGGTCACAAAGCTTTTAAAGGAAATTATCTAAGCTTTCTTTTGAGCAAAAAAATCAAAAATTAAAACATAGGTTTTTACCAAAATTTCAAAAAAGGTTAATTTTGCAAAAAAGTAATGAACATATATTTGCTAATTTTTGTAAAAGGTTGAAAAAAAGACTCGATAACACTTTTGGAAAATGTTTCTAAATACAATAGCTAATTAGTTATAAGTATGAGATAAAAGGACCGTTTGACTCAAATGACAATATTCATCACAATCCAACTCATAACTACTATCCAACAGGACTAAATTTGGTGCAAGATTCCTGATCAGAAGACATCGCTTTTAAAAATTTAATATTAAAAATCGTCTTTTTTGTTATTAAAAAGGAAAATATTTTTCAAACGGCAATCTTCATACAGAAAAAAACCGGCTCTACCGGCTTCCCCGGTTTTCTTCGAAGAAAAAAACCGTCCACCGGTTTTTTTATAACTTAAATAAACCATCCACCGGTTTTTTATTTTTTCAAAAAAACCGGTTTTTTGATCACTCTAACCTAGAGTCCAGAGAAAAGTGACTGTTATTTGGACGGCCCTTTTGGTACCTCTCACACAAATGAACCTTTTTGTACCAAAAGTAAACAGCTTTTTACTTTAATACCAGTACATACTTTAAACATATTAAAAGCAATTTAAATTGATAATAATTTAATTAAAACAAAAAATAAATAATTTTACTATTTTTTTTTTGGACTCAAGGTGAGGGGATTCATAAGTCGGTTTACCAGACTGAACTTTCTTACTTGTTGACTTACATTTTTGTTAATTATTTTTCGGTCAGTGTTTATGGAAATTATAAAGCTAACCTACAAAACCTACTAAATTATTAAATATGATTTTTTAAAAATGTATTGAAAGGAGACCCACATCAATTTTTCGCAAAGAATATTTTTTCAAAGACTCCAACTAAAAATGTCGACGATTTGCATGACGTTTGACATATGGAAAAATTTGATTGCAATTTTTCAGGGGTAAGGGTAACTCCTCAAATGTCCCTTTTATTTCGGTCTTCGAACTAAAGCGTCTATTCCAAAGTCTTCCACTACAATATCACCACCGACATAACTAACCTCTTCGATTTCCCAACAAGCATGGTAGTCGAATATCGCGAAAACAAGAGAGAACCTAGAAAACGGCTAATACCACTGGCATTGTCAAAATAGGTATATCCGCAAGGTCTCCTTTCTGTTACATTTGCAAAGTGTCCATTTCGAGCACAGTGACATATATGACTATAATACTTATAGTCTTTTGAAGATCAGTCTAAAATACAGAACACATGAAGTGACGTGTGATCTTTTTCACTTTGCAATGAAAGTAATTGAAGGCTGACTACAGAAATGATCCTGTGAAGTACAGAACACATGAAGTCATTTAGATGATTGATACATAATTTATGAGGAAATTAGTTTCGAATGCATTCTTTCAATTTGTGTGAATAGCTTGATAATACACCATTTTGTGCTAAAAAGTAGGTTATAGCGGGTTTTCCAATAGGGATGATATGACTTTGAAGTGATGTTTCGGCCATTTGTAATATGTCATGATCTGTCATTTGTTTTTCCTTGTACGTATTCAGTAGTGTTTACAATTTCATCATGGAGAGATAAACGCAAGAACAATATTTACAAATTATTCAGTTTTATTATCAAAATAATTTTTGTGCGCTAAGACCATTTTTTTTAAATAAAAAAAAACAGACCTTGACACCCATGAGTAATATTTTAGCTCTCGTTAGGAGCTATCTTTTTGCCATTGGCCGATTGTGGCTACGTGCCACACAGCAAATGAAACAATTGAATTGTTGCGTGAAAAGTTTGGAGATTCGATTATTTCAAGAAATTGTGATATTGAATGGCCACCAAGAAGTTGTGATTTAACACCATTAGACTATTTCTTGTGGGGTTATTTGAAGTCATTGGTCTTTCGAAATAAACCAGACTCTCTTCAAGGTTTACAAGTCAATATTGAACGTGCCATTCATGACATTCGACTTGATTTAGTGGAAAATTTCTTAACAATAAGTGTGGTTTTTTAAAGAAATCACTCTTATTGGAAAACCCTGTAATAGGCTAGGTTGAAAAATAAGAGAAGTTCTAACGTCTTATACCCATGGACATACACTTAAGCCAGTGGATCAACATGTTGTGGGCTCCATATTTATGTCTTTTTTTAACCCTCAAGAGTTATAGAAAATCTTCCAGTCATATCCTCTGAGATTAGTCTGATCTGGTATTGTACCCGAAGTATCGAGATCTTGAATATATGGGAAAGCTGGGCATTGAAACAGAAAGGGTTCCATCATTTTGATGTTTTCCCTGCTTACCCTGCATTCATTGTTATCTGCTTCTCCAATGCGGTGTAGGCTTGGGCTGAAGCTTCTTTGAGCCGTAGCGTATATTCCGAAGTCTTTCACTTCAAAATAAGCTCTGAAATAACTACACGGAGGAAAATCGTCATTTTTGATATGTTTGAATTCAAAGAAAATATACTCGAAAACGATTTTTTTAAATATTATATATTTATTAACAAATAAATTTTATTTGAAAATCAAGAAATTTTGTTTGGAACGCATATAATAATATATTAGAACATAATTTATTTGCAAACTGAATTTCACAAATAAAATATCTGTTTACACACAAACAAAGTTATTGTTTAAGAAGTTTTCCGAATATATTTTATTTAAAAAGTTTGTTAAAACTTTGTTGACTTATTCGAATTTTAATTAGTTTTTCCAAGTTTTCGTGTTAAACTTTATAGCTAAAAATGTCTTAAATTTATAAATATTCCAATCCATCACTCATTGTCAATCCATCAATGCAAATTAAATTTACGAAAGATTATTCGATTTAAGTTTAAATTAAATTTTACAAACAGAAAAAAATTTATAAAAATTGTTCTTTGAACATCTGAAAAACTGAAAACTTGTCTTTAAGTTAAGGCATTAATACATTGCCAAAATAAATAATTACCAATTAAACTTTGTTTCGGAAATACTATAAGTAATTCCAAATAAAAAATATTTGAATGGAAACATATTTTTGTTTAGAACAATATCATCCCCAACATATAATATTTGTGTGTGTCAAATATTATATATTTGTAGCGTACCGTAAACATATGTATATTTAAAGCCGAATATGTTTGGGGCAATATACTACAGAAGGGATTTTTATTCAGCGTGTAACCTCTCTGATTTCCTTGCAAACTTTGTGGTCGAATATAGCGAAAACAAGAGCTAGCCTAGAAAAACGGATAGCACCACTAGATTCAGCAATTTCGAAATAAGTATATCCATATATTAGTGCGCCACTGCCCACATGCAAGCTTTGACTTAGGCAATAGGCAATCAGGCAGTCCAATGAAGATGGACAGAAATCGGCACCTGTGGGTTAGATAGACGAATCTTGGCATGGTACAATCAGAGAAGGTCAAAATATATCCTCAAAATTTAGGGAAAAAAACTGTCTACGTTATTGTCTGTCTACGGTATTGCCTGATCGGCGAAGGGACAATGAGAGGTGGACAGAAATCTAAACCTGTAGGGTAGCAAGACAAATGTGGCCAAAATACAACCTAAGAAGGTCACAATATCTCCTCGCACTGGTGAGGAAAAGCTTGTCAATCTTGTTGTTAGTTCTGACGGGACATTGCCTGATCTGCGAACACGACATTAGGTTGGGTATTGGCTCCACTGACTTGCATTGAGAGCATTGAGCACTTGCTATGCTACTGTCCCGCTTCGAATAAATTACGTCTGGATATACTGGTGTCGGCCTTTCTAGGAAATTTGACAAATATTTTCGGTACCGATATTCGTACTATTGTTAACTTCGTGTAACAATCAGGTGGGTTTCGGTGAGGGGCATCTGAGCCCGCGGTGTCACTAGGACAATTGGCTGCTATGTACAGCGAGAACATGCATACAATTTGGGCAATGTGATCAAATGTATACCCTACACCACACTGTGGTACAGGGTATTATAAGGTATATGTTTGTAACTCCTAAAAATACTATAGCTAGACCCACCTTAAAGTATACCGATCGACTCAGAATCACTAGCTGAGTCGATTTAACCATGTCTGTCCGTCCGCCCGTATGTCCATCTTAAGTTGTTCCTCGACTAAAGGTCACAATTTCACTCCGACCTTTCTGAAATTTTGCAGTTTGGAGTCTTTCGCAGCTGGAAAGAACCCCATTGAATTTGGTTGAAAACGGTTCAGATTTAGATATAGCTCCCATATATATCTTTCGTCCGATTTGGCCCTTTAGTCTTATAGAAGCTGAATCTTACATCCAATCGTTTTGAAATTTAGAATGGTAGAGTTTTTGATCCATGGACCAACATTGCTGAATTTGATAAAATCGGTTAAGATTTAGCTATAGCTGTCATATATATGTTTCGTCCGGCCCTTAAGCGCTATAGAATCTGTATGTAACATCCAATTATTTTTAAATTTAGCATGGTAGAATTTAATTTCTTCATCCATGGACGAACATTATTCAATATTACGGGTATTATATAATCGGGCCCGCCCGACTTTAGCCTTTCCTTATTGGCTTTTAGAGGATTGCTATATATATTTCTGGCCTAGGCAACACTAAGTGTTGCCTGGTGCTATCTGACATTTCCATTGGAAAGTTTAACATTTTTTAGCATAAACGTACTCAGAACGTTTTGACGTATGACCATCATTTGTGCTGTTTACAATGACTTGAAAAAATCAATTTGGCAAAAAAATGGAATTAATTCGTGAACATTTTCGTGCGATAATTTTTCACAACTTTCGACGTAGATTTTCACGACAATTGTGCATCGATGAACTTAAATCTTTGTATGGCGATGGAGCACCATCCTATAGCACTGTGAAAAACTGGTTTAATGAATTCAATCGTGGCCGTCCAAAAACGGCCGTTGTGCCAGAGAACATTGATGCCGTGCGTGAACTGATAATGCAAGATAGTCATGTGACATACCGTGAGATAGAGGCATCCTTGGGCATTTTTTCCACCAGCATACATTCGATATAGCATGAACACCTGGCCGTAAAAAAGCTTGTTCTCGTTGGATCCCGCACAATTTGACAATCGCTCAAAAAAGGCTCGTGTCGATTGGTGCAAAGAAATTTTGAAAAAATATGACCGCGGTGCTTCGAAAGACGTTTATAAGATCGTCACAGGTGACGAATCTTGGATCTATGCATACGACCCACACGGTCTTCGAAGACGAGCCAAATCCAACGAAAGTTGTTCGTGGAAGAAGCACTTCGATGCAAATGGTCGCCTGTTTCTTCAGCAAAACTGGTCATGTGGCGACTGTTCCGCTTGAGCAACGTAGGACGGTCAATTCTGAGTGGTACACCACAATTTGTTTGCCTGAAGTCTTCGGAGAAATTCGAAAAACGAACAAGATAAGACGAATCATTGTGCACCATGACAATGCGAGCTCTCACAAATCGGCTCAAACCAGCGCCTTTTTGACCGGCCAAAACGTCGAATTGATGGGTCATCCGCCGTACAGCCCTGATTTGACACCCAATGAGTTCTTCTTACTCACTCACATCAAGAAAAAACTGCTTGGTCAACAATTTTCGACGCCTGCAGCAGCTGTTGAAGCGTTCAAAAACCATGTTTTGGAGGTGAATTTTCAACACACTGTAACCAAAACAATTCGCGCTCAAATGACAAAACGGTCTGAGTAAAGTTATGCTAGAAAATGTCATACTTTCCAATGGAAGTTCCAGTTTTCATCTGGCAACACCAGCATTGCCAGGACCGAAATACAAATAGCGACCCTCGTATTTGTTATTATTGAGATTACAATACGGTACACAATACCTACTTCACTAACTGAAATTTGAGGCAACGAAGTGGACCTGGTCCAGGTAGTATCTTATATGGTTAACTGGGCACAGGGATATCCAGGGGTGATCGTCGATCATGCCATGAGGATAGACATTGAGTCCAATGACTTCTGCAGGAGCTGTGGTGATGAGGAAGAAGTAGAGAGCATTGAGTACCAGCTTTGTTACTGTCCTGCATTGAGTAAACGATGGCTTTGTAGGTTTGACAGATCTCGCGTATACCGATGTTCGTATTATTAATAACTCTGTGCATGAAACTGGGCCGCATCAGCCTGGAATGTATGCAGTTCCTCACTAGTGACGACCAGTTATTTGTTGCCGTAAGTGCACTATCTCTCAAGAGTAGCTTGCAGGTTGCAAGAGGCATGCCCACATGTTCCAGGTCCCCTGGAGCGTGTAAGGTAGCTACTAGTCTTGCAAGTTCATCTGCCTTGCAGTTCCCTGGTATGTCCCTGTGTTCAGCCATCTCGTTAAGAAACCTACGACAGTCGAGGGCAGTTTTTGAATTCAGGAATATAGTGTCCAGGGACTTGATAGCAGCCTGCTGCGTGAACACTTATGTTCTGCTCTATAATTCCTCCATCCTTGTAAGATAAGGGTATAAAAATAAGTTCAGTCACTAAAAATATAACAAATATATGTATGTCATTTTCAATTTTAGACGAGATCGAATATAAACCAATTAAATTTAAATGGCAACAACTCAAGTTTCGCAAAAGCAAATGTATTAATTTACTAATGTAAATTGAAACATTAAACAAATATGAACACATACATAAATATGTACATATATGTATAAATATGTATGTATATTCGAAACGCCCAGTGACATAAGAAAGTACACATTTATATACTGTAATTTTTACACCTACATACATTTATCAACATACGATGCATAGTCGTACACTGAAAAAAAATTGTCATAAAATTAAAGAAATGCTCCAAAGACGTCATTAGTTTTTAAAATAAGTACATTTTGTACTTAAAACATAGATAATTTCAATAATATTAAGTAATTTACTTAATTTTAAGTACATTTTCTTAATTTTAAGTACAAAATGTACTTATTTTGAAGACTAAGGACGTCTTTGGAGCATTTCTTTAATTTTATGACAATTTTTTTTTTTCAGTGTACATATGTATTTATATTACATATTATACAATTTCACAAATTTGTATAAATAATTGCAATTGGATAATGTTTGTATTTGTGCTTATTTGTATCACTTCTGTCCCGGTTCCGGCTCCGGACCCTCTCCCATCCATCCACTGACTGTTACAGTTGTACTTGCACAGTGTTGGAATATAGCGCATTGCAGTTCTGCATAAAATTATTTATTTTAATTTAGTTGTAAATGGACATTTATTTGTTTTTATTTATTTATTTAGTGGCATAATCATTATATAGACTCGGCAAAATTATCATAAATATTATTATTATTATAGGTTGTTGGTTATTATTTTTATTGTATTTATTTGTTCTCTATTATTATTGTTGTTGTTCGCCTTCTGCTTTTTTTGGGTTACAACTATTTAACATTCTGATTAGTTAACATTATCAGTGATGGCGCGGCGCGTGTTTGACGTTTGGCGACTACCATTTAAGAGACAAATACCCTTTGTTAAATCCTCCCCCCTTCCGACCAAATGGAATGGCATGATGCGATGGGAGGGGGAGTGTTAAACAATCAGAGCTGTCAGTTGCAATTATGCATTTTGAAATGCTTTGGCACTCGAAAAATGAATAGAAAAAAAACAACA
Organism: Eudasyphora cyanicolor; assembly: GCA_963930755.1. NCBI lineage: Eukaryota > Metazoa > Arthropoda > Insecta > Diptera > Muscidae > Eudasyphora > Eudasyphora cyanicolor. The sequence goes on from OZ005734.1 coordinate 70,238,698, forward strand.
ACAAAACCAGAAAAGCAAAGAAAACGTGTAAAAACTGCAACGTTTGTCTTTTGCATTGCAAAATCATTTGTTAGCAGAATGTTAATTGACATCTTAAGATTCTTTTGTTGCGAGTCGCCTTCTGCCCATGTGCCATCTCCTGACTGACTGGCTGACTTCGCTGTTGGGTCTTTTTTTTTTTGCGACCGACTGACTGTCTTCCTTTCAATAGATGCAAATTAGTGAGACATGTTTGAAATTCGACTCCAGCCAAAAGGGAAATGTAATATGTAAATTAACACCAAATGACACAAGCGAGCAGACAGACATTTATGTACATACATACATACATGCATACATAATACGTATATGTGCAATTTGTTGTGCAGCTACAATAGATGTGTTTTATGATGCTAGTTGTTTTCGTTAGCACTGAATGAAAAATGCATCATAGCACTAATGTAACAATTACATTATAGTATTTACATTGATGCAATGAACAATTTTTTAATGTTATGACATATTTATATTGATGTAATAAATAATTGCTTTAACGCAGTTTTTCTCATATTCTTTTGTCATTAAGTGAATGCAACCTGCTTTCATTGATGGGAAGACATTTTTGCTTAAAAAATCTCATACACAGAAAAAACAATTGCCATAAGAGTAAAGAATGGCGTCAAAGACGTACTTAAAATTTATAATTAGTACATTTTGTACTAAAAATTAAAAAAATTTACATATTTTAAAGATTAGGCACGTCTTTGGCGCCAATCTTTAATTTTATGACTACATTTTTACTTTGTAGCAGTTTATTTAAACAAAAGTTTCATTCCTTCAAAAATTATTTTTTGTAAAAATAATATAAAAAGAAATTCTTGATAATTTAATTCCTGAATTTGAAGGCGTTGTTAAATAGTTATAGCAGTAAAGAGCCAATGAATTATCGAATGGCTACAGCAATTTATTTTATTGATAACACTATGAAGCAAATGAACACTTTTTGAAAAATACACGGACTTGAAGGTATAGGTTCGATTCCACTACCTTTACTCGGTTTGGTAAAAATGATGACCAATTCTTTTTAATGGGCCTCAAAAGTTTCTAAAAATCAGTGGGCCCCTCGAAAAAGTTGGTCACCAATTCGCCATAAAAACTTGGTTACCAATTTCTCCAAACCAATTATAGGGTTATACCACCCTGTAATTATAATGTAACGCACAGTGTAATTATCACATTTATTACGTTCCGAAATAATATCATCATCACAAATCTTCATTACAATTTAAGCCAACTACTTACATATGTGAAAATGGTGGAGAAAAAATGCTTACCTGAAAAGAGAAAATAATAGAGAATCATAAATAATTTTGTATTTTAGCAGATTTGAAATATTTTATATATTTTAATAATTCCGAATATACGATAGATTGATTTTTTAAATCCGATGAAACTTTACGATAAAATAATACAAATATAATAATTGAGATTTAACGACGCAGTACAACATTAAACATAAAATTAATAAATAATTGCAAAAATAATTACTAAAATATTAAAATATCACAGAGAAATTCCTTATAGCTACGATCACAGTTGAAATTGTCAGTTCAATGAAATAGTCAGTTCAATTTCAACTGTGATCGTAGCTATAAGGAATTTCTCTGTGATATTTTAATATTTTAGTAATCATTTTTGCAATTATTTATTAATTTTATGTTTAATGTTGTAGTGCATCGTTAAATCTTAATTTTTATAAATAATTAAAATAATATGACGAAAGATTAAATATTTCAATAAAGATTAAATATTTCAATAAAATTCATCCCTGAAGATGTTGGAAAAATCCCAACGAAACGTAGGATGTGAAATATTAAATAAAGTCTTTTATTTGCATAAAAACAATGACTTTTTAAATTGATAATAATTGAGATTATAACGATTACTTTTAATTCAATTTTTTTAAAATCTTCTACAAAAAAATAATTTTTTCGCAATAGCTTGTAAGATATCTTTGAAACCGCTGATGGGATGAAAAAATGATATTAGAAGAATATGAAGGCTACTTTATTTAGGATTATTAAAAACGTTCTTGAACCAGTTACGATAAATGGTTCTCCAGTTAAATTTTAGCATAACTGGAGAACCATTTATCGTTGATAGATAAACAAGTCCCATCCCACTACATAGTATGCCACAAAGCTCTTAAAGGAAATGACCTAAGCTCAAAAATAAAGCTATGGGTTTTAACAAAAATTTAAAAAAATATTAATTTCGCAAAAAAAAGTCACAACAAAATATTTTTGAGATTTTTTCTACATACGAGTATATCTTTCTGTTACAATATCTTTCTATTATGTAATTAGTCATATTCCCGTAGATGGCAAAAAAAAAGCCATCTAACCAAAAGTTCAAACTTCAACATCCTCTAACTCGGACAATCCTTAACCGATTTCGTTGAAATTTTGTGTCAAAACTAAACATAACATATAACACATAACATAACTAAACTTGGTGAAAGTTTCATCCCAATCAGAAGACATTGCCTTTAAAAATAAGAACTCCCATACGGTCACACACACATACACAATTTGTTCGCAATTGCATTCGAAGAATGCGACGAGTTCATAATTCAGAGGCAAGATTTCGCAGCAACAGACTCAATATAGATATGCTACCAACTCACCTGTCGGGACATCTTTTGTTTAAAAATATTATTTATTTATTTATATGAATTACAATACAAAGTAAATGTATATTCTAATTTTAAGGTCCAGGGAAAGGCCGGGTTACAAAGACCATATGGCTAAATTTTTGCAGCGACAGACCAGAGCCTCTGGTGGGAATCGAACCCACAACCCCTAAACTCATAGGCGAGTACGCTACCAACTCGCCTACTGGGGCGCTCATTAAAAATATTATTTTGGCATGAAATCTTACATAACCTAATATTAAGGAAGACGAGCTAGTAAGAGACAATCAATTATTGAATACCTATTATTACAGAAGATAATTTACTAGCAGAATAGCTATTATCGAAGAAGACGATCTATCAGCAGAATATCTACAAAGTATGCGGCCTACCAGCAGAATGTCTATAGATATAAAGGGTGGTTAAATTTTAAGGGCCGATGTTGATTTTGAATAAAACACAAATTATTTAGGAAATTATTGTCATTTCTTTTTATTATGATAATATTGGTATGGTTCAATTATGTATGGAACAAAATATCGGCCAAACGGACGTCGCTAGCTCGGCGACACACCTCCATCCGATGGTCCAAATTTTCGATGACGCTGAGGCATAATTGAGGTTCTATGCCGTTGATGTGCCGAATTATCTCATCCTTTAGCTCTTGAATTGTTGCTGGCTTATCGACGTACACCTTTTCTTTCAAATAACCGCAAAGAAATAAGTCCAACGGTGTCAAATCACATGATCTTGGCGGCCAATTGACATCGCCACGACGTGAGATAACACGGCCATTGAATTTGTTGCGCATAAAAACCATTGTTTTGTTAGTTATGTGGCAAGTGGCACCGTCCTGTTGAAACCACATATTGTCCACATCCATATCTTCCAATTCGGGCCATAGATTCAAGATAGCGAACACCATTCACAGTAACTGCCGGACCGGCCTCATTTCGAAGAAGTATGGCCCGTTGACGTCGCCCGCCCATAAGCCGCACCAAACGAACTGGGCGAGCATGCACAAGAGTTTTCACATCTCCAACAGACCCGGTTTGCTGAAATTTGCGCACAATTCTTCCGATTGTGGACACATTTGGTCGATTATGCTGATCAAAAAACATCACGAAATGAATTATGATTTGAACGCCCATTTTCGCAAAAGGCTTAAAAAAATTTTAACGCTTTGCTCGATTGTGTATCTTTTCAAATTGAGTTAGTCTGAAAATGAGAAATGAAAAAGAAGACTATCTACCAACAGAATATCTATTATTAAAGAAGACGATCTACTAGCAGAATATCTCTTATTACAGAAGATTATCTACTAGCAGAATATCTATAATTCAAAAAAAACGACCTCCAAGAAGAACAGCAACTATTAAATAATGCGATCTACAGGGTTGCCCATATTCGACGGACCCATGTTTTTTTTGGGCCCATTCCAATCGACGAGGCTTGTCCGCAGGCGACAATCTTTGCGTCAATTGAATTTTGTACGGGAACAAATGCAAATCAACGCGAATAATCCGTTGTAAAGTGGACCGAGCCATGCCCAACTGCTGAGAACGGCGTTTTTGGGATGTTCTTGGGGACCTCTCAACACTGGCTCGTACGGCAGCGATATTCTCGGCCGATCGCCTTGGTCGACTTTTATTTGGCCTCTTCGGATTAGAAAGAGCCTCACCAGTCGAAAATTTTTCGTATAAACGCTTAATGGTGTTCTTAGAAGGCGCACTTCTCACATTTTTTAATATTTTAAAAGCACGTTGAGTTTTCACAATTGACTTCTTCTGTTGAATGTAAATTTCAACTATTTCGCGTGGCGTGTATTGTTCCATGGTAAAAATCTGCTTGGACTGACGCTTCAAACGCGGTATGTCATTAAGCGATCTGACATCTCTGTCAAAAGTTATGGCGTTGCCAGATGGGTCCGTCGAATATGGGAGACCCTGTACTAGCTGAATATGTATTATTAATTAAGACAACCTACTAGCATTATATCCATTATTAAAGAAGACGATCTACTAACAGAATATCTATTATTAAAGAAGACGATCTACTGGCAAAATATCTATTATTAAAAAAGACGATCTACTACCAGAATACATAGTATTAAAAAAACAAGCTACTAGCAGAATATCCTTTATTGGAAAAGATGATCTATCAGCAGAATATATGTTATTAAATAAGACGATCTACTAGCAGAACATCTATTATTAAAGAAGACGACCTACTAGCAGAATATCTATTATTATAGAAAACTATCTAGTTGTAGAATATCTATTGTTAAAGTTGTTAAATAACAGAATATATTATATTAAAGAAAACATTCTACAGGGTTTTCCAACAAGAGGTATTATTTTGGTATTCAAAGAAAAATTTCATTTTTTGAGAAAATGATCGGATGTTTATTTCATAATAAAGAGGAAGGTATGCCGTTAATAATGAAAAACAACATCAGCCAAATGACCACCACGACCACGCTTACAGGACCATATCCTTTCCATGAAATTTTCCATAACCAAATCGCAAAGTGGCTGCCCTATGTCCTCGATAGTCTCACGAATTCTATCTTTGAGGTCTTGAATCGACGCTGGGCTGGAAGAAGTCGCAAGGTGTTAAATCACAACATCGCGGTGGCCAATTGTGATCACCTCTTCGAGAGATAACACGGTCCGGAAACTTTTCCCGTAACAGAGCAATGGTTTCGTTGCTTGTGTGGCACGTAGCGCCGTCTTGTTGAAAGTAAACGTTGTCCAGATCAATACCATCCAACTTCGACCATAAAAAATCATTAATCATCTCTCGATAGCGCAATCCATTCACCGTAACTGTTGATCCAACCTCATTTTCGAAAAAGTAAGGTCCAATGACCCCGCCGGACCATAAACCGCACCAAACAGTCACACGTTGAGGATGGAGAGGCTTCTCAACAATAACTCTTGGGTTTTCCGAGCCTCAGATGCGGCAATTTTGCTTGTTGACGTAGCCACCGAGGTGGAAATGGGCCTCATCAGTCAAGATGATTTTGTATCGTTCGTATCGTTTTTTGTTCGGTCGTTTTTTGTATCGTTCGATGATCGCGTATCGTTCCACTTATGGTAATGGCGTAGTTTATACTTGTCAAATGTCAAAGAATAAAAGCTTCAAAAGTGACAGCTACCGAAATACCCCATACTAGCAGATAATGTATTATTAAAGAATACGACCTACTAGCAGATTATCCATAGAAGAATACGACATACTAGAAGAATATCTATTATTAAAGAAAATGATATACTAGCTGAATACTTATTAAAGTATGCGGCCTAGTCGGTTTGGCGAAATTGGTGACCAATTTTTTTTTATGGGCCCCCAATGTTTCTGAAAATCAGTGGGCCACTCGAAAAAGGTGTCATCAGCTTTTGTCCAACAACTAATTCAGACTTGGTGATACCGCTTAACTATGTTTGGCAATAATGTAGCTAAGAATATCCTGAACAAAGTTTCTTAGCATTTTTTGCGAAAAAAATAATTTTTTCCGGTATTTTTTTTTGAAAAAGTGAAGGAAAAAAATATTTTTTTTTCACTTTTTTCAGCATAACTTCCGGGGACTCGTAATTTTTCACTAGCAATGCTTGGCAAAATTGTAGCCAACGTAAATCCGAAAATTTTTTGTAAACATATCAATACAATCTGAACGTGTCTAGACACCCTAAATAGCTCAAATAACCACATTGTACCCCAAAAATGTAAGTATTTCACTGTTATGTAACAAAAATATATTTTTTTGGTATAGGGCCAACTTTATACAAAATATTAAGGCCAATATTTTTGTGGAACATTTTAACCCTCTAGCTGTAATTTTTGGCCCCATTTTAACAAATAGTAAAAAACACCTTAAATAGGGGAGGGCGGGGATGAAATGTTCTACAAAAATGTTCGCCATAAAATTTTACTATATGAGTCGGAACACACCAAAGCCCAAATCTTAACACAAAAACCCAAAAAATAACAGTGAAATACTTCAATTTTTGGGGTACAATGTGGTTTTTTGAGCTATTTATGGTGCCTAGACAAGTTCAGATTGTATTAATATGTTCACAAAAAGCAATAATATGTTTGCAAAGCATTGTTAGTGAAAAGTTACGAGTCCCCGGAAGTTATGCAGAAAAAAGTGAAAAAAAATATTATTTTCCTTCACTTTTTCAAAAAAAAAGTACCGAAAAAATTTTTTTTTCGCGAAAAATTTTAAGAAACTTTATTCAGTATATTCTTATCTACATTATTGCCAAACATAGTTAAGCGGTATCACCAAGTCTGAATTAGTTGTTGGACAAAAGCTGATGACACCTTTTTCGAGGGGCCCACTGATTTTCAGAATTTTTGGAGGCCCATAAAACAAAATTGGTCACCAATTTCGCCAAACCGAGTTTAGGGCTACACTACCATTTGATAGTAGAATCGAACCTATACTGTCAAGTCCGTGTATTTTTTTCACTGTTGCACAGTGTTATGAAATAAACATCCGATCATTTATCTCAAAAAAATGGAATTTTTCTTTGAATACAAAAATAACACCTCTTGTTGGAAAACCCTTTACTTATCTTCTCCGCTGCCTCAAGACTTATTCTAATGAGGATTTGAATCTGTTTATCGTAATAAAAAACATAACAAACACGCATATACTTGATTTAAATTAGAAACGATTACCTTGAAACTCGTATTTTAGCCAATGGATCAAGAAACCACTTTTTTAATTGCATAACATTCGTTTGGCTTTTACATGCGTAATCAATATGGGGATAGTATCCTAAGCTGATCCGCTTTCTTTATAATTTAGCAGCGTTTTTTCGTAGATCAAGTGACTTCCATCTTCCAATTTTCGTAAAGAGAGACTGTAAAATGGAGTTTATATGGCAAATAGATGGCAATCAGAAGGAAGATATAATCTGAACAATGTATGTTCCTTATATCTAAATCTGAACCATTTTCTTTAATAATAGTATCAGGGGATTTTCCATCACTGAATTTCATATAGAAGAAAATGTGTTTTCCAGGGCGCTTTAATTTATAAACGGAAGAACAATATGTGTTTTCTATAGCGCTTTAATTCCTAGACGGAGAAACTAAAGCGAGGAATTAAACTCAATCACCATAGACAATTGACCAAAAAGTCCTATTAAAGATACCACTTAACGCAGTTTTATTAAAGTTAACAAATTATAAATATTTGTACGCTGACAAATAAAACCCACCTATTGTTAGCATTTTGAGCTTGTATGTGTCATTCTCTGTATTTTGAAAATTTTTTTTTTGTTTCAAACTAATTAGCAAAATTACTTCCTTCTTGTGTGTTGGAGCGTGTGTTTGTGTCTGTATCGATTTGCATAATTTGCCCAAAATACAGACATAGAGAGTCCGGATCCCTCCGCTATTAATCTTATCAAAAACATATAGTCATATTACTTAAATATGTATTTACATCTCTCGATATATATATGTATATACATACAGAGTACATGTGTAATTAGTTTAAATTTATGCTAAATTGAATTATATAGGAAAATAAGGGATTTACAAACAAAACAATAAAATTCAATGGAACTACTGTGAAAGGACGCAATTTAGTGAGTAGAGAAAGATATAAGGAGTCGACGATAAAACGGGCTAATTTTTTAAGTTGAGAGAAAAAAGTAGTAAATAATTGTGGTACAATTTATCTGAACATGACGATCCCACGACTGGTTAAATCGGGACCTATCACTATCCAGATCTCACGACTGGTTAACTTGGGACCTATTACGATTACCGAAAAAATTGGCATAAATGGTAAGAATGTAATGAAAATTTAATGAAATGTAAACAGGTACAAACCCAAATACAAGATATGTCCATTAAGAATAGCGATTGGTTCGCAGATTGTCCCTTTTATATGAAATCAACCGGTAACATTAACATTACTCTGTCATTGGTGGTGGTGAATCTCCACCTTATGACATAGCAAAGTACTGATCTAAAAGAATACCTACAGTATCAGACCTTTCAATGTCAGTCACAGTATAAGTCACATCTGCAATTTAATCGTTGCACTTCGAAAACTGGATCCAACTAGTCCACTACTACGGTGCAAATAATCGAACGGGTCGTATATTAAGGAGTAAATAACATAACGGGTCATCAACTTACCATAACCCAACTGGTCCTCTACTACAAAGTAAATAACCCGCATAGCCATCAAGTAAGGAGGAGATAACCCAACTGGTCATCAACTAAGGATTACATAATCCAACCAGTCGTTAAATAATGAGTAGATAACCGAACTTGTCCCCCATTTGGGAGTTGATAACCCAATTGGTCCTCTACTAGGGAGTAGACAACCCAACTGATTATCAACTAAGGTAACGCAACTGGTTATCTACTATTGTGTATAAAGCCGAACTAGTCTTCTAGTAGGGAGTAGATAACCCAACTAGTCCTCTAATAGGGAGTAGATAACCCCACTGGTCCTATAGTAGGGAGTAGATAACACAATTTGTCCTTTGCGCGAACTAAAATTAAAAGTAGATAACTCAACTGGTCCTCTACTACGGAGTAGATAACCGAATTTGTCCTCTATTAGGGTGTATACAACCTAACTGGTCGTGAAGTTATGAGCAGATAATTCCACTAGTCCTCTACTAAGGAGTAGATAATGCAAGTTATCGTCAAATATGGAGTAAATAACCCAAATGGTCGTCAACTAAGGAGAAGATTACCCAGATGGTCATTAACTAAGGAGTAGATAACCCAAGTTGGGAGTCGATAACCGAATTTGTCCTCTACTAATTAGTAGACAACCCACGTGGTCGTATACTAGGAAGTAGATAACCTAAATGGTCATCAACTAAGGAGTAGATAACCCCACTGGTCCTCTAATAAGGAGTAGATAACCCAAGTGGTCGTCAAATATTTTGTAGATAACCCAACTAGTCGCCAACTAACGAGTAGATAAAACAACTGGTGGTCGTCTGAGGAGTAGATAACCGAACTGGTCCTCTACTAGGGAGTAGATAACACAAGTGGTCATCTACTAGGGAGTTAATAACACAAGTGGTCATCTACTAGGGAGTTAATAACACAAGTGGTCATCTACTGGGGAGTGGATAAAACTACCGAACCTCTACTGGGAAGTAGATAACTCAACTGGTAATCAACTAAGGAGTAGATAAGCCAACTGGTCGTTAACTTATGAACAGATAAACAAACTAGTCGTCAACAAAGCAGTCGATAACACAACTGGTCGTCCACTACATAGTGTGTTTCACTGATGCAGTCGTATGATAACATAACATATTCAGAAAATTGGTTTGGTGTATTTAACCCTAGTTAATTAATACCAATCAATCCCACTAGAACTAATACTGGGATCAGTAGACACCGGTGTAAGTTTAGTAACCAGTACCGGTATATTTATTTAGAACAGTTCAGTAAATATATTTCTTTAGACTGTAACAGTACCTTCAATTCTATAAGTCATGTTAAAGATGCCCTATCTTTGAGGAACCTAACACGAGTCTGTTTTGGTTCAAATTTCCGTAGGGATCAATGGACACTTCACTATACTATGGTCAGTATTGGCGTATGTTTTTCTCACCGTCATAAAATAAGGCTTTATCGCTGGAACTGAGATTAAGTGGGATCGCAGTAAAACACCGTAATGACACTCAGGTTGTAACAAAAATAAAAATACACATTTTTATGGTGCTATAATTTCCTAAAAATATATCAAAAATCTTTGATTTCGCTCAAATATTAAAACCTGTATTCATGACAACCAATGCACCCTATTTAACCTCATTGCTCTTAATATAAATTCAATTTTATTGTTATTCAAGCTAGCCTTTCATCATATGTCACCAGAGTAATCCTCCTATAAAATGTTGCTTTTATTTTGGTAGGCCAACTTAACTGAACTTAGCCACGTTTCGAGCATAACAATTTTTGCTGTAAACGAAATAAATCGTTCCGAGGGTTTATTTATGCCAAACGACACACAAATACATCCATTCATATTTGTGATTATTAATTTCAATAAAAGCCCAAAGTGCCTCATGTGGCTAAAATATGACTTTTCAATTGATTCGGAATTAATCCTTCAGAAAGCCCCCATGAGCAGGGCGACGGAGGACAAACGCACATTTCTATGTACACACACATATACGTATATTCTCTTGCAATTATTCACTCATATAGTGCACAGACACACGCGCACACACACCCGCTGACTAATATTCTGAGAGAATTACATATACAAACCCATACAGACATAGAAACCCTGACCAAAAGAAAGGAGTCGACTATATAAAAATTCTATTATATTTCGATGAAAACAAAAACAAATAACAGACGAAAAAAAGTCATATTTGTTTGAGGATATATTGAATATCATAACGACATTCTATAAATTAATATTACCGAATTTGATTTTGACCAACGCATTCGTAGGAGTGTATGATATGCATGTGGGTTATTCCATATACTTTATTTATTTATTCAATTCAATTTAAGGAAAAATGGAATTGATATCTATTGTAAGTTGCGGTTTATATCCAAAAATCAAAACTCTTTTCCTTTTAAAGAAAAACATTTCCTGTTAAAGAAGTCGATCTACTTGCGGAACTTTTTCTATTAACGAAAACTTGCAGAATATTTCCTATTAAAGAAGATGACAAACTTGCAGAACGTTCTTTTTAAAGAAAACGACATTTTGGCAGATCATTTCTTATTGAATAAGTCGATCTACTTGCAGAACTTTTGATATTAATACTAGATACTTGCAGAATATTTCCTAATAAAGAAGATGACAAACTTGCAGAAATTTTTTCTATTAAAGAATATGACAAACTTGCAGAAATTGTTTCTATTAAAGAAGATGACAAACTCGCAGAACTTTTGCTACTAAAATAGAAGACCTACTTTCACAAATTTTCCTGTCAAATTAGGCTACCTACTTGCAGCTATTAAATACGTCTACCCACACGCTGAACTTCATCCATTAAAGAATTCTACATACTTGTAGCAATTCCGGAATTGAAGAATTATACCTACCTGTATAACTTCAACTATTGAATAAGAAACCACTTGGATATTTTAAGCTATTAAAGAAGATGATCTACTTGCAAAACTTTAGTTGTTAAATAATATGGCTTCTTTGCAGAACTTCAGCTATTACCAAAAGAAGACGACATGCATGTATGATTTCAGCTATTACCTAAAAAGACCTACTTGCAGAACTTTTCAACGAATGAGACCAACTAAGGCGACGCAGAATACTACCTATTTAAGAAGATGACAAACTTGCAAAACTTTTTCTGCTAAATGCGTACTTGCAGAACTTTTCTATTAAAGAAGATCACAAACTCGCAGAACTTTTGTTATTAAAGAATATGGCCTATTTATTACTTATTAAAGAAGATGACCTGTTTCCAGAAATTTTCCTATTAAATAGACGACCTACTTACATAACTTTTTATGTTAAAGAATACAAACTACTTGCAGAACTTCAGATATTAAATAAGTCTACCTACTTGTAGAATTTCCGCTACTGAAAAATTCTACCTACATGCCGAACTGCAAATATTGAATAACTGCTACAAAAGATGACGCACTTGCGGAACTTTTCTATTAAAGAAGATCACAAACTCGAAGAACTTTTGTTATTAAAGAATATGACCTATTTATTACTTAATAAAGAAGATGACCTATTTATTACTTTATTAAAGAAAATGACCTATTTCCACAAATTTTCCTATTCAAATAGACGATCTACTTACATTACTTTTCATGTTAAAGAAGACGATCTACTTGCAGAACTTCAGCTATTGAATAAGTCTACCTACTTGTATAATTTCCTCTATTGAAGAATTCTACCTATCTTCAGTACTGCAACTATTAAAAAAGAGACATACTTAAATAATTTAAGCTATTTAAGAAGACGGCCTACTTGCAGAACTTTAGTTATTAAATAATGTGGCTTCTTTGAAGAACTTCAGATATTACTAAAATAAGGCGAACTTCAAGCTTTATTTAGGAACTATTCCCCTTAACAAAGAAGGCCAATGTGCAAAAGGTTCCCTATTAAAAAATATGACCTACTTACAGAACTATCCCTATAAAAGAATAGAAAGCTACTTGAAGAACTTTTCGTTTAAAGAAGACGACCTACTTGTAGAACTTTTCCTTTTAAAGAAGACGACCTACTTGCAAAACTTTTCCTTTTAAAGAAGACGACTACATGCAAAACTTCAGCTGTTAAGAGGCCGTCATAGTTGCTGAACTTCAGCTGTCAAAGAAGTCGACATACTTGCTGAACTTTTCCTAATAAAGAATAAGATCTACTTGCAGAACTTTTCGCATTAAAGAAGACAACTTACTGGCAGAACTTTTCCTGTTAAAGAAGACGACCTACTTGATAACATTCCTTTTAAAGAAGACTGCCTACTTGCAGAACTTTTCATATTAAAGAAGACGACATTCGTGCATATCTTTTTATATTAAAGAAGACGATCTACTTGCAGAACTTTTCCTATTAAAAGAGGTGACATACTTGCAGAACTTTATCTATTTAATAAGACAACCTACTTGCGGAACTTCAGCAATTGAAGAATTTGACCTACTTGCAGATCTTTTCTATGAATGAAGACGACCTACTTGCAAAACTTTTTAGTATTAATGAAGACTACCGACATGCAAATCTTTTAGTTTTAAAGAATACGGGCCCTTGCATGATAGCTATTATTAAAGTAGACGATCTATTTACATAACTTTTCCTATTTAAGAAGACAACCTAATTACAGAGCTTCTCCTATTAAATAAGTATTTTCCTGTTAAATAACTATTCTTTAATAGAAGACAAACTATTTTCAGAACATTTCCTATTAACGAAAATAAACTACATGCTGAATATTTCCTATATACGGAAGACGACCTGTTTGCAGAACTTCAGCTATAAATAAGTGGAACTACTTGCAAACCTTTGGATAAAATATAATAATAATAATATTTGCAGAACTTTAGCTATTAAAGAAGTCTACATACCTGCAGAACGTAAACAATTTCAGCTAGAAGACGACCAATTTCAAGCACTTTAGTTATTAAAAAATTTTACTTACTTGCAGAACTGCTGCTATTACTTAAAGAAATCTACCAACTTGCAGAACATTAGTTATTAAGTAAGAAGGCCTCCTTTCAGAACTTAAGCTATTACTTAATGAACATGCAGAATTTGAGTTGTTACTTAAAGACGACCTTATTGCAGAACTTCAACCATTTCTTAAGTAGGACAACACCCCTCTTATAGTATATCATCTATTAAAGCAGACAAACATCATGCAGAACACTAGCTATTAAAGCCGGCTACCTTGTTTCAGAACTTCAGCTATTAAAGAAGACGAATTTCTTGCAGGCGACCTAATTGCAGAACTTCAAAAAACGATCTTCTTGTAGAACTTCAGCTATTCGATTTTCTTGCCCACGATCTACTTACAGAACTTCAGCTATTAAAGAAGACGATTTTCTTGCAGACGACCTACTTACAGAACTTCAGCAGACGACATACTTACAAAAATTAAGGTATTAAAGGAGGTGAACTTGTTACAGATCTTCAGCATACAATATACTTGTAATACCTTAGATATTAAAGAAGACAACCTTCTCTGAACTTCAGATGAACTATCAGAAGACTACTTTCTTGCAGAACTTCAGCTGTGACTATAGCATTAGTCATTAAAGACTAAGTCCTTTTTGTCTATTTTCAGGTATTAATGAAAGCGATTTTGTTACGGAACTTCAGCTATTAAAACGTTGAACTTATGCAGAATTTTTCCTAACATTTGAGCACTACAAAAGTCAAAGAATAACAGAACGGGTTTAAAAAAACTCTAAATACATTTGAAATGCATAGTGCCCCATATTCCTAACACAAACCAATAATGCTATGCTATGTGTGTACTCGTATGTCGTTGTTTTTTCCCTCGACAAATCCCAATTTCAACAACAAATCACTGCTTTTATTTATGCGAATCCCTCTCTTCCTAGATTTTTTTGTTTTCTTTCCAATTTTTTCTAGTTTCATACACCTCCCTGCTGTTGTTTTTCGGCTACAAACACATATCGCCTGAGTGGGACGGCAGTTGGCAGTTTGTTATGACCAGGCTGGCCGGCTTTTTATCGCTGACAGAACACATGGCGAATCATCGTAACAAATCCACAGGACGACGCAAAAAACTAGGGGAATTGTATCAGGACAAAAAAACAATCGTAAACACAGCCACAACCACACACATACAGACGTACACACATATACTCATAATCATCGTGTATGAATATGAATTATGGTCACACTATAAACCCAAACAAGGGGCTAAACCAATCGATTGCGTTCTTCTCCCTCCTCCTCCTGCCATTAAACTTGGGTACCCCCACAAAATGATATACGAAAAAAACCCAAAATCCAGAAAATCGCCGCATCGACAGACGACAGTCGAAATCAAATTCATACATAGAACGATTTATTTCATACTTAAATCATAACATTCGTATTTGCCCTTAAAACAAAATAATTTATTGAATATTACATATAAGTAGTTGCAATTTTCTGTGCGGCCGACCAGTCTTGATGGGGGTGGCTCAAGTTCTTTCCAACGCCCCTCACTCACATTAATCCCCTGCGGTGCAGAGTGGGCATTATGTGCTGTTGGTGAAATCTGTGGCATTTTATGGAGAAGAAGTAAAAGAAATTCGATTTGTCTCCAGAATGATTTTAATTGATTCGAGATCCTAGTGTGCACCACATGATTTAATAGCTCTTTAACATAGTAGTCTGATGAAAACAAAGAAACTGAAGGAAAGAGTTTTAGAAAATGGTAAAATCACCTTTTTGAATTACATGTAAATCAAATCAAATGCAGAACAACTTTTATCAAAGAAGACAACGTTGAAGACCTTCTTGCGGAGCAACTCTTATTAACGAAGACGATCTCAATGATGTAGAACAAGTCAAAAACTCCTAATAAAGAATAATATTTTGCGGAAGAAGAAAACCTTCACACAGAACAACTCCAATTGCAGATGTCGACCTTGTTGCAAAAAAAAAACATCTACTGAAAAAGAAATGTTGTTGGGCTGGTTGAAAAAAGCCCAACAAAATTGGGATACACCAATTGAAGAAGACGACTATTTTCAAAATCTCTCTTAGATAACGCTCTACGGAAAATTTACTGCTAAAAAACCATAAGCTCGATATGTTCATTAAGCAAATGAATCAGTTCGCATATTGTCCCTTTTATATGAAACTAACCGGTAACTTTAACATGGCTCTGTCGTTGGAGTTGGTGATATAAAAATAATACCTTCAGTACCAGACCCTTCAAAGTCCAACACAGCTTAAGTCACATTTGAAACCAATTAATGTTTTTTATTAATCGTCCACTACTAAGGTGTAGATAAACCAACTAGTTGTCAGCTAAAGAGTAGATAAAAGGAGACGGCCTTCATGCAGAACAACTCTTATTAAAGAAGACGGCCTTCTTGCAGAACAAATACTATCAGAGAAGACGACCTTCTTGCAAAACAACTCTTATAGTAGAAGACGGTCTTCTTGCAGAAAACCTCATATAAAAGAAGACGGCCTTCTGGCACGAAAATTCTTATTATAGAACGCGGCTTTCTTGCAGAACAACTCTTATAAATGAAGACTGCTATTAAAGAAGACGACCACTTTGCAGAACAACTATTATTACAAAAGACGACCTTTATCCAGAACAACTCTTATCACAGAAGACGACCACAGAAGACGCCATTTTATTAAAGAAGATGATCATTTTGCAGAACAACTCATACTAAAGATGACGACCTTGATGTCCTTGCAGAACAATTAAAGATGACGACCTTGTAGAATAATAAAGAAGAAAGTGATCTTCCAGAATAATGCATACTAAAGATAGCATCCTTTTATTAAGATGATATGAAGATTACTAAAGAAGACGATCTTGTAGAACACCGCTTATTAAATATGATAAAATTTAAGACCTTTAAGAACAACACCTATTACAGATGACAACCTTCTAGAACACCACATACTAAAGAAGATCACTTTGACTATCTTGCAGAACAACACATATTCAAGATAACGACTTTACAAAACAAATTTCGTTTAAATCGATGACCTCGAACACTTTGCTGAAGAAGTCCTACTAAATAAGATGATAGTTAAAGAATAATTCCTACCAACGGAGACGACCTACTTGCCGAACTTTGCACACTTTTCCTATTAAAGAAGACGACCTACTTGCAGAACTTTTGCTATTTACTCGTACAGAAGACGACATACTTGCAGACATTTTTCTCTTTACAGAAGACTACCCCCTAAAAAAGAATTTCAGCAATTACAAACCTTTAGATATTACTTGCAAACCTTTAGATATTAAATAAATTTACCTATTTCCAGAACCTGCAGAACTTTAACTATGGAATAAGATGAACTACTTGAATAATTTCAGCTTGTACTGAAGACGACCCACTTGCAGACCTTTAGTTATTTAATGCGACTTCCTTGCATAACATCAACTATTACTTAATGGAGACGACCTTTATGCGGAATTTCAGCTATTACTTAAAGTCGACCTTTATGCAGATCATCAACCATTTCTATAATAAAACGACTATCTTGTAGGACAACAGCTATTAAAGCAGACAACCATCATGCAGAACACTTGCTATTGAAGCAGGGTACCTTGTTGCAGAACTTCAGCTATTAAAGAAGACGATCTTCTTGCAAAAATTCAACAGACGACCTAATTGCAAAACATTAATAGACGATGTACTTGTAGAACTTCAGCAATTAAAAAAGACGATCTGCTTTCAGACGACCTACTTACAGAATTTTAGATATTAAAAAAGGCTATTTTCTTGCAGACGACCTACTTACAGAACTTCAGCTATTAAAAATACGATATTCTTGCAGAAAATCAGCAAACTACCTACTCGCAAAAAAAGGTATTAAGGAAGGCGACCTTCTTGCAGAAAACTTGTGGAACTTAACATATGAGCTTGAAGAACTTGCTGCAAAAATCCTGTTAAAAAGGACGACAATGAATGATTGCTGCAGAACTCCTAATAAAAAATACGATAATTAAGACCTTCTAGCTCAAGGCGCCCTTGAAGACGTTCTTGCAAAAAACTCATGCTGAAGAAGACGTCCTTGAAGACCTTCTTGCAAAACAACTCCAGTTGAAGAAGACAACCTTCTTGTAGAACAACTTCTATTAAAGAAGATAAACTTCCTGAACAGCTAGTATTAAATAGATTACATCACAATAACTTCGATTAAAAAACACAATCGTCCTGCTGCACAACACCAATTACAGAATATGACCTTCTTATAGAACAAGTGCTACTAAAGTAGATGACCTCTATGAACATCTTATAGAACAATTTCTACTAAAGTAGATGATTTTCCTGCAGAATAACTCTCCTTACAAATTACGGCCTTCATGCAGCCCAACTATTATTAAAGTAGACCACCTTGAAGATCATTCAGAACAATTCATACATATGACGGCGATCTTGCGAAACACATTCTATTAAATAAGTCGATATTTAAGAACCTTCAAACAACTCATAATAAAGATGAGTACTTTGCAGAACACAATATATTCAATAAGACGACTTTCAATATCTTGCAGAACAAGTCCAACTAAAGATGACGACCTTCCTGTAGAACAACTCCTACTGAAGATGGCGACCTTCCTGTAGAACAACTCTTATAAAAAAGACAACATCCTTGCAGAACAAAGCAGACGACCTCGAAGATCTTACAGAAAAACTCCTGTGAAAGAAGACCATCTGGAAGACCTTGCAGAACACAACCTATTAAACAATATCACTTTGACGAACTTGCAGAATAATTCATTCTAAAGATAAGCAACTTGCTAAACAACTCCTATTAAATGAGATGACCTTGAAGTCTTTGCTGAAGAACTCTTATTAAAGACCTAGAGAAACATCTTGCAGGATAACTCCTGCTAAAGAAGACGGCAATGCAGACTTTCTTGTAACAACAATTCCTTCTAAAGTGTACGACCTCCTTGCAGACCAAATGCGTTTGAAGAAGAGGACCTTCTTGTAGAACACTGCTATTAAAGCATATAACCATCCTGCATAACCAATCCCATTAACACATACTAATTTCTAGCTGAACAACTACTATGAAATATGTTTAACTTTCTGCATAACAACTTCCATTAAAAACGACAATCATCCTGTTGAACAACATCCATCACCGAATATGACCTTCTTATAGTACAACTGCTACTAAAGAAGACGATCTTCCTGCAGAACCACTCCCATTACAGAATAATAATATACAACAACCTCTACTAAAGTGATCTTCTTGCAGAACCACTTTTATTAAAAAAAAGGCGACCTTATTGCAGATCAAGTCTTATTTAAGAAGACTACCTTGAATATCTTTTAGAACAATTCATACTAAAGATGACGACCTTGCAGAATACCGCCTATTAAATTAGTCGACTTTTAAGAACGTTCAGAATAACTCCTATTAAAGATAATAACCTTGCAGAACACCACCTATTCTATAAGGCGGCCTTGAAGGTCTTGCAGAACAAGTCCTACTAAAGATGCCGACCCTTCAGCAGAACAAATCCTACTAAATGTGGCGACCTTTCATCAGAACAAGTCCTTCTTAAGATGACGACGATCTTCCAGAAAAAGTCCTCCTAAAGATAAAGTAGACGACGATCTTGCAAAATAAATCATATTAAAGAATATGACCCCCGCAGAACAACTCTTATTGAAAAAGGCCACTTTGAAAATCTTGCAGAACAACTCATATTGAATACGATCAACTTGAATACCTTGCAGAATAACTCTTATTAAATAAGACGACAAAACGATGCAAAACAACTCCCGTTAATGAAGATCACCTTGAAGATCTTGCAAAATATGTTATGCAGAACACCACCTATTAAGTTAGACGACCTTTCAGGAGAACTCCTATTAAAGGTGACGATCTTTCACAACACTATTAAAGATGACTATCTTTCAGAACACTATTAAAGATGACAGTCTTGCAGAACTCCACCAATTAAGTAAGACGACCTTGAAGACCTTTCAGAACTCTTATTAAAGACGACGACTGTCTCAGATCTTCTCAATATTCAGCTGATATGGGTGCCGGGCCACAGAGACGTACGAGGGAGCTACAAAGCATATGAACTAGGGAAACTGTAATATGTGGACATGCCTCTAGCAACCTGCAATATCTTCTTGAGAGATAGTGTCCTTTCGGCAACAAATTACAGGTGGTAACTAGTCAGGAACTGCATACGCTCCAGGCTGATGTGGACCGGCCTAAACTCAAAACGCACCAAAGCACTTCTGTAGTTGTCAAGACCGGAAGTCTCACTTATCGTGTCTGTCATGACGGGTCACTGACTTACTGGACGGCACGCAGAGAGATGAAGGTCTTGCATAATGACTTTTGCAGTAGCTGTAGAGACGAAGAGGAGGAGGAATCAAAAGAACACCTTATGCGTCTGTGGCCCACTCTTTCTTTGAGAAGTTAGCAAAGATGACTGATGTTGGAATCCGACAACTTTTGAACTTTTTTAGCAAGCAATCAAATTGGTTCAACGGGAGGGTCTAGGTATAACCTATGGTTTGCCTTACGTCCCTGTTGTAACACAATGGTCTGTATAGTCTAAGTGAGTCTGTTATACAGGCTGCCACTCTTAACCTAACCTAAAGTCGACGACCTTATAGTTGCAGAACAATTGCTATTAAAGAAGACCACCTTGAAGATTTTGCAGAACAAATCATACCAAAAAAAATTTACCTTTGTTTTTTACTCTTTATTGTTTCGAATGGGGATATATCAAAACATGGACCTATATATCCCATTTTTGAGATTATTAGGAAAAATGTGTTCTCTAGAGCGCCAAGAAATTACATCGGAGTGAACCTTTACATGGGACCGATAGTTCATTTTCACTTTTGACGATTTAGGGCAATATAAAAATAAAATTCTTAAATTTCAGCCAAATCAATTCAGAAATGTATTCTCTAGAACATCAAGAAATAATATCGGAGAGGACTTTATATATACGCTATATGCCCTATTTACAATCGACATTGTCCATAGTCCAAAAAATTCCTCTGTACCAAAAAGTGTGATCTTTCCAATGGTTTAAATAATTTTGCGATATCTCTTTCATAAATATAAATTATTACAATTATTCCATGAAATAAGGACTATTGAAGTTTCCCAATATGTATTCCTTAAACATACTTGTAGAGTATCGTAGCAGTCGTGAAAGAGTGACCATTTATCATTATCATAAGCTCATAATTTCTTTATGTCAAAAAATTACAACGATACTTGATGGAGTGGAGGAGGGCTATGAAAAGTTTGGGAGAGTGGTGGATGGCTGATGGTTAATGCTTGCTTAGCAAAAAATATTGAGGATTTGTTTATAAGGAATTAATATTGTTTTCGTCTCCCGCTTTGATATATATGTATGTAAAATCATAATAACATACACATCCACACACATCTTAATGCATGTCTGCGATTCAGGAGTGAGCTGGTGGGAAGAGGCCATAGAAGGTGGGTGGTGCTGGCAATAGCTCTTTTATCACACATAAATCATCAGATATTCTCTTGGCGCTCTTCAATAGTATTTTGCAAGAGAGTGGGTGTGTGTGCGTGGTCGATTGGGAGTGAACATCCACTTATTGATACACAAGCATAGAAAGGATGGAGGATGTGTAGAGTACAAGGATGCAGCATGTTCATCGCTGAGGACGACAAACGACGATTATTGTTATGTACGATTATTATTATTATGATTATATTGATTTTGATTTCCAGTTAAATTTTATGCGCTTCATTTAGCCTTGAGCTGAAAAGTTGGGCAGTTGTGTCTTTGCGTGTGTGTGTGTGTGTGCTTGAGTTTGTGGTGAGTGCCACCCACAAATACATACTTATAAACACACTAAACAATAGCTTTCATGATAAATGTTAATATGAATTACTCATACGCCTTGATGATTTCAATTATGACTGCTCTACTGAGTTTTGTTTCAAGGAATATCATCCATATGAATACCACATACACTCTTTAATACATAAAAGCGTGTGTGTTCGTGTTCGTGTAGCACTGATTGTGTTTTCCGATATAACCACCAACACACTTAGGCTTATACACGAAGAGAATACATACTCCGAATGAACACAAAGAGGCTTGCTTGTATTGCATATCAGTACTGTTTTGTTCTTATCTATTAATCCACATTTGGTCGAATGTAGAATGGCCGTTCCTGCAGAAATGCTGTAATCTCTTTTGTAAAACTTGCATGCGTGTATTAGAGTGGGTTGAGGCAATAGTTTGCCTTAGTTCCTCAAAGTTTAGATAAGAAATCACTGTTTAAAATGTTTTTTACAAGGTAAGATGATTTCTCAGATCGACATAAGACTTTGTTGTTTCTTAAACATACCTTAATGATTATAGGAGTGTTCTTTGTCCCTGGACCCAAATACCTACTGGACCAATAACAAATTCTCTGCGAGAGAAAATTTTTGCTTTTCACATTTTTTTCTAGAATTCCAATTTTCGTGGAAGGTACCATTCGTATATGAACCATATTTTTCGAAATAAAAGCTCGATAAAGCCGAGATACCATTCAAATGAAAATAGATTATGGGAAATAAAAATACTGAAAACATCACTTTCATGTAGAAGCTAAAGTTTAGTAACTTTCGTTAAAACAATTAGAAAAAATATATTTTTTTCAAAAAAAATCATTTTGTGCTGGCTCGAAAAATCCGTAAAAAATTGCAAAAAAAATGCTTGTTCCATTTCTTGAAAGCTATCGTCCTAACTAGGGATGTAATGAATATTCGCATTCGCATATGCGAACTCGAATTCTTCGCATCATTTTAACATTCGCTTTCGCAAAAACCATCTTTGGATTATTCGCTTTCGCAAAAATATATTTCGGTATTCGCTTCCATTTGTTAAAAGTGTTACGTCTTCTTATTCGCTTCACACATTTTGAAGATATTAATACCAATGAAAACCTCTTCCACTTCTTTTCAAAACAGTTGAAAAATATGCTTGTCCTTGTGGTAACAGGAGGTAAAAAAAATGGAAAACATTCTTAAAACTTGAATATCCTAGAAAAGTATCAATTTAGTTCCTTAATTTTGTTGGTACTATTATTCGCATTCGCTTTCGCAAAAATCCATATTTCACTATTTGCTTTCGCATTCGCAAGAAATATATTTCAATATTCGCATTCGCTTTCGCTAAAGTCACTTTCGTTACATCCCTAATCCTAACGAAGAAAACAATGCCGGTTTGAAAAATATCTATGGATAAATGTTTAAATTATGATCCACATTGTAAAAATGGGGAAATTTAAAAAAATAATTTTTCCTATTTTTTATTTTGGCAACTTTGTTTGGGAGGTACCAAAAGGGGCATGGCAATTACGCCCATTTTGTAATATACTACGTGCACTATAAAAACATTACACTGTACAAAATTTCAGGTATTTTGTTTGTGCAGGAAACCAGGTTATAAGCCGTTAAACTTTTGTGTAAAATGGTCCATTTGTGTGGGAGGTAGCAAAAGGGGCGTGATCATGTCGCCCATTTTGCACAGGCCTATAGGTACTGTAAAGTCATTACCCTTTACAGAATTTTAAAGGGTATTTGTGTGGACTTGAATCAAAGTTATAAGCCGATAACTTTTTGTGCAAAATGGGAGATACAAAAAGGGGTGTGGCGCCCATTTTTCATGGAACTGTAGGTACTTTACACATTACACAAAACTGCAAGTATTTCTATGGTCTGGAATCTAAGTTATAAATTGTTAACTTTTTGTGAAAAATGGTCCATTTGTAACGTCGCCCATTTTTCTCAAGATGATAGCGACCAAGAAACTAATAATATGTGTGGAACGGTCAAAGATTCTGATTAGTAGTATAGAAGTTATGAGATAATCAACATTTCACTACATTTTTACCCTTTGTGGGGGAGGTATTCGAAGGAGTGGACGAACATAGTTCATCTTTGACCTTAGTCTGAGATAGAAACCAGTAAGGAAAGGCTAAAGTCAGGCGGGGCCGACTATATAATACCCTACACCACTCTCGAAATATTGAATAACTCTGATATATAAATTTTGTAATTCCTGTATAAATTGTTTACGTAAATTTACTTTTGGGACATTTTATACTTAAATAATACCCTGTACCACAGTGTGGTGTAGGGTATAAAAACGATTGGATCTAAAGAGCCAAATCGGATGAAACATATATATGGGAGCTATAGCTAAATCTTTACCGATTTTCTTCAAATTCGGCAATGTTGGTTCATGGATCAAGAAACTCTACCATTCTAAATTTCAAAACGATTGGATGTAAAATACAGCTTCTATAGAACTAAAGGGCCAAATCGGACGAAACATATATATGGGAGCTATAGCTAAATCTTAACCGATTTTCTTCAAATTCGGTAGTGTTGGTTCATGGATCAAGAAACTCTACCATTCTAAATTTCAAAATGATTGGATGTAAAATACAGCTTCTTCAGGACTAAAGAGCAAAATCGCACGAAACATATATATGGGAGCTATAGCTAAATCTTAACCGATTTTCTTCAAATTCGGCAATGTTGGTTCATGGATCAAGAAACTCTACCATTCTAAATTTCAAAACGATTGGATGTAAAATACAGTTTCTTCAGGACTAAAGAGCAAAATCGCACGAAACATATATATGGGAGCCATAGCTAAATCTTAACCGATTTTCTTCAAATTCGGCAATGTTGGTTCATGGATCAAGAAACTCTACCATTCTAAATTTCAAAACGATTGGATGTAAAATACAGCTTCTATAGGACTAAAGGGCCAAATCGGACGAAACATATATATGGGAGCTATAGCTAAATCTTAACTGATTTTCTTCAAATTCGGCAGTGTTGGTTCATGGATCAAGGAACTCTACCATTCTAAATTTCAAAAGGATTGGATGTAAAATACAGCTTCTATAGGACTAAAGGGCCAAATCGGACGAAATATATATATGGGAGCTATATCTAAATCTGAACCGATTTCAACCAAATTCAATAGCGATCTTAACAGCTGCGAAATACTCTAAACTGCAAAATTTCAAAACGATCGGAGTGAAATTGCGACCTGTAGTCGACGAACAACTTTACATGGACAGACGGACGGACGGACGGACAGACATGCTTAAATCGACTCAGCTAGTGATTCTGAGTCGATCGGTATACTTTAAGGTGGGTCTAGCTGTGTTATTTTCAGGTGTTACAAACATCTGCCATGAAACAAACTTATAATACCCTGTACCACAGTGTGGTGTATGGTATAAAAATATTGACACATACCAAATTTGAAGTCAATCGGTTAATCCTGTCGAAAGTTATTGTGCACAGCAACCAGACAGACAGGTTGACGGACATTTCAAAAATGGACCAAAATGGATATCCGCCAAATATTCTTGGGGTCTCTTAGGCCACTTCATCGATATGTTCCACTTTTGACCTTCAGCATCTGATATATACCCCTGTTCATAATAGGGGGGTATAAAGAACGAATTTTGTTGAAATTCTTTTATTTCTACCAAAAGTGCTATAATTTCTACATTTATAGGCATTGTCTTCTTCGTTAGGAAGCTAGCTTTCAGAATATAAAACAAACGATTTTCTGGCGAATTTTTTTCTATTTTTTACGACCCTTATAAAACAGAAGGGAAATAATAATAATGTTTAAATATGATATGGATCATTTGACCGCCATTAGTGAATCAAATTTTCACACATTTTTCGCAGCATTATTAGCCAATAACTTTCCAGTCAATTCGTTAATTTTCTCGGATTTATCGGTGGAAAAAAGTTACTTTTCGTAGTACCAAAGAAAGTCATCCAATGGGGTTAAATCACAAAATATTGGTGGCCAATTAACAGTACCATGACATACAATTATTTGCTCATCAAAAGTTTCTTTGAGTAATTGAATTGTAGCATGCGCTGTGTGGCATATGGCATGTGGCTCCGTCCCGTTGGAACCACATGTCAGCAAGATTAATGCCAGCCAATTGAGGTACGAAAAAAACTGGACCTTCATCTGCATCGTTTCAAAAAACATATGGACCAGAGTCATTGGCCGGTCCATAAAGCCCACCAAACAGTAATTTTCTGTGGATGTAATGGTGTTTGGACAAAAGCTTCTTGATTATCTTCACTCCAAATTATCTTCACTCAAAGTTGTAAACCTGTAAAAATATATAAACCTGTAAAAATGTATCATTCCCTTATTTGTCTATTTTTATTTCTGACACCCACTCTAGTATTCACGCTTTGATATGTTTCTAAGTATATGAATTTAAAATTATATGTAATCTATATACTGCACTCTTATATCTCCTTTTTTGCCTATTATTTGATCATTGAAATGAATAAGACATTATTAAAAACAAGCAAAAGAAATTTAATAAATGAAAATCAATAATGTTACAATATTAGAAATATACCAAAAATTGTTAATGCTGAAAATATGGCAAACTCAAACGGTTCACAGTGGGAGGGATAAGAAAAGGACTGTGGTACAGGGTATTATAAGTTTGTGCATTTGTTTTTAACACCCAAAAGGAGAAGAAATAGAACCATAGTTTACTACACCGATCGACATATAATCACTTTTTGAGTCGATTTAGCCATGTTCGTCTGTCTGTCTGTGCATGTATTCTGGTAATCAAAATAGAGGTCGCAATTATCATCCGATCTCAACGAAACATATATCATTGCACATATCTTTGGACGGCCCCTATTAAATTTTGTTAAAATCGGTTAAGATTTACATATAGCTGCAATATATATATATGTTCCTCCGATTTGGCATATCGTCGGCTTAATGCTATTTTGGTCCATACGCCATTTTTGTGTTTTTGGCGTTGATTATATGGGTTTCAAGCATGCTCTTTCAGAAACTGCAATAATTTTTTTCCTACCTCGTCTAGTTTTCGAGATAATGGTATGATAAATTCATTTAACTCTGAATAACGGGAAATAATTTTGATATTTTTGTTCTATGGGTCCATCTTTCTGTCGCCCTATATTTTAGACTCTGTATTTTACGTTCTTTCGATCACAATATGTAAATTAGTGTCCTTCCATACAGACCCTTTTTGTGGGAAAAAATATTAAAATAAAAGTGGATATGGACCAAAATGCCAAGTACAAAAATTGTTATAACTTGCTTATTTTTGAATGTAATGGCATAGAAATGCATGAGAATAATACAAACACTGCTAGGAACCCTATGAAATAAAAAGTGTGTAACTCTTCAGTTCCGTTTTTACTCAAACAATAAATTGCGTTTTTCTCCGATCATACAAAATGGCGTATGGAACAAAATAGCATTGAGCCGACGACATATGCACTGTATAAACAATATTTTTTTATCAGATCTGTATAAAAATTTACAGAGAGAAATCTCTTGATATATTTAGAGGCAACACTAAATTTTAGGAAATTCGTTCAGATTTAGATAGAATTTTCCGATAAAGCACCGTGGCTAGCAGGGATTTTTTTTAATTTAAATAATTTTAGACCCATAGCTTATATGTTAGAGAATTAATAGAAGTTTAATATATAAAAAAATCTCAAAAATTGTAGAGTACAAACAGTTTAAAAAATTACATTTAAATTGTATAACTAACAAATCGCACACCAACAAATTTTTTTTTTAATTTTTTTCTGAAAATTACCGAAAAATACCATCGTTTCAAAAACAAAATTTTTTAAATCGGACATTAACTTAAGATGTTATGACCAAAAACCCGATACATAGAGTGATATCTTAACGATTTTTTTAATATCGATAACTTCTGAGCAAGTTGTCGGAAAAATCTCAAAAAATTCCATAAAGCGTTTTCCAAGTGTACTAAAAAATATAAAAAAACCAGTAAGGAAAGGCTAAAGTCGGGCGGTGCCGACTATATAATACCATACACCACTCTCGTAATATTGAATAACTCTGATATATAAATTTTGTAATTCATGTATAAATTGTTTACATAAATTTACTTTTGGGACATTTTATACTTAAATAACACCCTGTATCACAGTGTGGTGTAGGGTATAAAAAACGATTGGATCTAAAGAGCCAAATCGGATGAAACATATATATGGGAGATATAGCTAAATCTTAACCGATTTTCTTCAAATTCGGCAATGTTGGTTCATGGATCAAGAAACTCTACCATTCTAAATTTCAAAACGATTGGATGTAAAATACAGCTTTTATAGGACTAAATGGCCAAATCGGACGAAACATATATATGGGAGCTATAGCTAAATCTTAACCGATTTTCTTCAAATTCGGTAGTGTTGGTTCATGGATCAAGAAACTCTACCATTCTAAATTTCAAAACGATTGGATGTAAAATACAGCTTTTATAGGACTAAATGGCCAAATCGGACGAAACATACATATGGGAGCTATAGCTAAATCTTAACCGATTTTCTTCAAATTCGGTAGTGTTGGTTCATGGATCAAGAAACTCTACCATTCTAAATTTCAAAATGATTGGATGTAAAATACAGCTTCTACAGGACTAAAGAGCAAAATCGGACGAAACATATATATGGGAGCTATAGCTAAATCTTAACCGATTTTCTTCAAATTCGGCAGTGTTGGTTCATGGATCAAGAAACTCTACCATTCTAAATTTCAAAACGATCGGATGTAAAATACAGCTTCTATATGACTAAAGGGCCAAATCGGACGAAACATATATATGGGAGCTATAGCTAAATCTTAACCGATTTTCTTCAAATTCGGTAGTATTGGTTCATGGGTCAAGAAACTCTACCATTCTAAATTTCAAAATGATTGGATGTAAAATACAGCTTCTACAGGACTAAAGAGCAAAATCGGACGAAACATATATATGGGAGCTATAACTAAATCTTAACCAATTTTTTTTCGAATTTGGCAATGTTGGTTCATGGATCAAGAAACTCTACCATTCTAAATTTCAAAACGATCGGATGTAAAATACAGCTTCTATAGGACTAAAGGACCAAATCGGACGAAAGATATATATGGGAGCTATAGCTAAATCTTAACCGATTTTTTTCAAATTCGGCAATGTTGGTTCATGGATCAAGGAACTCTACCATTCTAAATTTCAAAACGATCGGATGTAAAATACAGCTTCTATATGACTAAAGGGCCAAATCGGACGAAACATATATATGTGAGCTATAGCTAAATCTTAACCGATTTTTTTCAAATTCGGCAATGTTGGTTCATGGATCAGGAAACTCTACCATTCTAAATTTCAAAACGATCAGATGTAAAATACAGCTTCTATAGGACTAAAGGACCAAATCGGACGAAAGATATATATGGGAGCTATATCTAAATCTGAACCGATTTCAACCAAATTCAATAGCGATCTTAACAGCCGCGAAATACTGTAAACTGCAAAATTTCAGAACGATCGGAGTGAAATTGCGACCTGTAGTCGACGAACAACTTTACATGGACAGACGGACGGACGGACAGACATCGTTAAATCGACTCAGCTAGTGATTCTGAGTCGATCGGTATACTTTAAGGTGGGTCTAGCTATAGTATTTTCAGGTGTTACAAACATCTGCCATGAAACAAACTTATAATACCCTGTACCACAGTGTGGTGTAGGGTATAAATAGGAAAAATCAAAACCGAAATTTTTTTGAAACCATTGATTTTTTGTTGAATTCCCATACGTTACTCCCGTTTTGCCATGTAAGCGCTGTAGAAGCTGTATTTTATTTCCGTTTAGTACGAAATTCGGCTGAAAGATGTTTCTTATTGCATGCATGAACACTGCCCCCATATACATATGTGTTCCTCCCGATTTGGTATCAAAGCGCTATAGAAGTTGTACTTTACTTTCGATCATTACAAAAATTGGCACAAAGAAGTTTCTTATTTTAGGAACGAATACTGCCAAATTTGGGCAAAATGGGTTCAGATTTAGATATAGCCCCCACATATATGTTCCTCCCTACTTAGTATGTATATAAGCACTATTGAACCTGTATATTACGTCCGATTTTTATATAATTTGGCAGAAATTAGGTTTTTATCCAAGTTAATGAATATCTGTTTAAATTATGTATAGTCCCATCTATTTGTGCTTTCTGATTCTTGATCTATGAAAGAATACTGCGCATTTTAAGGTTATCGTTTCAGAACTAGTTTATTAATATCAACATCTTCAACTCCTCCTTGCTGAGGAGATGGAGCTAAGTACTTTGTCAACTGAAACGAAACCACTTATTCCAAATTATTATCGCAGTGTCCCTTTTTGCATTGTTAGGGAGGTGTAGGGTATTATAAAGTCGGCCCCCCGACTTACTGTCTTTCCTTACTGGTTTTAGTTTGAAATAGGCATCATCCCAACGAAGAAAAAAGACTTATCTGAAGAACATCTCTTGATAAATTATGATGTTAAGTTTCCTTTTCTATCAGAAGTATCTCAATTTCGAAAAATCCTATCTACACACAGAATACAGTTAGGTTGCCTCAACTGAATTATTTGCCAGGCGAATTTTGGAAGTTCTGTCTACTATCATGCGATTCCATCAGGACAACCAATATTTTGGTTGTGGTATACTTCTGCTTCTATGTTGACAACAATCATATTTGGTTGCGCCAACTACGAAAATGGTGACTTAAATTATCTGTTGTAGTTGCCACAACCAACTGTTTTAAAAAATTGGTTGTTCTGATAATTTGTCAGTCATATACTACCGACAATTAATTTTCCATCATTTTTATTTTATTTATTAAACAAAAAACAAAACAATTCGTAACAAAATTAAAAATACCATATTACAAATTCATCACTATTATGAGATGTGGAAATATTTGACACACATTTTAGTACACAAATTCTGCATTCTACACATTTTTATCCACACGAGATTACTTTTGATTACCTATACCGTTCTTGAACAAAATGTTGAAGATTTATTATGTCGAGTAATTTTATTTTTTGTTTGTCATGTATCAGCAAAAGAACAGCAACCAAACTTTTGGTTATATTTCCCATATTACAAATTTCTGTTGCAGTAACTAATTATTCGTTGCAATAACAATCTTTGGTCTATTGATACAATTTCTGTTGTCAAGAATAAAACATTGGTGGTCACAACCAAAAATCGATCATGTGGTACTATGTATAATGCAAATTTAAAAATGGTTACCACAACTAACCGAGTGTCAATGAAAAAAAATCCTAATTCGATTGATACAACCATCGATTTAGTTGCAAGCATTTTCATTTGATTGTATCCATGTTATTATTGTTGTTTCAACCATTTATTTATAAATCAACCGACAGACGGTGTAGACAATAAACTTGTTGTTGCTAGTACTATTTGCTTATTGTTACAATCGAATTCCAACCAATTATTTTTTTGGGTGTATTATTATACCCTCACTTTATTGGGTATATATGAATTGATACGAGTCAAAAGTGTATCACATCAAAGGAGTGACCTAAGACCATAAGCAATGTCCGTCCGTCCGCCTGTCTGTCTAGTGGGCACAATAACTCTCGCAAGGAGTAACCTATTGACTTCATATTTGGTATGCGATAATTTTCTATCTATCTCAGGCTAAGTTCGAAGATGGACCATATTGGTCCACTCCTTCTAGTATTTATCCCACAAAGGGTTAAAATGTAGTGAAAAATAGATTCTTTAATAACTTATATACTTATTAACCCTTTGACGACCACTGGGACATATATGTCCCAAGCAAATTGTTTTGCAATTTTTACCATACTTATGTCTAAAATGGCCCAATTTGCTTTAAATGTTTATTTAGTCAGAAGAAAACCTACGTAATTTTTGGATTCCGCTAGAATCATTCGACAATTTTTTTAATTTTTGCAGCAATAGCTCAGAGAAGTAAAAAAAGTTGGTATTTTTTGCAATCCTTATGGTCGTCAAAGGGCTAACCATCGGAATCCTCTGTAATTTAACACATGCCCAGCAAAAACATGGTAAGTATATGTCATTACCAGGTAATGACATATCATTTCCGTCTGCATTACATATACTCAACAAATAACGACTTTAGACTTTACATATCCCCACAGGAAAAAGTCTAACGGTGTGATATCACACGATCTTGGTGGCCAATCGACCGGCCCAAAACGTGAAATTATCTGCTCACTGAAGTGTTCTCTCAATAAATCCATTGATTGATGCGATGTGTGGGAAGTGGCGCCGTCTTGTTGAAACCAAATGTCTCCGATATCACGAGCTTCAATTTCAGGCATCAAATAGTCGGTTATCATGGCACGATAACGGTCGCCATTGACGGTTACGTTCTTACCGGCATCATTTTTGAAGAAATATGGACCGATGATTCCGGTACGTCGGTTCGGGAATCGGTCAATGGCAAAAAGATAGTTCTTAACGAGAACTAAAATATTGCTCATGGGTGTCAAGGTCGACTGGAAAGTGTTTTTTTTTTGGGGTTTAAAAAAAAAGTGGACTTAGCGCAATTGGCGAACGATTATTTTGATAATAAAACTGAATAATTTGTAAACGTTGTTCAGGCGTAAGTCTTTCCATGATGAAATGCCAAACAATACTTAACAAAAATAACATGACAGCATGACATGAAAAAAGTATCTCTACTTAGATCACCCTATATATGATAAGTAAATGGTTATGCAAATAATTACTGGTAAGGTGTTATTCAACTTCTTATTAAAATGACAATAATAACTACTTATATGTTGGATCTTCGTAAGCGTGGGGGTAAGTAGTTATTTGTTAGCTCTTCGTATGCTTGCATGGAAGTACTTTCCTCCAATGTCATGCCCATGTAAAAATAATCTGAAGGGTGGCTAAATGGTAAGTCATTATTTCTTTTGAATTTCGCTTACCCGCCAGGTTACCTGATAATGAGAGTTTTTGCTGGGTGGTAACAGTTTATCTGTCGCTACCACCTTGAGAAAAATGGGCGAAGTGGCCCCGCCCCTTTTGATACCTTCCACGGACTAAGGAACCATTTTGTACAAAAAGTTGAATGACTATAACTTTAATACCAGTACATATAAATATGTACTTGAAATTTTGTACTTAGGATTATTCACACAATGGACAATGACAATGTCGTCTTAGAAGCCATCACTTTCTATGGTGTAATTTGGTGTAATTTGTCGTTTGCCGTACAATGGGTGAAATTGGTTTAAGATTCCATCCATCTTGACTTGATATCAACTTATGATCACTTCAAACATTTTTTCTGTTATAATATTGAATGCGGTCCTCGATGAAGGGTATTTAAGATTCAAGTCAAGGCCGTCTTGCCATCGTTCTTACGTTTTTTTTTTGATTTGTAAAAAATACGTTAAAGGTCATATTTAAAATCCACTTCTGAACATTTTTTTCTCCCATAATTGTTATTCATGTTGCAATTTATATGACCTTTGTCAATCGTTGCTAAACCACTGTGGGACATGCTAAATAGTAAAAAACAGAATAAATATC
The DNA here is from genome assembly GCA_963930755.1 of Eudasyphora cyanicolor. Lineage (NCBI taxonomy): Eukaryota > Metazoa > Arthropoda > Insecta > Diptera > Muscidae > Eudasyphora > Eudasyphora cyanicolor. The sequence continues at coordinate 70,272,000 of OZ005734.1, forward strand.
CAAAGGCACTTAAATGTACACATGTTGTCTGTTTGTATTTACAATTAAAGTTATGAAATATGTTTTAATTCATTTGAGTCAGTCGTATAGAATAAACAAAGCCAAAGGAGTTGTTGTGAAACAACAATCTATCCTTTCTAATAAATGGGTTAACTGACCGTTCCGGGAGAATTATAAATTCATGTTGAAAGTTTAGTTTCAACAATGATTACATTTACATACAATCCGTTTGTAGCAAATATGTTGTGTATTGAGGGGAGAAGAGGTCTAACTTTGCATTATATAGCATTAAAAGGGCTACATTTTCATAATATGTACTAATTAGTTTGTAACTTTGTAAATAATATTTATTTGCACAGAAATAAATTTTTTTTTCATTTTTAACTTCCAAAATTTTTTATTTTGTAAAATGTTAAAAGTATAAATATTCAATACATACGAATTGCAATTAAGACAATCATGTGACTTAGGTCATTACTAACATAACCTATTCATATATACAGAAAGTTGAGATGAATATCATATGGATGAATAGTTTCAAAAAAGTTTTTATAAATATGCGAATACAACAGCAACTGTTGCACAGATATTTTGAAAGTAAAAGTTGGATCCTTTTGAATAGACATCAGCACATATTAACGCTACAATATTAGTTAAATTTTTATTATGAATTTTGTAAACAGTGGTGAAATTTAATTGCATTGACTATCCATAATAGTTAATGAATTATTACTCTTTGGATTTCGTTGATGTAACACAACTTTTAATAACCCATGTAAATATTCATATTTTCATTTTCGAAGTACTCATATCTTCTAAATTGAAGAATTTTAGTAAAACTAATTTTTTCTAAACATTTTTTCCAGATACTCTGGATTAGTCTTCATTCTAAGGTAACATATAGGAGAAATATTTATGTACATACGTTTTATGATTTGAAGGAAATCAAAATGTTCCCCGGTTTCGAAGATATTTTACGAGATATTGCGAAAAATACTATTTTGAGAAAATTTAAAAAAAATTAAGTAAAAGCTTCATTAAAACACCGAATAAAGCGCCATCATTAAATTTTTATTATTTTATCGTAAAACTGATTGGTCATGAATAAAATGATACATTCCGAAGAAAATCGATGCATCATTTAAAAACTTATTGCTAATAATATAATAAGAGTGATATGATTTCTTTGAAAAAAAAACACACTTATTGTTAAGGTAATTCAAAAGTTTTTTATTTAATGTGAAGTATATCCAATAAAACGTCATTCAAATGGCCTCCACGACTTCTTCTGCAGGAAGGAATTCGATGAACCCAATTTTCGAGCACTTTTTCCACTTAATCAAGTCGAATGTCATGAATGGCACGTTCAATATTGACTTGTAAAGCTTGAAGAGAGTCTGGTTTATTTCGAAAGACCAATGACTTCAAATAAGCCCACAAGATTAGTCTAATGGTGTTAAATCACAACTTCTTTGAGGCCATCCAATATCGCAATTTCTTTTTATTTTGATAATAAGACTGAATAATTTGTAAACGTTGTTCTAGCGTATATCTCTCCATGATGGAATTGTAAACACTACTGAATACAATGAAAAACAAATGACAGATCATGACTTATTACAAATGACCGAAACGTCACTTCAAAATCATATCATCCATCATATCATCATAATTGAAATCTTTAATAACACCAAGTTGCTTGAAGGACTGACAACAAATGATGATTTGGATAATTTAATGCTAGACGCTGAAAAAAAATCGCTTCTGTTGTATATTGTCCCAAACATATTCGGCTTGAAACATATATATCTTTAGGGTACACTCTAAACATATAATATTTGGTACACACAAAAATTATATATTTGGGAAGATGTTGTTCTAAACAAATCTAAGTTTACATCCTAATATGTGTTTACTTTGCACTATTTTTTCCGAAACAAATATTCATTTGCATTTAAGTATTCGGAAAATACCTAAATTATGTTACATTTTTCAGTAATTCAATATTAATTTTTTAAAAAATTTTCTCGTCGTAAATATAATAAATAATAATAATTGAAATCATATAATCTTGGATCGAAATATATACTTGGAGAATTGACAACTAATGATGGCTTGGAATACTAAGAAATTTTAAATGATTGATTTAAAACATAAGTTAATGCTGCATTTTGTATCATAACTGGGGGGTTCAAATCAAAAAACTAAAACTGAAATTCGAAAAATTAAACAAAAATTTCGAAAAAAATTTTTTGATAAAATATATTTGGAGAAATTCCTAAACAATAATTTTATTTGTATTGAAATACATGTTTTATTTGAGAAATTTAGTTTGCAAATATTATATGTTGTAACATATTAATATACGAGTTCCAAATATATTTTATTGATTTTCAATTAAAATTTATTTGCTCAGAAATATATAATATGTAAAAATTTGTGTTCCAAATATATTTTTTTTCGATTCAAACATATCAAAAAAGGCGATTTCGCCCCGTGTATGTATGCCATTTTTCACTGGAGCGCATAATTCGAAAACAAGAAAAAAAAACTGAAACTGAAGTTCGAAAAATCCTGCAAAGTTTTGAAACTCTTTTTTAAACAAAATATATTTGGAGATATATGTACAGGGTGGGCCTAAAGAAACCAAGGGGTGTACAAGTTTAATAACTTTTTCGTTTATTATTTTTTTTTTTTTTTTTTTTTCAGATTATATAGACAACACTTGGAGAATTTATAATGGAGAGGTTCACAATTGAAAAGAGAACAAGAACAATAGAATTTTATTATTTAAACAAGAGATCAATTATTTTAACGCAAAGAGCATATCGTCGACATTTTGATTGAGATTGAGATTTGACAGCACCCGACTATTTTTTTTTGGTGTTATTTGAAGGAACGAGTGTATGTGAACAAGCCAGAGACAATCCTTGAACTCAAGGCAAACATTGTTGCAGAAATTCGAACGCTACAGCCACAAGTTTTGAAAGGTGTTATGGAAAATGCTCTAAAAAGAGCCCATCAGTGCGAAGCTGAAAACGGTGGTCATTTAGGAGACATTATTTTTCATACTAAGTGTAACAAAATTTGCCTTTTGTATATTATATAATCTGGAAGAAAAAATAAAAAAACAATTATAAACGAAAAAGTTATTAAACTTTTACACCCCTTGGTTTCTTTAGGCCCACCCTTCTTTTGGCCCAACCTGTACATAAATAATTATTTTATTTGCATATAAACACATATTTCATTTGATAAAATTCGTTCGGAAATATATTTTTTTCTAATATATTAAAATATGCGTTCCAAATGCATGTTATTGATTTTCAAATAAAATTTATTTGCTCAGAAAAATTTAAAAAATTGTGTTCCAGATTTATTTTTTATCCCCTCACCTTAGAGAGGAGGGTATATATCATTTGCTACGAACCAAAAGTGTAACACATCGAAGGAGTGAACTAAGACCTTATATATGTTCGGCGGATATCCGTTTTGGGTCATTTTAAGTCGAATGAGCAATGTCCGTCCGTCCGTCTGTCTGTCTGTCTGCTGGCTGGTGCGTACGATAACTCTCGAAAGGAGTAACCGATAGACTTCAAATTTGGTATGTGGTAATATTTTTTCTTATCTCCGGCTAAGTTCGAAAATGGGCCATATTGGTCCACTGCTTCTAGTGCCTCCCCCACAAAGAGTTAACATTTAGTGAAATATTGATTATTTAATAACTTCTATGTATACTACTTATTTGAATCCTCTGAAATTCTACACATAGTATTAGTTTATTAGTCACTGTTACCATTTCGAGAATCCCTACTTTTTTAAGGATAAAAACACAGAAAATTCAAATTGAATGCTGAATGTTTATTATCATTTGAAAGAACATTCTTTGGCATTTATTTTTTGAAGATTATGTCTATCAAATGTAGGCCGCGGCTACGTCTCAGATGGTCCATCCGTTGAGTTCAATTTTCGATGATTCGTTCGAGCATTTCGACTGGTAACTGGCGAATGACACGCGTGAAGTTTTGCTCCATGACCTGAATCGAAGCGGGTTTGTCCGCATAAACTTTAGACTTTACATATCCCCACAGGAAAAAGTCTAACAGTGTGATATCACACGATCTTGGTGAAATTATCTGCTCACCGAAGTGTTCTCTCAATAAATCCATTGAATGATGCGATGTGTGGGAAGTGGCGCCGTCTTGTTGAAACCAAATGTCGCCGAGATCACGAGCTTCAATTTCAGGCATCAAATAGTCGGTTAACATGGCACCATAACGGTCGCCATTGGCGGTTACGTTCTCACCGGCATTATTTTTGAAGAAATATGGAGCGATGATTCCACCGGCCCTCAAACCACACCAAACCGTTGTTTTTTCTGGATGAAGTGGCAGCACTTGAATCTCTTTGGGTTGCTCTTCGTCCCAAATGCGGCAATTTTGCTTGTTTACCCATTGAGCCAGAAATGGGGCTCATCGCTGAACAAAATTTGGCTCGATAACGTGGGATCTTCTTGGAACTTTTCAAGAGCCCATAGAGCGAAGCGATGTCTCTTGGGAGATCGGGCGGCTTCAGTTCTTGCACAAGCTGTATTTTGTATGGTTTCAATTTAAGATATCGACGTAAAATGCGCCAAGTCGTTCCATATGTCAGTCCGAGTCACTGCGAACGACTCCGAATCGACTTTCCACGGTACGGCCGCTACATTTTCTTCACTGCGTGCTGGACGTGGTCTATTCGGTCGAATATTATCCAATAATGAATGCTGGGTCTCAAGATGGGTGATGGTGTTGCGAATAGTACGCTCAGTAGACCGATTATGTTGACCATAAGTCAACATAATTACGAAAATTCACAGAACGTGAATTTTCGTAATAAAGTTGAACGATTTGTAAACGTTGTTCAGGCGTAAGTCTTTCCATGATGAAATGCTAAACAATACTTAACAAAAATAACATGACAGCATGACACGACTTACACGTGATCTGTCAAAAAAAGGCTATTGAAAAAAGTATCTTTACTTTGATCACCCGTTATAAAGTTTAACACGAAATCTAGAAAAAACTTACTAAAATTCGAAAAAGTCAGCAAAATTTTAAATTTTTTTTCAAAATAAAATATATTTGGAAAACTTCTTAAACAAAAACTTTGTTTGTGTGTAAACACATATTTTATTTGTGAAAGTCAGTTTACAAATATATTATGTTCTAATATACATATTAACATATGCGTTCCAAACAAAATTTCTTGATTTTCAAATAAAATTTATTTGTTTGCAAATATATTTATAATATTTAAAAAATTCGTTTCCAAATATATTATCTTTTAATTCAAACATATCAAAAATGTCGATTTTCCCCCGTGTAGATATAGGGAATTGTGGGATTAACGTCTGTAAATATGTACAACCGGAATATATTAGAGCCGTTTATATACCAATTCCTTTTTCCTTATCATTTCAGCAAAAATATTGCCTTAGATATAACCGCAGATATAGAAGTTATGGCCATTTAAAGTTATACTTTACAAATGTTTATACCCTCCACCATAGGTATACTAACTTTGTCATTCCGTTTGCAACACCTTGAAATATTTATTTGCGACCCCATAAAGTCTATGTATTCATGATCGTCGTGAAATTCTAAGACGATTTAGCCATGTCCGTCTGTCTGTCTGTTGAAATCACGCTACAGTCCGTAATAATAGAGCTAGGTTCATCAAATTTGGTAGAAATGCTTCTTATGGTTGCAGGTCTTTTGGGATTGCAAATGGGCCATATCGGTCAATGTTTTTTGCTGAAATTTTGCAGTTTTTATTCTATTTTGACTAGAATTCATACAAAATTTTACAAATCGGTTCATATTTTGTTATAGTCCCCTATAGAGGTCGCTCCAAAATATATGGTATTAAAGCCATAAATTCCACATTTCCTAAGCATGTTAACTAAATCTTTGCAGTTTGTATTAAATTAAGACAAGAATTCATCGCAATATAAATTTTTTAAATTAGTTCATACTTTGTTATAGTCCACCTATAGATGTCGCTCCCAAAATAGGCTTATTTAAGCCATAAAAACTAAATTTTCTAAGAAATTTTGCTGAAACTTTGTAGTTTGTATTCTATTTTGGCAATAATAAAATTTTTACAAATCAAATTTTATTTTGTTGTAGTCCCCGTGTAGATGTAGCTCTCAAAAATGCTATTGGCCATAAATACCACGTTTTTTAAGGTTAAGAGTTTGGCTAGAATTTGCGGCCTAAAATTTGGCTAAAAATAAAAGAAAAAAGGATCTTTTCTTGATTTGCTTCATATCCAAAGATTTTTCCAGTAATAAAATTTAATGCAATCCATGGTGGAGAGTATATAAGATTCGGCATCACCGAACTTAACGCTTTTAATTATTTAAACTAGTGTTGTAGAATGTGCAGAGGAAGAATACAGTGACCTTCCCAAGTAAAGAGGAAGATTTCAAATATAGAGAAAAATCTAGGTGGTCGACTCTGGTGCATAGAGTACGACTCTAGTTGTCGATCCTGGTGCAAAGAACGCCCCTAGCGGTCGACTATAATATAAAGAAAGGCTACAGTGATCGACTATCGAAAACTGTTGTTTTCGACTATACATAATAATAGACGAAAACATCAGAGATCGATTTTGGTACAGGCGAAGACATCAGAGGTCGACAAAGACATTCCCCTCTGATATATGTCCTAAGCCGGCTACGTGGACATTGTGGCAGTTTTGAAAGTTTTTTAATGACAATGGACCTTAGACACTATTTTTGGGGCCATAAGGTCCATGGACGTTGTGACCTAGTTATACCCTCCACCATAGGATGGGTTTTATATTCATTTTGTTACTTTGTTTGTAACAACTCGAAATAGTTATCAGAGGCCCCATAAAGTATGTATAAATATTCTTAATCTTAATATAATTCTAAGAAGATTAAGCCAAGTCTATCCGCCTGTTTTAATAACGCAAGATTGTAAACTACAATAATTGAGCTAAATGACTAAAATTTGGTACAGATACTTATTATAGCCGCAGGTTAATTTGGAATTTAAAATGAGCAATACTCGTATAACATATTTCCGATTACACTTATTAATGCCATAGAGATCACAAATTCAATTGATCGAGCTGAAAATGGGTAAATTTATTAATTTATAATTTAATTTCTAGCCAGAACCCTTCACAAAACCAACGGTCGTCATAGGTACATGTTTTGACATAACTTCTTAATGCCATAGAGATCACAACTTTTATCTGATAAGGCTAAAAATTGCTATTTTTGGGTATATTTACCCCCAGAACCCTTCACACAAAATACGGTCGTCATAGATCCATGTTTTGATGTAACTCCCATGCGAAGGTCCCTCCGAGTTGGTTGTTTAACGCCATAGAAACAACAAATTTCAGTTTTTCGGGCTGAAATTTGCTAATTTGAATTCATTTATATCCGGAATCATTCAACCGTTTACCGTTCATAGCTCCCTTCTTTCCTTATCTGAATATTTTATATTCTTTGTTATTCTGTGGAATGCTACTCATGTTGGAAGGTATTACTTAACTTCACACCGTCATTGGTTGTTTTTATTTTTATTTTGCAACGGAGTGTTAATTTTTTTTCTACCGAGTGCCAATTTTACATGTTTGATGAAGATGCAATGCAATATTTTTTCTACATATATAAATCCATCTTTTTAAAATATAAAATACAATTTAATAGTTACCTTATTGGCCGAGTCCAAATTGAAGAATATTTCCAAATGGCAAATGTTAATCCTTTTAGTAATTGTTTTTATTTATTTGTTGTCAGTGAATCAATGAATTCACCACTGATAAATGGCAATTTTCCGTTTGAACAAAATTCTCACAAAATTCATTTGAATACGACAATTTTGCGAATGTGCAGGAAAAACATATACATATGTATAATTTATCCACTGTTTGTGATTTTTTTCGCTCCGTTTTTTTTTTATTTTTGATACCGAGAAATCACTTTGTAATTGGATTATTTCACACACAATATATTGTTGATCGTTATTGAAGCTATTATTGAATAATATGCAATCGTTTTAATAATTTTTTTTGAAAAAGAGAAAAATTAACCACAAGCACACTTGAATTTATTTATCGATTCTTTTGAAAAAATGTTTACCATTTGAATTTGTCGTCGTCGAAGTAGTTGTTTGTTGGCAATACAATTTTAAGTGATGTGATGATGAAATTGCTACTAACAAGTAAAGTAAATATGTTTTATGTCAAAAATTGTTGACGATTTTTTTAAACTGAATTACGTATTTTGGATAGTAAAACCCGTAAACGAACTACATAAACACACACACAATGAATTTCTCGAATTAAAAACGTGGTGATTTTTGTACTTCAATTTTTAATGTTTAAGAACTTCTTTTATATTTTTATTTAAAATTCGAAATATTTTTCAATCTAAAGCTTTCGATTTAAAACGTTAAGCAGACGCAGTCAGTCACTCAACGCAATGGTGGACAACGGACGTTCAGAACCTTCCTGTTGGGCTGTCGAAAGCAGACTCAACGCTAAGCGGTCGTGCAAAAACATAGTAAGACAGTTTAAAAGCGCGTCTTTTTTTCTGAACACTTGTGGTTTCTGTGGCGTCAACGTCAGCGACGACGCAAAAGCTATTGCCGCTTAGTTTACACGGCACTTAAGCTGCTAGCCAAGCTTAGCTTTACGCTTTGCTTCAACGGCGCCGTCCATCGTCACCAGCTCGTCACGTACTCGCTCAGGCACTGGCAGTGGATACTGGTCTGGGCTATCAACGATCACCGTACCGTGCTCACTCGATACGGCTAACATGTATACATACACACATGCGCACGCGCATTTATTCACATGAAAGCATGCGCAAGTGTAAAGAGTCAACTCGCAAAGCGATAAGACATCACGGTTCAATCCCAAATGCGATACTAACGAAATTTTTTTGACTTAAGGAAACCCAACGAGGCTGGTTAAAACATTGTGGTACGGTTAGAGTGCCATTTTGCTATTCATATAACATAATACATATTAATGTACAGAAAAAATATCAGAAGCCTTTTAACAACGCTACGGCCGTTAGAACCACGTCTGGACGGTCTATGACCATTCCATTCTGATCGTTTTGGATTAAGAGTGAAATACTTCTTGTCAAAACGTGGTTTAGTCATATTGTAATCAACAATGCAAGAAAGCTCAGGTATTGCGTCTACAATGTCGCTATATCGGTAGCCATTTCCTGGCCATAGTGAAAGTTCCTTAAGTTTAATCGCAGTACATGCGGAATATTGCATTGATATAATGTCTAGCAGCATTAAATGAAGTATAACATTTAGCACCAGTGATACATACGAGTATATCAGTTATTCGTAGAACTTTGTTTAGTATCGCACAGAACTGTCCACAAGATGACAATGTCGCACAGCATTATCGGTCTGACTACTGTCGTATACAAGCAATGAACTATACGCTAAATCAGCCAGCTTTTTTCTATTGCCCTTTTACAGGTATATAACGTTACCACAGTCTTCTTTGCTCTTCCAGAATGTGTGGTTTCAAGATCAGCTTTATTTTATTAGACAGAAAGTAGTTATTTCTACGTATTTTGTGCTTTCATTTATATCTCCTGCTGAAAATAACTTCTTCCGTCTTGGTCGGATTAACGCAAATACCATTATCGGAAGCCCACCTTGCGGTTGTATGAAGGGCCTGCGGTAGGATATCTGTAAGAGTAAACGAGAACTTTCCTCTAACAGCTATTGCCACGTCATCTGCACAGGCAACCACGCTAACACCCATTATCTCCAGAAAAAATAGCATATTGTTCATAATTACTTTACATAGCAGAGGACAGAACACCCCCTTGGGGCGTTCTCCTGCTGACAACTCAGTGGTGGTCAGTTGGCCTTAAGCTAGCTGAAATGCGTCTCATATTCTGAAGTTTATGCAAGAACCTGCGTATACTGCTATCAACTTCCAGGGTTGCTAAATCCATAATTATAGCGGCTGCAATGATTACGGGTATATAAAAAACTGAAATTACCAAATTTGAACACGATCAGTTGAAATTTGTGGTTGCTATGAAGTTAAGAAGTCAAATCAGAAGAGACCTTTGTATAGGGGTTACATCATAACATGGACCTATGCCGGCCCCAGTTAGTATGAATGATCTCAAATTTTCAATTTGCAACCCGATCATTTGAAATTTGTTGTATCTATGACGCCAAGAGTTCAAAACGGACACATGCTTTATATGAGGGCTGTATCAAAAATGGGCCAATATAGACCATTTCCAATCCTAAGTTACCTGTAGCTATAATAAGTATCTGTACTTAATTTTATTCATCCAGCTCGTTTATTGAAGCTTATAGCGTGATTACAACATATAGACGAACGGACATGGCTAAATCGGCTTAGAATTTTACGACGATTAAGAAAAATTTATATACATCTCTATGCGGTCCCTGATCATTATTTTGAGGTGTTACAAAAGTGACAAAATCAGAATACCCCCCTCCTATGTTGGAGAGAATACAAATTACTTCAATAGTTTGAATATTAAGTAAATATGCTGAGGAAATGCTGCAGAACCCTCTTTAATAAGGCAGATACCACAAGAGCTGCACTGAAATGAGACCCTTATAAAGAAGAACCAGTAAGGAAAGGCAGAAAGTCGGGCGGGGCCGACTATATAATACCCTACACCTCCCTAACAATGCGATAAAGGTCATTGCGATAATAATTTGGAATAATTGGCAAGTCGGCAGCAACATATTATCAAATTCTGAGTCGATAATCGCTAAATTAAGCAATATTTGTTCCTAAATTGAGAAACATCTTTCCGGAAAATATTAATGATCGGAAGTAAAGTACAACTTCTATAGCGCTTTGATACCAAATCAGGAGGAACATATATATGGAGGTTATATATAAATCTGAACCGATTTTCCCTGAATACTCATTCATGTAAAAATACTCTTTCCGTAGAATTTCGTACTGATCGGATATAAAATACAGTCTCTACAGCGCTTGCATGTCAAATCGGGGGTAACATATATATGGGGGCTATATCTAAATCTGAACCGATTTTCTCCGAATTTGGCAGTATTCCTTCGAGTAATAAGAAACCTCTTTCTGCCGAATTTCGCACTATATGTGGGGGTAACATATATATGTGGGCTATATCAAAATCTCAACAGATTTCCCTCAAATTTGGTAGTAATAATTCATGTAATAAGAAACCTTTTTCTGACGAATTTCGTACTGATCGGATTAAAAATACACTTTTTACAGCGCTTACATGTAAAATCGGGGGTAACATATATATGGGGGCTATATCTAAATCTGAAGCGATTTCCCTCAAATTTGGCAGAATTTAATTCAAGTAATAAGACACCTCTTTCTGCCGAATTTCGTACTGATCGGATTAAAAATACACTTTTTACAGCGCTTACATGTAAAATCGGGGGTAACATATATATGGGGGCTATATCTAAATCTGAACCGATTTTCTCCGAATTTGGCAGTATTCCTTCATGTAATAAGAAACCTCTTTCTGCCGAATTTCACACTGATCGGTTATAAAATAAATTTTTTACGGCGCTTACATGTGAAATCGGGGATAACGTATATATGGGGGCTATATCTAAATCTGAACCGATTTCTTTCAAATTTAACAGTGTTCATTAATATAATAAGAGACCTCTTTCTGCTAAATTTCATACTGATCGGATATAAAATAAAGTTTTTACAGCGCTTACATGTCAAATCGGGGCTAACATATATATGGGGGCTATATCCAAATCTGAACCGATTTTAACCAAATTAAATAGGGATCGTCCTTGGGCCAAAAAAAATATATGTGTAAAGTTTCGTCAAGATCGGGCCATAATTGCGACCTGTACTTTGATTACAAGAATACATCTACAGACGGACAGACGGACAGACAGACGGACATAGCTAAATCGACTCAGAAAGTGATTACAAGTCGATCGGTATAATAAACAATGGATCTATCTCTTCTCCTTTTGGGTGTTACAAACAAATGCACAAAGTCATAATACCCTGTACCACAGTGTGGTGTAGGGTATAAAAATGTAAAAGGCTGAAAATAAATCCTCGGCAGATTTCTGTAATGGCGTAGAAGCTCATCCGCAGCCTCAAGGTTACGGAAAATCTTAGACTCAACACTGAGTACTACTGAGTACCTCAAGAAAAATGATAGTTCTTGGACTACGAGTATTTCCAATGAGGAATCGCTGGGATCGCTCCTTGATAAAAATTTCCCAGACAACTCTGAATACTTCAACTCTCTCCATCGCTGATCGCCAGCGAGGTTGTAACCAAATCCAAAATTCTTTGGGCTATTAAAAGCTTGAAACACTTTAAGACGCCAGGACCAGACAATGTCTCGCCGGTGGAGCTATAGACTGCGGCTGATACAATAGCTTCCTGCCTCAGATAGTTCTACACTTGTTGTATCTATCAGCCCTCTATACCAACAAAATGGAGAGAAACCAAGGTTGCATTCATCCCAAAAGCGGGAAAGCCGTCTCACACACGTGCTAAGAATTTTCGACCGACTAGTCTATCGTCATTTCTCCTTAAAACCCCGAAAAGACGAATAGATAGTTTATCTTAGGATTCAAATTGATCACAGGTTACTGTCCAATAAACAGCATACCTACAGCAAAGGTAAAATCCACCGAAACCGTCCTGCATGATCGGATCAGCTTTATTGAAATATCTCCCTTTGTTGAGGAATATACAGGGTGGCCAAAATGACCGAAAGGGTTTTGAGTTCATTATAACTTTTTATTTAAGACATAATTATTATTATTTAAATACAGTATATTACAGATCATTTGAGCCAATTATTTTCAGCGGGAGATATAAGTTACCAAGTTCTGTACCTGTCGCCATGGCAGGTATTGAAATTTCCTTCCCTAGGTATTTTATTAGATAGGAAGTTAAATTTCAAGCCCAACATTCTGAAAAGAGCAACAAATGCTGTGGTAGCGCTATATATGTACCTATGTATAAAAGGACAATGGCAAAACGCTGGGGTCGGAACCCGCCTACTCGTATAGTTAATTGATTGTATACGGCAGTAGTCAGAACCAAAATGCTTCACTGCATTGTCGCCTATAAAAGAGTATAGTTATTAGTTTTAGACGGCAGTAGTCAGACCCATAACTCTGTACTATATTGTTGTCTGGTGGACACCTCTGCATAGATCCAACTTTTGCGCGAACTAAACAGCGAATGACTGATATGTGTATAATAGGTGCGTTGAGAACGACATCAAGTGATACATTAAATGCATTTCTATAAATCTTCTGCATTTAATGCCGATAGACATCATATACAGGCAATATGCCGCATCTACCGCTATTCAATAGACTAGCAATATCCTAGATACTATGTCTGACCTTCCGGGCATTGTTGATTGTACTATGTCTGAACCACTTTTTGACAAGAAGGACCTCACTCTTATAGCTGATAGATCAGATTGGAACGGTTGTAGCCCAGGATATAGGAAATTCGTTAACTTCTATTTTTTCAAATTCGGCAGTGTTGGTACATGGGTCAACAAACTCTACCATTCTAAATTTGAAAACGATTGGATGTAAACTACAGGTCTAAAGGGCCAAATCGGACGAAAAATATATATGGGAATCGATTTTCTTCAAATTCGGCAATGTTGGTCCACAGATCAACAATTGGATGTAAAATACAACTTCTATAAGGCTAAAGGGCCAATTCGAACGATGTATATATAAGGGGTTATAGCTAAATCTGAACCGATTATTTCCAAATTAAGCAGTGTTGGTCCCCGGATCAAAAAACTCTACTGTGCTCAATTTCAAAGCGATTGGATGTAAAATACAGCTTCTATAGGGCTAACGGGCCAAATCGGACGAAACATATATATAGGCGCTATATATGAATCTGAACAGATAATCTTCAAATTGAGCAATGTTGGTCCAATAATCAAGAAACTCTTCCGTGCTAAATTTCCAAACAACTTGATGTAAAATATAGGGCTTCAAATTCGGCAATGTTGGTCCATAGGTCAATAAACTCTGCCATGCTAAATTTCAAAACAATTGTATGTAAAGTGCAGCTTCTATAGGGCTAAAGCACCAAATCGGACGAAACATATATATGGGAGAAACATATATATGGGAGAGTCTAAATCTGAACCAATTTCAGTAGGATTCTTACCAGGTATAAAAGACTTCTAACTGCAAAATTTCAGCTCGATCGGGGTGAAATGGCCACTTTTACTCAACGAACAACACAATATGGACAGACGGACATGGTTAAATCGGCTCTGCTAGTGATTCTGAGTCGATCGGTATACTTTTAGGTGGGTCTAGCTGTAGTATTTGAAGGTGTTACAAACATCTGCCATGAAACAAACTTATAATACCCGGTATCACAGTGTGGTGTAGGGTATAAAGACAGCCTGATAACTGTAGTGTTTACCCGGCTGAAATCTTAGCTGTTAGAGTGGTAGCAGAATGGCTGAAAATTGGTGTTCTGACTAAAGTCAGTATCATTATTTTCCCTGATAGGCAGACTGCCATAAAATCCATGGAAACTGAATTCCTGAACTTAAAAACTACCCTCGACTGTCGCAGATCTTTTAATCATATGGGTGAGCAATATTCACCTAATTTCAGAGCCGTGTCACAGGGACAAAAACTGCAAAGCAGGTGAACTTTCAAGTCTGGGGATTACCTTACATGCTCCTGGGGAAGTAAGGTGTGGGAACGCGAGCGACCTGCAAGCTCCTCTTGAGAGATACATAGTGCCCTTATGACACCACATGACAGGTGGTCAAATGTGGGTTGCCTCTAGCGACTTGCAAACTCTACCTGAGATATATAAGTAGTGTCCTTACGGCAACATATGACAGGTTGTCACTAGTCAAGAACTGCATATATTCCAGGCTGATATGGACCTGCCTAAACTCCAAATGCACCAACGCCGTGCTGTCGTTATCGAGTCTGGACGTCTCACTAATCATGACGGCTCACTGTCTTATTGGACGGAACACAGAGCGATTAAAAGTATTGCGAAACGACAATTGCAGAAGCATTGGATACGAAGAGGAGGAGAAATCAATATAACCCCTTCGGTATGTTTGTCTCGCAGGCTACCCTAGGCTCTCATTTCTTTGGGCAGATGTTAAAATCCGCCAACTTTTGAACTTTCTAAAGCAATCAAATTGGTTTAACGGGAGGAACTAGGTAAAACTTATGTTTTTCCTCACGTCCTTGTGGTAGCACAATGAACAGAATAGTCTAAGTAAATCTGTCAATCTTAACCGAAACCTTACCCTTTTTTTTATAACTGGGGTTGCATATTTTGATGTCATATTGTAGGTACGGCCCTGTAAGATGTAAAGTATCCAACTTATAATCCCTAGTAAAACTGTCACACAGTCATATCGAATATGACATCGCCATTTAATGTTCAAGCATCATCTCCATCGCAATTATGAAAATTACAGAGTTAATAATTAAGTTGCGCGCATTCATAATAAAATTAACGCCAATTTGTGGTTAGTGGTGTTAGTGAGGGATATCCAACGAATGCTGTACCGCTACACGTACACGACAAAACGAATAAGTACATCACGTATCCAGTAAGCGAGGCAAAGTTGACTTACGCTTACTCGCACTTCCTTTGCTTTGGTTTAGAAACGAAATAAGCGTAAATAGTACAGGTGATTGAGTGAGTGAGTGACTGACTGAGTGTGTGAATGAATACTCACAGATACTCGTTTTTGATAAAAAGAAAAAAACAGCAGCAGTGAAACTAACAAAAACAATAACTCTGAATTTGAATTTTATGAATTGAATTATATCGCCGCATTTCATTGTATTCAATACTGAATCTGAATGGCTGTGATACTCGTACCACTTTTGATACGTGCAACAAGTACGTACTCGTATCAGCCGTTTGATTGTTACCGATGTTGTTGCAGCATCTTGTTTAGTTAATGAACAATAGAGTGGGTCACAATGTTTTTGGAATAGCAATAGGTAAACATGTGTAATATCTCAATGTAAAATCGCTTGCAGAAAGAAGTAGCACTAATAATAGAACTTCTACACTGTTGGATGGTCGGCTTGCAATGTTTTAGACATTTGTAGATGAACCACCCGGTTAAAAACAATGCGGCAGCCTGTATGTTAGGCTCACTTAAACTATGTAGTTCATTGTGATACCAGCGGGACATGAGGAAAAAGGTAGCTTATTCCTAGCCCTACACTGAAAAAACATTGTCAAAAAATTAAAGAATGGCTCCAAAGACGTCATTAGTTTTTTAAATAAGTACGTTTTGCACTTAAAATACAGATAATTTCAATAATATTATGTAATTTACTTAATTTTAATAAAATTTTCTTAATTTTAATTACAAAATGTACTTATTTTGAAGACTAAGGACGTCTTTGGAGCATTTCTTTAATTTTATGACAAATTTTTTTCAGTATACCGTTGAACCTATTTAACTGTTTTGAAAGTTTGCTAACTTCCCGAAGAAATGAGAGCCCAGGGTAGCCTATCGCCTCCTAGGGAGAGTGGAACACAGACATAGCAGGTGTCCTATTGGTTCCGCCTGCTCTACGTATCCGCAATATCTGCAAAAATCATTTCACAAGACCTTTAATCTCTCTGCTGGTCGTCCAATATCTCTGCTGAGTCGTCCGGTTCTATAACGACAGCAAAACATTGGTGCGTTTGGTGGGGCAGGGCTATATTAGCCCGGAAGGTACGCAGTTCCTGACTAGCGATCATCTGTCATTCGTTTCCATAAGGACACTATCTCTCAAAAAGAGTTTCCATGTCGCTAAATTCATTTCCACAGATCCACTAGAGCCTGTAAGACAGCAGGGCGTTAGTGCGATTGGAATTTACGCAGTGATCTAGTGATCGATCACCGGCTTAATGTTAATCTGCTTTCCAGTCCCCAGGCATAGTCCCTGTGGCCTGGCACCCAAATTAGGTGAATATTGAATTGTTCAGATAAGAGACCTGCGACAGTAGAGATCCGTTTTTGAATTCGGAAGAAATATTGACGTCGACTTTAGTCAGAATTGCAAGTTATTGGATACAGACTATACATAGTCCAGTTCCCCTGAAGCGTGTATGGTAGTTCCTAGTCATGCAAGTTTATCTGAGTTCATAGTACCAGTTGTGGCCAGCACCTAAATCAGGTAAATATTGAACTGTTCAACTATACCGATAAGAGATCTTTGATAGTTGAGGACAGATTATGAATTCAGGAATACAGTTTCCAGGAACTTTGTAGAAGCCTGACTATCAGAGATAATACTAATAACGACTTTGCTCAGAACATCATTTTAAGCCATTAAGATATGTATCTATTAGCTGTGATTCCTGTCTTGTAAACACTTCATAGCAGCCTGGCTATCAGAAAAAATATTGAAATTAGTAGATCCACATCAGCTTTGAATCCACACAGTTCCTGCCTAGTCATCACTTGTCATTTGTTGCCGTAAGTTCCGTACATCTCACGAAGAGCCTGAAGGTCGCACATAAGGAAGTTTCTAGTCTTGCAAGTTCATCTCGTCTTGCAAGTACCCTGGTATGTTCCTGTGACCTGGCTCCCAAGAGATCTGCGACAGTAGTGGATAGTTATTGACTTCAGGAAGACTAAAGTGATCAGGAGGCAGTCTTTTTGCAATGGATAACCTATATTCCTTAGAAAAGACACCAAAGCCTACTGAATTATTAAGTTCGGAATCGTCTTTATATAAGTTCCCTAATATCCTCTGTTCATCTGCAAGGTACAGTGTGGTCCAAAATGAACGAAGAGATTTGAGTTCATTATAACTTTTTATTTAAGACATAATAATATATTTTTTAAATTACAGTATATTAATGGAGAATATTTTTTTTGGGCACGTTGTTCAATTTTTGCCGTTCCATTTTAAATTCCCCAAGTTTTCTTTTATAAAATACTGAAAAGAAATAAAAAAAATGTATTAATTAGAGTCATGTTAATACATTTTTTTTATTTAACATTTTTTTTATTTCTTTTCAGTATTTTATAAAAGAAAACTTGGGGAATTTAAAATGGAACGGCAAAAATTGAACAACGTGCCCAAAAAAAATATTCTCCATTAATATACTGTAATTTAAAAAATATATTATTATGTCTTAAATAAAAAGTTATAATGAACTCAAATCTCTTCGTTCATTTTGGACCACACTGTACCTTGCAGATGAACAGAGGATATTAGGGAACTTATATAAAGACGATTCCGAACTTAATAATTCAGTAGGCTTTGGTGTCTTTTCTAAGGAATATAGGTTATCCATTGCAAAAAGACTGCCTCCTGATCACTTTAGTCTTCCTGAAGTCAATAACTATCCACTACTGTCGCAGATCTCTTGGGAGCCAGGTCACAGGAACATACCAGGGTACTTGCAAGACGAGATGAACTTGCAAGACTAGAAACTTCCTTATGTGCGACCTTCAGGCTCTTCGTGAGATGTACGGAACTTACGGCAACAAATGACAAGTGATGACTAGGCAGGAACTGTGTGGATTCAAAGCTGATGTGGATCTACTAATTTCAATATTTTTTCTGATAGCCAGGCTGCTATGAAGTGTTTACAAGACAGGAATCACAGCTAATAGATACATATCTTAATGGCTTAAAATGATGTTCTGAGTAAAGTCGTTATTAGTATTATCTCTGATAGTCAGGCTTCTACAAAGTTCCTGGAAACTGTATTCCTGAATTCATAATCTGTCCTCAACTATCAAAGATCTCTTATCGGTATAGTTGAACAGTTCAATATTTACCTGATTTAGGTGCTGGCCACAACTGGTACTATGAACTCAGATAAACTTGCATGACTAGGAACTACCATACACGCTTCAGGGGAACTGGACTATGTATAGTCTGTATCCAATAACTTGCAATTCTGACTAAAGTCGACGTCAATATTTCTTCCGAATTCAAAAACGGATCTCTACTGTCGCAGGTCTCTTATCTGAACAATTCAATATTCACCTAATTTGGGTGCCAGGCCACAGGGACTATGCCTGGGGACTGGAAAGCAGATTAACATTAAGCCGGTGATCGATCACTAGATCACTGCGTAAATTCCAATCGCACTAACGCCCTGCTGTCTTACAGGCTCTAGTGGATCTGTGGAAATGAATTTAGCGACATGGAAACTCTTTTTGAGAGATAGTGTCCTTATGGAAACGAATGACAGATGATCGCTAGTCAGGA
The DNA here is from genome assembly GCA_963930755.1 of Eudasyphora cyanicolor. NCBI lineage: Eukaryota > Metazoa > Arthropoda > Insecta > Diptera > Muscidae > Eudasyphora > Eudasyphora cyanicolor. The sequence continues at coordinate 70,291,307 of OZ005734.1, forward strand.
ACTGCGTACCTTCCGGGCTAATATAGCCCTGCCCCACCAAACGCACCAATGTTTTGCTGTCGTTATAGAACCGGACGACTCAGCAGAGATATTGGACGACCAGCAGAGAGATTAAAGGTCTTGTGAAATGATTTTTGCAGATATTGCGGATACGTAGAGCAGGCGGAACCAATAGGACACCTGCTATGTCTGTGTTCCACTCTCCCTAGGAGGCGATAGGCTACCCTGGGCTCTCATTTCTTCGGGAAGTTAGCAAACTTTCAAAACAGTTAAATAGGTTCAACGGTATACTGAAAAAAATTTGTCATAAAATTAAAGAAATGCTCCAAAGACGTCCTTAGTCTTCAAAATAAGTACATTTTGTAATTAAAATTAAGAAAATTTTATTAAAATTAAGTAAATTACATAATATTATTGAAATTATCTGTATTTTAAGTGCAAAACGTACTTATTTAAAAAACTAATGACGTCTTTGGAGCCATTCTTTAATTTTTTGACAATGTTTTTTCAGTGTAGGGCTAGGAATAAGCTACCTTTTTCCTCATGTCCCGCTGGTATCACAATGAACTACATAGTTTAAGTGAGCCTAACATACAGGCTGCCGCATTGTTTTTAACCGGGTGGTTCATCTACAAATGTCTAAAACATTGCAAGCCGACCATCCAACAGTGTAGAAGTTCTATTATTAGTGCTACTTCTTTCTGCAAGCGATTTTACATTGAGATATTACACATGTTTACCTATTGCTATTCCAAAAACATTGTGACCCACTCTATTGTTCATTAACTAAACAAGATGCTGCAACATTAAAAAGTTATTCAAACAATAATAGGAAGTCAAGATAGTTTGTTTGGAATGCCACTAAAGGTAACTTTTGATTTTTTTTTCTATCATAGTACCGGTTTCTAACCTCATAGGATGTAATTTTGCCTGCGGTTCAATTTCCCGTAGGGTTCTGCTACAAAACTTGTTCTGTCTTGGTCCGGACCATTAAGGAAGGAAGCCCATCCTGCTAAGGTATAAAGGGCCTTCTGTAAGAAGAGTAACTTCCCTCTATCCGCTAAGACCACGTCATCTGCAACGGCGGCAATCTTCACCAGAGAAAGCAGGTTATTGTTCATGGAGACATTCCATAGCAGAGGAGACATAATCTCCCCCTCCTTAAGGCGTTCTTCTGCTGACAAATCTTTGGAGGTCGGTTAAGCTAGCTGAAATGCTAATCGTCATCAGAGGATTGTGAATGAACCTTCATATTTTGTCATAAAACACCTGGGTTGCCAAAGACATAACCATTGCGGCTGGATTTTTGTTATGGAAGACCCTTCGGTGACTAAAAGTGCTACTATTGCATTTTCTTTACCAATCCCCAGCTTTCGCACATGTAAGATGCCGATACTTCGGGTCCGACATATTACCAGATCTAACTTATCTTAGAGGATCTGACTGGAAGATACCGAGGAAATTTTAAAGAATTACTGATTCTGTATAACTCTCAAGGGTTAAAAAATAGACATGATAATTTAAAACCTATCCACTCTGTCAACCTAACCTAACCAACCTTTTGGGGGATTTCCCACGCTGTAGTCATGCTATTGGTTGGATAGGAGGTGCTTTAGATTTGAGTTTGTACCTATCGCACTTTCCAAACCAATTCATGTATGACTTCTCCTTGTTTAAGGACGGCTAGTTCGCTAAGATGCGTCCCTTAGTTAGTTATAAATGACCCTTGATATGCTGTTATCAACAGGCTATTATTGTGGATGGATATATATGTAATTGAAGGCCCCATTTGTATATTGAATGGCAGCATTGTTTATTGCTTAACAGGGAGAAATTTTATTAAAGCTGACTAGATCATAAGTATATAGGGCGTTTTCGATAATTTTCTCCTATTGGATTCACAGGAGATTTGAGTGTATACCTGCCGCACTGACCCAAACACAATGTATGAATACCAATTCAAAAATACCGACATCAAAATCAGGGCTTTTCCTAGCAAAGGTCACTTGCTGCCTTGAACAGGTTGTCGCGGCGGGTATTCTCTACCGCTCCACTCATTGATCGCTCCACATGGACTGCTCACCTTTCCTCTCCAGACAAGCACGAGACTGATTAGGCCGTCCGCATAAACACACATCAAGTAATTGCAACAGAGGACACATCATGAAATTCCCTATGAATGGAACGCAGATTGAACTCTGAGGGCAACCAAGGAATACATCCTTCCAAACTGTATCGCTAGCACCAACCACAAAAACTAGACTATCCTCAAAATAACTCTGCCAACGCCTAAGCTCACGACAACCTTCCCGTGTGAGCCTGGTGAGCGTGCTTGTTTGTCAAATACCTCTCTATAATCGACGAAAATGTCCAGTACATACTCGTATTTGGCGGTCGATACTCCTGCACTACATGCAGCAAAGCATCCTTAGGCTTGAAGCCGTACTATAGACTCTCAGAAGCGGATTTCATTAGTCGTGACATTATTAGCTTCTCCAATACTTTTACAAGTACCGAGAGAGAGTGGATTACTCCACACCTTATCGGAACTAGCCTTCAATGAAGCAAGGAGGTTTCAATACTGGCTTTTTTTATCTCATTATCTTTAACATCACTTAGTATGCCCATGGACATGAGATGTTAAAACGTCTCCTCTTTTCCAACATAATCTAACAAACCTTCACTGGATTTATTCTTGCAGTAACCATACTGTATGTTGGACAATAGGTACTCTAGATTTGAATTGAATACAATTCGTCGACCAAGGCATCCCCTTGCATGTCACAGTCGAATGAGTACCAATTCGAATTAATGTAATGGGTGATCCATTTTGAGGTTCCCTAGTTTTTTTTAAAGAAAAAAACACAGAAAATTCAATTGAATGGGGAATGTTTATTATCATTTGAAAGGACATTCTTTGGCATTTATTTTTTGAAGATTATCCCCCCTGTTCTGGTACTCACTTCACATTCATCTCACTTCTCACCTTTACTGCACAGGACGAATAGCGAGGTGTCTGGCAACTGCAGAAAGTTTTGGCTACCTAACTTCTGCTTAAATAATGCCTAACATGTGATTTGCCTTCCATGCCGTACGGTTTTCAGGCGTGATAGCGACTTTTAGAACACCTCTTTCTCAAGACATTTCACATGAGATACTCCAAGTGAGTGCCAGAACATACCCGTATGTCTATCAAATGTTGACCACGTATACGTCTTAAATGATCCATCCGTTGAGTCCAATTTTCGATGACTCGTTCGAGCATTTCGACTGGTAACTGGCGAATGACACGCGTGATGTTTTGCTCCAAGGCCTGAATCGAAGCGGGTTTGTCCGCATAAACTTTAGACTTTATATATCCCCACAGGAAAAAGTCTAACGGAGTGATATCACACGATCTTGGTGGCCAATCGACCGGCCCAAAACGTTAAATTATCTGCTCACCGAAGTGTTCTCTCAATAAATCCATTGATTGATGCGATGTGTGGGAAGTGGCGCTGTCTTGTTGAAACCAAATGTCGCCGAGATCACGAGCTTCAATTTCAGGCATCAAATAGTCGGTTATCATGGCACGATAACGGTCGCCATTGACGGTTACGTTCTCACCGGCATTAATTTTTGAAGAAATATGGACCTATGATTCCGGTACGTCGGATCGGGAATCGGTCATTGGCAAAAAACCGATTTTTTTGGATTTAAAAAAAATTTGGCGAACGATGAATAATTTATAAACGGTGTTCAGGCGTAAGTCTTTTCATGATGAAATGCCAAACAATACTTAACAAAAATAACATGACAGCATGACACGACTCACACGTGATCTGTCAAAAAAAGACTATTGAAAAAGATCACACATTATTTGGAAATGATTTCCTCATTGGTTAAGGACGGAGCCTACCTAAGAGTCCTAACTAGCTGAAATTCGTATTTTAATCAGAAGGTTACGAATAAACCTTCTTATGTTCTTATCAACCCACAGAGTTACAAAAGTCGGCTACATTTATGTTATTGAAGGCCCCCCTATATCTGAGAAAGCTAGTGTATACTTTTTGGCAGATAATGGATTTAGCAGGACGGTTTCGGTGGATTTGCCTTGCTATAGGTACGCTGCTTATTGAACGGTAGCTTATGGTCAATTTTCCTATGGCGTATGCGGATGACATGGCTATCGCAGTGTCCGGCAAATTCGAAAACGTCCTCAGAGACATCCTACCAGCTCTGAACAAATTGGCTAGACTGGCCAGAAGTAGAGGTTTGGGCGTTAAACCACACAAGACAGAATTGGTTCTCTTTACGTAGGAAGAAGAAGGTTCTACATGTGGGCCCTCCTCGGATAAATGGGACAGAGCTGGTCTTTTCTGCAAGTGCACAATATCTACGAATAATCCTAGATAGTAAATTGTTATTCAGATTTAATGTACTGGAACGTATAATGAAAGCCAACGTCGCATTCAATTCCTGCAGGAAAGCTGTAGGGTCGCGTTGTGGCCTCTCTCCTAAAATCGTCCATTGAATATACATATATAGCAGTAGTTCGCCCAATACTGTTGTAGGACATTGTGGTGTGGTGGACGTCAAATAATAAACTCTTCATTACAAACCAAATATCAAAGGTCCAGCGAACCGCCAGCCTATGCATAAGCGGAGAGTTGAGGGCTTCATCTACTGCCTATTGATATTGTGGCGAGAGAAGTTGCCACCAGAGTGGCATTACGATTGAACCGTCTATCACTGTGGAGGTATAAGAATTATGGTCACATGAGGATAATACAATGTAGTGCTATAGTAACCGATCGAGTGGACTATATACCAACGGTGTACACTAGAACTGGTCAGTCCCCACACACAAACAAAAAGTTTAGGCGGATACCCCTACGTTTAAAGATTATTCACAAACAATTTCAGAACAACTAAAAATTTTTTGATCCGTGCACCCTACTTACGGCCCCAACGGGTTTTATTTGCACCGCTGTTATTTGGTATCCTATCGAAACAAACCGCATACCCTTGTTCATGGTTTGTCAATGGCTCCATTTTGATCTTTGATCACTTTTGACTCCGAAGCGAATTTTGACTGTTGACTTCCTGTATTTCGTTTTCTGCTTCCATATGATGCCTATTTCTCATTACGATCATAAAGACTCCTTAAAACCATGAAAGTTTTTCCCTAACACCATTTATTTTTATTCACAAACAAAAAAGTTATGGAGGTTTCAAAATAAATTTAGGTCACCCTACTACTCCTGTAATTAACTGTTTGTGCTGTGTTGTCAATTGGCGTCCTATCGGAACGAAACGTATACCGTTCTTCATGGTTTGTTAATGGCTCCATCTGGGAGAATCATCACCACTGAGATACCTGTTAGAGAGGAATAGGTTGGCAGAACACCAACAACGAGAACACATCTCCACTTCTACACAGATGGTTCGAAGCATCATGATAATTCTACTTGATGCAGGAAAGTGTAATGCAATCATTCTGAGTCGACCTATATACGTTAAGGTGGGTCTAGCTGCAATGTCTTTAGATGTTGCAAACATCTTTTGCGTTGTGTAATTTGTATTACAAAAAGTTGTAATTTTTCCGCAACTAAGTAACTAAAATAATATTAATGCAAATGTCATAATATAAATTTGTTAAACTCTCCACGATACAGTACAAACAGAGCTTCCATACAAATAACTTAACAATTATTTTAACAAAATTCCGGTAAATTCAATTTGTTTGTGAAAGTTTGCTAAGGATTTCCAAACGCTTTTCATGTGAAAATTTTGTAATGGTTCTTATTTTATTAGGAATTTATTTCATCTCGTCCACGACCATATGCGAAACAAGTCAGAGGTAACTAATCCCTCAGCAAATATGCAAAGTATGCATCACTGCATAGCCGTAGCCATAGCCATATTGACTGCAGTTCTCAATTCCAATTCAATAACTCTGAGGGGAAACAATTTTCCAAGAGTCATTTATTCATTCATACTCTATGCAAATCGTCAGATATACTCATATGTGTATACACATTCAATACAAAAATCCATTTACTCTGAGAATCACCCATTTTCCACGTGAATTATTGCAACAAACAAAAACTTTTCCATTTCCATCCATCACAGTTGTGAATGGACAACAGAAAAAAAACTATTTATTTATTTTTTATTTTTCAAAATCAATTAACGCTCTTCATATGTGAAAACAATAACACTTTGGCATTTTTATTTATTTTTTTCCTCCTTTTTATCTAATGCGTTATTTCATATTGTCAACAAAAAACTTGAAAAGCTTTTAGAAATTGACAATCGAAACGAAGCCAAAAAATGCATTAAAACAAAAAAACCAAACTTTTATATTTCACAACTGTCAATAGGCAATGGGTGTTTCGGGTTAGAGGAGGCGAAATAAATCCTTTCTAATACTTGACACCGAAAAAAAAACTTAAAAATACTGACAATGCTAAAGCGCACTCAACGGGGTGGGCATTGATTGTGAGTGGCTAATAGATGGGTTCTGATAGCGGTTCAGAAAAAATCGCGGGAATGCTAATTATTAGAATAAGGTATAAATAACATTAACATTATGGATATTGATGAGAGTCTCTACTGAGGAGATCGTGGGGTATGGCGAGCAGGGATGCCAACTTAGTGCTTTTCGCACTAGATTTAGCGCTTTTCAGACCCCCTAATACGCGAAAAGTATTCAGTTAGTGCCAAAGGATAAAAAGCACTAACTGTACGCTTTTCATATTTTTTGTTAGTGCTTTTGACGCTTTTAGTACATTTGTCAGATCGAAACTGGCAACATAAAGAATATGTACCATTTTGTTACGGCATGGCAACATCCTAATTCTATGCACTTACATTTGTCTCCCTCATTTCACCAATAAAAACAATCGGTATTTTCAATATCATACAAAAAGGAGTCAAAATAAACCAAATAATTCAGTGAAATTGTTAAAATTTTACTGTACACCTTCGAGAGAAATTAGATAACTATGGGTTGGAAGAATACCAGGTAGTAGAAACCATCTCCACTTTTACACGGATGCACAGTGGTTGCGCCCATACGACAAAAATAAAAAATCTATGTTAATATATTGACCTTGTAGCAGCATAAATAGTCACTAGTCATCAAATTCCTCTACTCAAAATTAGTTTTTATAATTTCTAACGGTACTTCTTAAATAAAAGCAACATGGGTACGAACTTTCATAGACGCAGTTAGTATGCTGAGAAAAATACGAAAACAAACTGAAGTTTCAACTGTGAATATATAATTTATAAATAGCCTAAATAAAATCGCTTTATATGGAAATTTAAGTAGATGGTATTATCACTATTTTTGAGTAATAACATATTATTGAATTGTGTTGTGTTTTTTTAAAAGTACACATTTTAATTAAATGCCCTTTTCGGAGTGTTTTTTTAGTTAGCCTAAAATGTACTTCAAGTTTTAGTAACTTTTCCCACCGAATGCCGTGACGGGATTAGTTTATAAATGTTAAGAAATGTTATATAGTTCACTATTGCGTTCAATTCAGGTGCAGGAATTTGCAGGTTTTTAAAATATATTCAATAAACCAAATTTAACCCTTCGTTTTAAAATGTATGTATATTTCTCACCTGATGCTGCCGTTGTAGCATTTGTTGTTGTTAGTTAAGCCAACAAACAAACACTGTTCCTGCTATTCTTTATTTAGTTTATTTCTTTAATTTGTTGTCATATGAATGTCTCACAAATGCATAATTTTCGCGCATATACATTTGAAATTTGGTGCTCTAAAAATGGGTCAAACATTACGAAAACTCAACAAGTACCGACGAAGTAGTCAAAAACATTGTCTATGAATTCGACAAAAATACGATTTATGATCTTTTAAAATGTATGAAATATAATAGTTATTTGTAACTCCACTTTCACGAATATTAGAACTGCAAAGTGATGTGTTAAATTTAAATTAAAAATTTTGATAACCGTAGAACACAAATTGCAACTTACTATGGTTGATGACAATGTATGCAATGAACTAAGTGAAACGTCATCTGCTAAATGTTATACCGGGTTTTCCAATAGGGACATACGAATTTCGTATCTTTATGTCAACAAACCCTCAAACATTTTTAATGATCTTTCAGGTTCAAAACGTTAGTCGAAGTCAACATTTTCATCATGGTTAAGTTCACTTACGTGCAACGTTTGGAAATCATTAAAAATTACTGCCGAAATTCTGACTCAACGAAAATCCAGAATTTTATCGAAAAATCATCTTCAGCGATGAAGCTCATTTCTGGCTGAGTGGTTTCGTCAATAAACAAAATATGCTTTATTGGACAGCAACAAACCAACATGTGCTTTAAAAGACACAATTGCATCCGCAAAAAATTATTGTGTGATACGGTTTTCATGCCGGAGGTGTGATTGGGCCGTATTTTTTCGTCGATGAAAACAGTCGTCATGTTACCGTGAATAGAAGCGCTATCGTGCCATGTTAGAAAATTATTTTTGGCCAGAATTGGATGAGCTTGACATCGCCGATATGTGGTTTCAACAAGACGGTGCCACTAGCCACTAGCTAATTCGGTGAACGTGTTATCTCGAGAAATGGTCCGGCCACCTCGTTCATGCGATTTATCGCCGTTGGATTTCTTTTTATGGGGCCACATCAAGTCATTGGTCTATGCCAACTACTTTAGACGAGCTCAGAGACGACATTCAAAGCGAAATTGCCAACGTTCCGGTCGAAATGTCTGCAAGAGTGGTGGAAAATTGGGTCCAAAGACTAGGTCGCTGTAGACGGGCTCGTGGTGGTCGTATGACCGAAATCGAATTTCATTCTTAAAACGTAACATTTGCACTACACCTGGAATAAATTTGAACTCCATATCTTAAATATTCTTTATTTTATTAATATAGAAAATTTTTATGTCCTTAATGGAAAGCGAAACCGAAAGAAATTAACTATATTGATATATGTCTACAAAATGTAGTCCACAAAGGTAATCATGAGTTTGGCTTATCACATTTGCATTCATATATTCGATTTTTTGAATATTTCGTCCATGTTTCATATAGACTGGATCTAAAAATAGCAAATTTGGATGAAAGATGGAAAACAAAAATTCATGGAAGGAAAAAAGGAAATTCAAAACAGGTTTCAATCAAAAAGGGCTTTGATTATTGACAAGCCAAAATCAGGAGGTAGTGGTACCTCAAATGATGGTAACACCACAAGAAGATTTGTTAATAGTCCTGCTTTGGATGCTAATATAACTGGTGTTGACGAGGGGCTCATACTTAGATGTGCAACATCTAAGCTGTGTCATCTGGATATATGTACAATAAACACGGATAAATTTAAGATAACAATAGTTCATTCCTCCAAAGTTATGGAAACCGGTTTAGTTCAATTGTGCATTATTAAAATCTACAATTGAATTGTTGCAAGAAAAGCGAATTTAAGTTTACGTCCTTGAATTCTTTTAAATTATTTGTTTTAAGTTCTACAAAAGTGGGCGTAGACAATTTCAACCACGCCTATTTTTTCAGAATGTCGTCCGTGTATGGTAAATTTCAGGACGACATCTTCATTCTTACTATTTTTGTCGCTATCCCTCATACAAGTGCAACCACAGTGGGATGGTTCGAACCTTGATGAAACGGTTGGCTTCGGAGTACACTGTGCAGAGCTTAGTTTGGATATAGCTCACAGACTACCAGATACGTGTACCTGCAGTGTCTATCAAGCCGAAATAATAGCAATATGGGAAGTCACCAAGTGGCTGAGTCGCAACATAGTAACCAACACTGGCGTTGTCATTTACTCGGACAGCCAGGGTGCCATAAATTCTCTGGAGGCCACATCCCTAAATTCACAACCAGTAAGGAAAGGCAGAAAGTCGGGCGGGGCCGACTATATGTATAATACCTTACACTTCCCTTACAATGCGATAAAGGTCATTGCGAAAATAATTTGGAATAATTGGTAAGTAGGCAGGAACATATTATCTAATTCTGAGCCGATAATCGCTAAATTAAGCAATATTCGTTCCTAAATTGAGAAACATCTTTCCGGAAAATATTAATGATCGAAAGTAAAGTACAACGCGCTATGGAAGCGCGTTGATACCAAATCAGGAGGAACATATATATGGAGGTTATATATAAATCTGAACCGATTTTCCCTGAATACTCATTCATGTAAAACGACCTCTTTCTGTAGAATTTCGTACTGATCGGATATAAAATACAGTCTCTACAGCGCTTACATGTCAAATCGGGGGTAACATATATATGTGGGCTATTTGTTTGTAACACCCAAAAGGAGAAGAAATAGACCCATCGTTTATCATACCGATCGACTTAGAATCACTTAGCTATGTCCGTCTGTCTGTCCGTCTGTGCATGTATTCTTGTAATCAAGGTACAGGTCGCAATTATGGTCCGATCTCGACGAAACTTTACACATATCTTTTTTTTGGCCCAAGGACGATCCCTATTGAATTTGGTTAAAATCGGTTCAGATTTAGATATAGCCCCCATATATATGTTAGCCCCGATTTGACATGTAAGCGCTGTAAAAACTGTATTTAATATCCGATCAGTATGAAATTCGGCAGAAAGAGGTTTCTTATTATATGGATGAGCACTATTAAATTTGGAAGAAATCGGTTCAGATTTAGATATAGCCCCCATATATACGTTACCCCCGATTTGACATGTAAGCGCTGTAAAAACTTTATTTTATATCCGATCAGTATGAAATTCGGCAGAAAGAGGTTTCTTATTATATGGATGAACACTATTAAATTTGGAAGAAATCGGTTCAGATTTAGATATAGCCCCCATATATACGTTACCCCCGATTTGACATGTAAGCGCTGTAAAAACTTTATTTTATATCCGATCAGTATGAAATTCGGCAGAAAGAGGTTTCTTATTATATGGATGAACACTATTAAATTTGGAAGAAATCGGTTCAGATTTAGATATAGCCCCCATATATACGTTACCCCCGATTTGACATGTAACCGCTGTAAAAACTTTATTTTATATCCGATCAGTATGAAATTCGGCAGAAAGAGGTTTCTTATTATATGGATGAACACTATTAAATTTGGAAGAAATCGGTTCAGATTTAGATATAGCCCCCATATATATGTTACCCCCGATTTGACCTGTAAGCGCTGTAAAAACTGTATTTTATATCAGATCAGTGCGAAATTCGGCAGAAAGAGGTTTCTTATTACATGAAGGAATACTGCCAAATTGGAAGAAAATCGGTTCAGATTTAGATATAGCTCCCATATATATGTTACCCCCGATATGACATCTAAGCGCTGTAGAGACTGTATTTTATATCCGATCAGTACGAAATTCGACAGAAGGAGGTATTTTTACATGAGTAAGTATTCAGGGATGATCGGTTCAGATTTATATTAAAGCTCCATATATATGTTCCTCCTGATTTGGTATCAAACCGCTATAGAAGTTGTATTTTACTTCCGATCATTAAAATTTTCCAGAAAGATATTTCTCACTTTAGGAACGAATATTGCTTAATTTAGCGATTATCGTTTCAGAATTAGATAATCCGTTTCTACCCATTTACCAATTATTCCAAATTATTATGGCAATGACGCTTATCGCATTGTTAGGGAGGTGTAGGGAATTATATAGTCGGCCCCGCACGACTTTCTGCCTTTCCTTACTGGTTTAAATTACAAAACCGAAAAAATTATGAATTAACATTCGAAGAATCACTAGATGTGATTTTTGTAGTACTCATTTAGGGTTCTAAATATTCACAAATTGTCCTAAATATTATATTGGTTAAAAATAACCTTTCCACAGGTGTGCAGAATAGATTGTTGAAGGTCTTTTTCCTAGCCGTTAGCTCAGAAGTCTACCATTGAGGTTTAGTTTTACCCTTGTACCTTGTTTTTGGACAGACTTCTTCAAGGGAACTATTGAATGATGTGGTGATATGCTCGACCAGATTATCCAGTCTGGCTTTGTCATTCGGTTCACAAAAAAGTTTAAAGTTGAGGACTTTTTTGAAATTCTTTTCATACAGGTGCCACTTTGTCTTCCTCACATTTCTGTGGACAGCAGGTTTAGGCGCTTTTTCGGCGAGTTTGAACACTATGTAATGGTGATCTGAGAATGAGTGATCGTCCAGTACATTTCACCCAATAATTTTGTCTGACAGCCGGTCAGTAGCAAACATTACATCGAGTATTTCTTGACAGTCTTTAATTGTAAAGGTCGGTTTATTGCCTATGTTACATATACATAGTTAGTAGTTGAATAAAGTCAAGAAGCGAATCACCCCTATTGTTTATATCCGTACTGCCCCAGATAGTATGATGACCGTTCGTGTCTGCGAGCCCGCCAGACGTTGCACTTGTGGACAGGGTCAGCAATAGAGCCGCTGAGGATGCTTTAGCGTAATGGAGGTTAATCTGTAGAATTCTTTCCATCTTTGGTAATTGACAGATTAACATTCACCCCAACAACGGTGTTATCGAACTCTTCGTCCGTATCATCGAGAAGCATGTCGCCGTCAGATGCGTCAAAGAGTCCGGAGACTCCGTTCAGCCTTTCAGTGTCCGAAGTAGTGCTTTCGTCCTCAGAGAAGGACGTTACAGATCTTCTATTAAAGTTGGAGTCACCAGAAATAATGGGCGTGTGTACCTTCGGACTGCAAGAAAGACGTGTATCAACCACGGTGGATGACTCACCTTCCGCAGTGGGAGCTATATCCTGCTTGTATACCTTCAAGACTATATCCGTTAACTAAATAGTTAATTAAAAATTTTGTTAAATGTATGCGCAGGATACTTTAATGCGAATTGTGGTATACCTTTAGAGATCTATCTGTATTTGCTGGATGTCCCCAAACTGAATTAATTATATCAATAGAAAGTTACTTTCCCAAAAATTTTATGTTTGATATAGTCGTTTACACTTCTTTTGTAATAATTTTCCTTTATTCTACAAAATCCATCAAAATCTCATTGTTTGCAAAAATTAAAAAATAAACCTGGGGAATATTGATTTTGCACTCGGGACAACACGTTGGCTTAATATTTTTCCTTTTCTACAACATTGTGTACAAAAATAAAAAAATAAGCCTGTGAAATATTGTTTTTGCGCTTAAAGTCAATATATAGACTTAATACCCATTTAACTTCAAATATATTCGAATTTAAATTTATTCAAATTCATCATAGATGTATTCGTTTAGCTTCCGACGTTTTTGTTACTTTTTTTATCTCCCCGTTTGGTTGTATTGTTTTGTTTTTTAATTTAATTGTTTTACGAAGCAAACACTAAAAAATAGCATAAGCTAATCTCTTCATTATGAAAAAATGTAGGAAAATAAAATGGCAAAAAAAAACTATTTAAACAAGTTTAGTTGTTTACTACGAGTGCCTACACGAATCATTTATAATTTCACATCAAATTCCGGGTTGCTATCAACTTGAAAAAAATTTTTACCCTCCCATAAAAAGGGATCTTTTCGCGCCAAAAATTAATAGCACATTTCCTTAATATCAGTACACACAACTTTTATGCCCGTCTCAGGAAGTGGGGTAATTTTTGAGAACTTTTTGACCCCTTTTACTTCATAAAAAAATACACTGTGCTAGTCCGCAAGTGTAACAGAAAAGATACCACATGGGTAAACCTAATTCGACCAGTAGTGACAGTCATTTTTCTGGGTTAGCTCTTTGAAGCGAAAAGCTTCAGAATACACGATTGAATCCAAAGAACGTAATAGGATCAAATGGTGCTATTTTTTTCCTATAGTACAATTTTCGAAAATCTGCTGCTTATCCATTACACATGTCCCAATAGATACTATTGGGGAAATTTGTATCATAGTACAATGGTAGTAAATTCAAAATGTCTTGCGCATTGCATAGCCTGCAGTGCAAAGAAGCAAATTCCCGCGCCACACCCTGTACTAATTAAAACAAGTCCAAAATAGTGACCCCCACATATAATTCTAACTTTAGCTTTTGTCAGTTAGACAGTAAGTCACACAAGAAATTTATATATGTACACACAAAGAAAGTAAAAATTAACTGGGCCCAATTACAGAATTTATTTAGTCAATTACCAATTTCTAAACCTAATTGTACTCGTATTATTTATTAATTATACCCTACACCACACTGTGGTACAGGGTATTATAACTTTGTGCATTTGTTTGTAACACCCAAAAGGAGAAGAAATAGACCCATCGTTTATTATACCGATCGACTTAGAATCACTTTCTGAGTCGATTTAGCTATGTCCGTCTGTCCGTCTGTCTGTCTGTCTGTCTGTCTGTCTGTCTGTCTGTCTGTCTGTCTGTCTGTCTGTCTGTCCGTCTGTCTGTCTGTCTGTCTGTCCGTCTGTGCATGTATTCTTGTAATCAAAGTACAGGTCGCAATTATGGTCCGATGTCGACGAAACATTACACATATCTTTTTTTTGGCCCAAGGACGATCCCTATTGAATTTGGTTAAAATCGGTTCAGATTTAGATATAGCCCCCATATATATGTTAGCCCCGATTTGACATGTAAGCGCTGTAAAAACTTTATTTTATATCCGATCAGTATGAAATTCGGCAGGAAAAGGTTTCTTATTACATGAATGAACTCTGTTAAATTTGGAAGAAATCGGTTCAGATTTAGATATAGCCCCCATATATACATTACCCCCGATTTGACATATAAGCGCTGTAAAAATGTTATTTTATATCCGATCAGTGCGAAATTCGGCAAAGAGAGGTTTCTTATTACATGAAGGAATACTGCTAAATTCGGAGAAAATCGGTTCAGATTCAGATATAGCCCTCATATATATGTATGTTACCCCCGATTTGACATATAAGCGCTGTAAAAACTGTATTTTATATCCGATCAGTGCAAAATTTGGCAGAAAGAGGTTTCTTATTACATGAAGGAATACTGCTAAATTCGGAGAAAATCGGTTCAGATTTAGATATAGCCCCCATATATACGTTACCCCCGATTCGACATGTAGGCGCTGTAGAGGCTGTATTTTATATGCGATCAGTACGAAATTCGACAGAAGGAGGTCTTTTTACATGAATGAGTATTCAGGGAAGATCGGTTCAGATTTATATTGATTGTTCCTCCTGATTTGGTATCAAACCGCTATAGAAGTTGTATTTTACTTCCGATCATTAAAATTTTCCAGAAAGATGTTTCTCAATTTAGGAACGAATATTGCTTAATTTAGCGATTATCGTTTCAGAATTAAATAATATGTTTCTACCCATTTACCAATTATTCCAAATTATTATGGCAATGACCCTTATCGCATTGTTAGGGAGGTGTAGGGTATAATATAGTCGGCCCCGCCCGACTTTCTGCCTTTCCTTACTGGTTTTAATGTTAATGCAGTTTAACGACTTATTTGTTTCAGCCAATAAAAGGTGCATTGACATGAAATGTGAATAAAAATTTATTGATTCAAATAAATAATTAATTAGACAATGTCCTTATGATATTCAATAGTTAGGTTATGTTAGAGGTGGCGAAGTAACCACCTCACATAAGCCACTTAAGGTCGCTAGTGCTACCACGTATCCACAGCTACTGCAAAAGCCATTAGACTCCATTTCCAACCTTATGGCGTGTTTGCCCATCAGGCAGTGTCTTGTCAGAACTGACGAAGACAATTCCTTCTGTACTGAAAGGTGACATTTTGACATTATCTCGGTAGCAATTTCTGTCCATTTCTCATTGGACATCCTGATTTACATGAGGACAAAGGTGCAAAAATATTTAAAAATTATTCAAGACTTTGTAATATGGTCCCTTTTCTAGTAAGTTCATCCCAGGTACCCATATGATGGATTTATTAATCTGCTCAGTCTGGTGTGTGAATTTCTATACCTGTTGCGACTTAGCCACTCCAAAGTTAACCTTAAAATGTGATATCTCCTTATTGTCGTAGTTGTTGTACCTCTGCATTGATAGATAGTTGAACCTTATTGCCGCTCTGGATGCAGCTTCTCTAGCCACAATATCTATGCTATGGCAAGTAGTTCTCTGAACTGCTTGATTAGTTGACTAGTGATGGATCGCTGGAGACCATGCAAAATCTTCGATTACCTATCTCCAGACCGATAGGAGTTTGGTCTTTACCGACGAGATGCGTATCAGATGCGCTTAAGAGCCCAACAATTCGCCTCAGATCTTCAGGTCCGAAGACATGCATTCGTCCTCTGAAATATATGGCACCGCACTTAAAGACGGCTAGGTGGCAACCACGGTTGATACCTCGCCTTATGTAGCCCGGGAACTATATCGCAGAGTTTCATTTTACCGTTGTTGTAAGTGATGGACGGATTCAGTATTAATGATCAAGTTGATTTCCCGCTTTTGACGATCTGCCTTACCAATCTTGCCAATTCTCCAATTATAGGTGAGCATACCAGGATTCTAAACTCTTAACAATTCGATAAAGTCTGCCTTGTTTGATAATTCTTTAGTAAGGGCTCTGGGGCAACTAAGGATGTCGGTTTTGTCGACAACATCCAACATGGCGCCCGGCCAGACCACACCCACTCAGACTCAGCCTTACACAGGTCTACCGATCTGGCAGCACCAAAAGCTATGGGCTTTACTCTCCCTTGAAGCCAACCTGCATCGTTGCAGATTGTTCGTGTAGCAGCAGGCATATCTCTAAGGACAGTGTGACATTGGGACGTAGAGACCGATTCCATATGACTCCACTTGTCCTTAGGGATGGTGCCTTTGACATCACTTCCGTCTATAAAGGAGTTCTTCTTCGCCCCTTCACTGAAGGTTTGATGAGTGTCCTCTTGACTGTTATGGCCTCTAGCCTTTTTCGTAGGTAGGGCTTCATCAGGTGATCTGATTCTTTTGATATTGTTAACAGCCGTTAACACACCGATGTTATGTCCCTATCAGCCAACTCAGAGATATGTAGAATCATTCATGAAGTTAGAAGCTCAGGTAATTGACTTTTTTGCTTCTCCGTATGAGTCGAAACCTTTGAAGCCTTCAACTTCGTCAAAACTTTGAGCGCTGGACATGAGCATTTTTTTTAATGTATTAGCTGTTGTGAGTAATGAAAATCAATTGTCAAAGGTTCAGAGAACTGCCTGCCTATGTATAAATGGAGCGTTAAGGACTATAGCGACTGAGTCTCTATAAGCCCTACTATATCTACTGCCAATTGATACTGTGGCGACAAGTTGGCACCTGAGCGGCATTACGATTTACCTCTCCATCAATATGGGGCTATAAGAACTACGGCCACATGGGGATATCACAATTAAGAGCTCTGGTAGCAGATCGAGTGGACTGTATACCAATGGCGTACACCTTCGAGAGGAACTTCAGTACTAAGAAACCTGTCGGGGAGAAATGGGTTGGCAGAATACCAAGAAACAGAAACCATATAGAAACCATATCTACTTCTACACAGATATCTCGAAGCCTCATGATAAGGTTGACATCGGATTACACTGTAAGGAACTCAGTCTTTATATTGCTCACAGACATCTGCAGTTTCTATCATGCATAAATAATTACAATATAGGAAGTCACCAAGTGGCTGAGTCGCAATATAGTGACCAACACTGGCATTGTCATTTACTCGGACAGTCAGGCTGCCATCATTTCTCCGGAGGCCACATCCCTAAATACATAAACAGCCCTCGATTGCCGCTGATCTCTTAACGAGATGGCTGAGCCGTTTAACATACACCTCAGATGGGTGCCTGGGCATAGGGATATCCAGGGGAACTGGAAAGCCGATGTACTCGCTAGGAAAGGGACGGCATTACAAATTCTCGAAGAATTTGTATATAGTGGTGCAGCACTATCCACGAGCAAACTTTGGCTTAGGAAATCAGACATTCCAACGAAAAATGGGCAGAAATCGGCACCTGTGCGGAAGCTAGACAAATCTGGCCAATATATGACCTGAGAAGGTCAAAATATCTCTAATATCATTAGAGGGGAAAAGATTGTCTACGAATACGCTTGCAAATACGCCGCAAGGTGTGGTATTGGCTCAAATGACTTCTGCAGGAGCTGTAGGGATGGGGAAGAAATGGAAAGCATTGATCACATGCGTTGCTACTGTTACTCATTACGTAAACGACATCTGCATACAATGTGGTCGGCCTTTCTAGGAAGTCTGTAAGATCTTTCCGGTACCGATATTCGTACTATTGAAAAATTTGATTATCAGTAGGGACCTACATTATTATGGGAGATATATCTAAATGTGAACCGATTTTCTTAAAATTGTACAATGTTGGTCTACAATACAGCTTCTATAGGGCTAAAGGGCCAAATCGGACGAAACGTGTATATGGGATCTTTATCTAAATCTGAACCGATTCAAATTCTCCAATATTGTTCGATGGATGAAGAAGGTTACGTTGAAGCCAGTGGTTCGGCCACATTGTATCCAGTTGACATACACTTAAGCCAGTGGTTCGGCCTGTTGTGCGCTCCTTATTTATGATCTTTTTATACCTCACGAGTTACAGAAAATCGGTACTAGACACGAATTTTCTCAGTATCTTCCAGTCATATTCTCTGAGATGAGTCATATCTGGTAATATGTCGGACCCGAAATGTTGGAATCTTGCATGTGTGGAAGCCGGGCAGTGACACAGAAAATGTTCCATCGTTTCGATGCTTTCCCTGCATTCCCTGCATTCGTCGTTTCACGCTTACAAGATGCGCTTGTAAGCTTGAGTGTCCCGTTAGAACACTCATCATACTAATCATCATTACTAATATCGATCTTGTTTAGTTTCAGAAGACTTCTTGTTTTCTTTTCATTTGGGTCAACCCACAGTATCTTTGCAGTTGCTCCTACTGTTGCGCTATACCACACAGTTTTGTGAGCCATCACTGCCCAGTGCTTTAACTTATTTTTCGTGGCTTCGAAAAGTTTCCAATTTACCAAGTTTATTACTTGAAGTTCTCTGCCTTTTGAAGCCACGCTGTTTGCCCGTTTATTTCCAATCACTCCGTTGTGTACCCAGCAAATACGCAATTGACCATGGGCTGAGTAATCATTTATCGTTCTTTTACAGTCCAACACAGTTCTGGATTTGACCCTTTCCGATTTTATTGCTTTAATCGCCATTTGGCTATCTGTGAAGATGTTGGCATATTTAGGATTTGTGGTGTTACTGAGCCAGTTCACACACTCCGTGATTGCTCGAACTTCTGCTTGAAATACCGAGTTATGGTCAGGGAGGCGGAAGTGAAGTTCGACTTCTGGTTCATCAATAAAAAGTCCCAGACCCGTCCTTCCTCCTCGCTTCGCCCACAGGCATATGGGCCAAAGTTCCATTTTCCCAGGAGCGTCTGTCTGGCACAAACGTATCACAGGTAAGCCGCACTTCAGGAATGCGGTCGGATATTTCTGGCGTTTGAATGTGACCAACTAGAGATTCTAAAATCTTCTGATGGTAGGACTTGTGGTCTCGATTTATCCATCCACCAATCACTTGTAGACGTATTGCTGTGAGGGCTGCCTCATAATTTATACGTATGTCTATTGGTTGGATGTGCAGTATAGTCTCCAACGCTTTTGTGGTACAGTTCTAAATGCCCAGCTTATGCCTAGACAGCACATACATTGAATTTTGCAAAGGTATTGCGTTGCACTTCTTGTCCATTGATATCTACCACACTACACAGGCGTAGGTGAGTATTGGTCTAATCACGCTCATGTAAAGCCAGTGAGTCATATTTGGACGTAGTCCCCATTTTGAACCTACGAGGGCGGTTCGGAAACTTCTCAGAAATATTTTCATTTTTCAATATAATCTCCTGAAACTTCAATACACATAAGGCCCAACTATAATATGCATAAGCTAGCTTAAGCAACTGTGCGAATGCATGAAATCGTATGCGCCAAACTATAATGTACTTAAGTGAACTTTTCGTTAAGTTCTCTCAGCTCTCTCTCAGTTCCCATTTGCTTAAGCAGGGTGCGAAACTGAACGCACTTTCCGTACGGAATTGCTTATGCATATTATAGTTGGGCCTTTAGTCCAATGCTTATCTAACAATTCTATCCCTTGATTAAAATAGTTTTCCTCAAGGTCTTCAAAATAGTGGTTTACAACTGCAATTGCATCTTCATTTGAGGTAAAACGCTTGCCAGCAAGGAATTTTTTTAGATTTGGGAACAGGTAAAAGTCACTGGGAGCTAAATCAGGAGAATAAGGTGGGTGGTCAAGCAACTCGTACTTTAATTCGTTGATTTTAGCCATTGTTAAAACACTCTTGTGCGCTGGTGCGTTGTCTTGATGAAAAATTATTTTTTTGTGTTGTAAGCCAGGACGTTTTTCGCGCATTTAATTGATCCAAAAGGTTGCAACAGTACTCTGAATTTATTGTTTTACCCGTTTGCAGATAGTCAATCAATAAAATACCTTTGAAGTCCCAAAAAACCGTTGCCATAACCCTATCAGCCGATTGAATTGTTTTTGCCTTCTTTGGGGCACTTCCTCCAACTTCAGTCCATTGTTTGAATTGTTCTTTTGTCTCTGGAGTATAGTGGTGGATCCATGTCTCATCAACAGTTATGAAACGACGCTTAAAATCCATTTTATTTCGCTTAAAACGATCCAAACAAGCTTGAGAAATGTTCATTCTTATGCGTTTTTGGTCGACTGTTAACAAGTTCGGCACCCATCTTGCAGAAAGCTTTTTCATCTGTAGTTGTTCATGCAAAATTAAATGGACTCGATCATTTGAGATGCCCATGATATTAGCTATTTCACGCACTTTTATTCGTCGATCATTTAATACCATATCATGCACTTTGGCTACAATTTATGTTGCTGTAGCTGTTTTTGGACGTCCACTACGTGGTTCATCTTCAATGCTTGTACGACCACGTTTAAATTCAGCAACCCAATTTTTTACTGTTGCATATGAAGGAGCACTTTCACCTAACACATTCACCATATCATTATGAATTTCTTGTCCCGATAAACCTTTTTTATGTAAATATTTAATGACACCAAGCATTTCTAATTTTTCCATTGTAAAAAAATCGCGGATGCGTCTTTTGTGAACACCTGTTTCTATATTAAGGAGTTGCCAGATCGAAACAAAATTTAACGTGTGTTCATAGCAGAGATGGAAGTTTCCAAAACACTTAACTTTTTTCTGTTTATACCGCGCTTTTTGTGCTAGGCTAAGATGTTTCCGAACCGCCCTCGTATAGCTCTTCTGCACAACGACCAACATCTGTGGGCCTTTGTAACTCTTTCTTCAAGGTGATCTTTCCAGTACAGTATCTGATCCAAGATTACTCCCAAGGATTTTACCTTCTTAGTTATAGCAATTGTCTTATTCAGGAATCGAGGCCGGGTAAAACGTGGGATCTTCGTTTTCCTTGTAAGTAGACATATTTCTGTTTTTGTCTGGTTGGTTGTACCAAGTTATATGCTATGTTAAGTGCCTCTTCAGCTCTTCTGCATAATAGATTTGGATGAAAGCCTCTCAAAAGTATTACAACGTCGTCTGCATAACAGACTGGTTTAAGACCTTCATTGGTGAGGGCTTTTAGGAGACTGTGTATCGTCGTAACCCATAGAAGAGGCGATAAAATGCCCCCTGAGGTATACCACAAATAATCCACCTATTCCTTAGCATATTGTTGATCCAGTTTTTCAGCGCCCGGTCAACCTGAAACTCTAAGGACTGGATAAGTGTATCGGTCTGTACATTGGTAAGTGTACCCTCAATGTCTATGCAAACAGCAAGTGTATACATTTCTTTACTGAAGGACTCTTCTATGTGGTGCACTACCTCATGCAGAGCTGTTTCCACTGATCTTCCTTTTGAGATAGGCGTGTTGTTTGAATTTTAGCCTGTCATCCGCTATTTTACTTCTGACCATGTCATCAATTATTCGCTCCATTGTTTTTAACAGGAAAGAAGTTAGGCTAATGGGTCGATAAGCCTTTGGGGTCGTATAACTCGCCTTGGCAGGCTTTGGTATGAAGACCACCCTCGATTCCTGCCAGTTTTTTTGGGTATACGAATGGGTTAGGCATGCAGTGAACACTCCAGCCAGATGAGTTGATACCAGATCCACCTCATTCTGCAGAAGTGCTGGAAATATTCCATCCGGTCCCGCAGCCTTAAAGGGAGAAAAACTTGTTATCGCTTCTTTAACCATACCATCTGTTATACCCGTAATAGTTACTTGATGCAATACATTTTCATTCTGTTACTGTTCCTCTGTTGGCCCAGCATTACCAGTCGGAAAATGAGTATTCATCTGCCATAAAATACAGCATCTAAAGGGATAAAGGGCCAAAACGGACGAAACATATCTGTGGCAGCCATATCTAAATCTGAACCAATTTTGATACGGCTCTTTCCAGGTGCGAAAGACTCCTAACAGCAAAATTTCAGCACGATCGGAGTGAAGTTACAACCTGTACTCAACGAACAACATATTATGGACAGACGGACGATTAAATCGACTCAGCTAGTGATTCTGAGTCGATCGGTATTCTTTAAGATGGATCTAATGTAGAATTTCCAGGTGTTAGAAACATCTGCCGTTCGGTGTAGGGTATACAAATTGGGGAAATGTTCCCTGGTGTTTGTATGATCGGCTTGGGTTAAGTCCAGCGGACGGATAGTCGGACAGCAGGAGGAGGTTTTTCCAGTTGAAAGCGGTTGGGTTCAAAAACCAGAGACCGCGTTTGTTTTTGTTATTTAATGAGTTTTTTTGGTGTCTATAAAGATTCCACGAATGTAGTGGCAATATATGCCCATCATATCATATCCGCCTATACTGTGGCAAGGACTCGGTGAAGAAACATCTGTTTCTTGCTGAGGCTCCCAGGTATCAGCAAGGCTTCGTACAAAGAAAGTCGATTACCTCTGACTACAAACCATAACACCAATGGACACGAGGTCGAATTACTCTCCGGTGTTAGAGTAATGTTATGTAGAACCACTACTTGGGAGACCATTTAGCGTTACCGAGTGTGCAGTAGGAAGAAGCGGTCTACCGTTTTCTGTGTATATGTCATAATTTTGTTCACCTTTAGATTTTTTCAGTGGTTAGTGCTATAAACGCCATTTCCATTCCAAATTATTCTATCTATCTCCAACGAAAAGTTAGGTTGTGGTTTGGCCTGATGTGAGCTAATTTTATTGTAATTTTTTTTGTAAAAAAAATTGTTCTCTTCTTTAATATTGTAGTATAGTACAATACTTTTTTCATAATCTTTTATATTAATTTCTTGATGCAGAACATTTAATTTTAAACAGCTCTTAAAAACCAAAGCTTTATTTGAATAAAGAAATAAAAAATATAATCGAATTTATTTTTATTCATTCGAATTTCCGATTCTTCCCCTCCGCATCGAATAGGGCACGAAATTCCCGCACACTTTAATTGTTTATGTGCCTGCGTCAGTTACTAGTTCAAAAATTATTTTCATAAACGAAAATAACACTAACCCAATAAAATATTTTCGCCAAAAAATGCTACTGCTTCGTTTAATAAACCATAGCCCGGTAACCTGATTTGTGGGCATTGCGCAAGCGCGCACACCGAACGTCGCTACCGTCAGGGCGAGCTGATGCGCATTGATATGTTTGGCCCCTCTGAGCGGGTGAGTGTCTGTGTGCCCAGAATATTAAGTGCGAAACGTGAAGTAGCGCCTAAATGATACGAATATCAAAGAAATTAAATCCCTACTCTCTATGTACTTAAGAAACCAAATAATCCTCGAATTTTATCACCCCAACGGGTATGGACCCTATCCAGATGGCTACTTTTTTGTTTGATTTGGTCAATTGGTTAATTGAAATTCGTCTCATAACAATAGAGGTAAAATTTTGGTGATTTTTTCGCTTTTTTCGAAATAGAAATGTAAAAATTCCATATGAAAAAATGTTAATGTCACTCGCATAGAAAATACACAACAATATTTGATTTGTAAAGAAAGGCAGTGGTCAATCGAAGTCTTCTACAAATATGTGTCAAAGTGTGTGTGATCGTTTCTGGGTTCTCAACTTAAACCAAATTCGTGTCTAAACATAATTTCGATTTTTACTAAAAGAGGGAAAGGGAAGAAGAATTGGCTATTGGATATTGACAGCCAATGTAGAGTCAAAGAACAAATTAAAATTCTATATTGACATATTGGTGACACCCAAATTTTCAAAATTGATTTTGTTAACTGTGGTGGGCCATTAAACAGAGTCCGTCCATCCGTCTGTTCACCCATACGTCATCTATATTTTCATTGTTTTCGACGAAGAGGATGTACTGTTATATTATTATAATTTTATGTCACAGTTGTAAAGAACTTACACTGAAGTGATTCTAACAAATTAAGATATGTTAATTGTCATTAAAAACCTGTTAAGGTACTTAACCTACTAACAAAAAACCAAGGGCTCCTAGCATCGACTACAGTTTGTCGCACTTTTGGTCAACTTTAACAGCAGAGTTAACCTTAGCCGAATTTCAGATAACGGCAATTAAACACCTTTAAATAAACCTAAGCGAGCATTAACGATCTTTGATCAATCAATCTATTTTTGTGTATTTAAATGATTGGAAGCTGTAATCAGGAAATAAATGTGATGTGTTGTATGTAAATTGATTTTTTGAAAATTTGTAATATGGGTCATAATTTAGCTGACACATACAAAACACGTTTAGCAATGTTCGCATGAGACGAAATAAGATGTTTATAAACGCTGGAATAATCCGAAATATGGTTGTTTACATAAATCGGTACCAGACCCTGCAGAGTCAGATATAGCTTAACCCTTTGACGACCACTGGGACATATATGTCCCATGCGATTTTTACCATACTTATGTCTAAAATGTCCCAATTTGCTTTAATTGTTTATTTAGTCAGATGAAAACCTACGTAATTTTTTGATTCCACTAAAATCATTCGACCATTTTTTTCGAGCAATAGCTCAGAGAAGTAAACAAAGTTGGTATTTTTCGCAATGCTTATGGTCGTCAAAGGGTTAAGTCACATTTGAAACCAATTAAATGGTTACTATTTATTCGTCTATTAGTGAGGTGTAGATAAACCAACTGGTTGTCAACTGAGAATAGATAACACAACTGGTCGTCATCTAAAGAGTCGTTAACCCAACAGGTCTTCAAAAAAGGAGCAAATAAATCAAGTGGTATTTTACTACGTAGTAGATAACCCAACCGGCCATCAACTATGGAGTAGATAACCCAAATGGTCGCTAAATAAGGAGTAGATAACATAAATCGTCGTCAAATAAGGAATAGATAAATCGGTGGTATTTTGCTATATAGTAGATAACCCAACTGTTTCTCTACTAATGGGTAGATAACCCAGCTGATAGTCAACTAAGGAGTAGATAAATAAGAAGTATAAAAACATACTAAGTAGCAGATAACCCAACTGACCATCAACTAAGGAAACCAACTGGTCCTCAACTAAGGAGTAGATCAACCAATTGGTATTTTACTGAGTAGTAGATAACCCTACTGGTCCAAAACTACGATGTTGATAACATATCTTGTCATATAGTAAGAAGTAGATAACCCTACTGGTCGTCTCTCCGTATTTAACACCACGAAACATTGATCAGAGACCCCAAAATTCTAAGACGATTTAGTCATATCCTTCTACCTATATCTGTCTGTGCATCCGCTGTAATGACGATACAGTCTACAATAATTGAGCTAGATATCTGAAATTTAGTACAGAAACTTCTAACATCTGCAGGTAAGTCAAGATTGAAAATGTGCAATATCGGTCCATTTTGTTTATAGCTTCCATATAAAGCAACACCTCGATGCGCCGCAATTACCGCATCTGAGTGAATGTTGTTAAAAGCCCCTTCTATGTCAAGAAATGCCTAGCATAGTGAATTCCTTGAAATGTAGGGATGATTCGATAGTGCTCACAAGTACGTGGATCCTCATATAGCCTACATAAATTTTCTCCAGCCAAGGAAAAAATGTACTTCAACATTTTCTGCATGTTTGCTGGACTGGTGCCGTTTGGTCTAGTTGATTTGAAGGAAAGGTTGGAGAAACTACAACGATAATGTGGGGTGACCCAAATGAGAAGAAAACATGTACATACATACTTTACTGAAACTTAACAAGATCGAAACTAGTCAGATGGTGAGAGCTCCAACAGGAAACTTAAGCTTACACGCACATCTGCACGCATAGCACAAGGAGACATGCTGTGAAGATGTGCTTGTAAGCTTGACTGTCCTGTTAGGACAATCGTCGTCTCGGTCTTTCGTAGTTGCAGTAAACTACTCTTTCTATTCTCACTCTGTTTTGCCGCTTCACATTATACTGCGAGCCATCAGCGACTAGTGTTTTAATACTTATGACATCCAAATGTTTCGAATTTTTTTAATTTCACCTCTTGAAGTTATACGCCCTTTGAAGGCAATTAATTTGACTGCACATTCCCAATATCTCCGCTGTGCTCACCGAGAAGAAAGAAATACTATTCGAAATTTTACCATTTCGGACGTTATTGCTTTAATCGCCATTTGGCTGTCTGTGTAGATGTTAGCATCTATGGGCTTTGTGGTGTTTTAAAACAGCTTACGCACCGTTTTATTGTCTAGAGGGAGAATTAGAGTTGGGCCTCTGGTTCTTCAATAGAACGCCCCAGTCCTGGTTTTCATCCCAGTTTGGAGCTATTCGTATAGCAGCGAGTTCCTACGGGCACATACACTTAGGTTTCGTTCAGAGACAATTTTATTAGCAGATCTTCTTATATCAAAGAGAGAATCTTATTTCGCAGAAAGTACGGTACTAAAGACAAAAAACTTAGTAGCAGATCTGCTATTAAAGATACCATCTTATAGCAGATCGTCTTAGAGAATATGCGGATAATCTTCTTTAAAAAACTGCGGTTTGTTCGGAGTTTGACGTATTTGATGCAAGTCGATCCAGGTGGATTAATTTGTTTATTAAAGATATCATCTTATTAGCAGAACTTCTTCTCTTAATGAGACCATCCTATTAGTACATCTTCCTATATTGGATATATAATCTTATTAGTAGGGTAATCAAAAACCGCACCGGTTAACCGGTTAATCGGTTTCTCTTTAAAAACCGCCTATCGGTTTCCGGTTTTTCTGCTTTTTCGAATAACTCGAACCGTCGGTTTTTTCAACTCGGTTTATTCGACTTTTCGGTTTTTTGAAACTATTATAAAATGATAAAGAAAATATTATTTTTGAAACAGGAACCTACCTACAATTTTGAAAACATCAATATAAAAACCGTTGACATCATTTGTGCATATCCATCGATTTCAAAATTCAGTTTTATATGTATTTATACTGTTTACATTGCTAACTTCTCTATTGACTTCGTCTGCTTATTTTATCAGGGGTCTTATTGCGGTATAGAAATTAATTAACAATCCTTTCTAATTGAAATGTAGGTATAAATAAAATACATATGTTCAGTTTCACATTTCGACAAGTTTTCATCTCTATAGTATGCTCAAGGCAGAATCCGCTACTTCTGATAATATATGTATATAATCGGTTTGACATTTATATGATGCTAAAAGCTAAGATTTTGGCGATCTTCACTATTAGTCAAGTTTTATAAAAATCATAATCAATTTTTTTGAAAGAAATCTCTTTAAAAATTGAAGATTAATATTACAAATATTGCAGAGATTATAATACTATATCATAAATGAAATTGGAACAATTAACTATTATAAATATAAATATGAAGTGTTTAAAATAAAATTTTCAAATAAATCTTAATTTAATTGGAATATGGTTACATATTCCATTTCCACTACGCTTATTTTACGTCATCTAACAAAATGTTGAGCATTATTTATGCATTTTTATTAACAAAGAAAAACCGAAAACAACCGGTTCACCGGTTTTTTATTTTCGGTTAAACCGAAAACCGGTTTTAGAGTTAACTTAATTTTCGAAGAAACCGAAAACCGTATTTTCAAAATAACCGGTTTTTTGATCACCCTACTTATTAGCATATCGTTTTCTATTAAATTAGACAGGCTTTTTAGCAGATCGTATTTTATTAAAAATACTTCATTAATATAAACCCCTAGGCAAAAAAGTTTATCTTGTTTAATATAAGTCGCTCACCTTCAATTGAATTCTACCTCTGGAGAGGTGCTTCTCGCAAATATAAGTCGTTCTATAGATAAGCCATTTTCTGCCAAGAACAATAAGAAGGATATGTATACATATTCTACGATATTTGCCTCGACCAAAAAATCATTAACCGTATATAAAATCTGGATGTTCATATATACATTTGTATCTAAAAATAATTTACTCGCATACCTTCTCAAATGAACCATCGAATGCATATTTATTTTGTCTAAAATTATTTAAATCAATAAGCAAACACATCAAAACACTATCCAGATTCATATGTAGACATTGCGTAGCATCAACTAACATCCATCCATCCATTCCCATCATATACGAGTATCTTACTAAAGAGCTGGGTCCGATCATCATTTATTTACCTGAGAACTCAAATAATGTTGTCATAGTTATTTTAACAGAAACACCTTTTCCACTAAAGTTGAAACTTTTGTGGCGAATGTTCATAAGGTGTTACTTTGTTACTGTCGTCTATTTGAACTCAGTGGTCGCATGTTTACCCAGAAACGTTCATACATGTGTCCAGTTGACTTTTGGTTGGACATACAACAAACAGACGACCGACCACTTGCAATGATTGTTTTGGTAGTTTCTAATATTTGACTTTTGTTTGAATTTTCGGTAACACAGACACACTAGACCTATGCTTATTAACTAGGTTGACAGTTGCACAGTTTTCTAGCCAAAACAGAGTAAGTATGGATGAGTGAATGGATTTAAGTCAACTTTTGGAGATGGCGAACTAAAAGTTACTTTTTACACTGCAAGTAATTAAATGGTCATCTGCTTATTAGGTGGCTTTTGTAGGCATGGTATGTTATTTAATATAAGACTATGTGGCAACGTGGTGATCACATGCCCGGACATGGGAGAATCGTGAACTTCTATACAGACTGTTCCAAAATCAACAACCAACTGGGCTTTGGTGTCTTTTCTAAGGAACTTGAGCTATCCATTGCAAAAAGATTGCCTCGTCACTGCCGAAATCCTAGCTATTAGAGCATAATGGCTGACAACTAATGTTCTGGCTATAGTCGGTATCAATATTTTCTCTGGCAGTCTGGCTGCTAAAAAGTTCTAGGAAACTGTATTCCTGAATTAAAAAACTGTCCTCGACTGTCGTAGATCTGTTAACGAGATGGCTGAGTAGCTCCTTCTATATATATGTGATATGAGTGCCGAGTCAGAGGGACATGGAAGGGAACTGCAAAGCTAGACTAGTTACTGCCTTACACGATATTAACAGAACACGATATGCGAGTAAGGTGGCCTTTAATAGAAAATCCAATTATCTAATAAGTTGATTTTGTCAACAGAAGATCTGCTTATAAAATGACCTTCCAATTGCAACAATCTGCAAATAAGGGGGTTTTCCTTAATAGAAAAAGAGCTGTTAACAAGACAGATTTCCGATAAATTTAATAGAATATGATAGTCTAAAAAGGAGGACTCCTTGAAAAGAAGACGTTCTACTAAGTTATTTGTTTTCTTTAATAGAAAACAATATGTCAATCATGAGGTCTTCCATTCATTTGAATAGAAAATTATTTGTTAATAAGCTATTCCGTCTCTTTCTACAATGAAAGACTATACAAATGAAGTGGTATATTTTTAATAAAACACCATCTGCTTTTTAGTGGTCATACATCTCCTTTCTAATAGAAAACAATTTGCTTATAAGGTGGTCTTTCGTCTTATTTTTAATTGAAACCCATCTGCTTATGAGGAGGTCCCTTCCATCCCTGGTTTTAAAAGAAATCAAGCTGACGGTCTTCTTCAATAGAAAACGACCTGTTATAAAAATGGACTTCTATCTTCTTCATGATCAGAAAGCAATCTGCTAATAAGGTGATCCTTTTTAACAGAATACGATTTGCTGAACAGTCGGTTTTTTGTATTCGAAGACGATATGCTAAGTGCTAACAATAGGTTTTTTTTTAATTGAAGACGATTTCCAAAGAAGGTTGTCTTATTTATTAGATGATGACATACTAGCCACTACAAAAGAAAATATGCAAACAAAAATCAATGAATTGTCGCAACGAGCAGCAGAATTTGGATTACGAATTAACGCAGACAAAACCAAATCCATGGTCATCAAAGGGAATCAAAACCAAACAACACTCAACCTAAACAACAAACCAATCCAAATCGTCAACGATTTTTGTTATCTCGGCAGCAGCATAACAACAGACGGCGGCGCAATCAACGACGTACTTTCACGTATCGGAAAGGCAAGAATAGCATACATTAATCTGAAAAACATATGGAAATCCAACTCAATTTCCCCGAAAACTAAAATTCATATATACAACGCGTGCGTGAAATCCGTT
The DNA here is from genome assembly GCA_963930755.1 of Eudasyphora cyanicolor. Classification (NCBI taxonomy): domain Eukaryota; kingdom Metazoa; phylum Arthropoda; class Insecta; order Diptera; family Muscidae; genus Eudasyphora; species Eudasyphora cyanicolor. The sequence continues at coordinate 70,321,844 of OZ005734.1, forward strand.
TTACTATACGGATCAGAAACCTGGGCGGTGAACGAAACGATCAAACGAAAGCTACAAACTTTTACAAACAGATGCCTGCGCAACATTCTTAAAATATGGTGGCCAAGGACCATATCAAACCAACAACTTCTGCAAATAACCGAACAAGAGGATATCAACGTACAAATTAAACGAAGGAAATACTGCTGGCTGGGACACACTCTGCGAAAGCCATACGATGAAATATGCCACGCAACTCTCGAATGGAACCCCCAAGGAACGAGAAACCGCGGAAGACCGAGGACAACATGGAGACGGACGATTTTTACTGAAACAGGAAAAACATTTAACGAACTTAGATACATTGCATCAGATAGACAAAGATGGAGATTCTATGTAAATAGCTTATGTTCCTGATGGAATACGCCAATAAATACATACAAATGAGTTATTCTTTTAAAATTTAAGATCGGAAAATATACGGCGATTTCCCGTGAAAATTCGACTTCTTTACCATAAGTCAGTTTCCTCCAAAGGTTGTCTTCTCTAATAATTAGAAGCAAAATTTGTATAAGGCCATCTTTATTAATGAAAAATTATATCAACTAAGTTGACCTTATTTAATTGAAAACGTTATCGTCTATTCAATATAACACGATACCCTAAATACATAGATTTATTTAATATAGGATATCTCCTAACCCATATTTCTTTTTTAAAAGACGGTATGCGTAGAGATAGGACTTCTTTAAGAGAACACAATCACCTATTACATAGAAGACGAAAATCTTCCTAAAAAATAAAGTGGTCCTAGTTTATATGTTTATCTCCTACGAAGCTGGTCTACTTTAATTCCTAAGAAGTTAGTCTTCTTTGATTGAAGACAGGCTGCTAGTAAGTCCGTTTTCTAAGGAAGTTTATTGTATGACGTCTTCCTAAAAAGTTAATCTTCCTTTTTTGAGAAGAGTCTGCTAATAAATAGGTATTTTAAGGCCGTTTTATATGACGATTTTCTAACAAGTTAATCTTCTTTTATTATTGACAATGTGCAGATAAAGCGGTAAACGTTAATAGAAGAGAATATCCTACTAAGAAGACGAATTGTTAATAAAGGGTTTTCCAACAAGAGGTGTTATTTTGGTATTCAAAGAAAAATGTCATTTTTTGAGATAAATGATCGGATTAGAGTGATCAAAACCGGTTTAAAATAAACCGGCCCACCGGTTTTTTGCTTCCACCGTCCCCGGTTTTTCTCAAAATCATGAATTTCGAACAACCGGTGCAACCGGTTTTTTTCGTTTGTTTCCACCGGATTTTTATTATCACTAAAATATTAAAAATTATTTACAACTTTATATACAAAATAATACAAATTAAGATAATAATATGAAAGATCTCCTTATATGGCCTAAAAAGACTCGGCAACTTTGCTAGAATCCGAAGCCATTCACCAATTTCTATACAAATTACAAAAATTTAAAGAAAATAAATGATTCATACGCGCAGAAGTTATGTGAAAAGTAAACGCATTCTCCCACTTCCAAATCGAAAGAAAAACAAGTAAGAAAATTTAATTTGGGTAAACCGACTAGTTTATACTCTTATATATTTATATGTATACTCGTATATACCCATCTGCACTAAAGTATGTATATAAAATATATATGTATACAGATTTAATACCTCTATTAAATATTCTATTTAATATCCCGAAATATTAATATTTTCTTGACTGAACTACATAAGGGGAATTTCATGTCAAGTGAGTTAATTTTTAAAAGGGATGTCTTCTGTCGGGATGAAAATTGCACCGAGTAGCCCTATCAGATAGTAGTTATGAGACACAATTCCAACGAAATCGGTTAAGGACTTTCCGAGTTGGAGGGTGTCAAATATTGACATTTTTGTCAAACGGTTGTTTTTCCCATCTGAAATGCTAAAATGTTTGGTTGAACGTTAATTTTTTTTCAGAGGTTTATATTTATTTTGATAGATCAACAGGCCCCATCCCATTAATAGGTCACAAAGCTTTTGAAGGAAATTATCTAAGCCTTCTTTTGAGCAAAAAAATCAAAAATTAAGACATATGTCTTTAACAAAATTTCAAAAAAGTTTATTTTTGCAAAAAAGTAATGAAAATATATTTGCTAATTTTTTTAAAAGGTTGAAGAAAAGACTGTCGATAACACCTTTGGAAAATGTTTCTAAATACAATAGCTAATTAGTTATAAGTATGAGATAAAAGGACCGTTTGACTCAAATGACAATATTCATCACAATCCAACTCATAACTACTATCCAACAGGACTAAATTTGGTGCAAGATTCCTGATCAGAAGACATCGCTTTTAAAAATTTAATATTAAAAATCGCCTTTTTTGTTATTAAAACGGAAAATGTTTTTCAAACGGCAATTTTCATACTGTTTTGTTATGCAGAAAAAAAACCGGTTCTACCGGTTTCCCCGGTTTTCTTCGAAGAAAAAAACCGTCCATCGGTTTTTTTATAACTTAAATAAACCATCCACCGGTTTTTTATTTTTTCAAAAAAAACCGGTTTTTTGATCACTCTAGATCGGATGTTTATTTCATAATAAAGAGGAAGGTATGCCGTTAATAATGAAAAACAACATCAGCCAAATGGCCACCACGACCACGATTACAGGACCATATCCTTTTCATGAAATTTTCCATAACCAAATCGCAAAGTGGCTGCCCTATGTCCTCGATAGCCTCACGAATTCTATCTTTGAGGTCTTGAATCGACGCTGGGCTGTTGGCGTAGACCTTATCTTTCACGACCTTATCTCCAAAGGAAGAAGTCGCAAGGTGTTAAATCACAACATCTCGGTGGCCAATTGTGATCACCTCTTCGAGAGATAACACGGTCTGGAAACTTTTCCCGTAACAGAGCAATGGTTTCGTTGCTTGTGTGGCACGTAGCGCCGTCTTGTTGAAAGTAAACGTTGTCCAGATCAATACCATCCAACTCCGACCATAAAAAATCATTAATCATCTCTCGATAGCATAATCCATTCACCTTAACTGTTGATCCAACCTCATTTTCGAAAAAGTAAGGTCCAATGACCCCGCCGGACCATAAACCGCACCAAACAGTCACACGTTGAGGATGGAGAGGCTTCTTGGGTTTTCCGAGCCCCAGATGCGCCAATTTTGCTTGTTGACGTAGCCACCGAGGTGGAAATGGGCCTCATCAGTCAAGATGATTTCTCGATGATTTTCGATTTTTCGAATTTTAATAATTTCAGTGCGTTGTTGAATCGAGTATCGTTCCACGTTTAGTAGTGGCGTAGTCAAATGTCAAAGAATAAAAGCTTCAAAAGTGACAGCTACCGAAATACCGGGTGATTCAAAATAACATATCTTATTGGAAAACCCTAAATTATCTATTAGAGAGGACTTTGGTCAGACAAATAATGGCCGAAAATTATTATTCTGACCAATATCGGTATCAATATTTTCTCTGATAGTTAGGCTGCTGAAAAGTCTCTGTATTCCTGAAGTCAAAAACTGTGACCCGGCCAAAAGTCAAAACGTTGTCGAGACCGGACGTCTCACTTATCATGTCTGTCATGACGGGGCACACCTTATTAGACGGCATGCAGAGATATTGAAGCTCTTTCGAAATGATTTCTGCAGAAGCTGCAGAGATGAAGAATAGGAGGAATCAATATATACAGAATACCTTCTGTGACCCAATGTCTTTAGATGGCGGCAGTCTACCCTGGGCTCTCATTTCTTTGGAGAGTTAGCAGGCTTGATGTTAAGCTTTCTAAAGAGATAAAATTGGTTCAACGGGAGGGGCTAGGGAAAAACGTTTGTTTCTGATTTCCCTGTAGTAACACAATAGATTAAATAGACTAGTCATACAGACATAACCTAAACAGAATACAATCTGCTAATAAGTCTTATTTTTCTATAACTCTTCCTCTACTGCAGAATTGTCAATAATTTATTGCTTTTTGAATATTATTAAAGTGTATATCATTCAGAAACGTAAATATGTATATATTTTTAACTCGCTAAAAAGCATTTGCATATTTGACATGGATACTTGAAATAAGTAAAAGAGTTCAATTTGCAAAGGTAAAATCCAGAATTCGTAAAATTAATTATTTAGAAAGATTAGCATCTGTTTCAATTTGCAAACTATTTGAAATAAAATAAACATGTCGCCTCACCCATTTTGTTTTAAAGCGGATGTTTTAAATTCGGCAATTAATTTTATATCGCAAACTTAAATTCTAAGTTCTGGCAGTTGATTTAAATTCTTAATTTAAATTTATTTTGCAAAATTCTATTCTTCGGAACAAAAGCTGTTAATATTATCGTAAACGAATGTTTGCATATTATCCACTGGTATTCCACAACACATATCGGAAACAAATCTAATTATATACACAACGAGCCACAGTAGTTCCTCAAAAAGCCTCAAACATACCAGCCTCTATGAAAAATACTCGTAATCCCAAATGTAGTCATGTCTTTAAAAGTCTGTATATTTTCATAATCTACAAGAAGAAGTTCATTAAACTCTCACTTTCATGCAGAGGCCGGTTGGTTGAATATGCCAAATGGTCAATCTAGACAATAACAACTTTTACACATCACAGCGATCTAATCCGGCCCTACCATATGTAGAGTAGCTTGGAAATTGTTCAGAAAACAGGTCTAATTAGCATTTTGAGAAAATAAAAACAAACCATAAACTATAATACTTGTAGATGACTAAATCGACTGCGATCTAGGAATATACTTGAAAGAGTTCATTGGCTTAAACGTTAGACAGACACTCTACTTTTTTCGCGATTATCATCACCCTACCCCAATAAAAAGGTGGTAAAACGAAAGAGAGATATGTCATTTTGAAATGGGTTATCAAAACACCCGACAGCACCTGACATATCCACAATCACTTGTGGATATGTCACATTTACCCGGAAGTTGTTATATGACATTTTCTAAAATTATACTGACATTAATTTAGTATGTTTAACGTAATTTTAAATGAAATTGATTAAAAAATTCTTCATTTATTTCTGAAGAACGTCTCTTATGTGGATTCAGCCATGGGTAGGTTTAGGTAAAGAGTGACAGCCTGTATGCTACCACAGGGACGTAAGGGAAAACATAAGTTATTCCTAGCCCCTCCCGTTGCACCAATTTCAATGCTTAAAAAAACTCAAACGTTGGTGGATTTCAACATCAGCCAATATAGCTAATTCCCCAATGAAATAAGAGCTTAAGGTTACATGCCTCCTTCTAGAGAGAGCGATGCACTGACACAGAAGGTGTTCTATTGAGTCCTCGTCCTCTTCGGCTACACAGCTTCTGCAAACGACTTTATATAAGACCTTCAATCTCTCTGCGTGCCGTCCAATAAGACAGAGACCCGTCATGACAGTGAGGCCGGGCCATATCAGCCTGGAATGTATGCAGTGACAACCTGACATTTATTGCCGCAAGGGCACTATATCCCAATAAGAGATTGCAGGTCGCTAGACGCATACCCAATTCCATATTTCAGTTCCCATGGAGTTTGTAAGGTAGTTTATATTGCAAAGTTCATATGCTTCGCAGTTCCTTGGTATGTCCCTGTGGCCCGACACCTATATAAGGGGAATATTAAACTGCTTAGCCATCTCGTTAAGAAATTTGCGATAGTCGAGCGCAGTTTTTGAATTCAGGAATACAGTTTTCAGTGACTATAAGATAAAATATTGATACCGACTTCGGTCAGAACATAAATTTTCTGCCATTCTGCTACCTCGCTAATAGAAATAAAAAAAATGTAGTCCCAAATTCATTAAGATGATATTACCATTCATCCTTCAACATATCACCAATATCTTTAATACATCGATAATTAGCAGTAGTTATCCCACAGAATGGAAAATCTCTAAAGTTGTGCCTATTCCTAGAACTGACAATGAATACCGACCCATAGCGATACTACCATACTTATCCAAGGCCATGGAGAAGTTAATGCATGCACAAGTTCAAGCATATCTAGAACAACATCACTTATTATCCGATCGGCAATCTGGTTTTAGGCCGAAACATAGCTATACTACTGCACTGTTGCTTTTCTTATCCTACTGTTGCTTTTCTTATCCTATTGGACCACTCGAAGGCCTTTGACTCCGCGCACCACTTACTACTTTGTCATAAACTGAAATACTACTTCAATTTTTCTTCAACTGCTGTACGATTTTTGGAATCTTATCTTTCACAGAGATTTCAATTCACTGTTAACGGAGACTGCAGCGCTGAATTGCTACCACTAACCAGAGGTGTTCCGCAAGGGTCTATTCTCGGGCCAATGCTTTATTCTATGTACTCAAATGACTTGCCTCACCAAGTCCATTTTTCACACATCCAAATGTACGCTGATGATGTACAGCTGTATTTTACATGTCAAACCGACTCCATTAATGCATCTGTCATGGATTTAAATAAAGATTTAGACAGAATATATAAATGGGCTACGAATAATGGTTTACGATTAAATCCCAGTAAATCGAAGGCGCTTGTCATACGTAATCGGAACTTGATTTTAAATGATGAAATCAATATTCGCCTAGGAAACACTCACATAGAAATTGTAAACAAAGTGAAAAATCTTGGAATCGTCTTCAACAAAAATTTGAACTGGTCAGATCACATTAATGCTTCCTGTGGAAAAGTTTATGCTATGCTTAGAAACTTGTGGACCACTCAATACTTTACCCCAATAAAAATTCGACTACAACTTGCGAAATCGTATGTTGTCCCGACTTTGCTTTATGGTGCGGAACTATTTGCAGTTTGTAATGCCGATAGTCGTAAGAAATTAAATACCACATTTAACAATAGGCGTGTTTTCGTTACACCATAAGTGCTTAATTTGTATGGGGAGCTAAGCACTTTTAAGCACTATTAGTTCCCGATGAAGTTTGGTGCTTGTGTTCCTGTCTTAATCGAGTATGATGTTGCCAGATTGGGCACCCTATATTTAGCAATATGGCATCCGATTTTTGAAGAGATTATTATTAATTATTGTGAAGAAGAACAACAAAAATGGGAAATTATTTTAATATTTGCAAAAATAGTGTAAACAATTGAACATAGAATAGTAATATATGTTTTATAAATACTTTTCACGATTTTTTGTCCGTTTCGCACTGTTCTTTCTTCGCAACTTATGACACCATTGCTACCAGATAGTGAAAATCCGCCACTTATTGCTTATGTGCCAGTTAGTGGAAGTCAGTTGTCTTTGTTGCAAAGTGCTAAACTAAAAATGCTAGCTGGTAACGAAAACATGCCTAATGTCGCGCGATACGTTTTCGGTATACGAAAGTATGACAGAATATCACATCATGTTATTAAAATATTGAAAATGCCTCTGAACAACTACTTGAATTACAAAACCACTATACTTTTACATAAAACAATTTATACGAGGGAACCAAACTACCTCTTTCAAAAACTTACGTTCTCTAGATCCAACCGAGGGAACAACTTAAATCAAATTATCCACCGCCGTCAGTTATCTGACCGTCAATTTTTTATTCGCACTATCCGTCTTTGGAACCTACTCCCTAATGAGATCCAAACCATTAGACACGCAATAAAATTCAAGAAGAGTGTTTTTGAATATTACGCAACTAAATAAAGTAAAATTAAATTATAATTATGTCATTTATACATTACTCATAGATAAATTTGTCTTTTTTTATATCCCAACATTTATTTCTTTTTTGCGTTATTTTTACCTACTCGTATATCTCAAATATTAACATTACAATAACATAAATGTAACAATGAAATTCCATTACTATCATTTATAAGATTCAATCTTGTTGTAATGGAGAAACATTTTTAATAAATAAAATAAAAATGAATAGCTAATAGTTCTGCCTGGTAAACACTACAGTAAGTTCCTCAGAAAATACGTCAAAGCCCACTTGATTGTTGAGTTTAGAACCATGTGTATAGAACTTCACGCATCATCTATATCCTGCGATACGACCTTCCATTCTGATCAGGTACAAGAGCAAGGTACTCGTACTTCTTGTCAAACAGTGGCTTAGAAATAGTGTAATCAACAGTGCCTGAATATTAGGTATTATGTCTGGAATGAAAGTATGGCCATATCTATTTCCTGACCAGAGTGACAATTCCCTAACTATACTAGCGGTAGATGAGACATATTGCAATGCTTTAAAGTATACCGGCGTTAAATGTAGTATAACTCTTAGATCCGTTTTTAGCAGCCATTCGCTGAACCCTGTGTATCGCGCAGAAGGTGGTCATCCACCAGATGGCAATGCCGTACAGCATTATTGGTCTGACTACTGCCGTATACATTCAATAAACTAACGCGGGTTCAAATCCCAGCGTTTTCCTTTTTGCCCTTTTACAGGTGCATAAATACCACAGCCTTCTTCGCGCTATCCAGAATGTAGGGTTTGATGTACAGCTTCCTGTCTAGTAAAATACCTAAGTATTTTGCGCTTTCACCGAAAATAACTTTAATACCCCAAGGAATCAGGTGTAACTGTTTGTACCTTACCTTGTCCTGGTGAAAATAGCCAGATCTGTCTTGGTCGGGTTGACACACTGGATGAAAGACCTGATGTAGGATTTTTCTAAGAGTGCTCGGAAGCCTTTTTTTATTTTTTTTATTTCCCACCTACACGGTATATCTACCGGGCATCCCTCTATCCGCCGCGTCCGGTTGGAGACATTCAACTCTGCATGGAAGTCTGTGTCGTAGTTGGAGTGAAATAATGAATTTAGCATTAAACAGATCTAAATGAAATATGCTGTGACCCTATGCTCCTCAATGGAGTGAAAAGGATGGTTAATCTTTAGCGTGATGGAGGTTAATCTGTAGAATTCTTACCATCATTGGTAATTGACAGATTAACATCCACCCCAACAAGGGTGTTATCGAACTCTTCGTCCGTATCATCGAGAAGCGTGCCCCCACCAGATGCGTCAAAGAGTCCGGAGACTCACCTCAGGCTGTGTCAGAAGTAGAGCTTTCGTCCTCAGAGAAGGGCGTTACAAATCTTCTGTTAGAGTTGGAGTCACCAGAAATAACGGGCGTGGGTACCTCCGCACTTCCAGAAAGCCGTGTATTAACCACGGTGGACGACTCACCTTCCGCAGTGGGAGCTATATCCTGCTTGTATACCTTCAAGACTATAGTCTCGAATCCATGTTGTAGGGTTGCACTTGCACTCTGTATATGGGAGGTGGATTCAGCGTTCAGGATCATACTGACCTGCCGCTTTTTACCATCTGCCTCACCCACCTTGCTAATAAAAGAATCTAAGAGCGTTTTCAAGCCTTTCAGCATGGAGGAGGATAGTCTATTTTACCTGAAGTTCTGTGGTCTCCTTTATCGCTTTGGGTATGAATACAAGTTTGGTATGCCTTCATCGATTGGTGATATACGAGTGTCTAATAAAGTCCTCATACTACTTGAACATTTTCTGCATTTATACTGGAGAAATGCCATCTGGACCAGCTGATTTAACCTGCTAAAATCTGTAAACCACCCACATTAGTCTGGATTTGTCGTTTAACAGACTAGCGACGTTAATAGTCCACCCGCCTTCGTACTGATTCCGTCGATCTTCGAGCTGTTGTTAAACCCAGTAGTTATATCTATATTTCAGATAACCTACTGTAAAGGGCTTTATAAATAGTAGCCTCAGACTAGCGGCATCTGAGACCTTTTCCTTTTTGCCTAAGATCCATCTGATGCATTTTGAGTTGCTCTTTATAGCTATCGCAGTCATTAGTGACTTTGTTGAATAGATTGTTGCAGATCTTTTTCGTAAGCTGTAGCTCAGAAGTCAATCATTATGGTTACTAGTTTTTCCCATGTACCTTAGATTTGGACGAGCTTCGTCAAGGGTACTATTGAAAGTAGTGATGTGGTCGAAGTAAAGGTTATGCAGATAGACTCTGTCAGATTGAAATCTCTATGTCTGACAGCGAATTGGTAGTAAACGTGACATTGTGTATTTGCAGTCTGTCTTTATTTGTAAAGATAGGTTTAGTCTTGTTAATAAATAGTTAGGTTGGTAGTTAAAATAAAGTCAAGAAGTGACTCACCCCTATTGTTTGTATCCGTACTACCCCAAATAACGGGTGATCCAAGTAGAGATACTTTTTTCAATAGCCTTTTTTTGACAGATCACGTGTGAGTCGTGTCATGCTGTCATATTTTTGTTAAGTATTGTTTGGCATTTCATCATGGAAAGACTTATGCCTATACAATGTTTACAAATCGTTCAACTTTATTACGAAAATTCACGTTCTGTGTGGAATGTGTTCGTGCACTTCGCTCAACTTATGGTCAACATAATCGAGTCATCGAAAATTTGACTCAACTGATGGATCATCTGAGACGTAGCCGCGGCCAACATTTGATAGACATTATCTTCAAAAAATAAATGCCAAAGAATGTTCTTTCAAATGATAATAAACATTCCCCATTCAATTTGAATTTTCTGTGTTTTTTCTTTAAAAAAGTAGGGAACCACATCTTCAGAAGGCAAACAACTGAAGACCACCCAGTATATCCGATTACCTATCTCTAGACTAATGTACTCGTATATGCTTAAACCAGTAGAATTACTATTTAATAGAAAATGATTTCCTATGATGCTAATTAATAGATGAATTTATTCTAATACAAATATAGTGATAAAGGACCTGCTTATAAAGTGGTCTTCCGTAATAGAAGACCATGAAATGCTGGCAATATCAGCTAGATATACAGTTAACATCTTACAGATGTCATCGATTTTCGGACTCGAGGCCAATAGTACAATCATTGGCATACGTAACAATTTTTTGACTGCGATGTGGGTGAAGGTATGCTACTAAGTTGGTCTTCTTGAATGGAAGATCATGTACAACCTAGAAGATGATTTGCTAATACAATTATATTATTTAATAGAAGCCGATCTGTCAATATGTTTGCCTTGTCTTGTTTTCTTTAATTAGAAAAGATCTGCCGAAAATTTTATTCTTTAATATAAGACGATGTGCCGAAAAATTTTATCCTTTCTTTAATAGAAGTAATAGGGTGGTATTTTTAATAGAAGTCCATCCGATAATAGGTTGAAATTTTTTTTAACAGAAGTCCATTTGATAATTGGGTGTTCTTTTTAATAGAACTCTATCTTGTAATTGGGTGTCTTTTTTAACTGAAGACCATCTTCTAATAAGTGGTAACCTTTTACAGATGATTATCTGCTAATAAGGTGATAACCTTTAATAGAAGGATATATGTTTATCATTAATAGAAGTTCATCTAACTACTTATGACCACCGTCATAGTTTATATTCACACTTGCAATTCTGCGGGGGAAAATTGCAAGTGTGAATATGGACTTAGATAGAAGGACCATCTGCAAGTAAGATCGCCGGCAATAATTCTACTTGATAAAAATGATCGCACGGAATTCCTCAACATGCTAATTTTTGGCAACCTACAATTTCTAATCTTGAAGCGGTCAAAGACCACAAAAAGTTGTACATTAAAAATCCCAAGAATTTATGACATTAAAAATCCAAGAATTTAGCTTAATATGCAATGAAGCCATTAGATGCCAGCGGATGGATAGATATGATATCTTATTAAAAATAAATTCTGTATTCATACCATACAACATTTTAATATCTTTAGCGTTCATTCTTTAATGAAATTTTTTTCTGGACTCTTAGTCATCATAGCCTGTGGCATGTCAAGTGGATGTGGGGATATGGACAAACAATGTCCGTTCGTAGGAGACACTAAGCGGTTGAGTTGATCGCTGATCGCTTTGGTGTAAAGTACATTTGTTAGCTGTGTTCAAATTTGATGACAACTTTTGAATTTTAATGAAATTAAACTGCACAAAAAGAGAGAATAAAATCTAAAGCAAATAAATTAAGAAGAAGAAAACATTATAAATGTAATTCTTTGGATTGAGTTGTTTGCGTTTAGTTGTACGATGGAGGGTAATATTTTTTTTATTAAATGGATGACTTACTTGGGAAGTCCATTAGGGGAACAGGGGAAGACCCAATATATCAGACTTGTTTGCCTCTCCATTCGTCATGGTGTGCAAAAGACAATGTTTGAGCTTTAATATAAATCAAGTTTCTGGAATATTTATTTGCATACTAACACCCAGATCGTGACTTAAATATATACGGCTTTCTTGCGAGCAACTAAGTCTGAAAGGATTTCGTTATCGTTTTGTTTGTTTATTTTTCGTGAGTGTATTTAAAAAATGCAAGGTAACAGTGATTTGAAAGAAACAAGGATGTGAGTCACGCAGCAGAAAAAAACTAAGAAAATTACATATTGGGATGTATTTTATAAATTAGTATGAGGATAAACCTTTTCACATTTTAATATATGCAATGTTAATGCTACCAAGAAAATACAGGGAAGCTATATAATTGAAAAGACAATAACAGCGACTGGAACATTGGGCAGATCTACAGGGGTTAAAAGTGGACCACGTCGGATATATAATATTTATAGAGTGGATTCTACTAATCAGGCCTACAAACGATTTTACCCTACGCTATACAATTTTCAATTTCAATTGACCTTTCTTCAACTTAAAATTTTTGATTTTCAGATGATTTTTTTAAAATGAAATTTTAATTATACTCGTATCGGGAATCCCCAATGGTGGAGAGTATAAAGAACTAGTAAGCAAATTTCTGTCAAGTAAATTATTATATTTCTCCTTCAGATTGCGAGAAATATAATATGAAAATTGATAGTTTCTGCTGGAGATGCCAGAACGGTGCAATATTTCGCTGATTCATTTTCAGCCCATAGTAATTTTGGTATTTTCACCCTAGGGAGCTTTTTTAAAGAGATATAACCATTTTAAGTTTTGCTGAGGAAATCCGCCCTAAGACGCTTGTTTAAGGAGATATAATCATTTTAAGTTTTGATAAGGAAATCCAAAATAAACAAAAAAATAGTGATCTCATAATATATAATATGACTATTTTAGATTTTGCTGTGGAAATTCAAATTTCGGACCAAAAAATTAGTGATATCAAAGTTTTGTCTTACTTAAGGAAATTTTAATTTTCCCTAATGAAATCCAAAATGTTGGCCAAAAATAGGTGATCGCAATTAGAAACTTATTCAAAGAAATAAAAAATGTTAAGATTTGCCAAGGAAATCCGGCCCACGACACTTATTTTAGGTTATATAAACATTTTAAATTTTGCTAAGGAAATCCAAAAATAACCAAAAAATAACGATCTCAAAATGTTTTCCTTTTGGTACTACTTAAAGAGATAACTGTGGTTTTCAAACATAACAGCGCATCTCAAAAATCGAAATGTTTAGGAGAGCGAAAATACCTTTTCTCTCCGAGTACATTTGATACAAAATTTAAAAGTTGAGTGTAGGAAATTGAAAATTTCCGAACGAGACTGTTATTCCACAAAACCACAGATATAACAATTTAAAGTTTTGCTAAGACAATCCATCCTAAGACGTTGTTTTCTGAGGAAATTCAAAATTTTAACCAAAAATTGTTTATCTCAAATGATTGTCATTTTAAGTTTTGCTGAGAAAATTTGCCCTAGGACGCTTATTTAAGTAGATAACGGGTGATCCAAGTAGAGATACTACATTTTTTTCGCACTTGGACGCTTACTTAAGGAGAAATAGCCATTAGTTTTTTTCTCAGGAAAGGAGATATGACCATTTTAAGGTTTGCTATCCAAAATTTTGCATGCATTGGTATTAAAGTTATGAGCCAAAGAATTAATGATCTCCAAATTTTACATATGACGCTTATTTAAGGAGACGTAACCATTTTAACTATTGGTAAGAAAATTCAAATTTTCGACCAAAATTTCTCAAAATGTCATTTCTTTCGCCCTAAGAAGTTTATTTAAGAATACATAACCATTTTAAGCTTTGGTAAAGAGATCTACTCTAGAAGCTTATTTTAGGAGATATAAACATTTTAAGTTTTGTTAAGAAAATTCAAAATTTTACCATAAAGTATGTGATCTCCATTCGCCATAGCACTCTTATTTAAGGAGATATAACAATTTAAAGTTTTGTAAGCATTTGTATTAAAAGTATGAAGTATTCAATTTTCTAAAACTTAAGTCGATTGTGTGGAAGGTACCAAAATGAGCTTGGTGATTACATCCATATTAGCTGAACTGTAGGGACTATGAAACTACAACACTGTACAAAATTTCAAAAGTTTGAGCCTTCTGTTATTAAAGTTATGCACTATTCATGTTTGTACAAAATCTTGCCTTGTTGTGGGAGGTACAAAGAGGACAATTTCACAAATTTTTTCGCGACGAAAAACTATTACTATTAATACAATTACAGACGATTCGGCTAAGTAGTATCGAAGTTATAAGGGATTCAATATTTCACAAAATTGTAACCCGTTGTGGGAGAGCTACCAGAAGGAGTGGAGCAATATGATACATATTCGAACTGAGCCCGAGTTAGAAGAAATTGTTACCACATACAAGATTTCAAATAAATCTGTCCTTCCTTTCGAGAGTTATCGTACTCAACAGCTAGGCAGACGGACGGATATTGCTCAAACGTCTTCAAATTTTCCCGAAATGTATTTCCCCCACTCACTCCTTCACTAAATTGTGGGTATAATTATTTGAAATGGATGATGCCCCGAACCACTGTGCCCCATGCCTTGTTGTAAAATACGAGCTGTCACTGTCATTGCTATTGAAATGAATAAATGTTTGATGGGAATGCGGGAATAGCGCGTTTTCAGACATTGAACTTGTAATGTCTTGTAGTATTTTAAAAGCGTTTAGTCATACTATCACATAGCGTGATCCGTGTGGAAAGAATTCACATACTGTAGTGTTATTTTCCATGATCTGAGATATTCCCAATACAGTAAGCGCCATATAAACACACCGCACTCGGTAACTCCAACATTGTTTAGTAAATAATAATCTGTGAATATTTATAAAAAGCTATGTATGAGTATATTATAGGATTAAAACCAGTAAGGAAAGGCAGAAAGTCGGGCGGGGCCGACTATATAATACCCTACACCTCCCTAACAATGCGATAAGGTCATTGCCATAATAATTTCGAATAATTGGTAAATGGGTAGAAACATTTTATCTAATTCTGAAACGATAATCGCTAAATTAAGCAATATTCGTTCCTAAATTGAGAAACATCTTTCTCGAAAATTTTAATGATCGGAAGTAAAATACAACTTCTATAGCGGTTTGATACCAAATCAGGAGGAACAATCAATATAAATCTGAACCGATCTTCCCTGAATACTCATTCATGTAAAAAGACCTCCTTCTGTCGAATTTCGTACTGATCGCATATAAAATACAGTCTCTACAGTGCCTACATGTCAAATCGGGGGTAACGTATATATGGGGGCTATATCTAAATCTGAACCGATTTCTTCCAAATTTAATAGTGTTCATTCATATAATAAGAAACCTCTTTCTGCCGAATTTCATACTGATCGGATATAAAATACAGTTTTTACAGCGCTTACATGTCGAATCGGGGGTAACATATATATGGGGGCTATATCTAAATCTGAACCGATTTTCTCCGAATTCAGCAGTATTCCTTCATGTAATAAGAAACCTCTCTTTGCCGAATTTCGCACTGATCGGATATAAAATAACATTTTTACAGCGCTTATATGTATGTCAAATCGGGGGTAATGTATATATGGGGGCTATATCTAAATCTGAACCGATTTCTTCCAAATTTAACAGAGTTCATTCATGTAATAAGAAACCTTTTCCTGCCGAATTTCATACTGATCGGATATAAAATAAAGTTTTTACAGCGCTTACATGTCAAATCGGGGCTAACATATATATGGGGGCTATATCTAAATCTGAACCGATTTTAACCAAATTCAATAGGGATCGTCCAAAAAAAAGATATGTGTAAAGTTTCGTCGAGATCGGACCATAATTGCGACCTGTACTTTGGTTACAAGAATACATGCACAGACGGACAGACAGACGGACATAGCTAAATCGACTCAGAAAGTGATTCTAAGTCGATCGGTATAATAAACGATGGGTCTATTTCTTCTCCTTTTGGGTGTTACAAACAAATGCACAAAGTTATAATACCCTGTACCACAGTGTGGTGTAGGGTATAATGAAGTAAGAACGGTAGTACCCATTTCGGCTTTCCTCGGTAGAGGTCGCTCTAAAGTATGTTTTTTAAGCCAAAAAAGCTGAAACTTAACAGATTGTATTTTACACAAGAATTTATCAGAATAATAGTTTGCCATAGTCAACATATAGAGGATTAACTCATATATAGACGATTAGGCTGGCATTACAGTTCTCCTACAGAGGTCGCTCTAAAATACATTACATACGTCAAATAGCCCTCCTGCTTCTGGTGATGTATTTTTTTACTGAATCTACTAACTTACAAACTAAATTTAGTTTTTTTAGGATTAATAGTTTCTGAGATATTCCCTCCATAAAGAATTCCACGCCCACGTTTGGCGAAATTGCTGATACGAATTCGAGTAATATGCATATCATATTTATAACTAATATTGACTCGAATAACTTACGAAGCAAATTTCTTTCTTCTACGATAAATAGGTTTTAAATATTAATTTAAATTATGCTACGCCCACTTTTTCTACACCCACTAATCCGATCCCGCCCATGTTTATTACAGTTTTCGATATTAAGTACACTAATTTGATTCTTCTTTATTCTGAGACATTGCAATTTTAAACAAGTAAGAAAATTACAGTCGGTTAAGCAAACTAAGGTATACTCTCACTCACTTACAACAAGGTAAAGTCTACAGTATCTGCCCTGCACGAACTTGTGGACACTAACTTGATTCGACAAAATCAAGTCTTGGGGGGTCCACAACTTTAACAAGGTTTGTAAACAAAGGGACCCCGCAAGGAGGAGTAGTGTTTCCACTAATTTGAAACCTAGCGGTGAATGAAATCCTGTTAGATCTGAAGAAATTGGCTAGATGGGCCAGAAGCAGCGGTTAACACAAACAAAACAAATTAACCCAAACATGACGGAATGAGTTCTCTTTACTAAGAAGAGTAAGGTCCCACATGTTTACCATCATCGGATGAATGGAACAGAGCTAGTCTTTTCTGAAAGTGCAAAATTTCTAGAAATAATACTAGGTAGGGAAATGTCACTCAGACTTAATGTACTGGAATGTGAAAGCAAGGCCAACGTCGTCTTATGTTCCTGCAGAAAAGCTGTAGAATCGCGTTGGGGCTTCTCACCTAAATTCGTCCATTGTATATATGCAGATCTCTTAATAAGATGGCTCAGCAGTTAAATATACATAGGGATATCCCGGGGAACTGTTACAAATACTCGAAGAACTTGCTTATATTGGTGCATCACTATCTACGTGCAAGCTTTGGTTTAGGCAAGAGGCAATCAGGCAGTCCAACGAAAGATGGACAGAAATCGGCACCTGTAGAGTAGCTAGACAAATCTGGCCAAGGTATTACCTGAGAAGGTCAAACAAAATATCTCCTCGCACTAGAGAGGAAAAGATTGTCAACTTTGGTATCAGTTCAGGCCGGACACTGCCAAATCGGCGAACACGCCAGAAGATTGGGTATTGACTTCAATTACTTCTGCAGAAGCTGTGGGGTTGAGGAAGAAGTGGAGAGCATTGATCACTTGCTATGTGACTGTTCCGCATTGAGTAAACGTCGTCTGGACATACTGGGGATGGCCTTTCTAGGCAGTCTAACATATATTTCCATATTCGTACTATCGACAACTTTGTATATCAAACAAGTTGGTTTCGATGAGGGCCATTGCAGCCCGTGGTAACACTAGGGACATAAACTGGTCAATGTGAGCTGACAAAAAAATGGTTGCCACCTTAACCCAAAACTTAAGGAGGAGGGCAAAGTGTCCAGAAACACGGTACTCATGCACATTGTGCGTGGAGGTGTTGATCGACGCATGTATTCACCCGGGAGTTTAGATCACCTAAATCCAGAATACCTACTGTAGTGCTATGTATGGGGGATCTACGAATACTATAGTTCCAATCAGTGGTGACCAGACTGGGACAGTGATCCCAGACTGGTCACCAGTCCTAGATTTTCTGGAGTCTAACTGGTAGTATCTTCGGTTACGCAGTCTGACCAGATCCCTTAATCTGGTACCACTGGAGTCAGGAAAGTCCTCGGAACGCAGGGAGAGAAAAGTCTCGTATGTGGAGTTGCAAACCAACCGGGTGCCATGACCCATAGAATGGTAAGGATTTTTAGATGGGCTCCGCTCCTAACCAAGGAGGAGGGAAAAACTGTTAAGAATCACGGAATTGTTTGGGTTTAAGCCTAACGGCAGGAACTCATCTAAATCTGGAATACCTACTGTACTGCTATAGTAACCGACCGTGTGGTCTATATACCAAGGGTGTACACCTTCGAGAGGAATTTCTCCACTAAGATACCTGCCTGAGAGGAATGGGTTGGTAGAATATCAGGTATTAGAAACCATATCCACTTCTATACGTATGGTTCAAAGCTTGACGATAAGGTTTGTTTTGAAGTATACTGTTAATAACTCAGCCTTGACATAGCTAACAGACTACCAGACTCCAGTAGTGTATATCAAGACAAGTGACTGAGTCGCAACATAGTGACCAACTGGTGTTATTATTCACTCGGGCAGCCAGGATGCCACATCCCTAAATTCAGAAACGCCGCAGATCTCTTAACAAGGTGGATTAGCAGTTTAACATATATGTACATCATATGGGTACCTGGACATATGGATATCTCGGAAACTGCAAATCCAATAAACTCGTTGGGAGAGGAAAAACATTACAAGATAGACAATTTGCATATGTTGGCGCGCCACTATCTCAATGCAAGCTTTGGCCTAGGCAAGATGCAATAAGGCTGTCTAATAAAAGATGGTCAGAAATCAGGACCTGTAGGGTAGCTTCTAGCTAGACAAACCTGGCCAAGATATGACCTGAGAAGGTCCAAATATCTACTCGCACTAGAGACGTTTGTATCAATTTTCACGGGATACTGCCTGATCAGCGAACACGATTGAAGGTTAGAAATTGAGTCCACTGCAGGCTATGAAGTCGAAGCGGCGCAAAACGGCTGCGCGCCGCCCTGTCCATTTTCTTCAAGCCGGCGCCGCCGCTGTTTTAGCAACATCGGCTTAAACTCAGCCCTCGAAGATTATTTAATGCGTCAAGAAGATTTGTTTTATATAGGGTGATTCATCGTGAGGTTTGATTTATAATGTAAAATAAAACACATAAATTTGAAAGTGAACTTTAAATTTTTGTTATCGGTTAAAAGAACAATTTATGGCATTTACTGTTTGAAAATGATATCGAGTAAGTGTTGTTCATTACTACGTCTGAGGTGGTCCATTCCGAAGGTCCAAATTTGGGCGACTCGTTCGAGCATAGCGATTGGTATCTCGCGAATAACACTAGTAATATTGGCTTCCAAAGCGTCAATCGTAGCTGGCTATTCCTGAAGACCTCAGACTTTACATATCCCCCGAGAAAATAGTCCAAAGGTGCGATATCGCACGATCTAGGAGGCCAATTAACCGTAGCAAATTAAGTGAGTGAAATTAAGTGCTCACCAAAATTAATTCACGATTCACGAGCTTTATGCCTCGTAGCGTCGTCTTGTGGAATCCATAGCTCACCGAGACCATGTGCTTGAATTTCAGGAAGCAAATAGTCCGTCAACATGGTGCGATAACGGTTAACATTGGCAATTGGTAACGGTTGAAGAAATATGGACCAATGATTCCACCACCCCATAACTTTTTTTTAATGGATGTAATGGTAGCTTTTGGTACACTTTGCATTGTTCAGCACCCCAAATATGACAATTTTGTTTATTAACGTATCCATTGAGCCAGAAATGTGCTTCATCACTGAACAACATTTCACGATAAAACGGCAAGCGCTTTTTACGTCCCGCAACCCCGATTTCTTGAATTTTGCACCCTCCCTAAATGACCCCAAAATCACGAAAATTCGGGCTCAAACCCAAAACAAAATTGGAAAAGTTTACTCCGAAGGGTCGTGGAAGCCTTCAAAATCCCGAAAAATTGACCCAGTCCCAGACATAGCCACTATTATACTCAAACGAAAGGAAATGGCGAGGCGAACCGAAAAGTGGAAAAGTTTACCCTGGGGGCTTCAAAATCCCAAAAAATGGACCCGGTCCCCGACATAGACAATATTATACTCAAACGAAAGGAAATGACGAGGAGAACCGAAATGTGGGAAAAATAATAAAGGGTTGTCCCAAAAGGAACCTATGATACCATAAATTAGGGGTCCTGCCCATATTTTCAATATATATACTAAATATACATATTATTTTATTGCTATCTATGTATATTTATCCCAAAAAATTGTTTCCAAAAAAATTGCGCTATTTTTGTTTTGGGTTTTGTTCATTCATAAAAGTTTTTCGACAAAATTGTCATGATTTTGGGGACATTTTGGGTGGGACACAATTAGCCGAATTGTGGGAAAATTGTAAACAATTAAAATGATTAAATATCATTTTTTTGCAAATTGTTTTCATGTTAAGGAAGTTAAGAATATGTATAAGAGTGATGCCATCTACAGGGGAAACATTTCAATTTATAATTCTTGTGGTTTTTGTCTATGCTGCATGTCATAAACGTCAATATTGTCAACACATGCACTGAACGCACATCGCCTTAAAATGACAACTCATAGTTGCGCTCACTGAACGAACACAGCCAAACAATTTTTCCGTGGAAAAGAAAAAAAACAAAATATACTAGAAAAAGTTGGAAAATAAACGAAAATTGCCAAAACTCGCCCCAATCCAACCCCTCAGCAAACGCGACCATAACGTAAAAGTGCAATAAATTCAGTTTACGGTTCATATCCAGAAAGTAATGGACGTTATCAATAAATTCTATTCAACTGTTCACACAACAGTCTCGCAACTGTCTGGTGTCCTTCCAGGAAACAATGTTACACGAGAATATGAAGTGCTTGACCAAGTGTGTACGGCGGGTGTGGGCCTTCTCTGGAAGGTATACAATGGCTACAAGAAGTCCACTAAGCAAGAGGTGTCCGTGTTCGTCTTCGAAAAGAAAGCCCTGGATCGGTGGTCCAAAGAAGACCGTGAGGCAATTCTGGAGACGTTACGAAGGGGAGTGCAACAGCTAACGAAAATACGACATCCCCATGTATTGACCGTTCAACATCCTTTGGAGGAAAGTCGTGACTCATTGGCCTTTGCCACCGAGCCGGTCTTTGCCTCACTCGCCAATGTGGTCGGAGATCAGGTGAGAGCCGAAAAGAAACTCTACGATGTTGAAATACGACATGGCCTGCTGCAGCTATTCGATGGTCTACAATTTATGCACAACGATGCGAAAATTGTCCATCGCAATATCTGCGCCGAGACAATAGTCATCAACAAGAACCGCAGCTGGAAACTGTTTGGTTTCGATTTTTGTGTGGCCAATCAACCACAACCGGATGGCAAACCCTATTGGCCCTGCAAGGAGTATTCGACATCGATGCATATGCTGGCCCAACCAAGTTTGGAGTATACTGCCCCTGAAATTGCCTTAAATAATATCAATTCCACAGATAGTGATTTGTTTGCATTGGGCATATTGATCTTCACGATTTACTCTGGCAAGCCGTTGAAGTTATTTGGCTCTGATTACAGTGCCTTTAGACGACATGCCAATGATTTGAATCAACGGAAATATCCTCCCATGAATGCTGTGCCAAGTGAATTGACAGAAAGTTTAAAGGCTCTATTACATCCAAGTCCACATTTAAGACCGAAATTGCATGATTTGAAAGAGGTGAGTGAGTAATGTTGTAGTAGATATTATATGAAGAATTTACTGCCGATTTTGTTTCTGGAAAAAATTTTGACCCGTCGACGTGAAATACTAGAAAATATGTACACCTTCTAAATCAAAATGATGTATTCCATAGAATTTAACGTAACTCCAATTTTAAAATTGCCTAAATGGTTTGAAAATGCAGTTTTCGGGAAAAGGGTAAAGAAATTGCTGCACTTTTTGCAGAAACAAAATCACCATGAGAATAATTATTCATTTCAATGTTTGGAGAAAGGTAGATCTACTAAAGTATATTATTAAAGTGCTATGGTGACGCATTATTTTTAGAATAAAGAATTAATAGGAATCACTTTTCATTCAAACTTATGTTGATCCATCAGAAGGGCTGCGTGAAGTGGCGGCATTTCAAAGCCTGGTGTTATAGTAATCTTTCATTTCCTAAATGTCTGTATTGCAAACCATATTATTCATGCGATTGTCAGTAAAAAGGTTGTTTTTGGCAAATGAAGCTAACCAAAATTGCAAACTTAAGTTTAATTTATTATAATTCCCGTAATTCATTTAAATTTTAATTGAAATATTATGTATTACATTTCAACATACATCACTAACAGATATTTCTGATGGATAGTGATGTTTCTTTTTTTTCTCTGCTTTTGCAAATCCTAATATACCCCAAAAATGTGTGTGGTTTTAGGCTGATAATCAATCTTGATGACTATAGGCTGGTTTGATGATGAAACGGAATCTTAAAATAATAAACGAATATAAAAATAGACACTACAAACAATTGAAGATTCAAAATGTGTATATGGAACAAGTATGAACAATTCAGTCATGCAAAACGAATAAGTATACCCGCACGTACAGACAAATATCCATAATATGAAATTTCGTATTTTATGTGGTTGACGCCAAAACGGATGAAAATATACCGAAATCATTGAGATGATTGGTAGAGAAGTTGTAGGAAAATGATTTTAGTATTAATTGGTCAATTTGTCCCATATCATTGTATGATGGAGATATAAAAAAACTGAAAGGAGGCTTTTCTATGGACAATTAAAAATATGTATGAATACATTTGTGCTGCTAGGAATCTAATGTATCGACCGCTGACGTTTCCTATATACTGGAGTTGACTACTGTGGTCTTCATGTATACTAGAATCGACCTCTGAGGTCTTCCTTTATAACACCGACCACTTAGGTCCTTTTCTATACTAGGTTCGACCACTTAGGTCTACCTCTATACTAGAATCGACCCCTGAGGTCTTCCTCTATAGTAGAATCGACCACTGAAGTCTTCCTCTATACTAGAATCGACCACTGAGGTCTTCCTCTATACTAGAATCGACCACTGAGGTCTTCTTCTATACTAGAATCGACCACTGAGGACTTCCTCTATACTAGAATCGACCACCGAGGTCTTCCTTTTTACTATTGTCGACCACTGGGGTCTTCCTCTATACTAGAGACGACGTCAGAGGTGTTCTTCTATACTAGAGTTGACCACTGAGGTCTTCCTCTATACTGGAGTCGACTCCTGAAGTCCGCTTCTGTACTAGAGTCGAACACTAAGGTCTTCCTCTATACTAGAGTAGACCGCTGAGCTCTTCCTCTATACTAGAGTAGACCGCTGAGCTCTTCCTCCATACTAGAGTAGACCGCTGAGCTCTTCCTCTATACTAGAGTCGACCACTGAGGTCTTCCTCCATACTAGAGTTGACCACTGAGGACTTCCTCTATACTAAAGTCGACCTCTTAGGTCTTCCTCTATACTAGATTCTGAGGTCTTCATCTATACTACAGTCAACCACTGAGGTCTTCCTTTATACTAGAGTTGACCACTGAGGTCTTCCTTTATACTAGAATCGACCACTGAGGTCTTCCTCTATACTAAAGTCGACCTCTTAGGTCTTCCTCTATACTAGAGTCGACCATTAGGACTTCCTCTAACTAGAGTCGACCACTGAGGTCTTCATTTTTACGAGAGTCGACCACTGCGGTCTTCCTTTAGACTAGAATCAAGACCACTGAGGTCTTCCTCTATACTAAAGTCGACCAATAGGTCTTCCTCTATACTAGAGTCGACCAATAGGTCTTCCTCTATACTAGAGTCGACCACTGAGGTCTTCCTCTATACTAGAGTCGACCACTGAGGTCTTCCTCTATACTAGAGTCGACCACTGAGGTCTTCCTGTGTACTAGAGCCGACCACTGAGGACTTTCTCTATGCTAGAGTCGACCATTGAGGTCTTCCTCTATACTAGAGTCGACCGTTGAGGACTTCCTCTATACTAGAGTCGACCATTGAGGATTTCCTCTATACTAGAGTCGACCTCTGAGGGTTTCCTCTATACTAGAATCAACCTGTGAGGTCTGTCTCTATACCAGAGTCGGTCCACGTACAGTACAACAACCCTAACGTGTGCATCGAAATCAATGTTTGCCTCTGCACATCGTTGCTCAAGTGTTTCAATGTTATATGTATGGAATTTTGATTGCAATTTTAGTTTCGCCGTTGACTTCTCCTTTAATGACCTTTAAATTTCAACGTCTAAAAGAATGAGACATACATATACATATATGTAAATTAAGTTCTATTTTAGTTATTTATTCTATACGTTTCTATTTCTATAACAAACTACATATAAAATAATTCTAAATTTTGTTGTTTCTTCCCAGGTAACCTATTTCCATGATGTAGGCGTTAAAACACTCAGCTATTTAGATTCCCTCTATCAATGGGATAATCTACAAAAATCGAAATTCTACAAAGGTCTACCACAAATTGTACCCACCCTACCACATCGGGTCAATTTGCACTCTATACTACCCTATCTTGTCAAGGAATTTGTCAACTCACCCATGATCCCATTTGTGCTCCCCAATGTCCTACTCATTGCGGAAATGAGCAGCCAAAAAGAATACTGTGACCATATCCTTCCCCACCTAAAACCTATATTTAAACTCACCGATCCCATACAAATTCTGTTAATATTTATGCAAAAAATGGATTTACTTTTGAAGTTAACGCCAGCCGAAGAAGTCAAGTTGCATGTGCTGCCACTGCTCTATCGTTCGCTGGAATGTGATATGCCTCAAATACAAGAGTTGTGCTTGAATGTGTTACCGACCTTCTCAACATTGATCGATTACAATGCCATGAAGAACTCGGTAATACCGAGAATTAAGAAATTATGTTTGATATCTTCAAATGTATCGGTTAAGGTGAATTGTTTGATATCGATTGGAAAACTATTGGAAAACTTGGATAAATGGCTGGTATTGGATGAGATATTGCCCTTCCTACAACAAATACAAAGTCGTGAACCGGCCATAATTATGGCTATTATAGGTAAGTATAGGATTTAATTGTATTTAAAGGTTTCCATATTCAAATGGTTATTTGCGATTTCGAATAGCAAAATAGATGTTGGGTTACTTTTCATTAATTTACATGTAATGTCAAAATGGTTTTTTTATTAGATAAGTCCGAAAAAATAAATCTGAAATCTACATTTTTATTTACTTTATTTTTAGGTATATATAAAATAGCCATGACTAACACCAAATTGGGCATTACCAAAGATGTTATGGCCCACAAATGTATACCGTTCTTAATACCGTTGTCTGTTGAAAACGGCTTAACTATTGCTCAATTCAATACCATTGTGGCTTTGATTAAGGAAATGTTTGCCCGGGTGGAAAAAGAACAACGCGAGAAATTGGAACAATTGTCAACCATACAAAGGGATAATAAGTAGGCTACCACACAACTTCCCTCAAAACGTAAATAGTTAATAAAAAATAATAAAACTCCTTTATCTTCCTTGTTATAGACCCAAAGATGCTTCGGAAATTTTGGCATCTGAAATGGAAAAATCATCTTCGGGCAAAATATCCTCGGCTAACGATGATGACATGTTTTCAGGTTTCTCAATTAGTCAGCCGCCTACAAATAAGCCACAACATACGACTACAAATACAGCAGCTGCGGTGTCGCAAGCTAACAAGCCCCGAGAACAGCTTAAGTAAATACTCTTTTTAATACTTAAAATATATGCATACACATATCACCTTTTTAATTGTATTTATGCTCTTTATAGGATCTCACACAATTCCACAGTCAAACCAGATATTCTGTCTTCGCTAATGAATTCCAATCTCAATCATATGGGCAACAATGCCATAGCCAAACCTCCGGCGGCCGCCAATGCTATGGTCTCCAACAGCACTCTGCACAATCCCTATAGTCCCACGGGCAACAACAGCAGTGATAACAGTTGGCAGCAAAATTCCTGGCACAGTGCCAACCCTCTGGTGATGAATCATCAATTGCCACCACCCTCAGCCTCGAACACTACAGCATCTTTAACGCCGAATAATAATTTCTCATCTTTGGATGATCTGGATCCATTCGGCGGCAAACAAAAACAACCCATGTCGGCAGCAGCCACTGCGAATTCATTCACTTTACAAAAACCCACGGTGGACTATATTTATCCACCCGGCTATAATAATATGAAAACAAATTCCAACACGCCTCTAATGGGCGGCATTAACAATTCCATGAACATGAATGCCATGACGGCAATGTCAACCACCCCACTAATGCCACAATCGTCAATGAATGCTCAGCAATCGCAAGACAGTCAAAATTTAAATACCCTCAGTCAGCAGGATATATTAAGTTTTTTGAATTAAATCGCAACAAAAACACATACAAACATAGATAAGCACGCTAGGCCGTCGTGCCGTGCCATATAGTCTTGTCGTCATGTGTTGTGTTGAATTCTCAAATGAAAACAGAAAGTCTCGTGTCAAGCCAAAACATTCCTCCCACTTTGCGGAACTTATCCCACTCCTAAACCCCCTTTTAAACTAATCTAATTGTTGTTTTGTTTTTTATTTCTTGTTTGTTTATACATATTTATTTTTCTCCTCGTGTAAGATTTTGTGACTGGATTTACCCTACTCTACGTTTATTCCTTAAGAGTTTTTTCACACAATCTCTCTCCTCTGTTCTCTGAAAAAGGTGCAAGAGATAAAGTGAAAACAAATGATGAAACGTATTGTGTGTGTGTAATTTTGATTTAAACATAACATAATAATTAAAAGAAATTAACTTAAATATAAAAAAATAATTAAGAACATCGCTATCCTCCTCTTCTTCATGCATACAAATAGTTTAGGATGAAGAGGATTTTCATACTTTACTTTCGATCACAATTTGGATTTGAGTTTGTTCGCAGTGTTGGTGAAGACAGTTGGGAATAGAATGTCTTTAAATATATAGTGTCCTCTTAAAGGTTGGGCGAAAGTTTGGAAAATTCAAGAAGATATATCCCAATTAGAAAATTATTAATAAATCGAAGTTGTGACATATTTTCATTAATCATGGTTGGAAAAAAATATACCAGAAGCAAAAGGAAACACCCACCCCTGAATTTCTTGGGGTCCTTGGAATAGAAGAAAGTTGCATTTAGGTCGAATCCAACTTGGACATCTATAACGCAATATTAGATGGATTGGTGAAGGGCGGTTTCTCAGGAGATTGTCTTGTATTAAATAAGACCATAACGTCTATTAAAGAAGACCGCCATCTCAGAATATTATTTGTACTGAAGAAGATCTCCTTCTCAGATCTACTTGTATTGAAGTAGAAACTATTTTTAAGGGATACTCTACATTAAAGAATATTGTATTAATGAAGACATATTTTTCAGGAGATCGTCTTGTATTAACAAAGACCTCCTTCTCAGCAGTTGTTATATTAAAGAATACCTCTTTCTCAGACATTTTCTTGTATTAAAAAAAGAACAGAATATCTTGTATTAAAAAAGACCAGAATATCGTCTTGTATTAAAGAATATCACCTTCACAGGAAATGACTTTTATTAAAGAAGATTAGATTTTCTTCTAATAAAGAGCATTTCCTCCTCAAAGAAAACATTTTCCTCAGGATATCGTCTTGTATTAAAGAAAATGTTCCTATATAGATAGTCTTGTATTAAAGAAGACCATGTTTTAGGAGATCGTCTGTATTCAATAACATCACTTTCTCAGGAGATCATCTGATATTAAAGAAGACCAGTTTGTATTAAAATAGTATTAAATTAGCCCAGCTTCTCAGGAAATCCTCTTGTATGGAAGTCCATCTTGTCAGGATATTGTCCTGTATTAAAGAAGACCCGGTTTTAAGGACGTCGCCTGTATTTAAGAAAACCAGCTTTTCAGGAGATTTTCTTAAACTATTAAAGGCCGCCTTCTGCAAATTTCGTCTATATTGAAGAATACCTTCTTCTGACGGTATTGTATTAAAGAAGAACACCTTTTTAAGAGATCGTCGATATTGAAGAACATCACTTTCTCGGGAAATCTTCCGGTATTAATATGGACCCGTTTCTCAGGATATTGTCTTGTATTAGATTAGACCAGCTTCTCAGAATATTAAATAAAAACCCATTCTACTGTCTGTATTGAAAAAGACTTTTCTCATGAAATCGTCTTGTATTGAAGAAGAAAGCCTTTTTAGAAGATTATCGTCTGTATTGAAGGATATCTCCTTTTTACGAGATCGTCTTATAGCAATGAAGACATCTTTTTCAGGAGAACGACTTGTATTATAGACCACATTCTCAGCAGATTGTCTTGTATTAAAGAAAACCACATTTCAGGAGATTGTCTTGTATTAAAAAATACCACTTTCTCAGGATATTGACTTTTATTAAAGAAAATCACATTTCAGGAGATCGTCATGTATTTAATAAGACCAACTTCTCAGGAAATCGTCTTGTATTGGAGAAGAACACCTTATTAGAAGATCGTTTTGTAATAAAGGATACCACCTTCTCAGAAGCTTGTCTTGTAGTAAGAGTAAGTATTAAAAATATTGCCTTCTCAGACGATCTCCTTTTATAAAAGAATATCTCCTGCACAGTATATCGTCTTCTACCAAAGAAGTCCTCCTTCTCAAGAGATTTATATTGAAGTAAATCACCTTTTCAGGATTTTTTTTTTAATAAAGACGACCTCCTTCTCAGCAGATTTCCTTTCATCAAAGAAGGAGATCTCCTTGTATTAAATAAATTCACCTTCTCAGGAGATCATCTTGTGTTAAAGATCACCACCTTCTTAGTATAAGATAATAAATCATTAGTAAATCATCCTACCTTCTTACGAGTATTAGCCGATCGTTTCCAATACAAGAATGCCACGTAGTGGGGAAACGTCTCCCATTAAAAATTATAACTATTATAACCATATCACTATCGAATAATTTAGACCATTTCAGTATATGAAAGAAGATGGACTTTCAGTTATCTTATGTTAAAACTAATGGAATTAGATGTAGTATTATATTAAAGTAGACCTTTTTTATTATACATCATATTCTGTTTAAGAAGACCAACTTCTAAGGACATCATCGTGTAGGATGACTACCTCAAGGAAAAAACACACTTCTACAACTAACTTTAAATTTACTACGACTGGTTTTATGTAGGTGAAAAAAAGAAGAAACTTTCAGGTTGAGAATTTTGCTTTCTAAAACGTCAGGATGCCAAAAGAATAAGAAATATTTCTAGAGGTGGATGTTCTGTACAAAAGCTTGTACCCATATGATCAATTTAATGCGAAATAAAACGAAAATTATATACCAATTTTTTATTATTTTCTCTCCTTGGGAGGAGTGGAGTTGTAGATCAAAGGATTCCTTCTAAGTGAAGGAACGTTTTTTTTATACTCAAAAAAAAATAAAACAAAAAACTTCAAAAGCAACCAGCCTAAATCCGTCTATCAGACATTTCATCCGAAATATTACCCAACAGAGCCCTAATCATGAGATTCCAAATCGAAAACTACTTTACCCGAAAGACTATATGCTACAAAACAACGAACATAAATTGCACCATGAGATTACAAGTTATAGTATATGCACCGAATTTTTGGTAAACAAAATATTATTATTATTATTAACAGTAGATTTTTCGGCCAATCAGTTTGATGATTCAGGTCGACGAATTTTTAAAGCAAACCCTTTTTTCCGATTTTACTTAGTCCTTGAACCTCGAAAAACAGAATAGTTCAGAAATTGCTCCACCACTAGCAACAAACTCAACGATCGAAAGTGGTCTACAAAATAGCTGGACAATTCCGAAAAAATGTCTTTCAATTTCAAATATGCGATAATCTGTCTCGGAATGTAGTAAATTATTAAATTATATTTATATCACAGTGAAAATGGTCAGCTGAAATGCCTGAAGGGGCCAAACAACCAAAAACTATTTATTAAAAAAAATGTGTTATTGATTGATGATGATACATTTCATCAAAATACCTATCCTCACAAAATATTTTAACGATTTTATCCCAAAAGGCGTAACAAATTAGTTTATTTTTAACATCTAACACAAATGCGTTTTTCAACGTCTGTCTCGAAAAAAATACGCTTTTAAAACCACACACTCTTTAATTTTTTTTTAATATTTTATTCCTTCCACAAAATTTCTAAAAGTGTTGTATAGTCCCTTTTGCATTTCAGGTGCCGAAATACTTATCGAACATCATCTTTCTTTAAATGATGATGCTTTAACAGAAATGAAAACTTAGGATACAATTTTATGCGTTTTATAATAGTGTAGCTAAACAAAAATTAACAAATTACAAATTGTATCATATTTTAATCATAAACTTATATCTAATGCAATATACTTATATAATGAAATATATATGTATTTAAATCGATAAACAGAATAAAATGACTTTTATTTTTTAAATTACACGCAGGTGTTTATTCGCGGAGGAAAGATGCAACTCTCTTTTGTACAGAATTACGCTTTGGTTTCAAAGTTTCGCGTTAAAACTTTGAAACCAGGGGCCAAATCACGGCATTCGATAACCAGCTTCTCAGGAAATCCTCTTGTATGGAAGTCCATCTTGTCAGGATATTGTCCTGTATTAAAGAAGACCCGGTTTTAAGGACGTCGCCTGTATTCAAGAAAACCAGCTTTTCAGGAGATTTTCTTAAACTATTAAAGAAGGCCGCCTTCTGCAAATTTTGTCTATATTGAAGAATACCTTCTTCTGACGGTATTGTATTAAAGAAGAACACCTTTTTAAGAGATCGTCGATATTGAAGAACATCACTTTCTCGGGAAATCTTCCGGTATTAATATGGACCCGTTTCTCAGGATATTGTCTTGTATTAGATTAGACCAGCTTCTCAGAATATTAAATAAAAACCCATTCTCAGAATACTGTCTGTATTGAAAAAGACTTTTCTCATGAAATCGTCTTGTATTAAAGAAGAAAGCCTTTTTAAAAGATTATCGTCTGTATTGAAGGATACCTCCTTTTTACGAGATCGTCTTATAGCAATGAAGACATCTTTTTCAGGAGAACGACTTGTATTATAGACCACATTCTCAGCAGATTGTCTTGTATTAAAGAAAACCACATTTCAGGAGATTGTCTTGTATTAAAAAATACCACTTTCTCAGGATATTGACTTTTATTAAAGAAAATCACATTTCAGGAGATCGTCATGTATTTAATAAGACCAACTTCTCAGGAAATCGTCTTGTATTGGAGAAGAACACATTATTAGAAGATCGTTTTGTAATAAAGGATACCACCTTCTCAGAAGCTTGTCTTGTAGTAAGAGTAAGTATTAAAAATATTGCCTTCTCAGACGATCTCCTTTTATAAAAGAATATCTCCTGCACAGTATATCGTCTTCTACCAAAGAGATTGTCTTTTCGATCGAAAACCCTTTTTAATTTTTGTTAATAAGTAAAAACTATCCAGATAAGCTGTATAAGAATGTATTTAAAGAATCTAGAGCGCCCCAGTAGGTGAGTTGGTAGCGTACTCGCCTATGAGTTTAGGGGTCGTGGGTTCGATTCCCACCAGAGGCTCTGGTCTGTCGCTGCAAAAATTTAGCCATATGGTCTTTGTAACCCGGCCTTTCCCTGGACCTTATAATTAGAATATAAATTTACTTTGTATTGTAATTAAAGAAATATAAATAAATGAATAAAAAAAAAAATAAAGAATCTACTAAAATTCAACAGAAGCTCATACTCTTTTAACGATAATAAAATAGATATTTCGATGGAAAAGTACCCGATTTCGAATGCCGTGATTTGCCCTTAGTTCGGTCTTACTTGGGCTGTAAGTAACACTCTTCAAATTTTTTCTCAGCTCCACAAGTCGACGCATTGGTTGCCCGGGTTGCACTTCAAGATGTTCCCAGACAGTCGCACAGACAGCCGATTGCAACAAAGCTTGGCACGCTTGTAGAATAGCGATTAAGAGAATTTAATCTTGGGCAATATATGGTATACTACAGTGGCGGAGCTACAGGAACCAGCGTTGCCAGATATTTTTTGAAAAAAACTTAAAATATTCAAAGAAAAAACATATTTGCAACAAAAAAACGTATATCTATTTTATAAAAAAAACGAAAAATAGCAATTCAATAGTGAATTGTGTAAATGCGTCTTTCTTTGAAACCCTTAATATAGTTTAGGTTTTAAATGGTAATTAGACAAACAGTACAACAAATTTAAATTAAATAATTACCAATGCGCCATATTTCTCAAATCAGGATAAAATCTTGTAGATAAATAAATGTATAAATATACAAAACAATTATTGTATAATTTCTAAAATAAAGGGAAGGTCCAATATAGAAATTATTCCTGAAGAAAAAACTCTATGGTGCATTCCGCCGTTTACGCTGGTAAATTGCAAGATTAGAGTTTTATAAAGACAAAAGTTATGGCCATTTGAATTTATATTTTTCAAAAAATGTACGGATTTTTTGTAATTTTTTCCGAAAAAATTATGTACAGGGTGGCGCAGAATGAGTTATATGGTTTGAATTCTTTATAACATTTTTAATTAATATTCTTTCTTTGTTTTTTTCAGCATTTTGTGAAGGAGACTTGGGGAATTAATTATGAATCGAATAACTTAAAAAATAATTGAATATTTCCGAAATTTTGCGAAAAGTTTTGGAAAATATGCTAAAAAGAGCACGTATGTACGAAGCAGAAAATGGACATCACTTAGAGGATATAATTTTTCAAAGCTAATTGCAAAAAACTCCCCAATAATATACTGTACTTAAATATATATATATATATAATAATCGCATAAATAAAAAAAACATTTAAACCATACAGCTCATTCTGCGCCACCCTGTATATCGTATTTTGAAGTTACAGCTAAAGTTATTTAAAATCGTATAACATATTTAGATTCATCTTAAAGAATAATCCCTGGAGAATGTATTCGATGATAAAATAGGTCAAAAATTGTCACTGATGTTATTGTTATGGGTTCCATCTGTCCATTGGACTATTGGAAATGGGCAAGTTTTGATATGTCCCATATAAAGAGACCTTCCGATTTTACTTCTTAATGCTTTGGAGAACACATTTTTAAACTGATCCGGCTGAAATTTAAGCAGTTATATTTTATATATGGAGGATTTCTTGCCAAATTAGTCAATTTTGAATACCGATGTCTTCAGATCGGGATGAAACCTGCACTATGTTTAGGATAGTAGTTATGACACAACGTTTCAACGAGATCGGCTTAGGACTGTCCAAGATGAAGGGAGTTGAGTTTTGAAAGTTTACCTATTGTATTTAGAAAATTTTGACCAAAAATTGTCGATAGCTTTTTCTTCAATCTTTTTAAGAACAAATCCGCAAAAATATTTTTTTGTGAATTTTTTTTTGCAAAATTAAGTCGTTTTAATTTTTTTGTGAAAACCCCATATTTTTATTTTTGAGTTTTTGGCTTAGGACAATTCTTTTAAGGGCTTTGTGGTCACTAATAGACTAGATGGGACTTATTTATCTATCAAGATAAAGCTCTAAAAAAATAGAGGTTCAACAATATATTTTTGCATAACTAGAGAACCATTTATCGTAATTGATTCAGGAATGCTTTAAATAATTCTAAATTAACGCCCATTTTATATTACAAGATATAGCATAATTTAAAATTGGTTAATACCAAATGTAACATAACATTATGTTATGTTTTAAGAAGTTTTAATTAATCGGGTGTTTTTTTAGCTGCATGGGAAATTTCGATATCCACAACTATGGTTTGACAGCCGATAATGATAAACTCTGTTGACATTTCTGTTCTGTAAGGTTTGGCAAGTAATCATGAATTGTTTAACGCCAAAAACAACGCATCCAAATTGTAGAAATTTACTTTTAAAAAATAAATCTGTTCGCGAATCATATTAAAGAATTGTGTTTAGTGATGAAGCTCATTTTTGGTAAATGGCTACGTCAATAAGCAAAATTGAAGTTCCTCAAGCCGTTAACGAATTACATTTAAATCCATTCAAATTGACTGTTTGATGCGGTTTACACGTTGGCGGTATCATCGGTCCTTATTTCTTTCGTAATGATGAAGGAGCTTCCTGTTTCGGTGAATGGCTAGCGCTATCGAGCCATGCTGACTGAATTTTTGTTTCCAAAAATTAATCAGCTAAACATCAACAACATTTGGTTACAACAAGACGGCGCAACTTGCCATACAGAGCGCTTAATAATCGATGTATTGCAAAATCAATTTGGTGACAACTTTATTTCCAGAAGTGGTCCCGCCGTTCACTGGCCACTTCGTTCGTGCGTTTTAACGCCTCCGCATTTCTTTCTATGGGGATATGTTAAGTCGTTGGTTTATGCCGACAAACTAGCAGCTTTTGATGCATTGGAAGCCAATATTCAAGCAACCATTATCGCCATACGGCCAGATTTATTGGAAAAGGTTGTCAAAAAATGGACTGATCGAATGGACCATGTAACTCGTAGCCACGGCGGAAATATACCGGAAATCATATTTAAAAAAAAGAGATTTACTGTCAGATTATAATAAAAAAAGTATATTCCAACAATATTATTGTATTATTTTATATTCTCAAGCTCTTAAAAAACATATAATAGAACTTTATACCATGGACCAAGTCAAGAGACGGCCTAAATGGATGCCAAGATATTGTACTTGTTATTTGGGGAACCATTGAATTGAAAATAGAAATTGGAGGACTAGTAATAAAAGTAACATGAGTTCAGATACACCACTGAAAAACGGATTCGAGATATTAAGAGTGCTTTATGTCAAATTTCTTTGGGGCTGATTTGAATCTCTTCTGACAATTTTTTAGTCTACTCCTCAGGGCTGGAGAACAATGCTTTTGCCAATCTCTTCTATAATCTGTTGGAATATTTGATTCATCACTTTTGTTTGAGCATTTTTGAATAGCCACTTTAACAGGACAAAGAATGGAGGTCACAACAAATATCAGTGCATACCAAGCTGCGGATATTTAATGCATGCGTTAAAATCACGTTACTGTAGCGAAACATGGCTTTTATCGAGCTCTATTGTAAAGAGACTGCAATCCCAAATAAACAAAATGTTTAAGGATTATATTGCGCATTTTTTTCCGAATAGAATAACCAATACCGAACTATGGAGTAGAACGGAAGAATCTCCCATCGGCTAACAAATAAGGAGGAGAAAGTGGAGTGGAGATCACCCGAGTGTATCACAAGATTTGCACTCGAGTGGAACCCACAGAGCAGCCATATACGTGGACGACAGAAGAACACATGGCGTTGAAATTTGACTTTAGAAATTGAAAATTATAATAAAGGGTTTTCCAACAAGAGGCATTATTTTGGTATTCAAAGAAAAATGCAATTTTTTGAGATAAATGATCGGATGTTTGTTTCATAATAAAGAGGAAGGTATGCCGTTAATAATGAAAAACAACATCAGCCAAATGGCCACCACGACCACGCTTACCTTACCATATCCTTTTCATGAAATTTTCCATAACCAAATCGCAAAGTGGCTGCCCTATGTCCTCGATAGCCTCACGAATTCTATCTCTGAGGTCTTGAATCGACGCTGGGCTGTTGGCGTAGACCTTATCTTTCACGTGGCGCCAAAGGAAGAAGAAGCCAATTGTGATCACCTCTTCGAGAGATAACACGGTCCGGAAACTTTTCCCGTAACAGAGCAATGGTTTCGTTGCTTGTGTGGCACGTAGCGCCGTCTTGTTGAAAGTAAACGTTGTCCCGATCAATACCATCCAACTCCGACCATAACAAATCATTAATCATCTCTCGATAGCGCAATCCATTCACCGTAACTGTTGATCCAACCTCATTTTCGAAAAAGTAAGGTCCAATGACCCCGCTGTACCATAAACCGCACCAAACAGTCACACGTTGAGGATGGAGAGGCTTCTCAACAATAACTCTTGGGTTTTCCTAGGTCCAGATGTGACAATTTTGCTTGTTGACGTAGCCACCGAGGTGGAAATGGGCCTCATCAGTCAAAATGATTTTTCGATGGAATTCCGGATCATTTTCATGCATTTCAAGACCCAATCGGCAAAGACACCACGTTGTTGATGATCGGCCGGCTTGAGTTCTTGTGTTAAATTAACTTTATAAGCCTTAAGACCCAAGTCTTTATGCAAGATACGGTGTAATGTGGAATGCCCAATTCCAAAGAACGACGAGGAATGGACAAACCTGGGTTTTCTTCAACACTTTGGGCTACAGCAATTTCTCAGTTGTTCTTGAGCGACGTGCACGGGTTTTGTTCTTCACATCACTAACTGGTCCCAACAGCTCGAATTTTTCCACCAATTTTTGTATTGCGGTCCGACAAGGTGCTTCACGACGACCCAAAAATGCTTCAGTTTTGCGAACTGTGACTGCAAGATTTTCACCATTTTTGTAGTGAATTTTAATAATTTTATTGCGTTATTGAATCGTGTATCGTTCCATTTTTAGTAATGGCGTAGTTTCTACTTGTCAAATGTCAAAGCATAAAAGCTTCAAAAGTGACAGCTACCGAAATACCGGGTGATTCAAAATAACACCTCTTGTTGGAAAACCCTGTATGCCATTTAATGAAATCAATATATGTCAAGATGGAGTTCGATGGAATAACCTTGTAGTTACCCTATGTTCCCAGGTGGAATAAATAAAGGAAAACAAAAACTTTAACAGGTGTGGTTACATCTGCGAATATATTTCAATTTCCTCTGCTGACCGTAACGAAGCACAAACGCACAGATGTGAACTTAAATTTTTTTATACTGCAACCAGTTTGTATACTTCTTGGGAAAAGCGTTGTACGCACTTTCTTAATTACCAAAGAATAGTGTTAATATGGATCCTTTAAATGCCACAGCCCGTATATTTCTTCGTTAATTTGACTTCAGTGTATAGTTTCCTCGTTCTTACAGATAATCCACTATTTTCAATAACATTTTGAGTTAATGAATCAAATAAAACTGCAATATTTCTATGGTTTTTTTTTTTAATTATTTATTGCCTTCGTTTGCCTTTGAGTGTGTGTGTGTTTATTTGTTTTTTGCAATTTGTGTACGTATATGTGTGTGTTGTGTTACAAAATTTCATTTTCAAATAATTTCAAATATGTAGGCTAAAAAATGATTACTAATAGCACTTTTTTCTTCTCCTTTTTTTTTGTTAATTTTTCTTTTAAAATGCTTTTTAAATTTAAAACAATTTAAAAAGACATTATCGTAGCGTTGTTGTTACATTTGTTATTTTATTCATTCATGCTCGTTAATTGTTTATTTATCTAATATATTAATTAACTACCACTTTTTATTATATAAATTATTTTTCTTAAAGCATTGATAGCACAATATTTCTCTAGACTACAAAACTTATATTGTATCTACATCAAGGCAAAAAAGAAAAAATAAATACAAAAAAAAAAACAAACAAATATGTATACTTTTTATGTAAAAAATAGTTAAAATTCGTTTTGTGTTCTCTTGAGTTTCGTTTGCTTAAATAAATTCTTAGGAAAAGAGATTTTTTATAAGTTTTTAAAAAAATCTATTTACATACGTAATAGGTGTTGGTTGTATAGCACAGACTAGAAGGTTGGTAGTTTTGTTGTTGTTGTTGCATTTAGAATTACATACGCTGTCGGTTAAGCTTTATAAGGAAGTTAGTAGAAAAAGTATAAGAGTAACTTTGTGTAATTAATTATAAAAAGAATACTTTCGGAGATAATGCTTTCCATACCAAAAAAAATATATAGAGAGTGTAGTAGCATTTTAGGTTTGTTTTCAGGTGCAGAAAGTTTTCATAGTTATTCAAAAATTAACTTAATTTGTGGAAGAATTTCAATTTCTAGGAATTTATTGTCCTGCCAAAGACAATTGGAAGACAAATGCTATTTTAAAGAAAAATAACAGCATGAAAAATGCGTTTTTTATTTGTGCATGTGAGTATTTCCTTTATATTGAAGTTTAGAAATTCCATTTGAAATTAGAAAATTTTTTCTACTAAAAACTTCAGTGGGCTACGAAAAATCGCAGAAAATGGCCAAAAATATTCTATACGAGGGTTGCTATTTATATTTCGGTCCTGGCAATGCAGGTGTTGCCAGATGAAAACTGGAACTTCCATTGGAAAATATGACATTTTTTAGCATTACTTCACTCAGACCGTGTTGTCATTTGAGCGCGAATTGTTTTGGTTACAGTGCGTTGAAAATTCACCTCCAAAACATGATTTTTGAACGTTTCAACAGCTGCTTCAGGCGTCGAAAAACGTTGACCAAGCAGTTTTTTCTTGATGTGAGTGAATAAGAAGAAGTCATTGGGTGTCAAATCAGGGCTGTACGGCGGATGACCCATCAATTCGACGTTTTGGCCGGTCAAAAAGGCGCTGATTTGTGGCGATGTGTGAGAGCTCGCATTGTCATGGTGCACAATGATTCGTCTTCTCTTGTTCGTTTTTCGAATTTCTCCAAACAAATTGTGGTGTAGCGCTCAGAATTGACCGTCCTACGTTGCTCAAGCGGAACAGTCGCCACATGACCAGTTTAGCGAAGAAACAGGCGACCATTTGCTTCGAAGTGCTTCTTCCACGAACAACTTTCGTTGGATTTGTTTCGTATTCGAAGTCCCACACGGTCGATTGCTGTTTTGTTTCGGGCTCATACGCAGAGATCCAAGATTCGTCACTTGTGAAGATCTTATAAACGTCTTTTGATGCACCGCAATCGTATTTTTTTCAAAATTTCTTTGCACCAATCGACACGAGCATTTTTTTGAGCGATTATCAAATTGTCCGGGATCCAACGAGAACAAACCTTCTTTACGGCCAGGTGTTCGTGCAATATCGAATGTATACTGGTGGAAGAAATGTCCAAGGATGCCTCTATCTAACGGTATGTCACATGACGATCTTGCATTATCAGTTCACACGCGGCATTAATGTTCTCTGGCACAACGGCAGTTTTTGGACGACCTTCGTCGTCGGCCACGATTAAATTCAATAAACCAGTTTTTCACAGTGCTATAGGATGGGGCTTCATCGCCATACAAAGATTTAAGTTCATCGATGCACACTTGTCGTGATAATCCACGTGAAAGTTGTGAAAAATGATCGCACATAAATGTTCACGAGTTAATTCCATTTTTTTTTTGCCAAATTGATTTTTTTAAGTCACTGTAAACAACACAAATGATGGTCATACGTCAAAACGTTCCGAGTACGTTTATGCTAAAAAATGTCAAACTTTCCTATGGAAATGTTAGATGGCGCAAGGCAACACTTAGTGCTGCCTTGCCCAGAAATATATATACATAGTAACCCTCGTACAAAATTGATCGTCAAGTTTTCAGCCTATAGGGCGGTTTCTTTGAGCTGACTCTAATTCTCACAATAAATCGTTATATGTATAAAAGGTTGAACCACCTATTTTAGCATAACGCTAGAACCATTTATCGGAATTGGTTAGGAACTGATTCTAAATAATTGACAATTAAGTAGCCTTTAACTTCTTCTGTCATCAATTTTTCATCCGTTCATCGGTTTCGAAGATATAGCGAAAAATCCTGTTTTTGAGGTGATTTAAATAATTTTTAAATAAAAGCGTCGTAAAAACATCGAAAAATTCACAATCATTATAATTATATTATTTTATCGTAAAGTGTGATGATCTATCACGAGTAACGTGAGGCCATTCCGACAAAAAACGATGCATAATTTAAAAAGTTGTAGCTAATTTAGCAAATCTTCCAACTTATATATGCATATTTAGAGCGTAAATATGTCTTATCTAAAGAGACCTTTGTATGGGGGGTATATCAAAATATGGACCGATATTTCTCACTGTCACTAGGAACGATTGAATGTAATACAAAGAACAAATATTTATATTTCAGCATGATCTGTTAAATAATTCGCCATCTAGAGCGTAGGTTAGGTTAGGTTATAAGAGGATGACACTAGAGCTGGTCTAGTATCCAGAGCTTCAAAATTTTTTATCGGAAGGGGCTTTTGTATGCGGGATATATCAAATTATTGACCGATATGCCCCATTTGAAATAGGGATCGTCCCTAGTTGAAGAAATGCATCTGTAGCCATTTTCATTAATATTGCTTTATATTTGCAAACTGTGGTGTCTAATATAAAAGAGAACAGCAACGTAGTGTATTCTGTAAGTGTTTTGTTCGAAAGAACACTAACACTACGACGTAGCGATAGTGTTCGAAGAACCGTACGATATCGTAGTGGTAGTGTTCGCCGTGTTTTGAAGAACCGTACGTTATCGTAGTATCGTTCGCGAACACAAACACTAAAAAAATAAATAACGTTTGTGTTCTCCCGTTCGTATAACAAACTGTTTTTTCCGAACACATTTTATAAAACCAGACAAAATTTTTTTATGATAATGTTTTTTAAATTTTTTAAGTATATATGAAAGTATAGAGATAGGTGTAGTGATGCCCTTTATATTAAAGAAAATTTTGAGGGCTACAAATGTTGGGAATATCACTTTCACGTAGAAACAGTGGTGTTTAAACAATTAGAAAACATTTCATTATACCCTCAATTTAGTGGAGGAGGACCAAAAGTGTAACACATCAAAGGAGTTGCCTTAGTCCCCATGTATGTTTGGCGGAAATCCTTTTTAGGTCATTTTTAGTCATTTCAGCAATGTCCGTTCGTCCGTCTGTCTGGCTGGAGCGCACGATAACTCTCGAAAGGAGTAACGGATTGACTTCATATTTGGTATGTGATAATATTCTTTTCTATCTGAGGCTCAGTTCGAAGATGGTCATTTTGGTCCACACCTTCTAGTACCTCCATCACAAAGGGTTAACATTTAGTGAAATATTGAGTCTCTAATAAGTGCTATACTACTTATCCGAATATTTTGTAATTCCACAGCCAGTAATAGTCTATCTGTCACTATCAGGTTGAGAAAAATGGGAAAAGTGACCCCGCCCTTTTGATCGGAATTTTAAAGAACAATTTTTGAAAAAAATTTTACATTTTTTTATTTTTTTTTTGTCTTAAGGGCACCATATTGCACCAGAAAATGTTATGCACAGCCCTTCGACAAAAATTTTGTAAACTAGTGGTATTAGAAATGTAATGAAAGGAAGTAATTTCTTTGGGTAGTTAGTTTTCGATATTTCCCAGGACAGCACAGAAAATAATGCAGAATAAATTTTATTTGCATTTCAGATTTTTGGCATGTCCTTAGGAGAAAGTCTGTAGGCCTTGGTGTTTCCAAATATAAATAACAATCCATATGTTTATTCCCTTCACTAATTTGTTAATACATATTATATTCAATTCTAGGATCTTTATTATTGCATGATATATTTATGTATGTAACTCTTTATAAAATGCATACAGTTTGCTGTATGTTGTAACGTCATCTTCATATCAAGTTTTCCACTTTTTAACTGCAATATGCATTTGGTTTTGTCTTTATTGTTTCTAGCTCCCTGCTTCTGTCTTTCAAAATAAAAAAAATTAATAAAAATTACATGTGTGACTTTTCTGCACAGCAATATAAATCAGTCATTAAAGTATTTTTTTAAGAGTCGAGATAATTATGTACTTCTGTTTCCCTGATAACAATGTTGATTGATAGCAAATATTGCGAATTGTTTATTTGCAGTTATCGATTTGGTTTTGCGTTAGAAATCTGTCAAATATATGAAAAATGTTTACTAATGTAAGCAATTCCCAATGAGAACATTTTTAAATTTTGATAGGAATATGTAGAAAATGTTATTAATTAAGAAAATGTCAATCAAGTAAACCGACTTAAGTATATCCAAAGACCTAAAAACAATAAAGACCCAACAAAATTCATGTTGCCATAAAAAAGGGGTAACTTGTCATGACCATGGCGTTATAACAGACTAAAAATTTATGCATTTTATAAAGAGCCCTCTCCTCATAGGCAATAAATAGGTGAAATAATCTAAAATTTGGAATATTGGGGAAATAGTTTTAAGCAGTGGGTTCTTAACAACGATGCACTGTGACGAATTTCAAATGTTGTTGTTGTTGTAGCAGCTTGGAGACGCTGAGTTGATAATCCTTAAGTCTATTTCTATTACAGACTTCGTTCTGGCATATATCCGATTATCGCGGGAACCTTATGTTGTTTTCATCCACTCAATGTTGTCCGGTTGTAAATTAACATTCGTCTGTTAATATCAGGGAATGGATGTTATTTGAGTGTTGCCGTTTCTATTCTCCACTAGAAGCGCTGCATTACTGTTAATAGTCGTCATGGTGTTATGTCTATTTTTAGCTTCCCTGTTGACTTGTGTGATCAGATGTTGTTGTAGTGGTAGTGCGACAGGTGAGTTTTATTTTTTAGCTGCAGAAACTCGAATTATGATGAAAACATGAAATGCTGATGTTAAATTTTTTCCGGTGCCATGGCTGGGAGTTGAACCCAGCACCTTCGGGATCCAAGTCTAACGCACTAACCACTAAGCTACCGAAGGCCACAAATGTTTGTGTGTATTGGTATTAATGTTAGGAGCTACTCTATTTAATCTCTTTTTGGGTATAAAGAAAGCTTCAGTGGAATGAAACCTTCACCTCACTTGATGCTATTAAAATTATGGGCAAGTTCCAAATTCCAAGTGTTTTTTTATTTCATAGCTTTTCTTTTTGATGCGTTAAATCGAATAACCATAAACGTTTTCTCAATAACGCAGCATTTTTGAGATATTTCTAATCAGATTTTTACTACATCAAAATTGGTTGCCCTTCAGGAATTGATGGCTGGTAATAACCATTCCCCTATGTTAGCTCTTGTTTTCGAAATATTCGTTCTCAATGTTTGCTGGGAAATCAAAAAGGTTAGACATTTGGGATTTCTGTTTTTGAAGAAAGTCTTCGGAATACATATTCAGAGCAGAGAAAGAAAGAAAGAGGATAATTGGAATATTATTTCATTTAAAATAATCGACTCCCACACCCCCATGGTTCAGTTTGGGTTTGAGCCTTTGGAAATAAAAAACTAACAAAACCTAAGTATTTATGGATCCTGCTAAATATATTGAAAGTGAATTTTAATTGCGAAGAATATTTTGTTCGAAGACATTCATATTTCAGCGATTTGTAAGGCTTTCTAGTGTAATTTATTTGAAGTTATATTAAAATGTTGAATTGTTTGAAAATTTGAATAATTTACTGGAATAAATGAATACGTCTGGTTTCGTGTGGGTCTCCGATCTAACCACATACTCATGAGTCAATTGTCAGTTTTATACGAACAACGTAGTGGTTCATTTAACGCATACTGGAAAGAAGGATGTGCAAAATTACAAGATATGGGAAACGATCTGTTATGGCTTGTGACGAAATTCTCTTTGTCAAAAGGAAGACAAAGGAAAATTGAACTTTCTCAACTGCAAATGGAAAAATTCGAATTTTTTTAATGAAATTTAGTCGATTGCAAAAGTAAAATCTCAAATGAAATTTAGTCAATTATAAAAGGTAAAATATGAATTTCAAGTGAAATTTAGACAATTCCAAATGTAAAATCTCAATTTCAATTAAAATGTAGTCTATTAAAAAATGTAAAATATAAATTTCAAGTGAAATTTAGCCAGATCCAAATGGAAAATCTCTATTTTAATTGATATGTACTAATTTCAAATGTAAAAT
The DNA here is from genome assembly GCA_963930755.1 of Eudasyphora cyanicolor. Taxonomy (NCBI): domain Eukaryota; kingdom Metazoa; phylum Arthropoda; class Insecta; order Diptera; family Muscidae; genus Eudasyphora; species Eudasyphora cyanicolor. Next base: position 70,365,788 of record OZ005734.1, read on the forward strand.
CTCGATTTCATGTGAAATTTTCTCAATTACTTTTGAAAATGGTGTAGATCTTGGAAACAAATTAATTATTAAAACTTGTTTCGCTTAAATAAAATTTCAGCCAAATTGTTGTTCTCAATTTGAAATCGAAATTCCGAGACTATCAGCAAGAAGGATTAAACTTGAAAGAGATTAGTATACGTTTATTTGGAAGGATATCCTTTCGAGACATTACAGAAAAGTAAACTGACTTTTAAAAATTAATTTTAAAGCTTCCAGAGAATTACTTTTGACTTATATGGACAAAAATTATATGGAGTAATAGAACACTTTGAAATAGGGCCGCTACAGACATCGAGTTGACTTTAGAATTCTTCAGTTGAAAGATCTTGGGATACATTTTACTTCCTTAAGAAACTAATTGGATATTTAAAAGTTCATTCTTTGAAAGACAATCGTTATAAACGATACCACACGGTGGAACAGGGTATTATATGCTTTGTGTTTTATACCGATCGGCATAGAATCACTTTCTGAGTCGATTTTGCCATGTCCGTCTGTCCATGTATTCGTGTAATCAAAGTGCAGCTCGCAAATATGAAGCAATCTTTACGAAATTTGGTACCCAGGTATTTCGTAGACTAGGAACCCTATTGAAAATGGGGCATATCGATCCATGTTTTGGTATAGCCCCCATATAAAGATCCCCACCGATGTGACTTCTTATACTATATAATGGACCTAATGGTCCCTAGTATATATAGACCTCTAGAGAAAACTTTCTTCTGTTGATCTGTTTGAAATTGAAGAGTCTATACTTTATGTTGGATCTAATCGTCCCTAGTTAAAAAAGGGGTACATTGTTCCATGTTTTGGTATATCCCCCCTATAAAGGTCCATTCCGATTAGACTTCATTCTAGCGGTTGCATTTCTTAACCCATCATGTGAAATCATCTACTTATAATATTGCATTAAATCGTCTCTAGTGAAAATGGAGTATCAGAAGACTACTTGAAACGATCGAGCACCTTCTTTGCCAATGTCCTTTCTTTCTAGAAGAAGACACTGCTACCTAGGTGACTACGATCGAAGATCTCGAAGCTGTCATCGCAAAAAATCGTCAGCATCCTCAATTATATTAGCTGCCTGAAGTGGCTGGGGACGACAACCGCTCATCCATCTGCCTAAACGGCATTGTCTACTGCAGGAACTTTTCTACCCTCTATCCTCTCCTCTTTTAATTCAACCAATGTTTTCTCCAAATGTTCAAATCAATCTTCTTTACAGGACTAACACAATGGACCTTTAGGTCTCCCCGTGGAGTGGTGCACACAAATTGGTAGTGTACTACGCGCGCTTTAACCTAACCTTACTGTTTAATTCAAGTTTTAAGCTTAAAACCTATCAATTTCAAATAGAAATTTTTTCTTTTTGAAATTGATATGAAATACAATTTCAAATTCAAAAATTATTACAGAAATTGACTGTACATTGCGGTATAACAAGATCTGGGAATGAATTGAATTTCCCCTTAATAACATGTACATCCGAATTTATTCTCAATTTCAAATGGAATGCATAATTCAATGGAATGTTACAGATTTATTTGAATGGAAATAAAATTGGTTAAGGGAACACATTCGAAAATTCAAAATAAATTTGACTGACTTTTATATTCTTAACATACACGATATTATGGCGCTTTCGCTTCTGCAAAAAATGCAACATTTTCGTTGCTCTTTTCCCGAAAACTGGAACTTTATATCACATTTTGGAATTTTGAAATAAGAGCTAACTTTATTTCTTGGGACTGCATCAGTTCCATCTAAAAAGGGAAAATATTATTAAGAATTTCGCGTAGACGGGGCATCATTTTTTTCAGAATCGAAATCGCCATTAGTTAGAATGAAATTCCTTTATGAAGATATTTATGTATGTATGTTTAAAAAAATTTCCTTTAAATAATATGTCAACCAAATTATTATTCTCAGTTTTAAATAGAAATCCCCAGTTGTTCTATACCAATTTTAAACTTCAATATGATTACTCTCGATTTTTATTCTAGAAAATCATATCAAATAAGATGATAAATTCAAATTACAAAAACTAAATTGGCTTTCAAATTGTCATCTTGCAATATCTTGAATACTGATATCTTTAAGAAACAAACAACGACGACCCACAAAACTAAAATATACATATATAACAAACTAAAGATCACTTTGGGAAAACAAACCTAAAACATTTACTCAGCCTATCGATCCACCATAATTTCTTCCCTCCTCCTCCTCTATGTCTGCACCAAAATATGTGTAAATAAACTATGAATACGTCTATCCTTCTCCGTATAGACCAATGAATTCAAACCATCTGTATTGAAGCGTAGCGCCCCCGATCGCAGCAGCGTTACACGATTCTCGTTCTTTTTCTCCGGCTTATGCCTCAGCATAGTGTACTCATTGAGATGTGGTGCAAATCGGCAAATATCAATATTACGCGATTTTAAACGCTCAAAGAGATCATCATCTTCACCGCCCCAGCCTTCGTACATGTTGGACATGCCATTGATGGTGCGATATTGCTGCGTCCGAATGGCCACTACACCGCCAAAGAGACCGCGATAGGGCAAATGGAAACGCCACATATCCAAAGCGGCGCACATATGCCGTGGAAGCTGTGTACAGGCATACAAACTGCCCAAATTTAGTGGCATCAGATCCACATCGTGCAATATTAAACAGGGAAACTCAAATTCAGCTGCTATCATCGATCCCACATTGAATAGTTTGGCCCTATTGAATGGCTTCTGATCGTATTGCTCTATGAGAAATATGCGATAGTGTATATTCTGAAGTCTCAGATAATTGTGCATATACGAGAGAAACCTATGCAGTTGCTGCTCTCGCTGCCTATAAGGCACTATAATGGCTGTGCTATACCGGGCACGACACTCTTCCGGATAGTATTCTCCACCAGGCAAAATCTCTTCCGGCTTCAGCACCTCGTCGCTGTATTGCGGAGTGTACATATAACGATTCTCTTCGATAATCTCCTCGTATTGGCACTCCTCCATGTGTTGTTGTGAGATATTTGTTGTCACCTGGGTCACCAAGGCCTCGGGTATTTCCTCTGGACGCAAATAATCATAGTGTGAAGCAAAGCGATGCGGTAATACGGAGTAAATCAACAATACACAGCAGGTTATTTTGGCTACTAATTCAGCAATGCGATATTTTCTTTGGAATATTTTAACACTTTTGAACATTTTGTTTGGTTTTTTGCGGATTGTTAAGGGGGTTTTCTTTCTTTCGGGGGTTTAGTCTATAAAATACTTTTATTCAGACATTTTTTTTTTGGGGTAATTGCAAAAATGTAGGTTGGTTTTTTCGCTTCAATTTGATTTTAATTATGACGCTTGTGGCCTCTTTGATAACCACGACAAACGCGAACCCGTCCGTAACCCATGTACGGGGCAAGAACTAAAACAAAAAACAAAAACAAAGCATAAGCATGAGCATGATTCAAAGTGGTAGTGCTGCTGCTGGAGTGGCAGGGGGTGAATCGTCATAATGCAGACAGGCAGTCAGGCACAGTCGTCAGCTGTTCGGGGCAGATGTTCACAATCACAAAAAACGGCGGCAACAGAGTTGTATTCTTATTTTCAACGGAAAGAAACGAGCTAACAGGGGAAATAATGCGTGGGGATATCGAAAAGTTTACTAACCCTGCCTGTTTTACGATGTCGAACAAACATGCATCATTCAATATATTTTTAATTCGCTTTGTCATTATGATCTGCTGTTTTTCGCATAAAACCAAAGACAATTGAGTTTATAGACACCCCAGTGTATTTGCAACTTTTCCCCACAAGATCGGGAAAAGTCAGTTTCGCCTACGTTTGTATGCGAGTGAGAAGATTTTTAAGTAGCCATCTAGAGTTTGCAGATGTGAATGTAAAGGGTTTTCCAACAAGAGGTGTTATTTTGGTATTCAAAGAAAAATGCCATTTTTTGAGATAAATGATCGGATGTTTATTTCATAATAAAGAGGAAGGTATGCCGTTAATAATGAATAACAACATCAGCCAAATGGCCACCACGACCACGCTTACAGGACCATATCCTTTTCATGAAATTTTCCATAACCAAATCGCAAAGTGGCTGCCCTATGTCCTCGATAGCCTCACGAATTATATCTTTGAGGTCTTGAATCGACGCTGGGCTGTTGGCGTAGACCTTATCTTTCACGTGGCCCCACAGGAAGAAGTCGCAAGGTTTTAAAGCACAAGATCTCGGTGGGCAATTGGGATCACCTCTTCGAGAGATAACACGGTCCGGAAACTTTTCCCATAACAGAGCAATGGTTTCGTTGCTTGTGTGGCACGTAGCGCCGTCTTGTTGAAAGTAAACGTTGTCCAAATCAATACCATCCAACTCCGACCATAAAAAATCATTAATCATCACTCGATAGCGCAATCCACTCACCGTAACTGTTGATCCAACCTCAGTTTTTGAAAAAGTAAGGTCCAATGACCCCGCCGGACCATAAACCGCACCAAACAGTCACACGTTGAGTATGGAGAGGCTTCTCAAAAATAACTCTTGAGTTTTCCAAGCCCCAGATGCGACAATTTTGCTTGTTGACGTAGCCACCGAGGTGGAAATGGACTCATCAGTCAAGATGTTTTTCGATTTTTCGAATTTTTATAACTTCAATGCGTTGTTAAATAGTGTATCGATCCATTTTTAGTAATGGCGTAGTTATTACTTGCAAATGTCAAAAAGTCAGGCTTTAACTGATTACCGTCCTATTTCGATTTTGTCCATTTTTTCAAAAGTAGTTGAGCACATTTTAAAGTCTCAAATGTCATTTTATTTGGAGGAAAATAATATGCTTCATGATACTCAGTGTGGTTTTAGAGCCAAAAGAAGCACTTCTTCATTGTTGTTGGGTTTAAAGGACTCCATTCGAGCCAATTTTGGTGGCGGTAGATGTGGAATTCTTTTGCCACTAGATCTTGAGAAAGCCTTTGATAGAGTGGATTACTCCACTTTGTTGAATAAGTTGTATAACGTACATATATGGTTTCTCGAGTAGTGTGTGTGTTCTGTTGACTTCTTACCTTACTGGTAGACGCCAATTAGTTTGTATTAATGGTAGGAGTAGTAGTTTTCTGCCAGTTAAAAGTGGTGTACCGCAGGGTTCAGTACTGGGACCTCTACTTTTTATAATCTTTATTAATGACCTTTTCTCCATACCATACCATATGCCTTTGCTGATGATATTCAGCTATGTTTTAAAGGTGACTGTCGGTGCTCAATAGTTCTGCAATCTAAGATTGGTTTGGTTTTGGAAACTCTGCGCCCATAACAACATCCACGTTAAATACAACGGTATTGATATTGAATTTGTCCGTGAGTTACAGTGCTTGGGTGTCCAGTGACATCGAGTACCTCCTGTCTGTTATTTGTAAAGATCGGTTTATTGCCTTTGTTATGGTTTATTGCCTTTGCTTTTTCTACTACTTCCCTGAAGAAGAGTTGTCGGTACTACCAAATCTTCTTAAGGAAAATAACTGGAGATCACCCAGTATATGCGATTACTTATCTCCAGAGTAGCGGCTGTATGGTATTTATCATTGATCTTAGTCATGAAAAAAATGCTTAGATCTTTCCTGGCTAAAATGCAATTTCTTGGGCCAGAAGTAGCTTAAAGTTGGTGTCCTAATACCACACACCTTTTCTCCTAACACGTAGGGCTCCTGTATCAGGACGTAGGGCTTCTAGGCGGAGGCTTTTTTAAAAAATTTTTTTTTGATATTTTCTTCGACTTTTACTAAAGGCGTAACGTCATATCGCCCAAAACCATGTATGTCATATCGCCCAAAAAATCAATGTTAATTGTTGTTGTAGAAAAATTTGGTTTTTGGTCAATTTAACATCGACATTGGGCAATGTGTCATTTTGAACAGTAGGTAATTTTATATTTTTGTTTCTCCCAAAAAAAAGTTGTCATAATGCCCAAAGTATATAAACAAATTTATTCTCAAATGTTCATCACGCTAAAGTAAAATGTATCATGAGCATTTTTTGTAAAAAAAAACGTTTCAAATCGGCCTGCCAAAATGCGGCTACGCGCACCAAGGTGATCTGCGGTAGGCGGCCAAAGTGTCTTTGCATGGCAGCCCTTTGGCAGGATTAAAGATTTTCTCCTCTGGGGTATGCCAAAAAACCGCTACGTGGACCAAACATTTTGTGCGTGGCCGGCCTTCGGGCACTTCAAAAGACGCGGACCAAACAGTCTGCGCGTAAAACAAATTTTAGCAAAAAAATCCATAAGGTGGCCCGCAGACGATCAAATTTGCTTAACAAGCAACGAAACAATGTCAGTAAAAATGTGTGTGTATGTGTCGTAGGTGTGACGCAGATGTGAGTGTATGTGTCGTAGGTGTGACGCAGGTGTTAGTGTATGTGTCGTAGGTGTGATCATCTGCCGGACCCATAAGGGATATCACGAAAAATTTAATTTTAGGAATTCATGAAGAGTTAATGGAATTTAGGAACAGCTTTTTTCCTACCAACGAGTTTCCATAGGTTATTATAAAATTGTTTAATGCACTACTTTTACTGTTGAACTGATGACATGAACTATTTTTCGACATATATTTTATTTATTTTTATTTTATATGAATTACAATACAAAGTCAATTGATATTCTAATTTTACGGTCCAGGGAGAAGCCGGGTGACAAAGACCATGTTGCTTCCTAATTTTTGTTGCGACAGACCAGAGCCTCTGGTGGGAATCGAACCCACGACCCCCAAACTCATAGGCGAGCTCGCTACCAACTCACCTACTGGGGCGCTCGCATATATTTTATTTTCTGATATTTGTTTTTACCGTAAAATTTTTTTAATATGTATTGTTATGTACATCCCTTCGACAACAATTGTGTAAGCTACTGTTATTTGTCGGCAGACCAGGATTGGAATTTTTTATTATGTATGTCAGCCGAATTGGAGTTGACTAGGGATGTTGTTTTTTCGACAACATCGAACTGGGCTCCCTGCCAGACCTCCCCCACTCGATTTAGATCAGCCTTATACATGTCTACTGATATGGCATCACGGAAAGCTAAGAGCTTTCCTCTTCCCTGATTCATCTTTTTTACATTATATTTTTTCTATTTTTGATTATATCCATCCCAAAGAAAAATGGTAATCTTTTAATTTTCTACATATTTGACCTGTCGCCATTTCTTTGTTGTTTTATCTATATTTATAATTTTGTACACCCAATTCTGTATATTAAACGGGAAACTGACATCCAATATAAACTTTATCGATTTTATGTTTTCCCGTCTACACTTGAAATACCCGAATTTTATCTGCGATCAAACAAACGTAACACTGGAAATACCCATATACCACCCATATATTGCTCTCCCTTATCAGACTTTCTCTTATTCTCCATTAACAGTCATTCTTCATATAACTCTCACTCTCTTAAGAGGGAGAGCAACCTTTCTATATAAGATGAGTGGAGATCACCGTCGAAGATACGAACACAATCGAAGATATATCATTCATTAACTTACAAATAAGATTTAAAGAAGAAATATGACTTATGCTTTGGACGGCATAATGCGTCGAAGAGAACAGTAGATATCAATACCATCGGCAGAATTCAAATTTTCCTCGTCCAGAAGAAAAAAATAAATTTATTGAGAGCAAAAATTGTGTCTTAAGTGAATTTCAAATAAAAGATACGACGGACGTATGTTGTTTTACTGCTGCGCCCTGGGAAGGAAGATAAGATAAACAGAAAATAATAAGACCTTAACTCACAGCGTAACTAAATACTCGTAAACCGACAAAAGAAATAAAATACAAACATTGTCAATGCAAACTAAGTAAGCGCGGACACAGAACAGCTACAGCTACTCAAATAGTAGTACATATTTGCATTTTAGTAACGTAATAGAAACCGACATGGAAGTATTCATAATTTTTTGAATATAATAAAAAAATAAAAACAAAATATACTCGTAACTACAACAAGTGATAATTACAAATTAGAAATGCGAACATATAAGGCTAAGCAAATGCTTGTGGTGGTGGGGGTATGTGTGCTGTATAGCTCAATGATGATAATGGTCAATGCAATGGATGAGGAGGAGCAGGTTGAGGTGGATGTGGAAGACGACAATTGTAAGTTTCACTAACCATGCGACACGCGAATTTGCTCATGGAATTAAAACAATTTAAAAATATATCGCTTTTTCAGTGAAAAACTGTTACCTGCAAAATCCTCAATTCGACTGCCCACCAAATTCTGTTTGTATGCGTATAAATGCCACAAATCACGAAGATTTAAAATGCATTTGTTTGCAAAACTATCAATTAAATGCCAAGTGGGACGAAGACTTGGACAATGCTACGGCGACTTTGGATAACAGCTACTGCATACCTAGCGCCGAAACTGAACACAAGGTTATCGTTTATTTGCGTTCTGCTTCGAATCCTCAACATTTAGTATTTGGTATTGTAATGATCCTACTGGGTGTCACATTGGTCACAGCCGTCTTGTATGGCCTAAAAGTTTTGCGACCAATAAAACGCACAAAGGCCGCATATAAAAAATTAACAAATCGTCGACAAAATATAACACCTCTACATGAAATGGATGAACTGGAAATGAATCGCCGTTTTGAAATGCAAACATTTTAGAATTCTAGAAACATGTTTTGCTTAAAAACTAAATACCAAAGACATACAAAGACTGAAAATGAATTGTCAATCATTATAAGAAGAAGTGATTTGCAGAATGAACTTTACATAAGAAAGTGTGATGGACAAATTTTGTGCCATTAAGAAAACGGATTTCGAACCTAACTAAATCTATTTTCCGATTTAATTAATTTTTCAATATTGGGATTAGAATTATTTTTTTCTTTTCATGTCAAAGTTATAAAAACTAAATTTGGGAAAAATTTAACATAGAAAAGTCGAGGCGTAGATCGACTAAACTCAGGAAACTGATTTGTACACGAGGGAAAATAATCAATTCTGAAATGTATTGCCACAATTTCTGAGAGCATTTCCCTGTATTTGAATACAAATTTAAAATATGCATTTTGAAATTGCATTTTCCCAAAAGATTCGTCGACATCGCTTTATATAAAAAATTTTGTTGAAATTTAAATTTTTCCTAATTTTTTGAATTTGTAGTTTACCTGAATATTAAATTTTTCTCTAGAAAATTCTGTTAAATTACTTTTTTCTTCTAAATGTTTTGAAATTTATTTTTTGAAAATTCCTTCAAAATGAAATTTTTCTTTTGTTAAAATTTATTTTTCTACAAAATTTTGTTAAAATTATATTTTTCTGAACATTTCATCGAAATAGCATTTTTTCTAGAAAATTTGGAAGAAATTTCATTTTATAAATTTAGACTCTTTAATGATGTCAGTTTGTTAACATTACTTTTTCCCACAACATTTCTTGAAATCGCCCTTTTTTTAAAACATTCCATCAAAATACGATTTTTTTGAAATCCATTTTTCCTGGATTTTTTAAATTTAAATTTTCTTAACAATTTCATGGAAATTCCATTTTTCTAGAAAATTTCACAGATATTGCATTTTTCTAGAAAATTTTGAAGAAATTGAATTTTTCTTGAAAATGTTCGGTTAACACCCGCCCATTTCCATTTTTCTATAAAATTTTATTAAAATTCCTTTTTTCTACAAAATTTCTTGAAATTAAATTTTTTTTAGAAAATTCCTTTAAAACAATTTGTTTCTAGAAAATTTTGTTCCAATTTATTTTTGTACAAAATGTTATTGAAATTGTAGTTTTCTAAAAACATTTCACCGATATTGCTTTTTCTAGAAAATTTCCCGTTATTATCCTTTAATCCCGTCAGACATTTAATCCGATATTTAATCCCATAAATAGCAGGTCATCTACGTTTAATAGTCCAATGATCTTTCACTGACCGGATTAAAGGTCGATTACCTATTGCCGGCTTAATTACCAATGATCGAATCAATGAAAGGTCGATGACCGGGTGTAAGGTCATCAGTCTGTAAAAAGTTGTTGGACGATGGACGTATTTGTGATTAAAGGTCGATGACCGGATTAAAGATCATCAGGCTGTGAAAGGTCATTGGCCGAAAGGCGGATTTGTGATAAAAGGTCGATTATCGGATTGATGAACTGTCGATGAAGTGCTACTGACGGGATGTCGATGAACTGCTACTGACGGGATTAAAGATCGGATTAAGGGTTTGTGATAGGATTACCACGAATTAGGATAACTGGCGAAATTAAAGCGTGTTAACGGAAAATTTTCTTTCGAAAAAATTTTAATTCTTTGGAAATTCGAACAAATTTTAAAGAAAAATGCAGTTTTAACGCAAATTTCTAGAAAGACCGATGAAGAAAATTTTCTGGAAAAAAGCAATTTGGAAGAAATTTTTAAAAAAATTAATTTTATAGAAAAACTAATGTTCGAAAAAATTTAATAAATAATATTCATTTTTTGACATTTCCTAGAAAAAAAATTTTTAACATAATCTTATAGAAAACCCGATATTTTTGTTAAAAAATAAAAAATATTCTATAAAATTTTGGGATTTCTATGTATTGATGTTAAATAAATAAGTAAATGAACACATATCACAATTTTTGAACCACAACCAATAGAAAAATCTCCTGTAAAGGTTTGATTATAATCACCTAAAACTGACCATTCGTCCCAACATAATTCTGTTATATAGTGTTATTAATCAATGTTTGGAAAGCTTATTTTGTGTATATATTAAATTAGATGCCAAACTTCAAGAAAAAAGTATGAAACAACATTCGAGAATTTAGCCGTTTCGGCTTTCACGTATCAGTTTTATAACTTCAATCGATCTGCGACTCGACTTTAGCGATCCAATAGTCTTAAAATATCGTCAAAGCCATTTTCGCGAATATGGCTATAAAATAAAACTTATGTGTGTTAAACTGAAGTTCTATTTAAAATGTATGCAAAATCATTAAATCAAAAAAGGGGCTCGCTGTGAATTTTTCTAGATAAATAAGTAATTGACATTATTTTTAAATATGTACATACATATGTATGTAATTTCATTCTAAACTCTACCGTCCGCTAGAATTATCAAATTTCATTTCCAATACATTTTTTTATCACATACATAAATGAAAATTTGAATTACACAATATAGATTCGACGGAAGTGGCCCTCGTGCTTGCATATTTATTGGTTATTAATAATATAAAAATGTTAGATGAAAACCAAATACTGAGATTTATATTTTCGATTTTAGTATTTTGAAAAAGATTTTTCAACAATTTTCCTATGCATCTTTTGAAGAATGGAATTTGTTTTAGAAATATGGTGCCAAACACCGAGCACTCATATCTAAATCATTGAGTATATCTCAAAAAGCCTCAATTGGAATTTAGAAAGAAAAAACGATAAAAATGTCAATAAAATTGAATGTTGATAACGTAGTGTCATATAAATACGTACATGTCGATACCGACATTCTAAAAAATGCTGAGACAACATTGCACGTTTTTATATTATTTGCAATTCCAAATATTCTAATTTATATTCAGTCAAAATTTCGTGTCCATTAACTCAGCCAAAAGATATACAGAAACAGTAGCCATCATCAAAATCGGAATTATAAAATATATTATAAAAAAGATGGCATACTTTTGAATGGAGGTATAAATGTACATTACACGAATGCCCATTAAATGTTAACAAAATACTATTTATTTTTTTATTGCATCAATATGTATAATTATTGATTTATTTATTAATATTGTATTGTTTTAATAAATAAAGAAGTAGTTTTATTTAAACATAACTTAATATTTGTATATAATTTAAGAAAATAATGCATACCTTTTTATGATATATGTATGTATGTGGGGAGTTTTCTGAAACGAAGATGATTTAAAACAATGAATGCACCTGCAAATCACAATTGCTGATGATGGTGATAATGTTGCTACTGCAGCCGTTATTTACAATTTCAGTTCTTTGAGAGCAAAATTTAAGATGAAAGGCAAAATGCCAGCATCTTCTAAATCTAAAATATCTTGGCGCATTTTTGCATTGCGTTTGGTAAGTAGCTGTAAAATAGATAAAAACAAATACAAAGTATTATTACTAATAATATGAATAGCTAAAGCAAATTACGTACAGGAAATTATAAGAAATGAAATAATTATCATGGCGATTTAATTTGTACAGAAAACACTATGTTTTCTTTTATTGAAAGAAATATGTCATTCGCCCCTTGAAATATGTCATTCGCCTCTTGGAATCGAATTACGAATTTTCTTTGAAACCAAATGGCTCCGACTGTATCAGAAATGGATCGAATAGAAAAATTAAGACTATCAGCATTCACAGAGAATATTCAAAAGTCCTCAAACAAATATTATTAGCATGACCTCATTAAGAGGTCGATTGTAACAGAAAATAATATTCTAAAACGTTTATACAGTTGTGTAAAGCTTCATAAATAGAGCAGAGGGCAGCTGAAAAATAAATTTGTGCCTATTAGACTTACATTTTTTATTTGATTTCTTTTTTCTTCGGTGCGACAAAACGCCAAAAATACTGCTGCCATATGAGGTCGATTCAAGCGTTCACAATTTTCTGCAAATTTTACCAGATTCAACGAATGCACCACGGGACAGCTCTAAAGAAAAGAAAAATTATTTTATAAAAACGACAGTTTCCATGGAATGTCCAATACAAAAGGTTATGGAAGGTCTAAAGAGCACATCAATAAAGCTTACGTAACCCCTTATGAATTTAAAGTCTTTTAAAATTTTAATATTTCCGATAAAATATGCCTCATAAGCGTAGAGGAAAATATCACAGCTCAGATTTTAAATATAACAATTTACTTTAATCTCTCTGCTACTAACCTGTAATCTAAATAAAGTTTTGTGCAATAGTTCCTCCTGTTCCAGAGATTTAGTTTGATTGGCATTCTTGAAAGGATGCATTAGAACACAATCCCAGGCCAGTATTAAACCTTCTGTGTGCAACAATTGTGCCTTACAAGATAGCAAGTCCACCAATGCGTTTAATTCGTTTACCATACCCACCATAACCATACGTTTTAGTACACCATTCCAAACTTTGGGCAAATAGATATCAAAACCTAAGCAAATATTTGCCAATATCTGTAATGTATTAGCATTGTGGGTATTCCGTTGCCATATGGTCTTAAGTATATCGATTTTGTTGCTATTGGCAAATTTGTCCAAACTCGAATTGTAGCCAAGTTTCTTTAGTTCATGGACACACTTAATGGTTATATATTGTTTCTGGCTAAGCATGTTATCGAATGATTTACTGCCATCGTATAGCTTGAAATAGCATTCATACATTTGCAGTTGTTTAGAGGTATTGACAGATCTGCAAAAGAATAGAATATGTAATAGACGTTCTGGAAATAATTCTCACATTACAACATACCCATCTGGGGGAAAGATATGCGCCACAAGAAATTGTACGGCCACTTCCTTAGGCCAACTATTGATCACATAATTTGCTCTGATTGCATAAAAAGAAACAATTTTTTTTAGCTTTTAAAAAACTTAAAGTTTTACCATTTTCTACCTTATGACATTTTCAGCAGCTGTTCCCGAATCCTCGGGAGCGTTATCCGCCAAGTTTTGATCTTCAAACAGTGTCTCATCCAACACTGTACCATCTGGTGTATCCACTGTAAATGATAACCATTTTTGCAATAGTTTAAACTGTATTGGTTCCACATTTAAATTGTGCAATTCTGCTATCTCCTTCACTACTGTATTGATATCCAATTTGCCTCCTTTAAGTATTAGATCATGATGATACAATTGATATATTAACTCCGTCGGATTCTCTACCAAACGCATTATTTTCTCTTCCGTTAAACCATAGATATAAAGTAAATGCTGTGTCTTTAATATGGGATATTTGCGTTTGATTTTAATTAATTGTTCTTGACATTTGGTATCAGTGATTTGCTCTTCATATTCCATGCAATATTTATAACATTCATAGGAGGCTTCCACTTGATCGGCCCCATCAGGGGCATAATTGGAAACAAAGTATAAAATCATAAATGCCTTGGAAGGATTATTAATATGTTTCACCAAGCGTAAAATGGATTTAAGGAAAGCATTATTGGTTGGCTGCAAATGCCATGTTTCGCCATCATCTCGACTTTTATATTCAGCTATGGAATTCTTCACCGCCGACATACAGAAATAATCACAATTATGCGCTATATCTGTAGAGCCTTTGAGTACCGTGTGCATTTGTATCAGTGGGAACCATGACTCGCAATTATCCACATTTAATTCGGAATCTAAAATATCTTTTAAAGGTTGTTCCACAATGGGTTTAAAGGGTAAACGATAACGCGCTATCTTAGGTAAAACGCCGATTTCTTTTTGCGACTCAAACCACATATCATTCTCCAATTGACCGGGACGATTGCGTCGTCTGGCCACCATTTTGTGTTTCAAAAAGTGTAGAATACTAGTCCACACCTGCATTTCCTTAGGCACAGCTTCGAAATACAACAAAATTTCGATGACACACAAATATAGCTCATAGAAATAAATGTGGATCTGTGATATATAAAACAAAAAAAGAAAAAACAGTTTTTCATAATTGGATCTTGTTGTATACAAAATTTCTTTTCTTATTCTCACCTCATCAATGAATTGTTTTAGCTTCGATGTTAGTAATTCTGTATTCTTAATTTCATTTATATAGGGCTGACATAAATTTCGTATACTTTCAACGGTGGTTATCATGACCAGTTCTTCATCTCCAAAACTATCAGTTTTTATTTCAAACTGCATTTCCTGGGCCTGTAATATGCTAACAACCTGTAAAACAATTGATAAGCAAAGATTAACATGGAATCCAAGAAAGAAATTTAACTTTCGAAAAAATCTTTGCCAAGAGTGATATGAATGCATTTTAGAAATCTGTACTATAAGAAGTGGCATAATGGCCTAAAATGGTTGTAGTCGTTTTTGTTACAGCTTGGAGACGCTGAAGTGACAATAACTAATTTTCCGTAAATAACCAAGTTCTGTGGCTTGGGCGACTATAAACCACGAACATGCAACAAAATATTATGTATAGTAGTCTATTAGAACCAAACACTCGAAATCCAAGTGTCATTTCACACACAAGTTGCTCTAGAAATCTTTAATAACTAATATTCTCAAACTAAAAATTATAATCCAAAACGATTTTTTGACGATTTCGAAAACTTATTCTGACGGTTTTCGGTCAAATTCGTCTGGCAACACTGCCCGCGTATCGAGATAATGCGCTCACCAAAAGTTTCCTTCAATAAAATGATTGTTTCGTTGGCTGTTGGCGCCGTCTTGTTGGAACCAAAGGACGTCCACATCAACATCTTCCATTTTCATTTTTGAAGAAATATGGATCAATGACTCCATCTGCACATAGAGCTTTTTGTGGATGTAACGGCGTCTGAACAATGGCTTGCGGATTATTATTACCGATAACCGATCCATGCTTGCTCGAATTACTGACTCTACTGCGCGTTTATGTCGACCGAATATTGGAAAAAGCGCGCGATGCATCGCGCGAACCGAATCATTATTTTGTTGTTCCCGCGTAAGTCTATTCGTTATGAAATGGGAAACCAAACTGAGCATAAATCAGGTGACAGCTGTCAAAAAGAGCAACTCCGAAAAAAGTATTGCCAGATTGAAAACCACACCCCCAAAAAAACCCCGTGTATATGTATCTCCGGTTTAATTAAAAATTTGAGGAAAAACGGTTCAGATTTAGATATAGCCCCATATATATGTTACCCCCGATTTGACATGTAAGCGCTTTAGAAACTGTATTTTTTTCCGAACAATACGAAATTCGGCGAAAAGAAGTTTCTTGTCTTTTATATCCGAACAGTACGAAATTCATCGGAAAGAAGTTTCATATTACACGTATGAACACAGCCAAATTTTGGGAAAAATCGGTTCAGATTTAGATATAGCCCCTATGTATATGTTCCTCCCGATTTGGTATCAAAGCGCTATAGAAGTTTCTTAATTTATGAAATAATACTGCTTAAATGGGGGACAATCGGCTCAGATTATGATATAGCCACATATAATAAAGTGTCCGCCATCTAACGTTGCTTATTTCGTGAATGGTAACACTTAGCTCATGTCTGATTTGACAGATAATTAGTTTTATCCTTCCGCTGAACGAATATGGTTGTGTAACGCTTGAACAACGCTGGGAAATATGCCGAAGAAGAAGATGCCGATTTTGCCAAAAAAAATCATCTTTTCAGATGAAGCTCATTATGATCTTGGCGGGTATGTCAACAAGTAAATTGTCGCCTTTGGGGCACAGAAAACCCGCACGCATACATTGAAAAGCCGATACACCCAAAACGAGTCACTGTTTGGTGCGGATTTTGGTCCAGAGGCATAATTTGGCCATTTTTCTTCGAAAATGAGCAAGGAGTGGCCGTTAAGGTCAATGGCTATCGTTATTGGGCCATGTTGAACGAATTTTTGTTCACAAAAATTGAAGAGGAGGATATTGGGAAAATTTGGTTTCAACAGAACGAAGCTACACTCGATGTTTTGCGCCCTGTTTTTGAAGATCGCATTATCAGGCGCAGAGCTGATGTCGTTTGGCCACCTCGGAGCTGCGATTTGACACCGTTGGACTATTATTTGTGGGGTGCCCTCAAAGATAAGTGTTATGCCGACAAGCCAGAGACAATTGACGCTTTAAAGGACAATATTCGTGAAGCCATTGGTGAAATACAGCTGCACAATCGATAATGTGCGTAAAAATTGGACCGATCGTGTAGGCTACTGCATGGTCAGCCGAGGCAGCCATTTGAATGAAATTATTTTCCATTATTAACCGGAAGGATTGTACTTTCAAATAAAAAAAGAAATTTGAGAAAATATTCAGTAGTTTTTTTATAGCATTTTCAAAAAAAAATGTTATTTGGCGGACGCTTTATGTTCCTGGCTATGTAATATTTAAGCGCTATTGAAACTGAAAAACATTTTTGGGCAATTTCCGCGAGCTCGGAAAAAAGTTTGGGTTGTTCAAAGCTTCAAATGAAAATGTGGTTTGTTTAAAGTATATTCGCAAAATATTACGTTTCTGCCATCGCGAAATTAGGGGCACTTGCGTTTTAAATAATATCTAAAAATCAGATTTTTTTGTTTGTTGTATTTATTTAGGCTGTAGGTCATACAAATAAAAGAAAAACACTTCTATTTGTTTATTTTTATTTTTATTCTTCTCCAATATTTCGACCAACTTCGCTGGTCGTCTTCAGGGATATTAAATAAACAAACAGTTACATTTATATCGCAAAAAACACTGTTCACCTGCTGAAGCTTTTCGGTTTCGGTTTTTTAATACTTTTAGGAACTGACCACTGGACATTAAAATCTGGACTATTACTTATAGTCGATTTCCTTAAAAAAATTGCAATATAAACTATCTTGTTTTACAAATCGGAAATACTCATAACTTCAACAATTTTGGTCCGATTTTCTTTTTCGGCTCGTTATAGAACTGCTGATCTCTAAATTTAATTTTTATAAAAAATTAATCATTTCAAGGCGATAAACTTTTTATTTAATTGTTGGTCCCAAATGGTCCCATGCATTACTTCATCCTCAAAAGCTGTATAATGGAAATTTTGTGTGTTTGGCGTGCTTTATTATTTTTAACTATCAAAAAAACTGTATTAGGTGAAGAAGTGCTCCAAAACACTTAAATTTCAAAATGCGGCATTCTGCAAGTCTTTTTCCAAAAAAATATTATAAGTTTCACAAGCTTTTTACTGAAGGCTGCGAAGATGCACTTGATGCCACTGCTCATCAACAACCGATGGAAACGTTGACGCAGTTAAGAAAATTGATGAATACTATTTTTCGCATGTTTCGGTCATGAAACGTCTAGAAACGAAGTTTATCTACATTTTTACCAAAGAACTGTAAGCTGAGCATCGCTCAGGTTTGCTCAAAGGCATACCAAAAAACGTATATCGGAAGTCTTTTGTGGACACGAAACATCGCTAGCATAAATGTTTTACATCAGAGGGGGATTACTCTACATGGGACTGTTTGAGCCTATAAGCTTTTTTATAGGCTTAGCTTCAACAAAATGAAACAAACGAATTTAAATTTGAAATAACGAAATATTTCCCAAAAATGTACTTCTTTATTCGAAGGTTTGTTACTAAGTAAGTTTGAGCTTATTGCACAATTTGCAATAAACCTCGCATATTTTCTATGTTATATTATGTATAATTTCTAATATAATGTGCAGCATTACTCATATAAGTTCCTTATAGGAATTTCAGGAATAAATACATATATACATACATACATATGTATTGTTCATATGACGGGCAGCATGACTCATCGCTCAGACATTCACGCATAATTGCAGGAATTCCCTGATGTGCGAAAGGGCAGACAGCATTCAGACAGCAGTCAAAAAAATGCAGTGAACAAAAAACAACCACAGCAGAACGACTGCGCAGGATACGCATCGTTGAAATGTGCTGTTGTTTCTATATTGATGGTAAATATGTATGTGTGAATGTGCGTGTACGCATGGCTAGACGAGTGAGAGTGCAGCAGAATGTGTCTAACGTTGATGTGCGT
The DNA here is from genome assembly GCA_963930755.1 of Eudasyphora cyanicolor. Lineage (NCBI taxonomy): Eukaryota > Metazoa > Arthropoda > Insecta > Diptera > Muscidae > Eudasyphora > Eudasyphora cyanicolor. The sequence goes on from OZ005734.1 coordinate 70,384,504, forward strand.
TAGACAAGTAAACGTATATACATAAGCTGAGGTTTTGCTTGGATTAAGAAGAAGCAAACTGTTGAACCCAACAGGGATGGATCAAAAGGGCGCGGTTAACATCCTCCCCCCGTTGAAGAGCTTGGGTCTTCAACAACGTCATTGACAGGCAACACAGCTATTTTTGAAACTGCCCTTTTAAATGTTCCACTACATGTCCGAACGTTAACTACACGTACAACGCCATCATCACCACAAATGACGTCAGTCACACGTCCCATTTGCCATTTAAGTGGTGGAACATTGTCTTCCTTCAGAATGACCATAGTGCCAGGTTTAATATTATCGCTCTGCTCACGCCATTTCGAGCGCTCTTGTAACAGCGAAAGGTAAGAACTGCTCCATATTTGTTGCATCTCACAGACTCTTTGCCAGCTGTTAAGATGACCAAAGTTAACATATGCCATGTCGGGTTCCATGAGAGATACGAGTGGACCACCTACTAAAAAATGGCCAGGCGTCAGAACTTCTAAATCTTCTGGGTCCTCGGATATTGGGCATAAAGGGCAAGAATTTAGGATTGCAGCTATTTGACAAACCAATGTTCGCAATTCTTCAAACGTCAAAGTATTCAAGCCAGTTGTTCTGTAGAAATGATACTTTGCTGACTTCGCAGCTGCCTCCCACAAACCGCCGAAGTGGGGTGACCTCGGTGGAATAAACTTCCACTCAATACCATCAGCGAGGCATTGTTGATGGACAGCATTTTGATGAGATTGGCTTAAAAATAACTGCTTCAAATCAGCCAATTCATTCTTAGCACCAACGAAATTTGTTGCATTGTCCGACCAGATCATTTGCGGCTTGCCTCTGGTTGCCACGAAACGACGTAGGGCACACAAAAATGACGGCGTTGACAAATCGTTGACAACCTCAAGATGAGTGGCCTTCGTCGAGAAACATATAAAGATGCACATATAGCATTTTGTTGGGGGCCGACTCTTCACTTCTGATTTGTAATAAAATGGGCCACAAAAATCAACTCCAGTGGTGTGAAAAGCCCGATTTGGCTTGACGCGATCTGCAGGCAGAGATCCCATAATATGCCGACACAATTTAGGCTTCGTTTTGAAGCACGACAAACATTTTGCTATGATGGAAGATATACTCTTTCGCCCTCCAACAGGCCAATACTGCTGCCGAATAGAAGCCAGCAAACACTGCGAACCGGCATGCAGCAGCTTTTGATGAAAATGCATCACCATAGATGCAGTAAATGGATGATGTTTGGGAAGTATGATGGGGTGTTGGGCATCAAAACTTAGGCATGAGTTTTGAAGACGGCCTCCCACTCTAATCAGGCCGACATCGTCCAGTATTGGCGCAAGCGAATACAGCTTGCTTGACGGCGAAACACTCTTCTTTGACTTCAAATCCCTGTGTTCGGCAGAAAAATGAACCAGCTGGATGTTCTTGATTAAGAGGTTAGTTCCATTTCTAATGTCCTGAGGGGATAAGCTCATTGATTGACCTCTCGATTTGGAAGAAAGAAACCTTGAGACATAGGCAAATATTCGTTGCATTTTGCAAAATGAATTACGATACTTACACAGTATCGACAAGTCTGTCATGGAAGTCATCACGAGTACATGTTTTCGGCGCTCTGGCAACTCAGTTATGAATTCCACATCTTCTGGCCAAGTTGAAGGTCCGTTGGACAAGAAATCTGGCCCAAAATTCCATAACTGAGAATGTAGGAGTTCCTCTGGTGTTGCGCCTCTCGACAGTATGTCAGCCGGGTTCAATTTTGTAGGGACATAGTGCCAAGTCATTTTCTTCGGATATGACTGTATTCGAGATACCCTATTTGACACAAACGGATTAAAATTAGATGGTTGTTCGCGCAGCCAAGAAAGCACCACCGTAGAGTCAGACCAGCAATGAACATTACATTCGATTGGCAGACTATTCACAAAGGAATCTATTAATTCAGATAGAAGATTCGCAGCTGAAAGCTCGAGTTTGGGCACCGTAAGTGTTTTCAGCGGAGCTACTCTGGATTTGGAACATAACAATGATGTTTTAATGATATTATTATCTTCGCAGCGCACATATATACAGGCACCATAAGCAGCTAAACTGGCATCACAAAATCCATGTAGCTCTATCCTCGACTTTGCCAATGAAATGTATCGGGGAAACGTAAAGTGACGGATGGAATTGAAATGCGACACATATTCAATCCAGGCTGAATGCAATGACTGGGGCAAGCTTTCATCCCACTGTAGATTCAGCTTCCAAAGATGCTGCATAAAGATTTTTGCCTTGGTAATAACTGGACCTATCAAGCCTAAAGGATCATAAAGACGAGCGATCGATGACAGTATGGAGCGCTTCGTAACCACTTTCCAGTCATCAATGGCAGCAATATCAAAAATGAAAATGTCATCCTTTGGATCCCACACGAGTCCAAGCGTTTTGGTGACATCGGTTCCATCATGAAACTTCAACAAGGTTTCGCACTGATCCGATGACACGCCTTCCAATACTTGTGGGACATTCGAACACCATTTGCGAATTACAAATTCACCTCTCTGCAGCAGCGCTGCAACTTGCTGCCTAATCGCCACGACTTCTTCCGTTGAGTTGCCTCCAGAGATTAAGTCGTCCACATAAAAATCTCGCTTTAATACTTGGGCACCCAATGGAAAATCTCCTTCGTCCTCGGCTAGTTGGTGCATGGCACGAATTGCCAAAAAAGCAGCAGGCTTTGTACCGTACGTCACGGTGTCCAACTTATAGATTTTCAGCTCTTCAGTTTCATTCTCTCTCCAGAGAATACATTGTAAATAATTGTCAGGACTAGACACTCTTACACACCTGTACATTTTACAGATGTCTCCGCTCAATGCCACCTCGAAAAAACGATACCTCAGTAATGTGATGAAGAGCTTCGGTTGTATAGACGGACCAGCGCACAAAATGTCATTGAGGGATAGACCACTGGTAGTTCTAGCGGAGCCATCAAAAACTACGCGAAGCTTTGTCGACGTACTGTCCAACTTGTGCACGCAATGATGAGGCAAAAAATATTTGTTTGCTGATACCTGTGGCGAAACAAGTGACATATGGTTTAATGCGATATACTCACTCATAAAGGCAACGTATTGAGCCTTTATTTCAGGATGTCGTCGAAATTTCTTCTCCAGATTATTGAATCGGTGCAAGGCTTGTTCATATGAGCCCCCTAGTGATTCTACACCTCTGCCCTCAGCAGTTGGCAATCGAACAGAATATGCCCCAGACGCTAGACGGGTAGTGTTCAGTTGAAAATGAGTCTCGCAATACAAATCTTCATCGCCAAATTGCGGGGATTGAAAGTTGTTTTCAACCTCCCAAAAGGACTTCAATATAGCTGACAATTTATCTTCTTCATTCTTCACATCGGAACAGGATATGGCCAATGAACATGACCTGGTAGAACAGGTACCTCCGCCAGCAATTACCCAACCGAACACTGTTTTTTGCAGTATGGGCAAATTCTCCGCCAATTTGATTTGGCCCACAGACATCAATTTGAAAAACAGCTCAGCCCCAATTAAGAGCTCGATATTCCCGCCTTTGTTGAACGTGGGATCAGCTAGCTGCACATTTTTAGGGATGCTCCAACCGGAAGTGCCGACATTTACACCAGGTTGATAGTCTGTGATAGTTGGTACTACCAAGGCCGAAAGTGACGTAACAAAATCAGCACATCTAGACTTCACTACCACATCAACGGACTTCTCAACGGCCAGGCTTTCCTCACCAACACCTGATATTGTTGCACAAACAGGATTGCAACGCAAAGATAGCCGTCTCACAAAGCGACTTGACATCAAGTTTAGCTGAGAAGCGGAGTCCAAAATTGCCCGACAAGGAAGAAAATTACCAGATTTACTTTTGACCAAAACGATGGCTGTTGCCAACAGCACACTAACGTTGTGGGGCTTCGTTGCAGGCGTAGTAGACGAAATGAGCACGGCTTGTGATGTGGACAGACTGGTGGGATCTGACGGAGACGCTGGAGGCTGCACAGTCTGGGCGGCTTCAATGTGCAACATCGTATGGTGTTTCAGCGAACAGTGTCTACAACCTCCGGAAGAGCACCTGTTCACAAAATGACCCTTTCGTAAGCAATTGAGGCACAACTTCAATTTCTTCGCCTCCTTGTAACGAATGGTTGGGGCAAGATTGCGAAACATGTTGCAGCTAGTTATGAGATGATCAGCGGCGTCACAAAAGGTGCACACAGGGGACGGACTCGATGTTGTAACATGAACGTGGCGATTCTTCGGATTTGCCTTCCTAAACATTTGTTGGTTAGAAACCATAGGCAGCACGGAATTCTTCAGATTCTCTAGCATGCGACATCTACGCTCCAAAAATTTGGCTAGAGAATCCCAGGTGGGCAGCTCGTTAATCTGAAGGCTCTCTTCCCACTTCATTTGCGAGGACTTGTCCATTTTGGTAGCGGGCAAATAAATGAGCAACCCATCAGCAATTTGCTCTTTATTCGAGATCGTCAGCATGGCTCGTAAGTGCGCGTTAAATCTGTCGCTTAGATGCCGCAATCCCACAGCCGACTCACCGCTCACAGCCTTCACTGCAAACATCTCCATCACGTGAGTCTGGAAATTTAAAAGTTTGTTATCAAATCTATTCTTCAATAACGTTACTGCTTCTTTGTAGTTTGCGTTATTTAACTCCAACGATGCGATTGTGTCCAGTGCTGACCCAGTCAGACTGGAACGAAGGTGGTGAAATTTCTCCAAATCGCTCAGATCGCTGCTGTCATCAACCACCGTTGAAAAAAGCGCATAAAAATTGGGCCAATCGGCATAAGCGCCACCAAACTTCGGCAACTGTATCTCAGGCAACCTCGTCTTGGCTAGGGACGACGAAGCCTCACAGAATGGCGTCCCATCCACCGAGAATTGCCGCACTGTCGATGAACGAGGCATTACATCACACTTCCTTGTTTCGTTTAAGCGCCGAGTTAACTTCGCCTTTACATCAAAGTACAAGGACACGAAGTTCATGCGCTCGCTGCTATCCAACTCGTTCGTGACCATCTGCTCCAACGTCGACTGTGCTTCTTCGAAACTGGCACTAATTTTCTCCACGAAATCTAGCCGGACGGACACCTCTGCATCGTCATATTCCTCCAATTTCTTCGTCGAGAGGGACTGCTTCAGCGCCTCTAGTTGCTTCACCATTGCAGCAACCTTTGTCATGTATGGAAGCAGATTATTTGTGCGATCTGCTCCATCACTGTTGCCTTGATCACCTGGCATTTGAAACTTTCACTTTCTTTTTATAAAAAATCGTTTTTAACTTGACACGAAATAATATTATCCAACTTGATAATATATTTGGTTCCGAATTATATTATCCGAATTGATAATAATAATACTGTGATATCGAATTATATCACGTCGGGGTCACCAATGTTTGAGCCTATAAGCTTTTTTATAGGCTTAGCTTCAACAAAATGAAACAAACGAATTTAAATTTGAAATAACGAAATATTTCCCAAAAATGTACTTCTTTATTCGAAGGTTTGTTACTAAGTAAGTTTGAGCTTATTGCACAATTTGCAATAAACCTCGCATATTTTCTATGTTATATTATGTATAATTTCTAATATAATGTGCAGCATTACTCATATAAGTTCCTTATAGGAATTTCAGGAATAAATACATATATACATACATACATATGTATTGTTCATATGACGGGCAGCATGACTCATCGCTCAGACATTCACGCATAATTGCAGGAATTCCCTGATGTGCGAAAGGGCAGACAGCATTCAGACAGCAGTCAAAAAAATGCAGTGAACAAAAAACAACCACAGCAGAACGACTGCGCAGCATACGCATCGTTGAAATGTGCTGTTGTTTCTATATTGATGGTAAGTATGTATGTGTGAATGTGCGTGTACGCATGGCTAGACGAGTGAGAGTGCAGCAGAATGTGTCTAACGTTGATGTGCGTTAGACAAGTAAACGTATATACATAAGCTGAGGTTTTGCTTGGATTAAGAAGAAGCAAACTGTTGAACCCAACAGGGATGGATCAAAAGGGCGCGGTTAACAGGGACAATGTTAATATTAATGAATACATATGTATTTTTCGGAAAAAATAAATGTTTGGTTTTTTTGCAAACCTCTAATTTGTTCTATAAGTGTAATTAAATAAATTCATAAAAACAAATTACATATTTTTGTTCGACAGAGTTATATCATATCTTATCTCCTCAAATATAGCAATATTTTCAGAAATGATTGTGTTAACCAAAATATGAAAAACGCTGATGCATCTCAGTACTTTATTTACGAATCTGTTTTGAACATAATATTTTTTCCAAATTATGTTTTTCGAATTAAATCAAATTGTTTTTCTACCATTTTAGAAGCTCTTGTCTAAGGCTACCCTTACACCAAATTTCATGATTCTAACTCTACCAAGTGTATCACTTTTGTACCATTTTAGCTCCTAGACCAACACTGCCAAGACCAACACTCATTCCAAATTTCATTATTCTACCTGTATCGTTTTGTCTTTGGAACCAAATGTATTCCTTTTTTGCCCCATATTAAATTTCGAAATATGTATTGTTATTCACGGAAAATCCTCCGAGAAGTTTAATTGTGTGGCTTTGTCATTGGTACACAATTTATTCCCTATATCCCGTTATAGCCCTAAAAGACTTTTTCAAAAAATCACTTCGAATTTAGCATCCACTTTCCAATATTGTCCCTGACGCAAAATTCTGAACTTAGCCGTTTGGCATGGTCATTGATGATCTGCTAGTCAGCCAGTAAGTCACGCAATAATTATAAGATCAAGATCCTTCGGAAATATATTGAATTTTCAAAGGTCGTTGTTGTCCTGTCAGAAGAAAAAAAGATCATTCTTTCTAATATCATTGGCAAAGAATTTTGTAACTGTGATACATAATTAAAGGTCATTATAATATAATTCAATCATATACATAATTCCATAGAATTACCATTTCTCAGGATAAAATACGAGATGGAAAGCGTAGAACAAAAAAAGCATTTAGCTCGGGCTGAAAGCAAGGCCTACATTTGGAAGTTATATATGACAAATATTTAGGTACATATGTGATGGACGACATTTTCGATTAGTTTTCAAAACTCATTTAATTTTCCAATTTCTAGTAAAGAAGAGCGAAAGTAAAACCCATTTTGCTTTATAAAGGAACAACTAAGAATGTCGGCGCTCTACAACCATATCAATTCAGAAACGCCCAAAACATCAGAATACATACAGCGATCACCACAGCAAAGTAGAGAACACTATTTTATAAAGGCCTTCAGCTATAGAACTTAATTCCAAATAATTTAAAAATTTAAAGAAATTATAATAGTTTTAAGAGAAAAATTGTTGAATTTGTAAAAGATAGAACTATTTTGAATGAGATATAAAAGTATTATAAATACTACTATAATAAAGAAAAAAGATATCGTAGATTTTATCGACTTCATAAAAATAATGGGAAATTAAGTGGAATTTGAAAATAATAAAAATGGGTTTCATCAAAACCCCTTTTCCATCCATTTCCATTATTATATACAAAAATTTCGCGCATCTAGTATTTGATTGTAGTTAATAATTTGCCATATTTTCAATTTGTATTTACAACGCTGTGTATGCATAGTTCAAAGTGTAATCACAAGTTAATATCTTTCTTATTTATCAGAAATTTTGGGCGTACTCTCTTTCTGATATCAATATAATTGTAAAAGGGGATTAAGCATTCTTGAGTAGCACTATTAGGGTGAACAAATAATCGAGTCGCTGACCCGTACAAACCCCCTGTTAACAGGAGACTCCGTTAATGTTTACCAGCAAAAATATACTTCAAACTTCAACACAGCGGGGAACAAAGTCATTTTTCAACAAAGCAGCTAAAACCATCTGAAAATCTACCTACCTGCGAAATCAACATTTTCTGATAGTCCAAATTGAAATCGGCGCTCATTCTTTCGAGCAAAGATACATCCAATTGTTTATTATGGAATTCCTTCAACAGCTGCTCTATAGAATCAATATCTGCATTAAACTTGCCCTTAATAGAGGGATCTTGCTTACAAAATTCCATATAATAGAAGTGTTTGATACGCCTGCAAAATAAAAAACAAACCAAAGATAAATAAAAGAACACAACGCCCAAAATAAAATTAGCCTTACTTCGTTCTAATGGCCTCCACATTTACCGTTTCTTCAAAGTGGACATTATACATCTCGGATAAGGTGAGCAGATTTACCTTTTGCTGATCGGTTTTTAAATCATTTTCCAATTTTTCCAAAAGAACAGACGAGTGAGGGTCCGCGGTAAGCATAACAAATAAATCTATGAGACATGAAAAAAAATTATTTACTATTTGTAACTTTTTTAGAACAAATACAAATAAATTTACCCAAAAAGTTTACATCTTTTTGCGACAGGAGATTTCTAAATACACGACCCATTTGCAGTGAGACAAAATCGCAATTAATCAGTTTACAGTTGTGTCTACTTTGATAGTCTAAAATATACTGAGCCATTGTATACCAGACAAGGTGCATTTTACTTTTGATGAGATGCTCCAGTGATACAAAGAAGTCGTCTTTGGCACTGTCGACATCAATTTTAACGCTCTGATCCTCGCCCACAATAAACTCTTTTAATTTTAGTAACAGACAATTGGTGGGTGGGGTTTGAAGTATCAAAAACATTAAAGTGCGTGAGACGAACTTTACAATGTGTATGTGTTCACTATGATGGACCTGTGGAAATAGATATTTGAAAATCAATAAGAGGGTACATTTTAATACATCAATCTCCCCAAAACCTACCTTAGTTTGAGCTTGTGTTGGCAACGGTGCCACCTCATCGAATACTGAAACAGAGTACCTTTTCTTAGGTTTCGTTTCCTGTTTAATATCAAAGGATGTATTCAAAGATGTAGCTGTAGAAAAATTCAAAGTAATTTCGCCTACTGATATTTCAGAGGCATCTATAGCTTCACAAATCAATTGGGATATTTCCTTTTCTCGGCCCTCATAAAACTGGGCTATGGCATTCGAATTATAGCTGGTGCTACCAATACGAACATAATTAATCAATTCCACCAATTCACTGGTCTGATTAACCTCTATCACCGAGGCCCTCACTAATAGTTCATAGGCCAGGGGATATGCCAAGGGATCATTGTCATTCAAAAGGGCCGCTAAAGTACTGGAGTTTTGAGTACTTTTTGTTAATTGAATTTGTTGGGCCAACAGTTCCAAAGCCAATTCTATGAAATCATTTTTATTCTCTTTCGTACAGTCGGCAATTTCTAGCATGTTGTAAGTTAAAGCGCATGTAAGTGTTAAACACTTCATACGCTGGCACAAACGTGTGACAACAAACATTTTCGATAAATCAAGAGCATTAGCCAATTCACCAATTTCCGCTACAAAGTAATAGCAAATGTTATCCGTTTCTTGACTTCGTTTGATGACATTTTCAATGCCCATACTGAGGAATTGAAGACGATTGGAGTAGGGCGCTAAATCTATGACGTCATTAATTTGCAGTTCGTATTTATGGCGTAACATGAAACGATTCTGAATGGCCTTTAGACGTTTCTGTGCAGTGGAACATGTTTTAGATGTTATAAACTTGAAGAATTCAATAAGATTTCTTTGTTCTTCAAGAGCTTTCTCCGTAAGGGGTGGTGGTGAATTTTCCAAAATTGCCTATTATGGAGCAGAGGGGAATATATAATAATTAGATATGGAAAAATTTTTTCTCCTATTTTATTTGGTTAAAACAACTTCAATTTCATAGAGAATCAAAGAGTCCTAAAATCAAATTTTGTAACAACTTAAAAAAAACATTTTATATTTACCGCAAATAATTCGGAGACTTCTGCAGCATACTTCGGATTAGTATCAGCTTTCAAGGACTTGAAAAACTCTGAGGCCACATCGGGCTTACCCCTTCTAACCATTTGATAACAACAATTGAAATTAGCACCAGTAGCAATTTCTGGCGCCGCCTTTGTTAGTACCCTAATATCTTCCAACATATCGGGTAAATCCATTTTCACAATACGAAACATGAATAGATTTAAATTCATATCTGAAGCACAATCGGTGGGCCAGTTATATTTGGCTTTCATTATTTTGATGACTTGAATTTCATATTCCGTATTTATTTTCAGAGCCAAAGGATGCGTTGAATAACGTAATTTTATTAACGGATCTACAGTTTCTGGCCAAGGCACAGGAGAATTCTAAAAAAAAAACACAAAAATCGCATATTAAAAATCTTAAATTATATAAATTTTAATTCATATTTACCTGCAGGACTAATAAAGCTGATTCCAAACGATCATCTTCATTGTGTAAAAGCTCAATACAAGCTACTGATCTTTCCAGCCAAGTTGAAAACGAATTCCTACTGGCCACCAATTGACATATGTAACGTCTTATGGCAGATACTGGCGATTTGCCTTTTTCCTGATAAATCGGGTAAAGAAAATCATTGACTAAACTTTTTAGATTATCCAAATGGACTCTTAGTAAAATACATTTGGCCGTTTCATCAATGCTATCCTGAAAACAAAAAAAAATAATAAGTTAAAATTTGCATATACGTGAATTTTTAATTTTAATTTCGTCATGAAGTTGATAAAAAAAACGAATTTGATGAAATGTGATCAGACTTGGCTGGGAGAAAAGAGTAGTTGGGATATCGAACAAATCTTATAGAAACTTTTGATGATCTTAAAAAATGGGCGATTCAAATAAATTAAAGAAAAGCAGTAATGTTATTAAAGCAATCTACCATAATTTGTAACTTCCAAACCTATTTTTGAACAAAAATGAATCAATTGTGAATAGCCACACTTACCTGCAAATAATTATCCAAAGTGAAAATTAAATTATAACTTTTCTTCAGTACAAACAAATCCTGCAAGGCATTAACCAAATCTCTTAATTTGCCAATATTACGTTCATGTTGACGGCGAACATCTGAATGCATAAAGTGTATATCTTCAAAGATCTCGGTAACTTTTGTTGAAAACTCTAAGCCAATTTCAGGCCAATGTTCGGCATATTGCAAAGAACGAGTCTTCTCTATGCTCCAATCAGTTATGAAGGGCATAATATTAGGATGTGTATTACTGACAACGGGTACAAATTGTCTTAGCCACTGTAGAATATTAAAAGGTTTAGTATCATTGGGTATTAAACCCAGTAGCTTTCTCAGTTCATTTTCATTAAGTTGTGGTAATATGGCACATGAATGTCTCTTCCATATCAGCGATGCAGTAGACATATCACTCTTAAACATTGAGTTTATATATTTTATTAAGTTCGGATGATAGACAAATTTCTGCCAATCCATATTTATTTCATAGGGATCAAGTATGGCCAAAGTTTTAAGTCGATCCAATTGTTCAACAATTTCTAAAATGTGTAGTTCATCAATCTGGAATAATATATGAAAATTTTAGTAGAATAAAACATAAACAATGTGCGAATAATACCTACCTCATCGTCCAAATGATTTAATACTTCCTTGAGGTATTTTTCCAATATCCTACGTGATGGCAGATTGAACATACGATTTTGTCTAAAAAATTCCTTATTTTCGATTTTTTGTAACAGAGCCAGAAGATCAATAAAGCGGGAATTTAACAACTCTGGGTTATTCTGAAAATTACAAGAGGATTTAGTAATGCAATTAAAGAATAATTCTTGAATTTTGAAAAAGGTGAGTATAAGTACTTTCAAATATCGGATGTCAGGTAATTTAAAATATGTTTTAAACCTCTGAAATTTTTCTCAGGACAAGAAATTAGATAACAGTGATGAAGCTCACTTTTGGATGAACACAATTGTCGCATTTGGAGTAATGATTATCCACAAGCCATTGTTCAGACGCTGTTCCATCGACAAAACCCACATTGGTCCATATTTCTTCAAAAATGAAACCGGCCATAATGTTACAGTCAATGGGGAACGCTATAGGGCCATGATTAAAGACGTTTTCGTGCCTGAATTGGAGGATGTTGATGTGGACGAGCTGAGATATACATATTTATTTATTTATAATAAAAATAAATAAAGATATACATATCGAAAGCTTTTCCCACATTTATCTAGCTTATGGTGATTTCGTTTCTGAAAAATAATATCACATCATGTTGCGACATTTTAAAAATTCTCCCTGCACCTAATGCTAATTTTGCATGCGAACAATCGAACATAAATCGTGCGGTGAGTAAAACCCACGCCTACATAATGGCGGAACCATTTGATAATACATTAAGAATGTACGCTTTCAATTAGGTTTGTTTCTGAAGTTTGCTTTTTGACGGTGAAACACTCCACACCGGAGACTGGGCTGAGTGTGGAAAATGCGATATTTTCGCATTTGTGGAGTGTAATAATTTTACAAACGAAATCAAAACCCGTTCATACGGCTGCACCATTTTTACAAACGAAACTAAAAATGCTGTTTCAGTGTAAAATGTAGACAATTTTTTACATTTTTTTGCACAAACGAAATCACTATTAGTTTTTTGGGTGATGAGTGCAATTTTTCGTAAACAGTTAATAAAAAAATTATATTGAAATTAAGCGCCATAAATGACTTAAAATGCATGAAAATGCGATTTTTTCTACCGCTGGATAACTAAGAAAATATGTCGCATTTGTGTATCAAAACACATTTGAGTTTTGAAACTTTTTGTTCGAAATAAACAACGATATGCCAACAATTTCAAATACTTACATCCCCCAAGGTATTCATTTCCACCAAAATTTTCTTGGCTTTCGCTTCATAGATGGGCTGCAAACACAATTCAAACTGGCGACCAAAATCTTCTGCCTCCTCCAAATGACCTTTGGCAATTAGCTTCTTAAAACGTTCACTGGGATGAGTTTCAGAAACCAAAATCATTTCCAAAATTGTCGGCAAACTATTGACATTCAGCTCAGAACCAGACAAATAATATAAATTAACAGAACATTTCGGTTGCTGGACAAGCCATGAATGTTCTGCTACATCTAACTCATTGTGGCACTTAAGGTCTACCAAAGATATGGAAAACTTAAAACATTGAAGAAAGAAATTATAATAAAAAACAACAGTACCTGGATAATCGATTATTTTGATACATCTATCATCTTCCTTTGTATGCTTGGTTAGTATTAGGAATTCCACATGTTCATCATTACAATCCATGACAATTAGATTATCGATTAGTAGCACCGGATCGGTCAATTCGGTTGGATATAACAAGAGTTTGGTAAAAGGACAAAGTTCCAACAAATGTCCAGAATTTGTAAGCAAAACTCTAAGGAGTTAAGGCGAGCAAAATAAATATGTATGGTTCTCTTGATACTGTCATGGAAACTTACATGAAATTTTCCAAATTATATATTTCCTTAATTCCCTCATACATTTCTGGAAGATTTAAGCGAACCACATCATCATGGGATGATCGTATGTAGATTGCATTTTGAGTACCCGCTATCAAAAGAAGATTCAATTCTTGTGAGTCCGAGTAATTATCAAAGTTTTGGTTTATCAACAGTGCAGCAGTGATTTCATTTAAGCCCCTAATGCTGAACAAGCGTTTGAGAGAGACATCGTTGAAATGATTTTCCAAGGCGGTAACATCACTTTCTTCCAAAGATTCATTCAATTTTTGCTCCAAAGGAGACTCATCGATGTGGGAAAGACTGTAATAATAATAAAGCAATCAATAGATTTTCTATTTTCACAAAGAAACTACCATTTACCTATACACACTGCCATTACTACACGTTACACAGAATGTGCTGCCCACTTGTTGAATGCCGGAAAATGTTTTCCCACCGGCCACATGGATATCTTCCACTCGAATGCATTGGCTGAAAAGTGGAGTACCCTTGATATAAATGCCATGAATTTCACCATCGCTCAAACCGCAAACTATCAAATTGCCCGTTGTAGAAATGGCCAAAACATCAATGTTAGCGTTGAAAGAAAGCACAAAACATTTAGCCACCAACTCATCCTCCAAAAGGAAGATGCTCTTGTCAACGGCCACAACCATTTTCTTGTTTTGTACGGAGGCATGAACATGAGGATGCTGGATGATCTGTAAACAGCAAAGAAAAAAATATTTATGATTAGAATTTTGGGGGCGGGAAAAGGGGAGAAATTCGCAAATATCTTGATTTGGCACCTCACCTCATCATCACTGCTAATTCGGAATATTCCTCGAGAAGAGAACGCATTTGAAATCGTTTCATCTTCTAAAGGAGATTGTTCGAAATTATTCCACATTTTCAGCAGTTCTTTTTAGTTTTATTGTTTTATATTTCATAAAAATTGCACAAAATGGCTGATTTGCTTTTTTGGCGCTACGGTTATTTTCAATTTAATCATCTGCTTCTTCTTGCAGCTTACATTCACTATGGTGTGATTACACGTTTCAATTTACTCGTTTCGTATCGTGCGTGACACAAATTTTATTCTTAGGCATGTTTTCGTTACAAGCTAGCAATTTTAGTTTAGCACTTTGTCTGCATTTACATGATACTTTTTTTTTAAGTATTAAGCATACTTATCGGCGTTTTGTGGGCGAGAGAGGCAGTCGGAAACGGGGGGAAAAAAGTATGCCGTACTCGTACTTATCGTACTCATCGTTTTGTGTTTTTCGTTCGCACTTGGAAACAACAACAATTCACACAGGAAAAGCCGAAACAAAACAAATGAAAATAAGTTAAGTATTGAAAAAAAAGTACGCGTGTGAACGTAAATACTTTTTCAAAAGAGAATAAGCCGATAAGTTACTTAAAAAAAAAGTACCATGTAAATGGGGACTTTGCAACGAAAACGACTGACTTCCACTAACTGGTACATAAGCAATAATTGGCGGATTTTCACTATCTGGTAGCAATGGTGTCATGAGTTGCGAAGATAGAACAGTGCGAAACAGACAAAAAAATCGTGAAAAGTATTTATAAAACATATATTTACTATTCTATGTTCAATTGTTTACACTCTTTTTGCAAATATTAAAATAATTTCCCATTTTTGTTCTTCTTCTTCCCGTTAATTCACAATAATTGATATAATCTCCCCAAAAATGGGATGCCCTATTGCTAAATATAGGGTGTCCAATGTTCAAATCGAACGATAAATCGTTCGGCGAGTTGTTTTGCAGTTGTAATAAAAAATAATCTATACGTCCCTGTTCTGAATTCCGAACAGGGATCAGAAAGTTTCCGATTCAAGCTTTCGAGCTTCTAAATAAGTTTTTTTTGGACCCAAATATGTTTCGAATGTATCAAATATGTTCGAATGGAAAAATAAAGGCCATCTGCTTTTACAGATAATACTCAAAAGCCCTCAAATCGAAATTATGGACAATTTTTGGAATTAGAAATTCGGAAGAACTTTTTGTAGTGATTGGAGTGATTTTTTGGCAAAAAAGCAGTTTATAGAGGTCAGCTCAGAAAAAAAAGTTTTTACCACCCCTTCGAAATGACCCCCAAAACACAAAAATGAGGTAAAAATTTGTCGGTCGGACACAAGACCCCAAAAATGGACCCATTCCCGGACAAGGTCAATATTATACTGACATTAAAGGAAATCGCCCGTAGATTACAAATATGGCAAAAAAAAGTCAAGCGCCCTCTAGGGAAGGACCAGGAGGGCCTTGAAAAGTGGTCATTGGGTCCACATATAATTTTCCGTAGATTACGAATAAGAAAGAATAAAGTTCAAGCGTCCTCTAGTAAAGGCCCTGGAGGCCTTGAAAATTAGATAATAGGTCCATACATTTTAGACCAATTTGACTATTGTTAGCATTACCCAGGGATTACGGCGCGGAGGTCTTAGTCGTCAATCCCGTGCAGGAGTTCTTTATAGATGTCCCTGTGAGTCATCTACAACGTAATTTATTATAGTGAGTCCCCGACTCTCACTGGGCGCAATTTAATATATTGAGTCTCCAACTCTCACTGTGCCAAACTACAGATCAGATCTCTCTGTAGAAGCACTTGGCGTGGCGATTTCCTTTAATTTGAGTATAATATTGACCCTGTCGGGGAATGGGTCCATCTTTTGGGTCTTGAGGGCCCCATGGGTCCGACCGAAAAATTTTTACTTCATTTTTGTTGTTTGAAAACATTTTTAATTTCGGAGCTGACCTCTATAAACTGTACTTTAGCCAATATTTTACTCTTCAATCGGTGCTACTTAAATAATCGACGTCGGCGAGCGATGTCTGTCAAAGAGGGATACTCTTGAATGCAAGTGAAAGCATATTACGACTGACAATATTTTTTGATATGAAAATAAACGGGCAGTGACAGAAAATCTTCCATCGTTTCGATGTTTTCCCTGCATGCCTTGCAATCGTCGTTTCCTGCTAGTCCTATGCGAGGAAGATGTGCTTGTAAGCTTGAGAGTCCCGTTAGAACACTCATCATCTTACTAATATCGATCTTGTTTAGTTTCAGAAGACTTCTTGTTTTCTTTTCATTTGGGTCACCCTACAGTATCTTTGCAGTTGCTCCTACTTTTGCGCTATTCCACACAGTTTTGTGAGCCATCACTGTCGAGTGCTTCAACTCATTTTTCGTGGCTTCGAAAGGTTTCCAATTTTCCAAGTTTATTACTCGAAGTTCTGTGCCCTTTGAAGCCAAGCTGTTTGCCCGTTCATTTCCCATCACTCCGTTGTGTCCTGGTACCCAGCAAATACGCAATTCACCATGGGCTGAGTAATCATTTATCGTTCTTTCAAAGTCCAACACAGTTCTGAAGATGTTGGCATATTTAGGCTTTTTGGTGTTACTGAGGCAGTTCACGACTTCTGGTTCATCAATAAAAAGTCCCAGACCCGTCCTTCCTCCTCGCTTGGACCCACCCGTGTAGCAGCTGGTTCCCACTGGCACATGGGCCAAAGCTACATTTTCCCAGGAGCGTCTGTCTTGCACAAACGAATCACAGGTAGCTGTATGCCGCACTTCAGGAATGCGGTTGGAGCTTTCTGGCGTTTGAATGTGACCAACTAGAGATTCTAAAATCTTCTGATGGTACGACTTGTGGTCTCGATTTATCCATTCACCCATCACTTGTAGACGTCTTGCAGTGAGGGCTGCCTCATACTTTATACGGATGTCTGTTGGTTGGATGTGCAGTACAGTCTCCAACGCTTTTGTTGGTGAAGTTCTAAATGCCCCACTTATGCCTAGACAGCACATTTGAATTTTTTGCAAAGGTATTACGTTGCACTTCTTGTTCATTGATGTCCACCACACTACACAGGCGTAGGTGATTATCGGTCTAATCACGCTCATGTAAAGCCAGGAAGTCATATTTGGACGTAGTTCCCATTTTGAACCTATAGCTCTTCTTCACAACGACCAACATCTGTGGGCCTTTGTAACTCTTTCTTCAAGATTATCTTTTCAGTACAGTTTCTGGTCCAAGATTACTCCCAAGTATTTTACCTTTTTAGTTATAGCAATTGTCTTATTCAGGAATCGAGGCCGGGTAAAACGTGGGATCTTCGTTTTCCTTGTAAATAGACATATTTCTGTTTTGTCTGGGTTAACATTTAATCCCCTTGGTTGTGCCCAGTTATATGCTATGTTAAGTGCCTCTCCAGCTCTTCTGCATAATAGATTTGGATGAAAACCCCTTAGAAGTATTACAAGGTCGTCTGCATAACAGACTGGTTTAAGTCCTTCATTGGTGAGGGCTTTTAGGAGACTGTGTATCGTCGTAACACATAGAAGAGGCGATAAAATGCCCCCCTGAGGTATTGAATTCGATATGAAAAATGCAGTTATGCAGTTAAACTCTATGAACAATGCATTTATTATTCAAAAAGTACTATTCAAATTGCTATTGCCCATCTACGAGGAAACCTTTTCTAACTCTTACTAGACTGTGGTTCAAGTTCGGCAATGATGACGGAGATCAATAAGAATACTGGAAATAATTACTTTCAGATGTATGTGGCCTGTTCCTTTTTGCTATATTTTGCAGAATAAACCTAGAAGTAAACCGGCAGCCTTCCTGATTGACAACAAATTATTTGTTTTTAGTTTTAATAATTTATTTATTTGAATATTTATTGTTGTGATTTATGTTTATTTATAAGATGAATTTATGTTTATTTATAAGATGAATTGTTTGAGCTTTGAAGCTGTTGTTTATTCTCTAAATAAAGACAAATAAAAGTTTTACATTGTTAAAAAATTAATAAATTGAAACAAGTGAAAATAACAATAAAATTAACAATTACAAAATAAACAACTTACTTGTTTTGATATCTATAGCAAAAAGGAGAGCAAGTGCCAGAAGGGTCTATTTATACACAAACATGTCTTAAACATACAAAAACAACTACAAAATACGGTATTTGGCTAATACAATAGTGTTATCCTGCTCTAGGCTTGGTATTTTTAGGCCACCTTGAAGCTTGCTGACATTTGCGCAAGCATACGAGTTTCAGGGTTACCATTACACGACATGGCCCGATCACACCTTTATACTGGGATGGCAGCAAGTATTTTGTTTCTTTCATTAATGATTTCTAGCATTTTGTAATAATATTTCGTATCAAAAGAAAATCTCAGGTCTTCGAGAAAATGAAAGAACATGAAGCATTGATTACTGATATGATCCCCACATAAGAATTTCAAATCTAACAACTGACCAATTTACGGAATATTGAGCAACCGAACAAAGAAACTGGTAGAAACAAGAAGGTATCCCAGATTGAAACCACAGTATCGTACACGCCACAAAAAAATGGAGTTTCGAAACGATATAATAGAACAGTGACAAAGAAGATTAGATCAATGTTAATTGAATCTGGTACCCCAAAATATTTATGGAATGAAGCAGCTTTTACAGACGTTTATATCATTAATAGATGTCCTACTCGAGCTCTTGATAATGGAGTAACACTGGCGGAATTATGGCTGGCTGCAAAGCCAACATTGAAAAAAATAAAAGTTTTTGGATGTAAAGTATATGTTTGGATACCAGACTCAAAAAGAAAGAAACTGGATTCAAAGGGAAGACAAATGGTTATGGTAGGTTATGCCCCCAATGATTATCAACTGTGAAATATGGATAATCGGAAAGTGATTCCGGCTCGTGACATAAAATTTGATGAAGAATGCTACCCCTTTAAATCGATAGAAAGCAAAAATGGACCAGATTATATTGTATTCAGCCACGAGCAAGAGAGGGAATGAGATAAAGATGCTGTGTCTGAAGGTGAGGTATCCGTAGATAATGATGAAGATAGCCAAAATACAAACAATCTTGGAAATACGGTCGAAATTAATTCAAGTGATGGCGAAAAGTCTGAAGTAACAACAAGTGAACAGCAAGAAGGTGTTGTAAGAAGAAGTGAAAGAATAAGTCGTTTGCCGGCAAAACTCTATGACTACCTTAAAGGGTTCAAAAGATACACAATAATAACCCAGAAAACTTCAAAGATATCTTCATAGAGAAGACAGAGACCAATGGATGAGAGCAGTAGAAGATTAAATTACGCCAATGAAAATAAATCAAATATTTTTAGAAGTTTTTTTGTTAATGATTGATTTAATATTTTAATTTTATTAGATTTATTGAATTGTTTTCCCATTCTAATTGTTCAGCTTTTTCGATCAACTCTTCCTTTCGAAAGAGAGGTTTGGTTTGGAAAATAGTAAATATTCGTCCCAACTCAAAATTAGTAAAATGGCGAAAATGGAAATCCGCTTAACTTTAAGCAAGATTTGTCGTTAGAGGAGTACATTACCACAATACCTACGCACCAGTACCAAAGCTAATTTATAAACGTTTATTTACAATGTTTTGGCAGTTGGTATCCATCGTGGCTATTTCTTGCATGGCAATTTGAATGAGGACATATAAATGGTGTTACCGGATGGTGTGAAAGGGAAGAATGGTTTTTGCTGCAAATTATACATACGGACTGAAGCAAGCACCCAAATTCAACGAATTCACACTTTGCGAGTTCAAAACATGATTACTGTCTTTACGTCAAGATGAATCGCAAACAAAATGACGTAATATATTTAATATTAATATTATCCCGATTCACACGATACTATTCTTTTCAAGCAAGTGTTAAAGTTTGATCAAGAGAGAGGCAGAGAGCTCTTTCCGCCTGCCTCTCTCCTACAAACTTGACACTTGCTTGGAAAAAATTGTTTCGTGTGAATCTGCACTAGAGCGTGGTACTATGTTCATTTTTCTCGTTGAAATCCCATATAAAAACAAAGTCGCGGAAAAAAATGCGAAAGGCTTGAAACTAAAATATGAAAAGGAAGGGTACCCAAAATAGATCTCACATGGGGAATAGCATAAAAATAAAAGAAGAGAGGACACATAAGGAAAAGGGACATATCTACTCACGAACCTTCATGTAAACTCAGACAAAACAGAAACGTTCCTTGGCAGGTGTTTTGCCAAGGTTAGCCCTCCCACAGAAACCTACCAAATTTGACCCTTTACTTACCCGTCTTTTACCCTCTCCCTACCACCCTTAAAAAGGCCTTAAGCCGAAATCATTTCAAAAATTTCCTTTTTAAAAAAGCATTCTAATTTCCGTTTTATTTTATTAAAGATAGATTTAGACATTAGCCTCGATACTCCATTATTATCTGCACATAAACTTCCAAATTAATTCGATTATTAATTCAATTTCCCTTAGTATAAATTAAATTATATAATTTAACTTACGAGAATTTCAATTTAATTCAATAATTTAGCTCGATTTTATAGGATAATTTAGCTCAATTTAATAAGATAATTTAGCTCAATTTACTAGGATAATTTAATTCAATTCAATAGGACTATTTAGCTCAATTTAATAAGATTATTTAATTCAATTTACTAAGATAATTTAATTCAATTAAATAGGATTATTTAGCTCAATTTAATAAGATTATTTAATTCAATTTATTAGGATCATTTAATTCAATTCAATCGGATTGTTTAATTGATCATAATAACTTTGATTTTCCTATTATATTTTCAGGAATGGCGACTGTGATGTTGTTCCGGGGGCGGTAATGATGTCAAGTGACCGATCTGTCACTGAAAGAAGCCGGAAATTGTCGGATTCCCCGAAGGTAAGTAGCCCTCAGCTAGTATATATATATATCTTCTCAATACAGGAGATTTCATTATGCCGGATACATCCGCGTTAGCTTCGTGTCCCTAAAAAGTGTCGTCCGTATCAATCTGTCTGTCCGAATAGTATAGAAGTATGTATATTTCCTTTTTTTTTGTGTATGAATATATTTGTTATTAATCTGTTTTTTTCTTTCAAGTCTCAATGTGGTGGTCATTAATTGTTTCCTCATATTTTTCTCTTTACAGGTGGAGTAATCAATTGCTGTTTGTGGGCCTGAAAATCACCCCAACCCCGAGTATTTTCGCGGCTCAACCCCGAGTATTTTCGCGCACTTTTCCACTAAATTTTGAAAAGGTCTGTAACATAAACTATTGAAAACAATTGCTTACCCCTTCTAACCACTAAATTCTCTTTTTCTTTCAGAATCACTCAAATACATACATATATTTCCGGTCCGGCCGTCCGTCTGTCTGTCCGGGTATAAAAGTTAAGTTTGGTCGGTGTTTTTGGGGATACCGGGCACGCCAGGCTTGGCTATGCTAATCAGCGCCTCCCTTGTTGGATTGGATCCTGAGTTGCAGTGGCTCCCGCTGGTTGCAGTGTTTAAATGTCTTATTAAATTTTTATATTTTGTTTTGTTTGTATGTTTGTGTGTATAGGATTACTTTAGTTTGTTTAAAAAAACTTTACACTTTACTTATTATTATTTTCGATGTAAATAAAGCGAATTAAAATCCGTGTAAAACTTTTCTTTTCTATCTCGATGGGAATATACCGGTAAGTAGATGATGGGGAGCCACACGTCCAATCGTTGTCCAGGCAAATCAAAAAAGGAACGAAATTTCCTCCTTTTCCAAAAAAGAAACCTCTCTTCCCCATTTCCTTTCTCCCTAACATCTGACATTTGTTTATTTTTCGTCAAAACACAGCTTATTGTGAATGACCATTCTTCTTCTTTTTCCTAACTTTCTCAAGTCACTTAAACCTGCGTGAAGATACCGACGTCGGTAACTTTTGATAACTTCCGATAACACGAAATAACAGGGTGACACAGAGCAGCGTAAAACCGTATTTAGAAGGCAAAAGTACGCCTTTTATCAACTGTTATGGCCAAGTCGGTGTCTTAAATTGTACCATTGGATCTCCAGGAAGCTATTTATGTCCTGACCTTCAGTGGAAATTGGAATCAATAATTTGGATAAAGAATGACACATTTCCATATATGGGTGATTTAATATGATCCCAAAGTTGTTCAAGTTTCACGTCGTGTACGTAACATGCATTAAAAACATTTATTTTTGTCATTTGGCACAATAAAATTAATATTTATTTTGAATTTTTCAGCCGTCGGTAACTTTTTTTACTGTCAGTGGGCCATAACAGTTGATAAAAGGCGTACTTTTGCCTTCTAAATTCGGTTTTACGCTTCTCTGTGTCACCCTGTTATCGGAAGTTATCGAAAGTTACCGACGTCGGTATCTTCACGCAGGTGTCACTTAAACCTCATATTATCGCACACCACATTATTTCAACGAGAAAAGTAACATTTTGCGCCACCACAAATTTAACACCGTTACAAATTGAACGCAGCAACAAATGTAATACCGTCAAACTCCCATTTGTTCATATTTATTTTTGTCCGCAAGAAACTCAGCTGTTGTAAATATTAGAAATAATATTTCCTAATAAAGATTAATAAATTAAATTATCTTCCGAAATAAAAAAAAGAATGAAAAGATGTGATAGGAAAAATAGTTATGTGTATGGAATAAACCAGACGAGCGAAATTTCAATTGGATTGCAGTACAAAAGCCAAGAAAATGTGCAAAACAATGGAAGGACATGTAACTAAATGTAATAATGTGGAATTTGTCTTGTAATTAGATATGCACATTTATGTTTAGAACAATTGTGTACAAAAGCCAGAAGAAACATTAGGCGTGTTTTCGTTACACCATAAGTGCTTAATTTGTACGGTGAGCTAAGCACTTTTAAGCACTATTAGTTCCCGATTAGTTCGGGGGTAACATATATATGGGAGCTATATCTAAATCTGAACCGATTTTCTCCGAATTTGGCAGTATTCCTTCATGTAATATGAAACCTCTTTCTGCCGAATTTCGCACTGATCGGATATAAAATACAGTTTTTACAGCGCATATAGGTCAAATCGGGGGTAACGTATATATGGGGGATATATCTAAATCTGAACCGATTTCTTCCAAATTTAAAAGTGTTCATTCATATAATAAGAAACCTCTTTCTGCCAAATTTCATACTGATCGGATATAAAATAAAGTTTTTACAGCGCTTACATGTCAAATCGGGGCTAACATATATATGGGGGCTATATCTAAATCTGAACCGATTTTAATCAAATTCAATAGGGATCGTCCTTGGGCCAAAAAAAAATATGTGTAAAGTTTCGTCGAGATCGGACCCAAATTGCGACCTGTACTTTGATTACAAGAATACATGCACAGACGGACAGACAGACGGACATAGCTAAATCAACTCAGAAAGTGATTCTAAGTCGATCGGTATAAAAAACGATGGGTCTATTTCGTCTCCTTTTGGGTGTTACAAACAAATGCACAAAGTTATAATACCCTGTACCACAGTGTGGTGTAGGGTATAAAAATACACATACATTCATATAAAAGTGACACTGACACACACACTTCCAAATGGCAATGCTACTTTGATAAAAGTGTTCCATTTTTCAACTCGAAATAACATTTTGCGAAAATTTTTTCGTGTCGAAAAATCATAGTACCCACCTTAACTAGATTTCTAAATCAAACGATAAATCTTTCGCTGAGTAGTCTCGGTCTTCGGTTATTTCCAATTGCGATTAAATTAATATGTTATCATTTTAATGTGACTTCATCAATGAAGAAGCACCGATTTGTTTGTAAACAAACCTCAGAGGCAGAAATTTTACACAAAATTTGCGCGATTTTAATCGTTTTGAGATCAAAAAAAAAAATGATTGGCCTTTGTCGCCTTTGTGCTTCACTGAAGAAGCCAGATCTCCTGGTTACCATCCAGGACGAATCCAATGAAATTTTCGACAAATTGCAAAAATGTTGTCAGTTATTCATAAGGGTGACTGATGCTTTGCCAAAAAAATTTTGCCAAGAATGTTTGGACTGCCTGAACAAATCTTACAAGTTCTATGTCAAAGTGAAGGAGGCTCAAGAGACACTGGAAGCATTTTATCCCACTTCATCTGTAGAACATGACGATGATAAGCAAGTAGAGCCGGCGTCGGTGTCCACTAAAAAAGCTGGCACTGTGGTGATAACTTCCACGAAAACCATAAAATTAGAGAATGAACACCAGCCTCCTTTGAAATGTGCAAAGAAAATACGCAGTCGATGTAATGATGTTATGAAGTCTTCAAATACGGAGAACATTGTTAATGTAGATTCAATAATATGTAATGCTAGTTTAACGGATGATACCAAGGGAAGTGGTAAACCATCGCCCAAAAATTTAAAAAATGCAAAAGAAACCATAACAATAGTGCCTAATGAAGAGAAAAGCCTCCAAAGAAAGCCTTTGGAGAAAACTCTAAATAATTCAACTAAAAAGAACATTATCTCAAATTCGGAGGTAAAAGATAAATTTACTAAAAAATCAAATAACGATTCGGTTGATAATGATGAATACCTTGAGGAGGTTTATAATCTTCTGGGAATGACAAGAGATGATATATGCGAAG
Organism: Eudasyphora cyanicolor; assembly: GCA_963930755.1. NCBI lineage: Eukaryota > Metazoa > Arthropoda > Insecta > Diptera > Muscidae > Eudasyphora > Eudasyphora cyanicolor. The sequence continues at coordinate 70,409,434 of OZ005734.1, forward strand.
AACAGATACAATTACAAAATAACCCAAAAAATGACCTGCAGAATGTAGGTGAAGAGGAGGTGGTGGTGCAGCATACTATGGATGAAGAAGTGCTTGTGGATGAAGTAGAATCGAAACAATTTATAGTGGCGGAGACTCGAAAAAATGATCAGACATGCAAGAAGCTGGAAAAAGAAATTCAATTAGAAAAGAGTATAGAGGACGGGGATGAAATTGAAAACTTGGAAAATGAGGAAAGCCACTCGAAAAAGGTTTGTAGTGAGTGGTTTAATTTGCATGTTACTAATTTCCTTCTACGTTTACCCTTAAGGAATTCTCAACTTTACCACCCCATCTACAATTATCACAGTGGAAATCTTACAAATATCTCTGCTACGCATGTGAATATATATCCCCGTCTGTCATCGATTTATTTTACCACGCCAATAGTCGACATTCTGTGGAGAATATCACTCAATTACAATATAAATGTTTTGATTGTCAAAAAGTTATCATTCATTACAGTGCGTTTCTCAATCATGTACGCCTCAGACATCACCCTGCCCTTAAGCTAAGGTGTGACGCTTGTGATAATCTTTGTGATGATTTCGAGCAGTATGAGATTCATCGGAAACACATTTGCCCGCAAGCCAAACATTACCCGGAGGTTTTACCTTGCATGTATTGTTGTAAACACTTCAATAGTTCTTATGGACTTCAATCGCATACTAAGCAAAATCATACCATGGATCAATCGAGTAAAACGAAATTTAAATGCCATGAATGTAACAAAGAATTTCGATGGGAAAAAAGTCTCAAGAATCACGAGCTCATGCACACCACTGGTAGGTTTTTGTGCAGCTATGAATTTGAAATGTTGTTATATAATGATGTACATATTTCAAAAAGTTTCAGAAAAAGGGGATTATTCCTGCGACCACTGTACTAAGCGTTTTCATAGCAAATACAATCTGGAGGCCCATGTTTACACGCACTGCTCGGAAAAATTGTTTAAATGTCACATTTGTAACAGAAGGTAAACATTTGTTAATATACATTAAGTTTGCACATTTTTAGCTCATTTAAATTTTTTCATCTGAAGTTGGAAAATTGATTTGAAATGAAAGAAATGCGATTTCAAAGCATTTCCTTCGAATTAAAAAAAAATTATTTCGAATTGGCAAAGTTAAAAAACGAACGGTCCCTTTTAATTTATGCAACAATATTCAAAGTTCTCACAAAAAAACTAAAATAGTCGTAAATCGTAAAATCACAATAAACAAGCAAAAAAGAATATATGTATATATAGTCGGCTTAATGCTATTTTGTTCCATACACCATTTTTTAGATTGGATAAAAACGGATTTTATGTATTCGCAAAAATGAAATGTATTTTTGTTACCCATAATTCATAAACACTACGTCTTGAAGATGAGCGTATTTCTAATAGCAATGTAGTATGACGTTTTTTGTTGGATTTATTAACATATTGATTGTTTGTTTAATAAAATATTATTAACTAATATATATTTTTTTAATTTTTGCTCTCTCTTTATAGTTTCAAAACTGGCATCATTTTGCAAAAACATCAAACAGTTCATACGAATATGAAACCATTCAAATGTCATTTTTGTCAAAAAGATTTTCGAACAAAAATCGAAAAAATCACTCATGAACGAACCCACACTGGTGAAGCTCCACTGCAGTGCACACAGTGTGAGAAACGCTTTCGTTTTCGTAGTGCATTAAGTGCTCATCTTAAGACTCATAGCGGTGTGCGGAAACATGAGTGTCAATATTGTCCAAAAAAATTTAATGATATATCGAACTTTAAGAAGCATGTAAAACGTAAACATCCCGAACAGGAAATACCATGATTATAAAAAATAATGTAAAATGTAATATGTATAAAGGTTTACACGCGCCGCTTACCTTTTTTGTCCCACTGTGACCCAATAAATCGATGGGTCAAATAGAAGCTACGATAGGAGCAAATTTTTCTTCTATTTTTATTATAGCTGTAGATGTGAGTAACAAATAAATAGTAGATATATGTATATTCGCCCATGTGATTTCAAAATCGACAATATGTAGCCGCATGTACTTTGTTGTGCTTGAAATTTTTCGAAAATTGTACACATTTATTTTATCTGTCAAAAACGAATGAAAAAATATAAAAAATACTTCTCAATATTACATATTTTATTGTATTATTTTAAAATCTGATTTTTTTTTGGCTGAAATAAAATGGAATATGTAAGTTAAAATTTATTTGTGTACCACTTTTATTCGAATGTTATCAAAGGAATATCATTTTGAAGTTAAATAATCAAATTCTGTCGGCAACGCAATATTAACGGCCTGTTCTGTATTTCTAACAAAAGTCTCTGCGAACGAAAACCAGTCACTCACTTTCGTCAGGAATTTGGTTTCTCTAACGTTCTATCGTTCGTTCGCCTGGCCTTACGTCAATGACGTTAGCAATTTACCAATTGGAAAATAATGTAATTGCCAGATCAATAATTTCACAACTTCCGGTCTAAAAAAGCACACAATTTTCTATGGTCGACCATAGCAAATACATCTCTGTACTATTTACACTAGCGGTGGCCAAAAAAGCAACCCTGGGTGGTCAGCTGAGCTGCACCAAGACTCTCACTTCTTTCTCTCTCTCTCACGTCTCTCTCATTGTGCACTGATAATTTTTTTCCATCTTAGGGAGCAACCAATATTGACTTCTTTACGCTAAAATATGTACTCATATGTACACAATTTTATTATTATTTAATTGTTCTTACCATAATTATATTAATATCTACTTATTTTTTGCTTTTAATAATGTTTATTTTGTCATTGTTCCTATCAGTCGACAAATAAAATAATGTGACTCGATCTGACATTTGTGTTCGCAGAGATGACAGCAAAGAGAGATAGAGAAACCAAAATTTGCACTGAAATGATTACGTTTTCGTACGAGTTCATTATCGTACGACTTCTCGTTGTGATGGTAGTTAGTGAAACCCAAATCAGCTGTTTATCGTCTGGCAGGCGAACGAATGCAAATTTTTAAGTTACAGAAACAGGCTGTAAACATTTATATATATCCCGAAACTGTGGGAATTTCCAGTTGACCCCATATGGCAATACTAAATGCCCAACCATAATATGCATAAGCTATTCCGTACGAACAGTGCGTTCAGTTTCGCATCTTGCTTAGTCCTGATTCACATTAGAAATGGTTTTTTCAAGCAAGTCTCCTAAAAATTTTGACACTTGTTTGAATCTGGACTTAAGCAAATGGGTACTGAGCGAGAGCTGAGATTACTTAACGAAAAGTTTACTTAAGTGCATTATAGTTTGGTACATACGATTTACATTTATTCGCACAGTTATATATTTTTTTGGGCCTTTAAGAAAATCAATAAGCAAGAGCCACCAGTGAACAGTGAATCAACTGACTAAAAACTCAAAAACACATGTATTGACAACGACATTTCGTGAGGCTGCGAAAATTTAAATCGTGGATTTGGCGCTTTCGGGCTCTAATTTTACATTCATGACAATAAATACACAATAGATAATGTATTGCTTAAATAAATGAAATGAAATGAAATTATATCTAATTAAGGGCCTGTTTCTGTAACAGTGATTTTTGATCGTTCGCAGTAGACGAACGAAAAAAAGTTACAGAAACAGTCCCTAACTTTTGTTCTGTTAAAGAAACTCACCGCAAGAGCTTAAATTTTTCAGTGGTTACTCTTGGTTATTGATTCTCTTTGTAACAGGTGGCGCAAAAGTAATCCTCCTATCAGAAAATGCTATAAATTTTGCGATTGGCCCAACACAATTGGCCAAGCACGATTGGCGATTCCAACACATGCGAAATACACTTTAATAAACAATGTTACGCTACACTGCTCCAGAACGCGTAATATTGCTGACTATCAAAGTTTTTCATTTTTTTTTAAATTACAGCCAAAAAACATCGAAAGGTTACTTTTGCGCCACCTGTAATCATACACCACTATTATGTAACTGGCGATGGCAACCCTATAACATCTTGTGCTAATCATTCATAGTTATTCAGAAGTATAATAGTAAAGAAGAAGAAACAAAATATTGTTGACAAAATATAACAAGCCCGAAAAATAAGTAAATTTGAAATACGGAAAACTGTATTCCACGCATCAATAAAAGCATGACTGGAATGTGTCGCCTATGTGCTTCCTTGAAGCATGGCTTGATTACGGTCACAGAACAATCTGGCGAACTTGCTCACAAATTGTTTCTATGTTGCCGTCTTCATCTGGAAATGGAAAAAGAGGGCCCTTTGCCCAAAGCTGTGTGCAAAGAGTGCATAGAAAACTTAAATATATCGTATAAATTCCTAACTGAAGTTCAGGAGGCTCAGGAAAAGCTGCATGCATTTTTCGGAACATCGTTTGATAAGGGACTTCACATAGATGACAACTCGGATAACACACAGTCATTTACAATTTCAAGTGTATCATCGTTACCCCGTACCACCACCACCGGGACCACCAATGAAGTTTTAAGGGAGTATATTTTACCAGAGAATTTAGGCGTTAAGCAAGAACCACCATATGATGAACAATTGGCTGACGCACAAATGGAGGCAATGACATCTTCGCTGGTAGATGATGAACAAAACAGAATGATTACTGATGAGGTTTGTACATATGTATACAATTACAATAGTAATAACACTTTTAGGAATTAATTGTAGACATATACGTATGCACTTCGATTGATTTTGCATTATTCACATTATTTGAAGTAGTCTCCTACATAAGTACCTCCCCATTTTACTTTCTGCCACCTTAAACCCCTAAAGTGGAAAGGAATTGATCTGAACCATCCACAGGGATAATTACAAATCCTTTGTAATTCCCCTCATATTAATGTTTCGCTATGACCTTGAGAAATATGGGCAAAGTAACACCGCCCCTTTTGGTACCTCCCACACAAAGGACCATTTTGTACAAAAAGTTAACTGCTTATAACTTTAATAAAAAAACGATTGAAATTTTGTGTAGCTAATACTTTTGTAGTTCCTACAGACAGGTACAAAATTGGAATTTTTGACACGCCCCTTTTGGTACTTCCCACATAAAATCATCCAAATTGAATGTATAATAACGCTATTACCAGCGCACATAAACATTTGCATTTACAACGATCAGTGCCATTGTGGAGTTCTGTACAATACGTCTGCTGATAAGAGCAGATTCAACAGTATCTAAATTAGTACCACAAAGACTAATGGTGATTTTGTTTGTGCAAAAAATGTAAAAAATTTTCTACATTTTACAATGAAACCGCATTTTTATGTTTGTTTGTAAAAATGGTGGTTTGGTTTGTAAAATTATTCAGAGTTCGGAAAAAAACACTAAGGATCGGTTCCTTAGCTTTCTGTACCGTTCCTTCGTCGCGAACGGAACAGTATCGCAACCCTTACACGAGAACAGAATACACTAAACATTTTTTTAGTGTTACTGTTCGCGAACGGTACCACTACGATAACGTACCGTTCTTAGAACACGACGAACGGTACACTACGATAACGTACGGTTCATAGAACAGTATCACTACGTCGTAGTGATACTGTTCTTTTGAACAGAACACTAACAGTATCACTACGTTTAGCGTTCCGTTCTTTTTTATATTCGACACCACAGGTCGCAAATATGAAGCAATCTTAATGAAAATTGGTACAGAGTTATTTCTTAACCCAGGGACGATCCCTATTTAAAATGGGGCATATCGGTCCATTCTTTGATATAGCTCCCATACGAATGTCCCTTTCGATAAGACATATTTACGCACTAGAGAGCGAATTTTTTAACCGATCATGCCAAAATTTGAATATATGTTCATTCCATTGCATTCAATCATGCCTAGTGAAAATTATGCATATCGGTCCATTTTTTGATACAGCCCCAATAGAAAGCTCCCTTTCGACAAGACATATTTACTTTATAGATGACGATTTTTTTTATCCGATCATGCCAAAATTTAAATATGTGTGCTTCCTATTGCATTTAATCATGTCTAGTGAAAATGGGGCACATCGGTACATACTTTGATATAGCCCCCATACGAGGGTCCCTTTCGATAAGACATATTTACGCTCTAGAGAGCGCATTTTTTAATCGATCATGCTGAAATTTAAATATTTGTACTTTCTATTACATTCAAGCGTGATCACAATGCAATACAAAGTAAAAATATATAAATTTCAGCATGATCGGTTAAAAAATGCGCTCTCTAGAGCGTGAATATGTCTTATCGAAAGGGACCTTCGTATGGGGGCTATATTAAATTATGGACCGATATGCCTAACTTTCACTAGGCACGATTGAATGTAATACACGGTACAAATATTTAAATTTCAGCTTGGTCGGTTAAAAAATGCGCTCTCTAGTGCGTAAATATGTCTTATCGAAAGGGACCATCGTATGGGGGCTATATCAAAGAATGGCTCGATATGCCCCATTTTAAATAGGGATCGTCCCTGGGTTAAGAAATAACTCTGTACCAATTTGCATTAAGATTGCTTCATATTTGCGACTTGTGGTGTCGAATATAAAAAAGAACGGAGCGCTAAACGTAGTGATACTGTTAGTGTTCTGTTCAAAAGAACAGTATCACTAGAACGGTCGGTATTCTACGATAACGACCGTTCTATGAACGGTTCGTTATCGTAGAATACCGTTCGTCGTTTTCTAAGAACGGTACGTTATCATAGTGGTACCGTTCGCGAACAGTAACACTAAAAAAATAAATAACGTTAGTGTTCTCTGAAGGAACCGTTCCTATAACGTACTGTTTTTTTCTGAACACTGAAATTATTACACTTCGCAAATGCGAAAATATCGCATTTTCTTATTACACTTCGCAAATGCGAAAATATCGCATTTTCCACACTCAGCCCAGTCCACGGTGTGGAGTGTTGCACCGTCAAAAAGCAAACTGCAGAAGCAAACCTAATTGAAAGCGTACATTCTTCAGGTCTGGGTTTTACTCACCCCACGATATTTGTTCGATTGTTCGCATGCAAAATGCGAAAATAGCAGTGGGTGCAGGGGGAATTTTTAAAATGTCGTATCACCACAGGGTGATATTATTTTCAGAAACGAAATCACCATATGCCTAGATGGAATCATTTTCGATCTATAGAAACACATGGGTGTGCATTCCTCCAATTAAGGTTCATGGTATTAATATCACAGCAATTTGAAGTCGAATTAGAAAGTCCTAGCGGTCATACGACTAACCACAAAATAATTTTGCGCTATCTTCACCGGTTCCGAAGTTACCTAAATCTCCTATGTGTGGATAGAAGGCTGGCTTAGATTCACGCCAAAAATGGCTATTGAATTTTTTTCAGAATCATCCACTCTTTTCAACTATGAATAGATCAAAATCTGCTTTCTTTCGCAAGTCATCGCGAAAACAGTACTTTTACTCCAAAAAATTTAATTGCTTTGATTTGTAAGGAAAATCGCGGAAATTTAGAACTGTAACACAATTTACCTTAAATATGATCATTGGTAAGACACTACTTCTAATGTCCGTGATATTTGCAATGCTTTTATATTGCGACTTTTTTGTAGTTCATAAATTCGACTTACCTCCAATTTCACAACCTCCGGTTAGAGCTAACTCACAGTTAAAAAATAAAAATTGCATACAATTTGACAGCTATAACTGTAGGTTAGCTGTAACTGTAGGATAACCGGAAATTGTGGAATTGGCGGTAGCACCGCAAAATATTAACAAAAATATTATACCGAATTTATTGAGATTAATATATTGGCATTCTATGATCTCTGAGAAATATATTGGTATCAGAATTTCCGCGATAAAAATAGCGCGAAGAATAAATTTTGAACAAAAAAAAATTGTTCAGAATTATTCTGAACTTGAATGTTTTTTGTTCGAAATTTTTAGTGCACAAAATGCTTGTAATAGATTTTTCACTTAAAATTTATCAAACTGTATGAAAACGCTGATTGCCTACATTATGATGTACGTGTTTCATGTAGCTAAACTGAAAGGACTAAACCCCGAAAAATGGAATTCAAAATAATGAAAAATCCGTTTAAAAATCGAAAATATACCCTAAAACAATATGTTTGACTATTATTGTGGTTTGAAACTGCTGTAGGGTACCGATAAAAATTGATTTAAAACTCGTGCAGGCATTACTTTTCGAAGAAGGCCGACAATGTACAAAAATATTGTCTTTTAAAAATTATATTAATTTTAATGGAATTGACAGATTGTAATGGAATTGACACCGAAACCGATGTTAGTATTGACACTTTAAATTATTTTATTGAGATAAACCAACGATTTATTCACTGACCTTGGGGTCAAGTGTGTCCAAGTTACCACTTTTGCCGACTCTTTTGGGTGAATTTATGGCGACATTGTCAATGAAGCGTCTACAGTTTTTTCATTTCCTTTGATAAGTAGAGACGTTGTTGAGAAAACGTGTTATTTTAACTGTTTGATCTTATACCCCCTGCCCAATATTACTAACTCACCATTTCACAACCTCCGGTTAGAGCTAACTCGCAGTTAAAAAATAAAAATTTCATACAATTTGACTGCTATAACTGTAGCTTAGCTCTAACTGTAGGATAACCGGAGATTGTGGAATTCGCCGTAAGTCGGAAATGGTTTCAATGCCTCTAAGTGGTTACATAACAACTACCTAATCACTAGTCTAATATCTCTGGTGGATTCTCAATGAAATGTACATTTTAAATGTCTGCAGCAGATAGCATTGCCTGGGGTATAATTGGGCAGTGGTACTGCTGACAAAATCATCATTTCTTACAACGTCTGAAGGAAGCCTGAAGTCAAGTGTCTCCTAAACACAACTTTTGGTCGACTATTTTGGAGACATATCAACGAAGCGTCTACATTTTTTACTTTGCATTCGATTGGTAGAGACAAAGACCAAAAACAATACAATTTAAGAAGATATTCCTTCCCGTATTATTATGCGTCAGTTACGAACGAATAGGAATTTAATTCCAACGAGTGAGGTTTTTCACGGATTTTCATACCGTTTTCCCCGAATTTTTTGTGATTGTCACAATTAAAAAAATAATATTAATCGATTGTGACAATTACAAAAAATTCGTGAAAAACGGTCTGAAAACCCGTGAAAAACCTCACTCGTTGGAATCAAATTCCTATTCGTTCGTAACTGACACATACTCGATACGGGAAGGAATGTCTTCTTAAATTTTAGTTTTTGGGTATGCCCAAAAATAATAAATAATAAGATATGTCATCCCGGAGCGCGTAAGTTGTCAGTTACGAACGAATAGAAATTTCAACGAGTAGGACTTCAAAGAGTGAGGTTTTCCGCGGATTTGGGACCGATTTTTCCGAATTTTTTGTAATTGTCACAATTAAAAAATTAATATTTATTGATTAGTGCAAAGAAAGCTGAAACTATGTTAGCGGAAAACAGTTTTTTCGCGTGTGACATTTCATTCCTATTCGTTCGTAACTGATAGATTTTGACGTTTCGTCCGGACGGCACATCTGTCTAATTTAAGGTCTGTGGGTATGCCTTCTTAAATTGTATTGTTTTTGGGAATGTCTTCTTAAATTGTATTGTTTTTGGGTAGAGAAATTATTAATATTTTTACTTTGTTTGTATTTTTATTGTTTCGTTTGCTATTGGAACACGTGAATTAAAAATATGTATTTAAAAAAAGTGAATTAAAAAGTATCATGAGTAAAATTAATTCTTACAATAAAAGTGAATTAAAAAAGTGTCATGAGTAAAAGAAATTTCAAAAGACCAGTGAAAAACATTTTTAGTGAAAGTTGCAACTTAGAGGTTTTACGGAACTTGAAAATTTTGAGCAGTGTTTTGAAGATTTGTCTACTCCAAGATATAATTTGCGCGAAATTAAAAAACGAAAACAATGGTATATTGTGGGTTTAGAGAAGATGCAGGCTATACTACAAGACGAAGGCCAATTAGGCGATGACCAAAAGAAATGTATGTATGTATATGCTAGATGCACTGTACAATGGCATACGCCACGAGTAAGACGAGTAAGCAAATCTAGCTTCGCCGCTATATCTAACTTTCATTGACATCGAAAAGTCGTTTGACACTGTACATCACTCTGCAATCTGGAACGCGGAAATATCAGAAAGGCTCATAAGAATTATTCAGCCATTGTACGTTAATGCTAAATGTCGCATTCTGCACGAAGTCGTAATCAGCTGTCCAAGAGATGTCAATGTAGGCCATATCTCCAAGCACATCAAAGTAAACATTTTCAATAGCTGCGTTAAATCTGTTGCACTATATGGTTGCGAATTATGGAATACGAATAAATGCGATACTAATGCCCTACAAGTCTTTCTCAACAGGTGCTTACGTCGCATACTAAAAATTGTCTGGCTAAACAAACAATGCAATAAACATCAAACCGAATCACATTATACAATTATTATTATACACATTGTACAGAAGTTCGCGAATGCAGTTATGGCCAATTATTTTTTAGATAGTATATGTAAAAGAGAAAGGGAAACCTTTTACCGTTGAAATATACATATGTGGGGCATACCAAGCCGTGTTGTGTTAAAGATTTTTTTAGGATTATATATATCGCTCGTTTAGAAAAAGAACGTAAGAACTCAAAATTTGAAAATGTCTAAGGGCCGTTAACAATAAATAAATAAACTAGGGTTAAGAGCTAACTGTTGGTTATAGCTGTTAATTTAATTTTCGTTAGCTCTAACGCTCGGTTATTTTGTTTTGTGTTAATGGGGGCAAGTGTGCATACAAAAATTTCCTGCATGTAAGGATTATTGATAGATATTTTGGATTTATGGGGTAAGAAACTATATTTTACAAACTTAGAAATTGATTTTGTCCCAATCCCTTGTCAGGTTCATTTTCTATAAGCCACACAAATCTTCCATAGGCGGAATTTCTGTTTTGAATTTTTACGTTCTTTTTCGATAGATTTATGCACCTTATCGATCTTGGAGTTACAAGAAAGATGCTTTTTTAGTTCATTAAAAATAGGAAATATATTGAAAATATCTTCTGAACTTTAGAGCGCCCCAGTAGGTGAGTTGGTAGCGTACTCGCCTATGAATTATTGGACGTGGCGGGTTCGATTCCTACCAGAAAAAAAGTTTAACATAAATTTACTTTGTATTGTAATTCATATAAAAAAATAAATAAATCTTCTGAACACGTGCCATTAAGAAACATTTTTCGAAAGTTGTTTCCAAGAAAACGTAGATCATTAGACAAAATACAGCATTGGAAGGGCACAGCATTTCATCAGTTCATCGCCTATACGTGTGTAACTGTTCACAATAACGTGCACGTGGTTTTTTTTCATTTCATTTCATTATACCCTCACTTTAGTGTGACGAGGGTATATATCATTTGCTACGAAAAAAAGTGTAACACATCGAAGGAGTGATCTAAGACCCTAAGTATGTTCGGCGGATATTCGTTTTGGGTCATTTTAAGACGAATGAGCAATGTCCGTCCGTCCGTCTGTCTGTCTGTCTGTCTGTCTGTGTGTCTGCTGGTGCGCACTGTGTGTCTGCTGGTGCGCACTGTGTGTCTGCTGGTGCGCACTGTGTGTCTGCTGGTGCACACGATAACTCTCGAAAGGAGTAACCGATTGACTTCAAATTTGGTACGTGGTAATATTTTTTTCTATCTCCGGCTAAGTTCGAAGATGGGCCATATTGGTCCACTCCTTCTAGTACCTCCCCCACAAAGCGTTAAAATGTTGTGAAATATTGAATCTTTAATAACTGCTATACTACTTATTCGAATCTTCTGAAATTCCACACATAGCATTAGTTTATTAGTCGCTATCAACTCGAGAAAAATGGGCCATGTTGCTACGCCCCTTTTGGTACCTCCCACACAAATGCACCATTTTGCACCAAAAGTTAACAGCTTATAACATTAATACCAGTGCATAAAAATACTTGAAATTTTGTACAGTGTAATGCTTTCATAGTGCCTACAGTCCAGTTAAAAATGGGTGTCATATTCACGCCCCTTTTGGTACCTCTTACACAAAGGTACCATTTTGCACCAAAAGATAACAGCTTATAACATTAATACCAGTGTATAAAAATACTTGACATTTTTTACAGTGTAATGCTTTTATAGTGTCTTTTGCACTGTGAAAAATGGACGCTATTTCCACGCCCCTTTTTTTTACCTCCCACACAAAGGTACCATTTTGCACAAAAAGTTAAGAGCTCACAGCATGAGTACCAATGCACGAAAATGCAACAACATTTTGCACAGTGTAACGCTTTTGAAGTCCCTATAGCCCTGTAAAAAATGGCCGTTATCACCACGCCCCTTTTCGTACCTCCCACACAAAATGGCCAAATCATACCAAAATTTAATATTTCATAACGTTAATATACCAGTGCAAAAAACGTTTATAATTCGGGGCAGTGTAATGTATTTAAAGATTCTACTATTCAGCGAAAAATAGGTGTATTTGTTAAAAACATTCTGGTACATCCCATACAAATTGACAGAATAATTCGTTTAATATTCCATATTACATTACTCACAAAGTGAGGGTATACCTTAGTCGGTTTACCCGACTGAAACTTTCTTACTTGTTTTTATTTTATTAATGTAATTTAAAGCCAGAAGACCAATTAAAGGCATATTACAAAATTCTTCAAAAATAATTGGTTTATGCTATAATTTGACTTAATGTTTGATGTTTAAAGTTTCTACTACAGGTTTTGTAACAGTCATCAAAAATATGAAATAAAAAACATTTTTTTAAAAACGTGTTTTTTGCAACAAAAAACATAAAAAATAGAAAAAATAAAAGATTATTTTATTCCATATTTTAAAAGATAGACAATATAATTTAAGAAGACATTCCTTCCTGTAGCGAGTAATTGTCAGTTACTAATGATTAGAAATTTTATTCCTAAAACCAACGGTGAGGTTTTTCGCGGATTTTCAGACCGTTTTTCCCGAATTTTTTGTAATTGTCACAATTAAAAAATTAATATTAATTGATAAGTGCAAAAAAAGTTCAATCAATGTTCGCGGTATACTGTTTTTTCGCGTGTTACAGTTCATTCCTATTCGTTCGTAACTGATAGATTTTGACGTTTCGGCCTGAAGGAATGTCTTCTTATATTCTATTTGTCTTTGAGCTAGCCTGCTAATGAAGAAAGCAATGTCTATTTGTAAATTCAATAAAATAATTTTTCATATGTTTTATTTTGACCATTTTGTTCGGGAGGTACGCACAGGAGCCTGGCAATAAAACCCACGCATTACACTGCACAAAATCTTAAGTGCGTTGGAATCGATGTCATTTGTGCAAAATGGTCCATTTGCATGGGAGGTACCAAAAGGAGCGTGGCAATAACACCGATTTTTCACGGGACTATAGGTACTATAAAAGCATTACACTACACACAATTTCAAGTGTTTATGTGGACTAGAATCAAAGTTATAATGCGTTAATTTTTTGTGCAAAATAGTTCATTTGTGTGACAGGTATCAAAGGGGCTTTGCAACTTCGCCCATTTTTCTCAAGGAGATAGCTACTAATAAACTATTACTATGTGTAGAATTGAGGAAGATTCGGATAACTTGTATAGAAGTCATTGAAGAATCAATATTTCACTAAATAAAAAATAAATATTTAAAAAAATTGAAGTCAATCGGTTACTCCTATCGGGAGTTATCGTGCCAAAAATATGCCAAAACATATCTCAGCCATATATACTTCAGGTTTTAGGAAACTTCGATGTGCTACAATTTTGGCCCGTATCAAATGAGATATACCCCCGTTCAAATGATTTTTTTGAAATTATCTTCAGCGAAAAGGTTTATAATTTCTACATTTATCCATAGATTTGTTTTATCAAGTTGGCATTGTTTTATTTGTTAGGATGCTGGCTATTGAAAAATAGAATACATTTTTGTTCTAGCTTGCTGGCTGCTGAACGGTATTTTTTTTTTGGAAAAAATTAAAAGTTTTTCTAATTTTTAACGACTTTTACCAGACCACTGTCTATGCGTAAATGATATATTTCCAACCAACCAGCCCTCATAATTACCTTAAATTTAACGGGTATCCCGACTCCATCAGGCTTATAATCCAAATATTGTCAACATACTAAAGGGTACCTTCAAGAAAAATTAGAAAATCTGATCTTGTGGAATTGTATTCCTCAATCTACACGAAAAAGTTTTTAGGCCTTGGACAGAGTATTTTCAATGATTATATGTTTTTACATTGTGCTTATTGGCTACGACATATTTGCAATAATGTGAACGTAGCACATATCATCTAGCGCGAAAGGTATGGACCTCTCACAAGTTTGGAAACCAGCATCTAGTTTTCAACAAATTGTGCAATTGTGTATTAAGCATTTTTAAACCCAATCTACGTCTAGGTAAAAAATATTTTTTTTAATAAAGTATCAGTACAAATTTGTATGCTTACCTTATGATAGTAATTTTGTAATAATTCCAATTCTACACAGCTGCCCTCCAGCAAAATGTCAAACGAACATGCACAACCTTCCAGAGGATCACTGAAGTATTTTCAACAACAAGGTAGTTTTATATTTTAAAATTATATGCTGTACTAATAACATAAGTAATTTCTTTTTTTCAAGTTGATCAAAAGTGTCATAGCTGTGAAGAACTGTCACAAAAATTTGAGTTGTATAAAGGTTCGTTTAAAAATGGGTGTTGAGCCCATACAGGTAATAAAGTTCAAAAACCATCCATAGTGGTAAATTCATAGTGCTGCATTCTTTTGCAGATGTTTTCGGTTCAGACTTTTCTTGAAAATTTCTGCAGTAAGAGCTAAAAACTTTGTAAAATAATTTTCATTCAAAATTTGGGTCTTGGTTTTAGTTCGGGCCCCTGAAGACATTTTGTGACAAACAGTTTGTTAAACAAAAGTGTCCGTTTAAATATGGCTGTTGATTCCATACGGGTAATGAAGTTTAAAAACCCTGCCATAGTGGCGAATCCGTAGTGCTAAATTATTTTCGCAGATGTTTTAAGATCCGACTTTTCTTGAAAAATCCTGCAGTAAGAGCTAAATCGTTCAAAATTTGGGTCTTGGTTTTAGTTTGGGGCCCTAAATATATTTTGTGAGAAACTGTTTGTTACTTATTAATATTTGTAACTTATTATATACATATGTATATTTTTATAGGTGCTGCTCAAAAACAATTTAACGCCATAGTTGATAATTTGAAGGAACACAAAGTCTTATTAGACAGCATAGTTACCCAAAACTCATGTGCCACAAATATAATGAGCTTTTTTCCAATTAACACTGAGGAAAAATTGAAAGAACTAGACGCTATTTTAGCGACGCAACCTGATCCATATGTAAGTTTTTTTACTGTGAAATTAAATCAATAAGCAATTGTTTATTTCTGCATTCTATTTGATAGAAACAGCAAATCAAATGCCTTCTTGGGGGTAATGCTGAACGCAACTTGCATCATGTATTTGGCAACGGTATAATAATGAATTTTAATGTTAGCGGATCTTTCGGCAAAAAGCGATTACGGGATTACGGCAATGTGTTTTCGGCGTTGATAGGTAAATAATTTGTTAACCGTGGGTTTGCTTTTTTAAAATATTTTAACATCTTTTTTCGATACACAGATGTAATATCAATTTTCAACGAATCTTCTGAGAAAACATTGAGAGCAGCTTTTCAGCGACAAAAAAAGAAATTCTTTAAACAAACCAGCCGCAGCAGAGGCAATACCAAGGAACAACCTGGAAATGAAGGGGACTATTCTGACAAAGAATAATCGGTTTTATAAACTCAAAACCAAGAAATATTTATGACATAATACATGAAAACTTTTAAATTGTAACTCAGTTGTGTTGATTATGTAACGTGTACTTAGACTTGTAACACATGCGCTATAAATCTAAAAATACACACACAAATAGTGCAACTCACAAAATCAATAGTGTGGAAATATAACAAAAAGTTTCAAAAGTTTTGATTAAAATTATTAAAAAATACTACTGAATATCTGGTTTCAATGTCTCTGGGTGGTTCCTTAAGAGCCAAGAAAGTCCTGAATCACGCGAAGCAATTTTTTCCAAGCATGTATCAAAGTTTGTAGTAGAGAGAGGCAGAGAGCTATTTTCCTTCTTCCTCTCTCTCCTACAAACTTTGATACTTGCTTAGTGTGATGCAGAACTAATCAATAACGAATCTGTGGTTCCAAAAGAACCAAATATCAATAACAAATCCCTAGTTGCAATATCTCCATGTGGTTCTATAAGAACCACCTAATCAATAGTTTTAAGGTCTCTAAATGACAAGCCCCTCTTAAATGCCAACTGCAGAGATCATTGCCTGGGGTATAATTGGTTCCAGTATACTGGTGACAAAGTCATTAGTGAATTAGTACAGCTTTGCTATCGACAATTCCTACAGGGTACATTACCATTGGAAACAGAGATTCAGTAGAACATTTTTATAATTGTAGTCAACAGGTTTTACTAAATTTCGACACTAGTTATATTGGAGAGGGGTATAAGTTCAAACAGGTGAATTTTTTCTGTTAAAATTAGACGTTTTCTCAAAAATGGTCCACCCATCAAAGGTAAAGTAACAACTGTAGACGCTTTGTTGACAGTGTCGCCAAAAAGTCAGCCATAACAGTCGACAGATTAGAAGATATCATAAAAAAACTATAGATCTCAAACTAAATATAATTTTTTACGATTTTAAGCTACTTATGCAACATCGACATGGGCAATCACTTTTTGGAGCTGAAAATGTGACTTTATTTTGCTGCTGTAGTTTTTACCATACCATACACCACACTGTCGTACAGTGTATTATAACTTGTGCAGTGTTACGCAGTGTGCATCTGTTTGTAACACCCAAATGGAGAAGAAACAAGTAAAAGCGTTAAGTTCGGCCATGCCGAATCTTATATACTCTCCACCATGGATCGCATGTGAGTGGTTACGGGTATTAATAAACTTATTATACCAAATTTCAGCTCAATTCGTTGAAATTTGAGATTTTTGTGGCGTTACGAAGTCAAATCTAGAGGGGACTTTGAATGGGGGCTATATCAAAACATGGACCTATGGCTACCGCCATATTTATTTTACCAATTTTCAGCCCGATCAGTTGTCATTTGTGGTCTCTATGACGTTAAGATGTCAAATCGTGGAGATATTATATATATCCAAAAATTTACCCATATTGCCCATTTTCAATCCCAACAAGCCTGCAGAATTAAGAAGTATATGTACCAAATTTCTGCCACGTAGCTCAAGTATTATAGATTGTAGCGTGATTACAACCGACGGACGGACAGACAGATGGACATGGCTAAATCGTCTTAGAATCTTAATACATATATATACTTTATGGAGTCTCAGATCAATATTTAGTGGTGTTACAAACGGAGTGACAAAATCAATGTACCCCCGACCTATGGTGGACGGTATACACATTTTAATAGAAGACTTCACTTTCTGAGTTGATTTACCTAGGTTTAGGTTTAGACCAGTTTAGGTCCCTAGTGTTACCACGGGCTGAAATGCCCCTCATCGAAACCAACCTGTTTGATATATAAATTTATCGATAGTACGAATATCAGTACTGGAAAGATCTGTTAGGCTGCCTAAAAAGGCCGACCCCAGTATGTCCAGTCGTCGTTTACTCAAAGCGGGACAGTCGCAAAGCAAGTACTCAATGCTCTCCACTTCTTCCTCATCTCCACAGCTTCGGCAGAAGTCATTGGAGTCAATACCCAATCTTTTGTTCGCCGATCAAGCAGTGTCTCGTCAGAAGCTGTACTAACGTAGACAATCGTTTCCTCTATAGTGCGAGGAGATATTTTGACCTTATCAGGTCATACCTTGGCCAGATTTGTCTAGCTACCCTGCAGGTGCCGATTTCTGTCCATCTTTCGTTGGACTGCCTGATTGCCTTTTGCCTAAGCCAAAGCTTGCACGTGGATAGTGGCGCACCAATATATGCAAATTCTTCGAGAATTTGTAATGTCGTCCCTTTCCTAGCAAGTTCATCGGCTTTGCAGTTCCCCGGGATATCCCTATGCCCAGGCACCCATATGAGGTGTATATTAAACTGCTCAGCTATCTCGTTAAGAGATCTGCGGCAGTCGAGGGCTATTTGTGAATTTAGGGATGTTGCCTCCAGAGAATTGATGACAGCCTGGCTGTACGAGTAAATGACAACGCCAGTGTTGGTTACTATGTTCCGAATCAGCCACTTGTCGACTTGCCATATTGTCATTATTTCGGCTTGATAGACACTGCAGGTATCTGGTAGTCTGTGAGCTATATCCAAATTAAGTTCTTCACAGTGTACTCCGGAGCCAACCTTTTCATCAAGCTTCGAACCATCCGTATAGAATTGGAGATGATTTCTATTTCCGGGTATTCTGCCATCCCATTCATCCCTGGCTGGTATCATAGCGATGTAGTTCCTCTCAAAGGAGCGCACCGTTGATATATAGTCCACTCGGTCGGTTACAATAGCACTACACTTCGATATCCTCATGTGACCGTAGTTCTTGTACCTCCACATTGATAGGCACTTTAATCTTAGTGCCGCTTTGGTTGCAACTTCTCTCGCCACAACATTAATCGGCAGTATATGGAGAAGGGCTTGTAGAGACTCAGTCGCTGAAGTCTATAACGCTCCGCTAATGCACAGGCAGGCAGTTCTCTGAACCCTTGATAGCAGGTTTGTGATGGTTAGTTTGACAGTTGCCGTCCACCATACCATATATAACACATATAACAGTATTGGACGGACCACTGCTATATATATCCAATGGAGAGAGGCCCCACCGCGACCCTACAGCCCTCCTGCAGGAATATAGGGCGATGTTGACCTTCTTTACACTTTCCAGTACATTTAGTCTGAATGGCAGTTTCCTATCCAAAATAATTCCTAAAAATTTTGCACTTTCAGAAAAGACTAGATCTGTTTCATTTATCCGTGGAGGAGGGTCCACATGAGGGACATTATTCATCCTAGTAAAGATAACCAATTCTGTCTTGTTTGGGTTAACACCCAAACCGCTGCTTCTGGCCCATCTAGCCAACTTGTTCAGAGCCACCTGTAGAATATCTCGGAGGATGTTTTCGAATTTGCCACTCATTGCGATTGCCAGGCCGTCCGCGTATGCCACGACCTTGCAGCCACAACGTTCTAGATCTAGCAGGATTTCATTCACTGCTAGGTTCCAAATTAGTGCAGACAGTACTTCTCCTTGTGGGGTCCCTCTGTTTACAAACCTTGTTACAAGTTTGTGCAGGGCTGACTTGTAGACTTTCCCTTACAATAAGGGCATGTTGGTTCCCCGACAGGAGTTTTGTATCCAAGTTTTGCCTAATGAAATAATCTGAAAGTCTTTCCAGACTTTTCAATAGGAAAGAGGATAGGCTAATTGGTCTGAAGTCTTTTGGCCTAGTGTGTGATATCTTCCCCGCTTTCGGGTAGGAATACCACTTTGGTATCCCTCCATCGTTTCGGGATGTATGAAAGCCTAATACAGCCTACATATATGTTCTGCAGCCAGGGGATAATGTACTTTAACATTTTCTGCATTTCTGCTGGAGTGATGCCGTCTGGTCCAGGTGGATTGAAGGGCTCAAAGCTATTAATAGCCAAGCTTATTCTGGACCTCTCAGTCAACAAGCTAGCGACGCTCGCAGTCCACTCGCACTCTTGTTGGTTCTGTTGATCCTCGGGCTCTGTTGATGAGTTCCCCGGGAAATGTGTGTCGAGTAGTACACTTAGCGATTGCTCGCTGTTTTTTGTCCAGTTGTTTGCCTCATCCTGCAAATACCCCACTGTACAAGGAGAAGTGGATAGTACCTTCCTCAGACTTGCGGCGTCGGAGACCTTTCCACTTCGCCATAGATGGAATACGAAGAGCGTCTTTGCACCTTCCTAAGCTCCTTCTTATAGATCTTGTGTTGCCCTTAAATGCATCCCAATCATTAAAAGCTTCAGTAGATTTCGCCTTGTTGAATAGCTTGTTGCAGGTCTTTTTCCTTGCCGTTAGCTTTAGAGGTTTGAGGTTTAGTTTTACCCTTGTACCTGGTTTTTGGACAGGCATCTTCAAGGGAACTATTGAATGATGTGGTGATATGCTCGACCATACAGGTGCCACTTTGTCTTCTCATACAGGTGCCACTTTGTCTTCCTCACATTTCTGTGGACAGCAGGTTTAGGCGCTTTTTCGGCGAGTTTGAACTCTATATAATGGTGATCTGCGAATGAGTGGTCGTCCAGTACATTCCACCCAATAATTTTGTCTGACACCCGGTCAGTAGCAAACGTTACGTCTAGTACTTCTTGTCTGTCTTTAATTGTAAAGGTCGGTTTATTGCCAATGTTACAAATAGTTAGGTTGTTGGTTAGAATAAAGTCAAGAAGCGAATCACCCCTATAGTTTATATCCGTACTACCCCAGATAGTATGATGAGCGTTCGTGTCTGCGCCATTAATCAGCTCGAGCTCGTCAGACGTTGCTTCTTCTACTACTTCCCTGAAGAGAGCTGTCGGTATTGCAGCTTCATAAGGAAAGTAACTGGAGATCACCCAGTATATGCGATTACCAATCTCCAGACTAGCAGCTGTTTGCTCTTTACCACTTAAATTAGTCAGGAGAAAAATATTTAGATCTTTTTTTGCCCGGCATTTCTCTTCTCACATGGCTCCATTTGTCCTTGAGGATGGATCCATCCTCACTACTTCTGTCTATAACAGCCATCACTAGACTCTCCTTCGCTACTTTATTGAAGGGCTTGGTGAGTGCCCTGTTGGTGATGAAATTAGGGCCTCTTGCATTTTTTGAAGGCAGGGGTTCATCAGGTGATCTGATTCTTTTGACTTTATTAGCCGTTAACACAGCTGAATTTGTGGCTCCTTCAGCCAACTCATTGGCTTTAGAAGCATCTATGACACCTTTAACCCAGGCACGTGACTCTTTTTGTTTTTCGGTAAGAGCCGAAACCTCAACAGCCTCCAACTTCGTCAAAACTCTGTGCTTCCGTTTTGACGGTCGGACATGACGTTTTCCCCTCACCGCACCACCTGTTGTGAGTACTTGGGGGAGATTTTCACCATTTTTGGTGTGGTCGGCTTTGGCCAAGACCAACGGACGGACAGTCGGACGATTGGGGAACCGCGCTCCATCGGAACACGAAGGCATCCCCGTCCAGGGAATTTATTTTTATTTTGTCTGTATTAGACCGTAATAGGTACTACGATGTAGGCCTTACGGACTTTGTACAGATTTTTGCTATTGTGTAATAGGTACTGGTAACTATCCGCTATGTGATAAACACGTCCGTTCACTGCGAATGATCAGCAATGACTATGATTTACCTACATATGTGCATGTATTCTTGTAACCAAAGTACAGGTCGCAATTATTGTCTGATCGTGATGCAATTTGGCACATATACTTTTTTGGCATAAGGACGAACTCTATTGAAATTGTTGGAAATCGTTTCAGATTTAGATATAGCCTCTATATATATGTTCCTCCCGATGTGGCATTAAAGCGCAATGGAAGTTGTGTTAAATATCCGATCATTATGAAATTTAACAGAAAGAGGTTTCATATTACACGAATGAACACTGTCAAATTTGGCGAAAATCCGTTCATATTTAGATATATCCCCCATATACTCGTATATGTTCCTCCAGATTTGGTATCAAAGCGATGTAGAAGTTGTATTTTACATCCGATCATTTCTAAATTTAACAGAAAGAGGTTTCTTATTACATGAATGAACACTGCCTAACATTGGGGAAATCAGTTCAGATTTAGATATAGCCCCCATATATATGTTACTCCCGATTTGACATATAAGAATTTTCTTATTAAACGAATGAACACTGCCAAATTTAGTTCAAGTCGTTTCAGATTTAGATTAGCCCCCATATATGTATATGTTCCTCTTGATTTGGTATAAAAGCGATATAGAAGTTGTACTTCACTTCCAATCATTACAAAATTTGGCAGAAAGAAGTTTCTTAATTTAGAAGAGAATACTGCTCAATTTGGGGGAAATCGGTTCAGATTTAGATATATCCACATATATATGTTCGTGCCTATTTAGTATTTAAGCTCTATTGAAACTGTATTTTTGGTCCGGTCTTAATATAATTTGGCAGAAATGTGGTTTTTGATTAAAGCTGATGAAAATCTGTTTAGATTAAATATAGTCCCATCTATTTGTCTCTTCCGATTTTTGATATATTAAGTTCTTGATATTTTAAGGTTATCATTTCATATTTAGTTTATTATGATCAATATCTTCAACTCCTCCTTGGAATAAACCTTGATGAGGAGGCGCAGTGATTATTCCAAATTATTATTGCATTGCGTTGCTAGGGAGGTGTTGGGTATCGACTCTGCCCGACTTTCTGTTTTCCTTACTGGTTTTTAAATATTCTTGTAACCAATAGTCAAATTAAAAAAGAGATCAGAACAAGCTGATTTGCTTTTAAAGATTTTTTCCTTCCAGAAATAGAAATTGTGCCCCAATTATATTCTTATCTGTATCTGTAAATATGTATGTATCATATAGATAGATATGCAATATTAAAAATTGCCATTGTGACCCACACATTTCATCAATACTACTCTTTTCTTTTTTAACACTATTAAATTTCTTAAAAAATCGTCTTTTTTAAAAAAATAAGCTGTCATTGATCCTAAACAGAGCAACAGGAAGTGATGGTCCTCAAAAAAGAATCCACAAAACAGGTAAGAGATTGTTTATGCTCTGCTTTTTTTCGAATGATTGCACTATGCAACAGATAATCTAAAATTTTAATTTTAAAAATATTAAAACTTTTCAGGTCAGAACACTCTTCAATGTAGATGTAATGAACTCACACATAAACTGGACGAAATAAAAGGTAAACAATTTATTTTCTTATTTTGAGGGTTTGCGGGATAAACTGACCAAGTCCTACGCGAAATCATGTCATTAAATGTCGGTAATCAAATTTATCCAAAACGGTTCACTTGTTCAGTTTATGTTAGTTTTTTATTTATTTATTTAATATCAATACATAGATATACTGTGAGATTAATACTATGTATAAAATAAATAAATTCAAATATTTTTAAACTTATCTATATATATATATATATAAATGAAATGGTGTTCGTTGGTACGCGATGGACTGGAAAACGGCTGAAAAGATTTTGCTGAATTTTTGCTTGGGAATATTTTTTGGTGTGTGGAAGGTTCGTAGCCATATTCGGTTTTGATTGGGCAAAGGGCCATGGCACCGCCCATACAACGTAAAGTTTAAAAGTGGAATAACTTGGGTACTATTGGTTCAAAATACCAGTACACATCATGGAGCCAAAAACCGGTGTGATAGTGACAGTGGGCGTGGTACCGCCCAAACACCTTGTGCGACCTTGGTACCAGTACGCGTCATAGGACTAAAAACTGGGAAAGAGTGGCACCGCCCACACAACTTAAAATTCAAATACTACACAACCTGAAATTTCAAAATTCAATATTTCAATCACTATATCAGCCATGGTTTCGAGGTTTGGCTGTATGGCCTTGGTACCAGTAGGGGTGATGGAGTTACCAATAGGAACGATAGAAACAGTTGGCATGACACCCCCATATAAATAAAAAATGTAGAACGCAATATTTGAAATAGTATATGCGGCGATATCTTTGCAAAAATATGTGATAAGGGCGTGGCGCCGCCCATACAACCCGAGATATGAATTTGAAAATTTTCCAATATCATTGCAGGACAGTTTTGAAAATTTGCATGAAAATAGTGTCGATGGACAAAGTACTCAAAACGAAATATAGAGAGGCGTTGCACTCATCGTCTTGAAGTTTATAGTGGATGCTGCTGATAGCACTCTACGGAACCTGAATTAAAAGCTGATCAGTGGCTACGACATGATTACTGAAACGAAATAACTGGATTAACGCTTGACCAAGTGTGTTTAGTATTCAAGTGCCTTCAAGATTAGCACGTGACTTAACAAAATTGGGAGATATCGGATTAGAGGGCGTGATTGCGCGCATGCGACATCGTTTTAGAAAAAATAAATACTGATAGAATTATTGCACTATTTGGTGCAATTTGGTACTGTCACCCAAGGTGATTTGACGGGTATTGCACAACACGAAATTTGTGCATTTAAGTGAATTATGGATGACCCGAAAACACTGCCGAAATATCAAGAGTGTCAACATATCATATGGTTCTATTTCACGGAAATGCACTTTGAGGGCAGCGAAGCGCACCGGGTCAGCTAGTTAATAAATTAGACTAATATTTACCAACATACTCCTATAAATAATTCGAAATTATAATTTTATCCTCATTCAATAGTTTATAGTACATCGATGAAGTGTCAATAGTTTTGGGAAAGATCATTTTTGTGAGATTTTAAGTCATTTAAGCTATGTCCCTGGTGCAGCTGATTATCGAATAACTACATAATTGCATAGGGTAGTATTAACCCAAACTTTGCTTAAGTTAGAAAATGGGACACTAGAGAGCACTTCTTTAGGTTACGACCAGCAGTGTGACCGACTGAAAAGGTCAGCACATTTATACTGTTAAACATGTCGTTAAATGTACTATATATACATTTTCCTGACGTGGAAAGTTTTTACTTTAACCTCACTTTTGCAAAGGAAGAATATTTTACAGGTTGATAAAGTAGACCTCTTTTGTGGTGTCTAAGGTCCGTAAATTCCAAAATACTCAATCAATTTAAGTCGGTTTTTCAGAATCTGCTAAGTAAGAAAAACATTTGGTACCTCTTATAAATTACTAGTTTTTCAATAAAACCATTTTATTTATCTGAAAGTGAGGGTAATGCAAGTCGGTTGAAATTTTCTTATTTATCGCCTTTTTTACTTTACTCAACTATAGGTAAAATGGACATCCTAATTGAAGCCAATTTAGAACACAAAAATATTTTGAGCAAGCATTTGCGGCAACACAATGAAACTCTGGAGATTCGCAGTCATTTTCCAATAAAATCCGAGGAGAAGCTAAGAGAAATGGATGAACGAATTAACAATGAAAACAAACAAGATTATGTATGTATATATGTATATACTCGTATATGACAAATAGTAATTTTAATATAATAAATAATCCTTTACTTAGGTCAAAGCTATGCGAGCCATCATCCATCCGGCCGGTGTGTGTAAAAATCTTAAATATATTATAAGCACAGAAATTATCATGGGCTACAATTTGGAAGGTGTTCATGGCAAGAAAAGTCTCAAGCGTTTAGTTAATTTTTACAGTGTTATTTTAGGTAAATATAAACACATAATAAGATGACAGAGGACAATGCCTATTTATAATTTTATTTTCAATATTTCGCAGAATCGATACCAAATGCCGCAAAGAACGCTGGGCCGGCAGAAGAACAGTTGCGAAAGGCTATACAACTGCTAAAGAAA
Organism: Eudasyphora cyanicolor; assembly: GCA_963930755.1. Classification (NCBI taxonomy): domain Eukaryota; kingdom Metazoa; phylum Arthropoda; class Insecta; order Diptera; family Muscidae; genus Eudasyphora; species Eudasyphora cyanicolor. The sequence continues at coordinate 70,434,989 of OZ005734.1, forward strand.
CGAGAATTCAAGGCAATATCTACAGCCAAAACTAGAAAATCGTCTAATGAAATTCGAGACATTAGACTAAATTTTCTCGGAAAAGCTAAGAAAGATGTTTCGTCCACTCTCACCGATGAAAGTTCTACATTTGAATAGTTAAATGAAGCTATCGTTTTAAATTAATCTTTAGCTACCCTAGTTTATGTTGTATATGCACTTTGTTTCTTAGGTTTTTTTTTACCGAAATTATCCCAACTAGGCAAAATGTCTACCAATCCAAGGACTTGAATGCAATAATTTATAATAGCAATCGAGCTTGTTCTGTATTTCGAATGTGGTTCGAATCTAAGTTTGTTTGTTGTTCACCCCAATTGGTACTGCTTGTGACAAATATTCCTTAATGAAGTAAGTTTGAATTTACAGAGACTCTTCTAAAGTCCGCAAACAGAAATTACGGGCAAGATTCCGAACCAGAAATTCTAATTCAAACCGCTTTCGGAATACAGAAGATGGACGAATAATGTATCTGGTCGAAAATGTTCATTAACGCAATAATTCATATTAACATTGACATACATATCTTGTCAAAAACATTCTACTTTATTAATCTGAAATATACATATTTTATTTTTACTATTTTGTATCAAAATACTGAACATAATTCAATGTACTATTTAAGTTATTTTAAAAGATTTTTTTAAGTTTATAAAAATGCGGAAAAATAAAACAATATGTCGTAAGTGAATTAATTGATGAGCCAATGACTTCTTACTTGAAAGTGAGATTATATCTCAACGCACTCTCAAAATAGACCAGTTTCCATAGACCAGTTTAGGTCCCTAGTGTTACCACGGGCTCAAATGACCCTCATCGAAACCAAAAGTTATCAATAGTACGCAAATCGGTACCGGAAAGATATGTCAGACTGTCTAGAAAGGCCGATCCCAGTATGTCCAGACGCCGTTTACCCAATGCAGGACAGTCGCATAGCAAGTGCTCAATGCTCTCCACTTCTTCCTCATCTCCACAGCTTCTGCAGAAGTCATTGGAGTCAATACCCAATCTTCTAGCGTGTTCGCCGATCAGGCGGTGTCCCGTCAGAGCCGATACTAAAGTGGACTATATGTTCCTCTCTACAATATTTGTCTAGCTACCCTACAGTTGCCGATTTCTGTACATCTTTCTTTGGACTGCCTGATTGCCTCTTACCTAAACCAAAGCTTGCATGTGCCGCACCATGTAATGTTCATCGGCTTGGCAGTTTCCCGGGATAACCCTATGCCCAGGCACCCATATGAGGTGTATGTTAAATTGCTCAGCTATTTGTGAATTTAGAGATGTGGCCCCAGAGAATTGATGGCAGCCCGGCTGTTCGAGTAAACGACAATGCCAGTGTTGGTTACTACGTTGCGACTCGGCCACTTGGTGACTTCCCATTATTTCGGCTTGATAAACACTGCAGGCATCTCGTAGTCGATTTTTCAATAGCAATCCACTCGCTTTCTTGTAGGTCCTGCTGATCCTCGAAATGTGTGTCGAGCAGTACATTTAATGACTGCTCGCTGTTTTATGTCCAGTTATTTACCTCATCCTGCCAATAACCCACTATACAGGGTGCAGTACGGCATCCGAGACCTTTTCCAGTTTTCCACAGAAGGTGTGCCAAGAACGCCTTTGCGCTTTTCTAAGCTCGTTCTATAAGAACGATTTAAGTTGCTCTTTATAGGCAAACCTGTCATTAGTGACCCCAGTATGATTGGCCTTATTGAATAGCTTGTTACAGGTCTTTTTATTTTATTTTTATTTTATTTATTTAATTCAAAAATATAACCCAGCCTTATGGCCATATATGGTTAAATAGGCTACAACATTTAGACATAAAAAATATAAAAGATAAAAACTATCTATAAATAAGGAGGAATTGAAACTATCTCATTACCAAATAATCCGATGAGTAAGCAAAGTTCGATAATGGTAAGTACTTATTAAACTAGCATAATAAGTACTTATTTGTAGCTCGATTTGATGTACTTGAATAATGCATTACCAATAAGTTATAAAATAAGTAGTAGATATGTATGTAGAAATGGCCACTTTTGCATATTGCCGCATATTGTCGGAATTGTTTGTTCTCGAAACAAACAATTTCCTCATGTATGTATTTTCATTCAAATCTGCACGTATTGTTTGAAAACATACTGAAATATAAATAAATCTTGTACAATAACCCACATATAGCCAAAATTGCATTATATTAAAATTTGCCAAAATGATTTTGATAACAAAAAATCACTTATTTCTGTTATTATTGGTAAGTCATTATTAATAAGCCGAAAGTAATGCAGCGAATAATGAGATGTCATTATTTGGTAATGCAGGGAATAATGACAGGAACTTACCAAGATTTTGCTGGGTACTCAAATATTTAAAAAATTTGGATAAAAATTTATAATTTAAATAAACAAAATATTGACAAAATATAAATTAACAACAAATCTTTTTAGCACTGAATAAACCTATAAATAAACATTTAAACTATACTGACTGAATTGAATAAATGGAATTGAAGACTACTCTCAAAAAATACTCTCATAGCCTTTAACTCAGAAGTTCAACATTGTTTAGTTTTACCCTTGTGCCTTGGTTTTGTACCGATTATTGACCTTTAATAATCGGGGTTAATGTCCTTTAATAGGGGTCATGGACTATAATCCAGGATCAATGGACTGTAATCGGGGTCATTGACCTTTAATATGGGGTCAATAACCCTTAATATGGAGTCAATGATTGGGTCATGGAGTCAATAATATGGGTCATTGACATTTAATCGGAGTCAATGACCTTTAATCGGTTTCGATGACATTTAATCCTTTGTCAAAGACCTTTAGTCGGTGTCAATGAAATTTAATCCTTTGTCAATGAACTATACCAGAGTCAATAACCTTTAATCCGGAGTCAATGACCTTTAATCTGGTGTCATCGAACTACAATCGTGGGTCAATGAATTATATTATGCATTATTGACCTTTAATCCAGAGCTGCAATCTGGAGTCCACGACCTTTAACCCTGAGTCGGTGCACTATAATACAGGGTCAATGACCTTTAATATGGGTTCGACCACCTATAATCGGGGGCAAAGAACTACTTATATAAAATCGGTGTCAATGAACAATAATTTAGGGTCAATGAACTATAATCTGGGGCCAATGAACTATAATTCAAGGTCAATTAACTATAATTAGGGTCATTGACCTTTAATATGTGGTCATTGACCTTTAATCTGAAATCGATGACCTTCTGGGGTCATGTACCTTTAATCTGGGGTCAATAACCTTTAATATGGAGTAATTTACCTTTAATCTGGGTTAATTGACCTTTAATCTGGGGGGCCTAAATCCTGAGTCAATAAAATATAATCCAGGGTCAATGACCATTAATCGGGGTTATTGACCAGTAATCGGGATTAATTACATTTAATCCGGGGTCAATGAGATATAATCTGGGGTAAATGAACTATAACTCAGGGTCAATGAACTATAAGTGGGGGTCAATGAACCAAATTCAGGGTTAACGACCTATAATCCAGGATCAATGACATTTAATCCGGTGTCAATGAACTTTTAATCGGGATCATTGAGCTTTAATCGAGGTCAATGACCTTTAATCCAGGGTCAGTGAACTATATTTGGGGGTCAATGATCTACAATCTATGGTCAATGACATTTAATTTATTTATTTATTTCATTTATTTATCAACTAAAGCCCATATTTGGACTATACATTGATAGGAATACAATTCATTGAGAAAAATTTCGTAAACTAGACTTAATACTAAAATCCTTAAAACGCACATTTTCTAAACATAAACCACATGGAATTTATCAGGCTTTTATACATATGTAAAGATTGTCAGTGAGAACTCCAAACATGAATTTATTCCTCTAATTGAGAATAGAAACGAAGTAGAATTTCCTTAAATTTTCTTGCGGTTATTGAAAAATTCTTGATACTGGAGGGAAGACGGTTCCATAGTCTTGCAATACGAACTGCAAATGATTGTTCATGAATCGTTCGGTTGAAGTGTTCAATAAGAATTTGAGAATTTCTTCTATAATTTAAAAAGATAAAAGATAAGATGGTCTGCCAGATTTAATGACACGAAAGAAAAAGTATAGACATCTCATATCGAGAAAGCGCTCAAACGAACAGACCAAAAGTTGTTTACTAAAGTGATCATAGTTACTTCTACAATGATTTCCATAAACATATCTTAAAATGCCATGGAAGCAAGTCGCAAGTCTACGTATGTTAGATCTGTTAGTACCAGTAAAAACTTCTATACCGTAAATTATATTAGGCATTAGAAGCGAATGGGCCAACAGATATTTTATTCGAACAGGTAAAATCACATTCAGACTGTACAGTTTTCTGAGAATAAGATTTATTTTAGAGCAAGTATGAGCAATATGGTTGGTAAACTTAAGGTCGCAGTCAACATTAAATCCACGCTAGGCACGCTAGAACATCCGTTGAAGTAATAACACTTCTCTTCACAGTTATGTCGTGATCTACAATGGATCTTTGCCCTCTACGGAATATTACACATTTTGTCTTTTCGATATTAATTATTTATTGTTGCCCATGAGCAAATACGTCCTATATCTCCATCTAAAAGTCTTACACATTGATCAAGGGAATTTGAATCCAAAGAACAGAATAATTGAATGTCATCTGCGTAAATAGAGAGTTCAGTCCTAACAACGGATAACCTGAGATCATTAATGTAAAGCATGAATAATGTAGGTCCTAATATTGATCCCTGACCTTTAATGTGAGGTCAATGACCTTTGATAGTCTAGGGTTATTGACCTTTAATCGGGGAAATGACCATTAATCTAGGGCCAATGAACTCTTAATTTGGGGTCATTGACCTTTATTCAGGTTCAATGGGCTTTAATCGGGGTTATAGACCTATAATCGGGGTCAATGACCTTAAATTCTGAGTCAATGAACTTTAACCCAGGGTGAATGACCTTTAATAGGGGTTAATACCATTTAGTCCGGGTTTAATGAGGTATAATATGTCAATGACCTAGAATCCAGGGACAATGACATTTAATCCGGTGTTAATGACCTTTAATATTGGCCATTGCGTTTTAATCAGGGTCAATAACATTTAATCCGGGTTCACTGACCTTTAATCGGGGTCAATAATCTTTAATCCGGGTTCAATGGCCTTTAATATGACCCATTGACCTTTAATAGGGGTCATTAATCCGGATTCAATGACTCTTAATCGGGCTCAATGGCCTATAATCGGAGTCATTGACCTTTAATATATGGCAATGACCTTAATGGGGGAAAATGTCCTATGTTCTTTGCACTCGCTGTCTAGAGTGCCGTTGCACCAAGGAAGGGTCTTAATATTTGACGTACTTTCTACACGCCTTCTGTATAGAAAACCCTACATAAGCAGAAATATTGCATCAATCGCTCAATGCTCTCGTTACTGGTGTGCATATATGACGAAACGAATTTATTCATACTTACCACCATCACAGTAACTTTAATGGAAAATCAAACAACAATTCTTCTTATTGAATTTTATTTGAACTAAATTTAAATTTGAGTTTATAATTAAGTCAAATATGTTTTCATATTTATTTGTATTGTAGGTATGTATGTATGTATGTATTTAGTTAGGCATATACATATATAAAAGCATGTTAATTAAATTCATATATGTATGTGTGTATGTCTGGTATGTATATTACAAGGTAAGTGTAGGTATTTGTTGTTGTGTGTGATTTTAGAGTTTTTTTGTTTTACGAGAAAGGAGATGTTAACAACTTCCAAACTTCGTCTTTTGTTTTTAAATATTTATAGGCGCCTATTATATGTATTTCATTGTTTTAGAGTTCAGAGTTTTTTAGTTTCATTTTTGGTTTCTTTGGCTAACTACAATAAAAACTCATTCACAGTCAGACAATTTCATTGATTTTTATTAAAAGGATATAGGAATAACGATGGCAGCAAATAGGATTTTTTAATGTTATTTGTATTTTTATATAAAAAAACAGGAAATTATTCATAAAAATAATGCAAACAAAGAGCTCGAAAAAATGTTTTTGACCATTTCGTATAAAACATGTTTGTGGCCAGTATGCGTAGTGAAGAAATTTAAAAAGATTTCTTCGCTGCGCTCGCTGATGGATCACAAATATAGCCAAGAATTTGAAAACGAAGAAAATATTTTCGCTGCACAGTGGGTCCAGACAAAAATTGTTCATTCCGCAATCAGCCCACCGAGCGCACAAAGACCAGCCACAGAATTTTTTAGCTATTTTGTCCGGGACTGTACGTAAAAACAAGTTGATTGCTAGTTGTTGCTGTTGTTCAAGTAAATAACAAACACAGATACTCACACGGAAGCAACGAACACTTCCTGCAGCCAAAATTACTAGTTTGTATATACAAATATACTAGATGCTTTTTACTTCAAACTAGTACCATATCGATACCTCCATTCTAAACTATGCTAAGTGCAAAAAGGTAGTTTTTCGGGAGAGGCGATCAAAGTTTGATGATTGTTTTTTAGCTGCAGGGCACAGACTCACGGACAAACACACACGCACACAAAGGCAATAGAGAAAATGAAAAAAACACAAATATAATATTTTAAATGTAGCTGATTTTATCTATATTTTTGGGATAATTTTTATTCTTTGGGAGATTTTTCAAAAGCAGAGTACTTATTTAGAATGATTACATGTAACGATCTTCAAGAGTTCTTCAATTTGTTTTCAGTTTTTTCGATGCTAAATTACAATATGTTTAGGCTAAGAAATATAAGTTAATTAAAGAATATTGGAAATAGACAAAATAAATATTAAGATAAAAATAATATGATTTATTTAATTACATTATTTATTTATTATTTTATATTACATATTTTATTTTATTTTTTATTATTTGTTTTATTATGTATGTACTTACATTTTTTGCATTTTATTTTATTTTATTTTATTTTATTTTATTTTATTTTATTTTATTTTATTTTATTTTATTTTATTTTATTTTATTTTATTTTATTTTATTTTATTTTATTTTATTTTATTTTATTTTATTTTATTTTATTTTATTTTATTTTATTTTATTTTATTTTATTTTATTTTATTTTATTTTATTTTATTTTATTTTATTTTATTTTATTTTATTTTATTTTATTTTATTTTATTTTATTTTATTTTATTTTATTTTATTTTATTTTATTTTATTTTATTTTATTTTATTTTATTTTATTTTATTTTATTTTATTTTATTTTATTTTATTTTATTTTATTTTATTTTATTTTATTTTATTTTATTTTATTTTATTTTATTTTATTTTATTTTATTTTATTTTATTTTATTTTATTTTATTTTATTTTATTTTATTTTATTTTATTTTATTTTATTTTATTTTATTTTATTTTATTTTATTTTATTTTATTTTATTTTATTTTATTTTATTTTATTTTATTTTATTTTATTTTATTTTATTTTATTTTATTTTATTTTATTTTATTTTATTTTATTTTATTTTATTTTATTTTACTTTTACTTTTACTTTTATTTTATTTTGTTTTGTTTTGTTTTGTTTTGTTTTATTTTATTTTATTTTATTTTATTTTATTTTATTTTATTTTATTTTATTTTATTTTATTTTATTTTATTTTATTTTATTTTATTTTATAATATTTCATTTTATTTTATTTTATTTACATAATATAGGCAAATATGGTCAAAGGCCAGGAGAAATTCTAGTTAAAAATCAATAATGATATAAAGACCAAATTAAAACGAAAATACAATATTATATTATATTTTTTAAATTTGTTTTTATATTATTTTTTTAGTTTTATTTTATTTAATTTTAATTTATTTTATGTAATTTTATTTATTTTATTATATTTAATTTAATTTTAAATGATTCAACTTATTATACTGTGGAAATCAGTTGACTTTGGGTATTGTATACCAAAGATCTAATAATAATGACCCATTTAGACTTAAAATCAAAGAAAATATAAAATTTTGGACCACTGAAATACGAATGAGGGATATATGACATTCAAATATTGACACTGGGCGTTCTTAAACTGAGAAAATTTTTTTTAAATATTACAAATATGACATAAAACACAAATATAATTAAATAAGAGATTTCGAATTTAAAAAAGAATCAACAATTTGTATTTACTTAAATGCTAAATTAATACTAAAAAATTTTAAATTTTGCAATTCCTTTTAAACCTTTTTTAATGTAGTAGTTTATTCTGCTTTGTTTTACCTTAACTATATTTTAAATATAATCCATAATATTTGCTAAATGTTAGTAATTCAAATTAGCGAAAAGGGAGAAGGTACATTTCTCCTTCTCCTCCCCTCGGAAACATGAGGGGAGCATCGGGACAAACGGCGTCTCTATTTTTGATCTGGACATACTTCTTGTTATTGAGGCGTTAAAAAATTATATTTCTTATTTGCCACATTATAAGTATGTATTATTAAATTCTTCTTATACATTTTTTTGAATTTCTCTTTTCGTTTAATGCAATTTTTGTGTTTATTTTTAAATCCAATTTTGTAGATCAAAGAGTATATTTAGGGAATACATATTTTCAATATCTTGTGTTTCTGTGTGTGTTGGTTCGAAAGAACCTATTACGGGACTTAACAACTAAGTATTCAAATTCAAAAATTGGAAATATGAACTATTCCTAATATTTTTTGTCGGATATCTATTTAGAGTCTTTTTAAGGTTATTTTTGATAGGGGTTCCTGTAGGTTAAGAGCGAGAAGGTATTAATTTTAAATGATTTTATGGTTAGAAAATGAAATAGGTTGAGTTTAATTAATTTTTTTATCAAATGCTAATAAATAATCAAATTTGTATGTCTGTATATATTTACATGTTAAGTTTAGGGGTAAGATCAGTAAATTGTTTTGAGAGTAAAATTAAATGGAATTAAAAAAATGCGAAGCTCTTTACTTTTGTATATAACTTTCTAAATAGAAATATGGTTAAAATAAGAAAGACAATTTCTGTCAAAAACCCGACATATTTGGAAATCTTGCTGACACCTTTCATACAATATGCTAATTGAACTCTGTGACATGGCTTCACAATAATCGTCCTGAAGGCAAATATGCAGGCTCCTTTAACTATATTGAGACCTGCTGGCCGGGAGCCCAGCTAGAAGTCATAGACAAATTCGACGTTCCCAGTCACAATCAAAAGGCCTTTCCGATTTTACTGGGATAATAGAATTGGTATAAATCTACAAACCGGTAAAAATCTATCACCACAGGCATTCGACAGGCACTCGTGAGTTTGGTAAAAATCTATACTTCTGAACTGGGAAATTTGAAAGTTCTTTGAAGCGGAAGGTTTAGTCTAGCAGTTTATTTTGACGTAAGGCTAACGTCATCAGGACGTAGCTACTTGAGCAGTTATGAGGAGTGTCCAAGTAGAAGTCGTAGAAGAATCGGACATCTCTAAACACCACAGAGACTTTCCAATTCGATTGTCATCCTATAATTCGTAAAAATCTACAATTCGGACTTGCCAACCCAGACCCGGAGGCTCCGACGTCCCTAGTCACCACAAATACCACTCCAATGTATCAGGCCTTGACCCATTCCTTCATACAACAAGCTAACGAAACCTTGTGTCATGGCTTCGGGACAATAGCGCTGAAGATAAATAAGTAGAACGTAGCGTACCTTGATTTTACTGGCCGGTTTCAGAAGACAAGAGTCTGATTTGATTGGTATCATAGATTTCGTAAAAATCTACAAACAAACAACTGGAGGATTGGCAAAGTTCTTTGAAGCGGAAGGGTCAGTCTAGTAGGTAATTTTTAATTCGTAAATATCTACAATCCGGACCTACCAACTTGCTGGAAGTCGTTGTAAAATCGGATATCCCTACTCTCCACAGACACCTCCCCAGGATTCCAAAAGACCTCTAATTCGATTGTCATCAGATAATTCGCACAAGTCTACAATCCGGACCTGCCAACAAACATCCTGAGGGGTGGCAAAGTTCTTTGCAGCTGTATGTCCAATGTACCAAGTTATTTTTATCATAAAGGCAGAGTCCCATGACTTCATACAATAAGCTAATGGAACCCTGTGACATGGACTTCGGGACAATTTAGGTAGATGGGAGCGAAGCAAAAATTCGTAGAAAAAATCGACGTTCCTTGATCTGCCACAAAATCGCTGAATTTCATCTCCCTTACTTGCGCAAATCTTTTAATGAGATTGGATTCAAGTCAGTTTGATATCCATCCACCTTATCTGAATAAGAATCTTACAGAAAACTGCAGAACTGCTGAGCTTGCCGGAATGAGATCGACGCGATTGTGGAAGAATTTACACTGATCTGCCTAGACCCTTTCCTTCATAAAACAAGCTAACGGAACTCTGTGAAAATTGGCAAAGATTTTTGAGGCGGAAGGGCAAATGTAGCAGGTTATTTTGATTATGAAAGGCAAGTCCCCACCCTTCATAAAATAGACTACTGGAAACCCGTGACATAGCCTTGGGAAAATCGTAAAGAAGATAAATAAGCAAGACGTTGCTTCTTGCCATGAGGTGTGCTAGGTGAGCTAGAAGTCGTAGGAAAATCCGACATCCCTGATCGGAACAGAGACTCTCCCTGAGTTCCAAAAAATCCGTCCCATTTGACTGGCATCATATAATTGGTAACAATCAACAATCCGGACTTACCGTCCCAGGATTGTAGGATTGTCATATTCTTTGAAGCGGTAGGGCCAGTCTAGCATAGTCACATCTACTGTAAATACCTAAATACTTCCGTTCAGACAGATATGGCTTCGGACAATCGTCATTTAGGTAAAAATAGAAAGTAGTTCTTGAGCAGTTTTAAGTCATGCTGACCGGGAGCCCATGTAGATGTCGTAGAAAAATGAGACATCTGTAATTACCACAGAGGCTTTCCCTGTGTTCCAAAAGATCCTTCCAATTTTACTGTCATCCTAAAACTGGTAAGTATCCAAAATCCGGACCAGACCTGGAGGATATGACGCAACCAAATATACCTCCACTGGGTTGCAAAAGAACTTTCCCATTCGACTGACATCATAGAATTCGTTAAAATCTACAATCCCGACCGGCCAAACTGCTGGGAGTCGTGGTAGAGACCTCCGGTGGGTTCCCAAAAACCCTTTCGATTCGATTAGCATCAGAGAATTCCCAAAAAATCTACAATGCGGACCTGCCAACCAAATTGGTTTCAGATCAGTTTGATATCCCTCAGGACATAGACCAATTACAGAATCCAGCAGAGCTGCTGAAGTTGCCGGAATGTGTGTTCACGTGCAGGTTATGTCTTCAACAAGAAGTGCTGTAACAAGGTAGGCTGTAGGATGGCTAGGAACATCTGACCACAGTAGGATCTATGATGGTTAAAATATTTCCTAACAATCCACTTTGGTATCGATTCTGACGGGACACTGTAAAGTCTTGTGATTTAAACTCATAGATTCTGTAGAATTTGTGGAGATGAGGAGGAGTATGTAGATGGATGTTGAATACTTTCTACATCTATTGAACATCTACTTTGCTTCGGTTCCAAACTATTCAAACTATATCAGCATATATTAGGATCAGTTTACATAGGAAGCATAATAGAGCTATAATTAACTAAGTTCATGGGTTTAAAAATTGGTTTGAAGGATGTTTAAAGATTGGTGTGATGGAATAGTAATATTTGATGCGTCCCAGCTAAAGCTTTGCGTCTCCTAAATTGAAAGAAAGGTGTAAGGTTTTACTCAAAGCTTATATCTTCTTGTGACCGAATCCAAAAGCTTGTCATGGGCAAATAGTTAACCTTATCCAATAAAAAATAGATTTTATTTCATTAAAATTTACCTCAAAACAATCCTTGGATCTCTCTCCTAGGGATTACTACTTATAACTATTAAATCAATATTTTGAGCTTTTCTTGGGATTCTAATTCAATTTTAATTTTTATGATTATTGTTGTATACATTTGATGTGTAGTGAAGTATCTTTTTTATTTTTTCTTTGATTTTCTTATTGTTTTTTTCAAATCCACACACTATCTAGAAACTAACTAGTACTCTATCCATCCAACCACTCAAATTGTCCATACTTGCACTTTTTCAGCGACCACACACCAACTGGCTCGTTCGTAATACGACGAGACAATATGCAAACTGGCGACATGATGATTGATTAAAGCATCAAGTTCACCCTCGCGAAAGACATGATAGTAGCGATGGTGTGTAGTGGCGCCACTTTGTGATGGACTGTCAAGTGAGGTGGTCGAGCTGTTGGAATGCTCCCACGATTCCGTGGATTGATTACGATTTTGCAGGGTGGTCTCTTCGCCCGAACTCTTTTTGGTTTCATCCTCTTTGTCGTCCAGTGAGTCACATTTCAATGTGTTGTCTTTGGTTTTCGATGAGGAACGATCGTTGTCTTGGCTCGTCTCTTCTTCTTCGTCCTCGTCTTCATCTTCTTCGGGTATGACATCATGTTCGATTTCTTCGAATTCATTTTCCTCTTCTTCTTCATCTTTGAAGGAGGAGTCTTCATCTTGCAGTAGATAGGTTGTCTCGGGATGTAGGTTATTGCTGTGCAGATGTCTTTTGTAATTAAATTTGGAAATTTTGCAATTCTCATAGAGCTGCAGCGAGTAACTGCGTTCATGCTCCTCTTCGTCTTCTTCTTCATCTTCCTCGTGTATGGTAAAACTACGTGTCTGCGAAGAGAGTGAGGAGGTGGACGAGGAATTGGGTGACTGATTGAGACTGGGTTGTGTCGAGAGATTGGCCAACATAAGTCGTCGTTCGCGTAGTTCATCTCTTAAGGCAGCCAGATCTTTTTCACCATTCCGCTTACGCGTGGGCTGAGGAGCAAAAGGATCATCAAATATTTCCTCAGTCATACTCTCTAGACTACGACTTTTCAGTTCGGCCTTATTGGTTTTCTCCTCCAGCTCACGCATTAGTTGAGCACTAAGTTTCTCGGCAAATTCAGCACAATCCTGAGGAGGATTGCTCTGCTGACCACCGTATTTTGTGGGCACTATATCACCGGCATCATCGTTGACTATTATATTGTGGGAAGTGCTCGGAGATTTAGTGGTCTCCTTTGATGGTTGGTCATTTTGATTTTGAGTTATCTCTGGGCATTTTTCTGTTGAGGGACTTAAGTCTTTTGTTTGATCTAAACTTGGCGCTGTCGTTAAAGCATTGGATCGGGGGGCACTTATAACACTATCCACCGAATCCGGTGAGGAAGGTTCGCTTGAATCGCTGTCTAAGTCATCGGTAGCTGGATTGAATAGCTCCAAAGACATGAGCTTGGGTATGGTGGCTATGGCCGAACCTCCCGCCGAGGTTGTGGTTCGTCGTACTATGGGAAAGTTTTGTCGACTGATTTGAAGCGATTGTTGCTTACGGAATTTCGGTATCGGGGGCAGATCTTTGATCGTTTGCCTTGTGATTTTCGGTTCCAATGAGTTGCCCATAATCATCTTCTTGGTTAACTCCTCTTTGATTTCCTTCAATTTTTCTTCTGGTTGCGGAATTTTTAACTGCTGCTGCTGTTGTTGGATCAGATCTTTGGTTTCCTGTTGCTTAATGTGAGCTTCGTCAAAATTAAATCGGGTTTTATTCAAACCATTCAACTGTGGCTGCGCCAGCTTGTCATCACCGCTCGTTCTCTCCATTAGTGGAGAGTTTTTCAGCGGCGGTGTGAACATGGCCATGGCCGCTATTACAGCTGGCACTGACTGTGGTGGCGAAGTGACCTGTGTTTGAGCGGCGGCTGGTGAATGGGCGGGAGTTGGTGGACAGGGCATTATTAGCGGCGATGTTGGCACGGATGAAATGCGATGACCATTCATATCGAGTTTACAACATTGGTGGCCACCCAGTGTTGACGAGGACGTTGCAGATACACAACGACTCTGGCAACAGGTCTTGTGGACATAACATCCTCCGCCATTGCTGGAAGAGGAATTGCTTGAGCTGGAGTTGGAATTCTGATGTTGTTTTTGGTAGTTCAGCTGTTGTTGATGTTGCTCCGGTTTGGGTATAAAGATGACCGAGGCAAAACTGTCTTCAGACTCTATGCTCGTATCGGACTGAAGACTACTGTCTTTGGAAGAATCAGAGCCGGATTCTCGGGAGTGGCGTCTAGCCTTTTCTTCGCTACTTTCCGCATTGCACTGTGTACATCCTTGATGATAGGTCTGACAGTAACAAGCCGTGGCGGCACATTCCAAGTTCTTGCAGATGGTCACTGGACCTGCAAATTTATTGGTCACTGGTGCTGTATTCTGGCGATGCAGCAGATGATGCAAATGGGTCTGGAAATTGCTAACTAAGGGAGAGTTCTGCTGCTGTTGCTGCTGCTGTTGTTGCTGATAGTGATGATGATGATGGTGATGATGTTCATGAGTACACATTGCGGCCTTTGATGCCTTGACAGTAGTTGGCCCCGCATTGCTGCTTGGCGATTTCTCTTCGCCGGTGGTCTTGAGATTTTGCATAATTTTTGTAATACCCGTTTTCGTTACACGCTCTAAACTACCCGTAGAACTTTTTATTTTACTCGTAAATCCCTCACGTATGACCTGCAGTCGCTTAGAGAAGAGAGCGGAGCGACACAAGAAGGCCTCATTGAGAGACATTTGTTTTTGTATTCTCTTGCGAACACGTTCCTTTTCCCGTATGCGATTACCAGCCATTAGCTCTTCATTGAGAGAACTTTGTTTTCGCATTTGACGTGTGGTCAAGTGAGGCTGATTTGAGCTCCCCACCGAAGCTGACTTCGTATAGAGGGCGCTAGACACTCCATTAGTGTTCATATTATAGTGACTCAGCATGTGGAAAGGGGTATCTGGCAGTTGATAGTCTTCATCACAGAGAGATTGTTTCTGTTTGATGAGTTTGGGACGGCGACTGAGACTTGATGAGGATATTAAAGTATTGGGAGAGCTGCTGACAACCGGATGGTTAGTAGGAGAATGACCGTTCGAATGACTTGAAGCCGAGGTTGTGGCCGAGGCAGAACCGTTCGTTGAACCATGTTGAGGAGCATCCAGAAATTGCAAAGTTTTGTTGCTATTATTCTCCACGTGGATCAGAGGACCACCCAGACTGGGTACACTTGAGCGTGAGCGTACAATTTGTCGTGGTGGTGGATTGAGTATACTACCCAGACTGCGTGATTTTAGACCCGCCGATAGTGGTGGATCAGTAAAATCTTCAAAGTCCTCTAAACGCCGCAATTCGATGGGTAAATCCTTGGCATCTTCATAGTCCATGCTGCTGTCGTTTTTAGTGTCCTTGGAGGTCCAGGATTCCAGGAACCAGGCATGCTTGCGACCGCCAGCTAATTTCTAATTAACGAAAACGAAATTAATAGAAATTTAATAAATATCCAAAATTACTAGCTGAATTCCCCATATTTTAAATTACCTGTATGGCCCTTCTCACAAAACTGTAGCACGATTCACCGGGCGACGATGAAGACAAACTCGAACTATCACCATCCCCCGCTGAACGACTCGAATTAGTGGAATCTTCTGTATACGCATGATAGGGTGGCAGAAAATCCTCATCATCTTCTTCATCCGAATAGTTAAAGTTACGATTTTTCGGTGGTTGCCATGGTATAAGTACGTCCTGGGATTCAAAGCGACGATGACGTTGTTCCAAAGCCCATACCGTAATGACAACGCGACCACCGATTCTTAAAATGCGTGCCAATTCCCTAAGGGCATTGACTCGCCGTTCCGTGGTGGCAAAATGATGCACCACGGCTATGGAGAGCACAGCATCGAATGATTCATCACGGAAAGGCAATTCGAGATTGTCACAGAGAGCAACCTTAAAGTAAAGAAATTAAAAAAAGGATATCAGTTAAAGCAAATTAAAGTGGTCAAAAATAAGAGAGAAGTTATTAATGTGGATGTGGAGGGGGAGAACTCATACTCTCACATGTCTGAGATGCATAAACATGGATATATTTTCATTTCTTCATATGCAAGGAAGAATTTCTAAAGGATTTCTTGAGAAGCTACTTGCATATGAGCAAAATGAAGCCAATATAATCCAAAGACTAACGTTGTTGTCAATTAAGCGGCGAGAGAAAAACGCCACAGTTATATATACTTATAGATAGATTATATAAAAACACATCTCGGTAATATGCACTTGTGGGCTTTGTAGTACAATAAAACGGCACACGAAAGGTATTGGGATCGATTCCCGGCCAGTATCGGTAAATTCTCTATTTTCCTGCTAAATTTAAATTAAGACACTGGACTTAAGACACTAGAAAGGTCTGCGGAAGTATTAATATAAATGCAGTGCTATGAAGTGGCTATTCCTGAATTCAGGAACTGTTGTTTGAGCAGAGCCAACTGAGCAGTTCAAAATCCGCCTAAAATAGACGCCGTTCCATAGGGACTCTCCAGGGCATATCATCGTCGATGAGCTTGCAAGGTTGGAATATACAAAAACACATCTCAGTACTATGCACTTGTGGGCTTTGTAGTACACTAAAACGGCACAAGAAAGGTATTGGGATCGATTCTCGGCCAGTATCGGTAAATTCTCTATTTATACCCTACACCACACTGTGGTACAGGGTATTATAACTTTGTGCATTTGTTTGTAACACCCAAAAGGAGAGAAAATAGACCCATCGTTTATTATACCGATCGACTTAGAATCACTTTCTGAGTTGATTTAGCTATGTCCGTCTGTCTGTCTGTCCGTCTGTCTGTCCGTCTGTCCGTCTGTCCGTCTGTGCATGTATTCTTGTAATCAAAGTACAGGTCGCAATTATAGTCCGATCTCTACGAAACTTTACACATATCATTTGTTTGGCCCAAGGACGATCCCTATTGAATTTGGTTAAAATCGGTTCAGATTTAGATATAGCCCCCATATATATGTTACCCCCGATTTCACATGTAAGCGCTGTAGAAACTATATTTTATATTCGATCAGAGCGAAATTCGGCAGAAAGAGGTCTCTTATTACATGAAGGAATACTGCCAAATTCGGAGAAAATCAGTTCAAATTTAGATATAGCCCCCATATATATGTTAGCCCCGTTTTGATATGTAAGCGCTGTAAAAACTTTATTTTATATCCGATTAGTATGAAATTCGGCAGAAAGAGGTTTCTTATTACATGAAGGAATACTGATAAATTCGGAGAAAATCGGTTCAGATTTAGATATAGCCCCCATATATATGTTACCCCCGATTTGATATGTAAGCGCTGTAAAAACTGCATTGTATATCCGATAAGTATGAAATTCGGCAGAAAAAGGTTTCCTATTATATGAATGAACACTTTTAAATTTGGAAGAAATCGCTTCAGATTTAGATATAGCCCCCATATATAAGTTACCCCGATTTGACATGTAAGCCCTGTAAAAATGTTATTTTATATCCGATCAGTGACTGTATTTTATATCCGATTAGAACAAAATTCGACAGAAAGAGGTCTGTTTACATGAATGAGTATTCAGGGAAATCGGTTCAGATTTATATATAACCTCCATATATATGTTCCTCCTGATTTGGTATCAAAGCGCTGTATAAGTTGTACTTTACTTCCGATCATTTAAATTTTCCAGAAAGATGTTTCTTAATTTAGGAACGAATATTGCTAAATTTAGCGATTATCGGTTTAGAATTAGATAATATGTTCCTACCCATTTACCAATTATTCCACATAATTATAGCAATGACCCTTATCGCATTGTTAGGGAGGTGTAGGGTATTATATAGTCGGCCCCGCCCGACTTTCTGCCTTTCCTTACTGGTTTCCTGCTAAATTTATATTAATACACTGGCCTAAGCCTAAGACACTGGGAAGATCTGCGGAACTATTAATATAAATGCAGTGCTATGAAGTGGCTATTCCTGAATTCAGGATCATTTGTTTGAGCAGAGCCAACTGAGCAGTTCAAAATCCACCTGGGGCATATCATCGCCGATGAGCTTGCAAGGTTGGGATCTACAAAAACACATCTCAGTACTATGCACTTGTGGGCTTTGTAGTACACTAAAACGGCACAAGAAAGGTATTGGGATCGATTCTCGGCCAGTATCGGTAAATTCTCTATTTTCCTGCTAAATTTATATTAATACACTGGCCTAAGCCTAAGACACTGGGAAGATCTGCGGAACTCTTAATATAAATGCAGTGCTATGAAGTGGCTATTCCTGAATTCAGGAATATTTGTTTGAGCAGAGCCAACTGAGCAGTTCAAAATCCACCTAAAATAACGCCGTTCCATAGGGACACTCCAGGGCATATCATCGCCGATGAGCATGCAAGGTTGGGATCTTATATTCAGCTACATGCAATCTCTCATCTATTCTTGAGAAAGGATGCCCTTATGGCAAAAAGGCGGATGGTTACTTATCAGAACCTGGGTACATTCCACGCTAATGTGGCTCTGCCCCAGCGCCCAGCTATCGTTATCGAGATCGGGCTTCTCACTTATAGTGTCTGTCACTGACTTGCAGGGGTTGCGGTACCACAGGAACACTCCAGGGAACAGCATTAGATAGATTATGCAAAAACACATCTCAGTACTATGCCCTTGTAGGCTTTGTAGTATACATAAACGGCACAAGAAAGGTACTGGGATCGATTCTCGGCCAGTATCGGTAAATTCTCTATTTTCCTGCTAAATGTATACTAAGACACTGGCCTAAGCCTAAGATACTGGGAAGATCTGCGGAACTATTAATATAAATGCAGTGCTATGAAGTGGCTATTCCAGAATTCAAGAACAGTTGTTTAAGCAGAGCTAACTGAGCAGTTCAAAATCCACCTATTGTCCACCTAAATCCACATTGTCACTAGTCAGAAGCAGTGTACATTTCACGCTGGCGTGGACCTGCACCAATGCCCTGCTGTCGTTACCTTGAAGCCCTGCGAGTATATTAAGCAAACGTTACCAACATAGAAATGTCCCAAATGTAATTCTTCTGTTCGATAAACTTTTGCATTTGTCAACTCTCAACGTATCCACTGGGAAAAACCCTAATAAAGAAGCGAACTATATCGCATTAGGCACGACTCCTTATAAAGGGTCCGCTATCTAACGTTTTTTTTCAACTAGTGCTTATTTCGTGAATGGTAACACTTATCTCATGTCTGATTTGACAGATAATTAGTTTTATCCTTCCGCTGAACGAATATGGTTGTGTGTACGCTTGAACAACGCTGGGAGCGATCGACTTACAGAAGATGCCGATTTAGCCAAAAAATCATCTTTTCAGATGAAGCTCATTTTGATCTTGGCGGGTATGTAAACAAGCAAAATTGTCGCATTTGGGGCACAGGAAACCCGCACGCATACATTGAAAAGCCGATACACCCAAGACGAGTCACTGTTTGGTGCGGATTTTGGTCCAGAGGCATAATTGGGCCATTGGGCCATTTTTCTTCGAAAATGAGCAAGGAGTGGCCGTTACAGTCAATGGTGATCGTTATCGGGCCATGTTGAACGAATTTTTGTTCACAAAAATTGAAGAGGAGGATATTGGCAACATTTGGTTTCAACAGGACGGCGCTACGTGCCACACATCCGAAGCTACACAAGATGTTTTGCGCGATGTTTAAAAAAAAAAAGAGTTATTTGGCGGACCCTTTACTAATTTAATTTTCTATCTCAGGCGATTCCAAGGCAACAGAGGTGTTTTTCTATAGAAGAGTGGACAACTAAGAACTAGAGTCGACCACTGAGGTCTTTCTCTATGGTAGAGTCGATCATTGAGGACTTTTTCTATGTTAAAGTCATCCATTGATGTATTTCTGAGTGCTAGAGTCGACCACTAAGTTCTTCCTCTACATATACTATAGCGAAGGTCTTACTCTATACTGTTGAGTCGAACACTGAGGTCTTCCTTTATAATAGAGTCGACTACTTAGGCCTTCCCCTATACTAGAGTCGATCACTGAGGTCTTCCTCTATACTAAAGTCGACAAATGAGGTTCTCTTCAATACTAGAGTCGACCACTGAGGTTCTCCTCAAACTAGAGTCGACCACTGAGGTCTTCCGCTATACTAGAGTCGACCACTGAGGTCTTCCGCTTTACTAGAGTCGACCACTGAGATCTTCCTCTATACTAAAGTCAATCATTGTGGTCTTCGTCTATATTAGAAGCAACCACTGAAATCTTCCTCTATACTAGAGTGAACAACACAGGCGTTATTCTATACTAGAGTCGAGGTTTAAGGTATTCCTCAATACTAGAGACGACCACTGAGGTCTTCCTCTATACTAGGGTCGACCACTGAAGACTTCCGCTATACTAGAGTCGACCACTGAGGTCTTCCTCTATACTAGAGTCGATCACTGTGGTCTTCCTCTATATTATAATTGACCACTGAGGTCTTGATGCCTTTCTCTACACTAGAGCCTACCACGAAGGTCTTCCTCCATACTAGAGCCGACCATTGAGGTTCTTCTCTATGGTAGAGTCGGTCTTTGAGGACGACCACTGAAATCTTTCTCTATACTAGAGTTAACAACATAGGGGTTCTTCTATACTAGAGTCGAGGTTTGAGGTCTCCCTCAATACCAGAGTCGACGACTGGTGTCTTCTTCTGTACTAGAATCGAACACTGAGGTCTTCCTCAATACTAAAGTCGACCACTGAGGTCTTCCTCTATACTAGAGTCGATCACTGAGGTCTTTCTCTATACAAGAGACGATCACTGAGGCCTTCCTCTATACTAAAGTCGACCGCTGAGATCTTCCTTAATACTAAAGTTGACCATACTAGAGCCGACCATTGATGTCCTTCTCTGTGGCAGAGTAGATTGGTGATGTCTCTCTAGGCAGAGTCGACAACTAAGGCCTTCCTCTATATTAGAGTCGAGCACTGAGGTTTTCCTCTGTATTAGAGTCGACCCCTGAGGTATTCTTCCATACTAGAGTTGAACACTGTGCTTTCCCCCTATATTAGATTCAAGTACTGAAGCCTTCTTCTATTCTACATTCTACCGCTAAGGTCTTTATCTGTGCTAGAGTCAACCGTTAAGATCTATCTATACTATGGTTGACCACTGAGGTCTTTTTTGTATTCTAGAGTCCACCACCGAGGCCTTCTCCAATACTTGAGTCAAACACTGAGTACTATAGAGTCGATCTCTGAGATCTTCCTATATTCCTTTATAGAGTGGATTATGGTCGAGTCGAATATAAGATATTCTTGATATCAGGCCTTCTTCTATACTAGAGACGACGTTGAGTGCTTTCTCTGTTGTACAGGGTGTTTTCTAGGCGGTTTTCAATCTGGCAATACTTTATTCGGAGTTGGTCTTTTTGACACTTGATTTATGCTCAGTTTGGTTTGCCATTTAATAATGAATAGACTTACTCCGGAACAACGTTTGAAAAGCGTGCAAATATATAACCAACATAATGGTGTGAATAATGCGTCGCGATGAATTTAGCGATGAGGCTCACTTTTGGATGAATGAGTACGTTAATAAACAAAACTGTCGCACTTGGAGTAATGATAATCCCCAAGCCATTGTTCAGACGCCGTTACATCCACAAAAAGTCGCTGTTTGGTGTGTTCTATGGGCGGAGGGAATTATTGGTCCATATTTCTTCAAAAATTAAGCCGGCCATAATGTTACAGTCAATGGGGAACAATGTGGAGCCATGATTAATGACTTTTTCGAGCCTGAATTGGAGGATGCTGACGTGGACGACTTTTGGTTCCAACAAGACTGCGCTACATGTCATACAGATAACGAAACAATCAATTTATTGAAGGAATCTTTAGGTGAGGGCATTATTTCGCGTCGAGGGCCTGTGGCGTGTAGGTTTATTTGAAGTCGCATGTCTACGCAGATAAGCCCGACACCATTGACGCCGTGGAAGAGAATATTCGGCACGTTATTGCTGACATACAGCCCCAAATGCTGCAAAAAGTGGTCGAAAATTAAGCATCTCGGCTGCAATTTATTCGAGCCAGCCGCGGCGGACACTTGCCCGAAATCATTTTTAAAGCATAATTGCAAACCCTTATCTTTATAATAAAGTTACATTCTTGTCCATAACATTAAATCATATGCGTTTTATTTCTTCTTGAAAACCATACGTCTAAAAAAACCCCCTTAGATCTTTTCTATAATGTAGAGTCGATCTCGGACATTTTTCTCTATACCTCTACAGAGTCCGCTGTAGTATAGTCGATGTATGACATCTTCTTCTAGATTAGAGTCGACCTCAGAGCTTTTTCTATACAAGAGTCTACAAGAATCGACATTAGAGGGCTTCCTCTCTTACAGAGTTGTTCTAATAGAGTCGACATGAGTTCTTCATCTACCCTACAGTGAAACTCTGGCATCTGCATCTATACCAGAGTTATTCTCTGAGTATAATGATCACTCAGTTCTTCTTCTATGTTAGAGTCGACTTTTGAAAATTTTCTTTCTAGATCTGGTCTTACGAAAGCCTCATCTATTATCTCGTAATCGTATACATATAAGGAATTTGCAAGCTGAATTTCTGGCTTAGGTTTATAAAAACGACAAACTGTCGGTTATATTTGAATCAAATTACCCATTTTTATATGTACAATGTTTTTCGCGGTACCTTGTGTGTATTCGTCATTATTATTTGAATTTCGGATGGTGTCCAAGCTCTACACCACATTGTACCTCCGAAAGAATCAAATGCTGTTCTTTTAAATGAAATAATCACAACAATTTTCCTGATTTTCTACTCTGACAATGTGAATTAATTAAATAGTGGTTTCTAGTCATGTCGTTTTTAAAAACTTTGCATCCTAACGGAATATATTAATATGCAAATTGTTCTTGAGCCAGGATAATGTGCTACTTTCATACAAGTATTTAAAAAAATGTAAACACTAAATTAGCCACACCCGAACCTCTCACACATTTCATATAAAATGCAAGTATAGTTATGTGACCCTTTGTGGCCTTTGTAGTGCTACTTGGTGTGGGCGTAGAACTGCTGTACTCATACAGAGCATATGTATGTAACAATGTGTGGTTTTTGATAAATGCCAAATAGTCTTCCTCCCATGCTTAAAGAACTTAGAATGTGGAACTATCTAAAGTATGTGTGAAACTGCTACTGTGTCCTTAGACCTCAGTCCGGCTGTAACTTTGTTAGTACCACCACCAGCATTGGTGCTGATCTGTTGCTGCTGTTCTCTTCTTCATGTTTTCCTTGCTGCTGTTGTTATTAGTAGTTGCCTTCCGGTGGGTGTTGCTTGCATCCTCCCCAAAGCCCACATCCCATATGAAACGAGAACTGTAGAATATTGCATTTAACTGCAGGGCATCCGTTTCCGTGTTTTGTTTTTTCAAAGGAATTTTTTCCAGCTGCAATGGAAAGTTTCTATGACGTTGAGCCTTGCTTCAGGCATGAGTGTGATGGCCTCTTGCATCACTTTGGTCAAGAGACTCCAAAGAAGAATTCTTTGGTATTGTTGCTCTGTTGCAGGGGAATCTCGGAAACCCCGCATTGCGCACCCCCTCCCCAAACATATGTGGATATGTTACCATCTGATGTGTGCACATGATTGGAACTGATGGTCGTTTTTCGTATTTATGCAGTTGACAGTTTATTGAGTCCTTTGGATTCTTTTTTGTCCTCTATAAATATATATACTCTTATAGAAATAATGAAAAGAAATAGTTTTTGGATCAGTGACTATCAGTTGATAAAAACGAGGAATAGAGGCATCCGGGCATTTCAAAGGATGAGTGGCTTAGATTTTCTACTTATGTGTGAGTGTGTGTATGACTGTGTGTGTGGGTGATAGTTGAATTCAATTGATTCTTGAACTTTAATTAAACTTTTGGCAAGTTGTCAAATAATAATATGCCAATCGAAAGCGTTATTTGTATGCAATGTGTGATATGACATTGCTTTTCATATTTTGGGCACGAAAAACTGCTCACATACGTTGAATATGGGTTAGAATTTTCAATAACGTCGTAGTTGGTGTGTTCAATATACTTATAGATTTTTAAACATACTTTTATCTATATTTTTATGCTGGATAGAGATGCATTTTTGATTTTACGAAAAAGGATCCTTGTCTGGCTCTGAAGCTTTCCTTTACACGAGAGTTGAGCTCTAAGATCTTCCTCTACAATAGAGTTCAGCTATGAGATCTTCCTCTACACTAGATTCGAGCTTTGAATCCGTCTTCCATACTACATTCAACTACTAATGGGTAGCTCCATACTAAAGTCGACCACTGAGGTCTTCATCTATACTACAGTCGACCACAGAGGCCTTCTCCATACTAGATCCGTCCACTTAGTCCTTTTTCTATACTGAAGTCTTTCTTTATATTAAGGTCGACTACGAGTTAAGCCTAATTCCATACTACCGCCGACCACTCAGGTTTTCTGCTATACTAGAGTCGAACACTGAGATCATCCGTAATACTAGATTCGACCACAAAGGTCTTTCTGTATACTAGAGTCGAACACTGAGGTCTATACTAGAGTCGACCACTGTCTGGTATTCATCTATACTAGGGTCTACCGGTGAGGTCTTCGTCTATACTAGGGTCTTCATCTATTGTAGAGTCTACGCGCAAAGAAAAAATTCGTTTCTGCGATACGAAATATTAGATAACTACAATTCTCGTTTACAACGACTGAAATTCTTTTGGTCAGAACAAACAATTGCTTACGCGAAATAAGTTTCTGTCACAACAAACGAAATTTCAGTTCCGGCAAACGAGAATTGAAGTTGTCTAATATTTTTTTTAAGAATTTTTTCTTTGCGTGTACCACTGAGGAATTCCTTTATACTACAGTCGAAGTCTTCCTCTTTTTTGGAGTCGAATCCTCTGTAGTAGAGTCGACCACTGAAGTCTTCCTCTTTACCAAAGTCGACCACTAAGTCTTCATCCATACCAAAGTCAACCACTGAGGTCTTCCCCCATACTAGAGTCGACCACTAAGGTCTTCCTCTATACTAAAGGTCTTCCTCCATACTCGACCTCTGAGGTGTTCCCCTATACCAGGGTCGCCCACTTCTCCTATACTAGATTCGACCTATGTAAGTTTCCTCTATGCTACAATCGATCTGTGTAATCATCTGTACTAGACCTTATGAAAGCTGTTGTCCTTTGAGATATTTTTATAGAGTAAATATGACATCTGAGTTATTTCAATGTAGAAGAGTTGACTTCTAAATTGTCCCCATATAGCAGATTCAACCACTGACGTCTTCCTCCATGATATAGTCTCAAAAACTTTAATAGAGTTCAGAAATTCAGAATTTTATTAATGAGTTTTTTTTCATTTAATGTGATTTTCTTTTTTGACATTAGTAATTAAAAAAACGAAAATGTTCTCATCCAAACCTACATACATATATATTTTTAAATTTAACAACTATATATTACCCTATATCTTAAGGCATTAAATAACTTCTAAAAAATTTAAAGATTCTACTTGTGAATTTGTTGGATTTCCAGGAAATGTTACTACATACAACTAAGTACTACTAACATTTTCAGGTAGATTTGTCACATACGAGCTCGTATTTACATACACATCTGTTAATTTTTTTGTATTTGTCACATCCTTCAATTAGAGAAGTCTAGAAAATGTAGGATAAAACTCCCCAGGGATACGGGTATATTTTTTTGTAACGCAGAAACACCATGTTACATTTGAATACACTCTTGCAGTTATTGTTTGTGTTTTTTGTAAAAAAAATAATACCTCAGGAAGAGATTTAAAATAGAGTATTTAATCCAAATAACAACTAGCTAACTAACTAACGAATCATCCAAGTCACAAAAACAATAGCAACGGCATCCAATGAAGTTGGAAGGCACATAACTACCCATGTTGGAATTGTGAGGCAAAAGAGGGATGGTTACGTTCTTATGTAGATTTCAACATCTACTACTTCTATGACATTCTTCATACATCGTTCTATGTTACAGATACTGTGTTTTCAACAATTCTGAAAAAAGACTAAATAATAAAGTCGTATGAAGATGTGGTAGATGCACTGAAAGAAATTATATTTAACTAAAACGAATCTGTAATTGAAAACCAGTAAGGAAAGGCAGAAAGTCGGGCGGGGCCGACTATATAATAATTTGGAATAATTGGTAATTGAGTAAGAACATATATATGTGGATATATCTAATTCTGAACCGATAATCGCTAAATTAAGCAATATTCGTTCCTAAATTGAGAAATATCTTTCTGGAAAATTTTAATGATCGGAAGTAAAATACAACTTATATAGCGGTTTGATACCAAATCAGGAGGAACATATATATGGAGTTTTAATATAAATCTGAACCGATCTTCCCTGAATACTAATTCATGTAAAAAGACCTCCTTCTGTCGAATTTTGTACTGATCGGATAACAAATACAGTCTCTACAGCGCTTACATGTCAAATCGGGGGTAACATACATATGGCGGCTATATCTAAATCTGAACCGATCTTCCCCAAATTTTGTATTGTCTCTAAGTGTATCACGAGACTACTCTCTGTTAATTTTTGTACAAATCGGTTCAAAAATGTTGCTTATACAGTGCATATATGCCAAATCGGAGGTACATATATATGGGAGCTATATGTAAATCTGAAACGATGTTAACCAAATTCAATAGGGATCGTCCTTGGGCCTAAAGAAAGATATGTGCAAAGTTTCATTGAGATCGAACTATAATTGCGATCTGTACTTTGATTACAAGAATACATCTACAGACAGACGGACATATCTAAATCGACTCAGAAAGTGATTACAAGTCGATCGGTATAATAAACACTGGGTCTATCTCTTCTCCTTTTGGGTGTTACAGATAAATGCACAAAGTCATAATACCCTGTACCACAGTGTGGTGTAGGGTATAAAAATGTTATTACTATTTGAGTCCCTTAAATACCCGGAAAGCGTACCACAAAAATTGGTGTGGAGCTTTTAAGTAATTATCTAGTTGATGACATAAAATACCACTAAATTTAAAAAATATATATATAATGCTGTACATTATTGGATAAGGACAAACATTTTATTTTTATTTAAGGACATTAAACCTCTATTCAGTAAGTACCACACAAATTTGACTCTACTACTATAATCCCTCTTGTCCAGTCATCACCGCTTATGCTACATTTCCACTTATATTAGCATTCGGAAAATTACAAATTTATTAAAATTAATTATAATTATGAAATAACACACCTTTGAGATATGACCTTTCGTTCTATATATTTTATTGCCATTTAAGTCCAAAAAAAGACCCGAAAAGTGTACCACAAAAATCTGTGTTTCACTTGAATGTACTTCTGCAGTTGATGTCGAGCGATATACCACAGAGAAGCAAGAAAAAGGACCATTTTCCTAGCACCACTCGGTTAACCATTTTGATTGATTTAGAAAGCACAAGAGTTTGAGATGTTAACATCAGTCATGTTTGTTTCTAAATAGAGTGGGGCAGTAACACATAAGGTCGACTATTGATTCCTTATCTTCTTCACCACCGCAGCTTCTGCAAAAGTCATTTCATAACGCCTTCAGTCTCTCTGTGCTTCGACCAATAAGGCAGTAACCCGTCATGACATACACGATAAGCGAAACACCCGGTCTCGATAACGATAGCAGGGCGTTGTAGTTTAAGTAGTGCCACGTCAACTTGGGATGTATGCAGTAAGTGATTATTAATCACCTGTTATTTTTTTTTCAAAAAGGCACTTAGTCTCAAGAAAAGCTTGCGATCGCTAGAGGCATGCTCACATACTCCAGTTCCCCGGTATGTCCATATGATCTGGCGCCCAACTTAGTTGAAAATTGAGCTGTTCAGCCATATCGTTAAGAGATCTGTGGCAGTTATTGAATTCAGGCTTTTTAGTAGTCTGATTATCACAGAAAATATTGATACCGACTTTAGTCAGAACATGAAATCTCCGCCATTTTGCAGCTAGTCTTTTGGTAATAGATATCTGCAGTCCCTTATAAAAGCCGCCAAAGTCCACTTGATTGTTGCTTTTGAATCGTCTGTATAGAAGTTCACGAATCCCATATGTCCAGGATGCGACCGTTCCATTTTGATCTATCAGGAATAAGAGTGAGATACTTCTGAGATACCAAAAAGTAATTCAGTCTTAATGTATTCCAAAATGTTTGGAAGATCTGGAATTGTGTATAGAATGACACTATGTCCATAACCATTTCCTGGCCAGAGTGACAGTTCCCTAAGTCTTATACAGGGTTGCCCAAAATGACCGAAGGGATTTGAGTTCATTATAACTTTTTATTTAAGACATTTATAGTATCAGTCGGAGTCGTTCTCAATGCACTAGTAATGCACATACCATACATTAGTATCGGACAGAAGGTTGATTAAGGATAAACGTCCACCAGACGTCATTTAGCATTATCGGTGTTACAGTTGGTTTAAACCCCATTACTTATTTAAAGGTATACAGAGCTACCACAGCGCTACCACATCCTATTTTGCTCTTTCTACAATATTGGAACTGTCTGTCTAGCAAAATACCTCATTATTTTGCGCTTTCAAAGAAGGGAATTTCAATACCCGGCAAGAAACAGATACAAAAGGTTATACCTTCTGCTGAGAAGAAATAGTTCTGTTTTGGTCGGGTTCTGATCAATACCATTATCGGAAGCCCATCTTGCTTGTGGTATGAAGGACTATTGTTGGATGTCTCTGAGAGTGTTTGTAAACGTCTCCCTAATCTATTTCCTGACCATCTGATATGCAATAACCTATAATCCAGTCTTCTCCAGAGAAATCTGAATACTGTCCATGAAGAGATTCCATTGCAGAAGAGACAGAATGGACTCCTTGAGGTATGCCTCTGCTGTGGTGGTCAGTTGATCGTGAGGTATTGGAAATGCGTATCTTGGCCAGGCGGTTCAGAATCAACCTTGTAATATTGTTAACAACCCCCAGGATTACCAGAGCCGTAACTATTGCGGCTGGACTTACGTTGTAGATCATGGAGGTTTCGTTGGATTTCCCCTTGCTGTATGCATGCTTTAAACGATATTACCACGTAACCTGCATAGGCTATAACATTAACAACCATCTACTCCAGAGAATGCAGAATACTGTTCATGGAGATATTCATAGCAGAGCAAACAGAACGCCCCTTAAAGAGTGCCTCTGCTGATAGTTCTGAATGAACCTTCTAATATGTTTATCAACCCCCGGATTGCCAGAGCAGTAACTATTGTGGCTGGATTGCCAACTAAGAAAGCTACGGTTGTATATTCCTTAACAGAGGGTTTTTAAAAAATCTGACTACATCATGTAGGGCGGTTTCCGTTAATTTGCTCTAATCGACATCTGCATAGGCAATAACCTCCACACCCATCTTGTCCAGAGAAAGCAGAATACTGTTTATAGATTTATTCCATAGCAATATAAACAGCAATTCCATTTTATACAACCAGTATGGAGCCCTTTGAGGCAGGGAAAAGGTATTCCAGCAATGACTAAAGCTGCGACATCGATACATTGTCTAGTCCTGGTGATTGGAAAGGTTTAAGGCTTTTCATAGCCCAAAGAATTCGAGATGTGGTTACATTATCACTGGCAAAGTCTGATGTCTGTACATCAAAAGAATCTGCAACTGAAGTATCCAAGACCCGAGAAGAGTACCTCAAAAATCATTGTAACCATTTTATGAAATTCTACAGTTGATAGTGATCACACATACAATATTAAGTAATATGACTCTGCACATTGCTGAAGTGGGAGCTTTCCACTGATATATATTTATATTTATATATATATTTACAATAATTTAAGGACGTTAAAGGCCCTAAATTTGTACCACAAAAATCAGCGTGTATATACATTTACTATAATTTAAGGCCATTAAAGACCCTAAATTTGTACCACAAAAATCAGCGTGAAACTTTCATACAATTTTTCCGATGATAGAAAGCTGACATTAAAATCACTAAATATTCAAAAAGTATGATTCTGCACATTGTTGAAAATGAAGCTTTCAAGTCATATCTATATTACTATAATTTAAGGCCCAAAATGTGTACCAGAAATGAGTGTGGCATTTTTAAAAATTTGACGGATGATAGAAAGCATATAATATCACTAAATATTAAAAAACTATGATTCTGCACATTGGGAAAAGAAAGATTTCAAGTCATATCTGTTTTATTATAATTGATGAACACTAGAGGCCGTAAATGTGTACCACAAAAATGTAGGCATTACAATTTAACAGTAAAAGCTTTCCGGTGGTATATATTTTACTTAAATGTGAGGTCCTTAAAGATCTTTTAGTTTACCTACAGTGTATAGCTATTGCATTTCACATTAAATCCATTTGTACACACTGTGCCGCATACCCAACCTGACTGAGTTTTGAATCTCTTGTTAATACAGAATAGAAAGTAAAATTCAAACTTTTATGTTTCGAAGGCAATCACCTGTCTCCTATGTCCTGTGGGTATTTGAGGAAGAGAGAGTACTTATGTATGTACTGCCACATCTGCACTTATCCAGGAGGACAAAGCATACATATACATGCATATGTATGTGGAACATCAATTAAAATCATGCTTCAAGCGGCTACATTTCATTTGGCCAAGTCTGGAGGTGGTTTACGTTGGTTGTGAACAACAGCGATTGCTGTTGTGTCCGTCCATCTGTCCGTCTGGCTGTTCGACCGTCTGTTTGTTGCACATTAAGTGCTCGAACAAACAATGAATGGATGCACTTAACAAGCAACGGAATAGAGCACAGCTCCATTACCAGCATCAAACTTGGTAAGAACTAACAGCAAGATGGTCCCTGTTGTATTAAGAGAGAGACGGAAAGCGAGCGTGTGTTGGAGGAGAAGGATCCTAGGCATCTAGACAGGTGTTGTTAAACGTATCACGTTAATTCAATTCAATTTGGTCTGTTTCCTGATGCTGTTGCCACAGCCTTGTTGCCTTGCTGTTTTACTGCATGCCTGCCTACCTACATGTCCGACTGTCATTTCTTCGTGGTGCTTTCCGCCTACCTATGGTGGCGAGTAAGGATATGGTGTATGTTTTTAAAAAGGAAATTAAACGCCTTTTAGCCACATCAAGAGTTGTGTTGTTAATCATTTACTCTGTTACACATTAATGCCAATGTTGTTGTGGTTGTTGGATTGCTGGAATATTTACCATTTAAAAATAGTCAGTTGTGATGAAATCCTTCATTTAAATGCCATATTAAGAATGAATATTAGTTTTAATATATACTCGTTAGGCCGGGTCGATTTGTGGGGAGGCAGAAAAAGTCGCCATTGCTCAGTAAAAATCGTATTCTAGGGATCAAAATAAGAAACTTTGCCGAAGGAACCATACCTCTAGAACGAATTCTGATGTCCCGGAATTTGTGTCGAACTTTTGGGTAGGTGCAAATTTTGAAAAATCCCACTTTGATCCATTTAGAGTGCTCCAATCGAGTCCAAATGTATGACCGACCCCCACTAACTTTGGAGGCCCGACCCACCCATGCCAGTGGCACACCCCCTGGGGGTTCCATACATTTGGACTCGATTGGAGCACTCTAAATGGGTCAAAGTGGGATTTTTTCCGGGACATCAGAATTCGTTTTAGAGGTATGGTTCCTTCGGCAAAGTTTCTTATTTTGATCCCTAGAATACGATTTTCACTGAGCAATGGGCGATTTTTAAATCGACCCGCCCTAATACTCGTATATGTAATAAACATGCACTTGAGAGTACTCCTGGGGATATATCAAATTTTGAAAGGATACTTTTAGTGGTGTAGTTCTCCACCAAATAATTTACACCTCCGCATTATCTTGATTAATTTCCAAGATATCTGCACTTGAAGAATGAGAACATACGTGGAAACGTAGCAAAAGTGATGACGAGAAAAAACAGTATCAAAGTTCTCCGTATAATTTTGTGGTACATAATTTGTAATCGGTTATATATCACTAGATTGCTAACTTTTAAAAGATGTGCAGAGTCATAGTTTTTGATTATTCAGTGATAGTAAATTTCCGCTGCAGAGGTACATAAAAGTGTCACACTGTTTTTTGTGATACACTTTTCGGATCAATAATTGATCCAAATGGTTATAAAATAAAGAGGCCCAACATCATAATTATAAAATAATAATTTATTTTGGTAAATACTTAATTTCCAGAACAAATGAAAATATAGCAAAAGTGGTGGTGAGGAAACAAGAATAAGTGCTTAAAAGTTATACGAGTACTAAACTAATATTCATTCT
The DNA here is from genome assembly GCA_963930755.1 of Eudasyphora cyanicolor. Classification (NCBI taxonomy): domain Eukaryota; kingdom Metazoa; phylum Arthropoda; class Insecta; order Diptera; family Muscidae; genus Eudasyphora; species Eudasyphora cyanicolor. The sequence goes on from OZ005734.1 coordinate 70,467,332, forward strand.
TAATATGATAAAGTGCTACTCAGATTTTTGTGGTACACATTTAGGACCTTTACCGCTCTTAAATTATAATAAAATATATATCACTAGAAAGCTAATTTTTCAAAGAAGTGCAGAAGCATATTTTTGGAATATTTGCAGATATTGTATCCCGCTTACTACCAAATGCAGAATTGAGTAAAATCGTTAAACTGATTTTTGTGGCAAGCTTTTCGTCTCTTTATTGGGCTCAAATAGCGGGTTCAAAAAGTAGGCTCAACTAGTCTATCTAAAGATAGACTGAAATATCGTACATGGAAGCCTTGCTACACCATACTTTCACTTTATTTTGGTAAATTTTTATTTTCCTGAATGAAAACATAAGTGCAAATGTAGCAAAACTGGTGATGAGGAAACATGAATAAGTATCATCGTTCTACTCAGATTTTTGTGGTAAACATTTAGGGCCTTTAATGTCATTAGCTTATAATAAATTAGACATCATCAAAAGTTATTTTTTCAAGAATTTGCATAATCATATCTATTTACTTATATTGAATACCCGCTTACTAACAAATGCAGATTCACATAAAAGCGCTACACTAATTTTTGTGGTACAATTTTGGAGTCTTTAATTGACTGAAATGATAATAAAATAAATACTCACTGAAAGATCTACTTGGAAGGTGTGCTACATCATTTTTGTAAATTGTTATTTTCCAATTAAGGATATAAGTGGATATAAACTGCTCAAGGTATTGTGGTACACATTTAGGGCCTTTATGACCTTAAATTATAATAAATTAGACATTACTAAAAATATATGTTTTAAAGGATGTGCAGAAAATTATTTTTTTAATATTTAGTATTATTGTATATCCACTAACTATCATATGCAGAATTAAATAAAAGCGTTAAACTGGTTCAGACTCTTTACTGTGTTCAAATAGTAATAAAATAAATATACATTTATTATTTATTTTGGTAAATTTGTATTTACAGAATTAAAATATAAGTGGAAATGTAGCGAGGAAATTTAACAAGTATCAAAGTACTACTCAGATTTTTTGTGGTACACAATTAGGGCTTTTAGTGTCCTTAGATAATATAAAAATAGACATCACTAGATACTTATTTTGCAAGGCTATGTAGAAACCTATTTTTTTCAATATTTATTAATTTTGTATATCCGTTTACTATCAAATGCAGAATTACATAAAAGTGCTTAATTGATTTTTGTGGTAAAATTTTCTGGCCTTTAATTGACTCACTTGATAATAAAATTAATCTAGGTAAAAAGGTCGTACCTGGAAGATGTGCCACATTACATTTATTATTTATTTTGAAAATTTTTTATTTTCCGCAATGAAAACATAAATGGTTATACTCGTACATATAGCAAAACTGGTGATGAGGAAACAAGAATAAGTAAGTATCAAAGTTCTACTCAGATTTTTGTGGTACGCATCTTGGACATTTAGTGTACTTAAATTATAATAAATTAGACATCACTAGAAATAAAGGGGGATCCATTTCGAGGTTCCCTACTTTTTTTTTAAAGAAAAAACACAGAAAATTCAAATTGAATGGGGAATGTTTATTATCATTTGAAAAAATATTCTTTTGCATTTATTTTTTGAAGATTATGTCTATCAAATGTTGGCCGCGGCTACGTCTCAGATGGTCCATCCGTTGAGTCCAATTTTCGATGACTCGTTCGAGCATTTCGACTGGTAACTGGCGAATGACACGCGTGATGTTTTGCTCCAAGGCCTGAATCGAAGCGGTTTTGTCCGCATAAACTTTAGACTTTACATATCCCTACAGGAAAAAGTCTAACGGTGTGATATCACACGATCTTGATGGCCAATCAAAAGGCCAAAAACGTGAAATTATCTGCTCACTGAATCTCTCGAATCTCTTCAAGTTGCTCTTCGTCCCAAATGCGGCTATTTTGCCTGTTTACATACCCATTGAACCAGAAATGGGACTCATCGCTGAACAAAATTTGACTCGAAAACGTCGGATCTTCTTGGAACTTTTCAAGAGCCCATAGAGCGAAGCGATGTCGCTTGGGAAGCTCGGGCAGCTTCAGTTCTTGCACAAGCTGAATTTTGTATGTTTTCAATTTAAGATCTTGACGTAAAATGCGCCAAGTCGTTCCATACGTCAGTCCGAGTTACTGCGAACGGCGCCGAATCGACTCTCCACGGTCTTCGTGTACACACGGAGGAAAATCGCACATTTTGATATGTTTGAATTGAAAGAAAATATATTTGGAAACGAATTTTTTAAATATTATATATTTGTTAACAAACAAGTTTTATTTGAAAACCAGTAAGGAAAGGCTAAAGTCGGGCGGTGCCGACTATATAATACCCTACACCACTCTCGTAATATTGAATAACTCTGATATATAAATTTTGTAATTCATGTATAAATTGTTTACATAAATTTACTTTTGGGACATTTTATACTTAAATAATACCCTGTACCACAGTGTGGTGTAGGGTATAAAAACGATTGGATCTAAAGAGCCAAATCGGATGAAACATATATATGGGAGCTATAGCTAAATCTTAACCGATTTTCTTCAAATTCGGTAGTGTTAGTTCATGGATCAATTAACTCTACCGTTCTAAATTTCAAAACGATTGGATGTAAAATACAGCTTCTATAGAACTAAAGGGCCAAATCGGACGAAACATATATATGGGAGCTATAGCTAAATCTTAACCGATTTTCTTCAAATTCGGTAGTGTTGGTTCATGGATCAAGAAACTTTACCATTCTAAATTTCAAAATGATTGGATGTAAACTACAGCTTCTTCAGGACTAAAGACCAAAATCGGACGAAAAATATATATGGGAGCTATAGCTAAATCTTAACCGATTTTCTTCAAATTCGGCAATGTTGGTTCATGGATCAAGAAACTATACCATTCTAAACTTCAAAACGATTGGATGTAAAATACAGCTTTTTAGGACTAAATGGCCAAATCGGACGAAACATATATATGGGAGCTATATCTAAATCTGAACCGATTTTCTTCAAATTCGGCAATGTTGGTTCATGGATCAAGAAACTCTACCGTCCGTCCGTCCGTCCGTCTGTCCATGTAAAGTTGTTCGTCGACTACAGGTCGCAATTTCGCTCCGATCGTTCTAAAATTTTGCAGTTTAGAGTATTTCGCGGCTGTTAAGATCGCTATTGAATTTGGTTGAAATCGGTTCAGATTTAGATATAGCTCCCATATATATCTTTCGTCCGATTTGGCCCTTTAGTCCTATAGAAGCTGTATTTTACATCCAATCCTTTTGAAATTTAGAATGGTAGAGTTTCTTGATCCATGAACTAACATTGCCGAATTTGAAGAAAATCGGGTAAGATTTAGCTATAGCTCCGATATATATGTTTCGTCCGATTTTGCTCTTTAGTCCTGTAGAAGCTGTATTTTACATCCAATCATTTTGAAATTTAGAATGGTAGAGTTTCTTGATCCATGAACCAACACTACCGAATTTGAAGAAAATCGGTTAAGATTTAGCTATAGCTCCCATGTATATGTTTCGTCCGATTTGGCCATTTAGTCCTATAAAAGCTGTATTTTACATCCAATTGTTTTGAAATTTAGAATGGTAGAGTTTCTTGATCCATGAACCAATATTGCCGAATTTGAAGAAAATCGGTTAAGATTTAGCTATAGCTCCCATATATATGTTTCGTCCGATTTTGCTCTTTAGTCCTGAAGAAGCTGTATTTTACATCCAATCATTTTGAAATTTAGAATGGTAGAGTTTCTTGATCCATGAACCAACACTACCGAATTTGAAGAAAATCTGTTAAGATTTAGATATAGCTCCCATATATATGTTTCGTCCGATTTGGCCCTTTAGTTCTATAGAAGCTGTATTTTACATCCAATCGTTTTGAAATTTAGAATGGTAGAGTTTATTGATCCATGAACCAACACTACCGAATTTGAAGAAAATCGGTAAAGATTTAGCTATAGCTCCCATATATATGTTTCATCCGATTTGGCTCTTTAGATCCAATCGTTTTTATACCCTACACCACACTGTGGTACAGGGTATTATTTAAGTATAAAATGTCCCAAAAGTAAATTTATGTAAACAATTTATACATGAATTACAAAATTTATATATCAGAGTTATTCAATATTACGAGAGTGGTGTAGGATATTATATAGTCGGCACCGCCCGACTTTAGCCTTTCCTTACTGGTTTTAATTTAAAAGTATTCCAAGTCATCACTTTTTGTCAATCCATCGATGCAATTTATATTTACGAAAGATTATACGATTTAAGTTTTAATTAAATTTTACAAACATATACAATTTATAAAAAATGCTCTTTGAACATCTGAAAAACAAAAATTTTGAATGGGAACATATTTTTGTTTAGAACAATATCCTCCCAAACATATAATATTTGTGTGGGTCAAATATTATATATTTGGAGTGTACCCTAAACATATGTATAATTCAAGCCGAATATGTTTGGGACAATATACTACAGAAGCGATTTTTTTTCAGCGTGCACTCTCAGCTACGGCCGCTACATTTTCTTCACTGCGTGCTGGACGTGGTCTATTCGGTCGAATATTATCCAATAATGAATGCTGGGTCTCAAGATGGGTGATGGCGTTGCGAATAGTACGCTCAGTAGGCCGATTATGTTGACCATAAGTTGAGCGAACGTGAATTTTCGTAATAAAGTTGAACGATTTGTAAACATTGTTCAGGCGTAAGTCTTTCCATGATGAAATGCCAAACAATACATAACAAAAATAGCATGACACGACTCACACGTGATCTGTCAAAAAAAGGCTATTGAAAAAAGTATCTCTACTTGGATCACCCGTTATTTAAAATTCTAAGTTTAGAATTTATATTCACGATATTAGCGGTTAATTTTGTGTACAAAATGGTACGTTTGTGTGGGAGGTACCAAAATGTGTGTGACAATAACGCTAATTTTTCGACAGACTATAGGTACTATAAAACCCTTACAGTGTGCAAAATTTCAAGTATTTGTATGCAATAAGTAGTACTAAAGCTACAACTGGACTGTTGGTACTGTAAAACCGTGTATGCACGGGGATTAAAGTAATAAGTTGTTAATATTTGGTGCAGAATGATCAATTTGTGTGGAGGTACTAAAAGGGGAGCGGCAACTTCGTCCATTTTTCACATGGTGAAAGCTACTAACAAAGGTATACATACTATGTGTTGAATTTGAAAAGATTTCGATAGTTATTATGGATGTTATTAAATAAGCAACATTTCATCAAATGTTAACCCTTTGTGGGGGAGGTACTAGAAGGAGTTGCCCAATATGGCCCATCTTCAAACATAATCTGAGATAGAAAAAAATATTACCACATACCAAATTTTAAGTCGATCGGTTACTACTTCCGAGAGTTATCGTGCGTACCAGTAGAGAGACATCCAGACAGACGGACGGACATTGCTCATTTGACTTAAAATGACCCAAAACGGATATCCGCCGAACATACTTGGGGTCTTAGGTCACTCATTCGATGTGTTACATTTTTGGCCCGTAGCAAATGAAAGAAAAATGAAATTTTGTATGATTCTAGAAGATGTGCATACATTACGAAATTTACATAAAAAATTTTTGTAATTTAGCTTTGAGATTGCAGAAACTGTGGCTATATTTTTCAATTTACGTAAAAATATGTGGTAAATACTGAACGCCCCAGAGGGCGAGTTGGTAGCGTACTCGCCTATGAGTTTGGGTCTGTCTCTGCATTTAACCTCAAAAAAAATTGAATAATTAAATATACTCATTATGTCATCTGTAGGAGATGGTACCATATTTGGTCCCTTTTTCCCCATTTTTTTCTCAAAATTTTTGAAATTAGAAGAAAACCAGTAAGGAAAGGCTAAAGTCGGGCGGTGCCGACTATATAATACCCTACACCACTCTCGTAATATTGAATAACTCTGATATATAAATTTTGTAATTCATGTATAAATTGTTTACATAAATTTACTTTTGGGAAATTTTATACTTAAATAATACCCTGTACCACAGTGTGGTGTAGGGTATAAAAACGATTGGATATAAAGAGCCAAATCGGATGAAACATATATATGGGAGCTATAGCTAAATCTTTACCGATTTTCTTCAAATTCGACAATGTTGGTTCATGAATCAAGAAACTCTACCATTCTAAATTTCAAAACGATTGGATGTAAAATATAGCTTCTATAGAACTAAAGGGCCAAATCGGACGAAACATATATATGGGAGCTATAGCTAAATCTTAAACGATTTTCTTCAAATTCGGCAGTGTTGGTTCATGTATCAAGAAACTCTACCATTCTAAATTTCAAAATGATTGGATGTAAAATACAGCTTCTACAGGACTAAAGAGCAACATCGGACGAAACATATATATGGGAGCTATAGCTAAATCTTAACCGATTTTCTTCAAATTCGGCAATGTTGGTTCATGGATCAAGAAACTCTACCATTCTAAATTTCAAAATGATTGGATGTAAAATACAGCTTCTACAGGACTAAAGAGCAAAATCGGACGAAACATATATATGGGAGCTATAGCTAAATCTTAACCGATTTTCTTCAAATTCGGTAGTGTTGGTTCATGGATCAAGAAACTCTACCATTCTAAATTTCAAAATGATTGGATGTAAAATACAGCTTCACCAGGACTAAAGAGCAAAATCGGACGAAACATATATATGGGAGCTATAGCTAAATCTTAACCGATTTTCTTCAAATTCGGCAATGTTGGTTCATGGATCAAGAAACTCTACCATTCTAAATTTCAAAACGATCGGATGTAAAATACAGCTTCTATAGGACTAAAGGGCCAAATCGGACGAAACATATATATGGGAGCTATAGCTAAATCTTAACCGATTTTCTTCAAATTCGGCAATGCTGGTTCATGGATCAAGAAACTCTACCATTCTAAATTTCAAAACGATTGGATGTAAAATACAGCTTTTATAGGACTAAATGGCCAAATCGGACGAAACATATATATGGGAGCTAATGCTAAATCTTAACCGATTTTCTTAAAATTCGGTAGTGTTGGTTCATGGATCAAGAAACTCTACCATTCTTAATTTCAAAATGATTGGATGTAAAATACAGCTTCTACAGGACTAAAGAGCAAAATCGGACGAAACATATATATGGGAGCTATAGCTAAATCTTAACCGATTTTCTGCAAATTCGGCAATGTTGGTTCATGGATCAAGAAACTCTTCCATTCTACATTTCAAAACGATCGGATGTAAAATACAGCTTCTATAGGACTAAAGGGCCAAATCGGACGAAACATATATATGGGAGCTATAGCTAAATCTTAACCGATTTTCTTCAAATTCGGTAGTGTTGGTTCATGGATCAAGAAACTTTACCATTCTAAATTTCAAAATGATTGGATGTAAAATACAGCTTCTACAGAATTAAAGAGCAAAATCGGACGAAACATATATATGGGAGCTATAGCTAAATCTTAACCGATTTTCTTCAAATTCGGCAATGTTGGTTCATGGATCAAGAAACTCTACCATTCTAAATTTCAAAACGATCGGATGTAAAATACAGCTTCTATAGGACTAAAGGGCCAAATCGGACGAAAGATATATATGGGAGCTATATCTAAATCTGAACCGATTTCAACCAAATTCAAAAGCGATCTTAACAGCCGCGAAATACTCTAAACTGCAAAATTTCAGAACGATCGGAGTGAAATTGCGACCTGTAGTCGACGAACAACTTTACATGGACAGACGGACGGACGGACATCGTTAAATCGACTCAGCTAGTGATTCTGAGTCGATCGGTATACTTTAAGGTGGGTCTAGCTGTGTTATTTTCAGGTGTTACAAACATCTGCCGTGAAACAAGCTTATAATACCCTGTACCACAGTGTGGTGTAGGGTATAAATATAATTTCTTGTAGGGGAGCGGCGTATAGATGGCGGCAGTAGTTTGAAAAAAAATTTCTTTGGTGAAAAGTGGCAACCTTATAAAAAACATATTGTATATTGTAGATATAGAGGAAATTATAAAAAGAATGTATAACATATTTATATTCATCTTAAAGGATACTTTTTGCAGAATATTTTCGAAAAAATAATGAGTAAACATATTTTGGTAATAGTGTTGCCACGCTATTACGCCAAATGACACCATTTAGTGCGAAATTTGAAAACTTGGCCACATTTTCGACAATCGCAAAGTTAGAATATGAAAACCTTTAGCATTTTTATATGTGGTAATGTGTTTCACGGTAAACAGCAAAATTAATTTTGAGCCCGGCGTTTTGTTTAATAGATTTTGGGGTAAACTAATAGATTCTGTTTTTGGGGATTATTTAGGGTATTGTGGGATTTTACTTTACAAATATAATAATATTAGAATTGGCCTCGATTTCTGGTACCAAGAAGTACAAATTAGAAAAAAAATTCTTTTCCTCGGTATATACTCGTATTAGATCCGGAAAATTATTGCTATTAGATATATCCGCTGAGACAAATATTGTGGCCTTCGAATCAGACGAATTTTGATTACCCGAGGTCGCCAACTTTGAAGACCTGTGGCTCCGCCCCTAATTTCAAATATAACTTCTCTAATACCTCTTCTGCAAGCGTAGCTAGTTTTGTCGCAGTTCTGCCATTAAGAAACGGCAAAAATTCCATCGATTTATGAAGTCAAGCACTGTGCATTATGCAGAAATTTCGTCTTCTTGTTTGAGTCAATAAATTCCATAAAATCTAATCGATTCTATAGAATTTTATTGAATTTATGCATTTTTGCAGCTTCTTTGAATAGTTTTGTAAAGGCGCGTTTTCCACAAAGGGAAACGGAAACCTTGGACACCGAATATAATGACAATTAAATGCTTAGTTAGATAAAAGGCATGCACACAAGGTGTGTGAGACTGTGTGTGCATGTGTCAGCATGCACACTCGCATCCACCCATAAATGCAAGTGATATACAAAAGCCATTACAAGAGAACTTCAACAACAAAGTGAATCCGGCCCATTACCCACAACGTTCACAGCATCATCATCATCATCATTCGCATACTCATCTTTATCATCATCATGGGCTGCATTTGTGAGTCTCGTAATGGCTGACACCGCCACCTGCAGATGTGTATGCAAGGGATTTGGTCTGGGTTTTTTTGTCCGTCCGTCTGTCTGCCTCTCATTCGGTTTGTTGAATTCCATCTAGCACAGTTTGCAGAAGGTGAACTCTGGTGGCAACATCACTAACTACCACCACACAAGTATCATCAGCCACTATCAGTCACCCACCTGATAGCCACCCGCCTTATTGTGTATGTGTATGGGGGGCACCCTTTTGCCTCTACAGTTCTTGCAAAAGTTTTGCTCTAAACCTTGACCCAAATGTTATCTTCCAAAAAAAAAAAGACAGAAGAACACAAAAAAGAAACGCTCACTGCATTTCAAAAATAAAAGTAATGAAATTTTGAACTTTTTTTAAAAATGTGAATCCTGGAAATGAAAATGAATACGTGCGCGGTTTGTTTGTAAAAATAATCGAATTTTTCCATTAGGATTGCAACAAAAGTTGAGCGGGAGACAAAAAGTCTTTTTAATCAAAGGCATTCACAAATTATGTATAATGGATTGAAAAGGATTTGAATATTCGAACGTTAGAAAGTAAATCTAATTCATTAGAGGGAATTGAAAAAATAGTGAAATTGCAAATTTATGCATTTCATAAACATCCATCTGATGTCAAAGAAATTTCTGATATATTTTTATAGATGGTGTAATGTATCTACTAAAGATCAAAACCTTTTTTGAGAGATTGCATAGATTTGTCCCTAGTTTTCATATTTTTATACCCTACACCACACTGTGGTACAGGGTATTATAACTTTGTGCATTTGTTTGTAACACCCAAAAGGAGAAGAAATAGACCCATCGTTTATTATACCGATCGACTTAGAATCACTTTCTGAGTTGATTTAGCTATGTCCGTCTGTCCGTCTGTCTGTCCGTCTGTCCGTCTGTGCATGTATTCTTGTAATTAAAGTACAGGTCGCAATTATGGTCCGATCTCGACGAAACTTTACACATATCTTTTTTCTTGGCCCAAGGACGATCCCTATTGAATTTGGTTAAAATCGGTTTAGATTTAGATATAGCCCCCATATATATGTTAGCCCCGATTTGACATGTAAGCGCTGTAAAAACTTTATTTTATATCCGATCAGTATGAAATTCGGTAGAAAGAGGTTTCTTATTATATGGATGAACACTATTAAATTTGGAAGAAATCGGTTCAGATTTAGATATAGCCCCCCTATATACGTTACCCCCGATGTGACATGTAAGCGCTGTAAAAACTTTATTTTATATCCGATCAGTATGAAATTCGGCAGAAAGAGGTTTCTTATTATATGGATGAACACTATTAAATTTGGAAAAAATCGGTTCAGATTTAGATATAGCCCCCATATATACATTACCCCCGATTTGACATGTAAGCGCTGTAAAAATGTTATTTTGTATCCGATCAGTGCGAAATTCGCAAAGAAAGGTTTCTTATTACATGAAGGAATACTGCCAAATTCGGAGAAACTCGGTTTAGATTTAGATATAACACCCATATATATGTTACCCCCGATTTGACCTGTAAGCGTTGTAAAAACTGTATTTTATATCCGATCAGTGCGAAATTCGGCAGAAAGAGGTTTCTTATTACATGAAGGAATACTGCGGAATTCGGAGAAAATCGGTTCAGATTTAGATATAGCTCCCATATATATGTTACCCCCGATTTGACATGTAAGCGCTGTAGAGACTGTATTTTATATCCGATCAGTACGAAATTCGACAGAAGGAGGTCTTTTTACATGAATAAGTATTCAGGGAAGATCGGTTCAGATTTATATTAAAGCTCCATATATATGTTCCTCCTGATTTGGCATCAAACCGCTATTGAAGTTGTATTTTACTTCCGATCATTAAAATTTTCCAGAAAGATGTTTCTCAATTTAGGAACGAATATTGCTTAATTTAGCGATTATCGTTTCAGAATTAGATAATATGTTTCTACCCATTTACCAATTATTCCAAATTATTATGGCAATTACCCTTATCGCATTGTTAGGGAGGTGTAGGGTATTATATAGTCGGCCCCGCCCGACTTTCTGCCTTTCCTTACTGGTTGTATATTAAAATGTGTGTTTTTGTGAATAAATCGAGTTCAAGTAAATCCGACAACAATTTTTTTTGTAGTTATGGACAAGTATATCTTTTTCTGCATAATTGAGCATGGGGAAAAACCATGACCTAAGACAAGGCCATGGTTGTTCCTAGTTTACCGAATGCAGTGAAAATCAAAACATTATAGAAAAAGTTTACGGAGATTAAAATATTAGTCTTGGAAACCATACATAAGCCTGACAGCAGGTTCAGTGTCTATGTCAATCATACCCATCCTTCAAAGATTAAGTTGAATGATCGACATATGGCTCTCCGGATGCTTGAGAGCCGACCCTGCATCTCTGTGCAACAAACAGAGATAATCTCTAAAGTGGGCACGGAGTACTGCTGGAGAACAGGATACTGCACGAATTTCCATACAAGAGCATAATAATGGCTACACCCAACATATGAACCGGTGGTTTCCGTAGCTAAGGAAACCAGCGGTGATATAGACGACTCACTGTGACGTTTTCTTAGCCGTTCTTAAGGAGCTGCCGGGACTACCTTCCGACTGTGACGACTTTAGCTGGTGTCAGGGTCGCACAAAACTAATACGGCTCAGTGATATGCACTCTGCTGAGCGCTATCGCAGCGCTTTGAAGAAGATTGGTGAAATCTAGCCTAGTGCTGCACTGAATGTTGTAAAATATAACCAGAGTCAATGCATTGATTCCGGCTACACCATCCGATGAAGAAGCCATCACTAAGATGCTGAAGGTCTGCAATCCCAGGCTTCCAACTTGTCGATTGAATGGAAAAAATAAGTCCCTATTGCACGCAGTACAGGGTGGCTGATATGTAATGCAACAAAGTAAAGCGCTATATTTTTTTAATTTTTTTTTAAATTTTATTGTTCAAAAGCAAAAAATGTCGGAAATAACATAACATTTTAGAAACAGTTTAGATTTGTTCGAATTGGCCACCTTTGGCACGAATTATGGCCTTCAAACGGCCGACAAAGCCATCACACGCTGCACGAAAGAGGCTCTGCGGTATTTTGGCCCATTCCCGGCGAAGCGCCGTCTTGAGATGATCGATACTTTGGTATTTTTTAGTGCGAACCTTACTCTCTAAAATGCCCCAGGCGCAAAAGTCCAACGGATTGAGATCCGGAGATCTTGGTGGCCATTGTGCGGTAGAAATGAAACGAGGAACCTCCTTTTTAAGCCATTCTTGGTTGACGCGTGCTGAGTGCGATGGAGCTGAGTCCTGTTGGAATGTCCATGGTCTGCGGCCGAAATGTTTGTCTGCGCAGGGCTTCAATACTTTCCCGATAATATTCGGCATTTATTTTGACCCCATGGTCGATGACTACGAGTGGGGAGCTACCATCGGCTGTTACGGCGGCCCACACCATTACCATCGGCGGCGCTTGAGTTCTGGTGGCCAATCGAAGGTGTAAATTGTCAGCTGACCTCTTTGGCTTCTCATCGGAGAAAACCAAATTCGGTAACTGGCCACTTTCGTGCAAGCGAAGCAACTCCTTGGCTCTTTCCAGTCTAACTTTTTTTGTGCATCGGTGAGCTCTTGCACTTTTTGGAACTTCAATGGCTTTAGTCCAAGCTCATTTTTTAATATGTGTTGTATCCGTTCTCGCGATATGTTCAGCTCACGAGCAATTTTTCTACCACTGCGGCGTGGATTTCGATCAAATCTGCCCTTCACTTTTCGGATCATTTCTGGTGTTGTTACCATTTTTTTTCGTCCACTTTTTGGACGCGATGCAACACTGCCAGTATCACGGTAACGAGCAATGGTACGAGAAACAAAAGATTTATTCACATTTAAATGCTGGAGGGCTCTAACGATAGCCACTTGTGTTTTTCCACCCAAATATAAAGCAATCACACTACCACGCTTGAATTCCATCACGAATAACTTTTTTCTGAATGCAATAGATCAAAATGCTTTTGTAAGCTTGTAAACAATAAAATGAACTGTCACTGAGTTCATTTTAAGTATTTACCACTCCCTGGTAAATACTTACCAGGGAGTGGATTTGCAAAATACTTACCAGATAACTCTGGTGTAGTATCCAAAGATGAACATCCCGCTTCGTAAGAAGTATGGCATTGAGTACTTCAACTGGGGATTCCTTTGAAGTGCAGCCATCAGAGGTCGGCAGAGTGATTGTAACCGAATCTAGAATTCTCAGGCAAAAGCTTTAAAATTTTTAAGTCGCCGGGACAAGACAAAGTCTCGCCGGCGGAGCTATAGGCAGTGGCTGATACAATTGCTCCCAGGCTCGGAGAGATACACATGTTGTATAAATCATGCCTACTCGTATATACCAACAAAATCGAGAGAGAATCAAAGATGGTTTTCATCCTAAAAGCCAGAAAACCGTCACATACAGAAGCTAAAGATTTCCAGCCGATTAGTCTAACGTCATTTCCCATTAAAACGCGGGAGAGATTAAGGACCTGTTTCTGTAACTTTTTTTCGTTCGTCTACTGCGAACGATCAAAAATCACTCAATTATTCCGAGAAATCTATAAATTGCAGAAGTTTATAATTCGTTGTGTCTGTAGGAAATCATGTAAAAAGCTTGTTCCTAAAATATTTCTAACCTGCGTTTTATAGAATTCAAGTAATAGCTGAGAGAATTTTGATCGTTCGCCGTAGACGAACGAAAATAAGTTACAGAAACAGGCCCTAAAAGATAGCTACTTTCCAATCAACATTATTCCCAAAGCAAGGGCAAGTCCAACGAAATCGTCATTTATGATCTAGTCAGCTTTATTGAAGGATATCTCTCTCTGTTAAGGAATATACTATGGTCACTTTTTAGATATAGAGGGGCTTTCAATAATATAAATCCTGGGGCTATAATTATGGCTCTAGCAGCCATGGGAGTTGATACAGGTATACGTAGGTTCATTCATAACCATCTGACTAAGAGACGCATTTCAGATAGCTTAATCCGACCAAGACGGAACTAGTTATTTTCAGCAGTAGATATATGGTACCAACTGTTAGCTACACCTAACTCCTTGGGGGTTTTGAAATTCCCTTCTCTGAAAACGCAAGTTAAACATCAAACCCAACATTCTGTAAATATAGAAGGATCTATGACAATTATGTGTGAAACAAAATATCTGCCAAATGCTCGCCACGGCTTCGGTGGCATACCTCTAACCGATGGTCCATATGGTCAATGACTCTGAGACAAATTTGAGGTTCAATGTCGTTAATGTGCCGAATTATCTCATCCTTTAGCTTTTAAATTGTCCTTAGCCTATTGAGGTACACTTTTTTTTAAATATCCCCAAAGAAAGAAGTCCAATGGTGTCAAATAACATGATCGTGGCAGCCAATTAACATCGCCAAGTTGAGTTAACACGGCCATTGAATTTCTCGCGCAAAAGATCCAGCGTTTCGTTGGCTGTGTGGCAAGTGGCTCCATTCCGTTAGAACCACATATCGTCCAGGTCCATATCCCCAAAGAAAGAAGTCCAATGGTGTCAAATCATATGATCGTGGCATCCAATTAACATCGCCAAGTTGAGTTAACACGGCCATTGAATTTCTCGCGCAAAAGATCCAGCGTTTCGTTGGCTGTGTGGCAAGTGGCTCCATTCCGTTAGAACCACATATCGTCCAGGTCCATATCCTCAATTTCTGGCTACTAGAAGTCCGTTATCATCTCGCGATACCGAACACCATTCACGGTAACTGCTTGGCCGACCTCATATTCGAAGAAGTACGGCCCGATCAATGTTTTCCGCAGAACGAACTGGACGAGCATGCACAGGTGTTTCCACATCTCCTACAGACCCGATTTGCTGAAATTTGCGCAAAATTTTCCCGATTGTGGACACATTTGGTCGATTATGCTGACCAAAAAAATCACGAAGTGCAGGAAATGCATTTTGATTTGCGCGCCCATTTTCGTAAAAGGCTTCAACAGTCTTAACGCGCGGCTCAATTGTGTACCTCTTCGTGGTTGAATTTGTCGGGCAAAAAACTTAATGTTAAGGTGTGACTCATAATTAACATGGTTAACCTAACCTAACCATGATTGGACCACTCTTTATGTTAGCACCCCTTTTTAAAAAGAAGTAACTCCCTGTTATAGCTGATAGATCAGAGTAGAATAGTTGTATTCCAGGACATTCGTAAACATCTATACAAACGGTTCCAAGCTCACCAGCCAAATGGGTTTTGGTGCCTTTTCTGGGGAAATTAAGCTATCCATTGCAAAGAAGACTGCTTGATAACTGTAGTGTTTATCAGGCAGAAGTCTTAGCTTTTATAGAAGTAGAGGCAGAAGATTGATTATTCTGACCAAAGTCGGTATAAACATTTTCTCTGATAGTCAGCCTGCTATCAAGTCTCTGGAAACTATATTTCTGAATTCAAAAATTGCCCTCGACTGTCGCAGTTCTGTTAACAATATGACTGTACAGTTTAATACTAATTCAACTGATATGGGTGCTGGGCCACAGGGACTTACAATGGAACTGTAAAGCAGATTAACTTGCAAAAGTAGGAACTACATTAATTTTTTTTAAATTTTTTCGAATTTTTTCGGGATCCTGAAATTTTTCGACATTCCGGGATTTCCGGGATAAATCGAGATTTTTTCATTCTTAAAATGTGATATTTCGAAATGGAATACAAACATTTTAGTTCAGTTTTAATTAATTAATAAAAAAATCCCGGGATTCGGGATCGGGATTTTTCGGGATTTCCCGGGATTTTCGGGTTCGGGATTTCCCGTTTGACATCACTATCGACCAATTAAGGTGTCCACGCTGGAAATGGTTAAACATCCACAAAATAGTATTGTATGAATGTCGGAGGCATGTTCGCGAGCTATCTTGAGTCATAGCCATTTCAGTGCTATACATCGAATATTGATGGAAAAGAAAGAAAGCTGTGCGCATGATGTGTGCGGCGTTTGATAATAATCAAGACAATGCACCAGTTCACACATCCGCTATTGCGATGGGCAAAATCAATGAATTATTGTTCGAATTGCTTCATCACGTAGAGCAGAGCTGTCCACCAGACGACAATGCCGTACAGCATTATCAGTCTTACTACTGAGTTATACGCCCAATAAACTATGCGAGGATTCAGACCACAGCGTTTTTCTATTGCCTTTTTTCCTGTATATAGCGCTACCACATCCTTATTTGCTCTTTCCAGAATATTAAATTTGAAGTTAAATTTTCTGCCCAGTAAAATATCGAAGTATTTTTTTGCTTTCAAAGAAGGGAAAATCAGTACCCCCAATAATACAGGTGCAACTGTTGGTACCTAATATCTCCTGCTGAAAATAACTAGTTCCGTCTTGGTCGGGCTGACACCAAGACCATTATTGAAAGCCCATCTTACGGTTGTATAAAGGGCCTATTGTAGGATGTCTCTAAGTGTATACGGAAACTTCCCTCTAGCAGCTATTAGAGGATTTTAATAAGGGTTACATGCAACAAACACTATTGTTATGTCATTATACGACTACATCAGAGAAATCTACTACTTAATAGACGACCCATTGGGTTCTCTATTCCCTAGTAGAGACCTGTTGGGAGTAGCTATTCGTATTTACTCCTAAGTAGGGTCCAGACGGGTTCTCTTTTTTTATTAAGTAGAGGACTATTTTGTTTATTTACTCCCTACTAGGCGGTCAATTGGGTTATCTTCTCCTTAGTAGGCGTCCAATTGGATAATCTACTCTTTAGCGGGCGACCAGTTGGGTTATCTATTCCTTAGCAGACAACCAGTTGGATTATTTACACATTAGTAGTCTGTCAGTTGGTTTATCTACTCCTTAATAGATGACCAGCTGGGACCAGAGAAGCAAGCAGTAGTGCGCAGTCGGCGGCTAGTCAACGCGCCGTTAATTTGTAACGTGTTGCGCCGCCGCCTCCGAAATAATCGGCTAATGGGCAGCCCAAAACACAGCCGATTTTTTCGGACTTCATTTTACGTCTTGAAGGGACCAGTTTCCGAAGTTCATCCATTAAATGGTACACATTTAATTGTTTTCAATTGTAACTTAGTCTGTGTCTGACATTGAAGATTTGAAGGACAAGTTGGGTTATCTATTCCTTAGTAGATGATCAGGTGTGCCATTTGTTCCTTATTAGGCGGCTAGTTGGGTTATTTGAGCCTTAAGCTATGTACACACGATTGTCAGATCGGACAACGTTATCAACCCTGTTAAAGTGCTGCCAATGTACGGACAATGAATGAATTGACAGTTCTGACGATTGTAAGAAATCGTTACAATTTCATATATTTACAATATATTTTGTAAATGTGATTCTAACTAGGATACTCTCCCGGCTTCAAGACCATTTTGTTTCTATATTATTATAGAAACAAGTATTTTATACATGGCGGTGTATAAATATGTATTAAAAATTGGCAGCACACATACTGGATCATGATTTCTGAGCCGTGACACTCGTTATCAACAGTTCTGCTGCAATTGTATGGGAGATACGGATATATGTAAATATTTATATGCTGGATTGCCAATAAAAATATTTTATAGACAGTGTTGCCGTGGCGCCATTTTCTCTGACAATGGTGTCAGATGCATAAACTTTGCACATCTTAAAATATCTTTAAATTTATTGACGATGACTTTTCTGTCAACGTTGCAGGACAAACATTTTAATTTCACAGGGTTGCATTTTTTCGCCATTTTCCTGACAAAATAGTAAGATCTGACAACCGTGTGTATATATCTTTAGTAGACGACCATTTGAGATATCTACGCCCTAGTATACGAGCAGTTGGTATATGACCATTTAGGTTATCTATTCCATAGTAGACGAAAAGTTAAGTTATCTATTCCATAGGAGATTACCAGTTGGGTTATCTACTCCTTAGTAGGGTTGTATACTTCTTAGTAGACTACCAGTTGGGTTATATATTCCTTAGTAGATTACCAGTTGGGGTTTCTACTCCTTAGTTGGGCTGCCTACTCCTTATTAGGCGACCAGCTGGGTTATACATATATTTCTTAGTAGATTATCAGTTGGGTTATCTATTCCTTAGTTGGGTTGCCTACTCCTAATTAGGCGACCAGTATGATTATCTACTCCTTATTAGGCAACCAGTTGAGTTATCTACTCCTTATTAGGCGACCAGTTGGGTTATCTACTACTTAGTTGGGTTGCCTACTCCTTATTAGGAGATCAGTTGGGTTATCTACTCCTCATTAGGCGACCAGTTGGGTTATTTATTACTTAGTAGACGACAAGGTAGGTTATTTATTCCTTTGTGGATGATCAATTAGTTCGTTTGCTCCTTAGTAGGCTACTAGGTGGGTTACCCCACCCATAGTAGACGAATTTGGTAGATGACCGGTTATTTGCTCCAAAGTAGGTGGTCACTTGGGTTTTCTACTATTAAGTAAACGATGATTTGAGATGTCTACTCCCTAGTATACGAGCAGTTGGTATATGAACATTTGGATTATCCACTCCTTATTAGGCAGCCATAGTAGACGACCAATTATGTTATCTATTCCACAGTAGATTACCAGTTGTATTATATATTCCTTAGTAGATTACCAGTTGGATTATATATTCCTTAGTAGATTACCAGTTGGGTTATCTACTCCTTAGTTGGGTTGTCTACTCCTTATTAGGCGAACAGTTGGGTTATCTTCCTTATTAGGCGACCAGATGGGTTATCTTTTCCTTAGTAGGTGATGAGGTGGGTTATTTATTCCTAAGTAGATGACCAAATTGGTCGTTTGCTCCTTAGTAGGCTACTAGCTGGGTTAACTGATCCTTTTTAGTCGAATTTGACCGTTTTCTTCCTTAGTAGGTGGACAGTTGGGTTTTCTGCTTTTGTAAAGAATCATTTGAGATATCTGCTCCGTAATAGATTAGCATTTGGGCTATGACTCCTTAGAATGTAGCCAGTATTTATCTAATCCAGTTGGGTTATCTAAAACTAAGGAGTGGCCAACCTTTGTTGGATTTAGCCACACCTTAGTTGAATTGTCTATCTTTTAGTAGACGACCACACCCTAGTATGCGGCCGGTTAGGATATCTACTCCATAATATACGATCAATTGGGTAATCCATTCCATAGTATAGGATTATTTGGATTACATATTTAATTGGTTTCATTTGTAACTTATGTTGTGAATCACATTGAAGGATCGGGTATTGCTCAAATAGGTTTTATTTTTGCAAAGTACTTGTATATATTACCAGCTGTATATTCATTACCTCCCACGACAAAGCCATGTTAATGTTACCGAGTGTTTCTATAAAAAGGGACAATCTGTGAACCGTTATCTGTTCTCAGTGGACCCATTATTTCCCGTAGGGACTTTACAGTTCAAAATGTCTACTTCTATTCCCGATACTTTTTTTCTCAAGTGTACGTATTTATGGGTCCTCAATGTAGGATATACTTTCTCAATCTATTTTTACCCATACAACGCGGTAGTACAATGTAATGCCAAAGAGTAGGGCATATAAATAATTCCAATCGACATAAAATATCTTTACGAGTCGATTTAGCAATGTCCGCCTGACTGCAGGTGCCAAATATGAACTCGTCCTTACGAAAATCGCCACAAAGATTGTTCTTGGATTAGGTACGTGTCTTATTGGCAATGGGCCATATCGATTTGACAAATGCTACCTTGATATAGGTCATTTCCAAATTTGAGTTCCTGATGGTGTAGGTCCTATGTTTTTTAAGCGATGTGCCTAGAATTTAGAAATTGTTCCTATTTAACCTGCAACGATTCATATTTGATGTGGCCCCTAAATGTTTCGTGTATTGGTAAGAAAACAATGGAGTAGAGCAGTATACAGTCGGCCCACCCGATTTTATACTTTTCTTACTGTTTTTTCTCTATATTTGATCCTTTTAGAGATGAATTTAGCAAGGATCACACGCGTTTGTTGTCATGTCGATGAGGTATACAGTTTTATGAATTTATATATAAGTAAATATCTCCCCTCAACTCAATGCGAATTGTTCTTATCCAATTTTTAGCATTTAGGAAAATTTCCTTAAGTTTCTTCTGTCATTAATATTAAACACGTGAATATTGCATTGCATGAAGTGTTCATTTATTTTTATCAACAATAGTTTTTGCAGTCATTTCGCTACTAATTTTTATATCCTTTAAATTTCCTTTGAATTATTCATTCGTCTACATGCACATGTACACACACACGCGAGCACATCCTTTGTGTAAACAACATCCTTTTTTTGTACTTGAAAGTTATTTTTCTACATATTATACATTTAACAATGCACATACACATACAGACATACATACGTACGAGTACATATACACACATGTATTAACATTACAATTGATGGAGAAAAACATTGCATTGCATGCATAGTTTTTGTTTTGAAAATCGACTTTTGTTTTATTTCGAAATGCGTGAAATTCGTGTACGAGGACAACTCACTAAGGTCGGGGATTTCATTCAATTGCTTGATTTAAGTGGTATGCAAGGGGTTAGACATTTTGTAATTTTTTTAGGAGGTTTGAGAGGGTCGGTATGTTGCCATATTTTATAGGTTTGAAAAACGAACGGACAAATGTTCTAAGACGTCTTCTACGCAAATTTCTTTGAAGATTCGTGTATACACATGTGATGTTCCGCACAACTACAAGCTCAGATTTTTTCATGTATAAGTCCCTTTTGATGACAGGATTGAAATACGTATAAGGGTATTTGTTTACATAGCTTCGCAGTGTATTATCTTTTCCAATACACCACAAAAACTATCTCTTTCGAAAGGAAGCGTTCCGATCGAAAAAGCTGATCAATTCGAATAGGTTAACATTTAAAAGAAAAATCTAATAAAGTTAAAATTAAATCGATCATTGACGAACACCTTCTAAAGCATTATTTTATTTTATTTAAAAACTTTGACACTATAGTTTTTTCTTTTAGTACTTCCCATGTGTCGAATAAATTATGTGAATTTGAATAAAATTAATATTACTCATACGACCGGTGATCATGGCTTAGTCAATATATATGTATGACTCTGATTCAAATTTCCCCAAACCAATCCTCGTATCTAATTTTCTAAGCACTTTGTTTGCCATTTGCTTAACGTTCAGCTTCAAGTCCATCATTTGAAAAGGGAGCGAGAAATGTTTTTGTTTGTGTTCCACCATGTGAAGCATGAACATATGTATATCAACATACTGAGATATATGTGTGTGTGTGAGTATGTATGTGTGAACATCAACATCCGCCACACTTTATAACGAACTTGCGTTCACAGAAAAATATACGGGGAAGCGAAGAAAAATTCTGAAAACGGAACAAAAAGCGTTAAACAGTGGGGGCATGTTAGAAACAAGGCGCAATAAATATGCAGTTCTTGACAGATCGGCCGATTTGAACTATGTTTCACACATAACCCAATTCTCGGTAATGGTATGTGTTACATATTTTAAATGTATGCTCGGTTGTACCTATATTTGTAGGTCCATTAGAAATGGCAAGATTTTCACATCGCCGATTTCTTTAATTCACTTATTGTGTGGTGATTTAGTATCGGGTGTAGTGGAATATTTAATTTACGATATACTTGGTATATTATGGTCCTAATTTAGAGGGTATATGTTAGTGATGCAAAATTAGCGAACCTGCTACAACCATTCTATGTATTTACCGTTTTTATGCCATACATTACACTGTGGTACAGAGTATTATAAGTTTGTTTCATGGCTGATGTTTGTAACACCTAAAAAGACCATAGAGCCTACATAAAAGTATGCCAATAGACTCAGAGTCCATGTCTGTCTGTCCGTCCGTCTGTCCATCTTATATTGTTCGTTGAGTACAGGTCGCAATTTCACTCCGATCATGCTGAATTTTTGCAGTTAGAAGTCTTTCGCACCTGGAAAGAACCCTATTGAAATTGGTTGAAATCGGTTCAGATTCAGATATAGCTCCCATACATACATATGTGTGGTCCGAGTTGGCCCTTTAGCGCTATTAAAGCTGTTTTTTACATCCAATTGTTTTGAAATTTAGCATGGTAGAGTTCATTGATCTATGGACCAACATTGCCAAATTTCGGTTCAGATTTAGATATAGCTCCCATATATATGTTTTGTCCCATTTGGCCCTTTAGAAAAGTCTGTATTTTACATCCAATTATCTTGAAAGAAAATTTTTTAAATCTATCTATCTATCTATCTATACATATATATAAAAATGGAAAAATGTTGGTATGTACGTATGTGTTTTATAGACGCTTAAACCATTTAAACCATGTTTCGCCCGATTCGGCACCGCTCGACTTTAGCCTTTCTTTACTGGTTAATTTTGCAATAAACTATTAAGGTAGTCATTACGTATCGATTCATATGTGACAGTTCTAGGTATGTCCAATTCATTCAAACGTATTTCGGTTCTCCTGAACATTTTGAATTTTTGAGATGTTTAGTTATTCCAGAAAACCACATAGACGTATATATCATCCACCATGGATCGCATGTTCAGCCCGATTCGTTGAAATGTGAGGATTTTGTTACGTTGAGAAGTAAAATCTAGAGGGAACCGTTGTGTAGGGCCTATATTAAAACAGACCTATGGCGACCGTTGATCGTGTTTAGAGTTCTGGATATAAATACACCCACAAAACCAATTTTCAGGTCGATCAGCTGAAATTTGCCCCCTCTACGGCGTTAGTAACAAATCGAGCAGAGTTGTTACTCCACAAATCTGTGGTTTTGTGGAGTAACAACCTATGTTAGAAATTGTGGATTTTAGGATTTTAGGATTTTAGGATAAATGTATTCATCTAGTCAATATCTATCAAACCATATATGACACTCCTAGGTAAGTAAAATTGTTGGTGAATTTTTCCAACACACAACTACATTCAGTATCAAAAGGAACTGCGAGAGAAAAAGTATTTTTGTTCTACTGAATATTTAGATATATTGAGATGCGCTGTTATTCCAGGAAACCACAGATATATGGGGGCTATATAACAAAATTGAACGACATTGTCCACTTTCAATCCCGTATTACCTGCAGCTATAAGAAATAATTGCAAGTCGATTCCACGTCGTTCTCAGGCATTAGGCATCTCTCAAACCCCACTGTGGCGTATTTTGCGAAAATATCCTGTCCTTCATTCTTATAAGATCAAACTGACTCAAGAACTAAAGCCACTTGATCATATGAAACGCCGAAACTTATCCGATTTGGCTCTGGCAATGTTAATGTTATGTCCAAAACCCTTTATTTGGGGTCTTAGGTTAGTCCTTCGATGTGTTACACTTTTGGCCCGTAGCAAATGATATATACCCCCGTCACACTAAAGTGAGGGTATAAAAAGTAGCTAATTTAGCAAATTCCCCGACCCCAAATGTTAAAAAAAAACATTATGTTAATAACACTATGCAACAAAATTTTTGTCCAAGGGATGTAGATACAGGTTTCTACTGCAATTAGGTGTCACAAACACGAAAAAATACATAAAAAAAAATTTTATTGTAAATTTTTTTTTGTTCTAGCTTTCATGGAAAGTACATTCAGTATTTGCAGTATAAGCCTTATTGAGTCGTGTTATGCCTCAAATAAAAGGGAATTATGAGGGCTACGTATGCTGCAAGAATCGCTTTCACGTAGAATCATTGGTTTAGTAACAGTCGTCAAAAATATGAGAATAAAATGATTTTTTTAAAACACTTTTTCCTGGTACAAAAAAAAAACCAGAAACCAGTAAGGAAAGGCTAAAGTCGGGCGGTGCCGACTATATAATACCCTACACCACTCTCGTAATATTGAATAACTCTGATATATAAATTTTGTAATTCATGTATAAATTGTTTACATAAATTTACTTTTGGGACATTTTATACTTAAATAATACCCTGTACCACAGTGTGGTGTAGGGTATAAAAACGATTGGATCTAAAGAGCCAAATCGGATGAAACATATATATGGGAGCTACAGCTAAAACTTTACCGATTTTCTTCAAATTCGGCAATGTTGGTTCATGGATCAAGAAACTCTACCATTCTAAATTTCAAAACGATTGGATGTAAAATACAGCTTTTATAGGACTAAAGGGCCAAATCGGACGAAACATATATATGGGAGCTATAGCTAAATCTTAACCGATTTTCTTCAAATTCGGTAGTGTTGGTTCATGGATCAATTAACTCTACCGTTCTAAATTTCAAAACGATTGGATGTAAAATACAGCTTCTATAGAACTAAAGGGCCAAATCGGACGAAACATATATATGGGAGCTATAGCTAAATCTTAACCAATTTTCTTCAAATTCGGTAGTGTTGGTTCATGGATCAAGAAACTCTACCAGTCTAAATTTCAAAATGATTGGATGTAAAATACAGCTTCTACGGGACTAAAGAGCAAAATCGGACGAAACATATATATGGGAGCTATAGCTAAATCTTAACCGATTTTCTTCAAATTCGGTAGTGTTGGTTCATGGATCAAGAAACTCAACCATTCTAAATTTCAAAACGATCGGATGTAAAATACAGCTTCTATAGGACTAAAGGGCCAAATCGGACGAAACATATATATGGGAGCTATAGCTAAATCTTAACCGATTTTCTTCAAATTCGGCAATGTTGGTTCATGGATCAAGAAACTCTACCATTCTAAATTTCAAAACGATCGGGTGTAAAATACAGCTTCTATAGGACTAAAGGACCAAATCGGACGAAAGATATATATGGGAGCTATATCTAAATCTGAACCGATTTCAACCGAATTCAATAGCGATCTTAACAGCCGCGAAATACTCTAAACTGCAAAATTTCAGAACGATCGGAGTGAAATTGCGACCTGTAGTCGACGAACAACTTTACATGGACAGACGGACGGACGAACGGACGGACGGACATCATTAAATCGACTCAGCTAGTGATTCTGAGTCGATCGGTATACTTTAAGGTGGGTCTAGCTGTGTTATTTTCAGGTGTTACAAACATCTGCCGTGAAACAAACTTATAATACCCTGTACCACAGTGTGGTGTAGGGTATAAAAATAGAAAAAATCGAAAAAAATTATTATATTCATCTATGGATAGATGTAAAAGTTATGAGCCATTTTGTAAATGTTAGGCAAATTCAAAAAATCTTGTTTCATATTTTTTCGTTTTTAAATGATCTTTTTGCTTATATTGAATTCGCCATATGTGAGAGAGACATATAAGAGACATTGCACTTGCATTTTATTTTATGAGGATTGATGTCAGACATTATAAAATTATAGAGAGGACGAGGTTTTATGGCTGTTCGTAATCCTCCATAAAACATGATATGCAACGTGAGAGCTATATTGGATGAGATCCGCTCAGATAGAGGGTCATTTAACAATATTTGTGGTTTTTTATTTATGAGGTTTCCATTCAGTTACTCCTTTTAGGGGCATGGACATCCCAGTCGTATATACAGGTAGTAAAATTATATGTACGCAATACAAAGTAATACGCGGCAGTCTTGAAAATATTGGGTGTCTACTTTCGAAGCAAACTATATGTCAGCTACAGGTACTGCAACTTATGAACCTTAAACCCGGAATTTATGAATGAAATTTCTTATTAATAAATCAGTGTAATTCAGCGCCTTCAAGAGATAAGTCGATTTTCTGAAAAATATTACAAAGTTATATTTCGAAGTATGATTAAAAGGCAAAGAACTTTTCAATGTGTAAATGATCCCGACAATTTCTGCTACATCTGCGGAAAATATGTAATTAAAAAAATCGACGTGCCTTTAGTAAAATAATAGGAGAAATATATGTGTAATATTTTGGTATACGAGTTAAAAATATGAACGAACCGTGGACACCTAGTATTTTGTGTAATTCGTGCCATGTAAATCTTACTCGATGGACTAGTGGAAGAATGCGGAAAGTACTTTAAAATTAATGTATTACAATGTTTTGTTAATAGATTGGAGTATGAAGTGTCCAAGTATAGCTAAAAGCCTAATTACGGAAACATCATCAAGGTCAACTGAGTACTCAACTCTGAGCGATTCAAGTTTCAATCAGAAGTCATCGCTTTTAACTCAGTTTCAACTCATTGATGTAGTGAGAGATTTGGAACTGACCAAAGATAAGGTAGAACTACTTGCATCTGGGATGAAACAGTACAATATTTTGGCCCCAGATGTTAACATATCATATTATAGAGTCCGTTATATACCTTACAAATAATTTTATACAACTGTGGATAACAGATGCTTTTGCAAGGACATTCCCGGATTGTTCGAGGAACTTAATCAAACATACAATTCAAAGGAATGGCGGTTATTTGTTGACAGCAGTTAAGAAAGTTTGAAAGCAGTACTTTTACACAACGGAAATCAGAAACCGTCGATTCCCATTGCTCATGCTGTCAACACTAAGGAATCATACGAAACAATGGCTAAATTGATAAAATACATAAAATATGAACATGACTGGAAAATTTGTTGCGATTTAAAAGTAGTTGGTATGTTATGCCTCTGGGATAGCCGATATTTTGCCACCACTGCGTATTAAGCTGGGGCTCTTTAAACATTTTGTAAAAGCCTTAAGGAAAGATGGCAATTCACTCTCATATTTAAGAAGTTTATTTAAAAGTCTTTCTTTTCAAAAAATCGAAGAAGGAGTTTTTGATGGGCCTAAAATAAGGAAACTGATGAAAGATGTGAATTTCGAATCATATTTGACGTCGGATGAAATTTCAGCATGGAGGTCGTTTAAGCTTGTAGTTTAAAATTTTCTTGGATCCAATAAAAGCCCGCAATATGAAACAATGATTAATGATTTGTTAAAAAATTATGAAAAAATTGCTTAGAAATATATTTTTTTATATTTATGTATATAACACATATGTATGTATTGTTCCAACTTATTTTTCGCTTTATGTATTCCAACAGGTGTAAATATGTCTCTCAAAATTCATTTCTTGCATTCTCATTTAAACTTTTTCTACGAGAATCTTGGCAACGTAAGTGACGAACATGGCGAATGGTTTCACCAAGAATTGAAGTCCATCGAGCAGCGTTACCAAGGGCACTGGGATGAAAGAATGATGGGAGATTTTATTTGGTTCCTCATTAGTGAAACCGATTTCGAAATCTACAAACGTCAACACAGAACTCACAATTACTTCTAATGAAACTTGTTCATGTCAATAAACTCAAATGTACATAATATAAATAAAAGTAATAAATAAAATTGCTATTTAAACAGAAATTAAAAAAAAAAGAATTTTTGAAATTTTCTTACCTCTACCAAAAGGGCTATAATTTCTACATTTATCCATAGATTTTTTTCAAATAGGCATTATTATCAAATAGGCATTATTATATTATAAAACAAAATATTTTTTTTTCGATTTTTTTTTCTATTTTTTATGTTTTTGTGTCCCAGGATTTTTTTTTGATAAAAATCTACTTTTTCGAATTTGTTTAATGACTGTTACTAAACCACTGTTTCTAAGAAAGAGATATTTCCAACATTGGTAGCCCACATTAATAGCTTCAATTTAACGTGTAAGTCGACCAGATCGGGCATATACTCCAAAAATTATAGTGCAAATACTAAGGGTACCTTCGAAGATAATATTATTTTTAAATAAAAAATTGTTTAAAAAAAAATTTTGCTTAAAAAAATTTTTGGTTTTGATTTTATATAACAGTATGCCCCAATCTATACAAAAACATAATTTTTAGGTCTAGGACACAAAAAAAAAATAATAGCATTTGTACACTTAAATAATTAGCTACAACTTTTGAATCGATTTTCCGTAGAATGGTCTCATTTAATTCATGACCGAACACAATTTACGATTAAATAATAAAAATATAATAATTGTGATTTTTTTTTTATTTAATTTTAATTTAATTAATTTTAATTAAAAAACTATTAAAATTTTCTCAAACAATGGGATTTTTTGCGATATATGTATTGTGATGAAGGCTACTTAATTTAGGATTATCTAAAGCTTCCCTAAAATAATAACGATAAATGGTTCTCCAGTTATGAATCCCATCCCACTATTATACCACAATGCTTTTAAAGGAAATGACCTATGCCTTCTTTCTAGCAAAAAAATCCAAAATAAAGACATGGGTTTTTAAAAAAACGTAATTTTTATTATTTTTTTTTAAAAGATTGAAAATAAACTATCGAAGGCACTTTGGGCAACATTTTGTAAATACAATAGGTAATTAGTTATGCGGATGTGGAAAAACACCCTCCAACTCGGAGAGTCCTCTAGTCCAGTACAGCATTTTCAGCTCATTGATTTGGGACGCATTTCTGAGAATGGGACGTGAAACTAGCCCCAAAAATAAGAACTTCAGCATTATTCGTTAAGTCAAGTTGGCTCAATTAATAATTTAATGGCCATACGATTTTTTTTGCTCAAGGTGGATTTTTAGCACTTTTTATCAATTTTTTCTCGATATACCGTACGGAATATTTTCTTTGTGTCTGAAGCAAATTTGTAGATATTGAATAGGAGAAAAAATGGGGCACAAATCTACCCGAAAAAGAACATCCAGTGCCTTAAATATCGCAAAATATTCTGTTCTGTTTCTTACATACGTATACTTATTTTTCAATATTTTACTGACAGATATTTTATGACTTTGTGGGCATTTTTGCTATTTTTAAGGTACTGGATGCACTTTTTTCGGGTAGGTTTGTTTTGATCAAATAACTTAAAATATCCTAAGACGGATTTTCGTCGAACATACTTGGGGTCTTAGGTCACTCCTTCGAGGCGTTCACTTTTGGACTGTGGCAAATGAAATCGGTTAATATTTTTCAGCCTTAAATACGCTATTTTACAGACGATTAAGATGGAAGTATGTAGTTTACGATTCATATCTACTTATACGAGTATAATTTACCATATCGGTGCATGTTTTGGTATAGTTCTACCACAGAGGTCGCCCTCAAATATATTTTTGAAGCCGTAGACCACACATTTTTCAACCTATTTGACTGAAACTATGATGTTTGCATTTTTTGACAGGAATTTATCACAACAATATAGAATTAATTCGATTCATATTTTTATTTAGTCATCATATAGAGGTCGCCCTCAAAGCTTATTTTATATATAAAGATCACGTCGTTTTCCTGTCGATTTATCTGAAGTTTAGCGTTTGATTTATACTAAAATTCTGCACAATGAAAATTTACCACATCCATCTTTCGTTTTGATATACTCCTCATATAGAGGGGGCTCAATATTTCTATATAGTCACCATATAGAGGTCGCCCTATAAGTTTCTTTTATATGTAAAGATGTGTCGATTTATCTGAATATATAACTTTTCCCGGTAGTCAGAACCCCCGCCGTTTTTGGCTGTCGCACAGTGTTATTAAAATAATTTTGAATTTGCTTGGTGGTGGAGGGTGTATAAGATTTGACTGGTCGAACTTACCACTGTTCTTACCTATTTTTGTAGCCACTATTCAGCTCTCGTACCCGGAAAAACAACAATGGACATATTCATACCTAATATAAACTAATTTCCCCATAACATCTGTAGCAAGACTGTATCCAATGACCATAGTCTGATAAATAATAAACAAAACTCGTCCAACATTCTGGCATCTCCCACAAAAAGCAGCAAACCCCATATTAGATTTCTTATAAATTGAGGGCGCACCTTACTCGATTTACTCTACAAAAATTTTCCTACCTGTTTATCTTTAACTGCAACTCAAATTTAAATTTGATACAAACCACCTGATGAATATAAAGCATCCCTTCTTGTCAATGTAGAGTGTTAAACGAAATGAACGCAGAAAATGCATTCACTCACATGACATGTAACAAAACGCATGTCACATATTCACATGCACAACGCCAGTGAGTGTATGTGTATCCTTTAGACGTTTTTCTGTCGCATTTCACTAAAGCTTTTCCGAACAAGTCATAGCAAAGTTTTTTTTATAGTTTTGTTATTCCTTTTGCCTTTTTGTCGACATGCACAAATACATTTGCAAAAAAAAACCCTTTTGTCAACTTTATTTTAAATTATTTGCAAACGAAGAGCACAAGTTTATACTGTATCCTCCGGATGAAATAAATGTACATTTCTATACATTCATCAAACTCATGACGTATGTGCAAATTCGCATGCATGTGTGCAAATGTATTTATACATACCTGCATTGTATGTGTTTATTCAGACTTTTTATCGTTCCATGTAGATTAGGGTGTACTGGAAACTTAGCATAACTCATTGGGAATCTCAGAAAAAACTAGAAGTTTTAGACAAGTTTTTTAAAACAATTTAGAGCGACCTCTATATGAGAACTATGTGAAAACGCAAACCGATATGGTATATTTTTGTTGGACAGAATTTAGACAGATATGGAACACAAACTACAGATTTTCCACCTAATTGTTTGAAAAATGTGGTATATATTTATGGCTTAAAGAAGCATACTCGAGACCGACCTCTATATGTAGACTATAACAAAGTATGAACCGACTAAAGTGAATTTAGGCAGATAAGAGTATGAAACACAATCTACAGATTTTCTACCAAATCGTCTAGAAAATGTGGTATATATTTATGGTTTAAATAAGCATACTTGAGAGCGACCTCTATATGTGGACTATAACAAAGTATGAACCAACTAAAGTGCAGTTTATGTGGGATCCATCAAAATTAAAAAAAAGTTGTCTATCTTGTTCTCTTTTGTCCAAAAGTAATTGAATTCAATTCGAAATTTGGGGGTCAGGCTCAAGGCATCATCAGGACAAAAAAAATAGATCCGCTCCCTAAAGTTGTCAACATTAAATTTCAATATTAATGGAAATTTAGAATTCTTTGGCCTATCAAAAGCTTTAAACCTTTTAAGTCTCCAGGATTAGAGGCGGGGGTTCTCCAGGTAGTGGCTGATACAATCGGTCCCTGGATCAGAGATAAATATGGGGGATTTCATGTCAAGCGATTCAATTTTTTAACGCGATGTCTTCTGACCGGGATGAAACTTGCACCAAGTTTAGTCCTATTTGATAATGCTTATGATACAAACTTTCAACGAGATCGGTTAAGGAATATCCGCGTTGGAAGGTGTTGAATTTTGAAATATTGGTAAAACGGACCTTTTTCCCATCCATAAACTAATTACGTTTTGTCTTTAGAAAAATTTTCCCAGAGAGTTTTTGATAGCTTTTTCTTCAATATTTTTAAGAAAATTAAAAATTCGCAAAAATATTTTTTGTGATTTTTTTTGGACAAATTAAACTTGTTTTCACATTTTTGTCAAAAAATTTTAATTTTACATTTTTTGTTCAAAAGAAAGTGTAGGTTATTTCCTTTAAGAGCTTTGTAGGATATTAGTGGGGTGGGACTATATCTTTTAGTCCCATCTTTCTAGGGTCGTTGCTGATCATTCGCAGTGAACGGACGTGTTTATCACATAGCGGATAGTTACCAGTACCTATTACGCAATAGCAAAAATCTGTACAAAGTCTGTAAGGCCTACATCGTAGTACCTATTACGGTCTAATAAAGACCTTCGTGTTCCGATGGAGCGCGGTTCCCCAATCGTCCGACTGTCCGTCCGTTGGTCTTGGCCAAAGCCGACCACACCAAAAATGGCGAAAATCTCCCCCAAGTACTCACAACAGGTGGTGCGGTAAGGGGGAAACGTCATGTCCGACCGTCAAAACGGAAGCACAATGAGCATCGTATAGCGCTCAGAGTTTTGACGAAGTTGGAGGCTGTTGAGGTTTCGGCTCTTACCGAAAAACAAAAAGAGTCACTTACCTGGGCTAAAGGCGTCATGGATGCTTCTAAGGCCAATGAGTCGGCTGGAAGAGCCACAAATTCAGCTGTGTTAACGGCTAATAAAGTAAAACGAATCAGATCACCTGATGAACCCCTGCCTTCGAAAAAGGCAAGAGGCCCTA
The DNA here is from genome assembly GCA_963930755.1 of Eudasyphora cyanicolor. Lineage (NCBI taxonomy): Eukaryota > Metazoa > Arthropoda > Insecta > Diptera > Muscidae > Eudasyphora > Eudasyphora cyanicolor. The sequence goes on from OZ005734.1 coordinate 70,499,484, forward strand.
ATGTCACCATCAACAGGACACTCACCAAGCCCTTCAATGAAGTGGCGAAGGAGAGTCTAGTGATGGCTGTTATAGACAGAAGTAGTGAGGATGGATCCATCCTCAAGGACAAATGGAGTCATGTACAATCAGCCATTATGGCTCATTACCTCGATGTCCGTAGAGAAATGCCGGGCAAACCACCAATCTGCAACGATGCAGGATGGCATCAGGGGAGAGTAAAGCTCTTATATTTTGGTGATGCCAGATCAGTAGACCTGTATAAGGCTGCTCTGAGTCGAGCGGGTGAGGTGTGGCCGGGTGCCCAGTTGGATGTTGTCGAAAAAAACAACATCCCTAGTCACCCTAAGGCCATCACCTGGGTTACAGAAGAACCCTCCAACCCGGCTGACATCTTAGAAATAATAAAAGATTCCAATCCTGGTCTGCCGGCCCATAATTGGAGAATCAGCAAGGTGGGTGAGGCGGATGGTAAAAAGCGGCAGGTCAATCTTATCCTAAACGCTGAATCCACCTCCCATATACAAAGTGCGAGTGCAACCCTACAATATGGCTTCGAGACTATAGTCTTGAAGATATACAAGCAGGATATAGCTCCCACTGCAGAAGGTGAGTCGTCCACCGTGGCACTTTCTGGAAGTGCGGAGGTACCCACGCCTATTATTTCTGGTGACTCCAACTCTAACAGAATATCTGTAACGTCCTTCTCTGAGGACAAAAGCTCTACTTCGGACACAGAGAGGCTGAGGGGAGTCTCCGGACTCTTTGACGCATCTGGCGAGGACATGCTTCTCGACGATACGGACGAAGAGTTCGATAACACCCTTGTCGGGGTGGATGTTAATCTGTGAATTACCAATGATGGTAAGAATTCTACAGATTAACCTCCATCACGCTAAAGCAGCCTCAGCGGCTCTATTGCCGCGCCTGTCCACAGGCGCAGTAGACATCGTCCTGATACAGGAGCCCTACGTAGTGGGAGGAAGGGTGTGCGGTATTAGGACACCCAACTTTAAACTGCTTGTGGCCAACTGTGAAGGCACTCCAAGAACCTGCATTTTGGCCAGGAAAGATCTAAGTATATTTCTCCTGACTAATTTAAGTGGTAAAGACCAAACAGCTGCTAGCCTGGAGATCGGTAATCGCATATATTGGGTGGTCTCCAGCTACTTGCCTTATGAATCTGTAGTACCGACTGCTCTATTCAGGGAAGTAGTAGAAGAAGCAACGTCTGACGAGCTCGAGCTGATTATTGGTGCAGACACGAACGCTCATCATACTATCTGGGGTAGTACGGATATAAAAAATAGGGGTGATTCGCTTCTTGACTTTATTCTAACTACCAACCTTAGTATTTGTAACATAGGTAATAAACCGACCTTCACAATTAAAGACAGACAAGAAGTACTCGACGTAACGTTTGCTACTGACCGGCTGTCAGACAAAATTATTGGGTGGAATGTACTGGACGACCACTCATTCTCAGATCACCATTATATTGAGTTCAAACTCGCGGAAAAAGCGCCTAAACCCGCCGTCCACAGAAATGTAAGGAAGACAAAGTGGCATCTGTATGAGAAGAATTTCAAGAAAGTCCTCAACTCTAAACTTCTGTACGAACCGAATGACAAAGCCGGTCTGGATAATCTGGTCGATCATATCACCATATCATTCAATAGATCCCTTGAAGAAGCCTGTCCAAAAACAAGGTACAAGGGTAAAACTAAACCCCAATGGTGGACTTCTGAGCTAACGGCTATGAAAAAGACCTGCAACAAGCTATTCAATAAGGCTAAATCTACTGGGGTCGGTAATGATTGGGATGCCTATAAAGAGCAACTCAAGATCTATAAGAAGGAGCTTAGAAAGGCGCAAAGGCGCTCTTGGTATACCTTCTGTGGTGAAGTGGAAAAGGTCTCCGACGCCGCTAGGCTGAGGAAGATATTATCTGCTTCACCATGTACAGTGGGATATTTACAGGATGAGGCAAATAACTGGACCAAAAACAGCGAGCAGTCGCTCAATGTACTGCTCGACACACATTTCCCGGGGAACTCTGTAACAGAACCCGAGGATCAGCAGGACCAACAAGAGTGCGAGTGGACTGCGAGCGTCGCTAGCTTCTTGACTGAGAGATCCAGAATAAGCTGGGCTATTAACAGCTTTGAGCCCTTCAAGTCACCTGGACCAGATGGCATCACTCCAGCAGAAATGCAGAAAATGTTAAAGTACATTATCCCCTGGCTGGAGAAAATTTATGTAGGCTGTATCAGGCTTTCATACGTCCCGAATCGATGGAGGGATACCAAAGTGGTATTCATACCTAAAGCGGGAAAGATATCACACACTAGGCCAAAAGACTTCAGACCAATTAGCCTATCCTCCTTCCTATTGAAAGGTCTGGAAAGACTTTTAGATCATTTCATTAGGGAAAACCTGGATACAAAACTCCTGTCGGGGAACCAACATGCTTACAACAAGGGCTTGCCCTACTGAATCAGCCCTGCACGAACTTGTGAGCACTATCGAATCGTCCCTGCATTTCAAGGAATTCACCATAGTGGCATTTCTTGACATAGAAGGGGCTTTTAACAACATTCACTCAGATGCGGTAATTGCGGCACTCTCACATCTAAAAGTTAACACTAGTTTGATTAGACTAATTCAAAGTCTGCTCACCAGAAGACGCATAACAGCATGTCTAGGGTCCACAACTCTAACAAGGTATGTAAACAGAGGGACCCCGCAAGGAGGAGTATTGTCTCCACTAATTTGGAACCTAGCGGTGAATGAAATCCTGCTAGATCTAGAACGTTGTGGCTGCAAGGTCGTGGCATATGCGGACGACGTGGCAATCGCAGTGAGTGGCAAATTCGTAAACGTCCTCAGAGACATCCTACAGGTGGCTCTGAACAAGTTGGCTAGATGGGCCAGATGCAGCGGTTTGGGGGTTAACCCCAACAACACAGAATTGGTTCTCTTTACTAGGATGAATAATGTCCCACATGTGGACCCTCCACCTCGGATAAATGGAACAGATCTAGTCTTTTCTGAAAGTGCAAAATTTTTAGGAATAATTCTAGATAGGAAAATGTTATTTAGACTTAACGTATTGGAACGTGTAAGGAAGGCCAACGTCGCCTTATATTCCTGCAAAAAGGCTGTAGGGTCGCGGTGGGGACTCTCTCCTAAAATCGTCCACTGGATATATATAGCAGTAGTTCGTCCAATACTGTTATACGGTATTGTTGTATGGTGGACGGCAACTGACAAACTAACCATTACCAACCTACTAACAGAGGTTCAGAGAACAGCCTGCCTGAGCATAAGCGGAGCCTTAAGGACTACAGCGACCGAGTCTCTACAAGCCCTACTCCATATACTGCCGATTAATATTGTGGCGAGAGAAGTTGCAACCAAAGCGGCAATAAGATTAAACTGCCTATCAATGTGGAGGTACAAAAACTATGGTCACATGAGGATATCAAAGTGTAGTGCTATGGTAACCGACCGAGTGGACTATATACCAACTGTGTACACCTTCGAGAGAAATTACATCACTATGATTCCCGCCAGAAATGAATGGGTCGGCAGAATACCAGGTAATAGAAACCATCTCCACTTTTACACGGATGGTTCGAAGCTTGATGAAAAGGTTGGCTTCGGAGTACACTGTGAAGAACTTAGTCTGGATATAGCTCACAGACTACCAGATACCTGCAGTGTCTATCAAGCCGAAATAATGGCAATATGGGAAGTCGCCAAGTGGCTGAGTCGCAACATAGTAACCAACACTGGCGTTGTAATTTACTCGGACAGCCAGGCTGCCATCAATTCTCTGGAGGCAACATCCCCAAATTCACAAACAGCCCTCGACTGCCGCAGATCTCTTAACGAGATGGCTGAGCAGTTTAATATACACCTCATATGGGTGCCTGGGCATAGGGATATCCCGGGGAACTGCAAAGCCGATGAACTTGCTAGGAAAGGGACGACATTACAAATTCTCGAAGAATTTGCATATATTGGTGCGCCACTATCCACGTGCAAGCTTTGGCTTAGGCAAGAGGCAATCAGGCAGTCCAACGAAAGATGGACAGAAATCGGCACCTGCAGGGTAGCTAGACAAATCTGGCCAAGGTATGACCTGAGAAGGTCAAAATATCTCCTCGCACTAGAGAGGAAACGATTGTCTACGTTAGTACAGGTTCTGACGGGACACTGCTTGATCGGCGAACAAAAGATTGGGTATTGACTCCAATGACTTCTGCCGAAGCTGTGGAGATGAGGAAGAAGTGGAGAGCATTGAGCACTTGCTTTGCGACTGTCCCGCTTTGAGTAAACGACGAATGGACATACTGGGGTCGGCCTTTTTAGGCAGCCTAACAGATCTTTCCAGTACTGATATTCGTACTATCGATAAATTTATATATCAAACAGGTTGGTTTCGATGAGGGGCATTTCAGCCCGTGGTAACACTAGGGACCTAAACTGGTCTATGTGAGCTTGTAAAAAAAAATACGGCTGCCACCCTAACCTAAACCTAAACCTAAACCCATCTTTCTATCTATCAAAATAAAGATACACATATAAAAAATTTGAGGTTGAGAACCATATATCATAATTGGTTCAGGAAAGCTTTAGATAGTTCTAAATTAAGTAGACTTATTTTTATTATAATTTAAAAAGTTGTAGATAATTAAGTGTCATCTGAAAGTGTCATCCCGATCAGAAGACATCGCTTGTTAAAATTAAAATTACTTGATGTATCAATCAGGTCTACGAGTATATACCAACAAAATTGAGAGAGTATCCAATGTTGTTTTCATCTTCAAAGCGGGCAAGTTGTCCCATACACAGGAGTTAAGGATTTCCGGTCGATTATTATATCGTCATTTCTCCTTAAAACATTGGTTAGATTAATAGATAATCACCTTAGGACTATCATTATTAATCACAGGCTACTATCCAATCAAAAGCGTACCTACAAATCCACCTAAAACGCCCTGCATGATCTAGTCATCTTTATCGAAGGATCTGTATCTGTTAAGTAATACACTATGGTACCTTATTTAGATATAGAGGGATTCTTCAATAACATAAATCCAGCGGCTATAATTATGGCTCCAGAAACCATGGGGGCTGATAGCAGTATACGTAGGTTCATTCACAACCTTCGCATTATGAGACACATTTCTGCTAGCTTAGGGTCAACTGACCTCCATAGGTTTGTCACAACCTTCGCATTATGAGACACATTTCTGCTAGCTTAGGGTCAACTGACCTCCATAGGTTTGTCAGCAGGGAAACGCCGCAATGGGTTGTTCTGTCTCCTCTCCTCTGCTATGCAATATTTCCATGAACAATATGCAGCTTTCTCTATGATGATATGATGCTTGGTAAGGTTATTGTCTATGCAGATGCAGATGTGGCAATAGTTGTTAGAGGGGAAGTCTCTGAGTAATCTTAGAGACATCCTAAATCGCAAAATACTTAGGTATTTTACTAGACATGAAGTTAAACTTCAAACCCAACCTTCTGGAAAAAGCAAAGAAGAAGGATTGGTTAGGAACGGAGCCCATCTAAAACTACTCCTGTTGATTTGTTGGGATCACTGTCCAGTCCCCATCCTGGGTATAGATAGGAACAATAGGATTCGTAGATCCCCCTGGAAAAGGGGCAATTGGAAAAACCGCGTATAGTTTATTGGTTATATACGGCAATAGTCAGACTAATAATGCTGACAGCTATTCATAAATCCACATTCTGCGCGATACTAAAGAAATTTCTGCGAATGGCTGCTATATGTGTCACTGGTGCACTGAAAACATCACAAACTGAGGGACTAAATGTTATAAAGGGTGTATTTTTAGACGTGTGGTTTTCAAAAAGAAATAAAACGCATATAATATAATGTTATGGCAAATAGTTTTGCTTTGTTATAAAGATAAGGGTTTGCGGCTGGCTCGAGAGGCCCAATTTTCAACCACTTTTTGCAGCATTAGGGGCTCTATGTCAGCAATAACGCGCCGAACATTCTCTTACAAGGCGTCAATCGTGTCGGGCTTATCTGCGTAGACAAGCGACTTCACATAATCTTGGAGGCCACGCCATAGGCCCACGACGCGAGATAATGCGCTCACCAAAGGTTTCAATAAATTGATTGTTGTTGGAACCAAAGGTCCACATCAACATTCTCCAATTCAGGCACTAAAAAGTCAATCATGGCTATATGATTCCCACTGACAGTAACATTATGGCCCTCTTAATTTTTGAAGAAATATGGAGCATTGATTCCCTCTGGCAATAGAGCACTAAACGGTGACTTTTTGGGGATGTCTGAACAATGGCTTGTGGATTATCATTACTCCAAATACGACAATTCTGTTTATTAACGTACTCATTCATCAAAAAGTGAGCTTCATCGCTGAATTCATCTCTGAATCGGTTCGCGCGATTCTTTATTATTATACCCTACACCACACTGTGGTACAGGGTATTATAAGTTTGTTTCACGGCAGATGTTTGTAACACCTGAAAATAACACAGCTAGACCCACCTTAAAGTATACCGATCGACTCAGAATCACTAGCTGAGTCGATTTAACGATGTCTGTCCGTCCATGTAATGTTGTTCGTCGACTACAGGTCGCAATTTAACTCCGATCGTTCTGAAATTTTGCAGTTTAGAGTATTTCGCGGCTGTTAAGATCGCTATTGAATTTGGTTGAAATCGGTTCAGATTTAGATATAGCTCCCATATATATGTTTCGCCCGATTTGGCGCTTTAGTCCTATAAAAGCTGTATTTTACATCGAATCGTTTTGAAATTTAGAATGGTAGAGTTTCTTGATCCATGAACCAACACTACCGAATTTGAAGAAAATCGGTTAATATTTAGCTATAGCTCCCATATATATGTTTCGTCCGATTTGGCCCTTTAGTTCTATAGAAGCTATACTTTACATCCAATCGTGTTGAAATTTAGAATGGTAGAGTTTCTTGATTCTTGAACCAACATTGCCGAATTTGAAGAAAATCGGTAAAGATTTAGCTATAGCTCCCATATATATGTTTCATCCGATTTGGCTCTTTAGATCCAATCGTTTTTATACCCTACACCACACTGTGGTTTAAGTATAAAATGTCCCAAAAGTAAATTTATGTAAACAATTTATACATGAATTACAAAATTTATATATCAGAGTTATTCAATATTACGAGAGTGGTGTAGGGTATTATATAGTCGGCACCGCCCGATTTTAGCCTTTCGTTACTGATTTTAGTAATAAATTTGCACGATTTGCAAACGTTGTTCCGGAGTAAGTCTACTTATTATAAAATGGCAAACTAAATTGAGCATAAATCAAGTGACATCTGCCAAAAAACCAACACCGAAAAAGCATTACCAGATTGAAAACCACACGTCTAAAAAAACATGTACTACATTCAATGCCGCTAGACATTACATCTGTGCAAAATGCCGCATGTACTGAGATTAGACTTAGGGTACTGTCACTATGGTTAGGAAATGACTACAGCCATGGTGTCATTCTGAAAACACTATGACTGAACAACATTTTCACTCTTATTCCTGGTAGATCGGAATAGAATGGTCGTATTCCAGCACATTGGATATTCATTAACATCTATGTATGCAAACGGTTCTAAACTCAACAACCAAATGGGCTTTTGTGTCGTTTCTGAGGAACTTGAGCTATCCATTGCAAAAAGTCTGTGTTGTCACTGTAGTGTTTACCAGGCAGAAATCTTATCAGAATGACCGAAAATGTATGTTCTGAACAAAGTCGGTAACAATATTATCTCTGGAAACTTTATTATAGAATACGACAACTGCCTTCGACTGTCGCAGATCTCCTGACAAATTGGCTGAACAGTTCAATATTAACATGATATGAAGTCAGATAAACTTGAATGACTATGCAGTACAACACTTGATTTTGAGACTCAATTCTGGGAATTGGATGTGAAAGTAGCCCCAAAAATAAGAACTTCTGCATCATTCGTTTAGTCAAGTTGGCTCAACTATCTCTTTAGAAAAGCTTACAGGTCGTATTCCAGTTCCTCTAGAGCCATTAAGGTAGTTCCTGGCACAGTACAACATATTTAAGGTCATTGATTTAGGACTCAATTCTGAGAAAGTAACCCCAGAAATAAGAACTTCTGCATCATTCGTTTAGTCGAGTTGGCTCAATTAATAATTTAATGGCCATACGCATTTTTTTGCTCATTTGTGGGATCTTTAAGGCACTGGATGCATTTTTTTCGGGTATGTTTGTTCCGCATTTTTTCCTCATATTCAATATCTGCAACTTTACTATAGACACAAAAGAACAGTTCCGTACGGTATATCGAGAAAAAATATTGAAAAAGTGCTAAAAATCCACCTTGAGCAAATAAATTCGTATGGCCATTACATTAGATGATTTGCCGCTATATGAAGTATCTGTACCAACTTTCAGTCATGTAGCTCAATTATTGTAGAGTGCTTACAACAGACGGACGGATGAACATGGATAAATCGTCTTAAAATTTTACGACAATTAAGGATACGAGTATAGGTATATGTATACTTTATGGGGTCTCAGACAAATATTTAGGGGTGTTACAAACGGAGTGATAAAATGAATATACCACCAATCCCATGGTGGAAGTTATAAAAAAGGGTTGGTTTTCAAATACTGCGAAATCAGCCAATACAGCTACTCGAACGTGAATGAAATCGTGTTTCATAAATAATATGGTTGCATTCGAATAAACCATGTGCCGGAAAAAATATTTTTGGCATTTTTATACTCATTTCTGTCGAAATTTTAAATTATTTCAAGTTGGAAAACTTGTTATGACATGTTGAACATAATGAGTATGCATTTATTGCATTTTTTCTGTGCAACATACTTTTAGCACTCTCTGTATATCTATGTAAATATGTTTGTATGAATTTTTTTAAACTCTTTACAACTATTTTTGTATGTATGTATAGGTAACTTTTCGAGAGTAGCAGTCTTGTCCCGATAGTTTGTTTCCATCCATTTACGGATTCCGTCTCATTTTTTATTACGACATTCACGTAATATGTCAACATAAAATAAGTAGCAGAATGTCAAAGACATAAAAACTCTAAGAGAATAATGTAAATGATGCATATTTACATATGTATATGTATGTACTATGCACATGCATTCATATACGAGTAGATACCTGCATAATGTATGTATGTGGTACATAAATCGACCTGATGTTATGCATACATTTTAAGGAAATGTTACATTTATTTAATACTGTTGCAATTTTTAATAAATTTAATTGCAACGTAATTAAAAAAATCAGTCTCCAATAAAATATATCTACGATTTTTATGATGATGTCCCCAAATTTTAAAATATGTAAAGGATGGTCCATCCATAATGCATGATGTTAATTGTGAGTCACACGTGGCGAGCATTTAGCTGATATTTTGTTTCACACATAATTGTCATAGATCCTTCTATCAGAATAAAAATTATTAAGATAATTCTCTGAAAACTTTATGTTTTATTTACAATCAGCATTGTGCGTTTAATATGGACCACCCTGTATATTTATACACTCCTATACTATATTATATACACTCCACCATAGCGATATCCTCATTATGTAACTCCATTTGCAACACCTCGAAATACAAAGTAAAGAATTTTCGAGGTCATCGAATGTTGACTTCGTTTTGACTTCAGTATCTAAAAGTGCTTATCGAATGTAACAAAATGTCATTTGAGTTTTTCTGGTTTAGCTCCAAATCGGATTTTATCCTATAGTTAATATTTTGTCTGAAGCTTGATTTTTTGGTTTTACGACCCCAGCATAATTATAGTATAGAGTAGGAGAACAAATATGTAAAACAAACTGATTTGAAAAGCAGCATCCACTGCTTCAAAATCGCAGTTCGGCACATAAAGTACGAGTATCATAAATTGGGAGGGCTGGGATGAAATGTTCTAAAAAATTTTGGTCATAAATATGTTAGAACATACCAAAAAACCGTCAAATTCCAGTCAAAAACCCTCTTTACTCGTACTCGTATCATTATTGCTTCTATGTGAGTATTCACTAATTATACCCTACACCACACTGTGGTACAGGGTATTATAATTATACCCTACACCACACTGTGGTACGGGGTATTATAAGTTTGTTTCACGGCAGATGTTTGTAACACCTGAAAATAACACAGCTAGACCCACCTTAAAGTATACGATCGACTCAGAATCACTAGCTGAGTCGATTTAACCATGTCCGTCCGTCCGTCCGTCCGTCCGTCCGTCCGTCTGTCCATGTAAAGTTGTTCGTCGACTACAGGTCGCAATTTCACTCCGATCGTTCTGAAATTTTGCAGTTTAGAGTATTTCGCAGTATGAATTTGGTTGAAATCGGTTCAGATTTAGATATAGCTCCCATATATATCTTTCGTCCGATTTGGCCCTTTAGCCCTATAGAAGCTGTATTTTACATCCAATCATTTTGAAATTTAGAATGGTAGAGTTTCTTGATCCATGAAGATTGGCCCTTTAGCTCTATAGAAGCTGTATTTTACATGCAATCATTTTGAAATTTAGAATGGTAGAGTTTCTTGATCCGTTGAAGAAAATCGGTTATGATTTAGCTATAGCTCCCATATATATGTTTCGTCCGATTTTGCTCTCTAGTCCTGTAGAAGCTGTATTTTATATCCGATCATTTTGAAATTTAGAATGGTAGAGTTTCTTGATCCATGAACCAACATTACCGAATTTGAAGAAAATCGGTTAAGATTTAGCTATAGCTCCCATATATATGTTTCGTCCGATTTGGCCCTTTAGTTCTATAGAAGCTATATTTTACATCCAATCGTTTTGAAATTTCGAATGGTAGAGTTTCTTGATCCATGAACCAACATTGCCGAATTTGAAGAAAATCGGTTAAGATTTAGCTATAGATCCCATATATATGTTTCAACCGATTTGGCTCTTTAGATCCAATCGTTTTTATACCCTACACCACACTATGGTACAGTGTATTATTTAAGTATAAAATGTCCCAAAAGCCAATTTATGTAAACAATTTATAACAGATGGCGCAAAAGTAACCTTTCGATGTTATGTTAGACGCGATTGGCGGTCAGCAGCTAACAGCTGATGCACCGTCTGGACTTTGTACGGAAACATCTTCAAATCTTGTACCAAAAATCGCTGTAGAGACCGTCGACTGATACCCATTTGCGTGGCACGTCGTCTGGTCGATGTCGACGGCGCTTCCATGACATCCTCGGCTACAGCAGCAAAATTCTCTGCAGAGCGGCTACTCCGGGGTCTGCCACGCCTGGCAGCATCTCGTGTTGTGCCAGTCTCTTCGAGGCGAGCGGCTAAACGTCGCAGTGTTTCACCAGCAGGCGTTGGACGGCCAGGAAATCTGTGCCAAAGTCATCGACCGATTATTGGTCAAATAAATAGTCAGCAATATTCCGCGTTCTGGAGCAGTGTAGCGTAACGTTGTTTATTAACGTGTATTTCGCATGTGTTTACTACACAAATGTCAAAACAGAACTGACATTAGGGGCCAATCGCAAAATTTATAGCATTTTCTGATAGGAGGATTACTTTTGCGCCACCTGTTACATGAATTACAAAATTTATATATCAGAGTTATTCAATATTACGAGAGTGGTGTAGGGTATTACATAGTCGGCCCCGCCCGACTTTATCCTTTCCTTACTGGTGTTAACATTAATGTTATTTATCCAACATATGGGTCATATATTACATTGCTGCACGAATTTTTCTGTCAATGAAATATGATTTTTTTAACGCATATTTTTATACCCTCCACCATAGGATGGGGGTATATTCATTTTGTCACTCCGTTTGTAACACCTCTAAATATTGATCTGAGACCCCATAAAGTATATATATTCTTAATCGTCGTAAAATTCTAAGACGACTTAGGCATGTCCCTCTGTCCGTCCGTCTGTTGTAATCACGCTATAGTCCGTAATAATAGATCTAGGTGGCTGAAAACGTACAAACAATTTAATGTCTAATTTTTAATATGATTTTCAATGAAATATACACTAAAAGAAATAAAAAATTTAGTTCTGCACATCTGAGGTAAAGTATATTTTTACAGATATACTCGTATGTATATTTATTTAGAATTTCCAGACACAGTGGTCCCATGTTGGGTACTACAAAAAGTAAGGCTTTATATGGGATAATTTCGATTAATCAGCAGAGATAAAGAATCACGTATCAAATATAAAATTTTAAGATTTTCCGAAGTTGAAGTTGACAAAAAGCTTATCTGTGTATATGTATATATATATATGTAAATGAAAGCATGTCTGTTTATTAGTTTGATTGTCCTGTGTAGGTGTATAAATGGCATACGACCTATCTTCTTGAAAAGGCTACTTTGATGATTGATATATAAGGTGAAAGAGGCACACACATATAACATACCTAGACTTCTGGAGCCATGTGATTATGGGAGTCGTTCAAAATGTCCAATATTCATTTGGTGTCAAAATACGTAATTGATCTAAAAATGAACGGGATCAGCTGGACCTATCTTCTTGAATAGGTTACTTTATATTTGAACAGGTGCGATATATCACCTGTTCAACAAAAGGGTAACAACTCAAAATGAAAAAAATCGGTAGAGGTTAAAAACTGTTTCCGTTAGTATTATTAACGTTCAAAAAATATGTCAACAAATATAAAAAATATCTTTTTAATTGTATTTTCTTGCAATGACATATTTCCATTAATATTATTATACCCTACACCACACTGTGATACAGGGTATTATAAGTTTGTTTCACGGCAGATGTTTGTAACACCTGAAAATAACACAGCTAGACCCACCTTAAAGTATACCGATCGACTCAGAATCACTAGCTGAGTCGATTTAACGATGTCTGTCCGTCCGTCCGTCTGTCCATGTAAAGTTGTTCGTCGACTACAGGTCGCAATTTCACTCCGATCGTTCTGAAATTTTGCAGTTTAGAGTATTTCGCGGCTGTTAAGATCGCTATTGAATTTGGTTGAAATCGGTTCAGATTTAGATATAGCTCCCATACATATCTTTCGTCCGATTTGGCCCTTTAGTCCTATAGAAGCTGTATTTTACATCCGATCGTTTTGAAATTTAGAATGGTAGAGTTTCTTGATCCATGAACCAACACTACCGAATTTGAAGAAAATCGGTTAAGATTTAGCTATAGCTCTCATATATATGTTTCGTCCGATTTGGCCCTTTAGTCCTATAAAAGCTGTATTTTACATCCAATCGTTTTGAAATTTAGAATGGTAGAGTTTCTTTATTCATGAACCAACATTGCCGAATTTGAAGAAAATCGGTGAAGATTTAGCTATAGCTCCCATATATATGTTTCGTCCGATTAGGCCCTTTAGTCCTATAAAAGCTGTATTTTACATCCAATCGTTTTGAAATTTAGAATGGTAGAGTTTCTTTATTCATGAACCAACATTGCCGAATTTGAAGAAAATCGGTGAAGATTTAGCTATAGCTCCCATATATATGTTTCATCCGATTTGGCTCTTTAGATCCAATCGTTTTTATACCCTACACCACACTGTGGTTTAAGTATAAAATGTCCCAAAAGTAAATTTATGTAAACAATTTATACATGAATTACAAAATTTATATATCAGAGTTTTTCAATATTACGAGAGTGGTGTAGGGTATTATATAGTCGGCCCCGCCCGACTTTAGCCTTTCCTTACTGGTTTTTTTTATTCATTAACATTTGCGGAAACAGTTTTAGCATCAACTGATTTTTTTTCATTTTAAGTGTTACCCTTTTGTAAAAAAGTATAACAGTATATAAAAAGTTGGTAAATGGTAAAATATGAAGTCGCATAGATTTATTTTTTGAAAAAAAAAAAATTATTTTCGGAAATTTTTTGGGGATTTGAAATTTAAAAAAAAAATGAAAAAAGTAAATTTTGTATTTTACGAAATTTTTAAATGCTCTTCAACGGCTGAACGGATTTTTACAAAGTTATAGTCGTTTCATTTAAATCAAATTGGAACGGTTGCAGCTATTACATATATGCCTGCAATGGAAATCATTTAGATTAAAAAAATTGAACGGACTTGGTCACATTTACAAATTTGCCGGTGATACGAAGTAACGTACTCACCTTTTCAGTCTTTGAACTCAAAGTAAACTTTGTAACTATGTAAATTTTGTATGGAAATTGTATATACATTCAAACTTTTTTCTATTACATTATTATAACTTATGATTTTCTTTCTTCACCCACTTTTGCAGAAGTTTGTTCAATATCAGCAGTACCTATTGATTGGTTTACTTTAATAACCATCGATTGACCTTTTTCCTGGAACTGAAAAGAAATGAACTTAATATGCATTGCACACGCCGCCCTCTCCCACCACATTAGGGAAATGGCGATATAAGAGATTATACAAAAGTTTCGCCTGTAATGCAAATCATGATATGAAAATGCAATAATATGTGCGTCATTTTAATGCAGTTATAGCCTTGGCTCCAAAAATAGGCCATCCAACAACAATTCATAAATAATGAAAACTCTATTGATTTCTTGACTACTACTCGTAAGATATGAAAGGAATGGAAAGGCAGTCCTTTAGTCCTTTCATGTGTAAAATTACCATGGTTTGTTTGTTGGGAAAATGGGCATATGGCATTTGTGGTTGGTAGTCTTGCGAGGGAGAGAGAGGGGGACAATTTAGTTTAATAATAGAACACAAAGTTATTATTTTGAGTAATTGAAGTGGGAAATTACAATTGAACTAAAGTAGATCAAAATCTAAATAGAAAAAATCTAAACAAAATGTATGTATGTATGTATATTTGCATTTTTCTCTGTCAATCAATTTATAATAGGATTTCGATTGTTGCTGAACTGTAAAAATATTAAATACTCGTACATTGGCATTGATTGAAGAAAATTAAACCATAGCTTTAAGACATTGACTTAGGTAAGCATTTTAAAAGTTAAATATGCAGAGAATACTAAGAAACACTAACGGTTATGTTAGGGTAAATTTGCGAAACTGACAATTCAATTTTAAAAATTCTATTTCAAAATTTTTAAATATATTTTGTATATTTTTTATTGAATATTTTTTTATAACCATTGTGCATTTTAACTGCTCCGATGCGAAGACTTCAGTCCATATAGTTGTCTTGAATTTAAATTTGTATACCCTCGACCATAGGATGGGGATATATCGGGTCCGTCAATAAGAAGCCTACAAAAGATTTTTTAAATAAAACAAAAACGGTTTTTGATATCAATGAAATTCTTTATTCCTGTGAAAGTACGTTCGATGCCATTATGTATGGAACTCGATTTCTTTTGCATGGCCACCACGGGCACGCTTGCAGAAGTCCAGGCGCTGAACCCAATTTTCGACGGTTTTTAAGCATAAATCGGCCGATACTGCTGCAATTTCACGTTCGATATTCGTACGAAGTTCATCAATCGTCGCTGGCTTGTTGGCATAGACCATAGACTTGACGTAGCCCCACAGGAAATAGTCTAACGGCGTCAAATCGCACGACCGAGGCGGCCAATCGACTGGCTATTTCGTGAGATAATACGTTCTCCAAACTTGGTTTCCAATAAATTGATTGTTGCTTTCGCTGTGTGGCTTGTTGCGCCGTCCTGTTGGAACCACATGTCCTCCAAGTCCATATCATCCAATTGGGGCCAAAAATATTCGGTTATCATTGAACGGTAGCGATTCCCATTCACAGTAACGTACCGGTCTTGATCATCACGGAACAAGTACGGCCCAATGACGCCGCCGGCCCATAAACCGCACCAAACCGTAATTTTTTCGGGATGCACTGATGACTCATGGTGTACGTGTGGATTGCTGTCTGACCAATAACGCATATTTTGCTTATTGACGAAACCATTCAGCCAGAAATGAGCCTCATCGCTGAAGATGATTTTTCGATTTTTCGCGCTCTTAACGTTGAGGCCACTGACTCTGAATTTCGGAGGTAAATTTTAATAATTTCGACTCGTTGTTGGCTCGTATATCTTTCCATCATGAAATGGCAAATCTTACTGAAGAGAAATGTCAAAAGAGCGGCAAAAAATATGGCGTCGTTTGCTGTCCCTGTCGGTCTATTGTAGCGTCCCTGTTGAAAAACTTTGTCATTCCGTTTGCAACACCGTGAAATATTGATCTGCGACCCTATAAAGTGTATACAGGGTTTTCCAGTACAATCGATGCAATTAAGTTGCAGGAACGAATTCGATGAACCCAATTTTCAAGCACTTTTTCCACTAAATCAAGTAGTATATCATGAATGGCACGTTCAATATAGACTTGTAAAACTTGAAGAGATTTTGGTTTATTTCGAAATACCAATGACTTCAAATAACCCCACAAGAAATAGTCTAATGGTGTTAAATCACAACTTCTTGGAGGTCATTCAATATCACAATTGCTTGAAATAATCGAATCTCCAAACTTTTCTCCCAACAATTCAATTGTTTCATTTGCTGTGTGGCATGTAGCCACAATTGCAGATAGCTCTTAACGAGAGCTAAAATATTGCTCACGTGTGTCAAGGTCGTAGGTCGACTGGAAGGTGTTTTTTTTTTATTTAAAAAAATGGACTTAGCATAATTTTCAAATGTGAACGGAAAGTTTATTTTTACTCTAGCTCCTTAACGGTACGTCGGATCGGGAATCGGTCAATGGCAGAAAGGTAGCTCTTAACGAGAGCTAAAATATGGCTAATGGTGTTTTTTTTTGGATTTTTAAAAAAATGGACTTAGCGCACGATAAGTTGCAATTGGAGAACGATTATTTTGATAATAAAACTGAATAATTTGTAAACGTTGTTCTTGCATATATCTATCCATGATGAAATTGTGTAAACACTACTGAATACAATGAAAAACAAATGACAGATCATGATCATAATAATAGAGATAGGTTAATCAAATTTGGTAGAAATACTTCTTATAGTTGCAGGTCGTTTGGGATTGAAAATGGGCCATATTGATTAATGTTTTGATATAGCTCCCCTGTAAAGGTCGCTCAAAAATATGGGTTTTGAGCAATAGATACCACATTTTAAAGCAATTTCGCTGAAACTTTGCTGTTTGTTTCCTCTTTTGACAATAATTCATGACAGCAAAAATTTTACAAATCGGTTCATGTTTTGTTATGATCGCTCCAAAATATGCGTATTTAAGTCATAAATACCACATTTTCTAAGCATTTTAACTGAATCTTTGCAGTTTGTTTTTAATTAAGACAAGAATTCATTGCAGTAAAAAAATTTTAAATCAGTTCATATTTTGTTATTGTCCACCTGCAGATGTCGCTCCTAAAAAGGCTTGTGTAAGCCATAAATACCAAATTTTCTAAGAAATTTAGCTGAAACTTTGCAGTTTGTATTCTATTTTGGCAAGAATTCATCTCAATAAAATGTATCCAAATAAAATTTTATTTTGTTGTAGTCCCCGTGTTGATGTAGCACTCAAAGAGCTATTTTAAGCCACATTTTTCAGGTGAAGAGTTTGTCTAAAGAATTTGCGGCCTAAAAATTGCAGCACTCGTTTTTTTAATAATTTACTTAAACAAAAAGGAGCGCTTCATGATTTGCCCCATATCCAAAGATTTTGCCAGTAATAAAATTGAATGCAATCCATGGTGGAGGGTATATAATATTCGGCATGGCCGAACTTAACGCTTTTACTTGTTTAATAAAAAAATAATATGTGTACTATATAAACATTACCTTAAACAAAATTTCAAGTGTTTGTACACTAGGGACATATCTTTTTGCAATTTTTGAAAATATCAAAAATACCACCGCATAGCAGTGTAGGGCATGAAAAAATATTAAGATATATGGTGTCACTTTTTCTCTATTGTGAAAAAAGTTTCCGCACCGAATGCGATTTGTAAAGTGCTTAATATTATTTATTTTTATACCCTACACCACACTGTGCTACAGGGTATTATAAGTTTGTTTCACGGCAGATGTTTGTAACACCTGAAAATAACACAGCTAGACCCACCTTAAAGTATACCGATCGACTCAGAATCACTAGCTGAGTCGATTTCACTAGTTCGTCGACTACAGGTCGCAATTTCACTCCGATCGTTCTGAAATTTTGCAGTTTAGAGTATTTCGCGGCTGTTAAGATCGCTATTGAATTTGGTTGAAATCGGTTCAGATTTAGATATAGCTCCCATATATATCTTTCGTCCGATTTGGTCCTTTAGTCCTATAGAAGCTGTATTTTACACCCGATCGTTTTGAAATTTAGAATGGTAGAGTTTCTTGATCCATGAACCAACATTGCCGAATTTGAAGAAAATCGGTTAAGATTTAGCTATAGCTCCTATATATATGTTTCGTCCGATTTGGCCCTTTAGTCCTATAGAAGCTGTATTTTACATCCGATCGTTTTGAAATTTAGAATGGTAGAGTTTCTTGATCCATGAACCAACATTGCCGAATTTGAAGAAAATCGGTTAAGATTTAGCTATAGCTCCCATATATATGTTTCGTCCGATTTGGCCCTTTAGTTCTATAGAAGCTGTATTTTACATCCAATCGTTTTGAAATTTAGAACGGTAGAGTTAATTGATCCATGAACTAACACTACCGAATTTGAGGAAAATCGGTTAAGATTTAGCTATAGCTCCCATATATATGTTTCGTCCGATTTGGCCCTTTAGTCCTATAAAAGCTGTATTTTACACCCGATCGTTTTGAAATTTAGAATGGTAGAGTTTCTTGATCCATGAACCAACACTACCGAATTTGAAGAAAATCGGTTAAGATTTAGCTATAGCTCCTATATATATGTTTCGTCCGATTTGGCCCTTTAGTCCTATAGAAGCTGTATTTTACATCCGATCGTTTTGAAATTTAGAATGGTAGAGTTTCTTGATCCATGAACCAACATTGCCGAATTTGAAGAAAATCGGTTAAGATTTAGCTATAGCTCCCATATATATGTTTCGTCCGATTTGGCCCTTTAGTTCTATAGAAGCTGTATTTTACATCCAATCGTTTTGCAATTTAGAACGGTAGAGTTAATTGATCCATGAACCAACACTACCGAATTTGAGGAAAATCGGTTAAGATTTAGCTATAGCTCCCATATATATGTTTCGTCCGATTTGGCCCTTTAGTCCTGTAGAAGCCGTATTTTACATCCAATCATTTTGAAATTTAGAATGGTAGAGTTTCTTGATCCATGAACTAACGCTACCGAATTTGAAGAAAATCGGTTAAGATTTAGCTATAGCTCCCATATATATGTTTCGTCCGATTTGGCCCTTTAGTCCTATAAAAGCTGTATTTTACATCCAATCGTGTTGAAATTTAGAATGGTAGAGTTTCTTGATCCATGAACCAACACTACCGAATTTGAAGAAAATCGGTTAAGATTTAGCTATAGCTCCTATATATATGTTTCGTCCGATTTGGTCCTTTAGTCCTATAGAAGCTGTATTTTACATCCGATCGTTTTGAAATTTAGAATGGTAGAGTTTCTTGATCCATGAACCAACATTGCCGAATTTGAAGAAAATCGGTTAAGATTTAGCTATAGCACCCATATATATGTTTCGTCCGATTTGGCCCTTTAGTTCTATAGAAGCTGTATTTTACATCCAATCGTTTTGAAATTTAGAACGGTAGAGTTAATTGATCCATGAACCAACATTGCCGAATTTGAAGAAAATCGGTTAAGATTTAGCTATAGCACCCATATATATGTTTCGTCCGATTTGGACCTTTAGTTCTATAGAAGCTGTATTTTACATCCAATCGTTTTGAAATTTAGAACGGTAGAGTTAATTGATCCATGAACCAACACTACCGAATTTGAAGAAAATCGGTTAAGATTTAGCTATAGCTCCCATATATATGTTTCGTCCGATTTGGCCCTTTAGTCCTATAAAAGCTGTATTTTACATCCGATCGTTTTGAAATTTAGGATGGTAGAGTTTCTTGATCCATGAACCAACATTGCCGAATTTGAAGAAAATCGGTTAAGATTTAGCTATAGCTCCCATATATATGTTTCGTCCGATTTGGCCCTTTAGTTGTATAGAAGCTGTATTTTACATCCAATCGTTTTGAAATTTAGAACGGTAGAGTTAATTGATCCATGAACCAACACTACCGAATTTGAAGAAAATCGGTTAAGATTTAGCTATAGCTCCCATATATATGTTTCGTCCGATTTGGCCCTTTAGTTCTATAAAAGCTGTATTTTACATCCAATCGTTTTGAAATTTAGAATGGTAGAGTTTCTTGATCCATGAAAAAACATTGCCGAATTTGAAGAAAATCGGTAAAGATTTAGCTATAGCTCCCATATATATGTTTCATCCGATTTGGCTCTTTAGATCCAATCGTTTTTATACCCTACACCACACTGTGGTACAGGGTATTATTTAAGTATAAAATGTCCCAAAAGTAAATTTATGTAAACAATTTATACATGAATTACAAAATTTATATATCAGAGTTATTCAATATTACGAGAGTGGTTATATAGTCGGCACCGCCCGATTTTAGCCTTTCCTTACTGGTTTAATAATTTACTTAAACAAAAAGGATCGCTTCATGATTTGCTCCATATCCAAAGATTTTTCCAGTAATAAAATTGAATGCAATCCATGGTGGAGGGTATATAAGATTCGGCATGGCCGAACTTAACGCTTTTATTTGTTTAATATAATATGGGTACTATAAAAACATTACACTAAACAAAAAGTGTTTGTACAATAGGGATATAACTTTTTGCAATTTTTGAAAATATCAAAAATACCACCGCATAGCAGTGTAGGGCATTAAAAAATATTAAGGTATATGGTGTCACCTTTTCTCTATTGTGAAAAAGCATTCGGTGATGCGATTTCTAATGTGATTTATATTATTTTTTTTAAATTATGATTTTTGATTTATTTTACAAACATATGGTGAAATTCATGAAAAATGTCCTGCCTAAAAATATAGGTTGTCCAATTTTGTTCAAATTTTGTTTATGAATGTTGCTATATACAAATAATATATCCGCCAAGTTTTGGAAATTTTCGTTGAATATTGGCAGCATGGGCGGTAGTCCAAAATTTACTCTTCAAGCCAAGGTGTACACGGGGCAAAATCGCCTTTTTTGATATGTTTGAATCGAAAGAAAATATATTTGGAACACATATTTTTAAATATTATATATTTCTGAGCAACTAAATTATATTTGAAAATCAACAAAATTTATTTGTAACATATATATTAATATATTAGAACTAAATATATTTGCAAACTAATTTTCTCAAATAATATATGTGTTTGTATACAAGTCAGATTATTGATTGGGAATTTCTCCAAATATATTATATTTAAAAAAAGTTTAAGACTGTCGAATTTTAGTTTTATTTTTTTCCTAGATTTTGTGTTATGCTTTATAGATAAAATGTCATGTTTTACAGCACTAATTGTTAATTTATAAATATTAAAACACATTACTTTTTGTCAATTCGTTAATTCAATTTATACGAGTTATAAAGTTCGTAGTTACGAAAGATTATACGATTTAAATTTTAATCGAATTTTACAAAGATAATTTTTTTTTAAAAAATTCACTGAAAACCAAAAACTGGCTTTAATAAATTGCCAAAATACTGAAATACAAATTAATCTTTGTTGCGGTAATATTAGTTCCAAATAAAAAATATTTGAATGAAAACATACTTTTGTTTTGAACAACGTCCTCACAAACATATAATTTTTGTGTGTGTCAAATATTAAATATTTGGAGTGTACTCTAAACATATATATATTTCAAGCAGAATTTGTTTGGGACAATATACTACAGAAGCGATTTTTTTCCAGCGTGTATCGAGCAAATTTTTCTAAATTTATTTATCTGCCATCAATAGTTCGCCCAAGCCCCTTTCGCTCATTTGCAATGGAGTCTTTGATATTGACTCTACTAATTTCGTTTTTCTACATTTAAAGTCTTCTGAAATATCCCCTTTTTTAAATAATGCCACGCCCTATTTTAGTACACGGGGCAAAATCGCCTTTTTTGATATGTTTGAATGGAAAGAAAATATATTTGGAACACAAATTTTTAAATATTATATATTTCTGAACAAATAAATTTTATTTGGAAATCAATAAAATATATTTGGAACGCATATATTAATATATTACAACAAAATATATTTGCAAACTAAATTTCCCAAATAAAATATGTGTTTAAGTACAAATAAAATTATTATTTAGGAATTTCTTCAAATATATTTTATTTAAAAAAGATTTTCAAATCTTTTGCTTTCTTTTTCGAATTTCATTTTTAATTTTTTCTTGGTTCCCAATTGTACCTCCCAGTTATGATACCATATGCAGCATTGACTTCTGTTTCAAATCAATTATTTCAATTTCTGAGCATTCCAAGCCATCATTAGTTGTCAATCCACCAAAAACATTTTTTTGATCCAAGAAAATAGGATTTTAATAATTATTTTTACGAACATTAAACATTTTCTAAAAAATTACTTTCAATTACTGAACAATATAACACAATTTAGGTATTTTCTGAATACTTAAATGTGAATTTTTTATTTGTTTCGGAAATAATAGTCCCAAATAAAGATTTGTTTATAACACCATCTTCCCAAACATATAACCTTTGTGTGTACCAAATATTATATGTTTAGAGTGTGCCCTGAACATATATATGTTTCAAGCCGAATATGTTTGGGACAATATACTACAGAAGCGATTTTTTTTCAGCGTGTAGTTGTTTGATTATTTCTTGTGCTTCAACCACCAAATATAAGAATATTTTGTGACACGAATGTTGAGAATTTTTTCATGGGCTTTCGAATGGTTGAATCGTTTTTCGTAAAAATTTGCAATCTGACCTCATAAACGCGAAAATAATCACAAAAAATTAATTTTCGCGGATTCGTATATAATTATTTTTTTTTGAAATATTTTTAGATTAATAAACTGATTTCCCCCATATGTGTGCAGATTTTCAAGATGGCGTTTTTTGACTCTCCTGAGGAAATAATTTTTAAAAATGTCTCTATCTAAAAAAATTGGGTTTAAACATTTTAATATTTATAATTTGTTGTTTGATCGTTATTAGATGTTCAGCTTTTGCATAAAAGTAACTTATGATACACTAATCTTTTGATTTTATTCGCTTCCTTCCTTTGCTCATTTAACGTGGTATTGCAAAAATGAATAAACAATGGATTTTTGCGGTGTTGGTCTTCATTAGAGAATGAGTTTAAAATTTAATCACAATCACAGTCTAGTGGACTTGAATTAAAAATTATTACCTCAGGAGTGTCAAAAATCTGCACGCCATCTTGAAAATCTGCACACATATGGGGGGAAATCAGCCAAATTCGGGGAAAATTGGTTCAGATTTAAACATAGTCTCAATGTATATGTTACACCCGATTTGACATGTAAGCGCTGTAGAAACCTTACTTTATATCCGATCAGTATGAAATACGGCAGAGAGAGTTTTCTTATTGCATACACTGAACACTGCCAAATTCTCATAGCAATGCCCATTTTCGCATTGTTAGGGAGGTGTAGGGTATTATATAGTCGGCCCCGCCCGACTTTCTGTCTTTCCTTACTGGTTTTATATAAAATATATTTGGAAAAATTTTCTAAACAATAACTTTGTTTGTGTGTAAATATATATTTTATTTATGAACTCAAATGTACTCTGTTCTAATATATAAATACATATATGCGTTCCAAACAAAATTTCTTGATTTTCGCTCCTGAGGAAATAATTTTTAAATCAAGTCCACTAGGCTGTAATTGGGATTAATTTTTAAACTCATTATTTAATGAAGACCAACACCGCAAAAATCCATTTTTTATTTATTTTTGCAATACCACGTTAAATGAGCAAATTTTGAAGGAAGCGAATAAAATATACATTTTAAGTCTAATGTGAGTATGGTTTTACATAAGGCGTGTTTTCGTTACACCATAAGTGCTTAATTTGTATGGGGAGCTAAGCACTTTTAAGCACTATTAGTTCCCGATGAAGTTTGGTGCTTGTGTTCATGTCTTAATCGAGTATGATGTTGCCAGATTGGGCACCCTATATTTAGCAATATGGCATCCCATTTTTGGAGAGATTTTATCAATTATTGTGAATTAACGGGAAGAAGAAGAACAAAAATGGGAAATTATTTTAATATTTGCAAAAAGAGTGTAAACAATTGAACGTAGAATAGTAAATATATGTTTTATAAACACTTTTCACGAATTTTTTGTCTGTTTCGCACTGTTCTTTCTTCGCAACTCATGACACCATTGCTACCAGATAGTGAAAATCCGCCACTTGTTGCTTATGTGTCAGTTAGTGGAAGTCAGTTGTTTTCGTTGCAAAGTGCTAAACTAAAATTGCTAGCTTGTAACAAAAACATGCCTATAGTGGATATATATCCTGCACCACTTTTATCGGGTTTTTATGATCAGAACAATATTACCCAAATGGTAATGAATTGCTATTTTGCACGCAAAAAATGTTATATCCCTATTGTACACAGATAGAAAAAACCGTTCGTCACCATGACGAATCAGTTTCGTCAATATATTTTCGTAAAGTTTTGTACATGTGTTGTTTTTGTACGTCATTAGAACGAACACGATCATCAACGCATGTTTTTGATGGTTATTCGTCGAGGGAACGATAAGGTTTCATTCCCACGACGAATAGATTTATTTGACCATTTTGCTGAAAATATGATAAAACGATGCAATCAATTTATAGTTTGTGCTTAATTGTACTTTTCTATAAGCGTTCTGATTACATTACGAGTAGTTAAATAATTTGTTGTAAAAGTTTAATTTAAAATATATGGGGGCTATATCTAAATCTGAACCGATTTTCTCCGAATTTGGCAGTATTCCTTCGAGTAATAAGAAACCCCTTTCTGCCGAATTTCGCACTGATCGGATATAAAATACAGTTTCTACAGCATTTTCATGTCAAATCGGGGGTAACATTTATATGGGGGCTATATCTAAATCTGAACCGATTTCCCTCAAATTTTGCAGTGTTAATTCATGTAATGAGAAACCTCTTCTGACAATTTTTTTTACTGATCCGATTTAAAATACAGTGCTACAGCGCTTACATGTCAAATCGGGGGTAACATATACATATATGGGGGCTCAAATTTGGCAGTGTTAATTCACGCAATAAGAAACCTCTTTCTGCCGAATTTCATACTGATCGGATTGAAAATACACTTTTTACAGCGCTTACATGTAAAATCGGGGGTAACATATATATGGGGGCTATATCTAAATCTGAACCGATTTTCTCCGAATTTGGCAGTATTTCTTCATGTAATAAGAAACCTCTTTCTGCCGAATTTCACACTGATCTGTAATAAAATAAATTTTTTACGGCGCTTACATGTGAAATCTGGGGTAACGTATATATGGGGGCTATATCTAAATCTGAACCGATTTCTTCCAAATTTAACAGTGTTCATTAATATAATAAGAAACCTTTTTCTGCCGAATTTCACACTGATCGGTTATAAAATAAAGTTTTTACAGCGCTTACATGTCAAATCGGGACTAACATATATATGGGGGCTATATCCAAATCTGAACCGAATTTAACCAAATTAAATAGGGATCGTCCCTGGGCCAAAAAAAGACATGTGTAAAGTTTCGTCCAGATCGGGCCATAATTGCGACCTGTACTTTGATTACAAGAATACATCTACAGACGGACAGACGGACAGACAGACGGACATAGCTAAATCGACTCAGAAAACGATTACAAGTCGATCGGTATAATAAACAATTTATCTATCTCTTCTCTTTTTGGGTGTTACAAGCAAATGCACAAAGTCGTAATACCCCGTACCACAGTGTGGTGTAGGGTATAACAATTGTATAATGGTGATAAATGGTGGTTTATCGTGGTGATGAATTGGATTCGTCGTGGTGATGAACTCGATTCATCGTAGGGATGAAATGTGATCATCCTGTGGACGAAAGTTTTTGGAAACAGAGATTCGTCATGGTGACAAACAAATTCCGTAAGTTAGCTGACTTTTGACGAAAAAATAATCGTGATGATGAACAAATTCGTCGTCTGTACTATATGCAGAAATGTTCTATTTGTATGGGAGGTACAAAAAGGGGCGTGGTAATAAGGCTCATTTACACGGGACTATAGGTACTATAAAGGCTTTGCACTTCACACAATTTTAAGTATTTGTATGAACTGTAATCAAAGTTATAAGCCCTTAACATTGTGTGCAAAATGGCCCATTTCTATGGGAGGTACCAAAAGGGGCGTGGCAACTTCGTCCATTTTTCTCAAGAAACTAATATTATGTGTCGAATTATAAAAGATTTTGGGTAGTAGTATAGAAGTTATGAGATAATGAATATTTCACTAAATTTTGACCCTTCGTGGGAGATGAACTCGAAGGAGTGGACCAACATAGTCCGTTTTTGAGCTTAGTCTGAGATAGAAAAAATATTAACACATACCAAATTTGAAGTCAATCGGTAATCCTGTCGAAAGATATCGTTCGCACCAACCAGACAGACAGACGGACAGGCTGACGGACATTGCTAAATTGACTTAAAATTGCCCAAAATGGATTTTCGCCAAATATTCTTAGGGTCTCTTAGGTCACTCCATCGATGTGTTGCGCTTTTGGTTGGCAGCACCTGATATACATATACCCTTGTTCACAATATGCGGGGTATAATAAACCGAATTTTGTTGAAATTCTCTTATTGTGTACGAGTATAATTTTTGTGTATAACTAAAATTATCTAATAACCCTTCTACAAGCGTGCCAAGCTTTGCTGAAATCGCTTATCTGGTTAAGAAACGGTCGAATTATTTCCCTTTTTTGGTATATTGCCTATTTAATAACACAATTTATCAATAAGTAATGATGGGTGTATATTTAAGCGACGTTAATATATCGTTCAGAAACATTTTATTTTACCTGCAAACTTCTGCGAACTATTTTAAACAAAGTAGGCCAACGTTTTTCTGCTCTTTTAAAACTAGTTAAATTTAAACATGTTGCAATTTAACAATTTGTTGTGGCATTTAAACGCTGTGAATTTTGTTTCCTCAAAAACAGTTTTATTGATTCACATCTTCAAGAGAATTTTCACGGAACATTTTCTAATAGAATTGGGTTTGCTCTATTTTCCGGTGCTGCAGTGCCCCAGAAAAAAATTAAACTTTGGTTTCGTGGTGTTCATTGCAATTTTTGCAGATTGCATTGTTTGTTTGATAATTTGTTTTTTTTTAAGAAACCAAAAAAAAAAGAAAAACAGCAAAAAACGCAAATTGTAAGCTCTAAAGTTTTTGGGCTATTAAGGCTGAAATATGATTCCACAGATGTTCGTGTCGAAATGGAAATTGTTGGCCAAGTGCAGGAGAGAAGAATGAAAACAAAAAAAAAATACAAATAGCGGAAAGTTGTGGTGGCATCTAACAAATGCAGCGTACACATGAAACAGAGCCAAATGGCCAGAGCAGACTTCCCAGAACGAAGCCTGGAGAAAAATCGCGGAACTGTGTTTTAAGCAATAAATGAAGTACTTTTCTACGAAAGACATACACACACTCACACTCACAAAAGTGTGCGCCATCATTTACTGATGGTAGTAGTACTGGTGGTCTTAAAACAAATATTCTCAATGTGCCACAGACACCCTGGGGATGTACATAAGTACATATGTATGATTGGATGGTTGTATGAATGTTTGGTACTTTGCTTTGCCCCAACATGTTCTGTTTTGCCTCAACATGCCTACGACTACGACGCAAAAGTGTTGACTGCGTCAGAGCTTGCTTACTTCCTTCCTATGGGTGGAGGGGGTCTGGTTATTTTATTTTATTTATTATTTATGCATTGAAAAAATAAACTGAAAATCTACATATAAATTATAACGAACACATATAAAATACATTTATACAGACTACATATATATTAGGGCGGGTCGATTTAAAAATCGCCCATTGCTCAGTGAAAATCGTATTCTAGGGATCAAAAGAAGAAACTTTGCCGAAGGAACCATACCTCTAAAACGAATTCTGATGTCCCGGAAAAAATCCCACTTTGACCCATTTAGAGTGCTCCAATCGGGTTTAAAATGTATGACCGACCCCCACTCAGTAAAGTGCTCAGTAAAAATCATATTCTAGGGATCAAAATAAGAAACTTTCCCGAAGGAACCATATCTCTAAAAAGAATTCTGATGTCCCGGAAAATATCCCACTTTGACCCATTTAGAGTGCTCCAATCGAGTCCAAATGTATGGAACCCCCAGGGGGTTCCAGGGGGTGTGCCACTGGCATGGGTGGATCGGGCCTCCAAAGTTAGTGGTCGGTCATACATTTGGACTCGTTGGGAGCACTCTAAATGGGTCAAAGTGGGATTTTTCAAAATTTGCCCCTACCCAAAAGTTCGACCCAAATTCCGGGACATCAGAATTCGTTTTAGAGGTATGGTTCCTTCGGCAAAGTTTCTTATTTTGATCCCTAGAATACGATTTTCACTGAGCAATGGCGACTTTTTTTGCCTCCCCACAAATCGATCCGGCTTAATATATATGTATATATACATAGACCAACACACACAATGCAGGCTTACAAAGAATTGCAATTTTCCTCATTTAAATTTTAATTTATTTGATAATCATTAAAATGCAGAGAAAGCGAGAAAAAAAAAATAAAATTAAACCAATAAACCAATGCATAACATACTCCACATTTGCGCTGTAGCGTTGGCATGTAGTCCTGCCACAGGATAATTGACCACTTTGCTTTGCTGTAGAGTTTATTCGGACTTCGCGGGAATGCGAATTTGGCTTTTGTTCATTCAATGCAGAATTCTACTGACACCGCGATATCGCTGCCAAAACATAAATAAATATGCGATTATAATAGGGTTTTATTTGTTGTATTGGGTTTATTTGTCAGTCCATAAATAATGTGCAAAGTTTCTTATCGGTAAATTCATAAAACATATTTATGTGGAACAAAAATTTGTTGTTCCACATAAATATGTTGTTTTTTGGCCTGCGGTGATTTAAATGGAGGCTAAAAATCATTGTTTTAAAGTATATACAATTTTAGAGAACAAATTTCTTAAACGGCTCCGGCTGAAATCTAAGAACTTATACTTTATAATGAACCCAAACGTCCCTAGTAAAAATGGGGCATATCAGTACATGTTTTGACAAAGCCCCCCATATAAAGGTCCCCACCGATGTCAATTCTTGAAGCTCTACACATTTGTATACCCTACACCACACTGTAGTACAGGGTATTATGACTTTGTGCATTTCTTTGTAACGCTCAAAAAGAGAAGAAATAGAACCATAGTTTATTATACCGATCGACATAGAATCACTTTTTGAGTCGATTTAGCCATGTCAGTCTGTCCGTCAGTC
Source organism: Eudasyphora cyanicolor (assembly GCA_963930755.1). NCBI lineage: Eukaryota > Metazoa > Arthropoda > Insecta > Diptera > Muscidae > Eudasyphora > Eudasyphora cyanicolor. Next base: position 70,529,025 of record OZ005734.1, read on the forward strand.
TGTCTGCCCATGTATTATTGTGGTCAAAGTGCAGGTAGTATTTATGGTCCGATTGTGATGAAATTTAGCACAGTGCTCTTTTTGGCCCAAGGACGATCTATATTGAAATTGGTCAAAATCGGTTCAGATTTGGATATAATTCCCATATATATATGTTACCACCGATTTGACATGTAAGCGCTGTAGAAACCGTATTTTAGATCCGATCAGAACGAAATTCGGCAGAGAGAATTTTCTTATTACATGAATGAGCACTACCAAATTCGGGGAAAATCCTTCAGATTTAAACATAGTCCCAATATATATGTTACTGCCGAGTTGACATGTAAGCGCTGTAGAAACCGTATTTTATTTCCGATAAGTTCGAGATTCGGCAGAGAGAGTTTTCTTATTACATGTATGAACACTGCCAACTTCAGGGAAATTCAGTTCAGATTTAGATATAGCCCCCTCCATATATGTATATGTTTCACCCGATTTGACATGTAGAGAACGTGTTTTATCTCCGATCAGTACGAAATTCACGGAGATTTCATGCGTAAAGTTAAGTTATTGTACTTTATATTGAACTAGCTGGCCCCGGTCCACTTCGTTGCCCCAGACTTCAGATTTCCGATTCCGTCCATTTTTGGATCAATCACGAATACCGCCATCAAATGCATATACATAAAATAACAGCACTCTCTCTAACAAATTTTTCGAGATATATTCCAAAAAATGGCTCATATGGGCAGGGTCACGCCATTTCGTCCGATCCCGCCCATTTTTTAACCAATTACGTAGACTGCCATCAAATGCATATTCACAAAATTACAGAACTCTCTCTAAAAAATTGTGCAAGATATGTGTCTCAATTTCGAAATTTGGCTTATATACGCGGGGCCACGCCAATTAGTTTGATCCGTCCCATTTCCTGACCAATCACGTAGACTGCCACCAGATACATATACACAATATACAGCGCTCATTTAAACAAATTGTGCAAGATATCTCAATTTCAAAATTACGTTTATATGGGCGGGGCCACATTTCCGTTTCCGCCCATTTTTGGACCAATCACGTATACTACCACCAGATACATATGCAAAAAATTACAGCACTCTCGCTAACAAATTGTGGAAAATATTTGAATTTCAAAATTTGCCTTATATGGGCGGGGTCACGCCCATTGGTCCGATCCCACCCATTTTTAGACTAATTGTCCAAAAATTGTGCAATATATATCAGTTTAAAAATTTGGTTTAAAAGGGCGGGGCCACGCCCATTGGTCCAATCCCGCCCATTTTTGGACCAATCACGAAGATTGCCACCAGATACATATGCACAAAATCACAGCTCTCTCGCTAACAAATTGTGCAAGATATCTCGATTTCAAAATTTGGCTTAAAGGGGCGGAGCAACGCCCAGTAGTCCGACCCCGCCTATTTTTGGACCAATCACGTAAGTCGCCAACAGATATATATAAACAAACTTACAGCTCTCTCGCTAACAAATTGTGCAAGATATCTCAAATTCAAAATTTGGCTTTTATGGGCGGGGCCACGCCCATTGGTCCGATCCCGCCCATTTTTGGACCAATCACGTAGACTGCCACCAGATACACATGTACAACATTACAGCACTCTAGTTAAAAAATTGTGCAAGATATCTCAATTTCAAAATTTGGCTTATATGGGCGGGGCCACGCCCATTCGTCTGTTTCCGCCCCTTTTTGGACCAATCACGTAGGTCGCCAACAGATATATTTACCCAAAATTACAGCTCTCTCGCTAACAAATTGAGCAAGATATCTCAAATTCAAAACTTGGCTTATATGGGCGGGGCCACGCCCATTGGTCCGATTCCGTCCATTTTTGAACCAATCACGTAGAGTGCCACCAGATACATATGCACAAAATTACAGCTCTCTTGCTAACAAATTGTGTCAGATATCTCGATTTCAAAATGTGGCTTAAAGGGGCGGGGCCACGCCCATTAGTCCGACCACGCCCATTTTTGGACCAATCACGTAGACTGCCTCCATATATATATATACAAATTTGTAGTTCTCTCACTAACAACTTGTGCAAGATATCTCAAATTCAATATTTGGCTTATATGGGCGGGGCCACGCCCTTTGGTCCGATCCCGCCCATTTTTTGACCAATCACGTAAGTCGCCAGCAGATATATATACACAAAATTACAGCTCTCTTGCTGACAAATTGTGCAAGATATCTCGATTTCAAAATTTAGCTTAATGGGGCGGGGCCACGCCCATTAGTCTGACCCCGCCCATTTTTGGACCAATTACGTAGACTGCCACCAGATACATATGTACAAAATTGCAGCACTCTCACTAACAAATTGTGCAAGATATCTCAATTTTAAAATTTGTCTTATGTGGGCGGGGCCACGCCCACTTCATATATCGAAAATTCAAGTACCCTATTTTCACCACGCCCCACACATGTACATTCTGTGCAAATTTCAAGAAGATCGGTTCAGCCGTTTATGCGTCTATACGGTACAAACAAACCAACAAACAAACAAACCAACAAACAAACACACATTCTTCTTTATATATATAGATATATTGAATTAAATCACCTCAGTGAAAATGGTCAATATCGGTCCATGTTTTTATAAGTATAAGTCCCTTATGAAGGTCTTATTTATACCCTACACCACACTGTGGTACAGGGTATTATGACTTTGTGCATTTGTTTGTAACACCCAAAATGAGAAGAGATAGACCCATTGTTTATTATACCGATCGACTTGTAATCACTTTCTCAGTCGATTTAGCTATGTCCATCTGTCTGTCTGTCCGTCTGTCTGTCTGTTGACAGAGAGTAGTCTCGTGATACACTTAGATACAATACAAAATTTGGGGGAAATCGGTTCAGATTTATATATAGCCCCCATATATATGTTGCACCCGATTTGACATGTAAGCGCTGTAGAAACTGTATTTTATATGCAATCAGTACGAAATTCGGCAGAAAGAGGTTTCTTATTACATGAAGGAATACTGCCAAATTCGGAGAATTTCCGCGATATCGCTGCCAAAACATAAATAAATATGCGATTATAATAGGGTTTTATTTGTTGTATTGGGTTTATTTGTCAGTCCATAATTAATGTGCAAAGTTTCTTATCGGTAAATTCATAAAACATATTTATGTGGAACAAAAATTTGTTGTTCCACATAAATATGTTGTTTTTTGGCCTGCGGTGATTTAAATGGAGGCTAAAAATCATTGTTTTAAAGTATATACAATTTTAGAGAACAAATTTCTTAAACGGCTCCGGCTGAAATCTAAGAACTTATACTTTATAATGAACCCAAACGTCCCTAGTAAAAATGGGGCATATCAGTACATGTTTTGACAAAGCCCCCCATATAAAGGTCCCCACCGATGTCAATTCTTGAAGCTCTACACATTTGTATACCCTACACCACACTGTAGTACAGGGTATTATGACTTTGTGCATTTCTTTGTAACGCTCAAAAAGAGAAGAAATAGAACCATAGTTTATTATACCGATCGACATAGAATCACTTTTTGAGTCGATTTAGCCATGTCAGTCTGTCCGTCAGTCTGTCTGCCCATGTATTATTGTGGTCAAAGTGCAGGTAGTATTTATGGTCCGATTGTGATGAAATTTAGCACAGTGCTCTTTTTGGCCCAAGGACGATCTATATTGAAATTGGTCAAAATCGGTTCAGATTTGGATATAATTCCCATATATATATGTTACCACCGATTTGACATGTAAGCGCTGTAGAAACCGTATTTTAGATCCGATCAGAACGAAATTCGGCAGAGAGAATTTTCTTATTACATGAATGAGCACTACCAAATTCGGGGAAAATCCTTCAGATTTAAACATAGTCCCAATATATATGTTACTGCCGAGTTGACATGTAAGCGCTGTAGAAACCGTATTTTATTTCCGATAAGTTCGAGATTCGGCAGAGAGAGTTTTCTTATTACATGTATGAACACTGCCAACTTCAGGGAAATTCAGTTCAGATTTAGATATAGCCCCCTCCATATATGTATATGTTTCACCCGATTTGACATGTAGAGAACGTGTTTTATCTCCGATCAGTACGAAATTCACGGAGATTTCATGCGTAAAGTTAAGTTATTGTACTTTATATTGAACTAGCTGGCCCCGGTCCACTTCGTTGCCCCAGACTTCAGATTTCCGATTCCGTCCATTTTTGGATCAATCACGAATACCGCCATCAAATGCATATACATAAAATAACAGCACTCTCTCTAACAAATTTTTCGAGATATATTCCAAAAAATGGCTCATATGGGCAGGGTCACGCCATTTCGTCCGATCCCGCCCATTTTTTAACCAATTACGTAGACTGCCATCAAATGCATATTCACAAAATTACAGAACTCTCTCTAAAAAATTGTGCAAGATATGTGTCTCAATTTCGAAATTTGGCTTATATACGCGGGGCCACGCCAATTAGTTTGATCCGTCCCATTTCCTGACCAATCACGTAGACTGCCACCAGATACATATACACAATATACAGCGCTCATTTAAACAAATTGTGCAAGATATCTCAATTTCAAAATTACGTTTATATGGGCGGGGCCACATTTCCGTTTCCGCCCATTTTTGGACCAATCACGTATACTACCACCAGATACATATGCAAAAAATTACAGCACTCTCGCTAACAAATTGTGGAAAATATTTGAATTTCAAAATTTGCCTTATATGGGCGGGGTCACGCCCATTGGTCCGATCCCACCCATTTTTAGACTAATTGTCCAAAAATTGTGCAATATATATCAGTTTAAAAATTTGGTTTAAAAGGGCGGGGCCACGCCCATTGGTCCAATCCCGCCCATTTTTGGACCAATCACGAAGATTGCCACCAGATACATATGCACAAAATCACAGCTCTCTCGCTAACAAATTGTGCAAGATATCTCGATTTCAAAATTTGGCTTAAAGGGGCGGAGCAACGCCCAGTAGTCCGACCCCGCCTATTTTTGGACCAATCACGTAAGTCGCCAACAGATATATATAAACAAACTTACAGCTCTCTCGCTAACAAATTGTGCAAGATATCTCAAATTCAAAATTTGGCTTTTATGGGCGGGGCCACGCCCATTGGTCCGATCCCGCCCATTTTTGGACCAATCACGTAGACTGCCACCAGATACACATGTACAACATTACAGCACTCTAGTTAAAAAATTGTGCAAGATATCTCAATTTCAAAATTTGGCTTATATGGGCGGGGCCACGCCCATTCGTCTGTTTCCGCCCCTTTTTGGACCAATCACGTAGGTCGCCAACAGATATATTTACCCAAAATTACAGCTCTCTCGCTAACAAATTGAGCAAGATATCTCAAATTCAAAACTTGGCTTATATGGGCGGGGCCACGCCCATTGGTCCGATTCCGTCCATTTTTGAACCAATCACGTAGAGTGCCACCAGATACATATGCACAAAATTACAGCTCTCTTGCTAACAAATTGTGTCAGATATCTCGATTTCAAAATGTGGCTTAAAGGGGCGGGGCCACGCCCATTAGTCCGACCACGCCCATTTTTGGACCAATCACGTAGACTGCCTCCATATATATATATACAAATTTGTAGTTCTCTCACTAACAACTTGTGCAAGATATCTCAAATTCAATATTTGGCTTATATGGGCGGGGCCACGCCCTTTGGTCCGATCCCGCCCATTTTTTGACCAATCACGTAAGTCGCCAGCAGATATATATACACAAAATTACAGCTCTCTTGCTGACAAATTGTGCAAGATATCTCGATTTCAAAATTTAGCTTAATGGGGCGGGGCCACGCCCATTAGTCTGACCCCGCCCATTTTTGGACCAATTACGTAGACTGCCACCAGATACATATGTACAAAATTGCAGCACTCTCACTAACAAATTGTGCAAGATATCTCAATTTTAAAATTTGTCTTATGTGGGCGGGGCCACGCCCACTTCATATATCGAAAATTCAAGTACCCTATTTTCACCACGCCCCACACATGTACATTCTGTGCAAATTTCAAGAAGATCGGTTCAGCCGTTTAGGCGTCTATACGGTACAAACAAACCAACAAACAAACAAACCAACAAACAAACACACATTCTTCTTTATATATATAGATATATTGAATTAAATCACCTCAGTGAAAATGGTCAATATCGGTCCATGTTTTTATAAGTATAAGTCCCTTATGAAGGTCTTATTTATACCCTACACCACACTGTGGTACAGGGTATTATGACTTTGTGCATTTGTTTGTAACACCCAAAATGAGAAGAGATAGACCCATTGTTTATTATACCGATCGACTTGTAATCACTTTCTCAGTCGATTTAGCTATGTCCATCTGTCTGTCTGTCCGTCTGTCTGTCTGTTGACAGAGAGTAGTCTCGTGATACACTTAGATACAATACAAAATTTGGGGGAAATCGGTTCAGATTTATATATAGCCCCCATATATATGTTGCACCCGATTTGACATGTAAGCGCTGTAGAAACTGTATTTTATATGCAATCAGTACGAAATTCGGCAGAAAGAGGTTTCTTATTACATGAAGGAATACTGCCAAATTCGGAGAAAATCTGTTTGGAGAAAATCGGTTCAGATTTAGATATAGCCCCCATATATATGTTAGCACCGATTTGACATTCAAGCGCTGTAGAGACTGTATTTTATATCCGATCAGTACGAAATTCGCTAGAAAGAGGTTTCTATTTTACATGAATGAGTATTCAGGGAAAATCGATTCAGATTTATATATAAGCTCCATATATATGTTCCTTCTGATTTGGTTACAAAGCGCTATATAAGTTGTACTTTACTTGCGATCATTACAAAATTCTCCAGAAAGATGTTTCTCAATTTAGGAACGAATATAGCTTAATTTATCGATTATCGGTTCAGAATTAGATATATCCATATATATGTTCTTACCCATTTACCAATTATTCCAAATTATTATCGCAATAACCCTTATCGCATTGTTAGGGAGGTGTAGGGTATTATATAGTCGGCCCCGCCCGACTTTCTGTCTTTCCTTACTGGTTTTAAGTTCTGGACGAAATACTAAGGCAGATCTGGCAATTTTTCACATTTTCCTTCAGTGTCTGCAAAAAACTGCGTTTAAAATTTCATACAGAGGGATTTTAAAATGCATTTGTACCAAAAGGAAAGTTTTTAAAAATATTCGAAAACTATTTTTAAAAACTTTCCTTTTGGTAAAAATTCCACAAAAAAATTGCCCGTTATGTTCTCGTTCTTTGTAAAAATCTGTTTAGTCGTTCGAGAGCATTTAATTCAAGTGTGTCAATGTTTAAACCCGGTGTCTTCTAATCGCGATGAAACTTAGTCATATTGGATAGTACACCCAGGAAAATAATTGGTTGGAATTCGATTGTAACAATAAAAAAATAGTACTAGCAACAAAAAGTATATTGCCTACACCGTCTGTCGGTTGTATTTATAAATAATTAGTTGAAACAACAAAAATAACATGGATACGATCAAATGAAAATGCTTGCAACTAAATCGATGGTTGTATCAATCGAATTAAGATTGTTTTTTTCATTGACACTCGGTTAGTTGTGGTAACAAATTTTAAATTTTCATTATAGTACCATATGATCGATTTTTAGTTGTGACAACCAATGTTTTATTCTTTACAACAGAAATTGTATCAATAGACGAAAGATTATTATCGCAACGAATAATTGGTTACTACAACAGAAAAAATATTAATAAATAATCGTTTATTGGTTATCCCAATCATTTCCCAAATTTAGAATAATTAAATGTATTTTGGGAAATACAACCAAAAGATTGGTTGCTGTTCTTTTGCTGATACATGACAAACAAAAAATAAAATTACTCGACATAAAAAAATCTTCAACATTTTGTTCAAGAACGGTATAGGTAATCAAAAATAATCTCGTGTGGATAATAATGTGTGGAATGCAGAATATGTTGTGCAAAATGTTTTACATAATAAAAATTAAAAGCAACAATCATGAAATTGAAAGCAGAGGTTTAAGCATTAAGCATAAATTTGCATAAAAGTTTTGTGTTTTTTTTTCGTGTACTAAAATGTTTGTCAAATATTTCCACATCTCATATAGTGATGAATTTGTAATATGGGATTTTTAATTTTGTTATGAATTGTTTTGTTTTTTGTTTAATAAATAAAATAAAAATTAATGAAAACTGTTTTAATTAATTTTCGGTAGTATATGACTGACAAATTGTCAGAACAACCAATTTTTTAAAACAGTTGGTTGTGGCAACTACAACAGATAATTTATGCCACCATTTTCGTAGTTGGCGCAACCAAATATGATTGTTGTGAACATGGAAACAGAAGTATACCACAACCAAAATATTGGTTGTCCTGATGGAATCGCATGATAGTAGACAGAACTACAAAATTCGGTTGGCAAATAATTCGGTTGAGGCAACCAAACTGTATTCTGTGTGTAGTTATGACACAAATTCAATTAAGGACTGTCCGAGTTGGAGGGTGTTAAAGATTGACATTTTGCTCAAATGGTGCTTTTTTCCCATCGATATAATTATTTTTCAATAGCTTTCGCTTAAACTTTTTTTTTTAAAATGACAACGGAATATTTTGTGCATTTTTGGGCGAAATAAAAACTTGTTTTGACTTTTGTAAAAACTCTAAAGTTTAGATAAAGTCATTTAAGATCCCATTACTGGGATGACACTTGTATATCCATTAAAATAAAGAACAACATGTAAAAAAATAGAAGATGAACCGCATATTTTATCATAACTCAGAACAATTTATACTATTTGTTTGAGGAAAGCTTTAAATAATCCTTACCTACAACTTTTTAAATTATGCACAGATTTTCTTGCGAATGGACTATTTTTTTTCATGACCGATCAGATTTTACTATAAAATAATAAAAATATGATAACTATGAATCTTCCGATGTTTATAAGAGGTTTTTATTAAAAACTATAACTAATTTCTCCAAAAATTTGATTTTTTTTCGCAAAATGTTATAAGATATCTTTGAAACCGCTGATGGGATGAAAAATGATATTAGAAGAAGAGGAAGGCTACAAGTTAGAATTCTTTTCCTGTAACTTTTCTGAACCAATTAGGATAACTGGTTCTGGAGTTATGCTAAATGCTAAAACATGTGGTTCAAACTCTTTGCCTATTTTTGTTTTCATATACTCGTATAAGCAGGACACATCCCACAAATTGCTTTTAAGCTATTAAAGCTTTCGTTTGAACAAAAAATATTGTTTTTGACAAAAATGCAAAAACAAGTTTAAATTTGATAAAAAAAATTCTCGAAAAGCTCGAAGAAAAAGCTGTTGAAAACATTTTGGGCAAAATTTTCTAAATACAATAAGCAACCAAAATGCCAATATTCAACACCCTCCAACTCTGGCATCTAAAAATTGTTATTTTGGCCTGATTTATACCCAGAACCCTTCACACAAACAACGGTTGCCATTGGTCCATGTTTTGATATAGCGCCCATATATTTTACTTCTTAACGTATCAAAAACCAGAAATTTGATCGAATCGGGATGCATTTGGCGTTTCTTTGAAGCTTAAACAATTTCCATGCGATCCATGGTGGAGGGTACAAAGATTCGGCGTGACCAAACTTAACTCCTTCTTTACTTGTTTTTGATTTGAAATGAAAAATATTGAATTTTAATTGATTTATTGTGAATATCAAATTAAATCAATTGAATTTTAATATTTCAATTTTAAATGAAAACTTTGAAATTTAATTGATATAGCCGCAGTAAATGCAAAGGTTTCTCTTTGTATCAATTGTTTATGCTCCAGGAAACAACGGTTTCGTTTATTTCTTGGCAAATAATGGTAGCGGATATTATAAAGACCGTCCGACATTTATTGTCGTAACTACTCGTAACTAACAATTTTTTTTTTATAAAATAAAACAATTTACAAATATTGTATTCGGCTACCATGTCCTTCTGCTTTTGCTTTAAACTGATCCTTGAATGAACAATCTGTCCTTAAACAATGCCCTTTTTATAGCACACATGATTCTGAAGCAGTAAGAAAAAAAAAACACGCCATGGAATCCAAACTTACAACAACCAAAAAAGGCATTTAATAAACTCGCATCATTACCTAAGGATGTGCATATTTGTATGTATTAAAAGTTCGTACATACATACAATGTATGTATGTGTGAACGCACATGTGAGCCATGTAATTTCAGTTTAAGTCTTTATTTATTTCATTTTCATTTCATAATCTCTGACTCGTTTTCGCTTAATACTACTGTTTTTGGATGACCCAGATTATTTGCCAGCCGCCACACTTTTTCATTGTACACAAAAACATATATACACAGACACACTTTACGCGCTACTATTCCTTGGTTTCGTGCATCCATCCGTTTTTGCTCCAATCCGGTTCTGGTGATTTTCTGTAAGTGGTGAAGAATGGCTATGACATTTTCATGAAATTTATTTCTTTTGTCGATGATGATGACAATGTCAGCCGGTCGGTTCGTCGGTTGGTCGATAGTTCGGTAGTTCTGTACGTGGTGTCGCAGTACGTGTTTATTGTCGGTCGTTCTACTAGGAATAATGAACGGTCGGTTGGTTCTGCTGTAGTATCTTAAGACAACGTACAATTGTCCTTTTGCGCTGATTCCTAAGGACATTTGTACATATATATAAATGTATGTATGTGTATGCTTAGCAGAACTTTTATTAATGTAATTTTTTCGTGATACACAACATCTCCGGCTGATGTGGAGCCATTTGCTTGGATCGCTGTTGGTGAGGATAATGAAGGCTATGATTTTTACAAAGTAAGAACGAAATTGAAGTTGCATCGTTTATCGTTTACATTTTTGCTCCAAATAACTGGGACATTCAGTTTAAGGGATTGAATCCAAACTATACATTTCACTTGTGTGGAAAGATAGCGGGGTTTTAAATACTGTGATTAATGGTGAAATACACTTTTGGCAATGCTACTATTGGTACTTTGTTTGCTACAAGGGTTAGGGTTCTCCTTCTCCTTAACGAAGTACTCGTAGTTTACAAATTAGGATTGGTTTCATCAGTTCAATTATATACTCAGTTTTTTGGTATTTTTTCAGGGAATATCCTATTTCGTTTAACAAAAAATGACAAAACATATACAAATTACCCAAAAAATTGTGCAGAATTGGGCAATATTACATAAGAAAAACCAATAAGGAAAGGCTAAAGTCTCTACCATGCTAAATTTCTAAACGATTGTATGTATACTACAGCTTCTATAGGGCAAAAGGGCCAAATCGAACGAAACATATCCATATATATGCTATATCTAAGTCTGAGCCGATTTTTTTCAAATTCGACAATGTTGGTCTATACATCAAGAAACTCTACCATGCTAAATTTCAAAACGATTGGATGTAAACTGCGGCTTCTATTGGGCTAAAGGACCAAATCGGACGAAACATATATATGGGAACTAAATCTAAACCGATTTTTTCTAATTCGGCAATATTGGTCCTTAAATCAATAAACTGAAACATACTAAATTTCAAAACAAATGCGTGTAAACTACAACTTCTATAGGGCTAAAGCCATATCTGACGAAACATATATATGGGAGCTATATCTAAATCTGAACTGATTTCAACCAATTTTAAAAGGGCTCTTTCCAAGGTAGGGGTAGCTGTAGTATTTGTAGGTGCTACAAACATCTGCCATGAAACAAACATATAATACCCTCTACTACAGTGTGGTGTAGTCTATAATATCCCAAAAATTACAATGTCCTATATTATTGTAGGACAAATTAACAAATATTCTTACCGTTTTAATTAAACAAAATATATATATTTCGAAATGTCTAAGTCAAGGTCCTTCCCAAATTCGTTTAGAGATTGAAAATCGGTTAATAATTAACAATGTTATAGGCGTTCAAGTGAAAAAGACAACAAAATCGTTTTTTTAACCGTAAATCCCGATTTTAAGGGAGTTCGGCAAATTTCGTAGAACAAACGTTGTTTTACTCGCCAAGACCTACAAGAACAATAGTATCTCGGTTTTTGGGTTTTGAACTGTCGCACTGTGTAATCAATATTTCACTAAATTTTAATTGCACCATTTTCATTAGGGACCGATATGCACCAAATCCAAAAGGGAGGAGTTAATAAAATGTATAGTACAAATGCTTAGGCAATTCGGTCAAAAACATGACCGATGTTTACCATTTTCACTAAGGACGATTTAGTGCAATATAATTCATAAAAGCTTAAAATTATTAATCAAAGTCACTTTTTCAACACATCAATTCGTGCATTTTTATACTCTACACTCCTCTGTGGTACAGTTTGTTTTGGCCCAGATGTTTCTAACACTCTAAAATATTGGAACTAGACCCATTTTTAAGTATACCGATCGACTCAGTTTTATTAGCAAATTCGATGTAACTATGTGTGTCCGTCTGTGCATAAAGTTTTCCTGCAGCCTTTCATAAGCTAATTATACCCTCACTTTAGTGATACGAGGGTATATATCATTTGCTACGGAAAAAAGTGTAACACGTCGAAGGAGTGACCTAAGACCCCAAGTATGTTCGGAGGAAATCCGTTTTGGTTAATTTTAAATCGAATGAGCAATGTCCGTCCGTCTGTCTGTCTGTCTGTCTGTCTGTGTGTCTGCTGGCTGGTGCGCACGATAACTCTCGAAAGGAGTAACCGATTGACCTCAAATTTGGTATGTGGTAATATTTTTTTCTATCTCCGGCTAAGTTCGAAGATGGGCCATATTGGTCCACTCCTTCTAGTACCTCCCCCACAAATGGTTAAAATGTTGTGAAATATTGATTCTTTAATAACTGCTATACTACTTATTCGAATCTTTTGAAATTCCACACATAGTATTAGCTTATTAGTCGCTATCAACTCGAGAAAAATGGGCGAAGTCGCCACGTCCCTTTTGGTACCTCCCACACAAAGGCACCATTTTGCACAAAAAGTCAATAGTTTATAACATTAATAACAGTGTATAAAAATACTTGAAATTGTGTACAGTATTATGCTTTTATAGTGCCTATAGCCCTGTGAAAAATTGGCGTTATCGCCACACCCCTTTTTGTACCTCCCCCACAAAATGCCCAAATCATACCACAATTTAATATCTCATAACGTTTTTACCAGTTCACATAAATGCTTATAATTCGGCACAGTGCAATGAATTTAAGTATCTGTTCAGCGAAAAATAGGTGTATTTGATAAACCCCTTCTGGTACCTCCCACACAAATTGACAGAATAATTCCAGTAATATTCAATATTACATTACTCACAAAGTGAGGGTATACCTTAGTCGGTTTACCCGACTGAAACTTTCTTACTTGTTTTTAACCGATTTTTGTTGGCAACCTTCGGTTCTGTATCAAAAATCTCATCTCTACCAAATTTTGTATTTATCGAATGTAAAACAAGTAAAAAGTTCAGTCTGGTAAACCGACTTATGAATCCCCTCACCTTGAGTCCCAAAAAGAATATTAGTAAATTTATTATTTTGTTTTTGTTTTATTAAATAATTATCAATTTAAATTGCATTTAATAACTTTGTTTACTTTTGGTACAAAATTGTCCATTTGTGTGGGAGGTACCTAAAGGGGCGTCCCAATAACGGTCACTTTTCTCTGGACTCTAGGTACTATAAAACCATTACACTGTACAAAATTTCAAACATTTATATGCACTGGTATTAAAGTTATAAAATGTTAATTTTGGTACAAAATGTTCCATTTGTGTGGGAGGTACCAAAAGTGGTTTGCCAATTACGGCCATTATTTCTCTAGACTCTAGGTACTTTAAATGCCTTACTCTGTACGAAATTTCAAGTATTTGTATGCCTTGGTATTAAAGATAAAAGCTGTTAAATTTTGGTGCAAAAGAGTTCATTTGTGTTGGAGGTACCAAAAGGGGCGTGCCAATAACGTCCATTTTTCTCTGCACTCTCGGTAATATAAAACCATTACACTGTACAAAATTTCAAGTATTTGTGTGCACTGTTATTAAAGTTATAAGCTGATAGCTTTTTGTACAAAATGGTCCATTTATGTGGAGGTACCAAAAGGAGCGTGGCAACAATGCCTATTTTTCACTGTATTGTAGGTACTATTAAACCATTACACTGTTCAAAATTTTAAGTCTTTAAAAGCGCTGGTATTAAAGTTATATGATGGTAACTTTTGGTACAAAATGGTCCATTTGTGTGGGAGGTACCAAAAGGAGTGTGGCAATAATGCCCATTTTTCACTCTATTTTAGGTGATATTAAACCATTATAAGCTTTTAACTTTTGGTTCACAATTGTCCATTTGTGTGGGAGGTACCAAAACGGGCATGGCAACTTTGGCCATTTTTCTCGAGGTAATAGTGACTACTTAACTAATACTATGTGTAGAATTTCAGAGGATTTAAATAAGTAGTATAGAAGGTATTAAAGAATCAATATTTCACTAAACGTTAACCCTTTGTGGGGGAGGTACTAGAAGGAGTGGAACAATATGGCCCATTTTCGAACTTAGACGGAGATAGAGAAAATCGGTTACTCCTTTCGAGAGTTATCGTGCGCACCAGCCAGCAGACGGACAGACAGACAGACGGACATTGCTCATTCGACTTAAAATGACCCAAAACGGATTTCCGCCGAACATACTTAGGGTCTTAGGTCACTCCTTCGATGTGTTATACTGGCGGCTCGTAGCAACAGATATATACCCTCCTCTCTAAGGTGAGGGCATAATAAAGCTTCTCTGACATGTTAACAAATCGGAGGTTAATATACGGTATGTTCAAAAAATATCGGGAATTTTGAAATTCCGCAGGCTACGTGTATTTGATTTTTGATATTTTTGTAGCGTTATGTTGGTACTCATGTCCCTTACTTATGCTGACAAGGTCGGCCATTTTGAATGTTTAGTTAATTTTTGACAGCTGTTGTGCTTGGATGTGTTTTAACTTGTATTCGATTTTTATCTATTTCAGAAAATGGATCAAAGAATCTGCATAAAATTTTGTGTGAAAAACAAAATGAAGTGCGCTGACGCATTCCGAATGTTGATATATGTGGCATATGGTGAAGCTACCTTGGACCAAAGCAACGTTTATCGGTGGTAACAAAATGTTCTTAGAGGGCCGAGAAGATGCGAAGGACGAACAGCGTGCCGGACGCCCGAGCACGTCAACAACAGACGAAAACATTGGTAAAGTAAATAAAATAATATTGGCCAATCGACGAATTACCATTACAGAAGTTGCTGAGGATCTAAACATATCGATTGGCTCGTGCCATTCGATTTTAACCAATGATTTGGGCATGAGTCGGGTCGCCGCTAAATTCGTGCCAAAATTGCTCAAATTGGACCAAAAACAGCATCGCGTTAACATTGCTCAGGAGATGTTGAACTCGGTCCGTGTCGACCCAAATTTGCTCCAGAGGGTCATAACTGGTGATGAATCGTGGGTTTATGGTTACGACGTGGAAACTAAAGCTCAATCATCCCAATGGAAGCTGCCAAAAACGCCCGGTTTTGTGGAAGAACAAAAACTGGCTTTTGCACCATTATAACGCCCCTGCACACACATCGTTGCTTGTGCGCGAATATTTGGCCAAAAATAACACAGTAATGGTGCCGCAGCCACCGTATTCCCCTGATCTAGCCCCCTGTGACTATTTTTTGTTGCCAAAACTGAAAAGGCCCATGAAACGACGACGCTACGCCACGATTAAGGAGATACAGACGGCATCGAAGGAGAAGCTGAACAAGACCACAAAAAATGATTATTTGAAGTGCCTCGAGGATTGGAAAAAACATTGGCAGAAGTGTATTATATCCGAGGGGAATTACTTCGAAGGGGACAAAATAGATATTCATGAATAAATAAATACTTTTTGAAAATACGCTATATTTTTTGAACATACTACGTATATGGGGGCTGTAGGTATATCTAATCCGATTTTCACCAGTTTCAATGGACATCATCCTTGGCCCAAAATTTAGCACTGTGCAAATTTCATCACGATCGGACAACAAATACTACATGCACTTTGATTACAGCGATACATCTACAGACGGACGGACAGACAGGCGGATGGACAGGAAGTAATTACAAGTCGATCGGTAATAAACTCACAATAACCTGTAACCTGTATATTTGCACTTTTTGTAAAAAAACATTTTCAGAAGAAAATGTCTCAGAATACACAATCGCAGTCCTAATTTATATATATTTTATAAATAGTTTGGGTTGGTTGTTGACAGAACTTATAATATTGCTTTCGTTACTGAATGA
Source organism: Eudasyphora cyanicolor (assembly GCA_963930755.1). Lineage (NCBI taxonomy): Eukaryota > Metazoa > Arthropoda > Insecta > Diptera > Muscidae > Eudasyphora > Eudasyphora cyanicolor. The sequence goes on from OZ005734.1 coordinate 70,545,391, forward strand.
ATTACTATAAAATATTTGCCACTCTTAAGCCAAAATGAGGTAGTACCTCTAGTTTAACTTATTTTTTCACTTAGAAAGTTGCAGTTTTCGGGGAAAGGGTAAAGAAAATGCTGCACCTTTCCCAGAAGCGAAACGGCATTAGTTACAACGGATTGATAAAGCTTCTATTATATAGAGTTCTCCTTATTTCACCTTTTAGGCCCTTCGTAGATTGCTCCGTAAATAATGCAGGAGTGTATTATAAAGTCGAGACGCCCGACTTTGGCTTATCATTATATGAATTTACGTTGAAGGTGGTTATTCATTAAAGATAATTGAATTAGTACTTGTTTTTAATTAAGCAGTAATTAATATACAGTATAAAAATGTTCTATAATATTTTTAATTGATTAATTGAAGAGTATTGTTTATGTCTCCGAGTATGAGATATATATTTTCCACATTTAGTTCGCCGAAACAACAGCGGGATTTTTTTTATATAACATTTTATTATTTATGTATATGTTATATGTATGAATATGAATTCTTTCATCACTTACCTCTCCACCCTTTTCTTTGGCCACACGACTCAGTCGATAACATCGATCTACACCCACGGTGCATATTGAAGGATTGCATTGGGTCAAGTAGCGACCACTGCCACAGCCGACATCGCAGACCACTGAGCCCGCCTCAAGATTACTCAGAAATTGGGCCACACGAGGCCGCAAGGATCCCGTGGGTTCTTCGCAGTGCTCATAGACGTCATGAACATAGGCTCGTTCCAGAGCCGCCGAACGACCATTGGCATCATTGGAGGAGGACGACGAGGAGGAGGAGGCGGCAGCGGCTGCAGAGGCTTTTTTAGATGCTTCTGCGGCCGCTAGACTAGTAGTGCTGCTGGTGGTTTGGCAGGGCTTTGTGGCGGCGGCTGCTGCTGTTATTGGTGATGGCGATGATGCTGTCGTTGTGGGAGGAGCAACTGTTATTGATGCTGTTGGTTGTGTTGCCACTGACACTGACACCGTTACCGGTGTGACTACTGTTGCGGCAGAGGCTGATGCTTGTCGCATTAGACATTTCTTTGGCTTGGTACCCGTTGTGGTTGTCGTCGTCGTTGATGCATTGACATTTGACACTGTTGCTGAGGCTGACAAATTCGTCGTGGGTGTGGGTGACAGAGAGGCAGTGGGTGATATTATTGTGGGTGTCAAATTGTTGTTGTGCAAAAAAGTGGCAGCAAATGAATTGCCATTTGTTGGCGCACTGCTTCCGGTTCCGGATGCTGTTGCTGCGGCTGCTGCTCCTCCACTTTGTGTCCCTGTGTTGGCGGCCGTCCCACTCGCTGCGGCATTTACTCCTGGAGGTGCTGTGGTTGTTGACAATTGTTTAGTCATTGGATGGCGGTTGAAATGAGATACTTTTGTTGTTCTGGTCGTTGTGGGCCTAGCCGCAGAGTTGGTTGCAGTTGTTGATGGCAGATGGTGACAGTTGTTCGTCGTAGAGTTGAAGTGCAATGTTTTGTAGTCAGAGTTAAGTAGGAAATTTTCATCTGAAATCAAAGATGAGGAATCTGGGATTAAAAAAGATTTTTAAAAATTGTAACACTTAAAATAGTTTGAAGCGTTTAAAAATGTGGTTAACAATTATGTGTGTATTTGGAAAATGTTCTTATAAAAATCAATGCCCTATTTCTATGTTTAAAATTTGTCAATTATTTTCCACTACTTTGCAATACCGATCAGATATCTTATAATGGAGGTATATATATTTTTTTTATATATACATACCATTAATTATCCGTCGTCAAGAATTTGGTCTCGTTTAAATGTCCATATTCAGGGACATTCTTTGGCTTTGGTAGTGGGCTGATGTCGACCCTACAATATAATACTAGCCTTTAAACACTACACATTATATTGAGGGGACGATGTGGCGTATGATTTATGTAGTAACACTTTATAAATCATACGTTAATGGGCCATATCATACAGAGAACAGATTCACAATGTGACAGTGCAACTTTTTCCATATTTCTCAAAGTGGTACCGACAGATATTATATTACCATGTGTGAAATTACAGGACATTCGGCTATGTAGTATGGAAATTATAAGATAATCAATATTTTGCTCCCTTTTGATGAGAGGGGTTAAAGTTTAATGAAATGGAAAATAGAGCCTAGAGGATAATTTGGGAGGAATATGTACCTATATATGGGGCTTTGCATAAATCCTAACTATATACAATTTTTCAAACAATGGCAATGATAGTTTTTTGTGCATCAAGGAACTCTTCTGCCGAATTTTAGAATGATTGGATGTAAATTACGATTTCTATAGGGCTCAGATGGAATGATAGGAAAATATAGATGATTGCTTCATATACATCTAATGCGCAGAATTCTTTCTTATAAAAAAAAATGTGCTATACTCAATTCTGTGGAACTAAATCAAACTTTTTCGAAAATAACAAGATTCTTACAACGGATTCTGATAGAGGGGGTAAAAAGAATATACATGTTTCGATGTTTTAAGAGTTTACGTATGGAGGTAATTTTAGAGGGATGTCAGTATTTCCCTACTTTTCACATTCTTATGAAGAATTGGCATAAGAAACCTTATGATCCTTACATTTTATATATAGTATATGTTCAGCAATATTATTTAAAACACTACAAGGAACATTTTTGTGAAACATATTAACTCTTTAGCACCTCCACATGGCAGTCATTTTTGAATCTATTTTAATAATCGTAAAAAACACCCTAAAAATGGGGAGGGCGGGGATGAAATGTTCTAAAAAAATTTTGGCAATACAATACTACTATATGTGTCAGAACACAGCAAAGTCCAAAAATTAAAACAAACACGAAAAAACAATAAAATTCTATTCAAACTCCTCTTTACTGGTATCGTTATTTCTTTGAACACCATGTCGTATAAGTAATGTAATTCATTCAACCTATTATCACGAACAAGCCTAAAAGGGTTTTTGCTGGAAATTTACTGTGTTGCCGTCCGCAATGCAGGAAATGCCCATATACTCGTATATGAGGGATATGAACCAGAGAACAGAATGAATGCATTCGTTTTTATTGTGTATTCATACATTCATTGCTTTTTCCATGCATTCATTCGACAACGACAACTAATGCTGTTGCTATATCATCCATTCGTTTTTTTTGATGATTGCTTCTTCACACTCTTTTTTTATAATGCCGTTACATGTCATGCAACGAAAAAAGTGATGCCACGGTAAAAATATAAAACCAATCGCACCATTCGCTTAGTATTCTATGACCTGTTGGGGTAATTTGGAAAAAATGCAGTGTGAAATTTTAGAAAAAATATAAATACCGGTGTTTTTCGTACAATTAAGAAAGACAAAAAAAGTAAAATATGGAAAATTTTTTCTCTCATATAAAATGAGCAGAACGAAATAATTATTGGATTTGTGCATTGTGAAAAGTGTAATCACCTGTTTAAATACAATGGAAAACAAACATCAAATTTAATTTGGCAGAAATGCTACGCAGAGCAAAACTCTAACACTGAATTTTTTCTTAATCAAATGTGAATTTAGTTTGTTTACTTTCTAATGTATTTAAAAGTATTTTTATGTGTATATTTTTTCATATCATGTAAAAACGATGTCTTAATTTCTTATTAATCTTAATAAAAAATGTCCTTTTCATTCAACCAGCATTGAGACCATTCATACCATTCGTTTTATATTCGTTGCTTTTGTAAGTTTTATATAACATTAACAGAAGACATGCAATGCAATGCATGTCTTTCGTTGTACTCAATTTTCTCAATTGTGTCATGTGTTGCTTTACTGAAATGGTGAGATTTGACAACAATATGTAAATTTGTTGTGATTGCATTCAAAGCATAAAATAATGCACTTAAACTGTTCTCTGATATGAACCGATTTTCACTAATTTGTGTAGGAATAGTCCTTAAACCAAACATGAAGTTCCAGTCAAATTTTGTAGCTATTGGAGCACAATTGTGACCCGTACTTAGGATAGGTTAGGTTAGGCTGGCAGACAGTTTTACCAGCTCACATATACCAATTTAGGTACGTAGTATTACCGCGGGCACCCTGTTCGATATACAGAGTTATCAACAGTATGAATATCGGTACCGGAAAGATCTGGCCAACTTGCTAGAAAGGTCGACCCTATTATATCCAGACGTAGTTTACTCAATTCGGGACGGTAGCAAAGCATGTACTCAATGCTCACCACATCGTTCTCATCAGTCTTCTGCAGAAATCGTTGGAGTTAATACCCAACCTTCTGGTGTGTTCGCCGATCCGGCAGTTTCCCATCAGAACTGAAACTAGCGTAGACGTGCGTGGAGATATTTTGACCTTCTCATATCATATTTTGCCCAGATTTGTCCAGCTACCCTCCAAGTACCGACTTCTGTCCCTCTTTCACTGGGCTGCTTGGTTGCCTTTTGCGTAAGCTAAAGCTTGCATGTGGCCAGTGGCCCCCCAACATATGTAAATTCTCCGATAATTTGTAATGTCGTCCCTTTCATAAAAGTTCATCGATTTTGCAGTTCCCCGGGATGTGCCTATGTCAGGTATCCATATGAGGTGTATGATAAACTGCTCAGTGAGGTGTATGATAAACTGCGGAAGTCGAGAGCTGTTTGTGAATTTATGGATGTAACCTGCCTGTCCGAAATAGTCCCTTTATTTCGGCTTCATAGACACTGCAGGTATCGGGTAGTCTGTCAGCTATATCAAGACTGAGTTCCTTGCAGTGTTCTCCGAAGCCAACCTTATCATAAAGCTTCGAACCATTGATAGACAGTTTAATCTTAATACCGCCCTGGTTGCAACTTTTCTTGCCACAAAATCAATCGGAATTAGATGGAGTAGGACTAGTAGAGACTCAGTCGTTGTAGTCCTTAAAACACGGCTTATGCTTAGGCAAGCAGTTCACTGAACCATTAATTGACACACAGTGGTATTGGGCGAACTACTGTATATTGTATATCCAATGAACGATTTTAGGAGGGAGACCCCAACGCGACCCTACAGCTTTCCTACAGGAATATAAGGCGACGTTGGGCTTCCTTACCCGTTCCAATACATTAAGTCTGAAGTAAAATTTCCTATCTAGAATTATTCCTAGGAATTCAAGCTCTGTTCCGTTTGCCTGAGGAGAGTCCACATGTGGAAACATATTCTTCCTAGAAATGGAAACCAATTCGGTCTTGTTTACGTTAACGCTCAAACCACTGCTTTTGTTCAGTGCCAACTGGAGGATGTCTTTGAGGACGTCAAGGAATGTGTCAGTACTCCTCCTTGTGGAGTCCATCTGTTTACAAACCTTGTTAGGGTTGTGGACTAAAAAATATGATTTTATTCCAATTCCATTGAGCAGGCTTTGAATTAGTCTAATCAAGCTAGAGTGAAGTCCTATGTTCCACCTAAGAACTATGGGAATTAAATAAAAATCGAGCTTGAGGTCACCCTTAGATGTGACAATGCCGCAATTAATGCATCTTGTGAATGTTGTTAAAAGCCCCTTCTATGTCAAAAAGGCCACCATATTGAATTCCTTGAGATGTAGGGAGGATTCGATAGTACCCGCAAGTTCATGCGGGTCAGATTTTGTAGACTTGCTCTTGTTGTAAGTATGTTGATACCCCGACAGCATGTTGGAATGCAGGTTTTCTCTAATGAAAGAATCTAAAAGTCTTACCAGACCTTTCAGTAGGAAGGAGGATATGCTAATTGGCCTAAATTCCTTTGGCCCCTGTACTCTAACTACATGAATACAAAAAAAAAATATAATATAGAGGGTATTGCTATTCAAAAATTCTTCATGTATAAAAAAAGATAGAGGGTTTTGCATCGTAAAAAAAATTATTTATGAATTCCACAAATTATTTTAATATATAATTATACATATATAATAAAAATAATAAATAATAATAACAATGATTAATTTTTAATATTAAATTTTATATATTTAAGTATTATCCATTTCTTGGGGTTAATTTTTAAATCCATTTTCAAATTATCATAGAAAAAATGGTATTCTTGTGGAATCAGGTTAGATATAAAAATAGTCATAACATGAAAACTAAAGCTTCGACTAAAAAAATTTAACCAAATTCGGGTTTAGGATACTCTTTTCAACAAAAAACCAACATTTAGAAGAAGAAAAAAACAAACAAAAAAAATAGTCCCAAATTATATGAAGAGATAGAGGGTATTGCATTCAAAACAAATAAGTGTGTAAGATAGAGAAATTACAAAAATGACCATAAAATCTCAATTTTTGTTTTTTTTTTATTTCCAAATTAGTACCATAGATGCGGCTTATTTTACGGAATATTTTAACATAAAAATCTAATTTTTGCAAAAATTGAAGATAGAGGGTTTTGAATATAAGCTCTCGATATATTTCCTTATATTTAAATACATTTTCTTAGAATCTTTTATTTAATAAAGACACACAAAATACAAAACAAAATAAACATCAAGGGAGTGAGAGAGCAAAAAATGTATACCTCTCTCAGACGTAGGTTATCAAAGCAGGATTAAATAAATAAAGGCTGGGTGGGGGCTGCGAATCGCACCGGGTTAAAGCTAGTTTAGATATATTTTTACCCAGAACCCTTCACAGGAATACAGGTCGTCATAGGTCCATTATTTTGATATAGCTCACATACAAAGTTCCGTCCCGATTTCACATCATAACACCATAGAAACCATAAACTTCAACTGGTCGTTCTGAATATTGATGAGGTTTATTTATACACGAAACTATTCACACGAACCACGGTCTTCATAGGTCCATGTTTTGACATAGCTCCCATACAAAAGTCCCTCCCGATTTCACCTCATAACTCAACTATTTATACGCACAACCCCTCACACGAAACAACATTTGTAATAGTTCCATGATTAGATATTGCCTTCATTCCACAGCTCTTGAGCGATGGGTCGTTTGCTCAAAATAGCAAAAAATCGTCAAGCACACCTATACACATACCATTGGCCGGCCCATTAACATTTGGTTTAGAAACTTTTTTTAAACATAAAATTAGAATTAATTTACTCGTAAATTTTAATTTTAAAAATGTGTACATAGTTCTCGCTCTTCAATATCGGTCTGACCTATGAAAATTCAAAATCTCAAACGTTGGTAAGGAGATGGTATGGTATATTCGAATAATATGTCATATAAGTCTTTTTGACACATTTCCCCCCTATATGGAACAAAAACTCAATGAATCAATTAAGATAAAAGTCAAATTTTCCAAACTACTTCATCCCCATATGATAATTTTTTGTGTTAGGTCATTATTGTTGACAGCACTTTATTTAGGACTTAAGAATTTTATACAGAGATCACGTGGAAAATTATTTTTCAATTTGTTTGGGAAAGTTTTCTTTTTCTTATTTGTGAGAGAGAATGGGATTTAATATTCCCTTTCATTTTATAACAATAAATCCATTCATTTCAGTGAAAATAATGGCTTTCAATGCAGATAGAAAGGGAGTGTGTGGGAGGAGGGACAAACATACATACATTCATAAGCACATAGAAGTCATCAATAAATATAATTGTTGTATTCATCCCTACACTCACACACACATATTCAAATACAGAGAAGAAACTAGCACAAGAGAGGCCAACACTCGGCTACAAAAAACACTGACACTTTTTCTTCCTTTTTGACACCGAGGAATAGGTCGTTGTGTCCGTCCGTCCGTCCATCCGTCCATCCGTCCCTCTGTCTCCAACAGAGTCCATTCATTCATATTTGTCTTTCTTTCATTCTTTGGCAATTTTCATCCCTAATTGTGCTGACTAACATGAACGAATGAACCATCGCACAGACAGACGAACAAACAAATAACTACACAAAGACACTCATTCTCTCACACACAAACAATCCATAGATAGCATAGTAAGATTGAGAGCGAGAAACTCTTGAATCGAAAACAGAATGTGTCAGGCAACAGCAAAACCCGTCATGAACTGGAGAAAGTTTTTTTTTGGCCATTTTGTCCTGCCCAAAACCTGCACAAACAAAACGGCAATTGTTCGCAGCAGCAGCAGAAGTAGCAGTGGCTAAGGCAGCAACAACAATAAGTCACATGTCAAAAAGTGAAAGCAAACACACATTCTCACACACAGGCCAAAGAAAAAAGAGAAAAAAATCAAACGGCAATGGCCAAATGTTTTCGTTTTCCTAAAAATAAATTGAATGTGTTTATGTATGTGTGTGTGTGTAGAAGGAAAAAGCTTTTTTTGCCCTTCGTTTATTATTTTATTTTGAGCAGAGGTTTTCAAAGTTTCGTCAAAGAAGTAAAATGAAAAAAGGAAACAAAAAATCACAAAAATACTCAAATAGCAGCAAACACACATGTTCACATACACACACACACAAAACTGGCGCATGCAGTCATAGACAACAACTACTGGAACCACATGGCACTGCACAGTGGGGGCAATTGCAAAACAGTTTCGCAGTCGGAGTCTGGAGTCGGGGTATACAAAATGGTCTACACCATTTTTAACTAAAGGGTTTTCCAACAAGAGGTGTTATTTTGGTATTAAAAGAATAATGCCTTTTTTTGAGATAAATGATCGGATCTTTATTTCATAATAAAGAGGAAGGTATGAAAAACAACATCAGCCAAATGGCCACCACGGCCACGCATACCGGACCATATCATTTATATAAAATTTTCCATAACGAAATCGCAAAGTGGCTGCCCTATGTCCTCGATAGCCTCACGAATTCTATCTTTGAGCTCTTGAATCAACGCTCGGCTGTTGACGTAGATCTTATCTTTCACGTGGCCCCAAAGGAAGAAGTCGCGACAATTTTGCTTGTTGACGTAGCCACCGAGTTCGAAATGGGCCTCATCAGTCAAGATGATTTTTCGATGGAATTCCGGATCATTTTCATGCATTTCAAGGACCCAATCAGCAAAGACACGACGTTGTTGATGTTCGGTCAACTTGAGTTCTTGCGTTAACTGAACTTTATAAGCCTTAAGAGCCAAGTCTTTATGCAATATACGGTGTAATGACGTTTGTGGAATGCCCAATTCCAAAGAACGACGGGGAATGGACAAACCTGGGTTTTCTTTAACACTTTGGGCTACAGCAGCAATATTCTCAGTTGTTCTTGAGCGACGTGCACGGGTTTTAGTCTTCATATCACTGGTCAACTTGTCCCAACAACTCGAATTTTTCCACCAATTTCTGTATTGCGGCACCGACAAGGTGCTTCACGACGCCCCAAAAATGCTTTAGTTTTGCGAACTGTGACTGCAATGTTTTCACCATTGTTGTATTGAATTTTAATAATTTCAATGCGTTGTTGAATCGTGTATCGTTCCATTTTTATACCCTACACCACACTGTGGTACAGGGTATTATAACTTTGTGCATTTGTTTGTAACACCCAAAAGGAGAAGAAATAGACCCATCGTTTATTATACCGATCGACTTAGAATCACTTTCTGAGTTGATTTAGCTATGTCCGTCTGTCCGTCTGTCTGCCTGTCCGTCTGTCTGTCCGTCTGTGCATGTATTCTTGTAATCAAGTACAGGTCGCAATTATGGTCCGATCACGACAAAACTTTACACATATCTTTTTTTTGGCCCAAGGACGATCCGTATTGAATTTGGTTAAAATCGGTTCAGATTTAGATATAGCCCTCATATATATGTTAGCCCCGATTTGACATGTAAGCGCTGTAAAAACTTTATTTTATATCCGATCAGTGTGAAATTCGGCAGAAAGAGGTTTCTTATTATATGAAGAAACACTGTTAAATTTGGAAGAAATCGGTTCAGATTTAGATATAGCCCCCATATATACGTTACCCCCGATTTGACATGTAAGCGCTGTAAAAATGTTATTTTATATCCGATCAGTGCGAAATTCGGCAAAGAGAGGTTTCTTATTACATAAAGGAATACTGCCAAATTCGGAGAAAATCGGTTCGGATTTAGATATAGCCCCCATATATATGTTACCCCCGATTTCACATGTAAGCGCTGTAAAAACTGTATTTTATATCCGATCAGTATGAAATTCGTCAGAAAGAGGTTTCCTATTATATGAATGAACACTTTTAAATTTGGAAGGTCGCAATTATGGTCCGATCTCGACAAAACTTTACACATATCTTTTTTTTGGCCCAAGGACGATCCCTATTCGGAAAGTCGGCAAAAAGAGGTTTCTTTCTACATGAAGGAATACTGCCAAATTCGGAGAAACTCGGTTTAGATTTAGATATAACACCCATATATATGTTACCCCCGATTTGACCTGTAAGCGCTGTAAAAGCTGTATTTTACCCCCGATTTGACATATAAGCGCTGTAGAGACTGTATTTTATATCCGATCAATACGAAATTCGACAGAAGGAGGTCTTTTTACATGAATGAGTATTCAGGGAAGATCGGTTCAGATTTATATTAAAGCTCCATATATTGTTGTTGTTGTATTTTACTTCCGATCATTAAAATTTTCCAGAAAGATGTTTCTCAATTTAGGAACGAATATTGCTTAATTTAGCGATTATCGTTTCAGAATTATATAGATAATATGTTTCTACCCATTTACCAATTATTCCAAATTATTATGGCAATGACCCTTATCGCATTGTTAGGGAGGTGTAGGGTATTATATAGTCGGCCCCGCCCGACTTTCTGCCTTTCCTTACTGGTTTGTAATGGCGTAGTTTCTACTTGTCAAATATCAAAGAATAAAAGCTTCAGAAGTGACAGCTACCGAAATACCGGGTGATTCAAAATAACACCTCTTGTTGGAAATCCCATATAACTCCAAAAAAATGAAATTCAAAGATGGAAGAATTTGAATTAAAATTTATGTATTTTTAATACCAAAAGGAATTATTTTAAATTCAGTTGATGTATTTTTAATTTCAAACGATATTTTCTGAATTTTTTGTGTTTTAAATTTTAAATGGATATTGTTATTTTTTCATATATAATTGATTTATTTTTGATTTCATATTAAAGAACGTTACACCTCAAATAATTTTTTTGGAGTTTGTCATGCTAAATTGTCCTATATTTCAATATCTATAAATTGATCCATGATTGGGCTGATTCCTCAGGAAGACAACAATATTTGGCCCACTTCAGAAGTTATGTCATCCCATTCTGCCAAATAGTTACTTTTGTATAAATTATTTAAATCAAACATAAGTGAAATGTAAAATTTTTAGTTGTGACGTGAATTTCAAAAAAATTTTTAATTTCAATCGATCGATTTACAGTTGAGTATGCTGTAGAGCTCGACAATATTCTAATTTCAAATCACATAGATTTATTATTGCAAGGGGATAAGGGGAGAAGTTTGGCGTGACCTGTTTGGAATTCGAAGATCTCAGAAACTATTGATCGTAGAAAAATAAAATTTGATATTTAAGTTAGTGAAGTTAATATCAACACTTCACTGAAGAGTGTACGAGATTAGATTAGAGGTCGTACAGGTTGTTAGAGATTCACCACTTTGAGTTGGTAACACCGCTTTATTTGACCACTGATTGTTGATTTTTGTTTAGTTTTGTTTGTCATTTATTCGTGGATATACTTTCACGAGAGAACTTCAACACTTGTTGAAATTCTCTATCAAAATAATGGTTATGTTAGTCAAACTTCCAACTTTGTTCAGCGATGAAGCTCATTTTCGAACGGGTACGTAAATAAGCAAAATTGTCGCACATGGAGTGAAGATAATCACCAACCTTTTGTTCAAACATCATAAGATCCACAGAAAATTACTGTTTGATGCGCTTCGTGGACCGGCGGAGTCATACGTCCATATGTCTTCAATAACGATGATGAGTAGAAGTTACTGTCGACGGTGAACGGGATAAGGAAATGATTACAAGTTGTTTCATACCTCAAATAACTGACATTAATCTTGCTGACAGGGGTACTAAAAGAGTCGTGATACGTCGAATGTAGCATATCCCACTCTACTGTTCACTTCACATCCAAACGACATGACCAGTTCCCTACCGACGAGACTCTGACGGTAGGAGTTGGGCGGTATAACCATCCCCGAGATGTAAAGGAAACTCGTTTTCCTGGAAGGGTGCTGTCATTTCCATATCCAGGATCTCATCTTAGGATACTCATCATAAATCACCGATTCCTGAAATCACTACGAATGAGAACCAACCGATAAATCTGATGACGACTTTCAGCTATAAATGAAGGAAAAGATTTAAAACATGGAATGATGCTGTACTCCGGTACATCCGAAAATCGGCCCAGATCAAGTGGTGTTGGATTCCTACTCCCCCGAAACGCGAAAGGGCAATGCCTCATCGACTGGAAACACTAATCTGATAAAAAGAAAAGGCAGAAAGTGGGGCGGGGCCCAGATCCAAGATCTCATCTCAGGATACTCATCATAAATCACCGATTCCTGAAATCACTACGAATGAGAACCAACCGATAAATCCGACTTTCAGCTATAAATGATGGAAACGATTTCAAATATGGAATGCTCCGGTACTCCGGTAAATCCGAAAATCGGCGCAGATGAAGTGGTGTTGGATCCCTACTCCCCCGAAACGCGAAAGGACAATGCCCTCATCGACTGGAAACACTAATCTGATAGAAAGGAAAGACAGAAAGTCGGGCGGGTCCAACTATATAATACCCCACATCTCCCTAACAATGCGAAAAGGGTCATTTCGATAATAATTTGGAATAATTGGTTTCGTTTCAGTTAACAAAGTACTTAGCTCTACCTCCTCATCAAGGCTTAGTCCAAATAACTGTTGAAGATGTTAATCATAAAAAACTAGATCGGAAACTATAACCTTAAAATACGCAGTATTCTTTCATAGATCAACAATCGTAAGGCGCAAATAGATGGGACTATACATAATCTAAACAGATTTTCATCAACTTAGATAAAAAACCAGTAAGGAAAGGCTAAAGTCGGGCGGGGCCGACTATATAATACCCTACACCACACTCGTAATATTGAATAACTCTGATATATAAATTTTGTAATTCATGTATAAATTGTTTACATAAATTTACTTTTGGGACATTTTATACTTAAATAATAACCTGTACCACAGTGTGGTGTAGGGTATAAAAACGATTGGATCTAAAGAGCCAAATCGGATGAAACATATATATGGGAGCTATAGCAAAATCTTTACCGATTTTCTTCAAGTTCGGCAATGTTGGTTCCTGGATCAAGAAACTCTACCATTCTAAATTTCAAAACGATTGGATGTAAAATATAGCTTCTATAGGACTAAAGGGCCAAATCGGACGAAACATATATATGGGAGCTATAGCTAAATCTTATCCGATATTCTTCAAATTCGGTAGTGTTGGTTCATGGATCAAGAAACTCAACCATTCTAAATTTCAAAACGATTGGATGTAAAGTACAGCTTCTATAGAACTAAAGGGCCAAATCGGACGAAACATATATATGGGAGCTATAGCTAAATCTTAACCGATATTCTTCAAATTCGGTAGTGTTGGTTCATGGATCAAGAAACTCTACCATTCTAAATTTCAAAATGATTGGATGTAAAATACAGCTTCTATAGGACTAAAGGGCCAAATCGGACGAAACATATATATGGGAGCTATAGCTTAATCTTAACTGATTTTCTTCAAATTCGGCAATGTTGGTTCATGGATCAAGAAAATCTACCATTCTAAATTTCAAAACGATTGGATGTAAAATACAGCTTTTATAGGACTAAAGGGCCTAATCGGACGAAACATATATATGGGAGCTATAGCTAAATCTTAACCGATATTCTTCAAATTCGGTAGTGTTGGTTCATGGATCAAGAAACTCTACCATTCTAAATTTCAAAATGATTGGATGTAAAATACAGCTTCTATAGGACTAAAGGGCCAAATCGGACGAAACATATATATGGGAGCTATAGCTTAATCTTAACTGATTTTCTTCAAATTCGGCAATGTTGGTTCATGGATCAAGAAAATCTACCATTCTAAATTTCAAAACGATTGGATGTAAAATACAGCTTTTATAGGACTAAAGGGCCTAATCGGACGAAACATATATATGGGAGCTATAGCTAAATCTTAACCGATATTCTTCAAATTCGGTAGTGTTGGTTCATGGATCAAGAAACTCTACCATTCTAAATTTCAAAATTATGGGATGTAAAATACAGCTTCTATAGGACTAAAGGGCCAAATCGGACGAAACATATATATGGGAGCTATAGCTTAATCTTAACTGATTTTCTTCAAATTCGGCAATGTTGGTTCATGGATCAAGAAAATCTACCATTCTAAATTTCAAAACGATTGGATGTAAAATACAGCTTTTATAGGACTAAAGGGCCTAATCGGACGAAACATATATATGGGAGCTATAGCTAAATCTTAACCGATATTCTTCAAATTCGGTAGTGTTGGTTCATGGATCAAGAAACTCTACCATTCTAAATTTCAAAATGATTGGATGTAAAATACAGCTTCTATAGGACTAAAGGGCCAAATCGGACGAAACATATATATGGGAGCTATAGCTAAATCTTAACCGATTTTCTTCAAATTCGGCAATGTTGGTTCATGGGTATTATAGGTTTGTTTCATGGCAGATGTTTGTAACACCTGAAAATAACACAGCTAGACCCACCTTAAAGTATACCGATCGACTCAGAATCACTAGCTGAGCCGTCCGTCCGTCTGTCCATGTAAAGTTGTTCGTCGACTACAGGTCGCAATTTCACTCCGATCGTTCTGAAATTTTGCAGTTTAGAGTATTTCGCAGCTGTTAAGATCGCTATTGAATTTGGTTGAAATCGGTTCAGATTTAGCTATAGCTTCCATATATATGTTTCGTCCGATTTGGCCCTTTAGTCCTATAAAAGCTGTATTTTACATCCAATCGTTTTGAAATTCAGAATGGTAGAGTTTCTTGATCCGTGAACCAACTTTGCCGTATTTGAAGAAAATCGGTTAAGATTAAGCTATAGCTCCCATATATATGTTTCGTCCGATTTTGCTCTTTAGTCCTGAAGAAGCTGTATTTTACATCCAATCGTTTTGAAATTTAGAATGGTAGAGTTTCTTGACCCATGAACCAACACTACCGAATTTGAAGAAAATCGGTTAAGATTTAGCTATAGCTCCCATATATATGTTTCGTCCGATTTGGCCCTTTAGTTCTATAGAAGCTGTACTTTACATCCAATCGTTTTGAAATTTAGAATGGTAGAGTTTCTTGATCCATGAACCAACACTACCGAATTTGAAGAAAATCGGTTAAGATTTAGCTATAGCTCCCATATATATGTTTCATCCGATTTGGCCCTTTAGTTCTATAGAAGCTATATTTTACATCCAATCGTTTTGAAATTTAGAATGGTAGAGTTTCTTGATCCATGAACCAACATTGCCGAATTTGAAGAAAATCGGTAAAGATTTAGCTATAGCTCCCATATATATGTTTCATCCGATTTGGCTCTTTAGATCCAATCGTTTTTATACCCTACACCACACTGTGGTACAGGGTATTATTTAAGTATAAAATGTCCCAAAAGTAAATTTATGTAAACAATTTATACATGAATTACAAAATTTATATATCAGAGTTATTCAATATTACGAGAGTGGTGTAGGGTATTATATAGTCGGCCCCGCCCGACTTTAGCCTTTCCTTACTGGTTTTTTATTTAGATCGGTTAAAATATGTTGCTTATACTGGGCATATATGTCAATCATATAGGGGCTATATATAGGGTTGGCGATTAACAATTTTAAATTTGAACTACCGATTACTTTGACTTGTGATTTGAGCCCTTTGGATAATTTTCTCTGGGGAGCCATTAAGGATAAATGTTACTCAAAGCATCCAAAGACAATTGAAGTGTTGAAACATGAAATTGAAGTTTACCGAAAAATTGGGTCGATCGGATTAGGTACTGCTGCGCCAGTCGTTGTATACATATGAATGATATTGTGTTGCATTATTAAATGGCAAGGTTCAAACTTTCCAATAAAACCAGAAATTTGAAAATATTTTAAATGGCGCACTCGTACCTGAGTCCATCCCCAAAAATTCTCAATTGCCGAGCCAGTGGTGGTAGTCATATGAATGGCATTGTGTTTCATTATTAATTGACAAAGTTCAACCTTTCCAATAAAACCAGAAATTTGAAAAAAATATCTGTACTTTTTTATAGCCGATTCCAATTTTACATTTTAAATGGCCCACCCTTTATAAATCTGAACCGATTTTGACCAATTTTAATAGGGATCATTTGGCCAAAAAGAACATTGTGTTAAATTTTGTCACATTTAGATCATAAATACGACCTGCGCTTTGATCATAACGATACATCAACAGATAGACGGACGGACATGCTTAAATCGACTCAGGAAGTGATTCCAAGTCGTTCGGTATAATAAACGATGCGAGTATCTCTTCTCATTTTGGGTGTTACAAACAAATGCACAAACTTATAATACCCTGGAACACAGTGTGGTGTAGGGTATAATTATTTCTCCATAACTTCTGCAATTATTTATTTTATAGTAATTTTCCAATGACTGTAGACTGACTGTAGTCGAAGAATAAGCTAAATTTTGCCATCGTTCTGGCCCCAGAAATCACTAAATACTACATAATTTTCTCACAAAATGTGGGTATACTTTAGCCGGACTGAATTTTACTTCCCCTTTTCAAGTTTGCATTGAGAAAATGTAAATTACAATGAGAAAATATAACAAGTAAAAGCGTTAAGTGCGGCCATGCCCTCTTATACCTTCTAACATGAATCGTATATGAATAGTTTCGGGTACACATACACTAATTATACCAAATACCGACCCAATTCGTTGGAATTTGAGGTTCTTGTGGCGATGCGAAGTCAAATCTAGAGCGACCTTTGTATGAAGGCTGTATCTAGATAGTATTTAGATAGGCCAAAATGTGCGCTTTCATTTGACACCCATATTGCCTTACTAGGACTTCCGGAAAAACTAAAAAAAAAAATGGATAATTATATTCTTAAAAATTTATCGTTTTGCCTTTACTAGCGCTACCATTTTAAACCTATTTGCACCAATTGCTCTTCTTCTTGTTAGAATTTCGAAAAATATCTTCTTATCCTGGTAAAATCCCATTTTATTTTAGTTAAGGTTTCTCAGCAAGGCTATTGGATAAATCCGTTAAAAAGTGTTGGTCTTACTCTTATTAGAATGTTTGACATTATATTTCCACATGTCATATCATATTCTACTGCACAACAATAGGCAGTCGGAAAACATTATATCCTTTCAAAAAAATTGTAGGATTTACAAAAGCATTCAGATAATATTATTATATGATTTTTCTGCAATCTCCACCACTGTGCGTTGACACACTAATCAGAGGTTACAGAGGGTTACACTCACTCTCACACTCTCAGGCATAAGATACTAATATTGTTGTTGCCCGTGGTATCGCTGTTGTTTGAGAATCGCTGAGAGTGAGATACTAATAATAATATAGTTGGTGTGGGAGGCGGACAGGCTGGCTGGCACCACCACCAACAACACGAAAGCAGCAAACAAAATGACGAAAACAAGCAACAACATTGAAACCCCCAACAACAGTCATATTCTCAACGTTAAACCTCATCCTCTCTCATATCTCATCCACAGAAACATCGGCGTTATTTTCGTTACGTTTCGTTTGCGCCGCCAATGAATGTTAAAAATGAACGTAGTTTTACACAAATAGAACTGACGCAGTTTTATTTTTATCCGACCAACTCAACTCGACCGACGACCGACAGCGTTTCATTTTAATTGAGAGTGAGAACGTATGAAGGAAAAGAGCAAAAATAGAAAGATTACAATACCACGCGAATGATAAACTGAGCATTCGAATAAATTGTAATTGTCACTGTCAGTTTTCTGACAGTTTTACAGACTTCAGAATTGTGGAAGGGGAGGGGAGGAGGAGATGTGAGAGAAAAAAGGTCCAGCGGCTTATACAAGTTACTAAATTCGCATAATAGGCGGATATTAGCAATCGATAAATAAGAAAAAGAACGGCTTAAGGAGGAAGTCAAATAGACTTAGCGATATCCTGTCATCAGCAGGCAATCTGTTAACATAGATTAGTATCGTTTCCTTTTTTGCGTTGACATCAGCTCAAAATGTAAATTTTTTGCTGGAAAAAATATCATAGAAATTTACATTTCTGTATTGACTTGAATAATTTTGAATATTTGTAGTATTTGACAATGGCTTTACTTTGAGAATTTATCACTCTCCCTATATTGAAGATATGCATTTAAATATTCTTGTTTATTCCAATTAGACGATGACCTAAAATATTTGAAAATAAATAAGAAATGTTTATAAAAAAAATAGTAAAGTATTTGTTTTAAAAATTGACTAAAAATACATGTAACAACTATGAAATATTTAGTCGATTAACTGAGGTATCAAGGACTAAGGTATGCCCTCACTTTGTTAGAAATGTAATATAGAATAATATTTTGTTCAGTCCATAATCTTGCAAAAGTTGTCTAAAATGCAGAATTTAAATTTTTTTCACTGAAGTTTTAGTGAAGTTTTGTTCAAACGAATCTGTAAATTTTGTGTGGGGACATATACTCCCAATTTGTGCTGAACACTAGATTACACTAGTTTACAAATTTTTTGTCGAAGGGCTGTACATAACAATTTTTTGTGTAATATGGTGTCCTAAACATGAACAAATATTGAAAAATATGTTTATGGTTAATTTTGTTTTATTTCTAATTTTCTTGGATGTTGCCTTTAGTTTTTGAAGTATAAATCCAGAATTCCCTTTAAATTAAAGGAAATTTTAAGTGGTACAAATGTTTAAAATATAACTTTCACATAGAACTGGAAGTTTAGTAATAGAGTGATCAAAAAACCGGTTTTTTTGAAAAAAAAAAACCGGTGGATGGTTTATTTAAGTTATAAAAAAAACCGGTGGACGGTTTTTTTCTTCGAAGAAAACCGGGGAAACCGGTAGAACCGGGTTTTTCTGCTAAAAAAACAGTATGAAAATTGCCGTTTGAAAAACATTTTCCTTTTTAATAACAAAAAAGGCGATTTTTTAATATTAAATTTTTAAAAGCGATGTCTTCTGATCAGGAATCTTACACCAAATTTAGTCCTGTTGGACAGTAGTTATGAGTTGGATTGTGATGAATATTGTCATTTGAGTCAAACGGTCCTTTTATCTCATACTTATAACTAATTAGATATTGTATTTAGAAACATTTTCCAAAAGTGTTATCGATAGTCTTTTCTTCAACCTTTTAAAAAAATTACCAAATATATTTTCATTACTTTTTTTTGCAAAATTAAACTTTTTTGAAATTTTGGTAAAAACCTATGTTTTAATTTTTGATTTTTTTGCTCAAAAGAAAGCCAAACATTTTAGCATTTCAGATGGGAAAAACAACCGTTTGACAAAAATGTCAATATTTGACACCCTCCAACTCGGAAAGTCCTTAACCGATCTCGTTGGAATTGTGTCTCATAACTACTATCTGATAGGGCTACTTGGTGCAATTTTCATCCCGACAGAAGACATCCCTTTTAAAAATTAACTCACTTGACATGCAATTCCCCTTATGTAGTTCAGTCAAGAAAATATTAATATTTCGGGGTATTAAATAGAATATTTAATAGAGGTACTTAATCTTTATACATATATATTTTATATACACACTTTAGTGCAGGTGGGTATATACGAGTATATAAATATATAAGAGTATACACTAGTCGGTTTACCCAATTGAAATTTTCTTACTTGTTTTTGTTTCGGTTTGGAAGTGGGAGAATGCGTTTACTTTTCACATAACTTCTGCGCGTATGAATCATTTATTTTCTTTAAATTTTTGTAATTTGTATAGAAATTAGTGAATGGCTTCGGATTCTAGTTGCCGAGTCTTTTTAGGCCATATAAGGAGATCTTTCATATTATTATCTTAATTTGTGATATTTTGTATATAAAGTATAGTATATATAATTTTTAATATATTAGTGATAATAAAAAAACGGAAAACCGTTGGAAACAAACGAAAAAAAACCGGTTGCACCGGTTGTTCGAAATTCATGATTTTGAGAAAAACCGGGGACGGTGGAAGCAAAAAACCGGTGGGCCGGTTTATTTTAAACCGGTTTTGATCACTCTATTTAGTAACTGTTCTTAAAACAATTAGAGAAAAATTGATTAAACAAACGTTTTTTGCTGGCACTAAACAATCCATCAAAAATAGAAAAAAGCAAAAAAAAAAGTTTTTTTCTGATTTTTTAAAGCAGGCATCCTAATGGACTGAAATAAATGTGGAAATTATAGCCCATTTTATCAAAATCATGTTTTTATACCCTAACTATTATGAACGAGAAATATATCAGTTGCTGCGGGCCAAAAGTTTAACACATAGAAGGAGTAACCCAAACGACACCAATAATATCTGGCTGAAATCCGTATTGGGCCATTTTTATTTATTTAAGAAATGTCCGTCCGACCTGTAACCGATTGGCCTCAAATTTGCTATGTGTAAATAATTTTTCTATCTGAGACTAATACCAAAGGTGAACCCTGTTGTTCCACTCCTTCGAGTCCCTTTCCCACAAAGGGTTAATATTTAGTGAAATATTGATCATTTAATAATTTCTATACTATTTATAAGAATCGTTCATAATTGCACACATATTACACAGTACAACACAAAAAAAAATAACAGGGTTCTGTCAATGGATTATGGTAGAGGAGACCAAAAAAATATATACGTATATCGGCGTTTTGAAAGATCACATCGGAATTTTATTTTAGGGGGTGTTAAAGTTTTCCCCCCTTTGCTAGTTCGTGCTGAATATCGGTATATAAAACTAATAATTATTAGTTTCTCTGTCGCTATCACCTTGAGAAAAATGGGCAAAGATGCCACGCCCCTTTTGATACCTCCCATACAAATAGCCCATTTTACACAAAATGTTATACGTTTACATTTATCCACAGATTATTTCAAATAGGTATAGTTTTCTTTCGCGAAACTTAGGCTGCTAGCTTTCAAAAATTGTAACAACAATTTGTTTGTGTTTTTTTCTATTTTTTATGGTTTTTTCGTGCCATCAAAAAACGATCTTAATGAAAAAATATTTGTTTCTAATTTCTAATTTTTTAACGACTTTTACTAAACCACTGTCTATACGTGAAAGTTTTATTACAATACATAATTTTCTTTAATTCAAAGGGCATCATGGCTCAATCGGGCTATATTTAGAATTGCTATTCCCAATATATAGAATTGCTTATATTGGGAAAAGTAGCACTTCCGGCACACCCTTTTGAATGGTGTCATACACAGTCACAATGGCAATAAAAAAGGTTTAAAAAGCTGGACGATATTGGGGTTACCAAATACACTATAACTCCACCCCTGAAATATGTTGTTCCCCAATGCGTCTGAGTAATAAAATTAATAAAGCATTACAATAAATATTACTCATACGTTATGTGATACCATAACATACATATATTCTATATTAGTAAATGGAAGAAGAAAGCAAAAACGTATGGCAGAAATAAAACACAAAGAACAACGAGGAGGTGGAGGAGAAGAACAGAAGAGAACACATAGGAGCAGCGCGGAGCAACTAAATAAATAAATGGTATTTTTAAAAACAATAAATCTTTGAGGGTTTTGCTAGCGAGCGAGTGAATGAGAGAACGAGCAAGCAACCGAGGCGAATGTGACTGAAAATCCAAATGACAATGGCAACGGGCATGTTTAGTGGCAATGGGAAATGGAAAATGACAATGGAAAACCCCAACAACATTAAATAACAATTTTCACTATTATTATTGCTATTGTTGTCGGTTTGGACCAAACGATGCAGATCCTCACATAAAACATCCCTTTCAACTGTTTTGGTTTCTGTGATGTCTGTTTTTCTTCTTCTGCTTCTTCTAGGTGTTCCTGTCGCTGATGCTTTCTGCCATTGTGTTTGTCCATGCAACGAAGGAAACTCTCTGCCCCCCGCCCTTTTCTCTCCCTTCGAGAGAGTAATGTCATTTCACACAGACAATTCTTTTTCGCCGAGCAGTGAAATGGGAAAGCGGAAACCTGCAGCTTATGGCAGAAGGATTTCATTGTTCTTCGCCTTGCCATTATTATCCATTTAATCGAATTTTCCATTTTTATAAAGTAAATAATTGAATTTCTCTTTTGTATTCTCTGTCTTCGCCTTCTCCTGCTCCACCTCGCCCCGCGCAGCAAGCAGCTAGAACAGCTTCTTTAGTTGTCTGCTCGTCGTGTTTTTTTTTTCATCTTGAATGTACGAGTATAAATACAATTTATTGATGGTAATCCCCCTCCTCTGAAGGATCTCATGGCATCTCCTCACTTGCAATCAAAGTGAAGAGATGCAGACATACATTGAATACTCGGATAGATAACTCTGGGACCCAAGGCAGTGTGGCTATGTTGCCTAGATCAAGACGGCATGGAGCAACCGTCTGCCTGTCCGCCTCTTCTGCCATTTAAAATACGTGACATCGATGTGGGCCTCTGCTTTTAGGTGTCGTGCCATGGGCTAAATGTAAATGACACCAAAAGGGCACTATTGCACTTGGGCTTTGGCAAAAAAGAGCAAAATGCAAATGACTACAAACTATCCGGGATGTGGCGTTGTCCTTATGCTCTACCTCTATCCCGCTCTCTCTCTGGTATAGGCAAAGACACTGTAATTGCTTTGAGTGTTAATGATGGCATTAAGATGGAATTAGTCAGGAAATTAAAATTGCAAATTAGAGCTTACCCAAGTGGCAGTGATTAATTTTTGGGCGAGACTACATTGCATTTTATGATTCTGTAATAAAAGGCTGAGGATGCTGCAAGTCAAGAATGGCTTTTGTGATGTACGGGTACTTGTGGCTGTTTGTGCCTTTAACGTTTTTAAATAAAATTATATTGTTTTTGAAATCCATCACAGTACAACACCAAAAAGTTTTTTCAAATAACTATTAAACATTATTGATACATAACAAATAATGATTTTTTTGTGAAATTCAAGACTTTAGTCTAATGATTAGATTAATATGCTAAAAAAAAGTATACACATTTCAAGGCATTTTAAGTTATATCCGTCCTTCTGTTGGTCTGGTTAGTCCAGACGAGAGATCTCGAAAGTGGTGACCAAATGACTTCATATTTTGTATGCGGTCAAATATTCTCTTAAATTAGTTTAAGTTAAAAGATGAGACATATTGACTCACTTTTTTGTACCTCCCCAGTTCAAATATTCGGAAACATAAATGGTTTCGAGGTTAAAACTTCTTTGTGTTGTAGGTGTTCCGTCATATTTAAAAGTATTGTTTGGCATTTTATCATGGAAAGACTTACGCCTGAACAACGTTCACAAATCGTTCAACTTTATTACGAAAATTCACGTTCTGTGAGGAATGTGTTTCGTGCACTTCGCTCAATTTATGGTGAACATAATCGGCCTACTGAGCGTACTATTCGCAACACCATCACCCATCTTGAGACCCAGCATTCATTATTGGATAATATTCGACCAAATAGATCACGTCCAGCACGCAGTGAAGAAAATGTAGTGGCCGTAGCTGAGAGTGTACACGAAGACCGTGGAGAGTCGATTCGGCACCGTTCGCAGCAACTCGGACTGACGTATGGAACGACTTGGCGCATTTTACGTCGAGATCTTAAATTGAAAGGATACAAAATACAGCTTGTGCAAGAACTGAAACAGCCCGATCTTTCCAAGCGACATCGCTGCGATCTATGGGCTTTTGAAAAGTTCCAAGAAGATCCGACGTTTTCGAGCCAAATTTTGTTCAGCGATGAGGCCCATTTCTGGCTCAATGGGTATGTAAACAAGCAAAATTGCCGCATTTGGGACGAAGAGCAACTTGAAGAGATTCAAGAGCGGCCACTTCATCCAGAAAAAACAACGGTTTGGTGTGGCTTGTGGGCCGTTGGAATCATCGGCCCATATTTCTTCAAAAATGATGCCGGTGAGAACGTAACCGTCAATGGCGACCGTTATCGTGCCATGATAACCGACTAGTTGATGCCTGAAATTTAAGCTCGTGATCTCGGCGACATTTGGTTTCAACAAGACGGCGCCACTTCCCACACATCGCATCAATCAATGGATTTATTGAGAGAACACTTTGGCGAGCAGATAATTTCACATTTTGGGCCGGTCGATTGGCCACCAAGATCGTGTGATATCACACCGTTTTTCCTGTGGGGATATGTAAAGTTTAAAGTTTATGCGGACAAACCCGCTTCGATTCAAACCCGCTTCGATTGGAGCACAACATCTCGCGAGTCATTCGACAGTTACCTGTCGAAATGCTCGAACGAGTCATCGAAAATTGGACTCAACGGATGGACCATATGAGACGTAGCCGCGGCCAACAGTTGATAGACATCATCTTCAAAAAATAAATACCAAAGAATGTTCTTCCAAATGATAATAAACATTCGCCATTCAATTTGAATTTTCTGTGTTTTTTCTTTAAAAAAGTAGGGAACCTCGCTTTACTTCAAAAAATATGGTCCAAATACTAAGGGTAACTTCCAAGAAAATTGGAATTTTGGAAAAAAAAAAAACTATTATAAATTAATAACTTCAAAGTATGTACTGGTATTAAAGTTAAAAGGTGTTTACATTTGGTACAAAATGGTCGATTTGTGTGGTAGGTACCAAAATGGGCGTGTTTATAACGGCTACTTTTCTCTGGGCTCTAGATACTGTAATAGTATTACTGTACAAAATTTCAAGTATTCATATGCACTCGTATTAAAGTAACAAGCTGTTAACGTTTGGTGTAAAATAGTCCATTTGTATGGGAGGTACCAAAGGGAGCGTGCCAATAACGCCCACCTTTCTCTAGACTCTAGGTACTATAAAAGCATTATACTGTACAAAATTTCAAGTATTTGTATGTTATAAGCTGGTAACTTTTGGTATAAAATGGTCCATTTGTGTGGGAGGTACCAAAAGGGGCGTGCCAATAACGTCAATTTTTCTCTGGACTCTAGGTACTATAAAAGCATTATACTGTACAAAATGTCAAGTATTTCTATGAACTTCTATTAAAACCATAAGCAGTTTACTTATGGTGTAAAATGGTCCATTTGTGTGGGAGGTACCAAAAAGGAAGTGACCACTTCGCCCATTTTTCTTGACATGTTAGGGACTAACAAAGTAATACTATGTGTGAAATTTCAGAAGATTCGGGTATGTAGTATAAAAGGTATTAAATAATTAATATTTCACTAAAAGTTAGCCCTTTTTGGGGGAGGTACTAGAAGCAGTGGTCCAATATGGCCCATCTTCGAACTTAGCCGGAGATAGAGAAAAATTATTACCGCATGCCAAATTTCAAGTCAATCGGTTACTCCTTTCGAGAGTCGAGAGTTATCGTACGCACCAGCCAGCAGACAGACAGACAGGCAGACAGACAGACGGACGGACGGACATTGCTCAAATGTCTTAAAATGGCCCAAAACGGATTTCCGCCGAACATACTTATGGTCTTAGGTCACTCCTTCGATGTGTTACACTTTTGGCTCGTAGCAAATGATATAAGAGTATACCCTGCTCCAGGGACGTATCCAGGATTTTGTTTTTTAAAATTGTTTATCTTTCATAACAAAGATAAACAATTAAAAAGTTGCGTTTATTGTGTAGGTAAGGGAAGTTAAGTTCTTTAGTTTTTTATTCGAATTTTATTCCTAAATATAAATATGTACTTTAATACGTGATCATTAAAACTTTTTATAATAAAATACGTAAGAGTTAAAAATGTAATCTTGGAATTTTTGAAAGAAATATGTCAATTATTTCACTCTCAGCAGAAATGTGTGGCTGTTTGGTCAGTCCAGTGAATCATCAAAACAGTGACGACAAGAGAGAGCCAGAGTAAAATAAATTTTACTGAGCAACAGAGCGTAAGCCAGTGCTACCATGTAAGTGCTTTTGGCATTAACTTTGCTGGTTTTCGGGCTCCTAAAACGCCACAATGTCTGGCTAGAACCAATCAAAAAATCATGAAACATGCACGTTTCTTATTTTTAGTTGTTTTTACTTTTAAAATTGTTGACGCTTTTATATAGTTTTTTTTTAACTGCTTTCCAAATATTTTTCGTGTTTTATTTTTTTTTGAGTGATTTTGAAAATTTTAAATAGTTTATGCCTATGTTTAAAACGAGGGGGGGGGCGGGCCCCCGGGCCCTCCACCATGGATACGTCCTTGCGCTCCTCTATGGGGGGGCCCTCCTCCGGGGGGGGGGCGGGCCCCCGGGCCCTCCACCATGGAGACGTCCTTGCGCTCCTCTAAGGGGATACACAAATTTACCATACAACATTTTTTTAGGCTTCATAAAATAGTTCATAAAATAGTTCTTCAATCTATTAAAAAAAAAACGTTTTTAGGCCTCGGAAAAAATTTTTTGTGTTGCACAGAGTTATGTTTTTCAAAGTAAACTTGATTTCTTTAATTTTTTTTAAAGCGGAGGACTCCTATTGAAGTAATTGCGGTAATATTTTTATAAAATACTTCGAAATACAGATCTCGCTTTTTCTTGTTCACCTTAAGCTTTTCCTGAGAAAGGAACGAAAAGTCTGTCTACAGGAACAACGGGATCTACAAAAATATTTGCGATACTACTCGCAGTTCACAGATGATATTCGTGCATACATTTTTTCAAAAATGATATTTTTTTTTTGTAATCACATTTGGTGAAAAAATTAAAAATTTATATTATCCTTGTGTTCGAGTCCGACAAAGTGCGAACCAGTTATTTGAAAAAAAAATCAAATTTTCTTCTCACCCCCTTATACCTAGCAAATTGAAATGAAATCATATCACAGGATAAATAGTCAAGATTTTTAGTTGCTGTCTTCGACAAAAATACTCATCACAAAAAATTACACTGCATTCCCTTTTAATATATTTAAAAAAATCCACAGGTTTTATAATTTCGCAGGTTTTATTAGTTGGTTTTACAATTTCCACTAAACGAAATAAATTTTGCAAAAATCCAAAACCAATCTATTTTCTGCTATATGTAGAACAATTCAAATAATTTGAAATTTGATAATTTCCCATAAAACGTTGAAATGGGGATCCATATTAGTTTACGCCAGGAAAATATTTACTAATTATATAAATTGCAAATATTGACCTATGACAAGTTTTTATGGTATTTTTTGTGCGAAATATTTTTTTAAGCTTATATGCGAGTACTTTCGCTTTAAGTTCTCCTGGAGAACCTTGCCGATTTCTCAGCAATCATCTTAGCCGAATATCCCGAAAGCAAGAGATTGAAAAAGTTCTACCACTCCTGGATTCAGCATAGTCGAGGAGCCCATATGGGTCAAATGACATGACACATATGGTCTCCTTCATGTAACGTTATGAAAGGGAGCATTTCGAGTACTGTCGAATTTTTTACACAAAATATACAAATGATTTTTATTTTTTTGCAAATTCAGTTAGTTTTTAGCGAAAAATGTTTGAAATAATTTTCTATGCAATGAAATTTCACCATTTTCCAATTCAATACAATTTGTGTCTCTTTTTGTTTCAGGATTGTGTACTTGTTTCTTTTATACATACTCGTACACATGTATGTGGTATCGTAGCCATCTTGTCATAACAAAATTATCGTTAAAACTGTCGTCATATTTTACAAAAATAATAACAACGACAGCAACAGCGGCTGAAACACGACAACAATTTGAAGTTGTATGACAAACGACAGTGGCAACAGAACGGGACGCTTGTTGACGTCTGTTAACGTTTGTTTAATTTATGATGCGGTGTCACGCATAACGTCATTACATTTCGTTTTCATTACAATTTCATTACAAGTCTCATCCATACGGTTTACTTCACTTCAGTTTAGCTCAGCTCAATTTTGCTATTATTTATTATTACTTGATTTAAAATTCAGAAATAATAACAATGACAAGAAAAACAGCAGCAAGCAGAAAATGAGAATATTCCATGAGATTTTGGGCACTCATAGGCAGTTGGACTCTCACACTCTTATACTTGTACGAGTACATATAAATTCCCTTGTACAACTCACAGTCTTACACACACAGGTGCTTGCACTTTTTACGTTCACACAAATAAATGCTCTCATTCAGACGTAGGTACATGTGTGTACGTTGCGTGCAGTGTTGAGGGGATATTACGCGATTGACATTGCATCATTGTATTGTAGCCCACCGATGTCAGTTATTACGTCTCTCCTCTAGCAATAACCACGTACGCATTTGTATTGCCCTTGTGTGAGCATTAGGGTGTTGAAGAGTTCCTTTCTGTTCATTTTGTGTGCTGTGTATATACGTACACGTGTATGTGTGTGCATGACTCAATGTGTTTTATTAGCGTAATTTAGTTAATTACGTTAATTACAGTAACTACTGTTGTCGTACGTAGTTGCAGCTGTTGTTGCTTTTGTAGTCGTATTGCATTGTTGTAGTTGGCTCTCGTGATAAATGTACATGTGCTCGTTAGTTTCGCTATGACGTTTGTGTCCATAAATTACGTATTGCAAACTCTGTTCGCAGGAACTTTGTTCTTGTCATAAATCAGCGTCAGCGATTTACAGTGGAACAAAATACGCAACAGTTCATTCTAACCATTTCAATTCGATTTCGTCAATTTTGACGTTTTTCATTTGGATCAAAAATTGTGGTAGCTAAAACTTCATTTTCGTCGGAGGTACCTTTATTAAGTTGACTATAATTTATAAAAAAAAGACAGGCAGCGCAATTTTTTTTAAATCTTGTTTGTTGGTAGGATAAAATGAATAAAAAGTAGAAAAAATCCACAAAATTATTTCTATTTCTACTTTATTTTGCGTTCCTGTAACAAGAAATTCTTCTCCCCTAAATCGTAATGATAGGATGCTGAATTAAACTTCAATGGCACATTCATATAAGCGGAAGGGATATACAGGGTTGCCCATATTCGACGGACCCATGTTTTTTTTGGGCCCATTCCAATCGACGAGGCTTGTCCGCAGGCAACAATCTTTGCGTCAATTGAATTTTGTACGGGAACAAATGCAAATCAACGCGAATAATCCGTTGTAAAGTGGACCGAGCCATGCCCAACTGCTGAGAACGGCGTTTTTGGGATGTTCTTGGGGACCTCTCAACACTGGCTCGTACGGCAGCGATATTCTCGGCTGATCGCCTTGGTCGACTTTTATTTGGCCTCTTCGGATTAGAAAGAGCCTCACCAGTCGAACATTTTTCGTATAAACGCTTAATGGTGTTCTTAGAAGGCGCACTTCTCCCATTTTTTAATATTTTAAAAGCACGTTGAGTTTTCACAATTGACTTCTTCTGTTGAATGTAAATTTCAACTATTTCGCGTGGCGTGTATTGTTCCATGGTAAAAATCTGCTTGGACTGACGCTTCAAACGCGGTATGTCATTAAGCGATCTGACATCTCTGTCAAAAGTTATGGCGTTGCCAGATGGGTCCGTCGAATATGGGAGACCCTGTACATACTCGTATTTAGGACGACTATATATAAATTTGAACCGATTTCCATTATATTGTACAATGTTAATTCTTGTATCAATAAATTGGTTTGCGCCAAATTTAGCAAAGGTCGGATGTAAAATATCACTTCTATAGCGCTTAGGTGCTAAATCGTAAGGAATATATTTATCTGAACTAAATCTAAATATGATCCGCTATAGTTTATATTCGACATAGATATTGAATTGTCTAATATCGGAGGGAAATTGTAGCTGCTATACAGGATATAACCTAAATCTAAGGTACGTAGATATGGGGACTATATTTGAATCTGAATTGATTTTAACAATTTTTAATAGGACTCATCTAAGTACCACGGAAAAACATATGTATGTGCCAAATATCAGAATGATCGGAAAGGAAAAATATAGCATCCGGAGGCAAAATAAGTAAAATCGGAGGTACTTAGTCTGAACGGATTTATACTGATAAATACATATATGCCAAATTTCAGAATGATGCACAGCAAAATATACACAGAAAGAAAAATGCC
This sequence comes from Eudasyphora cyanicolor, assembly GCA_963930755.1. Taxonomy (NCBI): domain Eukaryota; kingdom Metazoa; phylum Arthropoda; class Insecta; order Diptera; family Muscidae; genus Eudasyphora; species Eudasyphora cyanicolor. Next base: position 70,575,504 of record OZ005734.1, read on the forward strand.
TTACTAAATTCAAGTAAAAAGTCTTAATTTAAGATGAAATCGTTCTTAAAAATTTAAGTACGTACGTGCTAAGTTTTTCTTAAAACATGTATAAATCGGCTTAAATTGAAAATATCTTGCACTGAAAGGCATACAAAAAGTATATTATACTTGAAATTAAGTAAACATTTCTTAAAAAGGAAAACTAAGCCTAATCTGGCTTAACGTAAGAAGAAAAAGCTTACTTTAATCTCTGAGAGGCAGAACCATTATAGAGCACAATAAAATTATTTTTGCACTTAGCATAGTTTAGAATGGAGGTATTGATAGAAACTAAATAGGGATCGTCCTTGGGCCAAAACAAAGATATATGCATGTTCAGATCGGACAATATGTACTTTGATTAACAAGATCCACGCACAGACGGACAGACAAACGGACGGACAGGCGGAAGGAAAGACAGATAGACAGACAGACAGAGCTAAATCAACTCAGAAAGTGATTCTAAGTCCATCAGTATACATAATAGAGGATGGGTCTATTTTTCTCCTTGACATAAATACGGTATGTAAAATATAAGGTTTTTTTTTACAAGTAATCTTCTTGCCGAATATATCATTAAACACAGTAAGGAAAGGCACAAAGACGGGCGGGGCCGACTATATAATACCATACACCTCCCTAACAATGCGCTAAGGGTCAATGGTATATTAATGTGGAACAGTTGGTAAATAGGTAGGAACATATATATGTTGCTATATCTACACCTGAACCGATTATCGCTAAATCAAGCAATATTCGTTCCTAAATTGAGAAACATCTTTCTGCCAAATTTGTTAATGATCGGAAGTAAAGTACAACTTCTACAGCGCTTTGATACCAAATCAGGAGGAACATACCCAGCAAAAAAAGAGCATCCAAAGAAGCAATAAAAATCCCCAACTTATGATCCGGAAGTTGTTCTAATTTGGATTTTCACCAATGAATGTAACAAGGGGTTGTCGCGCCGGGGAAGTACTTCTTTGTCACCACTTTTACACAACTCCTTTTTAGCACTGTAAGATTTGAGTTTTTGGTGTTGTATTTATTTGATGAATGTATGTCGTTCTTATTAACATCTTTGGCAGCACATCTTCATCGCATAGGACTAGGAGGAAACGACGAATGCAGGGCATGCAGAGAAAACATCGAAACGATGGAACATTTTCTGTGTCACTGCCCGGCTTTCACACATGCAAGATCCCAACATTTCGGGTCCGACATATTACCAGACTTGACTCATCTCAGAGAATATGACTGGAAGATACTGAGAAAATTCGTGTCTAGTACCGATTTTCTGTAACTCGTGAGGTATAAAAGAATCATAAATAAGGAGGCAGAACAGACCGAACCACTGACTTAAGTGTATGTCCATGGACATGAGACGTTTAAACGTCTCTTCTCTTCAACCTAACCTAACATCTTTGGGTCCAGAGATCTCTTATTTTAAAGGAATACTAATGTTGACATAGGGAAGGGAACGTATAAATAATATACTATTGGCCAAAGAGATAAACGATCATATATATGTATGTATGTTTAGGACATTTAAAGAGGTTTGTAATCTGTATGGTGTAATGGCTCTTGAAAAGTGTGACCGAATGACCCCATAGTGTGATGTCTACCAACATTTTCGCAAATTATCAACATCCTCACTAATAAAAAAGTATTTTTATTTTACACTGTAATACATAGCAAATTTGTGCGGCGCTATGTATTTTCCCGGTTTAGATAGTAATAAAGTTCCACAGTGTGGTACAGTAAGTATGGTATGGTACCATACCATAATTCCTTTTAAAATTATTTAATTATTACCTACACCACACTGTGGTACAATTTTATGTAATTTTATGCATTTGTTTCTAACACCCAAAATGAGAAGAGATATATAGAACCATCGTTTATTATACCAATCGACTTAGAATCACTTTCTGAACCGATTTAGCTATGTCAGTCTGTGCATGCATTCTTGTAATCAATGTTCAGGCCACAAATATAGTCCGATCTCAAAGAAATTTTGCACATATCTTTATTTTGGGACAAGACAATTCGTATTGAAATTGAAAGACAATCCATATTTAGATATGGGGCCTGTTTCTGTAACTTATTTTCTTTCGTCTACGGCGAACGATCAAAAATCTCTCAACTATTTGAATATCCGTTTAGAACCGGATATCTTAATATATATGAATGGAATGTACCTTCGATTTAGCTTATACCATCTATAGAAGATATAATTTCCTTTCGATATTCATGAAATTTGGTAGAGTATCTCATTTTTACAGTTAATATAAGTGTGAACAATATCGGTTCATATTTACATATAGTCTTATGGATGTGTTCCTTCCGATTTGGCATCTAAGCTCCATAGAAGTCATATTTTAGTCAAATGTACTATATTTTGCACAAAGGATTTTTTAATCCGAGAATAAACGGCCACTAGCGAGGTTGGAAAATGTGTTTACATGTTTTACATCAGATCATTATTAAATTTAGCAGAGATTAGTTTATAGAATCATGAAAACTGCGAAATTTGATAAAAAAAAATGGATACCATTCAGATAAAGGCCAGATTTAAATACCGACCCCATATAGAATTTTGAAAATAGCTGTAAAACACGATTGACAAAAATCAAAACAGCAACAAGAGAACAACTTCAAAGGTTAAATAGATGAATACAGTACGTTCTGTTTAATACAATGTGGGTTACGCCTTATGTGCTTTATCAAAAAGGAGCACTTGATGTTACTTTTTTCTTCAATAAAATCGTGATTTTTGGACGAAAAACAAATTTTCATTTTTTGAGGTTATCCTCTTGGGCATTTCTGGTGACGATATATCAACATTTTTGGAAAGTTAAAGTGTTATTAATAAATTCAGTTTTTATCGCAATCCAATGTACTACAATTCCACAATTTAACATATTTCGAAGAAAATCAGCATACTTTGAAATGACTTTATGTTATTTTAATCGACAATGAAAAAGTCGACTTTTAGGTCCGATTAATCGACCAAGTCGACTGAAACGAAATTTGGTTGATGAAAAAGTCGAAAGTCGACAAGCTTCCAGAACCATTCACTAATTCTGATATATCCGCCATATAAATACATATATTATTCCCTTTAGCACTATAGAAGCAGTATTTTACATATTTTTCATAGCCCTTATATATATGTTCCTTCCGATCTGGACTTTTATCACTTCAGAAGCTTTATTTTACATCCAATCGTTTTGAGATTATGCATTCTAGGGTTAATAATTTATATTCCGAAATTGCACTTTGGTTAGTTATTTAGAAGAACTTCATTAAATGCCGAAAAATGTTCATACTTATGATTTGGAAGTACTTATAATGTTATTTTTTGGAAGTACTTCTTTTATTTTTAGCTGGGTGTGTCTAAGTATGTATTTGGCGCCACTTAAAAGCAGGCACAGGACATGTTGATTGAACAAACTGAATATTAAAGAAGCTTTATTTTACATCCAATCGTTTTGAGATTATGCATTCTAGGGTTAATAATTTATATTCCGATATTACATTTTGTTTAGTTATTTAGAAGAACTTCATTAAATGCCGAAAAAATGATCATATTTATGATTTGGAAGTACTTATAATATTATTCTTTTGGAAGTACTTCTTTTATTTTTTGCTGGGTATGTATGGGGGCTATATCTACATCTGAACCGATTTTTCCCGAATTTGGCAGTATTACTTCATGTAATAAGAAACCTCTTTCTGTCGAATTTCGCACTGATCGGACATAAAATAAAGTTTCTACAGCGCTTACATATCAAATCGGGGGTAACATATATATGGGAGCAATATCTAAATCTGAACAAACTTCCCTCAAATTTGGCAGTGTTAATTCAGGTAATAAGAAACCTCTTTCTGTCAAATTTCGTACTGGTCGGATATAAAATACAGTTTCTACAGCGCTTACATGTCAAATCGGGGGTAACATATACAGGGTTTTCCAACAAGATGTGTTATTTTGGTATTCAAAGAAAAATTCCATTTTTTGAGGTAAATGATCGGATGTTTATGTCATAATGAAGAGGAAGGTATGTTGTTAATAATGAAAAACAACATCAGCCAAATGGCCACCACGACCACGCTTACAGGACCATATCCTTTTCATGAAATTTTCCATAACCAAATCGCAAAGTGACAGCCTATGTCCTCGATAGCCTCACGAATTCTATCTTTGAGGTCTTGAATCAACGCTGGGCTGTTGGCGTAGACCTTATGTTTCACGTGGCCCCAAAGGAAGAAGCCACAAGGTGTTAAATCACAAGATCTCGGTGGCCAATTTTGATCACTTCTTCGAGAGATAACACGGTCCGGAAACTTTTCCTGTAACAGAGCAGTGGTTTCGTTGCTTGTGTGGCACGTAGCGCCGTCTTGTTGAAAGTAAACGTTGTCCAAATCACTACCATAAAACTCCGACCATAAAAAATCATCTCTCGATAGCGTACAAGATAATTTTTCGATTTTTCGAATTTTAATAATTTCAATGCATTGTTGAATCGTGTATCGTTCCATTTTTAGTAATGGCGTAGTTTCTACTTGTCAAATGTCAAAGAATAAAAGCTTCAAAAGTGACAGCTACCGAAATACCGGGTGATTCAAAATAACACCTCAAGCTAAAGCTCACCCCGAGCTGCAATACTGTAAGATGATGATGATAGAAGATTTATTTTAGATGTGATCTTTATGAAATTTGGCAGAGTTTAGTTTATAGATTGAAGAACGAACGCTGAAAAGTTTGTAGAAAATTGGTTATCATTTAGATATGAACCACATATGTAAAATATATCTCTCAATGTTGTGAATTTGACTCGTAGTGTACTTATTCTGGTAGCAAAGTGCTGTATCATAAAGATGTCATAAAGACGTCCACGTCCGACTTTATTCGTTCTCTACTGGTTAATATATTTAAAAGTGAAAATGCTCGCCCAGTTAAAATATTACAACTATGGGTTCAATCAATTATTGAACCCTTCTGACTTCTGCATCAGAATTTTCTATTGACAGCTTTCTTTTTAAAACTGAATTCCAAGTATAAATGGATTATCTTTATTATTATCTTGAGTACAGTCTGTTCAATAATTAGATTAGTATTTTTGCATTTAGCAGTTATTTTTGCATTTATGTTCAGATATTTTAAAAGAGCGATGCAGTAAATAGGACTGGTGATCTAGTATTTTATTCGAAATATACCACTAAATATACTATTTGTAACCCGTGAGTGTGATTAACATTAATTAACTATTAACACTTATACCACCCCATGTACCCAATTTTAAAATATTGGCAATAATTTCTAATGGTTCCTTCCTTCCTTCCTTCTGTATCTATGAAACGTTAATGCAATATACAATATAAGGCAATATGTATATAAAACCCTATATATTTTCCTGACGTTTCCTCAATTTTTCTGAATCTTTCAATTGCTAAATGTAAATTCCATGTTTGAAGAAAACTAAGAATACTAATTTTTTATTTTTTCCTATTTCTTTAACATGATAATACATGTAGTTAGTTAAGGTTTCTAACTAAAACCAATTTTAATTCTGAGTGTTATTAATAGTCCATGAAATACTCGTATGAATTGAAGAGGGCAGTAGGAAGTGGTCACTAATTGGGAGTCTAATTTGTATGGTGATTTTATTTTAAATAGCTTCCATTATATAGACGACTGTGTTTCTATTTTTGACGAACATGTTCGTCATGCTTGCCACTGATGCATTATTCATACGCTAACTGTGCTGGCTGGCAATTGGCTGGCTATAGCTATTTGGTGGTCAAATGTATTTCAATGTCTTTGGACTTCAAATGAGTGCGCAGTAATGCAATTGTTGCCTTTTAATTTGCCTACGAGGTTATCAGTGTCCGAGTGTTTGTCCTTCCATTCATTCATGTCCGCCAACCAATTCATTACCAATGCTACCAACTAAGCTCAGAAAGCAATGGCCACGACAAAAGGATAGCGGCGGACGGCAACGGCAGAATGCGGGAAACGAGACTCACTCGGACAGACGGGGTAACTTGGAGTCTAGCATTACTGGGGTACTCGTGTATCGCTCGCGCAAACACACTTACTCACACTAAGACTCGATGCATTCTAAGCCAATAATTGCTTAACACTGACCTGGGGCACCAAATCGTGTACATGGACTCACTGGTTCGACACACACACACACACTTGCAAGGCATTCATGTTGTTTAAGTGGGCATCGAGCAATAACAAACATAATGCCTTTTCAATGATATTGCAAGTAAACATGAAACACAAAACTGCAAAATGAAATTAAATTTAATTAAATCGACTATCAATGTCAGAATTGTAGATTGCTGACTGGCAATGGCATAAAAGGTCCTCAGGCGAAATATGTATAAGGACACTTGGCACACGTTGGTATGCACAAAGAGCACTAGAACGAAAATGCATTGCAATGAACACGAACGAAAGCCATGATTGTCATCGTGTGCAGTATTGCGATATAGACCGTATAATTTGCATAAATTTGCATTTTAAACGTTTGGTGGAATTTTAATCCGCGTCTGAATGAAATGCAGAAAGCATTGATATCCTAAGGATTTTCCGGTAAAAGGAAAATATTTTAGATGTTTTGTATATGCATTTGGAATTTTCTCAATATCTGTTTCGATGTTACTTTGATAATATTTTCATATATTTAACAGGTCACTGCTTAGGACGTGGTCTGGGGACAAATTTAAATTGAATTTTTCCCCTAAATCTTTGCAATTACCATTAAAAGTCATTTTTTGCCCAGTTGGAGAAAAAAATACTCGTTTGCCATTTTCCCCATTGGGAATGTGTCCATATAAGTATGCGTAAGAGTAATTCAATACAAAATACTCATTAGGCCTCATGAATTAATACTCAAATCACGTTCAGAGTTAACTATTAAATAAAATATTTGAATAAAATAATAAATAAAAATTAAATGTATATATCGTGATATATTTTTGTAATTTCTCTTTAAATAATATATGTTCTTTGTTTTTTTAAGTGAAAATTCCGGAAGATGATCTTCAAAGACCAAGAAGATGATCCCTGTAAATGATTGAAGATAAAATATAAATAAAAAACCTCGAGTCAGACTAAACGTAAAAAAGAAAATAAAAGTTAAACAATACAAAAACAAAACCTTAAAATTGTTTAGATTATCTAAGGAATACCAGCATTTTAGTAGTTTTGTTAATGTTTTGATTATCTAAGGAAGGTACTAGTATTTTAGAAGCCTTGTTAATGTATTTTGATTTTCAAAAAAAAAAAAATTCTCGTTAACTTTTAACGTTATTTTCAAGGTATTAACTACTTGAACTACTTATTTAAATTGGATTTGTTTCCCAAATCTTCGAATTTACCGAAGTTACTCATGCGACCTCTTGTACCGTTGCTTAATTCGCACTTAGGAAAATTTGAGCTCTTAACTAAGTTAAAATAAACAAAGTTTTAGGAAATCACAAGGAAGTATTTTAGAAGTTTTGTTTATGTGAATTTAAAGGAATAAATACTCTTCTGGCAATATTATTCTCTGTAAATGTGTCCCTGTGCGTATGAGTAACAATAATTTAATACATAATACTAACAATACGGCCTCATGAAGTTTAGTTTCAGTTCCTCATTTAGTTCACATTCAGCAGCAAATAGCCCCTAATTAAGATGAAATAAGCGTATCTTTAGGAAAGAGAAAGAAAAATATTACAGAAGATTTGTTTATGAATTTGGATATTTCATAAATGTCTCCATTCATCTTTAATAATATTTGCATAGAATTAACTACGTCGGACATTGTCTATGGACCTATTTAAATTGGATTTTTTCCTGAATCTTAGACATTTCCATTGATAACACTATGCAACTAAATTTTTATCCAAGGGATGTGGATAACAGTTTCTGGTCCAATTAAGTGTCACAAACACGAAAAAAATATTTAAAAAAATTTTTATGGAAAATTTGTTTTTAATTTTTTTTTTAAATTCCAGCTTTCATGGAAAGTGCATTCAGTATTTGGACCATAATTTTTCAAGTGTAAGCCTGATTGTGCCTTGTTATGCCTTAGGGAATTATGAGGGCTACATATGATGCAAATATCGCTTTCACGTAGAATCTTTGGTTTAGTAACAGTCGTCAAAAATATGAGAAAAAAATGATTTTTTTTAAAAAAAAACACTATTTCCTGTTACAAAAAAACCATACAAAATAGAGAAAAAATCAAAAAAAATATTTTATCACAAAAGCCAGCGCTAACGAAGAAAACACTGTCTATTTGAAAAAATCTATGGAAAAATCTTGTTTCATATTTTTTCGTTTTTAAATGATGTTTTTGCTTATATTGAATTCGCCATATGTGAGAGAGACATATAAGAGACATTGCACTTGCATTTTATTTTATGAGGATTGTTGACAGACATTATAAAATTATAGAGAGGACGAGGATTTATGGCCGTAACCCTCCATAAAACATGATATGCAATGTGAGGGCTATATTGAATGAGATCCGCTCAGATAGAGGGTCATTCAACAATATTTGTGGTTTTTTATTTATGAAATTTCTATTCAGTTACGCCTTTTAGGGGCATGGACATCTCAGTCGTATATACAGGTAGTAAAATAATATGTACGCAATACAAAGTAGTACGCGGCAGTCTTGAAAATATTGGGTGTCTACTTTCGAAGCAAACTATATGTCAGCTACTGGTACTGCAACTTATGAACCTTAGACCCGGAACTTATGAATGAAATTTCTTATTAATAAATTAGTGCAATTCAGCGCTTTAAAGAGATAAGTCGATTTTCTGAAAAATATTACAAAGTTATATTTCGAAGTATGAGTAAAAGGCAAAGAACTTTTCATTGTGTAAATGATCCCTACAATTTCTGCAACATCTGCGGAAAATATGTAATTAAAAAAAACGACGTGCATTTAGTAAAATAATAGAAGAAATATATGTGTAATATTTTGGTATACGAGTTAAAAATATGAACGAAGCGTGGACACCTAGTATTTTGTGTAATTCGTGCCATGTAAATCTTACTCGATGGACTAGTGGAAGAATGCGGTAAGTACTTTAAATTTAATGTATTACAATGTTTTGTGGAATAAAACGTTTTAATTTTAGATTTCACTTGCAATTTGGAATGCCAATGATTTGGAGACAACCATTCATTCACGATACGGACTGCTATTAATCATACGAAACTATGGCTAAATTGATAAAATACATAAAATATGAACATGACTGGAAAATTTGTTACGATTTAAAAGTAGTTGGTATGTTATGCCTCTGGGATAGCCGAGCTCGCGAAGATCATTACAGAAGAAAGAAATGGCCAACAAGAAAATACATTACATTGGGTGAAAACAACATAAAATACACACCTCTCGTCCAAAAATAAAACATTATTTTGCCACCACAGCATATTAAACTGGGGCTCTTTAAAAATTTTGTAAAAGCCTTAAGGAAAGATGGCAATTCACTCTCATATTTAAAAAGTTTTATTAGCCTTTCTTTTCAAAAAATCGAAGACGGCGTTTTTGATGGGCTTAAAATAAGGAAACTGATGAAAGTTGTTAATTTCGAATCATATTGGGCGTCGGATGAAATTGCAGCATGAAGGTCGTTTAAGCCCGCAATATGAAACAATGATTAATGATTTGTTAAAAAATTATGAAATAATTGGTAAGAAATATACTTTTCTATATTTATGTATATAACACATATGTATGTATTCTTCTAACTTATTTTTCGCTTTATGTATTCAAACAGGTGTAAATATATCCCTAAAAATTCATATCTTGGCGACGTAAGCGACGAACATGGCGAAAGGTTTCACGAAGAAATGAAGTCCATTGAGCGTCGTTACCAAGGGCACTAGAATGCAAGAATGATGGGAGATTATATTTGGTTCCTCATTAGAGAAACCGATTCCGAAATCTACAAACGTCAACAAAGAACTCACAATTACTTCTAATGAAACTTGTACATGTAAATAAACCCAAATGTAAATAATATTAATAAAAGTAATAAATAAAAATAAATTTAAACAGAAATTTAAAAAAAGGATTTTTTGAAATTCTCTTACCTCTACCAAAAGGGCTATAATTTCTACATTTATCCATAGATTTTTTTCAAATAGGCATTATTTTCTTCGCTAGGATACAAACTTTTAAAAATTAGAAAAAAATATTTTTTTTCGATTTGTTTTCTTTTTTTTTATGTTTTTTTGACCCAGGATTTTTTTTTGAAAAAATCTACTTTTTCCAATTTGTTTAATGACTATTATTAAACCACTGTTTCTAAATGAAAGAGATATTTCCAACATTAGTAGCCCACATTAATAGCTTCAATTTAACGTATAAGTCGATCTGATCGGGCATATACTCCAAAAATTATAGTGCAAATACTAAGGGTGCCTTCGACGAAAATTTATCATTTTTGGTTTTGATTTTATATAACTGTAGCCACAATCTAAAAAAAATAATTTTCAGGTCTAGGACAAATTATTTTTTTTTAGATTGTGGCTACTGTTAGTCACTTTCTTCTATTGTGTAATCACTTTATTTTATTTATAGAGAATAAATGAATTGACCTGTTTTCTTATACGTATGAGTAACAATAGCTCAATGTATGATACGCATACGACATCATGTACCACTACTTAATTCACAGACAGAAAAAGTAAACACTTATGCCGATTTCGTTTCTGGAAAAAGTGCAACATTTGCTTTGTCCATTTCTGAAAGCTGCACTTTTCTAAAACATTTTTGAAATTTAAGAATTGGAGTTAAGTTAAATTCGAGGGTCTACATTATTTCTTGTATTTAATGTTGACGGGGCAACATTTTTTCCAGAAATGAAATCGCCAATAACACTGTGCTTGAAATGGACACTTTAAAAATGTAACAGAAATGAGACCCTATGGATATACCTATTTCTACATTGCTGAATCCAGTAGTACCAGCCGTTTTTCTAAGTTAGCTCTTGTTTCAGCGATATTGGACCTCAAAGTTTGCAAGAAAATCATAGAGGTAAGTTATCTTGAAGGTGGTTTTGAAGTGTAAGGCTTCGGAAAACACGCTTCATTACAAAGAACGTAATAAAGGGAACCCTTCGAGAATTATTTCTCGAAAAATAGTCAACCACGCTTCTCACCCCTTTACCTCTGAAAAAGTGCACTCAAATCTCACCATATGTCAAACGTCATACAAATCGTCGACATTTTTAGTTTGTGTCTTTGAGAAAAATATTCCTCGCGAAAAATTACTATGTGTCTCCTTTCAACGTATTTATGAAAAATGAACAGGTTGTATAAATTGGCAGGTATTGTTACTTACCTTTGAAATTTCCATTGACACTTACCAAAAAATAATTTACAAAAATTTAAGTTAAAAAAAATTATTACAAATATTTTCTGCTATGAGCAGAAAAATACAGAAATTATGTAATAACACGAAATCTGCTTAATTCTCATAAAAAAGTTGAGAAAAAACTTATAGTATTTTTTCGCGAGGAATATTTTTCTCAACGATGCCTACTAAAAATGTTGACGATATATATGATTTTTAACATATGATAAAATTTTATTGCGCTTTTTCAGGGGTAAGGGTGTGAGAAGCGTGGACAACTGTTTCGAGAGAAATAATTCTCCAAATGTTCCCTTTATTTTGTTCTTTGAACTGAAGCATATATTCCGAAGTCCTCTACTTCAAAATCACCAAAGAGATTTCCCAACAAAGTTTGTGGTAGAATATCGCGAAAACAAGAGCTAACATAGAAAAACGGCTAATGCCACTGTATTCAGCATGGTCGAAATAGGTCTATCCATAGGGTCTCTCATAGGGAAATCAAAGGCAAATGTTAGTTGTTCTGTTTATGTATTGGGATTTTTCGCAATATATATCTCGCAGTAATATTGTTTTAACGCATTAAATATTTTGGACATGGTCTTCGAAATTAACTTATAAAATATGTTAAGCCTATTTAGGTTATAATAAATACTCTTCAAGCTGTGTAAACACGATTGTCAGTTCGGACAACGTGATCAACCCTATTAAAGTGCTGCAAATGTAAGTTCACAGGGTTGCATTTTTCCTTCATTTTCCTTACAATATTGTAAGATCTGACAATCGGGTGTACATGCTTTAGCCAAACTTTCCCTTCGTAAGTTGGTCCCTAAATGTATATGTAACAATAATGCAATACATACGGGTCTGTTCTGTAGCAAGGTGATTTGAAATCACGGTGATTTTAAAATCACCGGCGACTTACCGTCACTGCTGGAGTTCGAAATCTCCCGGTTAATTATTCATAGCATCCCAAAAAAGATTGTTCAAAATATTTTCGGGTGATTTCGAACTCCAAAAGTGATGTAAAGTCGCCGGTGATTTTAAAATCACCGTGATATCAAATTGCCGTGATTACAGAACAGACCCGATAGTAATCATACTACCTTATGTACCATTGCGTAATTCAGACTCGGAAGAAAGTAGACCCTTAATTAAGTTCAAATAAATTAAACTTTCGGAAATCATAGATAAATATTTCAGATTTTTTATAGATTTGAATTATTCGCTCTATGTGCATCGATGCCCCTTTAATAATATGTATTTGCATAGAATGCACTTTGGACATGATCTGTGGACATATTTAAATTGAATTTCTTTCCTTAATCATTGAAACTACAATTGAAAATCCCTATTCGATAGCCAAACTTCGCTTTCGTAAATGTATCCCTAAAAGTATGAGTAACAACAATTCAGTACATTGTACCATTGCTTAATGCACACTCGTAAACTCGTAACTAAGTTAAAATTTACTACATGTATTGTAAAAAAATTAATGGCAAATGTTTTAGACATTTTGTTTATCTATTTGGATTTTTCTCCATATGTGTCTTTATAACTTTTTAATCATATTTTGAAACAATTAACGAGTCATTGCATAGAGTTACATGGGTCAAGTACCCATTGTATATCTGCTCTCGTTACTGATAATATATTTACTCTCCATACTTATTGAGTGAATATCTAGTTTTTTTCTCTTATTAAATTAAGTATAAGATATGCATTTATCTCCCATTTCACTCTTCAGTGAACTGCGATTAAGACACGAGAGAGAAAGAGAGAGATGGATTGAATTTTATTGAAGTTTTCAGTATGATTCTTTGTTAAGATCTCAATATTACTCCAAGCTATTTTATAACAACTTTTTAATATCATATCATCTCATGTGGAGTTTAATTGTCAGTTGTGAAGTCATCGTTGATATTTTATATTTAATTTTTGTTGACATAATTGTTTAATGAAAATAACCAAAATAAAGTCAAATTTGTAAAGATATCAAATATAATAAATCAAAATTTTTGTTTGTAAATAAGGAAACATAACTAAAGGAAGTACACTATAGTACACATATTTTCAGATGTTGTTTATAAAGTCACGTTTTAAATATTTTGTTTTGTTGCATATTGTTTATTGTTGACCTTTATTATGTTTTGTTTTGAAGCATTATGTCGATTGAAGCCTTAGACATACCGTTAAATAAAATGCAAAAAAATTCTATTTTTTCCTTTTAGTGTACTAGACATAAATTAAAATTCAAAAACTTTATTTGTTATAGAGCAAAGAGTCGGTAGTGAAAGGGTTATTACTAGAATGAACTACTTTGGACATGGTTTTTGGACAAGGGTTTTAGACCTGGTTAGTGGGCATGGTTTGTGGGCATGGTTTGTGGACATATTTGAATTTGATTTATTTCCTGAATCACTGAAATTACCATTGAAAAGCCCTATGCTTATTTGGGGAAACTAAATACGCCTTTACCAAACTTCCCCACGGTAAATATCTCCCTAGACGTATAAATAACAATAGTTCAATGCATAATACTTATACGACCTCTTGGACTATTGCTCAAATCCGCACTCATAAGAAAGTATACCCAAATGAAGTTGAAATATCTAAAGCATAGCAAAATATTTTGGAATTTTTTTTCTGAATTTGCATATTTCACAATATTTGCTTTGATGCCCCTTTGATAATATCTTCAACGAATTAAATACTTTTGATACTACTTTGGATAAATGGGTGCTGTTGCCGCGCCCCTAGACATATGAATAACAATAGTTCAATGTATAATACTCATACGACCTCATGGACTTTTGTTCAATCCACACTCATAAGAAAGTAAACCCAAAATTAAGTTTAAATATCTAAAGCATAGCAAAATATTTTGGAATTTTTTTTCTGAATTTGCATATTTCACAATATTTGCTTTGATGCCCCTTTGATAATATCTTCAACGAATTAAATACTTTTGATACTACTTTGAATAAATGGGTGCTGTTGCCGCGCCCCATTTGGTACCTCCCACACAAAATGGCACCATCATACCAAAATTTAATAGCTCATAACTTGCAGTGTCAAAGTCTCAAAGACAGAGCAATGTCTTTGAAATACCCTCTTTTCAGTGCAAAACAGGCATATTTGTCAAGACCCTTCTAGTACGCTCCACACAAAGTGACCAATTTAATCGAACACAACTGCCCTGTAACATTTGAACCAACCATAAACATATTTTCATATTCTGTATTTTAAATAACTTTTGCAATGACTTAAATTGAGCAAAATGCTTCCACCTTGCGGGTCCCCCAAAAATACCATATTCCATATTATACATTTTACTCACAAAGTGAGGGTATATCTGAAATGTTCTCACTTGTTCTAGATCTTTAATCTGTAAATGCTCAAATATTAGTTCTGTAAACTGGCTAAAGTATACTCTGACTTTCGGCTAACTACTTTAATATGGAAGTTGTTATTTTTATTTTATAGTGTGTTTTTTCTTGCAATGATTGTAATTGCCCAATTTAGCGCTGATAGTTGCTTTTTGTTTAGTCATTGGTCCATGTGTTTTCAAAAACGATGATGGGCAGAATGTTGCTGTCAACGGTGAAACATGAAAAGAATATTTGCACTTTCAGAAAAGACTAGCTCAGTTCCATATAGCCGAGTAGTATTGGAATCTTATACTTCCTAGCAAAGAGAACCACTTCCGTCTTGTTTGGGTTAACTCATAAACCACTGCTGGGCCATCCATGTAGCCAATTTGTTCAGATTTAGCTGTACAACATCCCTGAGGAATCGTTGAGCCCTTTGGATAATTTTCTGTGGGGAGCCATTAAGGATAAATGTTACGCAAATCATACATAGATAATTGAAGCTTTGAAACATGAAATCGAAGTTGTCATTGAAGAGACTCGACCCGAAACAGACCCGAAATGTAGCGAAAAATTGGGTTTATCGGGTGAGGTACAGCCGACCCAGTCGTAGTTATCATTTGAACGTTATTGTATTCCATTATTAAATGACAAAGTTCCTTTTTTATAGCCGATTCAAATTTTAAATGGCCGACCCTTTACTTCATAATTTTCTGTATTTATACTGGAGAAATGCCATCTGACCCAGTTAATTTGAAGGGCTCCAAGCTGTTAATCTCCCGGCTAAGTTCAGATTTCTCAGTCAGAAATTTGGCGACATTTGCCGTCCACTCGCTTTCTTGTTGGTCCTACTGATCCTCGAGTCCTGTCAGCTAGTTTCCCGGAAAATGAGTGGAGAGTTGTTTCACCACAGTGGTGGTGAAGGAATATACCTTCATTACCCTGTAACACCTCGAAATATTGATCAGAGACCCCATAAAGTATATATTAGATAGGGTCATAAAAAAAAGTTGCGTTTGTCACCCCCTAGATTTGAAGATTATTCGAAGACAATTTCAGAAAAATTTTTTTTAATTTTTTTGGTGCACCCTACATACCGCCCTTTTAGTTTTCTTTATCCTGTGTTGCTATTTGAAGTCCGATCGTAACGGGATGTATACCGTTGTTCACGTTTTGGAAAGGGCTATATTTCGTCCAATGGCCATTTTTGACTCCGAGGTCAAATTCGATAATTGACCTCTGTTATCTCTTTTTCTACCCCCTTATTTGGACTTATTTTGAAACTCATCCGCTCATCCCAATTTTTCAGGACATATTCTATTGCTTCGAGTCGAATCTCTTCAATGGCAACTTATGGTGATTTCGTTTCTGAAAAATAATATCACTACATCATGTTGCTACATTTTAAAAATTCCCCCTGCACATACTGCTAATTTCGCATTTTGCATGCGAACAATCGAACAAAAATCGTGCGGTGAGTAAAACCCATTCCTACATTATAGCGCAACCATTTGATAGTGCATTAAGCATGTACGCTTTCAATTAGGCTTGGTTCTGAAGTTTGGTTTTTGACGGTGCAACACTCCACATCGTGGACAGGGCTGAGTGTGGAAAATAGATATTTTCGCATTTGCGGAGTGTAATAATTTTACAAACCCGTTCGTACGGCTGCACCATTTTTACAAACTAACCTAAAAATGCGGTTTTAGTGTAAAATGTAGAAAAATTTTAAAATTTTTTTACACAAACGAAATCGTCATTAGTTTTCATGTTTCAACGCTTCAATTGTCTTTGGATGCTTTGCATAGCATTTATCCTTAATGGGTTCCCACCGAAAATAGTCCAATGGACTCAAATCACAATGCAAGGTAATCGGTAATTCAAATTTTAAATGGCCCACCCTTTATAGTGAAAGTAGAAAATCTGGTAAAAAATCCAAAGTGACGTATGGAAGAAAAGTAGACCTTATAGAGATGATCCACGAGGTATCATACTTAAAGATAGGATAATAAATATGGAGTCAGTGGCAAAAATACTATTTTAGTGGAGTGTAGGGTGAATGTGAAAACATAGTGACTTTATTCTTCCTTAAAAAGCTTCAACATTTGCTGGAGAATCCCGCAAATTAAATTTGTTGATGCTGGACCGAACTGCCATAGTGATTGTGCGTTTGTGGCATTGGGTTATTCATGTGTGTGTGAGAGAGAGACAGAAAACGAGGTCAAAAGAAACTAGTCGAATTTGACTCCAGCATATATTTTACAATTTTAAACCCTATGTAACTTTTTTGTTTATGAATAAAACTGAGTACTTTAAAGACAAAAGTTTAATTATTTTTAATTGCCTTTATTATCGTTTCAAAATAAGTCCAAAACAAGGTGGGTAGAAAACGAGATAATAGAGGTCAATTATCGAATTTGACCTCGGAGTCAAAAATGGCCAGTGGACGAAATATAGGCCTTTCCAAAACGTGAACAACGGTATACACCCCGTTACGATCGGACTTCAAATAGCAACACAGGATAAAGAAAACTAAAAGGGCGGTATGTAGGGTGCACCAAAAAAATTAAAAACATGTTTTCTGAAATTGTCTTTGAATAATCTTCAAATCTAGGGGGTGACAAACGCAACTTATTTTTCTTGGTTGGGCATCGACCCTATCTAGTATATATATTATTAATTATTACCCTTGTCCGTCATCACGCTACAATCAATAAAACTTGAGCTAGGTGGCTGAAAATTGTTACATATACTTATTATATCTGCAGGTATACTGGGATTGTAAATTGGGAATATTGGCCCTTTTTTGGAAACAGCCCCCATATATAGCATCTCCCCGATTTGACTTCTTAACGCCATAAAGACCACAAATTGAAACTGGGTATATTTATACCCTGAATCCTTCAGACGAACAACGGCAGTCATAGGTCCATGTTTTGATATAGCCCCCATACAAAGGTCCCTCTAAAATTTACTTCTTTAAGCAATAATAACCACAAATTCATACGAATTGGGCTGAAATTCGCATCCTGTAAATATCCCACTGCACAGCGTGTTGTGGGTAGTATTTTCTTCAGCTTTGAGGCGTTTTCGCCGTATTTTTTCTGTGAATTCGTACTCTATATCAAAGTGCAGTGCTATGACATTGAAGTATAGTGCTATGGTAACCGACCGAGTCGACTATATACCAACGGTTTACACCTTCGAGAGGAACTATATCACTATGATACCAGCCAGAGATGAATGGGTTGGCAGAATACCACGTTATAGAAAGCACGATGAAAAGGTTATGGCCCAACCGGGTGTTATGGCCCTTAGAATGGTAAGGAGTTTTAGATGGGCTCCGCTCCTAACCAAGGAGGAGGGCAAAAGTGTCCAGAAACACGAAATTGTTTGGTACTCATGCACATAGTGCGTGGAGGCGTTGATCGACGCATGTATTCACCCAGGTGTTTAGATATTCGTAATATCGATATCTTTGCATATCAAATAGGTTGGTTTCGATGAGGGGCATTTCAGCCCGTTGTAGCACTAGGGACGTAAAAAACCTTACCTAATCCTAAAAAATTTTGACTCCCCCAATTATTTAGTCGGACAGCGAGTCAGTAGCGAACATGACATCGAGTACTTCCTATCTGTCTTTCTTTGTAAAGGTGGAAGTTAGAATGAAGTCATGAAGTGAATCACCGTACTGCCCAAAATAGAATGGTAAGCGTTAACGTATGCACTAATTACACTGTACAACAATTTCAAACTTTTTTCAAAATAACAGGGCTCTGTTAGTGGATTCTGGTAGAGGAGACCAAAAAAATATATACGTGTATCGGCGTTTTGAAAGATCACATCGGAATTTTATTTTAGGGGGGGTTAAAGTTTTCCCCCCTTTGCTTGTTCGTGCAGAATATCGGTATATAAAACTATGTGTTCTGTTCGTCTGAGGTGTAGGGTATCTTCAGCAACTTTGTAGCAAATGTTAAGGCCTATATTTTTGTAGAATATATTAACCCTCTAGCTTCCCCCCATAACGGTGAGTTTTGCCTATATTTTAACAAATCGTAAAAAACTCCCCTAAAAATGGGTGGGGCGGGGTTGAAATGTTCTACAAAAATGATGGCCATAAAATATAACTATATATGTCAGAACACACCAAAACCCAAAATTTAACACAAACACCAAAAAACCGGCCAAATTCAAGATTGCCTGTTAAGGGTTAATTTGTTATTCCTCGCATTTTGTCACTCAAAATTACCATAACGAAACTTTTGAGTGGCACGTTACTTATGAACGTTAACGTTTGACATCGTGGGTCAGCCAGTTAATATTTTTATTTTTTTAGGGGAGTTTTTTACGATTTGTTAAAATATAGGCAAAAATCACCGTTATGGGATGAAGCTAGAGGGTTAATATATTCCACAAAAATAAAGGCATTAACATTTGCTACAAAGTTGCTGAAGATACCCTATACCTCAGATGGACACCGATATGGGATGAAGCTAGAGGGTTAATATATTCCACAAAAATAAAGGCATTAACATTTGCTACAAAGTTGCTGAAGATACCCTATACCTCAGATGGACAGAACACATAGTTTTATTTATTATTTTTTTATTTATTTGTATTTATTTATTACAATTAAAATTATAATAAACTTAATGTAAAAGGCACTAGCATCTCAGGCTATCGGCCAAACATAGTTTTAGTTTTATATACCAATATTCTGCACGAACAAGCAAAGTGGGGAAAACTTTAACCCCCCTAAAATAAAATTTCGATGTGATCTTTCAAAACGCAGATGCACGTATATATTTTTTTGGTCTCCTCTACCATAATCCATTGACAGAACCCTGTTATTTTTTTTTTGTGTTGTACTGTGTTATCAGCTCACACTTATCTAAGGATGCTTCTTAGACTACTCTTCTGAGGACAGCTTACTACCACTTCTTTATACGCCAAATAATATAGGACTGTCCAGTATCTCCGATTACCTATCTCTAGACTGTCAGCTATGGGTCTTTAGCACAGAAATTAGGTAAGAGAAAATTGTTATGATCTTTTCAGGACAAAATTCAGATTCTTGGAGTACCTTCAGAGATGCCCGGAAGAATCGAAGTGGGGTGTCCTGATACACCTTTCCTCCTACTAAGTGTTGTTCCTGTATCACTACGATGTCTTCTGCACCTGAGGACAGGCGCAGCAATAGCAATAGCCGCTGTGGCTGCTTTCGCATGATGAAGGTTTATCTATAGAATTCTTTTCGTCATTGGTGGCCAGCAGATTAACCTCCATCCCAACGATGGTGTTATCGAACTCCTTGTTCATATCTTTTAAGATCATCGAAGAATCCGGAAACTCCCCTGAGGCATTTAGTGTCCGAAGACTTCCATTCGTAGTCTCAATTAGATTCTACCGCATTTGTGTTAGAATCTGAGGCTCCAGAAATTATTGGTGTGGATGGCTGGAAGGTTGATACTTCACCATCTTAAGCTGTCGTTGTCGAGACCGGACATTTCACTTATCGTGTCTGTCTTGACGGGTCATTTTTATAATGGACGCCATGCAGAGAGCTTAGAAGTCTTGCTTAATGACTTCGGCAGAAGCTCTGGAGACGAAGAGGAGGAGGAATCAATAGAACATCTTCTGTGTTTGTCGCCCGCTCCCTTTAGAAGGCGGCTTGCAACCTTAGGCTCTTATTTATTTTGGGAGTAAGCTAACTTGGCTGATGTTGAAATCCGCCAACTTTTGAGCTATTTAAGCAATCAACTTTATTGCTTACCTTACCTTACTGCAGTAACACAATGTCTAAGTGAGTCTGTTATACAGGCTGCAACTCCTAAGCTAACCTATCCTAACTATTCCTGGCAAAAAATTAGTTATTTAGTTTATATGCGGATGTTGCCCCCGTATGTAGATGTAGCCTTCTTATTTTGCTTCTACATGCTTTAGAAGCCACATGTCTAAGTGAGTCTGTTATACAGGCTGCCACTCTTTAGCCAACCTAACCTAACTATTCCTGTCAAAAATGAGCTATTCACTTTATGTGCGGATGTTGCCCCCGTATGTTCTAGAAGCCATACTATACAACCGATCCGTCCCAACTTTGAACTCTCACTAGAGGCTTTCTCTAGAATTTTTTATTTTTTAAATCAATTGTTGGAAGACTCACTCTCATCAAAGCGTAAACCAAATATTTCTTAATTTTCCACATTCAAGTGGTTTTGAAGCTAATGTTTCATAGGACGAATTTGGTCGATTAAAGTCAATTATACTATATTCATTTGCAAATGAACTGCTTTGTATTTTGTATTTGTGGGGGCGATATTGATAGAAATCCCATTTAATTCGAAACCCACAATTGTTATTTAATTTTGAGAGTTTGTTCAAGCCTTTGTAGGCGGTCTTTGGATATCCTCCCCTGTGCGTGTGTGTGTGGCCTTTGTGTTGGTGTAAGTGTGGGTGGTCGATTTGAAAAAATCGAAATAAAATAGCTCTACTACTAATTTACCTTTTGAACTCCGTTTCAGAGCCGTTATTGAGGGGGAGCCTGCGGCATTGGTCAATGCATGTGAAATTGTCGATGTCGTAGATGGTGTCGATGCTGCTGGAGTAGTTGTTGAGAACGCCTTGGGCGTTGCACAATGTTCTGATATCATCAAAAATCAAATTTAAAATTGTATTGAAATAAAACAAAAATTACAGCTAATCACTGCAAATTTTGGCTGTTGTTGTTTTATTTGGTTGTTTGTTATAATTTTGGCTTTGTATTAAGGAACTTAATTTGTTTTTAGGTTGTATTTAATTTAAATCATTTTGCATATCCCTTTTTTTGGGGGGACAGCGATAATTTTGTTATTATATTGTTTCGTATTAAATTAATTGAAATTTTATTAATAAATTATGATTAAGCAATGCAAAGCTCAGCATTTTCATTTTCTTTCAAAGCACCGAAAAATAAGGCAAATAAATAACTGATGAAAATGCGAATTCAAGCATTTAGGCAAAGGCGGCGTTGGGGGTAGAGGGGTAAGGGTGAGGTTAATTTGCCGTCGTTGTCTTTTGTTGTCAGAGCGAACGGGGGGTTTTTGGGGGTCAAATTCAGGCAGAGTTACGCACACAATACACACTTCTTTTTTTCGGTTTGTTTTAATTTGTTTCGCCTCTTCTTCTTCTTCGTTTTTGTCTTCTTTGTTTTAGTCAAAAAAGAATGAAGAAAAACACTTTCACTCTATTTCTCTGAACTCTGAGGAGTTTTTGCTTCCTCCGCTGTTTCGTTTATTTTATTTTATTTTGTATAAGCTGTTCCGTTTTTCCTTTTCGTCAGCATTTGTTTGACGTTTATATGTATATGTATGTATGTATGTATATACACGGGTATGTGTCTCTCTGTGTGTGTGTATTGCCTTCAAAATAAACTTAAGGAAAAGCAGCGGCGGCAATAGAAGCAGAATTACGGGATACACACTGTAAGGTTCACTACTACTCACTCACTCACTGACTTACTCGAAATTCCAAACGAAACTCTTCAAGTTTCTTAACTTTTCCCCAAGACAAGCAAAAATTCTTCTGACCCCGAAATAATGTTTAATCTTTAATATTTAATTTTTCAATTTGAAATTATTTATGTTTTGGGAACTTTCGTTTTCTCTAATTTTTATTTATTTATATTTTGCTCACAGAAATTTTCACTTTCTAGTCCACTTTTTGTTTCATCCCAATTTTTTCACTAGAAATTCCCCTTAACATTCTTCACTTTACTCCTCTACTCTCTCACTCTCACTATTTTTTTTGTTTCATACAATACGGTGTATTTACACACTTCTGTTTGTGTGTGTGTGTGTGTGTAACTTTGTTTGGGGTTTTATTTTTTTCTGTGTGTGTTCTCTACTTTCACCGCTTTAGAGTCACAGGCCGTCGGTCTTTTGCTCAGAGGTCCGTAATCTTTGAAATACCGTTAAGTACTAAACTCTCGAAGCTTTACTTGCTGTGTATGTGTCAATTTTATGTTTCGTTCGGTCGTCGCACTTCGTCGTTATGTTTCGTTAATTTCCTTTTACTTTCTCTGTTTTATTCGGTTTCAGCTGAAGTTTTCATGTGCGTGACCAACTGTCAAAAAGTTCGTTGTGAGTGAGTGAATGTGCTTTTTGCTTTCTGATTTGGAACCCAGCAAAAACAAAAAAGAAAGACAACGAAAGCTTTTTTGGTCTGTTAGACCGGTTTTTTGTGGGTCAAAAGTTAGTGATGTTGGCAAAAGTGTGGGTAAGGATGTTGGCAGGACGACAACGCGGGTTGTGTATATTGACTCTTATCTGGGGCTTACATTTTGTCGATTTGTTTCCTATTCAGAGATAAAAATCGAAAAAATTCAAAAAATTCCAATAATATGTAATTCGGAAATTCAAAACCGCTAACCGAGGACAAAAGTCGGGCGGAGACCACTATATTATATACCATCCTATCAGAGTATAATATAATGAAATATTGTATGGTTTTATCAGTGTTGTTTTCTTGTTGATAATGATCTTTCCAAACATTTCGTCGGTGCGCCGACGAAAACTCCCATGTGTTTTTATACCCTCACTTTAGTGTGACGAGGGTATATATCATTTGCTACGGAAAAAAGTGTAACACATCGAAGGAGTGACCTAAGACCCCAAGTATGTTCGGCGGAAATCCGTTTTGGGTCATTTTAAGTCGAATGAGCAATGTCCGTCCGTCCGTCCGTCTGTCTGTCTGTCTGTCTGTCTGTCTGTCTGCTGGCTGGTGCGCACGATAACTCTCGCAAGGAGTAACCGATTGACTTCAAATTTCGTATGTGGTAATATTTTTTTCTATCTCCGGCTAAGTTCGAAGATGGGCCATATTGGTCCACTCCTTCTGGTACCTCACCCACAAAGGGTTAAAATGTTGTGAAATATTGATTCTTTAATAACTGCTATTATACGTATTCGAATCTTCTGAAATTCCACACATAGTATTAGTTTGTTAGTCGCTATCAATTCGAGGAAAATGGGCGAAATTGCCACGCCCCTTTTGGTACCTCCCACACAAATGCACCATTTTGCACTAAAAGTTAAAAGCTTATAACATTAATACCAGTGTTTAGAAATACTTGAAATTTTGTACAGTGTAATGCTTTTATAGTGCCTACAGTCCAGTGAAAAATGGGCGTTATTGCCGCGCCCCTTTTGGTACCTCCCACACAAATGCAGCATTTTGCACCAAAAGTTAACAGCTTATAACATTAATACCAGTGTATAAAAATACTTGAAATTTTGTACAGCGTAATGTTTTTATAGTGCCTACAGTCCATTGAAAAATGGGCGTTATTGTCACGCCCCTTTTGGTACCTCTCCCACAAAGGTACCATTTGTACCAAAAGTTAACAGTTTATAACATTAATATCAGTGTGTACAATTAATTGAAATTTTGTACAGTGTAATGCTTTTATAATGCCTATAGTCCAGTGAAAAATGAACGTTATCACCACGCCCCTTTTTGTACCTCCCACACAAAATAGCCAAATTATACCACAATTTAATATCTCAACGTTAATAACGTTAACGGTTACAATTAATAACGTTAACGGTTACAATTCGGCACAGTGCAATGTATTTAAAGTATCTACTGTTCAGCGAAATATAGGTGTATTTCTTAAACCCCGTTTGGTACCTCCCACAAAAATTGACAGAATAATGTGTGTAATATTCAATATTACATTACTCACAAAGTGAGGGTATACCTTAGTCGGTTTACCCGACTGAAACTTTCTTACTTGTTTTTGCTAGTTTTCAGGAGAGACAGAAAACGTAGCTATTTCGTCAAATCGCGATATTTTTAATATCTCCTATTTTTGAATTTTACTTTTAATTATTTACCACCAATCATCATAACAAAAATCGTATATGTGAAAAGCCCATGACGTGGTAAATGGTTTTCATGAAAATCGACACATAGGATGTTTTGTTTGGAGCATTTTAAATATTTATAGAACAAAAAATGTACACATAGGAGTTTTGATATTTGAATGTTCACAACGTACCTCAAGCAAACGAAAGTTGGCCTGGATTGTGGCTAAAAACGGCTAATGAGGTTTTGTACAGAATCATCCCCTCTACACAGATAAGAAGAAATTAAAATCTGATCTGCTTCCTTTCGCGAGTTATCGCGATAAATACAATTTTTAACCAAAAAACCGAACTTAATTACATTGAATCGCGGAAATTTAAAACTATAACATAATTTCCCATAAATATGAACACTTGTAAGACGCTTTGTAGTGTCCGCGATATTTGCTATATTATTCTATAGCGAAATTTTTGTAATCCAAAAATTCGAATTACACCGCTACATTTTTACAAAAATATTATTGCGAATTTTCTAAAATTAATATATTTACATTCTATGATTTCTGAGGGATAGATTGGCACTTGCATTTCCTCCGTAAACATCCCGCGACGAATACATTTCGAACAAAAACATTTTAGTTCAGAATTATTTAACTATATAATGCTATTATTACGCGAACGGTCAGTCCTAGGAAAAAGTGGTGAAAGAAAGTTTGGGAGATATTAAAAACGACTCCAAGTCTTTCTTTAACAAAAAAAATTATAATAATTTGGTAGGGATTTGCAATGTGTCAAATCAAAATATGACTCATATAAAGGGAAAAGCATACAAAAGTTTAGACACACTGTAAATCCTTACCAAATTATTATAAATTTTGTTTGTTAAAGAAAGAGTTGTAGGCCTTTGGAGTGGACCAATATGGCCCATCTTCGAACTTAGCCGGAGATAGAGAAAAATATTACCGCATACCAAATTTAAAGTCAATCGGTTAAACCTTTCGAGAGTTATCGTGCGCACCAGCAAGCATTGTAGACTTCATTCCAAACAATTTAAATTATTATTCCATTTGTAGTAAATATATTAAACTGTATCGGGAGTGACATGCCAATGTAACGGGTGTAACACAGTCTCAATCTGGAGGAGTAATAATTAGAACGAAGAGATTGATTAGCCAACTTGCATCTATTAAACTTGTTTTTTATGCGCAAAACAAAATCGAAGTCGTTGTATTCACTAAATCATATTCATATTGCCGACTTTCATAGAACAAAAACATACATACAAATACAAAATTCGTTGCCAAAAACTAGTTCTGCCATCTTAAAAACTCTTTCTCTGTTGCATGAATGTTTATGACAATGCTGTTTTTAACGGGTTTTCCAACAAGAGATGTTATTGTGAATCACCCGGTATTTCGGTAGCTGTCACTTTTGAAGCTTTTATTCTTTGACATTTGACAAGTAGACTACGTCATTACTAAAAATCGAATCGTTTGTTGCGGTTTATGGTCCGGCGGGGTCATTGGACCTTACTTTTTCGAAAGTGTGGGTGGATCAACAGTTACGGTGAATGGATTGCGAGAGATGATTAATGATTTTTTATGGTCGGAGTTGGATGCTATTGATCTGGACAACGTTTACTTTCAACAATACGGCCCTACGTGCCACACAAGCAACGAAACCATTGCTCTCTTACGGGAAAAGTTTCCGGACCGTGTTATCTCTCGAAGAGGTGATCACAATTGGCCACCGAGATCTTGTGATTTAACACCTTGCGACTTCTTCTTTGGGGCCACGTGAAAGATAAGGTCTACGCCAACAGTCCAGCGTCGATTCAAGACTTCAAAGATAAAACTCGAGAGGTTATCGATGACATAGGGCAGCCACTTTGCGATTTGGTTATGGAAAATTTCATGAAAAGGATATGATCCTGTAAGCGTGGTCGTGGTGGCCATTTGGCTGATGTTGTTTTTCGTTATTAACGGCATACCCTCCTCTTTATAATGAAATAAACATCCGATCATTTATCTCAAAAATGGCATTTTTCTTTAAATACCAAAATAACGCCTCTTGTTGGAAAACCCTTCATATACCATGAGTTCTCTTAATTATTGCCCCCATACTATCTAATTATCTTTTTAATTTATAACGAAATTTCGGCTTTCTATTATTTAATATCATACTTGAAATAAAATTAATAAATAGACAATATTTCTAAATCGATTAAAAATTATTTATGGCCTTTGCGTAACGGGTTTGACAAATATTAGAATGCAAATTCCAGCGTAAATATTGTAATGATTCTCTGCAAGCACTGAATATTTTCCAAAAGATACTAGTTTACACTAAAATATATATTACAACAAAATATATTTGCGAACTAATTTACACAAATAAAATATGTGTTTACAAACAAGCAAAAATATGGTTTTACAGCACTAATTATTAATTTATAAATATTCCAAATGTCAATCCATTAATGCAATTTGTCGTTACCCAAGATTGTACGATTTAAATTTTAATAGAATGTTATGAAAATATAAAATTTCTAAAATAATAATGTTGGATATTTGAAAAACTAGGAATTGTCCTTTTAATTAAGACATCAATACATCAGTTAAATAAAATTAATTTCTGTTTCGAAAATATTATTTCTAAATAAACAATATTAGGATGGAAACATAGTTTTGTTTAAAAAATATTTTTTTCAAAATACATTCGTTTTTTGTTGGCCCCAAAAAATTGGCCATTTTCCATTTTTCCTAACGAAGAAAACTGTGGCTATTTGAAAAAATTTGTATTGTAAAAGTAAGGGAAATTCAAAAACATAATTTTTTATATTGGGCATTTTGTTTGGGAGGTACCAAATGGAGTGTGGCAATAACGCACATTTCATGTATTTGGATGGACTGGAATCAACGTTATTAGCCGTTAACTTTTTGTGAGATAATGGTTCAGGAGGTTGTGGTTATCATATGTAAAATTTCTCAATGATTTGATGAAAAATAATAATTTCACGTTTTGGGCCGGTCGATTGGCCACCAAGATCGTGTGATATCACACCGTTAGACTTTTTCCTGTGGGGATATGTAAAGTCTAAAGTTTATGCGGACAAACCCGCTTCGATTCAGGCCTTGGAGCAAAACATCACGCGTGCCATTCGCCAGTTACCAGTCGAAATGCTCGAACGAGTCTTCGAAAATTGGACTCAACGGATGGACCATCTAAGACGTATACGCGGTCAACATTTGATAGGCATACTCTTCAAAAAATAAATGCCAAAGAATGTTCTTTCAAATGATAATAAACATTTCCCATTCAATTTGAATTTTCTGTGCTTTTTATACCCTACACCCCACTGTGGTACAGGGTATTATAACATTGTGCATTTGTTTGTAACACCCAAAAGGAGAAGAAATAGACCCATCGTTTATTATACCGATCGACTTAGAATCACTTTCTGAGTCGATTTAGCTATGTCCGTCTGTCTGTCTGTCTGTCTGTCCGTCTGTCTGTCCGTCTGTGCATGTATTCTTGTAATCAAAGTACAGGTCGCAATTATGGTCCGATCTCGACGAAACTTTACACATATCTTTTTTTTTGGCCCAAGGACGATCCCTATTGAATTTGGTTAAAATCGGTTCAGATTTAGATATAGCCCCCATATATATGTTAGCCCCGATTTGACATGTAAGCGCTGTAAAAACTTTATTTTATATCCGATCAGTATGAAATTCGGCAGGAAAAGGTTTCTTATTACATGAATGAACTCTGTTAAATTTGGAAGAAATCGGTTCAGATTTAGATATAGCCCCCATATATACATTACCCCCGATTTGACATATAAGCGCTGTAAAAATGTTATTTTACATCCGATCAGTGCGAAATTAGGCAAAGAGAGGTTTCTTATTACATGAAGGAATACTGCTAAATTCGGAGAAAATCGGTTCAGATTCAGATATAGCCCCCACATATACGTTACCCCCGATTTGACTTGTAAGCGCTGTAAAAATGTTATTTTATAT
Source organism: Eudasyphora cyanicolor (assembly GCA_963930755.1). Taxonomy (NCBI): domain Eukaryota; kingdom Metazoa; phylum Arthropoda; class Insecta; order Diptera; family Muscidae; genus Eudasyphora; species Eudasyphora cyanicolor. The sequence continues at coordinate 70,604,141 of OZ005734.1, forward strand.
CCGATCAGTATGAAATTCGGCAGAAAGAGGTTTCTTATTATATGAATGAACACTGTTAAATTTGGAAGAAATCGGTTCAGATTTAGATATAGCCCCCATATATACGTTACCCCCGATTTGACATGTAGGCGCTGTAGAGACTGTATTTTATATGCGATCAGTACGAAATTCGACAGAAGGAGGTCTTTTTACATGAATGAGTATTCAGGGAAGATCGGTTCAGATTTATATTGATTGTTCCTCCTGATTTGGTATCAAACCGCTATAGAAGTTGTATTTTACTTCCGATCATTAAAATTTTCCAGAAAGATGTTTCTCAATTTAGGAACGAATATTGCTTAATTTAGCGATTATCGTTTCAGAATTAGATAATATGTTTCTACCCATTTACTAATTATTCCAAATTATTATGGCAATGACCCTTATCGCATTGTTAGGGTATTATATAGTCGGCCCCGCCCGACTTTCTGCCTTTCCTTACTGGTTGAAGCACTGGGCAGTGATGGCTCATAAAACTGTGTGGAATAGCGCAACAGTAGGAGCAACTGCAAAGATACTGTGGGGTGACCCAAATGAAAAGAAAACAAGAAGTCTTCTGAAACTAAACAAGATCGATATTAGTAAGATGATGAGTGTTCTAACGGGACACTTAAGCTTACAAGCACATCTTCATCGCATAGGACTAGCAGGAAACGACGAATGCAGGGCATGCAGAGAAAACATCGAAACGATGGAACATTTTCTGTGTCACTGCCCGGCTTTCACACATGCAAGATCCCAACATTTCGGGTCCGACATATTACCAGACTTGACTCATCTCAGAGAATATGACTGGAAGATACTGAGAAAATTCGTGTCTAGTACCGATTTTCTGTAACTCGTGAGGTATAAAAAGATCATAAATAAGGAGCGCACAACAGGCCGAACCACTGGCTTAAGTGTATGTCCATGGACATGAGACGTTTAAACGTCTCCTCTCTTCAACCTAACCTAACCTACTGGTTTTCTTTAAAAAAGTAGGGAACCTCGAAATGGATCACGCTATACTATACATTTACCATATTTGTATACCCTTCCCCATAGGATGGAGGGTATATTCATTTTGTCACTCCGTTTGTAACACCTCTAAATATTGATCCGAGACCCTATAAAGTATATATATTCTTAATCGTCTTAAAATTCATGTTTTTCTTGCAATTATCTGACATATTCGATAAAGCGCAAAATTTACAGCTATAACTGACTAGTCTACATAAAACAATACCAATATTGGGATCGTCCGTCCCTCTGATGGAACGGAAGTTATTCTCGATTTGAGGGCGTTGTGAGGGTTGAGGCACGAGTTTTCTTTAAGAAATATTTTCAAAACGTAAAATACTAAAACATTATTTTGTCATTCTTTTTTATTCGTAAAATATTTAGTTTGATTCTTCTGTAACCGTTATTTTGTTTGCAAGAACAACGTTTAAAAATTATTCAGTTTTATTATCAAAATAATCGTTCTCCATTTGCATCTGTTCGTGCGCTAAGTCTATTTTTTTTAAATGCAAAAAAAAAAAACACTTTCCAGTCGACATACGGCCTTGACACCCATGAGCAATATGTTAGCTCTCGTTAAGAGCTATCTTTTAGCCGTTGATCGATTGACGCTACGTGCAACACAGCAAATTAAACAATTGAATTGTTGCGAGAAAAGTTTGGAGATTCGAGAAATTGTGATTTAACACCATTAGACTATTTCTTGTGGGTTTATTTGAAGTCATTGGTCTTTCCAAATAAACCAGACTCTCTTCAAGCTTCACAAGTCAATATTGAAAGTGCCGTGCCATTCATGACATACGACTTGATTTAGTGGAAAAAGTGCTCGGAAATTTGGTTCATATCACTCTTATTGGAAAACACTGTATAAGTATAAGTGTATCGGCGTTTTTATACCCTACACCACACTGTGGTACTGTGGTATAGGGTTTATTATGACTTTGTGCATTTGTTTGTAACGCAAAAATACCCCTATATTGAACAGCTAGAGGGTTAAAATGTTCGACAAAAATCTTCCTCGTAGTGTTCTAAAAGTGTTCATATACCAAAAATTTAAGGATCACACCGTTTGCAATGAGCAAAAGGGGGAAATATTGATCGCCCTCTAAAATGACCACTATAAGTAAATTTTCAAAGCGCCGATACGCGTATATTTTATCAGAATCCTTTGTCAGAAACTTGTTATTTTGTTGGTGTTCCACAGGGTAATAAGTCAATCTCGATCAGATCGTTGCTCGGCATCCTATAGTCTGTACATAAGAGAATGTTATCGATAACTTTCATATTGAATTTCAACTATTTCAATGAAGATATAACTTTTGAAAGTTTTTCGTTAAGTTTCATGCCTTATCCAAGAGAGAAAATGAATAGATTGTATGGAGACCGAGAGAGAGAGAGAGAGAGAGAGAGAGAGAGAGAGATAAAGTGCACCAAAACACGAGCAACCGCTAAGCTTTGGCGCAATGCCAACTATATTCAAGTGAAAGCAAAAACAAATGGAACTTTTTGTACGCTTTACCCAGAACAACGACAATGTCCCAACTGTAACAGCAACAACGACAAAAACAAAATGGCAAGAGTACGCAATGAAATTGCGAAATAATGAATGAAAAGCTTTCCCGACTGTCTTACGGCAACAAATGTTACTCTTACTACGACACACCAATACTTCAGCACTCTCACTAACAACACATCAGTGTGAGAGTACATTGGTTATGTGTGTGTGATTGGATGTGTGTGTACTAAATGTGCATTGGTAAATGTATGTAAATGATAATTTACAAAGACTAACCGAAGAACAAACACCAAAAAAGAGACAATGACAAAGCATGACTAATAATATCCCATCCTTAAAGTCAACACTTTCCCACATACACACACTGCCACACTTATAAACGCATATACATATATATATATATATATAGACTCGAATTGGCGGTGGCGACGACGACGACGACGACGACGACGACGACTATTCTCCTTGGCTGGGAGTATCAAGAAGGATGGCTGGAAGGCGCCTCGTCTAAGCGTATAATTGTTGGGGTGCTGCATACAATGGACACAATGAACAAAGAGGAAAAACGTGCATTTTATGGAGTTTCTATATTGCGGGGACATTTGCACATGTTGCACGCCGCCATCCATACTCAGATGGTGTGGGGCGTGTGGGCATGAGAAGCTATAAAAAATGGGGGCAGTGGATGACATGATTATTGGATGAAATTATTCTTTTGGGGTTGCTACTATTGTGTGGAGGAGTTGAGAATACATTTGCAATTTATGACGCTATTAAATAACTCCCAGCCAATTAAATCCCAAAGAAATATAGTTGGATAACATTTAAAGGGGTTTAATATACATATTTAAAAATAGCATTTGTATTTAATGTGGGTGGAAATGTGGTTTAATTGTGTAGACACTCTGTACATAATACGTGTATATGCAGAAACAAAGTATTCTAAATATAGGTATAATAATTGGTGAGGAATTACGAATAATAATTTCAAACAAGTAAGACAATTTCATATTAAGGTGTACCCTCACTTTGTAAGTAATGTAATATGGTACTTCGGGTGGGAGATGCCATAAAGTTTAAAAATTATTATTCATTCTTTGTCTTAAATACAAAATATGAAAATTGATGATTGCCGCAGACGTTATAGGAATGTTGTGTTCTAATAAATCTGTCAATTTGTGTGGGGAGTACCAGAAGTGGTGTGACGAATACGCCTATTTTGCACTGAACAGTAGCTACTTCAAATGTATATAAATACCAGTGTTTATATGTGCTGGTATTAACGTTATAAGCCATTAAATGTTGGTATGATTTGGCAGTTTTGTGTTGGATGTACCAAGAGTGGCTTAGAAATAATGAACATTTTTTACCGGACTGTAGTGCCTACATAGTTTTACACTGCAAAAATGTCAAGTATTTATATTTACTCGCATCAAAGTTATTAGCAGCTAACTTTTTGTACAAAATGACCCTTTGTATAGGAGGTACCAAAAGGAGCGGGACCACTTCGCCCATTGTTTTCAAAGTGTTAGCGACAGATACAACAATGTGTTTTGCACAGTGGGAGGAATTAAAAAAAAGGAAATTGATTCGACCATTTCTTAAGCAAACAACCGACTTCGACAAAACCTATGCTTGTAGGTTGGTTAAATTGTAAGGGCCGATGTTGAAAGTGAACAACACCTAAACGTCAAGTTTTTTTCTGCATTTCATTTGACATTTCTCAATTTCAGAATAACTTAAAGTTTTTTAAGCTTTTTACGAAAATGGGCTTTTAAATCAAAATGAATTTCGTGCACTTCGTGATGTTTTTTGACCAGCATAATCGACCAAATGTGTCCACAATCGAAGAATTGTGCGCAAATTTCAGCAAACCGGGTCTGTAGGAGATGTGAAAACTCGTGTGCATGCTCGCCCAGTTCGTTTGGTGCTGGCGACGTCATCGGGCCATACTTCTTCGAAATGAGGCCGGTCAGGCAGTTACTGTGAATGGTGTTCGCTATTGTGAGATGAAAACGAACTTTTTATGGCCCGAATTGGAAGATATGGATGTGGACAATATGTGGTTTCAACAGGATGGTGCCACTTGCCACACATCTAACGAAACAATGGCTCTTTTGCGCAACAAATTCAATGGCCGTGTTATCTCACTTCGTGGCGATGTCAATTGGCCGCCAAGATAATGTGATTTGACACCGTTGGACTTCTTTCTTTGGGGTTATTTGAAAGAAAAGGTGCTAAAGGATGAGATAATTCGGCACATTAACAGCATAGAACCTAAATTATGACTCAGCGTCATCGAAAATTTGGACCATCGGATGGAGGTGTGCCGCCGAGGTCGCGGCGGCCGTTTGGCCGATATTTTGTTCCACACATAATTGAACCATACCAAAATTATCATAATTAAAAGAAATGACAATAATTTCCTGAATAATTTGTGTTTTATTCAAAATCAACATCGGCCCTTAAAATTTAACCACCCTTTATAAGCTAGAATATTGAATACATTACTATTTATACCCTACACCACACTGTGGTACAGGGTATTATGACTTTGTGCATTTGTTTGTAACACTCAAAAGGAGAAGAGATAGACCCATTTTTATTATACCGATCGACTTGTAATCACTTTCTGAGTCGATTTAGCTATGTCCGTCTGTCTGTAGATGTATTCTTGTAATCAAAGTACAGGTCGCAATTATGGTCCGATCTCGACGAAACTTTACACATATATTTTTATTGGCCCAAGGACGATCCCTATTGAATTTGGTTAAAATCGGTTCAGATTTAGATATAGCCCCCATATATATATGAGCCCCGATTTGACATGTAAGCGCTGTAAAAACTTTATTTTATATTCGCTCAGTATGAAATTCGGCAGAAAGAGGTTTATTATTATATGAATGAACACTGTTAAATTTGGAAGAAATCGGTTCAGATTTAGATATAGCCCCCATATATACGTTACCCCGATTTGACATGTAAGCGCTGTCAAAATGTTATTTTATATCCGATCAGTGCGAAATTCGGCAGAAAGAGGTTTCTTATTACATGAAGGAATACTGCCAATTTCGGAGAAAATCGGTTCAGATTTAGATATAGCCCCCATATATATGTTACAACCGATTTGACATGTAAGCGCTGTAGAATTTTATGTCAGATTAGTGCGAAATTCGGCAGAAAGAGGTTTCTTATTATATGAAGGAATACTGCTAAATTCGGAGAAAATCGGTTCAGATTTAGATATAGCCCCCATATATATGTTACATCCGATTTGACATGTAAGCGCTGTAGAAACTGTATTTTATATCCGATATGTGCGAAATTCGGCAGAAATAGATTTCTTATTACACCAATGAATACTGCCAAATTCGGAGAAAATCGGTTCAGATTTAGATATAGCCGCCATATATACGTTACCCCCGATTTGTCATGTAACCGCTGTAGAGACTGTATTTTATATCCGATTAGTACGAAATTCGATAGAAAGAGGTCTTTTTACATGAATGGGTAGTCAGGGAAAATCAGTTCAGATTTATATATAACCTCCATATATATGTTCCTCCTGATTTGGTATCAAAGCGCTATTGAAGTTGTACTTTACTTCCGATCATTAAAATTTTCCAGAAAGATGTTTCTCAATTTAGGAACGAATATTGCTTCATTTATTCCAAATTTGTATCGCAATAACCGTTATCGCATTGTCAGGGAGGTGTAGGATATTATATAGTCGGCCCCGCTCGACTTTCTGCCTTTCCTTACTGGTTTTATATGTGGTAAGGTGTTGCACGTTGAACTGCAAAGGGGATTTGAAACCAGGTTTTTAGAATAGTAGGTATAGGGGCAAATCCAAAAATCCCATTTTTGGGGATTTTCTAAATTATTTTGGGAATTTGTCGGATTGACTTTTGCAAAAATAATGATTCGCATATTACTTTCGATTTGTGATGCTAAATAAATAAAATATGTCTTTGAAATATATTAATTTCTAAATAATTTATGGCGTTATTAGTTTTCAGTCTGCCTTTGAAAATTTATTTTTATACCCTCCACCATAGAACAGTGGGAGGAATTCCAAAAAAGGGAAATAATTCAGCCCTAAAAATATTCCTGAATTTATTTATTTTTTTATTTTAATTAAATTATTACGAGTTGTTGTTATTTATTGTTGGTCTGTGCTTTTGTTATTCAGTCAGAATTTATTTTGGTTTGATACCATATGTTTCAGTTACTTTGAAACATATGGTAGAGAGTTTTAATTGCTTGGTAGAATTGACTGCAATTTCGATAGACACCACTCTATCATCATCAGAATTCAGTAGCAATAGTGTATGTCTTTAACTTAAATCAACTTCTAACCAAACCCATATTTGCCGAACTAAGTCAACTCAAGTCAAACTCTCTACCAATTTTTGTATTTGTTTCTATTACTTTTTTGCAATAGACAGAAAGTAACTGAAACATATGGTCTCAAAACAAAATAAATTCTGACTGAATTATTACAAGTATCAATTTAAATTGCATTTAATAACTTTAAGTAAATACTTGTATTAAATTTAAAACCTGTTTTCGTTTGGTGTAAAATGGTCCATTTGTGTGGGAGGTACCAAAAGGGGCATGCCAATAACGGCCACATTTCTCTAGACTCTAGGTACTATAAAAGCATTACACTGTACAAAATGTCAAGTATTTGTATGAACTTATATTAAAGCCATAAGCAGTTAACTTTTGGTGAAAAATGGTCCATTCGTGTGGGATGTACCAAAAAGGTAGTGGCCACTTCGCCCATTTTTTTTTGACGTGTTACTTAGTGACACACTAATACTATGTGTGAAATTTCAGAAGATTCGAGTAAGTAGTATAGAAGGTATTAAAGAATCAAATGTTCACTAAAAGTTAACCCTTTGCGAGGGAGGTACTAGAAGCAGTGGTTCGGATATAGAGAAAAATATTACCGCATACCGCATTTGAAGTCAATCGGTTACTCCTTTCGAGAGTTATCGTGCGCACCAGCCTGCAGACAGACACACAGGCAGACACGGACGGATATTGCCCAAATGACTTAAAATGACCCAAAGCGGATTTCCGCCGAACATACTTAGGGTCTTAGGTCACCCCTTCGATGTGTTACACTTTAGGCTCGTAACAAATGATATATACCCTTCTCTATAAATTGAGGGGATAAAGAAACTATAATATATTTCGCTACCTAAGAGTGGAAAGGCGCTAAGTTCACTTTTTTCCAAAATGTATTTTTTGAAGCGGAACCTAAGATAAGTTGGATATACATCGATTTGAAAACCAAAAGCCAAAAATATCATGCTTTGTCATCTTTAAAAGCTGAATCGTAAAAGCGCTAAATCCACATACCCTTTATAAAAACATTCATATACAGTGACTATTTTGCCTCTCCTGTAAAATTTTAAATATTGGACTTAGCGCCTTTACACTCTTAGATCGCGATTTATGTTCATCTTAAAGGACACTTCCTGGAGAATATTTTCGAGAAAATAACGAGTCAAAAATGTGTATTAATAGTGTTGCCACGATTCTCCAAATAACACAGTTTTTTATGAAACTTTCAAAACATGACTACATTTTCGCCAATAGCAAAGCTTGGATATGAAAACCTTTACCATTTTTATACACTACACCACACTGTGGAACAGGGTATTATGACTTTGGCCATTTGTTTGTAACACCCAGACGGAGAAGAGATAGACCCATTGTTTATTATACCGATCGACTTGTAATCACTTTCTGAGTCGATTTAGCTATGTCCGTCTGTCTGTCTGTCCGTCTGTCTGTAGGTGTATTCTTATAATCAAAGTACAGGTCGCAATTATGGTCCTATCCCAACGAAACTTTGCACATATCTTTCTTTAGGCCCAAGGACGATACCTACTGCATTTGGTTGAAATCGGTTTAGATTTACATATAGCTCCCATATATACGAGTATAAGCTGTATAAGCAATATTTTTTTAACCGATTTGTACAAAAATTGACAGAAAGTAGTCTCGTGATAGATATATAGCCCCCATATATATGTTACCCCGATTCGATATGTAACCGTGTAGAAACTGTATTTTATATCCGATCACAGCGAAATTCGACAGAAAGAGGTTTTTTATTACATGGAGGAATAATGCCAAATTCGGAGAAAATCGGTTCAGATTTAGATATAGCCCCCATATATATGTTATCCCCGATTTGAAATTCAAGCGCTTTAGAAACTGTATTTTATATCCGATCACAGCGAAATTCGGCAGAAAGAGGTTTCTTATTACATGAAGGAATACTGCCAAATTCGGAGAAAATCGGTTCAGATGTAGATATAGCCCCCATATATATGTTAGCCCCGATTTGACATCTACGCGCTGTAGAGACTGTATTTTATATCCGATCAATACGAAATTCGACAGAAAGAGGTTTCTATTTTACATGAATGAGTACGAGTATTCAGGGAAAATCGATTCAGATTTATATATAACCTCGATATATATGTTCCTCCTGATTTGGTTACAAAGCGCTATAGAAGTTGTACTTTACTTCCGATCATTACAAAATTCTCCAGAAAGATGTTTCTCAATTTAGGAACGAATATTGCTTAATTTAGGGATTATCGGTTCAGAATTAGATATATCCACATATATACGAGTATGTTCTTACTCATTTACCAATTATTCCAAATTATTATCGCAATGACCCTTATCGCATTGTTAGGGAGGTGTAGGGTATTATATAGTCGGCCCCGACCGACTTTCTGCCTTTCCTTACTGGTTATATGTAGAAATGTGTTATACGATAAACAGCAAAAGGAATTTTGAGAACGGCTTTTAGTATAACAGATTTTTGGGAAAACCAGACAGAGATTGGTATGTGGGAGAAATCGGTTTATATTCTGCACTGATACTAAGCAAATGCTAGGACAGGGTCAAGAAAAAGGTGAAAAAATCACTTTTCAAATGTAGACAAAATATAAAAACGGACATTTTGCAATGAAATATTTTGTAGTTTTTAGGTCTTGATATCACAATTCGAATGTAATTCGCGAATCATTATATTTCCAAAAGTCAATCCGACAATTTCCAAAACATAATTTTGAAAATCCCCTAAAATGGGAATTTTTTGGATTTTCCCCTATATCTACTATACTAAAAGCCGGGTTTCAGATTCCCTTTGCAATTCAACTTAGAACACTTTACCACATATAAATATGCCAACAGATTTAACATTTTAGCTTTGCGATAGGAGAAAATGTGGCGTACTTTTGAAATTTGTGTAAAAATGGTGTAAAAGTGGAGAAGCTTGGTAAAAATACCCGTCAATATTTTTGACCCCTTCTTTCTTTGAGAATATTCTCCGGAAAGATTCCTTTAAGATGATAGTAAATATACCTTCTTCTTAAACTCGAAAATACAACATATAATTTTTCCTAAAAAAATTACAAAAAATCGAATTTTTTTGGAAATATAACTTCGAGTGGCCATAACTTTTGTCCTATTGGGTATATCGAACCTAATTTATACTACCACAGGGTCGGGGAAAAATTACAAATTCAATTTTCAAATGCAGAAATCTCGGTAACTATACAAGATACCTGTTATGTGCAAAAGCCTTTTGTAGACCTCAGTTACTTGAATATACACAAAAATTTACGAATCGACAATTTACGAATTACGAAAAGACGAAAGTTACACGCGCTTAAACGTTTTGTTTAATTTGGTAGAAATATTTCTTATAGTTGCAGGTTGTTTGGGATTGCAAATGGGCCATATCGGTCAATGTTCTGATATAGCTCCACTATAGAGGTCGCTCCAAAATACGGCCATAGATACTAGTGTAGTGTGTATACTATTTTGACAAGAATTCATCACAGCAACAATTTATATTTTGTTATAGTCACCGTAGAGGTCGCTCCAAAATATAAGTATTTAAGTCATAAATACCATATTTTCTAAGCATTTTAAATGAATCATTTAATTAAGACAAGACTTCATCGCAGAAAAAATTTTTAAATCAGTTCATATTTTGTTATAGTCCTCCTTTAGATGTAGCTCCAAAAAAACGCTTATTTAAGCCATAAACACCACTTTTTCTACGAAATTTAGCTGAATCTTTGCAGTTTGTATTCTATTTTGGCAAGAATTCATCTCAATAAAATGTATTCAAATAAAATTTTATTTTGTTGTAGTCCCCATGTGGATATAGCTCTCAAAAAAGCTATTTTAAGCCATAAATACCTCATTTTCCAGGTGAAGAGTTGGGCTAAAAAATTTGCGGCCTAAAAATTGCAGCGTTCATTTTTTTTTAATAATTTATTTAAATAACAGGTAGGAAATTGTAGTTCCGTAAACCGACTAAGGTATACCCTCACATTGTGATTTAATATTATTATCCCCTCACCTTAGAGAGGAGGGTATATATCATTTGCTACGAGCCAATAGTGTAATATTCGTTTTGGGTCATTTTAAGTCGAATGAGAAATGTTCGTCCGTCCGTCTGTCTGTCTGTCTGGTGGCTGGTGCGCACGATAACTTTCGAAAGGAGTAACCGATTGACTTCAAATTTGGTATGTGGTAATATTTTCTTCTATCTCTGGCTAAGTCCGAAGGTGGGCCATTTGTGTGGGAGGTATCACAAGGGGCAGACCAATAACGCCCATTTTTTTATGGGCGTTATTGGTATTAAAGTTATAAGCTGGTAACTTTTTGTACAAAATGGTCCATTTGAGTGGGAGGTACCAAAAGGAGCGTGGCAATAATGCCCATTTTTCGCTGTATTGTAGTTACTATTAAACCATTACACTGTACAAAATTTGAAGTCTTTAAATGCACAGGTAATAGAGTTATAAGCTATTAACTATTGGTTCAATTTTGTCCATTTGTGTGGGAGGTACCAAAATGGGCGTGGCAACTTCGCCCATTTTTCTCGAGGTAATAGTGACTTATAAACTAACACTATGTATGTGTAGAATTTCAGAGGATTCAATAAGTAGTATATAAGTTATTAAATAATCAATATTTCAGTAAATGTTAACCCTTTGTGGGGGGAGGTACTAGAAGGAGTGGACCAATATGGCCCATCGTCGAACTTAGCCGGAGATAGAAGAAAATATTACCCCATACCAAATTTGAAGTCAATCTGTTGCTTCTTTCGAGAGTAATCGTGCCGAGAGTTATCACCAGCAGCAGACAGACGGACGGACATTGCTCATTTGACTTAAAATGACCCAAAACGAATATCCGCTGAACATACTTAGGGTATAAGGTCACTCTTTCGATGTGTTACACTTTTGGTTCGTAGCAAATGATATATATCCTCCTCTCTAAGGTGAGGGGATAAAAATGTATTTGCTTTATTGACACCCAATATCAAAATGTCAAAGTGTTGCACTCCGAATGATATACTTATGGCGATTTCGTGTCTGGAAATACTAGAAAATATATGCACCTTTTAAGTCGAAATAATGTGGTCCTTCGAATATAACTTCTCTCATACACCAAACTTCTAAATTGCGTTAAAAACTTGCAGTTTTCGTGAAAAGTAAATGTTGAATATTTTCCAGGAAAGAATTCACCATTAGTTTAACCCCATCTTACCGGCTTTGTTTTTAACCAAAAAGGAGCACATTCCACTCATTCTATTTTTTTCGGTGAGTGTAATCGATTGGTAAACGATTCGTATGCAAATTTGCAACTTCATTTTTTTTTTAAATTTTGAGAGAAGGATACCCGCTTTTTTTTTGCGAAATCAATGAAGATTTTTTGCTCAGCAAAATGCCCATAACTTTTAAACTAATTGGGATATCGGTACCTTAAATAAAAGATCTTGACGTCTACTTTAAACTCATGTAAAAAGTTTTGTAAATTTCTTCCAAAAAATAATATTTAATGAAAGATAAATAAAAAAAGTCCTGAATGATAAATAAACCTGTAAGGAAAGGCAGAAAGTCGGGCGGGGCCGACTATATAATACCCTACACCTCCCTAACAATGCGATAAGAGTCATTTCCATAATAATTTGGAATAATTGGTAAATGGGTAGAAACATATTATCTAATTCTGAAACGATAATCGCTAAATTAAGCAATATTCGTTCCTAAATTGAGAAACATCTTTCTGGAAGTAAAATACAACTTCTATAGCGGTTTGATACCAAATCAGGAGGAACAATCAATATAAATCTGAACCGATCTTCCCTGAATACTCATTCATGTAAAAAGACCTCCTTCTGTCGAATTTCGTACTGATCGCATATAAAATACAGTCTCTACAGCGCCTACATGTCAAATCGGGGGTAACGTATATATGGGGGCTATATCTAAATCTGAACTGATTTCTTCCAAATTTAACAGTGTTCATTCATATAATAAGAAACCTCTTTCTGCCGAATTTCATACTGATCGGATATAAAATAGCATTTTTACAGCGCTTACAAGTCAAATCGGGGGTAACGTATATATGGGGGCTATATCTAAATCTGAACCGATTTTCTCCGAATTTAGCAGTATTCCTTCATGTAATAAGAAACCTCTTTCTGCCAAACTTTGCACTGATCGGATATAAAATACAGTTTTTACAGCGCTTACATGTCAAATCGGGGGTAACATATATATGGGGGCTATATCTGAATCTGAACCGATTTTCTCCGAATTGAGCAGTATTCCTTCATGTAATAAGAAACCTCTCTTTGCCGAATTTCGCACTGATCGGATATAAAATAACATTTTTACAGCGCTTATATGTCAAATCGGGGGTAATGTATATATGGGGGCTATATCTAAATCTGAACCGATTTCTTCCAAATTTAACAGAGTCATTCATGTAATAAGAAACCTTTTCCTGCCGAATTTCATACTGATCGGATATAAAATAAAGTTTTTACAGCGCTTACATGTCAAATCGGGGCTAACATATATATGGGGGCTATATCTAAATCTGAACCGATTTTAACCAAATTCAATAGGGATCGTCCTTGGGCCAAAAAAAGATATGTGTAAAGTTTCGTCGAGATCGGACCATAATTGCGACCTGTACTTTGATTACAAGAATACATGCACAGACGGACAGACAGACACACAGACAGACGGACAGACAGACGGACATAGCTAAATCGACTCAGAAAGTGATTCTAAGTCGAATAAACGATGGGTCTATTTCTTCTCCTTTTGGATGTTACAAACAAATGCACAAAGTTATAATATCCTGTACCACAGTGTGGTGTAGGGTATAAAAAACCTGTTTTTGCTCAAATGTGAAATTTTTTGCTCATAACTTTTAAACTAATTGGGTTATGGTTACATACGGCACCTTAACTGAAAGATCTCGACGTCTACTTTAAACTCATTGAAGAAGTTTTATGAATTTCTTTCCAAAGAATAATATTTAATAAAAGATAAATAAAAAAATCCTGTTTTTGCTCAAATGTGAAATTTGTTGCTCTGCAAACTGACATAACGCCCAACGGACATAACGCCCAACGGACATAACGCCCAAATTTTTTTTTGGGCCTTATGACCTCTCTATCTGCGGTCATAACACCCAATTTTGTTTTGGGCCTTATGACCTCTCTAGGTGCGGACACAAGGCCCAAAAAAGAAGGGACATAACGCTCAATTTTTTTTGGGCTTTATGACTGCACCGCGCCTGATGCTTTCATAACGCCCAAATATTATTTTGTAATTCTCCCTCTATTAATGTGTAAAGTCGAATACTTTTGGGAAAAATGAATTATGATTGTAAAATAAGTAACGGTTCTATAGTTAATTCAGGTTCAGGAATGTCTTCGATGGGGTGATATAGTTGAATTTCAGTTTGTTGGGGGTGCTCGCAGAAACTGCGAATTAGTTTACACCAAATGCAAAAGGAAGAACCTAAATATAGAAGCATTGGCATTATTTTCAATAGGGTATGATATATGTTGATATTAAGTCTTAAAGCCATACGTATGATGTAGTTAAGAACTTGCAGAAAATCTGAGTGTAAAGAATTCTACGAGTAATCGCGCGCATTTGGTGTAAACTAATTCACAGTTTCTGCGAGCACCCCCAACAAACTGAAATTCAACTATATCACCCCATCGAAGGCATTTCTGAACCTGAATTAAGAATTCTTTACACTCGGATTTTCTGCAAGTTCTTAACTACATCACAAATATTGTTTTTCGATTTAATACTACCATATTTGAAATATTTTGGAAATTTAATTTGGATAAGGCCCTATACGTATGATGAAGATAAGAACTTGCAGAAAGCCGATTTCTCATAGAATTCTTTACGCTCGGCTTTTCTGCAAGTACTTATCTTCATCATACGTATTGCTTTAAGACTTAATATAAACTTATCATGCCCTATTGAAAATAATGCCAATGCTTCCAAATTTAGGTTTTTCCTTTTGCTTTTTTAGAAAATTGTGGGGCAGTTGGAAAAAATTTACATTTGATTTAAATTGAACCATATCTTTAAAGTACTTCCAATAAATATTAAATTACAACATAAATTATTACTACTTATTATTACAAAAACAAAAAAGGACATAAAGCCCAAAAAAAAAAATTTGGGCCTTATGTCCGAGCATGGGTCGGTCATAAGGCCCAAAACCAAATTGGGCATTATGACCGCAACTAGAGAGGTCAAAAGGCCCAAAAAAATTTTGGGCGTTATGTCCGTTTGGCGATATGACCGGTCACCATAAAAATCATAACATCCAAATATAACATTTTAATGTTTTATAAGCACTAATTGAAATATGCACCAATAAATGACATTCCTGGCTCCAATGTTAAATTCTGGATCATAAAAGTTTTATCTTTTCCACTTGCGATGGTCTTTTTGGTGGTTGATACTAAAGCGCTATCTAATAATCTATAATTTAATTGACGCCGCAAAGTACTTGACGACAAACAGAAATCGCTAAAGAAACTTTAATACTCTTGTTAATAAATATTGTCTGTCCTCACTCCTCCGTTTTGCCTTGTTGATATCCTGCGGTAAACATTGAATATTTATGACGTCATTAATACTAAACACTTTGTCAAATTATTTATGCCCACGCATTTACATGCCAACAATTACTGCCGACAATTAACGACTGACTGCAAGATGACGAGGACGATGATGATGAAATACCAGTTATGGTTTAGTGGTTATGGTCCGAGACATTTCTATTCCCAAACCGGATAAACAACGACTCAACTTTAATCATTTATGGCAGGCAATGCAAAATGGTTACAAAGAAAAAAAACAAGCGTTTATCTCATCAATATTCCTTTCAATAATAAATTTATTAAAGTTTTGTGTACAAGAGAGATAAAGAAGGAGAGGGGACAAAATTCATAG
Organism: Eudasyphora cyanicolor; assembly: GCA_963930755.1. Lineage (NCBI taxonomy): Eukaryota > Metazoa > Arthropoda > Insecta > Diptera > Muscidae > Eudasyphora > Eudasyphora cyanicolor. Next base: position 70,620,035 of record OZ005734.1, read on the forward strand.
CCCGCCAGAAAACAAATTAGGAAACTTTTTTCTGTTCACGACATTGGGTGATGATGAAGAATGTAATAGTGATGGCGATGGCGGCAGTGGTGATGTCGGCGACATTTACTCAATGACGTCCTTGTTGTTGTTTCGTTCTTATGGCATTGATTTCTGGCTCTAAACACACACACATAGATGAGCGACAAGAGAGTGTACTTACAGTTACACAGTTGTTGTTGCTATTGGTTTTTGTATAAAACCAAATCACAGCAAAGCCATCACAACATGCCACAACTTTCATCAGAGAGTGAACAACAAGAGTAAGAACAAAAACTCGAATAGCCGACCATACCGAACCGCATGTCAAATAACATGACTTCAGTTACTCCAAACAAAAAAGCCAAGCAAAAAAAAAAAATGACAAACAAACGACATCAAACGAAGGTCTCCCTAATGGGTTTCATATACGAGGCTCAATTTGTTTCGCCTGCTGCTTCATTGCGCAGAGCAGGGAACAGCAATAGCAGCCATAATAACAATAGCAGCAACAATGCTGTTGTTCACACATATGTTGCTGGCAAATTTTTATTTGATCTTTTCTTTTTTTTTTTTTGAGGAATTGTTGGTGGGGCTGACGAAAATTAGGGTAATTGCTACTTTGAATAGGAGGTCGTATATTTTGCTACGAAGACATACTCAGTAGCAAATTATTAAAGTAATGTCTTAAAAATTGCACAGTGTGGGCAAATTGACGTCTAACATGTATCATCAATGACTGACTTAACCCTTATGATTTCGATTCACCATAACATCAAACTTTTTAAATATTGAGCAAAAGTTTGATTAAAAATGTTGGCCACTCCAATGATAATCGTAATGAGAACTTTTTTTTAAATACACTTTTTATGTCCGACTTATTTGAGGATGTCATTATTTGAATAGCATCTCTATCACCTATGATTTTTATACCCTCTCTGGGGGGTATATTCATTTTGTCACTCCGTTTGTAACATCTCTAAATATTGATCTGAGACGCCTTAAAGTATATGTATTCTTAATTGGCGTAAAATTCTAAGACAAGTAAAAGCGTTAAGTTCGTGCCGAATCTTATATACCCTCCACCATGGATAGCATGTGACCTACAAAATAACTCAAACCTAAAGAAAATAACACCGAAAACACACAAAAAATATAGTAGGAACAAGTTAGATGCTATATATGGGAGCTATATCTAAATATGAACCGATATCTTCCATTTTCAATCCCAAGTTCCCACCTGCAGCTATAAGAAGTATCTATACCAAATTTCAGCCACCTAGCTCTATTATTACGGACTGTAGCGTGATTACAACAGACGGACGGACATGGCTAAATCGTCTTAGAATTTTACGACGATTAAGAATATATATACTTTATGGGGTCTCAGATCAATATTTAGAGGTGTTACAAACGGAGTGACAAAATGAATATACCCCCAACCTATGGTGGAGGGTGTAAAAATCGGTGCGATCCGATAAACAGTCTCAGCCGAAAATTGTTATTGAAGCCGCCGCTGCCGCCGATAATTTGCCATCGGCTTGCTTATCTGCTCCTCATTAATGCCCCACCTTCATTATCCCACTGTACCACGTTTAATTCTTTCTGCCCCCACGGTACCATTTTAAATTTGTTTCACTGAAACATATTAAATTCGATTGTTTTATGTATTTAAAAAATTCTTATCCCTAGTATAGACAAGAACCACGTTAATTGATCATAAAAATTGTGACGAGGGTATATATCATTTGCTACGGACAAAAAGTGTAACACAGTGAAGGAGTGACCTAAGACCCCAAGTACATATGTTCGGCGGAAATCCGTTTTGAGCCACTTTAAGTCATTTGAGCAATGTCCGTCCGTCTGTCTGTCTGTCTGGCTGGAGCGCAGTATAACTCTCGAAGGGAGTAACGAATTGGCTCCAAATTTGGTATGGGATAATATTTTTTTCTATCTCAGGTTAAGTTCGAAGATGAGCCATATTTGTGTACTCCTTCTAGTACCACCCTAACAAAGGGTTAAAATTAAGTGAAATATTGATTCTCTAATAACTTCTATACTACGTATCCAAATCCTCTGTAATTCTACACATATTAATAGATCGTCTGTCGCCATCAACTTGAGAAAAATGGGTGAAGTGGCCCCGCCGCTTTTGGTACCTCCCACACAAAGGGACCATTGTGTACAAAATTTTAACAGCTTATAACATTTAAAACCAGTGCATAAAAATACTTTAAATTTTGCCTAGGGTAATGCTTTAATAGCGCCTACAGTCTAGTGAAAAATGGGCGCCCCTGCCATGCCCCTTTTGGTACCTCCCACACAAAGGTACCATTTTGTAGAAAAAGTTAAAAGCTTATAGCGTGAGTAACAATGCACGAAACAACTAAAAAAAACCGCCACGGCCCTTTTTGTACCTCCCACACAAAAAGGTCAAATTATACCAAATTTGAATAGCTCATTAGCTAAATATATTATTGCACATAAACGCTTATAATTCGGCACAGTGCAATGTATTTAAAGTATCTACTGTATTTGATAAACCCCTTCTGGTACCTCCCACACAAATTGACACATTATTTCGTGTAATATTCCATTTTATATTACTCACAAAGTGAGGGTATTCCTTAGTCAGTTTACTCGACTGTCTCTTGTGGTACCTCCCACACAAAATCTCCGATTCATAACAAAATTGAATGGCTCCTAACTTGAATACAAGTGTACATAAACACTTACAGTTCGGTACAGTGTAGTCAATATGAATTATCTACAGTTCACCGCAAAATAGGTGTAATCGTCAGGCCACTTCTGGTACCCCCAAATAAATTGACATATTCATGCAAACATGCCTATTGGGTAATTGCAAAATAAAACGACCCAAAAATTACAATTTAAATATTTCACACTTTCGATTTCAATGAAATTTTACACTCGTATACTAGAAGACCCTGCAGACTTACTACCTATTACCGATTGTCCAAATTCATAGGACAATCATGATTTTATAGGGTGCCCAAGATGGTCTCCTACAACATTTTTTTTAAAAAGTTATACTTTTTGAAGTCTGCATAACTTTTGAGCGGAATATCAAATTTGAATGATATAAGTACCATTTCAACAATTTTAACATCCTCTCTATGAATTATAAATTAAGTAAATCATTTTTGTCTATTAAGGACATCAAAAGGATTAAAATGTCCTTAATCCTTGATTATCCTGAAAAGCATATCTAAAATTTTTTTTCGTCTTATTTTTGAAAATTACACTATGCAACAAAAATTTTGTCCAAGGGATGTGGATAACAGTTTCTGGTGCAATTAGGTGTCACAAACACGAAAAAAATATTAAAAAAAATGTTTATGGTATTTTTTTTTAAATTCAAGCTTTCATGGAAAGTACATTCAGTATTTGGACCATAATTTAATACATATGCTGCAAATATTGCTTTCACGTAGAATCTTTGGTTTAGTAACAGTCATCAAAAATATGAGAAAAAAATTATTTTTTTTAAAAAAGACTTTTTCCTGGTACAAAAAAAAACCATACAAAATAGAAAAAATCGAAAAAATTATTTTATCACATTTTTAAAAAGCCAGCATGCTAACGAAGAAAACACTGTCTATTTGAACAAAATCTGTGGATAGATGTAAAAGTTATGAGCCATTTTGTAAATGTTAGGGAAATTCAAAAAAATATTGTTTCATATTTTTCCGTTTTTAAATGATGTTTTTGCTTATACGAGTATTGAATTCGCCATATGTGAGAGAGACATAGAAGAGACATTGCACTTGCATTTTATTTTATGAGGATTGATGACAGGCATTATAAAACCAGTAAGGAAAGGCTAAAGTCGGGCAGGGCCGACTATATAATACCTTACACCACTCTCGGACGAAACATATATATGAGAGCTATAGCTAAATCTTAACCGATTTTCTTCAAATTCGGTAGTGTTGGTTCATGGATCAAGAAACTCTACCATTCTAAATTTCAAAACGATTGGATGTAAAATACATCTTTTATAGGACTAAAGGGCCAAATCGGACGAAACATATATATGGGAGCTATAGCTAAATCTTAACCGATTTTCTTCAAATTCGGTAGTGTTGGTTCATGGATCAATAAACTCTACCATTCTAAATTTCAAAACGATTGGATGTAAAATACAGCTTCTATAGAACTAAAGGGCCAAATCGGACGAAACATATATATGGGAGCTATAGCTAAATCTTAATTGATTTTCTTCAAATTCGGCAATGTTGGTTCATGGATCAGTAAACTCTACCATTATAAATTTCAAAACGATTGGATGTAAAATACAGCTTCTATAGGACTAAAGAGCCAAATCGGACGAAACATATATATGGGAGCTATAGCTAAATCTTAACCGATTTTCTTCAAATTCGGCAATGTTAGTTCATGGATCAAGAAACTCTACCATTCTAAATTTCAAAACGATTGGATGTAAAATACAGCTTCTATAGGACTAAAGGGCCAAATCGGACGAAAGATATATATGGGAGCTATATCTAAATCTGAACCGATTTCAACCAAATTCAATAGCGATGTTAAAAGCTGCGAAATATTCTAAACTGCAAAATTTCAGAACGATCGGAGTGAAATTGCGACCTGTAGTCGACGAACAACTTTACATGGACAGACGGACGGACGGACGGACATGCTTAAATCGACTCAGCTACTGATTCTGAGTCGATCGGTATACTTTAAGGTGGGTGTAGCTGTGTTATTTTCAGGTGTTACAAACATCTGCCGTGAAACAAACTTATAATACCCTGTACCACAGTGTGGTGTAGGGTATAATTATAGAGAGGACGAGGATTTATGACCGTTCGTAACCCTCCATAAAACATGATATGCAATGTGAGACCTATATTGCACGAGATCCGCTCAGATAGAGGGCCATTCAACAATATTTGTGGTTTTGTATTTATGAGGTTTCCATTCAGTTACGCCTTTTAGGGGCATGGACATCCCAGTCGTATATACAGGTAGTAAAATTATATGTATGCAATACAAAGTAGTACGCGGCAGTCTTGAAAATATTGGGTGTCTACTTTCGAAGCAAACTACATATATGTCAGCTACAAGTACCGCAAATTATGAACCTTAAACCCGGAATTTATGAATGAAATTTATTATTATAAATTAGTGCAATTCAGCGCCTTAAAGAGATAAGTCGATTTTCTGAATAATATTATAAAGTTATATTTTGAAGCATGAGTAAAAGGCATAGAACTTGTCAATGTGTAAATAATCCGAACAATTTCTGCTACATCTGCGGAAAATATGCAATTAAAAAAAACGACGTGAGTTTAGTAAAATAATAGAATAACAAGTAAGAAAGTTTCAGTCGGATAAACCGACTAAGGTATACCCTCACTTTGTGAGTAATGTAATATATAACATTACACCATAAAATATGTCAATTTGTGTGGGAGGTATCAGAAGGGGTTTTCCAAATACACATATTTTTCGGTAAACAGTACATTCTTAAATACATTGCATTGTGCTGAACTATAAGCGTTTATGTGCACTGGCATATTAAAGTTACGAGCTATGTAATTTTGGTATGATTTGGTCATTTTGTGTGGGAGGTACAAAAAGGGGCGGGGTGATAACGCCCACTTCTTACAGGACTATAGGCACTATAACAGCATTACACTGTACAAAATTTCAAGTATTTGTATGCACTGGTATTAAAGTTACAAGCCGTTTACTTTTGGTACGAAATGGTCAATTTGTGTGGGAGGTACCAAAAGGGGCTGTACAATAATGCCCATTTTTTACCGGACAATAGGCGCTACAAAAACATTATACTGTAGAAAATGTCAAGAATTTTTATGCACTTGTGTTAAAGTTATAAGCAGTTAAATTTTGATGCAAAATGGTCCATTTGTGTGGGAGGTACCAAAAGGGGCATGCCAACTTCACCCATTTTTCTCGAGTTAATAGCGACTAATATACTAATATTATGTGCAGAATTTCAAAAGATTGGAATAAGTAGTATAGAATGTATTAAATAATCAATATTTCACTAAATTTTAACCCTTTGTGTGGGAGGTACCAGAAGGAGTAGACCAATATGGCCCATCTTCGAACTCATCCGGATATAGATTAAAATATTACCACATACCAAATTTGAAGTCAATCGGTTACTCCTTTCGAGAGTTATCGTGCGCACCAGCCAGCAGACACACAGACAGACAGACAGACAGACAGACGGACGGACGGACATTGCTCATTCGACTTAAAATGACCCAAAACGGATTTCCTCCGAACATACTTAGGGTCTTAGATCACTCCTTCGATGTGTTACACTTTTTTCCGTAGCAAATGATATATACCCTCGTCACACTAAAGTGAGGGTATAAATATATGTGCAATATTTGAAAATATACATATGTGCAAGATTTGGAACTGACCAAAGATAAGGCAGAACTACTTGCATCTCGGATGAAACAGTACAATATTTTGGCCTCAGATGTTAACATATCTTATTATAGAGTCCGTGATATCCTTACAAAAAATTTTATACAACTGTGGATAACATATGCTTTTGCAAGGACATTCCCGGATTGTTCGAGGAACTTAATCAAACATACAATTCAAAGGAATGGCGGTTACTTGTTGACAGCAGTAAAGAAAGTTTGAAAGCAGTACTTTTACACAACGGACATCAGAAACCCAAACCGATTCCCATTGCTCATGCTGTCAAAACTAAGGAATCATACGAAACAATGGCTAAATTGATAAAATACATAAAATATGAACAACATGACTGGAAAATTTGTTGCGATTTAAAGGTAGTTGCGATGTTATGTGGAATGCAAGGCGGATATACAAAATATTGTTATGCCTCTGGGATAGCCGAGCTCGCGAAGATCATTACAGAAGAAAGAAATGGCCAACAAGAAAGATATTACATTGGGTGACAACAACATAAAATACACACCTCTCGTCCAAAAAGAAAACATTATTTTGCCACCACTGAATATTAAGCTGGGGCTCTTTAAAAATTTTGTAAAAGCCTTAAGGAAAGATGGCAGTTCACTCTCATATTTAAAAAGTTTATTTAAAAGTTTTTCTTTTCAAAAAATCGAAGAAGGCGTTTTTGATGGGCCTAAAATAAGGAAACTGATGAAAGATGTATATTTCGAATCTTATTTGACGTCGGATGAAATTGCAGCATGGAGGTCGTTCAAGCGTATAGTTTCAAATTTCCTTGGACCCAGTAAAAGCCGCAATATGAAACAATGATTAATGACTTGTTAAAAAATTATGAAAAAAATTGGTAAGAGATATACTTTTTTTTATATTTATGTATATAACACATATGTATGTATTCTTCCAAATTATTTTTCGCTTTATGTATTCCAACAGGTGTAAATATGTCCCTAAAAATGCATTTGTTGCATTATCATTTAAACTTTTTCCCCGAGAATCTTGGCGACGTAAGCGATGAACATGGCGAAAGGTTTCACCAATAAATGAAGACCATCGAGCGGCGTTACCAAGGGCACTGGGATGAAAGAATGATGGGAGATTATATTTGGTTCCTCATTAGAGAAACCGATTCCGAAATCTACAAACGTCAACAAAGAACTCACAATTACTTCTAATGAAACTTGTACATGTAAATAAACTCAAATGCACGAAATACAGATAAAAGTAAGAAATAAAATCGCTATTTAAACAGAAATATTCAAAAATATTTTTTGAAATTCTCTTACTTCTACCAAAAAGGCTATAATTTCTACATTTATCCATATCGTCGGTGCGCCGACGAAAACTCCTATGTGTTTTTTACTAGTTTTCAGGAGAGACAAAGAGACAAAAAACGTTGCTATTTCGTCAAATAGCGATATTTTTAATATCTCAGATTTTTGAATTTGAAAATCGTATATGTGAAAAGCCCATGACGTGGTAAATCGACACATATGATGTTTTGTTTGGAGCATTTTAAATATTTATAAAACAAAAAATTTACACATAGGAGTTTTGATATTTCAATGTTCACAGCGTACCTCAAGCAAACGAAAGTTGGCCTGGATTGTGGCTAAAAACGGCTAATGAGATTTTGTACAGAATCATCCCCTCTACTCAGAGAAGAAGAAATTAAAATCTGATCTGCTTTCTTTCGCGAGTTATCGCGATAAAAGCAATTTTTAACCAAAAAACCGAACTTAATTACATTGAATCGCGGAAATTTAAAACTATAACATAATTTCCCATAAATATGAACATTTGTAAGACGCTTTGTAATGTCCGCGATATTTGCTATATTATTCTATAGCGAAATTTTTGTAATCCAAAAATTCTACTTACACCGCTAAATTTTTACAAAAATATTATTGCGAATTTATTAAAATTAATATATTTACATTCTATGATTTCTGAGGGATAGATTGGCACTAGCTTTTCCGCCATAAACATCCCGCGACGAATACATTTCGAACAAAAAACATTAAGTTCAGAATTTTTTAACTATATAATGCTATTATTACGCGAACGGTCAGTCCTAGGAAAAAGTGGTCAGAGAATGTTTGGGAGATAATAAAAACGACTATAAGTCTTTTTTTAACAAAAAAATTATAATAATTTGGTAGGGATTTATAATGTGTCAAATAAAAATATGCCTCAGAAAAAGAGAAAAGCATACAACAGTTTTAACACACTGTAAATCCTTACCAAATTACTATAAATTTTGTTTGTTAAAGAATGAGTTGTAGGCCTTTCGCTTATCTCCCAAACTTCCTTTGACTACTTTTCCCTAGAACTGTTCATTCGCGAGATAATAGCATTATATAGTAAAATATTTCCGAACTAATTTCTTTTTTTTTAATTTATTCTGTCGAATCTATTCCTCAGAGATTATAGAATGCAAATATATTAATCTTATTAAATTCGGTATAATATTTTTGGAAAAATTTGGCGGTGTAAGTGGATTTTATGGATTACACAAAATTCGCAATACAAAAACATGGAAAATGTCACGGACGTTACAAAGCGTCTTAAAAATAATCATATTTAAAGAAAATTGTGTTAAAGTTCTAAATTTCCGCGTTTTTCTTTACAAATCAAAGCTATTAAGTTTGTTTTAAGTAAAAGTACTGTTTTCGCGATAACTCACGAATGGAAGCAGATCCAATTTTGATCTATTCATTGTCGAATAGAGGGGATGATTCTGAACAAAACCTCATTAGCCTTTTTTTGGTGTGAATCTAAGCCAGCCTAATATCCCTTGCGACAGGCTGTGCCTACAACACATAGGAGTTTTTGTCGGAGCATTGCTATAGAGGGATACACATAGGAGTTTTTGGTAACTTCGGAACCGGTCAAGATAGCGCAAAATGCTTTGGTGGGTAGTCGTTTGACCGCTAGACGTTTTAATTCGCTTGACGTTTTAATTCGACAATAAAAAAAATTCGAATAATTATACATAGGAGTTTTTGTCGGCGCAACGACATTATATTTTTTTCAAATAGGCATTATTTTCTTCGCTAGGATGGAAACTTTTAAAAAATGGAATAAAATATTTTTATTTTTTTGAAAAAAAATAGACTTTTTCCTATTTGTTTAATGACTGTTACTAAACCACTGTTTTTAAGTGAGAGAGATATTTCCAAAATTGGTAGCCCACATTAATAGCTTCAATTTAACTTCAAAGTCGACCTGATCGGGCATATACTCCAAAAATTATAGTGCAAATACTAAGGGTACCTTCGAAGATATTAGTATTTTTAATAAAAAAGATTTAAAAAAAACATTTATCCATAAACAAATTTTTGGTTTTGATTTTATATAAGAGTATGCCACAATCTATACAAAAAAATAATTTTTAGGTCTAGGACACAAAAAAACATTTTTTTGTTGTGTAGTGTAATTGGCGCATTATATTTGTATTTGTACTGAATTTATTTTTTTTTAAATAAATTTTTTAATAAATATTTTTAGTGAAACTTAGTACACCTCTTTAAATGGGACAAGTTAGAAAACACCTCAAAAAATGGGAACAAAATGTTCCTCCTCAGAGCTCCCGCATATACAGGTTCACAAAGTGAGAATACATATCGCTCACTTACTTCAAGATTGTCCTAACTCAAAATTGAAAATTTTCGAGATGTGTAACTTTAAGTTCGTGTAAAAAGATAAATAAAGTGAAATATGAAGTTTAAAAAAGGTGGAATGATCCGAAATATGATTGTTTATTTATAAATAAATTTCTCTCAGATTAATTAATGGATATTTACAAAATTCGCATTTCTGTAAGACAATCACAAAATTTTAAATTTTGAGTTAAGACACTCTTGAAATGAGTGAGCGATATGTCACAAAGTGAACTTATGCTTCCGTCGGTCTACTCGACTTATACTTTTTTACTTCTTCTGTTTTTCTTTCAATATTGTATTTGCCCCCATTCCTTATACTCGTATTTCGGTTATAGTTTGCTTTTTTATTTCAGACTTGGAGTTGACACCGCTTTAAGACCATAAAGAGCATATTGCTTTCTGGTATAAAGCACCTCCTAATCTGATATCTGTCGCATAATTTATCCCCTCTCCGTGTCAGAGCGTATTTGTTGTTTGACTCCAAATTATTATGAGTGAACAAGAAATGATATAAAAAGATTATCATCTTATTACCAACCAACCTGTACCACTGCTAACCATGAGAAATATCAACATTGTCAATCCAGCCTCCTGCCCCCATCATCATCACCATCAGTCGCATTATCACCGTCGTCCTAAGAAGCCGCCTTAAAAATAGCAACGTTTAAATTTCACCGTAAACATCTTTGTCGAGACACGTGCCTCGTTTGCAACACAATCAGTGACACTACTGCGCCAGAAATACCTCCATAACGTTTTCCACCTTGCAAGCTAAGCCCAAACCGATCCTAAAGGTGAATGGGAGTGGAAACAAATAGCTCCACCACACACACACGAACTCAGATGAAGAAGGAGCATTTTAAATAAGTGTTAAAAAGAAACGTGACAATATTAGGCAAACGCCAAAGAAGAAAACTCAAAAGGAGAGGAAACCCGTAAGAAATGCCAGGAAACCTTATTTACACTGGTGCGCTCTGCTGTAAACTAACAGTCAATGGCACAACAAGACCGGCAGACGAGTCAAAGGATTTCCCGCAATGAAATGTAATGAATGTTTGCACAATACCCACACACACACTGGCACACATGAAGGAAGAGAAGTAAATAACCAGCGGCGTTCCCACTCACACGCATCGCTAAATTGTATGTATTTACACGCAAATAAAGATGAGAAAAGCAAAAAAAATAGCTTTATGTCACAACGCTGAACTTATCTGATTATTTATGGCTTGAAATCTAGTAGCGGAAGATATAATCCCAACAAAAGAACGGATATACTGTTGCGCCATATGAAGAGTGGCATAAATTTTATGTACAGTTATACCTATGACTAACAAAAGACATTGCAATCGCAGGTAAATGGAACTTTTTTCAGAACTCCTTTTGATCGGAAGTTCTTACTTCTGATGGAGTTGTTTTCTAAATACTTTTTATGTTGTGATACTTTTTTGCGAGTATGATCCTTAACAAACAAATATTCCTTTAAAACTGAATGTAATGTCTTCCTTAAATCTAAGGCAAATACATAAAAAAGTCGATTATAACAAGTAAGAAAAGTTCAATGGAATAAACCGTCTAAGGTATAACCTCACTAGGTGGGTCGTGAAAAATACGTCTCTTTTGACATTGCACTTTGCCGAATTGTGAATGTTTTATATTTAGGTTATAGTGGTAGCGAGCTCACATAGACCAATGTAGGTCCCTTGTGATACCCTCATCGAAACCAACCTGTTTGATACACAAAGTTATCAATAGTACGAATATTTTCTCCGAAAGCACTGTATAGATATTTTTTAGTCTCTGAGACTCATTTTTCAGCAAGAAATTGTTTTAGAATATTCCACATACAATACTAAACACCCTAGCGGGAGAGCCGGTGGTGGTACAGCTCTTGTAGGCCAAAATAAAATCCAATGGGCTGAGCATATACATGCAACTTCTACGCTATCACAGATACAAATCTGGTAATATTGTCGGTATATTTCCCCCTAGGCACAATATCAACAAAGACTAATTCATGGAGTTTTCCTCCACTCTTGGCACAAAGTTCCTGGTAGCAGGTAATGCAAAGCACACATTTTGGGGCTCTCGCCTCACTGCTTCAAAAGGTAGACAACTACTAAAGGCTGCTAAACTAGATGTTGCTTTGGGTGGTAACCCAACATATTGGCCCTTATAATAAAACCAGTAAGGAAAGGCTAAAGTCGGGCGGTGCCGACTATATAATACCCTACACCACTCTCGTAATATTGAATAACTCTGATATATAAATTTTGTAATTCATGTATAAATTGTTTACATAAATTTACTTTTGGGACATTTTATACTTAAATAATACCCTGTACCACAGTGTGGTGTAGGGTATAAAAACGATTGGATCTAAAGAGCTATAGCTAAATCTTTACCGATTTTCTTCAAATTCGGCAATGTTGGTTCATGAATCAAGAAACTCTACCATTCTAAATTTCAAAACGATTGGATGTAAAATATAGCTTCTATAGAACTAAAGGGCCAAATCGGACGAAACATATATATGGGAGCTATAGCTAAATCTTAACCGATTTTCTTCAAATTCGGTAGTGTTGGTTCATGGATCAAGAAACTCTACCATTCTAAATTTCAAAACGATTGGATGTAAAATACAGCTTCTATAGGACTAAAGGGCCAAATCGGACGAAACATATATATGGGAGCTATAGCTAAATCTTAACCGATTTTCTTCAAATTCGGTAGTGTTGGTTTATGGATCAAGAAACTCTACCATTCTAAATTTCAAAATGATTGGATGTAAAATACAGCTTCTTCAGGACTAAAGAGCAAAATCGGACGAAACATATATATGGGAGCTATAGCTAAATCTTAACCGATTTTCTTCAAATTCGGCAATGTTGGTTCATGGATCAAGAAACTCTACCATTCTAAATTTCAAAACGAGTGGATGTAAAATATAGCTTCTATAGAACTAAAGGGCCAAATCGGACGAAACATATATATGGGAGCTATAGCTAAATCTTAACCGATTTTCTTCAAATTCGGCAATGTTGGTTCATGGATCAAGAAACTCTACCATTCTAAATTTCAAAACGAGTGGATGTAAAATACAGCTTTTATAGGACTAAATGGCCAAATCGGACGAAACATATATATGGGAGCTATAGCTAAATCTTAACCGATTTTCTTCAAATTCGGCAATATTGGTGCATGGATCAAGAAACTCTACCATTCTAAATTTCAAAACGATCGGATGTAAAATACAGCTTCTATAGGACTAAAGGGTCAAATCGGACGAAACTATATATGGGAGCTATAGCTAAATCTTAACCGATTTTTTTCAAATTCGGATTTTTTCAAATTCATAGATCAAGAAACTCTACCATTCTAAATTTCAAAACGATTGGATGTAAAATACAGCTTCTATAGGACTAAAGGGCCAAATCGGACGAAAGATATATATGGGAGCTATATCTAAATCTGAACCGATTTCAACCAAATTCAATAGCGATCTTAACAGCCGCGAAATACTCTAAACTGCAAAATTTCAGAACGATCGGAGTGAAATTGCGACCTGTAGTCGACGAACAACTTTACATGGACAGACGGACGGACGGACGGACATCGTTAAATCGACTCAGCTAGTGATTCTGAGTCGATCGGTATACTTTAAGGTAGGTCTAGCTGTGGTATTTTCAGGTGTTACAAACATCTGCCGTGAAACAAACTTATAATACCCTGTACCACAGTGTGGTGTAGGGTATAAAAATATAAGATGTGAACGAATATCCCTATGTCCATCATTTGATCTATCATCGGATTATTCGCCTACCATTTTGACACTGCTTTACAACAATCATGAAAAATGGTATGACAGTTTGTCCAACTTGTTGAAATGTAAAAAATACGTTAGTACACACCTGATCAATGGTGTATCGTTACGAACAATGAATAAAATTTAAGCCACGGTAAATCTATTCACTGACGTTTGTAAACTGGGCTGTTAAAGTGGCTACTTGAAAAAGCGGATTCAAAGGAGATAACTCAAATAACCCAACAAGCATCCAAGCGTTTATCAATGAAAAAAGAAGCGTTATAAGAGAGTGGCAACAATATCGCTGCCCGGCACAGAGAAAAAGACTTACAAAATTGCCAGAAGTGATTGAAATCAGCCCTAAAATCAACTGAGGAAAGTGTTCTAAAAAGTATTTGCCATCTCTGGATCCAACCCAGAAAACAGATTATAGTCTCTGCAAGGCCACAAAAAATATACGAGGTCCTGTTGCACATGAAGCCCTAATTCGCATTGAAAATGGGAACTGGGCAAAAAGCACAGAAGAGAAAGTAAATGCATTCGCAAACTACCTCGAGTCCGCATTTACCCCAAAAAGTGATACGTCTGAAATCTATCCGTTCGTGATAGATGATATAATTCCTCGTCCAAACTATCCGCCCGTGATAGATGATATAATTCCTCGCCCAAACAAGCATAGAAAAATCTGTCAAAGATCTAAAATTAAAGAAATCGCCCGGAGGAGACGGTATACCAGCGAAAATGATAAAAGAGCTTCCCTTTTCAGCCTTGATAATGGCGTTATTTTCACTCAAAGCTATTCTGCCTGTAGATTACTTCCCCCTATCTTGGAAGATGTCAGAAATCGCGATGAAACCGAAACCAGGCAAAGATCCAACTCAAGTCAAATCCTATCGCCTTATAAGCCTACTATCGATTCTTTGAAAAATGTTTGAGTCCATTCTTATGAAGAAAATCACACCTCATATAATTTCTAACAATACTATAACTGGCTAAGAAAATAAATACCGGTGTTCCACGGAGGAGGATTCTTGGCCCTATACTGTACGTTAGTTTTACGGCAGATATCCCCATAACCAACTTTACGCACACGTCAATCCTTGCGGACGATACTGCTTTCGTCAGTACTCAAAAAGAGCTATCGGTACCGGAAAGATCTGTCAGACTTCACAGAAAAGCCAGCCTTTTCATCAAGCTTCAAACCATCCGTATAGAAGTGGAGATGGTTTCTATTACCTGGTATTCTTCCAAAACATTCACCTCTGGCTGGTAACATAGTGATGTAGTTCCTCTTGAAGTTGTACACCGTTGGTATATAGTCCATTCGGTCGGTTACCATAGCACTACACTTTGATATTCTCATGTGGCCTTGGTACCTCCATATTGATAGGCAGTTTAATCTTCTCTCACCACAATATTAATCGGCAGTAGATGGAGTAGGGCTTGTATAGACTCAGTCGCCGTACTCCTTAAAGAAGAGAGGCCCCACCGCGACCCCACAGCTTTCTTACAGGAATATAAGGCAACGTTGGCTTTCCTTACACGTTCCAGTACGTTAAGTAAGGATAGATCTGTTCCATTAAGGCTAGATATGTTCCTTTTATCCGAGGAGGGTATTCATCCTAGTAAATAGAACCAATTCTGTCTTGTTTGGGTTAACGCCCAAACCGCCCATTAGCCAATATGTACACCTGTATGATGTCTCTAAGAATGCTGTGGAACTTGCCAGTTACTGTGATTGCCACGTCATCTGTGTATACCACGACATTGCAGCTACAATTTTCTAAATCTAACAGAATTCCGTTTACCGCTGGGTTCCCAATTAGTGTAGACTTTACTCCTCCTTGTAGGATCTCTCTATTTACTAACCTTGTCAGATTTGAGAACACAAGAGTGCTGTTACGCGTCTTCTGTTGAACAGGTTTTAAATTAGTCTAATCAAGCTAGAGTTCACCTTTTGATGTGACCGCGCCGCAATTACCTCATCTAAGTAAATGTTGTTAAAAGCCCCTTCTATGTCAAGAAATGCCATAGTGCTCACAAGTTCGAGCAGGGCTGATTCTGTAGACTTTCCCTTATTGTACGCATGTTGGTTCCCCGACAGGAATTTTGTATCCATGTTTTCCTTAATGAAAGAATCTAAAAGTTTTTCCAGACCTTTCAATAGAAAGGAGGAGAGGCTAATTGACCTTTCCCGATTTGGGTATGATTATCACTTTAGTATCCCTCCATCGATTGGGGATTCACGATAGCCTGATACAGCTTTTTTTTTCTCTAGCCAGGGGATAATGTACTTTGACATTTTCTGCATTTCTGCTAGAGTGATGCCGTCTGGTCCAGGTGACTTGAAGGGCTCAAAGCTGTTAATCGCCTAGCTTATTCTAGATGTCTCAGTCAACATGCTAGCGACGCTCGCAGTCCGCTCGCACTCTTGTTGGTCCTGCTGATCTTCGGGTTCTGTTGGTGAGTTCCCCGGGAAATGTTTTTCGAGCAGCACATTAAGTGACTGCTCACATTTTTTTGTCCAGTTATTTGCCTCATCCTGCAAAAATCCTGCAGCCTTGCGGCATCGGAGACATTTTCCACTTCGCCACAGAATTTGCAGATTAGATGTGTGCCCGGCATCTCACTGAGGACAGTGAGTTATTGAGCCATAATGACCCATCGCACATTGCTCCATTTGTTCTTGGCGAAGTAATCAAATTCAATATTATGGACTCCTGATCGATATTAACGTGTACTTCTTGCTACCTCAAGCTAGATTTCACCTTTAGATGTGACAGCGCCGCAATTACTGCATCTGAATGAATGTTGTTAAAAGCACATTCTATGCCAAGAAATGCCACCACGGTGAATTTTCTTGAAATGTAAGGACGATTCGATAGTGCTCACAAGTTCGTGCAATGTAGATTCTATAGACTTTCCCTTATTGTTCCCCGACAGGAGTTTTGCATCCAGGTTTTTCCTAATGAAAGAATCGAAATGTCTTTCCTGATCTTTCAATAGCAAGGAGGATAGGCTATTTGTTCTGAAGTTCGTTGGCCAAGTGTGCGATATATTTCCCGCTTGGGTATGATTATCATTTTAGTATCTCTCCACCGATTTGGGGATATATGAGAGCCTGATACAGCTTTCATAATTTTTCTCCAGCCAGAGGATAAAGTACTTCAACATTTTCTGCTGGAGTGTTGCTGTCTGGTTCCGGTGATTTAAAGGGCTCATAGCTGTTAATCGCCTAGCTTATTCTAGATATCTCAGTCAACATGCTAGCGACACTCGCAATCCACTCGCACTCTTGTTGGTCCTGCTGATCTTCGGGTTCTGTTGGTGAGTTCCCCGGGAAATGTGTGTCGAGCAGCACATTAAGTGACTGCTCACTGTTTTTTGCCCAGTTATTTGCCTCATCCTGCAAATAACCCAATGTATAATGCCCTTTCCACTTCGCCACAGAAGGTACACCAAGAACGTCTTTGTGCCTTCCTAAGCTCCTTCTTATATATCTTTAGTTGCTCTTTATAGGCATTCCAATCAGTAACAACTCCAGTAGATCTCGCCCTGTTGAATAGCTTGTTGCCGGTCTTTTTCCTAGCCGTTAACTCTGAAGTCCACCATTGAGGTTTAATTTTACCCTTGTAACTTGTATGTGGATAGACTTCTTCAACTGAACTATTGAATGTAATGGTGATATGCTCGATCAGATTATCCAGACCGGCTGTGTCAGCCGGTTGGTATAGAGTTGACGATTTTTTTGAAATTTTTCTCATACATATGCCATTTTGTCTCTCCCATATTTCTGTGGACGGCAGGTTTAATTGCTCTTTCAGCGAGTTTGAACTCTATATAACGGTGATCTGCTCTTGAGTGGTCCTCCTGTACATTCCATCTATTTTTGTCTGACAGCTAGTCAGTTGCGTCGAGTACTTTCTGTCTGTCTTTAATTGTAAATGTCAGTTTATTGCCGTTTACCCGTTATAAGTGTAGCGGGTGAATTCAGCATTAAGGGTCAAATTGACCTGCCGTTTTTTATCAGCCTTACTATTCTTACTAATTCTCCAATTATGGGTCGACAGACCAGAATTTTGTCAAGTATGTCAGCCTAGTTGGATGGTTCTTCTGTAACCCAGGTGAGGACTCTGGGGTGACTAGGGATGTTGTTTTTTCGAAAACATCCAGCTGGGAACCCGGGCAGAGCTCACCCACTCGACTCAGTCAGCATCACCGAAAAATAAGAGTTTTACTCTCCCTAGATGCCTACCTATATCTTTGCGGATTGAAGCCCGGCATCTCACTGAGGACAGTGAGTTATGGAGCCATAAGGACCCATCGCACATGGTTCCTTGTCCTTGGCGGTGGTAATCAAATTCAACATAATGGACTTCTGATCGATATTAACGTGTACTTCTTGCTACCTCAAGCTTTCTACGTTTTCAGAGTTTTTCATTGGAATATCTTTCTTTAGAGCTTACATTATTATTATAATCATAAAGTAAACAGCAGCCCATATGTATTCTCTTTTTAAAGAGTCGAACGAACAGAGTTCACATAACGATATTAAAACCAATTTTAATTTTAGAATATTTAACATTTTTAATTTAATGCAACTAATTCTGGCTGACCTTAATAAATCCCAAAAATATATATAATTATTGTTTTTTTTTTTTGTTTCTACTTATTTTTTTTTGCAGAATCCCCTTCGCGTTACATCAACTGACATAGATGGTGACGGTGGTGTGGTACACACAGCATTCCATCTCTTCCTTGTGACATATGGCATCATAAAGTCCAGCAAGGATCCCAGAAAGGGGACGGCATAACAGCAAAACACAGCCCGAGAGAAAACGGAGGACATGGACATGAATACACGGAAAATACCAGATGATTACAACAAAGACAACAAATCGCTAACTGACGGGCGGCCGAGTGGCAGCCTAGAATGGCTGGCACAGGACGAGCCACAGTAAAAAGGCTTTTTTATGGCGTCATTAATAACATAGCCATAGAGAGGAGCAGCGTCAGGATGACTCATCGCCCCCGCCCAGCACTACATGCGTTGTTATTGCCACCCGTACCCCTTTGGAGATGTGCAAAACATGTGTCTTAGAATTTGTTCATCGTCTTCTGCTTCTGTCTCTGCTCCTTGACATTATAAATGAGCTTTAATTTAAATAAATCGTGTACTAATATCATTAGCCACACATCACAAACTAAGTAACTTCGACTGCCACTGACTGAGACTGACAAAAACTGTCTCCAGGCTTCTTCTGCCTCCTTTTATTCGTTGGTCTTTGGCTCTAACATCCATTGGACGCTATTTTTAGCAGCTGCATCAGAGCACCACCGTTCATTCCTTCTTTTTGATAGAGCGAATGCGAGAGAGAGTGTTACGAGGAGCTACATATCTTGGGGTTCCTGTGTCCGTGTTTTCGGTGAGTAGTATGAATGACTCTTCTAATATATCACATGTGTGGCACATTTGTTTACTTTTGTCCTCCGACAACAACAGAGCCGCACACGCAACGAATTTTGCCGGATAAATTTCCAGTTTCCGGGACAGATAACATATCCGGTTTCCGCCCAATTGCTTTGCGTGACCTTATAACATCCACATGTTGCCAAAAATACAACAAAAATATTTGTGAAACGCTGGGAAGCTGACTTCTTTCCTGTTTCAGAGATATACTTTTGCATTTTGTCATTGATAACTTTACTGATATTTCACTGGAAGTACATAATACTTACATATAAACGTGGGAGAGTGCGTGTATTTAATTGTCTCTTTAGTGGGGTGGGGTGGGGTTTTACAAATAATGGCAACAATTTTCATAAATTATGGGGTACATAAAAATTAGCTACTTTTCTGCAAGAATATCCACCATTTTTCTATATGCAAGTATTACATTTGATGACTTATCTATAAAACTATACCATCGTTATTGGATTTGATATAAAAATATCAATGATTACTTCATCTAAGAAATGTCATCGCTGATGTTTTTCTGTTCAAAAGACCTTCTCTGATAAATGTTCTATAACTAAAAATTAATGACTTTTCTATAGGAAAAGTACAGCGTTGATGACTTTTCTAAAGGAAAAGTGAATCTTTCATGCCTTTTCTATAGGAAAAGTTCATCGTTGAAGACTTTTATATAGGAAACGTTCATCGTTGAAAACTTTTCTATACCAAAAGTTCATCGTTGATGAATTTTATAGGAAAAGTTCATCGTTGATGACTTTTATATAGGAAAACTTCATCGTTGATGGCTTTTCTATAGGAAAAGTTAATCGTTAATGTTCTTCTAAAAGAAAAACTCATCAATGGTACTTTCTATAGAAAAAGTTAATCGTTGAAAAATTCAAAAAAGGAAAAATTCATCGTTGATGACTTTTCTATAGGAAAAAGTTCATCGTTGATAACTTTTCTATAGGAAAAATTCATCGTTGATGACTTTTCTATAGGAAAAATTCATCGCTGATGACTTTTCTATAGGAAAAATTCATCGTTGATGACTTTTCTATAGGAAAAATTCATCGCTGATGACTTTTCTATAGGAAAAGTTCATCGTTGATGACTTTTCTATAGGAAAAGTTCATCGTTGATGACTTTTCTATAGGAAAAGTTCATCGTTGATGACTTTTCTATAGGAAAAGTTCATCGTTGATGACTTTTCTATAGGAAAAGTTCACCGTTGGTGACTTTTCTATAGGAAAAGTTCATCGTTGATGTATTTTCTATAGGAAAAGTTCATCGTTGATGTATTTTCTAGAGGAAAAGTTCATCGTTGATGTATTTTCTATAGGAAAAGTTCATCGTTGATGTATTTTCTATAGGAAAAGTTCATCGTTGATGTATTTTCTATAGGAAAAGTTCATCGTTGATGACTTTTCTATAGGAAAAGTTCAACGTTGATGACTTTTCTATAGGAAAAGTTCGTCGTTGATGACTTTTCTATAGGACAGGTTCATTGTTGATTACTTTTCTATAGAAAATTATATTTTTGATTAATTTTCTATAGCAAAAGTTCATCGTTGATGAATTTCTATAGGAAAAGTTCATCGTTGATGACTTTTCTATAAGAATAGTTCATCTTTGATGACTTTTCTATAGGAAAAGTTCATCGTTGATTACTTTTCTATAGGAAAAGTTCGTCGTTGATGACTTTTCTATAGAAAATTATATTTTTGATTAATTTTCTATAGCAAAAGTCCATCGTTGATGAATTTCTATAGGAAAAGTTCATCGTTGATGACTTTTCTATAAGAATAGTTCATCGTTGATGACTTTTCTATAGGAAAAGTTCATCGTTGATTACTTTTCTATAGGAAAATTATATTATTGATTAATTTTCTATACCAAAAGTCCATCGTTGATGAATTTCTATAGGAAAAGTTGATAACTTTTCTATAGGAAAAATTCATCGTTGATGACTTTTCTATAGGAAAAATTCATCGCTGATGACTTTTCTATAGGAAAAGTTCATCGTTGATGACTTTTCTATAGGAAAAGTTCATCGTTGATGACTTTTCTATAGGAAAAGTTCATCGTTGATGACTTTTCTATAAGAATAGTTCATCGTTAATTACTTTTCTATAGGAAAAGTTCATCATTGATGACTTTTTATAGGAAAAGTTCATCATTGATGACTTTTTATAGGAAAAGTTCATCATTGATGACTTTTTATAGGAAAAGTTCATCATTGATGACTTTTCTATAAAAAAAGTTCATCATTGATGACTTTTCTATAAGAATAGTTCATCGTTGATGACTTTTCTATAGGAAAAGTTCATCATTGATGACTTTTCTATAGGAATAGTTCATCGTTGATGACTCTTCTATAGGAAAAGTTCATCGTTGATGACTTTTCTATAGGAAAAGTTCATCGTTGATGGCTTTTCTATAGGAAAAATTCGACGTGAGTTTAGTAAAATAATAGAAGAAATATATGTGCAAGATTTGGAACTGACAAAAGATAAGGCAGAACTACTTGCATCTCGGATGAAACAGTACAATATTTTGGCCCCATATGTTAACATATCATATTAAAGAGTCCGTGATATACCTTACAAACAATTTTATACATCTGCAGGTAACAGATGCTTTTGCAAGGACATTCCCGGATTGTTCGAGGAACTTAATCAAACATACAATTCAAAAGAATGTCGGTTATATGTTGACAGCATTAAAAAATTTGAAAGCAATACTTTTGCACAACGGAAACCAGAAACCGTCGATTCCCAGACATTACATTGGGTGAAAACAACATAAAATACACACCTGTCGTCCAAAAAGAAAATATTATTTTGCCACCACTGCATATTAAGCTGGGGCTCTTTAAAAATTTTTTAAAAGCCTTAAGGAAAGATGCCAATTCACTCTCATATTTAAAAAGTTTATTTAAAAGTCTTTCTTTTCAAAAAATCGAAGAAGGCGTTTTTGATGGGCCAAAAATAAGAAAACTGATGAAAAATATAAATTTCGAATCCTATTTGACGTCGGATGAAATTGCAGCATGTAGGTCGTTGTTGCTTGTAGTTTCAAATTTCCTTGGATCCAATAAAAGCCCGCAATATGAAACAATGATTAATGATTTGTTAAACAATTATGAAAAAATTGGTTAGAAATATATTTTTTTTATATTTATGTATATAACACATATGTATGTATTCTTCTAACTTATTTTTCGCTTTATGTATTCCAACAGGTGTAAATATGTCCCTCGAAATTCATTTCATGCACTCTCATTTAAACTTTTTCCCCGAGAATCTTGGTGACGTAAGCGACGAACATGGGGAAAGGTTTCACCAAGAAATGAAGTCCATCGAGCGGCGTTACCAAGGGCACTGGGATGAAAGAATGATGGAAGATTATAGAGAAACCGATTCCAAAATCTACAAACGTCAACAAAGAACTCACAATTACTTCTAATGAAACTTGTACATGTAAATAAACTCAAAAGTAACAAATAAAATCGCTATTTAAACAGAAATTTAAAAAAAGATTTTTTGAAATTCTCTTACCTCTACCAAAAAGGCTATAATTTCTACATTTATTCATAGAAAATAGGCATTATTTTCTTCGCTAGGATGCAAACTTTTAAAAAATGGAATAAAATATTTTTTATGTTTTTTTTCGTCCCAGGAATTTTTTTTTTGGAAAAATCCACTTTTTCCAATTTGTTTAATGACTGTTACTAAACCACTGTTTTTAAGTGAAAGAGATATTTCCAACATTGGTAGCTCACATTAATAGCTTCAATTTAACGTATAAGTCGACCTGATCGGGCATATACTCGAAAAATTATAGTGCAAATACTAAGGGTGCATTCGACGATATTAGTATTTTAATAAAAAAAATTTTAAAAAAAATTTATCCATAAAAAAATGTTTGGTTTTGATTTTATATAACAGTATGCCACAATCTATACAAAAGAATAATTTTTAGGTCTAGGTGTAATCATTGATGGAAAGGTCATTATTATGTCCTCAGATATATGCTAGTCGTTTAGGAGTTTTTTGTAAAACTGTCGACAAGATTTACTGTCCTATATGGAATGCTCATTGTTTATGACTTTTTCATACCAAAATTCCCGCATTGTATGATTTTGGGTAAAAAGAGATAATTTTTCATGACTTTTCTATAAGAAGATATTGTATCATTGAGGAATTTTCTATTAGATATGGCTATCGTTGTTGACATTTCTATTAGAAATGGTCATAGTAGATTTCTTTTCTTTAAGAATTATTATCATCCTTGATGACATCGTTGATATCATGGTTGATGATTTTTTTCTAAACAAGATCATCATTGAAGTATTTAGCAAGTAATAATTATTCTTACTTTAATATACGTATTAGTACACATTTTAACAACATCCTTCAAAAAAATACAAGATTTAATTAAATATCCATACAAATAAATTACGTCCTCCGCCCCATCTACTCACTTCGTTCACCTGTCATCTTTTCAGAGAATCACAAATTTCAGCCTTATTTCAAATTTAATTTGAAACAAAAAAGTTGAACAACCAACAAAAATAGACCCGAAATATATACGGAGGACTGGGGTATATTTCTAACTGGGAAGGAAGGGAGCTAACTACAAAATTGCCGAAATAAATTCTTGCGTATATCTTAGGGTGGTATTTGAACCAAGGCAATTAATGATGGATTTTTTGATTAATATAAATATTATGTATGCTTAGAAAGAATAGATTGCAAATGTACTCCAAATTTTGAAGATTGCAAATGTACTCCAAATTTTGAAGATATTTGGTCGAAAATAATTTCTTGCATCAAGCACAGATTGTGTTGAAAATTATCTAAATTGTTTGAAATTTATATATTTGTTATATATAAAAGGTGGTTCAAATTTAGGTTTCTTTTTAAAAATTAAAAATAAAATAAATTTTGTGATCGAAAGATCAAACATTTCCATTATTTATGGAACATGATGTCATTCATTTGGCTGCCTCGGCTGGCCTCGCAGTAGCTCATCCTGCCAACCTATTTTTTCAAGACCCTGACGACGCACAGTGGGGGAAGTAAAACAAAGGGAAATAATTTGGCCGTTTCTTAAACGTCGTCGGTCCTTCAAGGTACTCTACAAAAAATCTAAAGGCGTCAAATCGCAGCCAATAGAAAAATACATAATAAACCACTTGATCCTAGCAACTTGTACACACATGCTTATTTTCTGATTAGTCTTGTGCGATTTTCTTGTTGTCTCTATGTTATAATCTAGATGAGCTCGTAATTATTTATCATTCTTTTAAAAAAGATATTTTTTTTTTAATTTTAAACGTAAGATTCTAAACCAGCTGTCTCTTATGTCTTTTTTTCAGCGATTCACTCCAATATTAATAGCTACATATGTATACACGTATACACATATGTATGTATATACGTTCTTGCCATTCCTGTAAAGAAATGTTCTTTAGAATATATCAAAACAAAAATTATAATAAAAAATATATACTATTTATCCTTAAATAAATACGGAACATAAGTACATAGAACACATGAGTCCTTGAAATATACGTATGTTTGTATGTATTCACACACATACTCTCCTATACATATTACATGTTTAAAAATGTATGTACTCTAATAACGCCAAATGTAAAGGATTTCTTGTAAATGAAAGCAAAGAAAACAAAAACAAACATCACACATGTCCTAAAGAAGCCAACCGATGGACGGACGAACGCATATACGGATGAGAAGGCAGATAGATGAGTGGTTGAGGAACATACAAAACAAAAAACTGGCGCCAATATGAAATTTATGTTAAACAAAACACAACACGACATGCTCGAGGAGAAATTATGAATGTTTAGGTAGTGTATACGGATGGCAAGAAAATGAACGAGGTATGGTTAACAATATTAGAAAGAAGTATGAATTATATTTTCCCGGCGGAAAATTGAATCAGCCCAAAGCCAAACGCATGATAGTCCCATTGAGAAAAGGCATATGTTCACATATTGTTCCTTTTGTATGAAACCAACCGGGAACTCTAACATGGGTTTGTCATTGGAGGTGATGATATATCCTAGTACTTGTCTAATAATATATCTGCGGTACCTGTCCCTTCAATGTCAGACACATCATAAGTTACACGTAAAACCTCTATTACAATATGTAAAACTCAACTGGTCACCTACTAAAGAGGAGAAAAGCCAACAGGACATATACTGAGGAGAACTGGGTTTCTACTAGAGAATAAATAACCCAACCGTCTACTAAAGAGTTGATTACCCAACTGGTCCTATACTAAAGATTAAATAGCCCAATTTGGCATTTACTACATAATAAACTGGTCGTCTACATAGAAATAGATACCCAACCGGTTGCTGATTTATCTGATGTAGTCGCGTGTTGACACACCACATCCAACAACATGTTAGGCTCATTTAACCCTAATTAAGTGAAACAAATCAATCCCAACGTCATCAGATCAGTGATAGGTCCCATTTGAATCAATACTGAAATTGGCAGAATCAAGTGAATTACTCTTCATTCCCCGTAGCTAACCCACTAGCACTTACTCATGTGGAGATCAAAATCTCTTCTTTCATCTATTTTATATTTATATGATATTCTTTATAGGACAATTTTCGGCAAAAAATAAAAAAAGTAAAAGTTTGGCAGTGTTCATTTATGTAATAAGAAAACTCTTTCTGCCAAATATCGTATTGATCGAATAAATAATGCAATTTCTTCAGAGCTTACATGTCAAATCGGGTGTAACATATATGTTGGGACTATTTCTAAATCTGAACCGATTTTCCCCGCATTTGGCAGTGTTCATTCATGTAATAATAAAAATCTCTATGCCGAATTTCGTACTGAGCGGATATAAAATACAGTTTCTACAGCGCATATATATGAAATCGGGGAGCTTCTACTCGTATATATATATGTGGGGACAATATCTAAACCTGAACCGATTTTCCCCGAATTTGGCAGTGTACAGTCATGTAATAAGGAAACTCTTTCGGGCGAATTTGGCACCGATTGGATATAAAATACAGTTTCTACAGAGCTTACATTTAAAATCGGGGGTAACATATATATGGGGAAAATATCTAAAACTGAACTAATTTTCCCCGAGTTTGGCAGTGTTCATTCATGTAATAAGAAATCTCTCTCTGCCGAATTTCGTACTGATCAGATATAAAATACGGTTTCTACAGTGCTTACATGTCAAATCGGGTGTAACATGTTTATGGGGACTATATCTAAATCTGAACCGAGTTTTCCTGAATTTGGCATTGTTCATTCATGTAATATAAAAACTCTGAGCGCCCCAGTAGAGGAGTTGGTAGCGTACTCGCCTATGAGTTTGGGGGTCGTGGGTTCGATTCCCACCAGAGGCTCTGGTCTGTCGCTGCAAACATTTAGCCATATGGTCTTTGTAACCCGGCATTTCCCTGGACCTTAAAATTAGAATATAAATTTACTTTGTATTGTAATTCAAATAAATAAAAAATAAAAAATAAAACTCTCTCTGCCAAATTTCGTACTGATCAGATATTTAACACAGTTTCTACAGCGCTTGTATGTGAAATCGGGGGCCTATATCAAATTCTGAACCGATTTTCCCCGAACTTGGTAGAATTCATTCATGTAATAAGAAACCTCTTTATGCCGAATATCGTACTGACCGGATAAAAATGCAATTTCTACAGCGCTCTCATGTCAAATCGAGGGTAACATAGGTTTCTTCTTCAAAATTCAGCAATTTTTGAATAATTTTTAGCTGCCACACGATTCATGTCCAAAATGTCCGAAAAAATTGTATGGCATGAGTCAACCGAAGTGCCGACATCCTCTGCAACTTCTATAATAGTTATTCGACGATTCTCTATAACACTTTTCTTCAATTTCTCAAAATTTTCATTGGTTTCTGATATGATGGATCTTCCAGAACGGGCGTCGTCTTCTCGACATTCTTTGAAAAACTTATACCAATTGTAAAAATTTTTCTGACCTAGAGTACAATCACCATATGTCACTCTCAACATGTCAAGTGCTTCTGAGCACTTAATTCCATTTTTTACACAAAATAACATGCAAATTCTTTGATCCATTTTTTTTATACAGCAGAAATTCGCTGAACAAGCAAAACACGTCTTACTGTTATATCCCTCACAAACAAATTTCAAAATGTATCCTTTGTATTGAAAAGACCCCGTATATAAATCAAATCCGATTTTGATCAATTTAAACAGAGATAGTCCATGGGCCAAAAAAAAAAACACTGTGCTAAATTTCATCACAATCAAACCATAAATACGAACTGCCCTTGATTACAACGATACATCTACAGACGGACGTACGGAAGGACGGACAATTATTAACTTTGTATTTGCCAAAGGTGCCGATGAGATTGCTTGATATTTTTCGAAACGAAATCATCCACCAACTATTGGCCAACCCTAATACATTTCACACACTTTTTATTCTTATTTTTGAAGAAGGTTTGTTTTTCTGTTTTAAAGAAAACAAAAACAACGATTTTGATTTCCTGTCTCTGGAAAGAAGCATTAGAATTTAATCATAATCATAAACCAAATTGCCATATTTTCATGTTTGGTTATCACATGATAATATTTTTGTTAACAAAAATGTATGTATATGAATTAAAAATAATGGACATTTTATCGATTACATTGAGACATCGGAACTTTGTGATGAGAATGATATAAAAGACATCTATGTTTAACTTTTTATACCCTGCACCACACTGTGGTACAGGGTATTGTAAGTTTGTTTCACGGCAGATGTTTGTAACACCTGAAAATAACACAGCTAGACCCACCTTAAAGTATACAGATCGACTCAGAATTACTAGCTGAGTCGATTTAACGATGTCCGTCCGTCCGTCTGTCCGTCCGTCCGTTAGTCCGTCCGTCCGTCTGTCCATGTAAAGTTGTTCGTCGACCACAGGTCGCAATTTCACTTCGATCGTTCTGAAATTTTGCGGTTTAGAGTATTTCGCGGCTGTTAAGATCGCTATTGAATTTGGTTGAAATCGGTTCAGATTTAGATATAGCTCCCATATATATCTTTCGTCCGATTTGGCCCTTTAGTCCTATAGAAGCTGCATTTTACATCCAATCGTTTTGAAATTTAGAATGGTAGAGTTTCTTGATCCATAAACCAACGTTGCCGAATTTGAAGAAAATCGGTTAAGATTTAGCTATAGCTCCTATATATATGTTTCGTCCGATTTGGCCCTTTAGTCCTATAAAAGCTGTATTTTACATCCAATCATTTTGAAATTTAGAATGGTAGAGTTTCTTGATCCGTGAACCAACATTGCCGAATTTGAAGAAAATCGGTTAAGATTTAGCTATAGCTCCCATATATATGTTTCGTCCGATTTTGCTCTTTAGTCCTGTAGAAGCTGTATTTTACATCCAATCATTTTGAAATTTAGAATGGTAGAGTTTCTTGATCCATGAACCAACACTACCGAATTTGAAGAAAATCGGTTAAGATTTAGCTATAGCTCCTATATATATGTTTCGTCCGATTTGGCCATTTAGTCCTATAAAAGCTGTATTTTACATCCAATCGTTTTGAAATTTAGAATGGTAGAGTTTCTTGATCCATGAACCAACATTGCCGAATTTGAAGAAAATCGGTTAAGATTTAGCTATAGCTCCCATATATATGTTTCGTCCGATTTGGCCCTTTAGTTCTATAGAAGCTGTATTTTACATCCAATCGTTTTGAAATTTAGAATGGTAGAGTTTCTTGATCCATGAACCAACACTACCGAATTTGAAGCAAATCGGTTAAGATTTAGCTATAGGTCCCATATATATGTTTCGTCCGATTTGGCCCTTTAGTCCTGTAGAAGCTGTATTTTACATCCAATCATTCTGAAATTTAGAACGGTATAGTTTCTTGATCCATGAACCAACACTACCGAATTTTAAGATTTAGCTATAGCTTCCATATATATGTTTCGTCCGATTTGGCCCTTTAGTCCTATAAAAGCTGTATTTTACATCCAATCGTTTTGAAATTTAGAATGGCAGAGTTTCTTGATCCATGAACCAACATTGCCGAATTTGAAGAAAATCGGTTAAGATTTAGCTATAGCTCCCATATATATGTTTCGTCCGTTTTTGCTCTTTAGTCCTGAAGAAGCTGTATTTTACATCCAATCATTTTGAAATTTAGAATGGCTCCATGAACCGAAATTGCCGAATTTGAAGAAAATCAGTTAAGATTTAGCTATAGCTCCCATATATATGTTTCGTCCGATTTTGCTCTTTAGTCCTGAAGAAGCTGTATTTTACATCCAATCATTTTGAAATTTAGAATGGTAGAGTTTCTTGATTCATGAACCAACACTACAGAATTTGAAGAAAATCGGTTGAGATAAAGCTAAAGCTCCCATATATATGTTTCGTCGGATTTGGCTCTTTAGTTCTATAGAAGCTGTATTTTACATTCAATTGTTTTGAAATTTAGAATGGTAGAGTTTATTGATTCATGAACCAACACTACCGAATTTGAAGAAAATCGGTTAAGATTTAACTGTAGCTCCCATATATATGTTTCGTCCGATTTTGCTCCTGTAGAAGCTATATTTTACATCCAATCGTTTTGAAATTTAGAATGGTAGAGTTTCTTGATCCATGAACCAACATTGTCGAATTTGAAGAAAATCGGTAAAGATTTAGCTATAGCTCCCATATATATGTTTAATCCGATTTGGCTCTATAGATCCAATCGTTTTTATACCCTACACCACACTTTGGTACAGGGTATTATTTAAGTATAAAATGTCCCAAAAGTAAATTTATGTAAACAATTTATACATGAATTACAAAATTTATTTATCAGAGTTATTCAATATTACGAGAGTGGTGTAGGGTATTATATAGTCGGCCCCGCCCGACTTTAGCCTTTCCTTACTGGTTTTTGTTTAGTTTTGTTTGTCATTTATTCGTGGATATACTTTCACGAGAGAACTTCAACACTTGTTTTAAATCAGTTCATTTTTTGTTATAGTCCACCTATAGATGTCGCTCCCAAAAAGGCTTATTTAGGCCATAAACACCACATTTGCTAAAAAATTTAGCTGAAACTTTGCAGTTTGTATTCTATTTTGGCAAGAATTCATCTCAATAAAATTTATAAAAATAATTTTTTATTTTGTTGCATTCCCCGTGTGAAGAGTTTTCAGGTGAAGAGTTTGGCTAAAGAATTTGCGGTCTAAAATTTGGCTAAAAATTGAAGCGTTCGTTTTTTTAATAATTTGCTTTAACAACAAGTATGAAAGTTTCAGTCGGGTAAACCGACTAAGGTATACCCTCACTTTGTGAGTAATGTAATATTGAATATTACTCGAATTATTCTGTCAATTTGTGTGGGAGGTACCAGAAGGGGTTTATCAAATACACCTATTTTTCGCTGAACAGTAGATACTTTAAATACATTGCACTGTGCCGAATTGTGACCGTTTATGTGGACTGGTATATTAACGTTGAGATATTAAATTGTGGTATAATTTGGCCATTTTGTGTGGGAGGTACCAAAAAGGGGCGTGGTGATAACGCTCATTTTTCACTGGACTATAGGCATTATAAAAGCATTACACTGTACAAAATTTCAAGTAATTGTATACACTGATATTAATGTTATAAAATGTTAACTGTTGGTGCAAAATGGTACCTTTGTGGGAGAGGTACCAAAAGGGGCGTGAAAATAACGCCCATTTTTCAATGGACTGTAGGCACTATAATATATACGCTGTACAAAATTTCAAGTATTTGTATAAACTGTTATTAATGTTATAAGCTGTTAACTTTTGGTGCAAAACGGTGCATTTGTGTGGTAGGTACCACAAGGGACGTGGCAACTTCGCCCATTTTTCTCGAGTTGATAGCGACTAATAAGCTAATACTATGTGTGGAATTTCAAAAGATTCGAATAAGTAGTATAGCAGTTATTAAAGAATCAATTTTTCACAACATTTTAACCCTTTGTGGGGGAGGTACTAGAAGGAGTGGACCAATATGGCCCACCTTCGAACTTAGCCGGAGATAGAAAAAAATATTACCACATACCAAATTTGAAGTCAATCGGTTACTCCTTTCAAGAGTTATCGTGCGCACCAGCCAGCAGACAGACAGACAGACAGACAGACGGACATTGCTCATTCGACTTAAAATGACCCAAAACGGTTTTCCTCCGAACATACTTGGGGTCTTAGGTCACTCCTTCGATGTGTTACACTTTTTTCCGTAGCAAATGATATATACCCTCGTCACACTAAAGTGAGGGTATAACAAGTAAGAAAGTTTCAGTAGGGTAAACCGACTAAGGTATACCCTCACTTTGTGAGTAATGTAATAGTGAATATTACTCGAATTATTCTGTCAATTTGTGTGGGAGGTACCCGAAGGGGTTTATCTAATACACATTTTTTTCGCTGAACATTAGATACTTAAAAAACGTTATGAGACATTAAATTGTGGTATGATTTGGGCATTTTGTGTGGGAGGTACAAAAAGGGGCGTGGCAATAACGCCCATTTTTCACAGTGCTATAGACACTATAAAAACATTACACTGTAAAAAATTTCAAATATTTTTATACACTGGTTTTAATGTTATAAGCTGTTAACTTTTGGTGCAAAAAGGTACTTTCGTGTGGGAGGTACCAAAAGGGGCGTGGCGAGAACACCCATTTTTCCCTGGACTGTAGGCAATATAAAAGCATAATACTGTACAAATTTTCAAGTATTTTTATACACTATTATTAATGTTATAAGCTGTTAACTTTTGGTGCAAAATGGTGCATTTGTGTGGGAGGTACCAAAAGGGACGTGGCGACTTCGCCCATTTTTCTCGAGTTGATAGCGACTAATAAGCTAATACTATGTGTAGAATTTCAAAAGATTCGAATAAGTAGTATAGCAGTTATTAAAGAATCAATATTTCACAATATTTTAACCCTTTGTGGGGGAGGTACTAGAAGGAGTGGACCACTATGGCCCATCTTCGAACTTAGCCGGAGATTGAAAAAAATATTACCACATACCAAATTTGAGGTCAATCGGTTACTCCTTTCGAGAGTTATCGTGCGCACCAGCCAGCAGACAGACAGACAGACAGACAGACAGACGGACGGACATTGCTCATTCGACTTAAAATGACCCAAAACGGATTTCCTCCGAACATACTTGGGGTCTTAGGTCACTCCTTCGGCGTGTTACACTTTTTTCCGTAGCAAATGATATATACCCTCGTCACACTAAAGTGAGGGTATAAAAAGGATCGTTTCATGATTTGCTCAATATCCAAACATGTTTACAGTAATAAAATTGAATGCTGGAGGTATAAAAGATTCGGCATGGCAAACCTTAACGCTTTTACTTGTTTATAGTAGCATATAAATCAACAAAAATGTGTGCTTATTTTAACAAAATAATTTATATTATTATACCCTCACCATAGAAAGAACTGTACATATCAACCAAGAGTGTAACACATCGAATGAGTGACCTAAGATCCCAAGTGTGTTTGTTGAAAAGTCGATGTAGGTTATTTCAAGTCATTTGAGCAATGTCCGTCTGTCTGTCTGTGTGTCTGTCTGCTGGCTGGTGCGCACGACACCCGAAAGGAGTAACCGATTGACATCAAATTTGCTATACAGTAATATTTTTCTCCATATCAGGCTAAGTTTGAAGATGGGCCATATTGGTCCACTCCTTCTAGTATCTCCACCACAAAGGGTTAACATTTGGTAAAATATTGTTTATTTAATAACTTCAATAAAATATTGATTATTTAATTATACAACTTATACGAAAGCATTGAGCACTTGTTTTTTAATAACATTTAATGTTTGTAAATTAATTTAGAGGAAATATATGTTTAAAACTGAATATATGTTTTTAACTGAATTCGATCGGGGCATATATGTTACCACTGAATTAATGATATAAATATCTACACATTTTAACTATACCCTACACCACACTGGGGTACATGGTATTATAAGTTTGTTTATGGTAGATGTCTGTAAGACCTAGAAATACCACAGCTAGACCCATCTTAAAGTATACCGATCGACTCAGAATCACTTAAGTTTATACGTTAAGTAGAGTTTCGCAATTTCACTCCGATCTTGTTGAGATTTATCAGTAAGGTATCTTTCACACCTAGGAATAACCCTGTTAAGATTGGTCCAAATCGCCTCAGATTTTGATATAGCCCCCATATATAAGTACTATATGTTCCTTCCGGTTGGAACTTTTAGCGCTACAGAAGCTGCATTTTACATCAAATCATTTCGAAATTTAAAATTTGCGTAAACAATTTTTATCTGAAATATAACTCGGATATTTCAGTGTTATTCGATATTACTAGAGTGGTGTAGTGTATTATATAGTCGGCCCCGCCTGACTTTTGCCTTTCATCACTGGTTTTTTTTTATAACATTAAGAGATCTGAGGTAGGGTAGGATTTGGTAATAATTTGTGTATGGTCATCCAAATAATTTTTTTTTTAAATATATGTATATACATATTTATTTATGCGAATTACAATACAAGGTAAATTTATATTTCAATTTGACGGTCTAGGGAGAAGCCGGGTGACAAAGACCATGTTGCTTGTTATATTTTTGTAGCGACAGACCAGAGCCTCTGGTGGGAATCGAACCCACGACTTCCAAACTCATATGCGAGCACGCTACCAACTCATCTACTGGGGCGCTCAAATTTGTTTATATAAATAGATACAAGTATGAAAATAAAAATAAAGCTACAACAATTTCTTTCCCATATATAATTTTTCCGACATCTGAGTTCAATAGAAGCCGTGCTCAAAAATATTTATAAATTTTGGTAAATGGAAGTTTTTTGCCAGTTTCTTCTTTGTGTCTATTAAAATTCAGGATACACATTTATCTTCAAAGAAAAATCTAACTGAATTATTCTAAGAATGAAAAATGACTAACAAAATAATTTTATAGTAGTTTTAAAAAAATACTTGTCTATTCCCCCCGTCTAATACACTCGTTCTCAAGAAGATCCGTTAGCGCTAACTGATAGTTATTGCTGTGAGTTTGACATCTGTAACGGCCTGTGGGCGTTAACGGAGCTTCCTAAAAACGGCGGCTAGAAAATATTTCGAACTATAAATTGAATAATGTGCCCCCATATGTCATTAACAAAATCATCCCCAAACAGTGTAACACCCCTCGTATTTATGCTCTGTGCTAACTAACACACAAACAGCAGTAATTCAAGCATATACAGATGCAAATTTTTTACGTGTCTCACGATAAATATAAATCATACCAAAAAAAAACACAGAATAAACGGTGAATGGAAGAGAACAAGTACTGTTTTTGTTTGAACTTCATAAAGAATTTACATAGTTCCTTGAAAAAGCTTCACTTTCATCGTCGCCATCAAAGTCAGGGTTATGTCCACAGAACAAAACAAGAACACACCCACACTGTTTCCCAATAAACTCTTAAAATACAATGCCACAACGTGATGTGTTTTTTCGAAAGAGTGCTCTTGGGAAATATTGGTAAATAGCATCACAAAATGATAGACATGTGTACATTGTTTTATGATTGCAATGGATGACTAGTCGTACAACTTTGCTAACAAAGCTCAACTCGACTAAAATGTCGAGTTACTAGAGAATCTTATAAGGAAGAGTAAATCAGAAACAAAAACTAAACTTAAGGAAATACTTAAGAACTTTGTCAAGAGAGCTCCTAAAATAATATCTCAAGGCTAGAACATAAAATGATTAGAGCGCACAACAAGCCGACTGGGACATGAGGTGGAGTAATTCTGACTCCTGTTTACAACCAAAAAGAAACATAAACTAATCCAATTTGTAACTCAAATAATGTGCCTACCGAATATCTGCAAATTTAAACTAGTCAATATCAAGTGACGGAATTCCTTCAGATACCTAAAAGTCCTATTTAGAATACCTTAATAATCGCAGAACAAAACATTTTAAGTGCATAATGTCCGAGTACATGGTAGATACCAGCAATAATAACATTACAGTGTACAACACGAAAAAAAAACAGTTTAAGACCAGTAAGGAAAGGCTAAAGTCGGGCGGGGCCGACTATATAATACCCTACACCACTGTCGTAATATTGAATAACTTTGATATATACATTTTGTAATTCATGTATAAATTGTTTATATAAATTTTTCTTTTGGGACATTTTATACTTAAATAATACCCTGTACCACAGTGTGATGTAGGGTATAAAAACGATTGGATCTAAAGAGCCAAATCGGATGAAACATATATATGGGAGCTATAGATAAATCTTCACCGATTTTCTTTAAATTCGGCAATTTTGGTTCATGGATCAAGAAACTCTACCATTCTAAATTTCAAAACGATTGGATGTAAAATATAGCTTCTATAGAACTAAAGGGCCAAATCGGACAAAACATATATATGGGAGCTATAGCTAATTTCAATTCAATTAAATTTTATTTATTTCATAGCATAGAATTTGATTCAGTTCATTATATACAAAAAATAAAGAGTTCAGGTACAATCTACCTTTTCTACTTAGACATTTAGAATGATTTTGGTATTGAAAAGACTTAAATATTTTTGAGCTTAATAAATGAAGGAACAATTTTTTACAAAAAACCTTACTGAATAGTTTCTTAAAGTTAATCCGTATAGTTAAAACTTAATCTAATTGTAAATTACATCGAGACAATGTCTCTGATATGATTGAAAGCCGAATATTGGCATCTTGTCATAAAGCTTGTAGTTAGTCGATCTAGCCTGTCAGCTACAAGTTCCACTTTGGCGAAATCGTGGAGGCATCGTATTGAATGGTGCCATGGAAGATTGTGTATCATTTTTAGGGGAGAGCTATAGCTAAATCTTAGCCGATTTTCTTCAAATTCGGTAGTGTTGGTTCATGGATCAAGAAACTCTACCATTCTAAATTTCAAAATGATTGGATGTAAAATACAGTTTCTACAGGACTAAAGAGCAAAATCGGACGAAACATATATATGGGAGCTATAGCTAAATCTTAGCCGATTTTCTTCAAATTCGGCAATATTGGTTCATGGATCAAGAAACTCTACCATTCTAAATTTCAAAATGATTGGATGTAAAATACAGCTTCTATAGGACTAAAGGGACAAATCGGACGAAAGATATATATGGGAGCTATAGCTAAATCTTAACCGATTTTCTTCAAACTCGGCAATGTTGGTTCATGGATCAAGAAACTCTTCCATTCTAAATTTCAAAACGATTGGATGTGAAATACAGCTTCTATAGGACTAAAGGGACAAATCGGACGAAAGATATATATGGGAGCTATATCTAAATCTGAACCGATTTTCTTCAAAGTCGGTAGTGTTGGTACATGGATCAAGAAACTCTGCCATTCTAAATTTCAAAATGATTGGATGTAAAATACAGCTTCTACAGGACTAAAGAGCAAAATCGGACGAAACATATATATGGGAGCTATAGCTAAATCATAACCGATTTTCTTCAAATTCGGCAATGTTGGTTCATGGATCAAGAAACTCTACCATTCTAAATTTCAAAACGATTGGATGTAAAATACAGCTTCTATAGGACTAAAGGGCCAAATCGGACGAAAGATATATATGGGAGCTATATCTAAATCTGAACCGATTTCAACCAAATTCAATAGCGATCTTAACAGCCGCAAAATACTCTAAACTGCAAAATTTCAGAACGATCGGAGTGAAATGGCGACCTGTAGTCGACGAACAACTTTACATGGACAGACGGACGGACGGACGAACGGTGTTCAGGTGTTACAAACATCTGCCGTGAAACAAACTTATAATACCCTGTACCACAGTGTGGTGTAGGGTATAAAAATGGAACGATACACGATCCAACAACGCATTGAAATTATTAAAATTCGAAAATCATCGAAAAATCATCTTGACTGATGAGGCCCATTTTCACCTCGGTGGCTACGTCAACAAGCAAAATAGTCGCATCTGGGGCTCGGAAACCCAAGAGTTATTGTTGAGAAGCCTCTCCATCCTCAACGTGTGACTGTTTGCTGTGGTTTATGGTCCGGCGGGGTCATTGGACCTTACTTTTTCGAAAATGAGGTTGGATCAACAGTTACGGTGAATGGATTGCGCTATCGAGAGATGATTAATGATTTTTTATGGTCGAAGTTAGATGGTATTGATCTGGACAACGTTTACTTTCAACAAGACGGCGCTACGTGCCACACAAGCAACAAAACCATTGCTCTGTTACGGGAAAAGTTTCCGGACCGTGTTATCTCTCGAAGAGGTGATCACAATTGGTCACCGAGAACTTGTTATTTAACACCTTGCGACTTCTTCCTTTGGGGCCACGTGAAAGATAAGGTCTACGTCAACAGCCCAGCGTCGATTCAAGACCTCAAATATAGAATTCGTGAGGCTATCGAGGACATAGGGCAGCCACTTTGCGATTTGGTTATGGAAAATTTCAGGAAAAGGATATGGTCCTGTAAGCGTGGTCGTGGTGGCCATTTGGCTGATGTTATTTTTCATTATTAACGGCATACCTTCCTCTTTATTATGAAATAAAAATCCGATAATTTATCTCAAAAAATGGAATTTTTCTTTGAATACCAAAATAACACCTCTCGTTGGAAAACCCTTTAGATAACATTAAGACCAATATTTTTGTAACTGGAATTTTTGGCTTTATTTTAGCAAATCGTAAAATAACACCCTTAGAGGAGGGAGGGGGTGTTGAAATATTGTTGAAATATTGTACAAAAAATTTGGCTATTTTGTGGTGTTTGTGAAAAGTTTTGGGCTATGGTGTGTTCTGACATATATAGTAAAATTTGGCGAACAAAATGTTTGTAGAACATTTCAAAACCCCCTACCTCATCTAAGGGGCGTTTGTTTGTAGCTCGATTGTTACATTTGATACAAAATTGTGTTGGTTTCGACGATTACTACATTTGCTAATAGATATCGCTGATGTACTATGTAATTTTCTAATGAAGACTTCACTTACTGCAGTTTCTATCCTTAAAATTTAAAAATGTTTTCCATAGGCCCTTTAAAAACCATAAACATTTTGCTTTGGGTGTACACAATTTTATTCAGAAATAAAAACGTTTCGTATGAATATAGGTATTAAATACTGCTGTATACGGGAAATTCTACGACAAATCGACGGTTTCAAAAAAAGTAATGGTTTTGATTTTTCCCTTTTTTATATTTTTTAGTAGTTTTGAGATTTTTCCGATAATTCGTTTAGAAGTTATCGATATTTAAAAAATAGTTGTGATATCACTCTGTGTATCGGGTTTTTGGTCATAACATCTTAAGTTATGGTCCGATTTGAAAAATCTTTTTTTTTTAGATTGGGATATTTTACAGATTTTTGTTTAAGATAATATTAAACAAATTTTTGATGTCAGTCGTATGCTGTCATTTAAAGCAGTCAGACGTCTTAGTGAAAACAGCTGTAGTTCGCGTATTAAATATATACTTTTTACGAATTCAGTTTAATTATTGATTGTCTCAAATGAATCAAAAACGTAAACGTTTTTGGGGAAACAACCCAAGATTTAAGCAGCCTAAAGTAGCTGGTGCTACTTCCAGCAATCGATTTCAGCCGTTCTCTGATTTGGACGATTCCGATGCTATTAGCGTAGAAAGTGAAGTATATGCCGAGCCCATCATAAAGGTGCCTCCTGTTGTTATAGACAACTGCCACAATTTTAACGCACTAATCCAATTACTGGGACAGAAATGTAAGTACAAAAGGATGTCTATTGGCACAAAAGTCATGCCCAATACTATGTCGGAATACGACGAAATTGTTAAGCTCCTGAAATCCAAGTGCTACAAATTTTTTACTCACCCGGTGAAAGATAACCGGAAGTTTAAACTTATAATGTTTGGATTACCACGGTTTGGCGTAGACCGCATAAAGGAAGAATTTCAAGTGAAGCACAATATAGAACCTGTTTCTATTAAGGAAATAAAGACAGCGAGAACCAATGATGATGATGCCTTGTTTATGCTTGAATTCAATAGGAGCCAAATTTCCAAACGCGAGGTACGAAAAATTAAATATTTTTGTGACATTGTCGTGAAATGGCGAAATCCACTTCGCAGTAAAAAGGGACCTACGCAATGCTCAAAATGTACTATGTACGGGCACGGAGCTGCAAACTGTCACAGGAAAGCTGCATGCTTGGGTTGTGGAGGAGACCACGATTATTCCGTGTGCACGTTAGACAAACTCCCAACAAATGGCCCCGTAATATACAAATGTCATAATTGTATTAAAAATAATCGGAAAAACGTAAACCACAAAGCTGACGATCCTCGCTGCCCTTATAGAAAAGAATATTTAGAGATTCGACAAAAGGTTACTTCTAAACAGCGACAAAATCATACTCGAAGACAAAACATACCGCAATCATATTTTTCAGATGAGGAATTTAATATTCCTACAACTAGTAACAACCTTCCGCAACATTTCACCCAATCGTACAATACTACAAAAGTACCATATTCCACTATGGCCAAATCTAGACCACATACGGAGGATAACGATATTTCCAATGAAAAAATTATAGAAATTTATTTCGAAGCTCTTGATGCATTACAAAAATGCAAAAATAAATATGACAAAATGAGAGTCCTTGGTATGATGCTAAAGTATGTCATATAATCAAGCCTCAAGAAATGATCTTCAGATTATGCACTGGAACGCCCAGGGTATAACAAGTCCGTCCGCAATTACTGAATTGGAGCAATTCCTTATTGAAAAACAAATAGACATTTTCCTAATTAATGAAACTTTTCTAAACACAACTCATAAGTTTAGCCTCAGCAATTACAAAATACACAGAGAAGATCGGACGTCTCATGGAGGAGGAGTCTTAATCGGAATCCGGAGAAATATTCCACACCACAGATTAGAAAAATTCCCTACATCAACCATTGAAAATGTCTCGATCGTAATTAATGTAAACAATCGCCCACTGAGACTTACATCCGCGTACTGTCCGAAGTTGACTAAGCATTTTGTCCAAGACCTGGAAATAATAACAACGATAGGAATGGAGTTTTTTATTTTTGGCGACTTTAACGCCCATCACACAAGTTGGCACTGCCATCAAAACAATACAGCTGGATCCAAACTATTCAACCATCACATTAAGTCAAATTATTTTATTTACTACCCAAATTCATTTACGAGATTTGGTCAACAATTATCTCCAACACGGCCATCTATAGTGGATTTACTGCTCTCAAACTCGACTTTACAAGTTTCCCCCATCATTACGCATGAAGATGTACTTGACTCCGACCATGTGCCATTCACCTGTACTATTTTCGGTTCTCTCATTGAAAATCCATCCACTATTCCGCTGTACAATAAAGCAGACTGGAAATCTATACAAAAATGGGTAGACAATGAAGTCAAAAACAGCGGTTTGCAAACTGGAATCATAACACAAACCAATATTGAAGACGTCATCAGCAAAGCCACAATTATTGTACAAGATGCTTGCAAACAAATTCCAATCGGAGAGAAACTACCTTGGCAGAGAAAACTCACGGATCTTACGAAGTACTTAATTGGACAACGAAACAGATATCGCCGTAAATTTCAAAGGTCTAATGATAGAACAGAGAGACTCACAATAACAGCTGTTCCTAAACAGCTGAAGGTTCTGATTGAGATCCACGTGTCTAACGACAGGAATAACAGCTGGTCACAATTTCTACAAGGGTTGCCACCTGGTCAATAGATGGCGTTGTCGTACACAATAGTAAGGAAAAAGCTAACGCAATTGCAAACACGTTTGAAGAGTACCACGGAATTACTCATGATACAGTATCATCTTCAGACCGAGTTGTGTCAAAACATATTAAATGGCTTGATAATCAGATTATTGATAATAGCATCGAGACAGAATTAACTTCCGTAGAAGAAATAAAGTATTTTGTCAATACATTAAAAAATACCAAAGCTCCAGGAATTGATGGTATTAAACCAATTATTCTAAAGAAAATGCCCGAGTCATTTTTTACTCTCATTACAAAAATATTCAACTGGTGTCTGAAGAACGGATATTTTCCAAAAATATATAAACATGCCAAGGTGATACCCATTCTGAAACAGGGTAAAGATCCAAAATCTCCAAACAGTTATCGTCCTATAAGCATGCTAAATTGCTTGGATAAGATATTTGAAAAAATAATTTTGAGTAGAATGCTTGAGGTTACAGAAAATAACTCTGTTCTAAAAGACGAACAATTTGGATTTCGAAGGGAACACTCCACTACACACCAAATCAAAAGAATTGTGAATCTAATCAATAGTAACAAAAACCAACGTAAAAGTACCGGTATTGTGTTCTTAGATATAGAGAAAGCATTCGACACGATATGGCACAATGGCCTCATTTTCAAACTCAAAAAATTTGGGTATCCAATTTATCTCCAAAAAATTATTAGCAGTTTCCTAACAGACAGAACATTTGTTGTTACTGTTGAAAACCAAATTTCATATAAAAAGAAAATCACTGCTGGCGTGCCTCAAGGCTCAGTACTGTCACCATTATTGTACTCAATTTATACATCTGATTTCAAACTTATTGCAAAACATACAGCTGCTCTTTACGCAGATGATACTGCTATCATATCCAGCGGAAAGGTTTCCAACGCTATCATCAAAAATATGAAAGCATCGCTTGTAAATGTGCAGAAGTATTTTTCCAAATGGAAAATAAAAATAAATGAAGGAAAAACTCAAGCTATATTGTTCCCATTCAATAAATCCCCAAAAAGAATTCCAACTATTCCCTTGGAAATACAGGGCTCAATTATTCCGATACAAGCTTCCATTAAATACCTTGGGATAATACTGGATAAAAAATTGACATTTAAGGATCATATTTTATATGCATGCAATAAAGCTGTTAGATGTGGAAGGGCTCTTTTTCCTTTATTGAATCGGAAATCAACATTGAACACGAAAAATAAGCTTTTGCTGTATAAAACGTGCATTCGTCCAATAATGACGTATGGGTGCCAAGTTTGGTCCTCCATGTGTGCGAAAACACACGTTAAGAAACTACAAATTATTCAAAACAAGAACCTTAAGATAATCTTCAACTTAAGTAGACTTTTTTCCACTGTAAATCTACATTGTCAATATAAACAAGATTTGATTAAAACTGTCATTTGTAACCTTACAGAAAGATTCGAAGATCGAAACAGATCTTCAAGTTACGCAATATTAAGAAACTTGCATAATTAATTCCTTCTACAACTTCAGATGTGAAGTTTCTAGAAGTTTTTAATATCAGAGTTTCTTTAACAATTTAAATGGGGTTTTTCCACTATCTTTTCCTCTAATTTGTATCAAAATACCAAATTTGTATGTATGTAATTATAAAAAAAGGCCATTATTTGCTGCAATACTTTTTAGTTATAACTCAAGATCTGTAAATACAAAGAATTGTTACTATTTTTTTAAGTGCTCTGATGATAGAAAATAAAAATATATAAAAAAAAAAAAAAAAAAAAAATTTTTGATGTGCGAATATTAAGTTTTAATAATTAAATGTCAGTTTTTAAATTGTTTGTACTCCCCGTTTTTTTGCGTATGTTTTATATTTTAAACCTCTATTAATTCTAAAATTAATAGTATTAATTAATTAATACTAAAATTATTTATATATTTTTTTAATTTTTAAAAATTTAAAAAAATTGCTGCTAGTCACTGTGCTTGCGGCCTGAAGTTTTTGGAATAGATGTTCCGATTCAAAGAACAAAATAAAGGAGACACTTTAGGAAGTATTTCTTCTAAAACACCCGCCACCACCGCTGATCACCTTACCCATAATAATCACCCTACAAAATAACTTTATATTAAAAGCAGTAGAAATCGATGCATTTTTTGGGTGATGTATTCGACAAAAATATTCCTTGTAAAAAATCATTATAAGTCCCACAATAAATACACTTTTATGGCAAACGGTGTTTCTTAATATATGGTATTTATTTTGGTATTTTTTTTTATTTTAATATATCATATAATTTAGGAATAGATAACCCAACTCGGCCGTCTACTAAGGTGTGTGTAACCAAACTGGTCATCTACTAATGTGTAGATAATCCAACTGGCCGCCTACTATGGAGTAGATAAACAGGCTGGTCCTCTACTAACCAAACTGGCCGCCTACTAGATAACCCGACTGGTTCTCTACTAATGTGTAGATAACCCAGCTGGTCGTTTGCTAAGGAGTGGATAACCCAACTCGGCTGTCTACTAAGGAGTAAATAACCCTACTCGGCCGTCCACTAAGGAGTAGATAACGCAAATCGAACGTATACTAAGAAGTGAATAGCCCAACTGGTCCTGTACTAATGTGTAGATAACCCACATGGCCGCCTACTATGGAGTAGATAACCCGACTGGTCCTCTACTAATGTGTAGATAACCCAACTGGTCGCTTGATAAGGGGTACATAACCCAACTCGGCCGTATTCTAAGGAGTAAATAACCCAACTCGGCTGTCTACTAAGAAGTGTTATAACCCAACTGGTATTTTACTAGTGTGTAGATAACCCAACTGTCCGCCAACTAGGGAGTAGATAACCCGACTGGTCCTCTACGAATGTGTAGATTAGCCAACTGGACGCCTACTATGGAGTCCGACTGGTTCTCTACTAATATGTACATAACCCAACTGGTCGTTTGCTAAGGAGTAGATAATTCAACTCGTCCGTCTTCTAAGACGTAGATAACTCAACTCGGCCGTTTACTAAGGAGTAGATAACACAACTCGGCCGTCTACTAAAGAGTGTATAACCAAACTGGTCCTCTACTAATGTGTAGATAACCCAACTGGCCGCCTACTATGGAGTAGATAACCCGACTGCTCCTCTAATAATGTGTAGATAACCTAACTTGTCTTTTGCTAAGGAGTATATAACCCAACTCAGCCGTCTACTATGGAGTAAATAACCCGACTGGTCCTCTAATAATGATAACCCAACTGGCCGAATACTATGGAATATATAACCCTACTAAGGTGTACATAACCCAGCTGGATGTTTATTAAGGATCAGATTTTCCAACCGGTTGTCAATGAGTAGATAACCCAACTGCT
Source organism: Eudasyphora cyanicolor (assembly GCA_963930755.1). NCBI lineage: Eukaryota > Metazoa > Arthropoda > Insecta > Diptera > Muscidae > Eudasyphora > Eudasyphora cyanicolor. The sequence continues at coordinate 70,664,681 of OZ005734.1, forward strand.
CTTCTACTACGGTTTAGATAGCTTAACTGGTCCTTTACTACGGATTAGATAACCCAACTAGTCCTATACTAAGCAGTAGATAACTCAATTGGTCGTCTTGTAAGGATTAGATAATCCAACGGGCCGCATACTAATGAGTGCGTAACACAGCTGGACGTTTACTAAGACGTAAATAATCTAACTGGTCATCTACTAGATAACTCAAACGGTCCTTTACTAGGGAGAAGATAACCCAACTTGTCGTATACTTAGGAGGAGATAACCCAACTGGTCGTCTAATAAGTGGTAGATTTCTTTGCGTTTAAACATAATTAATTGATACACATCAATCCCTACGTCTTCAGATCTATGATGGTTTCTTTCCCGTAGGGTGTATACTAGGGCGGGTCGATTTAAAAATCGCCCATTGCTCAGTGAAAATCGTATTCTAGGGATCAAAATAAGAAACTTTGCCGAAGGAACCATACCTTTAAAACGAATTCTGATGTCCCGGAAAAAATCCCACTTTGACCCATTTAGAGTGCTCCAATCGAGTCCATGACCGACCCCCACTCAGTTAAGTGCTCAGTGAAAATCTGATGTCCCGGAAAAAATCCCACTTTGATCCATTTAGAGTGCTCCAATCGAGTCCAAATGTATGGAACCCCCAGGGGGTTCCAGGGTGTGTGCAACTGGGATGGGTGGGTCGGGTCAAATGGGTCAAAGTGGGATTTTTCAAAATTTGCCCCTACCCAAAAGTTCGACCCAAATTCCGGGACATCAGAATTCGTTTTAGAGGTATGGTTCCTTCGGCAAAGTTTCTTATTTTGATCCCTAGAATACGATTTTCACTGAGCAATGGCGACTTTTTTTGCCTCCCCACAAATCGACCCGGCCTAGTGTATACATATAAAAAAATACCTAAATCTATGATGTCTGCTGTTAGCATAACCATATTCCATCACTCTGCTCTGTTTTCAAACTGATTGAAAGGATTGCTTGATTCAGAATCTACAGTATTTATAAAACTATTATAAATATACAGCACTACCTCAAAAAACGACGTTTCAGTTACCTGTCCTTCAAATAAAGATAAAATGTATCACTGATTAAAGTTTGAAACTTTCTTTAGTTTTATATTTTTACAAGCACTTTCTTTTACTTTATAACAGAACGAACTTAAAGAGAATCCTTTAAAGTTTATTGTTACACTCCCGCATACTCCGTTGGGGTTTAAAATTCCTATGGTGCGTCAATGGAATGACGTCTTCAATTTCTTAGAAATCCCAATGGAAACTGTGTAATCAAATGTCATCTTTAGATTTTCATATTTAAAAATATAAACAGTATTTATGATCATACGTGGCCATCTACTCATCGTCGTATGTGTGTATTGCAGTCACCTGCCCGACGGCACCTTTGGAAAGTCATGGACTAGAATCACTTCAACAAAAAAAGTACAATAATTATTCGTCTGTCTGACAGTCTTTCACTCGATTCAGCTGTGATGCGTTGTCCTTCATTTACATCATCAGCACCATCAACATCTCTGATGTTGTTTGTTTTATTTTTAGCTGGAAATTTCAAATTTAAATAATCAAAGGTAGTAGGAAAAAAAATAGAAGAAGAGAACCCCATCTACATTTAGACATAGGCACACACACACACCCACACGCAGAGAGAGAGCTACATGCATGAACTCTTGACGTCAGGCGACCCAACGACCAAAAGGTACATGGAAATGCGTTGCAAAAAATGAAAAATGGAACAAAAAGTAAAATGAAAAACACCTAAAGAATAACCAGAAAACAAACAAATATTTTTTATTCAGGAGCAAAATAGCTAAAGCCGTGTGTTTGCTGATGTTGCTCTTCGTGGAAAATGTTGCCACCGCTGTTATAATTATTTCTATGGTGACTAGGAGAAATGACTAATAACATTTTAAAGCGAAATGCGGGTACTTGTGATTGAAATTATAATTCTACATCTTTTTTTGGGGGCATTTTGACTGAATGCTAATTGGTCAAAGATGTTATTTTATACTTCTGTTTTAGGGTCAATGTTTCTAGAAAATAGGAAAATCGAATCTTCAAAATTTTCCGTGACTGTCACTGAAAAAAATTTTTTGTCTTAAAATTAAAGAATGCACATGCGCCAGTGGGAACTTGCTGCTACACGGATGGGTCCAAGCGAGGAGGAAGGACCTATCTGGGACTTTTTATTGACGAACCAGAAGTCGAACGTCACTTCCGCCTCCCTGAACATAACACGGTATTTCAAGCAGAAGTTCGAGCAACCACGGAGTGTGTGAACTGGCTCAGTAACACCACAAAGCCTAAATATGCCAACATCTTCATAGATAGCTAAATGGCGATTAAAGCAATAACATCGGAAAGGGTCAAATCCAGAACTGTGTTGGACTGTAAAAGAGGATAAATGATTACAAAGCCCATGCATGGTCAATTGCGTGTTTGCTGGGTACCAGGACACAACGGAGTGATTGGGAATGAACGGGCAAACAGCTTGGCTTCAAAGGGCAGAGAACTTCGAGTAATAAACTTGGAGTTATAAACACGAAGAATTAGTTGAAGCACTTTTTGGAATAGCGCAAAATCTGCTTTAGAAAGATTTCCTAGACCTCGGTTAGTAGAATGCGCACAAAAAAGATTTTATGAATTAGACGATCACTAATACCTCTTCTGCAAGCATGCCATGTTATGTTGAAATCAAGTGACTGATTAATAAACGGCCGAATTATTTCCGTTTTTTCTGAATTCCTCCCATTGTGCATTGGTGGGAAACTTTATATTTGAGCTATATCAAAACATTCACCGATATTCTCAAATTTCAATACACTGAAAAAAAATAGTAATCAAATTAATGATGACACATTCTTAAATTAAGTATACGACCACGACATCAATTCAATCACAATTTTCATTAAAATTATGAAAATTTACATATTTTTTAAGAGATGTTCCTTGATCTAAAGTTTATTGCAATTGACTTAATGACATACTAGCCATAAGTTTTGTGTACGCCTTTAAAACAAAGAAAAAATCATTATTTTTCTGACAAGCTTCATCATTATCCCCTCACCAGGAGGGTATATGTATATCATTTGCTACGAGCCAAAAGTGTAACACATCGAAGGAGTGACGTAAGATCCTAAGTATGTTTGGCGGAAATCTGTTTTGGGTCATTTTAAGTCATTTGAGCAATGTCCGTCCGTCAGTCCGTCTGTCTGTCTGTGTGTCTTTCTGCTGCGCACGATAACTCTCGAAAGGAGTAACCGATTGACTTCAAATTTGGTATGCGGTAATATTTTTCTCTATCTCCGGCTAAGTTCGAAGATGGGCCATATTCGTCCACTCCTTCTAGTACCTCCCCCACAAAGGGTTAACTTTTAGTAAAATATTGATTCTTTAATACCTACTATACTCCTGACTCGAATCTTCTGAAATTTCATATATAGTATTAGTTTGTTAGTCGCTAACACGTCATGAAAAATGGGCGAAGTGGCCACTCCCTTTTTGGTACCTTCCACACAAATGGACCATTTTGTACCAAAAGTTAACTGATTACGATTTTAATATAAGTTCATACAAATACTTGAAATTTTGTGCAGTGTAATTCCTTTATAGTACCTAGAGTCCAGAGAAAAGTGAGCGTTATTGGCACGCCCCTGTTGGTACCTCCCACACAAATGGACCATTTTGTACCAAAAGTTACCAGCTTATAACTATAATACCAGTGAATATAAATACTTGACATTTTGTACGGTGTAATGATTTTATAGTAGCAAGAGTCCAGAGAAAAGTGGCCGTAATTGGCATTTTGTACCAAATGTGAACAGCTTTCAACTTTAATAGCAGTTATAAAATACTTTATAGTTATTAAATGCAATTTAAATTAATAATAATTTAATTAAAACAAAAAAAATTACGAATATTTTTTGGAACTCAAGGTGAGGGGATTCATAAGTCGGTTTAACCGACTGAACTTTCTTACTTGTTTTAAGTAATATTTCAATTCTTTTAAGGATTTTCTACATTAAAACACTGATGTAGACATGTAATAGTTTTAAAGTCGGATCGGACTTAATTAACAGTATGCAAAATTTGAGTAATAAATTTAAGGCTGTGCTGGCTTTAAAAAAAGTCGGCTCTGTAAATTAATTATATGACCCTTGCCATTATTTTAAGAATACTTATTAAATTGACTCAATAGGAGATATAAATATACTCCCCCTCTCTCGGAGTTAACTATACACCCTATCTACTCTTTCTCTGAACATCAGGTTTTTTTGTTAATGCTTGTTCCATAAAGATAGAAGAGGTGTATTGAGTTCAAACAATAGAGTATATGTTCTTTGTTTATTTTTGTATGATCAGTTTTTGAGAAATGGTATAAGAAGAAGGCTGTGTTTGAATTGTGCGCGTCGTGATCGTGTTAAAATTAAATTGTGATTATGATGTAAGTAATACGTGAATACAAAAATGTAATTTTATTTAAAAATTTCTACATTTATTCTATTAACAACAACAAAGGATAACTCAAGGATGGCACCGTCATCAACGTCCCCGACTACATTTATTCGAGAAACTTCTATTTTTCGTGCGTCGTAGTTATATGGGCTGTACTGTGTTGTACGTGGGTCATGATCTTTTTACTCAAAGGAACTGAATAAAAGGCAAAAAATAGAAATGAAAAATTATTTCTAACAACATGGAAATATTTTGCTAATAATATGGATATTTATATTATAGTAAAACCTTTTTTTTTAATTTTGTAGTAAACATTTTTGGAATGGTTCTTTTAGGAGGATTTGTGTCATAGAAGAGTGACTAATTCTAACAAATTTCTAATTCTCTACTTAAGTGATCTTTCTATTATTTTTCAATATTATCTTATTGTGATAAAATGCAATTTATAAGTATTCATTTTTCGTATATAAATCATTCTGTTTAATTTCTTTTCTGAAACATATTCATTATTATACTTTTAGATCACACAATAAACTTTATTTGAAGTTACATACAGTATGTGATTTTATTCAGTTTAAAAAATACCATTCTTCTCGAACTTTTGTGAGTATATTAATTTTTATTGTTGTTTTTGTCTAAAAAGATATCTCTGTAACTATACGATATAAGTCTTAACAGTAAAAAGTCGTTTTGAGACCTCGGATAGTCAAATTCACACAAAAAATACGAAAAAGATGAAAGTAACACCCGCTTAAGCATTTTGTTCACCCGATATGGTCAACTTTAGGGCAGCGCTTTTGTATACCAAGGGGCCCCAAATAAAAAACTTAACTTCTCTAATACTTCTTCTACAAATATGTCAAATATTCTATCGCAATCGTTTGTCTGGTTTAGAAACTTCCGCATTATTTCCCCTTTCTGTTAAATTCCTCCCACTGTGACAAGTATAAATAGGAAAATGTTAAAAAGTTTCTTTGCAGTTTTGTTGCAGCATTCACCTACATTAATGTCGATTGCGATTCTGAAAAAAGTGCAGCATTTTCTTTCGACGTATAATATATAATATTTTTTTCCAGAAACGAAATCGTCATAAGTCTAGTAATAGAACAAATTTTTTCTAAAATCCCCCATTGTAATCAACTCAAAGCTGGTAACAATAACGTAAGATAATGTTTGTGAACACAGGGACACGAAAGTGAAAGTGACGTAAGTATTGTTCTTCATCTGTTGTATCCGTAGGTCGTCATTATCGACGTAATCTTCAAACAAAACCACCCTTCCAGCTCCACCCACATCATCAGTGTCAAGAATGGCATAATAGTCGTATCGTTAAGTCAAGTGTATGTGTTTGTGCTATTTCATTCATTCCATACATAAAAGCACTACATCAGTGAATGTCTAAGATAAAGCTTCGTAAAGCTTTTGTCTGCTTTTTATATTCAGGAGTTTTTTGTTAAAGGTTTTAATATTTGTTAAACGTATACAGAAGCCTGCGCTCTAGGTGTCTTTTTGTATAAAAAGCTTTTAAGGTACTCGCTAACATAGCAGTATTGCTTTGGCAATGCTGTGAGTTAGCTTTTATTGAACTACCCTGTTTTAGATTGGACTCTGCGAAAAGCCTCGTATGGCGGTACTTTTGAACTAATAAATGTGTTTCACCACTACCATGTAGCTTGAACAAACGGCTCCTCTAACTATATTTAATAATTTTCACCCATTTCCCGGGAGATATTTTATTAAAGTCATGAGTATGGCTAACGTCCTATATTTAGAAATGTGTTTGGTGCGAATATGAAAATCCTTCAGAGCGACGGCTTCTTCGTATTGATTCAGATCATTTAAAAACTTCAGTATATCGTAAAAAACATTTAATTTCATTATATTTCAACGAGTCTTGGTGTCACGTGCTGCATGAATATGGCCTGATGGTAGTTTATGCTGCCAGTATCATTACTATATGTAATGGTGCGATACACAAACATTGTGTTCATGCTTTAATGTCGCCCAGTAGGCTTTTTTCCTTTGATGACATTGTCGTCAATGATCATGCCATGCCGGACCTAAATCATATAAACTTTTCTTCAATGACAACATAAGGAAAAACTTCATTCAGAACCTTTTGCAAGGCAAGTTCGAGGGTTCGAGTTTGAGGACAGATCAAGACATTTCCAAATTATAACAGCGTAAATTAAAACCAGTAAGGAAAGGCAGAAAGTCGGGCGGGGCCGACTATATAATACCCTACACCTCCCTAACAATGCGATAAAGGTCATTGCGATAATAATTTGGAATAATTGATAATCAGCAGCAACATATTATCTAATTCTGAGCCGATAATCGCTAAATTAAGCAATATTTCTTCCTAAATTGAGAAACATCTTTCCGGAAAATATTAATGATCGGAAGTAAAGTACAACTTCTATAGCGCTTTGATACCAAATCAGGAGGAACATATATATGGAGGTTATATATAAATCTGAACCGATTTCCCCTGATTACTCATTCATGTAAAAAGACCTCTTTCTGTAGAATTTCGTACTGATCGGAAATAAAATACAGTCTCTACAGCGCTTACATGTCAAATCGGTGGTAACATATATATGGGGACGATATCTAAATCTGAACCGATTTTCTCCGAATTTGGCAGTATTCCTTCATGTAATAAGAAACCTCTTTCTGCCGAATTTCGCACTGATCGGATATAAAATACAGTTCCTACAGCATTTACATGTCAAATCGAGAGTAACATATATATGGGGGCTATATCTAAATCTGAACCGATTTCCCTCAAATTTTGCAGTGTTAATTCATGTAATGAAAAACCTCTTCTGCCGAATTTCGTACTCATCGGATTAAAAATACACTTTTTACAGCGCTTACATGTAAAATCGGGGGTAACATATATATGGGGGCTATATCTAAATCTGAACCGATTTCCCTCAAATTTGGCAGAATTATTTCATGTAATAAGAAACCTCTTTCTGCCGAATTTCACACTGATCGGTTATAAAATAAATTTTTTACGGCGCTTACATGTAAAATCGGGGATAATGTATATATGGGGGCTATATCTAAATCTGAACCGATTTCTTCCAAATTTAACAGTGTTCATTAATATAATAAGAGACCTCTTTCTGCTGAATTTCATACTGATCGGATATAAAATAAAGTTTTTACAGCGCTTACATGTCAAATCGGGGCTAACATATATATGGGGGCTATATCCAAATCTGAACCGATTTTAACCAATTAGGGATCGTCCTTGGGCCAAAAAAAAGATATGTGTACAGTTTCGTCAAGATCGGGCCATAATTGCGACCTGTACTTTGATTACAAGAATACATCTACAGTCGGACAGACAGACGTACATAGCTAAATCGACTCAGAAAGTGATTACAAGTCGATCGGTATAATAAACAATGGATCTATCTCTTCTCCTTTTGGGTGTTACAAACAATTGACAAAGTCATAATACCCTGTACCACAGTGTGGTGTAGGGTATAAAAACAAATTAACATATGAGAATTAAAAGAGACAATGACTTAATATAAGATTTGTGACATTAAATATTGCCATCAGCCTGAAGAAAAAAATATTTTTTCAATATTTTCTTAAATAGGTTTAGGTTTAGGTTAGGGTGGCAGCCGTATTTTTTTACAAGCTCACATAGACCAGTTTAGGTCCCTAGTGTTACCACGGGCTGAAATGCCCCTCATCGAAACCAACCTGTTTGATATATAAATTTATCGATAGTACGAATATCAGTACTGGAAAGTTCTGTTAGGATGCCTAAAATGGCCGACCCCAGTATATCCAGTCGTCGTTTACTCAAAGCGGGACAGTCGCAAAGCAAGTGCTCAATGCTCTCCACTTCTTCCTCATCTCCACAGCTTCGGCAGAAGTCATTGGACTCAATAATCAATCTTTTGGCGTGTTCGCCGATCAAGCAGTGTCCCGTCAGAAACTGTACTAACGTAGACAATCGTTTCCTCTCTAGTGCGAGGAGATATTTTGACCTTCTCAGGTTATACCTTGGCCAGATTTGTCTAGCTACCCTGCAGGTGCCGATTTCTGTCCATCTATCGTTGGACTGCCTCTTGCCTAAGCCAAACCTTGCACGTGGATAGTGGCGCACCAATATATGCAAATTCTTCGAGAATTTGTAATGTCGTCCCTTTCCTAGCAAGTTCATCGGCTTTGCAGTTCCCCGGGATATCCCTATGCCCAGGCACCCATATGAGGTGTATATTAAACTGCTCAGCCATCTCGTTAAGAGATCTGCGGCAGTCGAGGGCTGTTTGTGAATTTAGGGATGTTGCCTCCAGAGAATTTATGGCAGCCTGGCTGTCCGAGTAAATGACAACGCCATTGTTGGTTACTATGTTGCGACTCAGCCACTTGGCGACTTCCCATATTGCCATTATTTCGGCTTGATAGACACTGCAGGTATCTGGTAGTCTGTGAGCTATATCCAGACTAAGTTCTTCACAGTGTACTCCGAAGCCAACCTTTTCATCAAGCTTCGAACCATCCGTTTAAAAGTGGAGATGGTTTATATTACCTGGTTTCTGCCGACCCATTCATCTCTGGCGGGAATCATAGTGATGTAATTTCTCTCGAAGGTGTACACTGTTGGTATATAGTCCACTCGGTCGGTTACCATAGCACTACACTTTGATATCCTCATGTGACCATAGTTCTTGTACCTCCACATTGATAGGCAGTTTAATCTTATTGCCGCTTTGGTTGCAACTTCTCTCGCCACAATATTAATCGGCAGTATATGGAGTAGGGTTTGTAGAGACTCGGTCGCTGTAGTCCTTAAGGCTCCGCTTATGCTCAGGCAGGCAGTTCTCTGAACCTGTGTTAGTAGGTTGGTAATGGTTAGTTTGTCAGTTGCCGTCCACCATACCACAATACCGTATTACAGTATTGGACGAACTACTGCTATATATATCCAGTGGACGATTTTAGGAGAGAGTCCCCACCGCGACCCTACAGCCTTTTTGCAGGAATATAAGGCGACGTTGGCCTTCCTTACACGTTCCAATACGTTAAGTCTAAATAACATTTTCCTATCTAGAATTATTCCTAAAAATTTTGCACTTTCAGAAAAGACTAGATCTGTTCCATTTATCCGAGGTGGAGGGTCCACATGTGGGACATTATTCATCCTAGTAAAGAGAACCAATTCTGTCTTGTTGGGGTTAACCCCCAAACCGCTGCTTCTGGCCCATCTAGCCAACTTGTTCAGAGCCACCTGTAGGATGTCTCTGAGGACGTTTACGAATTTGCCACTCACTGCGATTGCCACGTCGTCCGCATATGCCACGACCTTGCAGCCACAACGTTCTAGATCTAGCAGGATTTCATTCACCGCTAGGTTCCAAATTAGTGGAGACAGTACTCCTCCTTGCGGGGTCCCTCTGTTTACATACCTTGTTAGAGTTGTGGACCCTAGACATGCTGTTATGCGTCTTCTGGTGAGCAGACTTTGAATTAGTCTAATCAAACTAGTGTTAACTTTTAGATGTGAGAGTGCCGCAATTACCGCATCTGAGTGAATGTTGTTAAAAGCCCCTTCTATGTCAAGAAATGCCACCATGGTGAATTCCTTGAAATGCAGGGACGATTCGATAGTGCTCACAAGTTCGTGCAGGGCTGTTTCAGTAGACTTGCCCTTGTTGTAAGCATGTTGGTTCCCCGACAGGAGTTTTGTATCCAGGTTTTCCCTAATGAAATGATCTAAAAGTCTTTCCAGACCTTTCAATAGGAACGAGGATAGGCTAATTGGTCTGAAGTCTTTTGGCCTAGTGTGTGATATCTTTCCCGCTTTAGGTATGAATACCACTTTGGTATCCCTCCATCGATTCGGGACGTATGAAAGCCTGATACAGCCTACATAAATTTTCTCCAGCCAGGGGATAATGTACTTTAACATTTTCTGCATTTCTGCTGGAGTGATGCCATCTGGTCCAGGTGACTTGAAGGGCTCAAAGCTGTTAATAGCCCAGCTTATTCTGGATCTCTCAGTCAAGAAGCTAGCGACGCTCGCAGTCCACTCGCACTCTTGTTGGTCCTGCTGATCCTCGGGTTCTGTTACAGAGTTCCCCGGGAAATGTGTGTCGAGCAGTACATTGAGCGACTGCTCGCTGTTTTTGGTCCAGTTATTTGCCTCATCCTGTAAATATCCCACAGTACAGGGTGAAGCAGATAATATCTTCCTCAGCCTAGCGGCGTCGGAGACCTTTTCCACTTCACCACAGAAGGTATACCAAGAGCGCCTTTGCGCCTTTCTAAGCTCCTTCTTATAGATCTTGAGTTGCTCTTTATAGGCATCCCAATCATTAGCGACCCCAGTAGATTTAGCCTTATTGAATAGCTTGTTGCAGGTCTTTTTCATAGCCGTTAGCTCAGAAGTCCACCATTGGGGTTTAGTTTTACCCTTGTACCTTGTTTTTGGACAGGCTTCTTCAAGGGATCTATTGAATGATATGGTGATATGATCGACCAGATTATCCAGACCGGCTTTATCATTCGGTTCGTACGGAAGTTTAGAGTTGAGGACTTTCTTGAAATTCTTCTCATACAGATGCCACTTTGTCTTCCTTACATTTCTGTGGACGGCGGGTTTAGGCGCTTTTTCCGCGAGTTTGAACTCAATATAATGGTGATCTGAGAATGAGTGGTCGTCCAGTACATTCCACCCAATAATTTTGTCTGACAGCCGGTCAGTAACAAACGTTACGTCGAGTACTTCTTGTCTGTCTTTAATTGTGAAGGTCGGTTTATTACCTATGTTACAAATACTAAGATTGGTAGTTCGAATAAAGTCAAGAAGCGAATTACCCCTATTGTTTATATCCGTACTACCCCAGATAGTATGATGAGCGTTCGTGTCTGCGCCAATAATCAGCTCGAGCTCGTCAGACGTTGCTTCTTCTACTACTTCCATGAATAGAGCAGTCGGTACAACAGATTCATAAGGCAAGTAGCTGGAGACCACCCAATATATGCGATTACCAATCTCCAGGCTAGCAGCTGTTTGGTCTTTACCACTTAAATTAGTCAGGAGAAAGATACTTAGATCTTTCCTGGCCAAAATGCAGGTTCTTGGAGTGCCTTCACAGTTAGCCACAATCAGTTTAAAGTTGGGTGTCCTAATACCGCACACCCTTCCTCCCACTACGTAGGGCTCCTGTATCAGGACGATGTCTACTGCGCCTGTGGACAGGCGCAGCAATAGAGCCGCTGAGGCTGCTTTAGCGTGATGGAGGTTAATCTGTAGAATTCTTACCATCATTGGTAATTGACAGATTAACATCCACCCCGACAAGGGTGTTATCGAACTCTTCGTCCGTATCGTCGAGAAGCATGTCCCCGCCAGATGCGTCAAAGAGTCCGGAGACTCCCCTCAGCCCCTCTGTGTCAGAAGTAGAGCTTTCGTCCTCAGAGTAGGACGTTACAGATCTTCTGTTAGAGTTGGAGTCACCAGAAATAATAGGCGTGGATACCTCCGCACTTACAGAAAGTGCCACGGTGGACGACTCACCTTCTGCAGTGGGAGCTATATCCTGCTTGTATATCTTCAAGACTATAGTCTCGAAGCCATATTGTAGGGTTGCACTCGCACTTTGTATATGGGAGGTGGATTCAGCGTTTAGGATAAGATTGACCTGCCGCTTTTTACCTTCCGCCTCACCCACCTTGCTGATTCTCCAATTATGGGCCGGCAGACCAGGATTGGAATCTTTTATTATTTCTAAGATGTCAGCCGGGTTGGAGGGCTCTTCTGTAACCCAGGTGATGGCTCTAGGGTGACTAGGGATGTTGTTTTTTTCGACAACATCCAACTGGGCACCCGGCCACACCTCACCCGCTCGACTCAGAGCAGCCTTATAAAGGTCTACTGATCTGGCATCACCGAAATATAAGAGCTTTACTCTCCCCTGATGCCATCCTGCATCGTTGCAGATTGGTGGTTTGCCCGGCATTTCTCTACGGACATCGAGGTAATGAGCCATAATGGCTGGTAGTACATGACTCCATTTGTCCTTGAGGATAGATCCATCCTCACTACTTCTGTCTATAACAGCCATCACTAGACTCTCCTTCGCCACTTCATTGAAGGGCTTGGTGAGTGTCCTGTTGATGGTGACATTAGGGCCTCTTGCCTTTTTCGAAGGCAGGGGTTCATCAGGTGATCTGATTCGTTTTACTTTATTAGCCGTTAACACAGCTGAATTTGTGGCTCTTTCAGCCGACTCATTGGCCTTAGAAGCATCTATGACGCCTTTAGCCCAGGTAAGTGACTCTTTTTGTTTTTCGGTAAGAGCCGAAACCTCAACAGCCTCCAACTTCGTCAAAACTCTGAGCGCTACACGATGCTCATTGTGCTTCCGTTTTGACGGTCGGACATGACGTTTTCCCCTCACCGCACCACCTGTTGTGAGTACTTGGGGGAGATTTTCACCATTTTTGGTGTGGTCGGCTTTGGCCAAGACCAACGGACGGACAGTCGGACGATTGGGGAACCGCGCTCCATCGGAACACGAAGGCATCCCCGTCAAGAGAATTTATTTTAATTTTGTCTGTATTAGACCGTAATAGGTACTACGATGTAGGCCTTACAGACTTTGTACAGATTTTTGCTATTGCGTAATAGGTACTGGTAACTATCCGCTATGTGATAAACACGTCCGTTCACTGCGAATGATCAGCAAATAAGAATATATGATTGAAGACATTGTCCATTAATTTATCGTCAATGATTTGCTGCAAGACAGTGCCCATTAATTAATATTCAATGATTTGCTCCAAGACATAGTCTTGCATGACATTTATGGCACTTGTGTGAAAAGGTCGTCGAGGATTATCCTTGCTTGTCCTCTAAGTGTTTTCAACGATTTATAAAGGGTCTTGCACCCGCTTCAGGGATGTCTTTAAGACATTCCCTACTGGGCGTAGCTCATTAACAATGGCTCGTTGTGATTTCAATAATTCCGTTGCAATATAATTACATTTTGGTAACTTTTTAACCACTACGTAAAACTATGGCCTATTCTATGAATTTTATATCAAACTAGCTGACCTCAGCAGACGTTGCCCTGCCGTCCTGTTTGGGATGTATTGGTTTGTTATTCATTGATATTTCATTCAAAAATGCATACAACCCTAGTTTCAGGAAAAAATCATAAAAAATTTATATTGACCATATGTCCACTACAGCGCCATATACCGGTTAGAATCATACAGGCAAACTATTCTTAAGACAAACCACACATATACAATTTTAAATTTCAGTCAAATCGCTCTGGAAATGCGAATTTTACAAATAACTTGACCTCTCCGCAATTTATCGCTGTGAAAATAATTTTAAAACACAAATAACCCCAATCTGAATATATTGTCCAAATTTCAACCCATTCGCTTTAATGGTTTCGGAGATCATGCGTTACTAACAAACGTACAAAGGATTTTATATATAAAGATTGGAAGAGTTACACATAAAGGTTTGTACAAATATACGTTCATTTGTATACTCCTCACCACACTGTGGTTCTGCGTATTATGAAATTGTGCATTTGTTTGTAACAAACAAAAGGAGAAGAGATAGACCCATTGTTTATTATACCGATCTATTTGTAATCACTTTCTGAATCGAGTTTGCCATGTCCGTCTGTCTGCCTCTCTGTAGATGTATTTTTATACCCTACACCACACTGTGGTACAGGGTATTATGACTTTGTGCATTTGTTTGTAACACCCAAAAGGAGAAGAGATAGACCCATTGTTTATTATACCGATCGACTTGTAATCACTTTCTGAGTCGATTTAGCTACGTCCGTCTGTCTGCCTGCTGTCCGTCTGTAGACGTATTCTTGTAATCAAAGTACAGGTCGCAATTATCTTTTTTTAGGCCCAAGGACGATATTTGGTTAAAATCGGTTCAGATTTACATATAGCTCCCATATATATGTACCTCCGATTTGGCATATATGCACTGTATAAGCAACATTTTGTAACCGATTTGTACAAAAATTGACAGAGAGTAGTCTCGTGATACACTTAGATACAATACAAAATTTGGGGGAAATCGGTTCAGATTTATATATAGCCCCCATATATATGTTGCACCCGATTTGACATGTAAGCGCTGTAGAAACTGTATTTTATATCCAATCAGTACGAAATTCGGCAGAAAGAGGTTTCTTATTACATGAAGGAATACTGCCAAATTCGGAGATAATCGGTTCAGATTTAGATATAGCCCCCATATATATGTTACCCCCGATTTGAAATTCAATAGCTGTAGAAACTGTATTTTATATCCGATCACAGCGAAATTCGGCAGAAAGAGGTTTCTTATTACACGAAGGAATACTGCCAAATTTGGAGAAAATCGGTTCAGATTTAGATATAGCCCCCATATATATGTTAGCACCGATTTGACATTCAAGCGCTGTAGAGACTGTATTTTGTATCCGATCAGTACGAAATTCGACAGAAAGAGGTTTCTATTTTACATGAATGAGTATTCAGGGAAAATCGATTCAGATTTATATATAAGCTCCATATATATGTTCCTCCCGATTTGGTTACAAAGCGCTATAGAAGTTGTACTTTACTTCCGATCATTACAAAATTCTCCAGAAAGATGTTTCTCAATTTAGGAACGAATATTGCTTTATTTAGCGATTATCGGTTCAGAATTAGATATATCCGCATATATATGTTCTTACCCATTTACCAATTATTCCAAATTATTATCGCAATAACCCATATCGCATTGTTAGGGAGGTGTAGGGTATTATATAGTCGGCCCCGCCCGACTTTCTGCCTTTCCTTACTGGTTGTAATTAAAGTACTGGTCGCAACTGTGCTACGACAACTACGAAATTTGGCACTAACATTTTATTTTTTCAAGGACGTTCGTACCTCCGATTTGGCATATATGCACTGTGTTAACAATATGGGCAACATTTTTTAACCGATCTGCATAAAAATTTACAGAGAGAAGTCTCTTGATACACTTAGAGACAATACTAAATGTGAGCAGACAATACTAAATTTTCAGATTTAGATATACTCGTATTCCCCATATAAAGGGTGGTTAAATTTTAAGGGCCGATGTTGATTTTGAATAAAACACAAATTGTTTAGGAAATTATTGTCATTTCTTTTTATTATGATAATATTGGTATGGTTCAATTATGTATGGAACAAAATATAGGCCAAATTGCCGCCGCGACCTCGGCGGCGCACCTCCATCCGATGGTCCAAATTTTCGATGACGCTGAGGCATAATTGAGGTTCTATGCCGTTAATGTACCGAATTATCTCATCCTTTAGCTCTTGAATTGTTGCTGGCTTATCGACGTAGACCTTTTCTTTCAAATAACCCCAACGAAAGAACTTCAACGGTGTCAAATCACATGATCTTGGCGGAAAATGGACATCGCCACGACGTGTGATAACACGGCGATTGAATTTGTTGCGCAAAAGAGCCATTGTTTCGTTAGCTCCAATTCGGGCCATAAAAAGTTCGTTATCATCTCACGATAGCGAACACCATGCACAGTAACTGCCGGACCGGCCTCATTTCGAAGAAGTATGGCCCGATGACGTCGCCAGCCCATAGGCCGCACCAAACGAACTGGGCGAGCATGCACAGGCATTTTCACATCTCCGACAGACCTGGTTTGCTGAAATTTGCGCACAATTCTCCCGATTGTGGACACATTTGGTCCATTATGCTGATCAAAAAAACTTCACGAAGTGCACGAAATGCATTTTGATTGGAACGCCCATTTTCGTAAAAGGCTTAAAAAACTTAAATGCGTTCTCGATTGTGTATCTTTCCATGGTTCAACTTGAGTTAGTCTGGAATTGAGAAATGTCAAATGAAATGCAGAAAAAAACTTGACGTTTAGGTGTGGTTCACATTCAACATCGGCCCTTGCAATATAACCACCCTTTATATGTTAACCCCAATTTAATATGTAAGCTATGTAGAAAGTGTATTTTAGATCCGATCAGCGCGAAATTCGTCAGAAAGATGTTTCTTATTACATGAATGACCACTGCCGAATTTGGGGTAAATCGGTTCAGATTTAGATATAGCCCCATATATATGTTACAACCGTTTTGAAATATAAGCGTTGTAGAAACTGTATTTTATATCCGATCAGTACGAAATTCAGCAGAAAGAGGTTTCTTATTACATGAATGAGCTAAATCTGAGCCGGGGGAAATCGGCTGAGATTTAGATATAGCCCACATATATACCTTCCTCCCGATATGGTATCAAAGCGCTATTGAAATTGCACTTTACTTCTTATCATTACAAAATTTGTCAGAAAGAAGTTTATTAATGTGGGAACGAATACTGCTTACTTTGGGGATAATCGGTTGAGATTAGTTATTGCCCCATATACTTAGATGTGTTCGAGCATATTTAGCTTTTAAGTGCTATTGAAACAGTAGCGCTATTGAAACTTCCGATCTCTATATAATTTGGCAGAAATGAGTTTGTTGATCCAAGTTGATGAAAACATATCTCTTTAGATTATGTATCGTCCCATCTAATTGTTCCTTCTGATTCTAGATCTATAAATGAATACAGTGCATTTTAGGGTTATCGTTTCAGATCCAACAAGAGGTGTTATTTTGGTATTCAAAGAAAAATGCAATTTTTGAGATAAATGATCGGATGTTTATTTCATAATAAAGAGGAAGGTATGCCGTTAATAATGAAAAACAACATCAGCCAAATGGCCACAACGACCACGCTTACAGGACCATATCCTTTTCATGAAATTTTCCATAACCAAATCGCAAAGTGACTGCCCTATGTCCTCGATAGCCTCACGAATTCTATCTTTGAGGTCTTGAATCGACGCTGGTCTATTGGCGTAGACCTTATCTTTCACGTGGCCCCAAAGGAAGGAGTCGCAAGGTGTTACACCACAAGATCTCAGTGGCCAATTGTGATCACCTCTTCGAGAGATAACACGGTCCGGAAACTTTTCCTATAACAGAGCAGTGGTTTCGTTGCTTGTGTGGCACGTAGCGCCGTCTTGTTGAAAGTAAACGTTGTCCAGATCAATACCATCCAACTCCGACCATAAAAAATCATTAATCACCTCGCGATAGCGCAATCCATTCACCGTAACTGTTTATCCAACCTCATTTTCGAAAAAGTAAGGTCCAATGACCCCGCCGGACCATACTTTATTATGATCAACATCTGCGTGTGTAATACTATGTGCGGAATTTCAGAAGATTTCGATAGATAGTATAAATGATTTTATAGAAGCAATATTTCACCAAATTCTATCTCTTTGTGAGGATGTGGACCTAGAATAAGTGAACCGACATGGCCCATCTTCGAACTTAGCCTGAGATAGAACATAATATTACCGCATACCAAATTTGAAGTCAATAACTCTCTTGTTGAGAGTTATAGTGCCCATCAGCCAGCAGACGATACCCATCTTTAGAATTTAAAAATGTTTGACTCTTCGACAACACAGTACAACACAAAAAAAATAACAGGGTTCTGTCAATGGATTATGGTAGAGGAGACCAAAAAGTATATACGTGTATCGGCGTTTTGAAAGATCACATCGAAATTTTATTTTAGGGGGGGTTAAAGTTTTCCCCCTTTGCTTGTTCGTGCAGAATATTGGCATATAGAACTATGTGTTCTGTCCATCTGAGGTGTATTGTATCTTCAGCAACTTTGTAGCAAATATTAATGCCTTTATTTTTGTGGAATATATTAACCCTCTAGCTTCCACCCATAACGGTGATTTTTGCCTATATTTTAACAAATCGTAAAAAACTCCCCTAAAAATGGGTGGGGCGAGGTTGAAATGTTCTATGTGTTGAAATGTTGGCCATAAAATTTTACTATATATGCCAGAACACACCAAAGCCCAAAACTTAACACAAACACCTAAAAACCGGCCAAATTCAAGATTGCCTGTTAAGGGTTAATTTGTTATTCCTCGCATTTTGTCACTCAAAATTACCATAACGAAACTTTTGAGTGGCACGTTGCTTATGAACGTTAACGTTTGACATCGTGGGTCAGCCAGTTAATATTTTTATTTTCTTAAATTATTCTACAAGGGAATTTGTAAGAATAATAATGACTGACTGTTTGGGAAACCTTGACTGGTTTTGCTACGTCTGTGGCAAGCATACCCTTATGCGACATAGGGTTTCATCATCACGAGCAATGTGGAGGATATATTAAATTTATTTTGAACTAGAAGTTTTTCCCGATTAGCCATATGTGCCAAAACATATCTGACGAAATTACTATATCGGTTTGATGCTGTGGTCTAAAGGTAATACAAGTGTTGATTTATATTTGATTATATATATTTATATTTTGATATTCATTTGTCAACATCAGATATGCCTTCCTATTGAAAAACGCTATAAGGGCAAGAACACTTTGTCTCTTATAACAGATTTATGTTGGACATTGTTTGATAATGGCGTCGAATTGCCAAGAGTGAAAAGAAAAGTGAATTAAAAATAAATTAACTTATGTATTTAATAAGTATTTCTCCTTGTATATGCGTTATTAATAGATTTTTGGTTTATAGACCTGAAGTAAAATTTAATATAAAATAAATATTATTTAATTGTAAAATAAAATCATTATTTTTTTTGCATCACTCACATCACCCCGAAAAATCAAATTTTGAAAGACCTTTTTGGTACTAACACTATATATTATCTTAATTAACCCTTAACAGTCAATCTTGAATTTGGCCGGTTTTTTTGGTGTTTGTGTTGAATTTTGGGCTCTGGTGTGTTCTGACATATATAGTAATATTTTATGGCCATAATTTTTGTAGAACATTTCAACCCCGCCCCACCCATTTTTAGGGGAGTTTTTTACGATTTGTTAAAATATAAGCAAAACTTACCGTTATGGGGGGAAGCTAGAGGGTTAATATATTCTACAAAAATATAGGCCTTAACATTTGCTACAAAGTTGCTAAAGTTGCTACACCTCAGACGAACAGAACACTTAGTTTTATGTACCGATATTCTGCACGAACAAGCAAAGTGGGGAAAACTTTAACCCCCCCTAAAATAAAATTCCGATGTGATCTTTCAAAACGCCGATACACGTATATATTTTTTTGGTCTCCTCTACCAGAATCCACTAACAGAACCCTGTTATTTTGAAAAAAGTTTGAAATTGTTGTACAGTGCAATCGGCATAATCCAGGTTTTAGAAACGTTGTATCCCTCTTTTAAATTCTGTAAAATTTGATAAGATATTTTCGATAAGAAATATTATTGATGTTGCCTCAGTGGGTTGTCTCACAAACTACATGTTTTAACATGGAAATACTTAAAGAAAAATATATATTTATAACCTGCACCACACTTTGATGCAGGGTATTATAAGTTTGTTTCATGGCAGATGTTTGTAACCCCTAGAAATACTACAGCTATACAGCAAACTTAAAGTATACCTGTCGACACAGAATCACCAGCTGGGTCGATTTAACCATGCCTGTCCGTCTGTTCATCTTATGTTGTTCGTTGGGTACAGGTCGCTATTTTACTCCGATCGTGCTAAAATTTTGCATTTAGGCGTCGCACCTGGAAAGAAATTTGAAATTTAGCATTTTCGCTATATGTGGTTTATTGTACAAGATTTATTTATTTTCAACATTTTCAGATTTGAATGAAAATACCATAAATATTTACGTATATCGTATGATGTTAGACCATTGAAGAATTTTTACATGGTGGTATGGGTTCAGAAATTCGAATCTGGCATGACGAAATTGTTTTTTTTTCGAGAAATACGCGCGATCAAAAGTTACTAGCTGATCCGGTGCGCTTCGCTGCCCTCAAAGTACGTTTCAGTGAAATAGAACGGCGGTGTTTTCGGGTCATCCATATTGCACTTAAATGCACAAATTTAGTGTAGTGCAATACCCGTAAAATCACCTTGGGAGGCTACGTCGCCCATTCTCTGTTGGGGCATATAGATTGCTGTGAAATACAGTCATACCAATTAGTGCAATAATTATATCAGTATTTATTTTTTCTACAACGATGCCGCATGCGCGTATTCACGCCCTCTAATCCGATAACTCTCAATTTTGTTGAGTCACGTGCTAACTTTTAAGGCACTTGAATACTAAACACACTTGGTAAAGAGTCAATCTAGATATAATGGTCTCCAGTTATTTCGTTTTCAGCAAGCGTGTCGTATGCACAGATACTTCCACTGATCAGCTTTTTAATCAGATTCCGTAGAGTGCTATCAACAGCATCCACTAAAAACTTCAAGACGATGAGTGCACGCCTCCCTATATTTCGTTTTGAGTATCGGCACTATTTTCATGCAAATTTTGAAAACTGTCCTGCAATGATATTAGAAATATCATATCGGCGCCACGGCCTTATCACACTCTTTTGCAAAGATATCGCCGCAATACTATTTCAAATATTGCGTTCTACATTTTTTATTTATATGGGGGTGTCATGCCAACTGTTTCCATCGTTCCTGTTTGTAGCTCCACGACCAGAGAATGAAGCCGAGCCAAAATTGGCGGCGTCGGCTGCCATTGAAAATTATAGATCGGCGGCGGCGTCTAGGCGGCTAAGCCGACATAAAATTAAATTTTTTTGCATTACACTTTGGACATATTTTGTCCATATTACCAATTTGAATATCAGTAAAGCTTAAATAGTCAATATTACTTTGGTAAAAAAGGCACATCTTGAAGTAAAAGTACGCGGTAAATGCACTACAGTCTGTCTCAATCGACTCATTCTAGTCGCGTCAGGAGTTTTCCTAGAAAGCTTTGTTCGCACTTTAGGCATAATGCACTTTTTAGATATTTAGGGCCTGTTTTTGTAACTTATTTTGTGTCACTTCGCACGTCTATTGGCAAGCGAATGAAATTTTTGGTTTTTGCACACTTTGTTTTGATTGTAAACAAAGAAGCTTTCAATTATCGCCAACATTTTGGTTCTTATAAGACCACAACGAACAAAATGAAATGTCAAATTAGACGATCAGAAAAATTCATTCGTGTCGGTTATGTTTACCGCCCTTTTGAATAATAAAGTGAAAATTGTTGGATAAATGAATAAAAAATGGATAAATGAACCAAACAACATACACATGTATCTTTTGCTGAAGTATCCACCAAAATTTCAAAAAATTTCTTTTTATTAGTTTGTATAAAATGTTTTGAAATCTCACAACCACACTGTTGCTTTTTGCATTTTTTCGTAATACCTTAAATTAGGTGACCCAAACAATTCTTTATTATACCTATCGACCTAGAATATCTTTCTGAATAGGTTTGGTTTTGTCCGTCCGTCTGTTTATAAATGTATCCTTGTTACCGAGTACAGGTCACAATTATGCTCAGATCACTAGGAAATTTAGCAAGAACTTCCTTTTTAACTCAAGGACTTACTAAAATGGGTGCAGAAGGTTTCCGATTTAGATATAGCCCCTATATATACATAAATGATCAATCAAACAAACAATTGTGTTTGTTTTCGGTTTTTTAATTATTTCTCATCGTCTAGAAACAGCTGTTGCAACTTTTACAGCTGTTAGATAGGGTTGCCCCCGTTCTGATATTTTCGTGTGGAAAAAGCTTTAAGAAATGTCAATAACAACATGAAGGTAATATTGGTCTTTGACAGGAAGACGATGAAGAAAAGAGCTTTCTTACCCAAACGATAAGTGACAATGAACCAAATTAAAAATATCGAGCCCTAACCGCCAAAAAAACTTAACCGACAAAATTATCGATTTTCGTTTTTTTGATGAAAATCGATGAGGAAGCATAATTCCCATCACCGGTAAAAATTTCGTAGCTGACAAATGTACCGTTACGAAGAAAAAGAAAAAACAAAAATAACTCAAACGACATTTACATTTGTTTACAAATTTCCTGACCGCGTAGTGTCGTTTACGTTAATTTTTGCGTCGATTGTTTGATAATATTTATTATAATGGCATCTGGTGGAAGAAAGGTAACTATAACCAAAAGGAGAAGAGATCCATAGTGTATTATACCGATCGACTTGGAATTAAATCTTGAGTCGAATTAACCATTTCCGTCTCTATATGTATCGTTGTAATCAAAGTTGTGGTCGTATTTGTGGTCCGATCGTGATGAAATTTAACAGAATGCTCATTAAAGGCCCCATATATTTTTACCTCTGATTGGGCATCTATGCGCTGTATAAATCAAATTTTACATCGGATCATTACGAAATTTGGCATAAAGGAGTTAATTGGTTCAGGAATGAACACTTTCAAATTTGAAAGAAAACGGGTCAGATTTATATATAGCCCCCGTATATACTTTCCTTCCGATTTGGTATCAACGTGCCAGAGAAGCTTTATTTTACATCCGCTCATTTTATATATTTTCCAGGTAGGAGTTTCTTGACACAGAAATAATGATATCATAATTTGATAAAAATCTGTTGAGATTTATATTGCCCCCATATATGTTTTAGTTTCAAGTTCGTATCAAAGTGCTGTAGAAGGTTTATTTAATATTTATGAAATTTGGCAGAGTGTACTTTAAATATCGACCACAATATAAAATGTATCTCTCAATGTTGTGAATTTTATTCGTTTTGTACTTATTCTGCTACGAAAATGGTTTAGGGTATCATATAGTCGACCACGCCTAACTTTAGCCTTTCCTTACTGGTTTTTATTATATTTAATGTTAATGTATTTCCTTTGTTTTGAGTCGTCCACATTTCCAAAACAAATTTAAACAATTAAAAACATTAAGTTTGGCCATTCCGAATCTTATAAACCATCCACCAAGGATCGCATGTGAATGGTTACGGGTACTAATAAACTCATTGTACCAAATTTCAGCCCAGTTCATGGAATTCGTCGGTTTTTGTGGCGTTAAGAAGTCATATCTAGAGGGACCTTAGTATGGGGGCTATATCAAAACATGGACCTATGGCTACCGTTGCTTGTGTCAAAGATACTGGGTATAAATAAACCCCAGTTGCCAACTTTCACCGCGATCAGTTGACATTTGTGTTCTCTATGACGTTAAGAAGGAAAATCGGGAAGATGCCATATATGTGGGGGCTATATCCAAAATTGGACCGATATTACCCATTTTCAATCCCAACATACCTGACGATATATGAAATATATTTATCAAATTTCAGCCACCTAGCTCAAGTATTATAGATTATAGCGTGATTACAACAGACGGACGGACGGACGAACGTGGTAACTAGTCTTACAATTTTACGACGAATAATAATATATATACTTTATGGGGTATCAGATCAATATTTATAGCCCCCATCCTATGGTGGAGTGGGTAAAAAAGATGCTAATGCATATTTCTATGCAATTGTGTTTAACTTAACCGACACAAATACATCGCTTCAGCGTGCTACAATGACAGCGAAAAAAACTTAAGTAACAAAAATCGTACTTTTTTGTAAAAAAAGTCTAATGCAACGATTAATACTAATTAATTACTCCAAAAAAAACTTAACTTGAAAAGTCCATGTTAATACCTGCACTGAGTGTAGAGAAAACTAAAAAAAACCTTCTCCTGAAAAATGTACTTTTTGTTGGTTAAGTTTGTTTCGCTGTTAGGGCTCGACATGATCGCTTGGGTGAGAATAAGAAGAAGAAAATTATTGCTTGGGTAGCTATCGCACGTCTGCGTTTTGGTACATTTAGCTGAACAGGCTGTTAGAATTTAGATAGTGATTCCGTTCGCGGGCACAAAAAGAACTTACTTTTTATTACATACACATAAAATGAGCTTAATTGAAAAAATTTTGATATTCTGCTCTGAAAAATAACGGCAAATAAATGTAAACGCATTGCAAGAAAATAGTAAAACAAAGGCAAAAATAAAATAAACTCAAACCAAACAAAACATCACTGCAGCATGGTAATGTTTGGCTATATTTGTTTTTGCTTGCCTCTGCCTTTTTTTCACGTCACCACGCATAGCGTACGACAAAAAAAACAAAAACAAAATACATTGCCATTCTCTGTTGCTGTCCATAGCACACACACGCTCGGCCATATGTAGGCAAAACAAAAACAAATCACATTGCTATTCTCAGCAAAGCAATACTCACTGTAGGATTGGAGAGTAAAATATTGGAACACTCGCATCGTGTCGATGTGCCGCACACTGCTTTATTTTTCACTACCGCAACTACCACAACTACACTTTTTATACGCTATGAGTCGTTCATGTCCGTGGTGAATTTTACTTAGGATTTTAAAAGCCATGAATCTCCTTTTCTAATAAACTTTTTAATAATTTTTTTATCCTAAAACCTTCACCAGGTCGAGAGCTTTTTATTATAAAAAATTTCATGAAAATCAGCCGGGCCATTCTCAAGATTGTTCCGAACATAAAAAAGGCACTTCAAAATATAATATTAGTTTAGATTGGTAATGCATTATGCAAGATTTGAAATCGTGAAAATATAAGCACATATGTATGTGGTATGCCTATGGCACAAATAAGTACTTAGTATGCTACTTTATTGTATGCTTTTGGGAAGTACTTTCCTCCAATGACATCCCCATGTTAAAATAATGTGAAAAGTGGCTAAATAATAAGTACTTACCATTATCGAACTTTGCTTACTCGTCGGATTATTTGGTAATGAGAAATTTTGCTGGGTATGTATCGGTTTTTCCATTTAAGACATATCATTAACTTTGCCAGAGCCCAATCTGAGAAGTTTCGGCGGTTCAAATGATCAAGTGGCATTAGTTCTTGAGTCAGTCTGATATTATTTATAAGGATGAAGGCCAAGATCTACGACGTGGAATCGACTGATTTGGCTCATTTAGAACGGATACACTTACGGCTGCGATATTTTTTCACGAGAGTGGAAGTTGATGCATGTACGAGAGTGGAAGTTGGTGCATGTACGAGAGATGATGATTACTGAATTGTCTTTTTTTTGAGATATGCGCTTTTAGCAAACAGTTCTCGTTTAATGATACTTGACTGTGCGTATATATTCTAATAATTTCGACTGAAGTAATCGTTGTAATAAGGATATTGATAATGGGAGTTTGGTGGCTCCCGAAACAGATCTGTCTATCCAACCATTACAACCACCCCCAATACATGTCACTTACTTCTTCCTTAATTTTTAACAAAGTTGTTTTCATATACTGAAAACAACTATAACGATCTTGAGCCTAATGTGCAAAAACAAAATATGTACTATGAAAGCATATCGAATAAAACAAAAACTCCATATATATGTTTCGTCCGATTTGGTCCTTTAGCCCTATAGAAGCTATATTTTACATCCAATTGTTTTGAAATTTAGCATGGTAGAGTTTAGTGATCTGCCTACATTGCCGAATTTGAAGAAAACCGGCTCAGATTTAGACATAGCTCCCATATAAATGTTTCGTCCGATTTAGCTCTTTAGCTCTATAGAAGCTGTAGTTTATATGTAATCGTTTTGAAATTTAGCCTGGTAGTTTTTCTTGGTCCACGGATCAGATCAGATTTAGTTATAGCTCCCATATATATTTTTCGACCGATTTGGCTACACAGGCAGAGACGTACCAAATGTAAATTGTGCTAGCAAATTTTAGTTAAAGTATACATTGGATATTTCAATGTTATCAAATAGGGTATCATATAGTCCGCCCGATTTTAACCTTTCCTTACTGATTTTAATAAAAAATACTTTATCTCAGCGAAAACACTGTTCACTTTTCTGTAGTTTAGGAAGGGTGAGATGTGCCACTCCATCACCTATCATTTCTCATGTTCTCTAAGGCTTTGCAATTGTGTTTTTTCATCGGGAAATTCCTGTCTTCACACATATGTTTTTAAATGAAGAGAGAGAGAGAGAGTGAGAAAGAATTGTAGTAGTTTTGCCCGTGTTGTAGTAATTGCACCCGAGTCATGCAGAGTTTCGGCGCTAAATTAATTTTACGTCTCTGGTTTACTCTATTGCATGTAATTCGCAAATGCTGACTTTATACAGGGTTTTCCAACAAGAGGTGTTATTTTGAATCACCCGGTATTTCGGTAGCTGTCACTTTTGAAGCTTTTATTCTTTGACATTTGACAAGTAGAAACTACGCCATTACTAAGAACGGAACGATACATGATCATCGAACGATACAAAACGATTAAAAAACGATCGAACAAAAAAACGATACGAACGATACAAAATCATCTTGACTGATGAGGTCCATTTCCACCTCGGTGGCTACGTCAACTAGCAAAATTGTCGCATCTGGGGCTCGGAAAACCCAAGAGTTATTGTTGAGAAGCCTCTCCATCCTCAACGTGAGACTGTTTAGTGCGGTTTATGGTCCGGCGGGGTCATTGGACCTTACTTTTTCGAAAATGAGGTTGGATCAACAGTTACGGTGAATGGATTGCGCTATCGAGAGATGATTAATGATTTTTTATGGTCGGAGTTGGATGGTATTACAACGTTTAATTTCAACAAGACGGCGCTACCTGCCACACAAGCAACGAAACCATTGCTCTGTTACGGGAAAAGTTTCCGGACCGTGTTATCTCTCGAAGAGGTGATCACAATTGGTCACCGAGAACTTGTTATTTAACAACTTGCGACTTCTTCCTTTGGGGCCACGTGAAAGATAAGGTCTACGCCAACAGCCCGGCGTCGATTCAAGACCTCAAAGATAGAATTCGTGAGGCTATCGAGGATATAGGGCAGCCACTTTGCGATTTGGTTATGGAAAATTTCATGAAAAGGATATGAGATAACACGGTCCGGAAAAGTTTCCGGACCGTGTTATCTCTCGAAGAGGTGATCATAATTGGTCACCGAGAACTTGTTATTTAACAACTTGCGACTTCTTCCTTTGGGGCCACGTGAAAGATAAGGTCTACGCCAACAGCCCGGCGTCGATTCAAGACCTCAAAGATAGAATTCGTGAGGCTATCGAGGATATAGGGCAGCCACTTTGCGATTTGGTTATGGAAAATTTCATGAAAAGGATATGGTCCTGTAAGCGTGGTCGTGGTGGCCATTTGGCTGATGTTTTTTTCATTATTAACGGCATACCCTCCTCTTTATTATGAAATAAACATCCGATCATTTATTAAACAAGTAAGAAAGTTTCAGTCGGGTAAACCGACTAAGGTATACCCTCACTTTGTGAGTAATGTAATGAATATTACTCGAATTATTCTGTCAATTTGTGTGGAAGGTACCAGAAGGGGTTTATCAAATACACTTTTTTTTTGCTGAACATTAGATACTTTAAATTCATTGCACTGTGCCGACTTATAAGCATTTATGTGCACTGGTATAAACGTTATGAGACATTAAATTGTGGTATGATTTGGGCATTTTGTGTGGGAGGTACAAAGAGGGGCGTAACAATAACGCCCATTTTTCACAGGGCTATAGACACTATAAAAACATTACACTGTACAAAATTTCAAGTATTTTTATACACTGGTTTTAATGTTATAAGCTGTTAACTTTTGGTGCAAAAAGGTACCATTGTGTGGGAGGTACCAAAAGGGGCGTGACAACAACACCCATTTTTCCCTGGACAGTAGGCAATATAAAAGCATAATACTGTACAAAATTTCAAGTATTTTTATACACTGTTATTAATGTTATAAGCTGTTAACTTTTGGTGCAAAATGGTGCATTTGTGTGGGAGGTACCAAAAGGGACGTGGCGACTTCGCCCATTTTTCTCGAGTTGATGACGACTAATAAGCTAATACTATGTGTGGAATTTCAAAAGATTCGAATAAGTAGTATAGCAGTTATTAAAGAATCAATATTTCACAACATTTTAACCCTTTGTGGGGGAGGTACTAGAAGGAGTGGACCAATATGGCCCATCTTCGAACTTAGCCGGAGATAGAAAAAAATATTACCACATACCAAATTTGAGGTCAATCGGTTACTCCTTTCGAGAGTTATCGTGCGCACCAGCCAGCAGACACACAGACAGACAGACAGACAGACAGACAGACAGACGGACGGACATTGCTCATTCGACTTAAAATGACCCAAAACGGATTTCCTCCGAACATACTTGGGGTCTTAGGTCACTCCTTCGACGTGTTACACTTTTTTCCGTAGCAAATGATATATACCCTCGTCACACTAAAGTGAGGGTATAAAAAATGGCATTTTTCTTTGAATACCACAATAACACCTCTTGTTGGAAAACCCTTTATAATACAACTTTATTGCTAGAAATTGAATAATTTATAGTAAAAATATATTTTCCAAAAACTAAAAAATTATGCTTGATTTTCCATATGCGATGACCTCAACCATAGATGGAATAATAATAAATTTTGTAATAATAAAAATTAATAAATTCTTATGTTTTGGGGTACAAGGAGAGACAAACAAGTTTCAAAATTTCAATTGAGTAAAGTTTGACCCATTTCGGAACTTAGCCTGAGATCAAAGGAAAATGTCCGCATCAAATCATCCGCTCCATACAGGCAGACATACTGAAGGACGGACGAACAGTGCTCAAATGACTTTAAATGCCCGAAAACGGATTTCCGATGGTTGTACCTAGGGGCTTCGGTAAAACCTTTGGCCCTCGCTAATGATATGTTATCAGGGAAAGATATGGTTATTTGTAACAAATACATTCAACCAAATTGTTCAGAAAATGTGGCATCTATGGCTTAACCAAAGTAATTAAATTTTTGAGTTTTCTCATAGTGGAGATGAGCTAATTAAAGTTCGACCTCTGTATGGGGAATATATGAAAATGTTGACATGTATGATAAATGTTCATTGTGCAGAATCAAATTGCTAAATTTCGGAAAAATCGACTGAAAAAGGCTTATAGACGATTTTTTCAAGCGTCCTTTTCTTTTGTCTTGAATCATGAATGTATACCATTCCCGACTGATATTTGCGTGTGGCTGGAGGTATGTCCATATATTCAAGTCCTCTTGGCACAAGTAAGGTTTTGGATTGTCTTGTGAGCTTATCCGGTGGATATGCTGCTGTCAAGGTTGTTCGTAGGTGCAGGAAAGTGATGAGCACTGCAGTGATGAAAGAGTCTATGTGATATATACAGTTCTCCCGAGAAGACTTCAAAGCCTACCTTAGCATTAAACATGGAATTATAGGTATATAAGTCTATACACCTAATGCCATCAGGATCCTTGTTCAATCAATCCCAGCTTGCTTCTAGTTTGCGCACATATTCAAATATCCTTGGAATGAGTAAGATTCTGTATAGTATTGTGCAATAAAATAATAATGGGTTTTCACATTTTACCTCTTGTACTCGTATTCCACCAGTACTGTAATTGTATTAACAATTAATAGAAATAATCAGCAAAACTTAGTGGTACAGTTTTCCTTAATTGAAAAAAATTA
The DNA here is from genome assembly GCA_963930755.1 of Eudasyphora cyanicolor. NCBI lineage: Eukaryota > Metazoa > Arthropoda > Insecta > Diptera > Muscidae > Eudasyphora > Eudasyphora cyanicolor. The sequence continues at coordinate 70,694,571 of OZ005734.1, forward strand.
ATTTACATACTTCATTAGGTTTTTTTTTATAAATATCAATCTTTATTAATAAATATCCCTCTTCAATACTCTTAAATGATAAATGTTGAAACAACTCTTGATTTTTCTCAAGATTTAGGTATTCGCTTTTGACTAGAAAAGTTTCAAATGGACTTAAAACAAAAACTTACTCACAAATCCACAATAGGTCCACTGCAAGGCAAGCTTAAAATAAATGTTTTTTCTTCATATAATTGTTGTTAATCAAATACTTAAAAACTAATTACATTGATCTTCTCAAGGGAAATACAGATTTTTGTTTGGAAAACTTCTTGGAAAAGTTCCCACCAATTATTTGTGGTCCATGTTTTTTTGTTGGTTGTTGTTTGGTATTGGAAGCATATATGTATGTATGTATGTATATTTGTTTAAGGACCTTTCCATCTTGCATTTTAAAATCTTGTGATTTTACTGCTTTCCGGTGAATCTGAGGGTGTTAATGATGACTGCGCCGATTGTGTGGGACTGCCACGATTGACACGAGTTGTATTCTGGCGTTGGGGACCAATGTGAGCATTTGCTTGTCGCAGATTGGCAAAGAATTGTTGGCGTCGGGGGGCTCCACCACCCCGCAAAGGCAATGTTGGAATTTCACTCGGCGATTGGTTATGCAGTTCATCCTGGGAGATGTTACGCATGGCGGGATTAACGCATTCATAGACACTCTGAAAGGAAATTGGAGGGTTTAATTATAAAATGGAATGGTTTTATTATATAAAAATCGGTATAAATCATTTACCTGTTCCGAAGAGTACTGATTGTTCTGGGCGAATGCCAAAGAAGTGAGTGAAGGCAAAGCTTGAGCAATATCTGACCGCTCTATGCCTCGTACTATCAAAAACGTGCGTGGTATTAGTATACCCACCAGTATAGCCCAACCCGAAGCCTGCAAACCCAATGGAAAAGCAGCATCACGCATTTCATCGCCGAAAAATGATAGGACAATCCATACAATCCAAATGATAAACATCAAAACCGAACCGATAACAATTAGGATGCCTTCCCGATAATTTCTCTGTGATCGATAAATGAATGGCACCAAAGCGATAATACTCAGCAGAAGTATCATATCATAGGCCAGCAAACCAAACATCCAATAGCCATAATAGATATTCTCACAGGACACCTTATCCGAGGCAATATGCATGGCCACCAATAGCTGTATAGACATGCCCAGTTGCACCAGAATACTGAATACACATATCACTGCCTGAATATAGCCATTGACGTGGGAGAGAAAGCCGCCCTCCGAGCCAATCGAAGCCAACATCACTGAACGACACAGCAACAGAGAGAATACAAAGCAATAGACGAGCGTAAGGATAAATACTCTCACAGCACAGAGAGTATTTAGAGTCGCTGCATCTTCGATGGTCACATGCGAATTACGGTGCTCTCCCACATATTCCAAAGAGAAGGGAATAAACGAAGTAAACATCAGCAGCAATGAGAGCAATAGCAAAATCGAGGTAACCGGATTACCCTCAAAAACATCGCCCAACGATATGCGCACCACAATAAACACCAAAATAGCCAAAGTGCAGATAAGACCCAATATCGCCGCGGTCATTCCGGTTGCCACCCAAGTATCGGGTTTTATGCGCCAAAACATAACCGATTCCCCATCGAAGAGATAGGGATAGCGAGAATTTTCTCCCGCCGTAAACTGACACGTGAAGACATGTCCAAACTTGGTCTTTAGCTCTAGGCTTGTGTGATTATCACGATTATAATGATAATAGGTGGTTATATTTGTGACAAAATTCTGTGCCGCAATTTCGCGCAGCGTAGTCTTGTCCTCTTCATAGATCACCGGTGGTGGTATTAGATCTGCCACTTGCTTTTGGAACATTTGGAAATTCATCAAAGCGCTCAACTGACGCATGCGCAACAGATCCAACAACTCAGCGGTATCATGAAAAGCCAAACGATTCTCTGGTTTCTCCCAATCACCAATGACTTCCAGAAAATGTCCACAGGTATCAAAAGAGTAAATTTCCTCCACTCGTTTACAATGCTTCTGCAGGGAAGACTTCATCCAGCGGGCCAATTCCAGCATTGGGCGGGCAAAAGCCAGCACCCGAGAGGGTAGTACAGTTTTACCAATTAGCGGTTCATCCAAAGTCATTTGGGTGAGATTTTTGTCAACCGCTCGCAGATCAATTTCGTTCTCCATGAGAATATAGGATTTGTTCGGTAAATCTAGAAGATAAAAAGAGAGAAGGGAAACGTTATATAATTATAATAAAAACAATAAATTGATTTTTGCAACAGGAGATTTAAGGTATTAACATTTGCACCTGTCTCCTTCGGGGTATTGAAATTCAATTTTCTGAAAACGCAAACTACTTAGGTATTTTTCGGACCACCGTTATATAAGGTTTTAAAATTGCACGGCCACCGCATAGCCCAATAAGTTTCCGTAATAAGGCTAAAACCGACTGGACAAAATTCGGCAATCTACTTAGAAATCGATTGGGCCAGCCTAAACACGATTATCCAAGTACAGAAGACATTGATATCAATGTGAGGAGGATTACGGAGGCTCTTGTAAAATCATTCGAAGATAGTTGCCCGCTTCGAGAAAGGAAATCTGCCTATGAGAAACCCTGGATGACAGGGCAAATTCGCTCGATTGGCAAGGATGTCCGCAGACTTTACAACAGAGCTCGACGTAAAAAGCTATCAGTATATTGGGATGACTACCACAGAAAGCTCAAAGAATACAATAAAATCATTAGACTGGCGAAACGTAACTCGTGGAGACTTTTCTGTGAGCAGGTAGACAGCGTTAACAGCATGTCCAAAATAAAAAAGTTCCTCTCAAAAACTCATATCCAAACCGAAACACTGGTGGATGAAACGGGTAAAAAGATGGAAACTATAGATGATACCGTAAGGCTTTTGATGAAAACTCATTTTCCGAGTGGTAATGCTGGGCCAATAGAGGAACAAGTACAGCCCGAAAATGTAATGCACCAAGTACCTATTACGGATGCTATGGTTAAAGAAGCAATAAAAAGCTTCTCTCCTTATAAGGCTGCGGGACCGGACGGAATATTTCCAGCGCTTCTTCAGAATGAGGTGGATCTGGTATCAACTCATCTTGTTGGAGTTTTCACTGCATGCCTAACTCATGCATATACCCCAAAAAAATTGGCAGGAATCAAGGGTGGTATTGATACCTAAGCCTGGCAAGGCGAGTTATACGATCCCAAAGGCTTATCGACCTATTAGCCTAACTTCTTTCCTCTTAAAAACAATGGAGCGAGTAATTGACGACATGATCAAAAGTAAGATAGCCGATGACAAGCTAAAATTCAAGCAACACGCATATGTTAAAGGAAGATCAGTGGAAACAGCTCTACATGAGGTAGTACACCACATAGAAAAGTCCTTCAGTGAAAAATTGTACACACTTGCCGTTTGTATAGACATTGAGGGCGCTTTTAACAAGGTTCAGACCGATACACTTATCCAGTCCTTAGACGAGTTTCAGGTTGACCGGGCGTTGATAAACTGGATCAACAATATGCTAAGGAATAGGTGGATTACTTGTGGGTCATATGACGTAAAAATCAGAGACAAGGTAAATCGTGGTATACCTCAGGGGGGCATTTTATCGCCTCTCCTATGGGTTACGACGATACAAAGTCTCCCTAAAGCCCTCACCAATGAAGGACTTAAACCAGTCTGTTATGCAGACGACGTTATAATACTTCTAAGGGGCACACATCCAAACCAGCTATGCAGAAGAGCTGAAGAGGCACTTAACATAGCATATAACTGGGCACAACCAAGGGGACTAAATGTCAATCCAGACAAAACAGAAATATGTCTATTTACAAGGAAAAGGAAGATTCATCCTTTTACCGTGCCTCGTTTCCTGGATAAGAATATTGCCATATCTAAAAAGATAAAATACTTGGGAGTAATCTTGGATCAGAAACTGTACTGGAAAGATCATATTGAAGAAAGAGTTACAAAGGCCCACAGATGTTGGTCGTTGTGCAGAAGAGCTATAGGTTCAAAATGGGGACTACGTCCAAATATGACACACTGGCTTTACATGAGCGTGATTAGACCAATAATCACCTACGTCTCTGTAGTGTGGTGGACATCAATGGACAAAAAGTACAACGTAATACCATTGCAAAAAGTGCAACGCATGTGCTGTCTAGGCATAAGCGGAGCAATTAGAACCGCACCAACAAGAGCGTTGGAGACTATACTGCACATCCAACCAATAGATATCCGTATAAAGTATGAGGCAGCCCTCACAGCAAGACGTCTACAAGTGATGGGTGAATGGATAAATCGAGACCACAAGTCGTACCATCAGAAGATATTACAATCACTGGTCGGTCATATTCAAACAACGGAAATCTCCGACCGCATTCCTGAAGTGCGGCTTACAGCTACCTGTGAATCGTTCGTGCCAGACAGACGCTCCTGGGAAAACGGAACACTTGCTCATGCGCCAGTGGGAACCAGCTGCTACACTGATGGGTCCAGGCTAGGAGGAAGGACGGGTCTGGGATTTTTTATTGATGAACCAGAAGTCGAACTTTACTTCCGCCTCCCAGACCATAACACAGTATTTCAAGCAGAAGTTCGAGCAATCACGGAGTGTGTTAACTGGCTCAGTAATACCACAAAGCCTAAATATGCCAACATATTCACAGATAGCCAAATGGCGATCAAAGCAATAACATCGGAAAAGGTCAAATCCAGAACCGTGTTAGACTGTAAAAGAACGATAAATAATTACTCAGTCCATGGTCAACTGCGTATTTTCTGGGTACCGGGACACAACGGAGTGATTGGAAATGAACGAGCAAACAGCTTGGCTTCAAAGGGCAGAGAACTTCGAGTAATAAACTTGGAAAATTGGAAACCTTTCGAAGCCACGAAGGATGAGTTGAAGCATTGGGCAGTGATGGCTCACAAAACTGTGTGGAATAGAGCAACTGTAGGAGCAACTGCAAAGATACTGTGGGGTGACCCAAATGAGAAGAAAACCAGTAGTTTTCTGAAACTAAACAAGATCGAGATTAGTAAGATGATAAGTGTTCTAACGGGACACTCAAGCTTACAGGCACATCTTCATCGCATAGGACTAGCAGAAAACGACGAGTGCAGGGCATGCAGGGAAAACATCGAAACGATAGAACATTTTCTGTGTCACTGCCCAGCTTTCACACATGCAAGATCCCGATATTTCGGTTCCGACATATTGCCAGACTTGACTCATCTCAGAGGATATGACTGGAAGATACTGAGAAAGTACGTGTCTAGTACCGATTTTCTGTAATCCGTAGGGTATGAAAATCATAAATAAGGAGCGCACAACAGGCCGAACCACTGGCTTAAGTGTATGTCCATGGACATGAGACGTTTTAAACGTCTCCTCTATTCAACCTAACCTAACCTAACCTAGGTATTTTGCTAGACAAGAAGTTGAACTTCAAGCCAACATTCTGGAAAGAGAAAAGAAGGCTGTGGTAGCGCCATATAACTGTAAAAGTTTAATATGTAGAGAACCAATAAGGAAAGATCGGCTTTAGCGGTGCCAACTATATGATACCCTACACCACTTTAGTTATATTGGATAACAATGAAATATCCAAGGTAAACTTCAACTAACATTAGTTTACACAATTTAGATAAATTGGACGACACATTTATATGGGAGCTATAACTATATCGGAATCGATTTTTTCAAATTTGGCAATGTTGGTCCATGGATCAAGAAACTCTACCATGTTACATTTCAAAACGATTGGATGTAAACTACAGCTTCTGAAGGGCTAAAGATCCAAATCGGACGAAACATTTATATGGGAGCTATATCTAAATCGGACCCGATTTTCTTCAGATTCTGCCAAAGATCCAAATCGGACGAAACATATATATATTTGGGCTATAGCTAAATCTAACCGATTTTCTTCAAATTTGGCAATTTTGGCTTCTATTCTAGTGATTCTGAATCGATCGGTATACTCTGAATCGATCGGTATCATTCAATATGTGCTCCGATAGTTAGGCTGTTATCAATTCCCTGGAAACTATATTCCTGAATTGAAAATCTGGCCTCGACTGTCGAAGATCTCTTAACGAGATATCTTAACAGTTCAATATTTCTGAATTGCAAAACTGGCCTCGACTGTCGAAGGTCTCTTAACGAGATGGCTGAACAGTTCAATATTCACCTGATATGGGTGCCGGGCCACAAAACATACCAGGGAACTGCAAAGCAGATGAACTTGCAATACTATGAACTAGCTTACACACTTTAGCGACCTGCAAGATCTTCTTGAGAGATAATGGCCTTACGGAAACAAATGACAGGTGGTCACAAGACAGGAACTGCATGTATTCCAACGCACTGCTTTCGTTGTGGAGACCGGACGTCACACTTATCGTGTCTGTCACGACGGGTCACTGTCTTATTGGACAGCACGCAGAGATTGAAGATCTTGTATAATGACTTTTTCAGAAGCTGTGGAGACGAAAAGAAGAATCAATAGAACACCATTTGTGTGTCTGACACTCCTCTCTAGAAAGCGGCATGCAACTTTAGGCTCTCAGCTTACTTGGCCGATGTTGGAATCCGCCAACTTTTGAGCTTTTTAGTACTATCAAGTTGGTTCAACGTGAGGGGCTAGGGGCACGCTGCCATTCTTGACCTAACCTAAAGTAATATACTGTACTCATATTCCCGCAGACCTAGAAGTCTCTAGAAGGTCTGTTGAAACACTTTGTCTGCCAAGCAGATAGTATCACACAAATCTATTAGGTAAGGTTAGGTTATAGCGGACGACACCAAATCTTATTGAGCTCTGGTGTCCAGTTAGATCTAGTTTAGTGAATTGAGATTCCTCCAGTGAAATTAACTAGCTTCGTAAAGAGATAGATACATATTCTAGCCCTCCTCGTATTCATGGGGCCCCGACGTAGTATTGAGGAAACGTTTACACATTTTAATAGTTGCCTACATTGAACAGACGTGTGGCAGTGACTATACTCGCTGAAAAAAATCGCTTCTGTAGTATATTGGCCTAAACATTTTCGGCTTGAAACGTATATATGTTTAGGGTACACTCTAAATATACAATATTTGATTCACGCAAATATTACATATTTTGACATATGCTGTTCTCGTTTCCAACTAATATTTGTATACCCTACACCACACTGTGGTACGGGGTATTATGACTTTGTGCATTTGTTTGTAACACCCAAAAGGAGATGAGATAGATCCATTGTTTATTATACCGATCGACTTGTAATCACTTTCTGAGTCGATTTAGCTATGACCGCCTGTCTGTCTGTCTGTCCGTCTGTCCGTCTGTAGATGTATTCTTGTAATCAAAGTACAGGTCGCAATTATATATATAGCCCCCATATATATGTTAGCCCCGATTTGACATGTAAGCGCTGTAAAAACTTTTTTTTATAACCGATCAGTGTGAAATTCGGCAGAAAGAGGTTTCTTATTATATTAATGAACACTGTTAAATTTGGAAGAAATCGGTTCAGATTTAGATTTTACATGTAAGCGCTGTAAAAGGTGTATTTTTAATCCGATCAGTACGAAATTCGACAGAAAGAGGTTTCTTATTACGTGAATTAACACTGCCAAATTTGAGGGAAATCGGTACAGATTTAGATATAGCCCCCATATATGTATATGTTACCCCCGATTTGACATGTAAGCGCTGTAGAACTGTATTTTAAATCGGATCAGTAAAAAAAATTGTCAGAAGAGGTTTCTCATTACATGAATTAACACTGCAAAATTTGAGGGAAATCGGTTCAGATTTAGATATAGCCCCCATATATATGTTACCCCCGATTTGACATGTAAATGCTGTAGAAACTGTATTTTATATCCGATCAGTGCGAAATTCGGCAGAAAGAGGTTTCTTATTACTCGAAGGAATACTGCCAAATTCGGAGAAAATCGGTTCAGATTTAGATATAGCCCCCATATATATGTTACCACCGATTTGACATGTAAGCGCTGTAGAGACTGTATTTTATATCCGATCAGTACGAAATTCTACAGAAAGAGGTCTTTTTACATGAGTGAGTATTCAGGGAAAATCGGTTCAGATTTATATATAACCTCCATATATATGTTCCTCCTGATTTGGTATCAAAGCGCTATAGAACTTGTACTTTACTTCCGATCATTAATATTTTCCGGAAAGATGTTTCTCAATTTGGGAACAAATATTGCTTAATTTAGCGATTATCGGCTCAGAATTAGATAATATGTTCCTGCCGACTTACCAATTATTCCAAATTGTTATCGCAATGTCCTTTATCGCATTGTTAGGGAGGTGTAGGTCGGCCCCGCCCGACTTTCTGCCTTTCCTTACTGGTTTTATTTGAGACTATTACTTCTTAAACACATAATTATGTTCATTTAAGCATTCAGAAGATATATCGATATCTTAAACTTAATGCAAGTTTTAAGTTTTTAAATAATAAAAAGTTAATTTTTTTAAACATTTTTAATGTTCGTAAAATTCCATTATAATTGAAATATAACTATAAATGATGAAATGATAAGATGGGTGATGATATGGATTTACAACAAATGATGTCTTGATATTTAAAAATAAAAAATTAGTGCATTAAAAAGTTAATGCAATTTTTGACTGAAAGACATAACTCGAAATCAAGAAAAATTAAAATCGAAATTCGAAAAATTCAGCAGAGTTTTGAATAACTTTAAATAAAATATATTTGAAGAAATTTTTAAACAATAATTTTATTTGTATGTAAGCACATATTTTATTTGAGAAAGATAGTTCGCAAATATATTTTGTTGTAATATATTAACATATGCGCTCCAAATAAATTTTAATGATTTTCAAATAAAATTTATTTATTCATAAATATATAATATTTAAAAATCTCTGTTCCAAATATATTTTCTTTCTATTCAAACATATGAAAAACGGGTATTTTGCCCAGTGTAGTACAGTGAAATGTCTTAATGGTTTATTCTATTGTAAAGGAAGACCTCAGTGATGGCTTTTGATGTAGAGGAAATATTTCAGTAGTTGACTCGAATACAAAGAACGATTGATTAAGTTATATATTTAATGACTCTATTTTATGAGAAGATATCTATAACTAAAACTCAGACGTTGATTCTAGTATAGAAAAAAAACGTCAGTGGTTTGATTTAGTATACAGAAAGAAATAAGTGTTAGGTAGACGGGAGTGGTCAATTCTAGTCCAGAGGAAAACTTCATTGATTGACTCGGGAATTAATATATATATATACCTTAGCGCTCGATGCTACTCTGGCTGAATTCCTAATTCATTTATTGATATATTTGGGTATTGAGGAAAATTCCTGAGGCCAACTCTACTATATTGGAATTACTCATTCATTGACTTGGGTATAGAACATTACTAATGAATCGACTTCATACTAAATGCTGCTTTTTAGAGGCATATACTCGTATTTGCTATGCTGGAATGATGCTGTTTATACAATGTTGGGGAAAATAATGTCAAAGTAATGCCATAATGCGAAATGCCCGCCATTTTGTCAGAAAAAAATGTCCTGCAACGCTAAAAGTGTATTAGAAGATGTAAGATGTATTATTTATTCCCAGGGTTGTGAGGGTAGCTCTTACCATTTTTTTTGGTATTTTGAGAGATACAGTGAAGCAAAAGAATTTCAATACGGTACGGTGGGGCATGAGTGGTTCAACATGTCATAGATGGGCTCTTAGAAGAAATTAGTTCCTAGAATACAAAGTAAATATAAGAAGTGTTTTTACATTCGTACTTTTTTGGCCACAGTGGGTAAAAAGGGCTAAGCATGGCACAGTGGGCCAAAATATGTTCAATATGATTCCAGGCAGCGATGGATAACCTGGGAACTTAAACTAAAGATAAGAAGTTGTTTTTCAAAATGCGTGTTTTAGTGGCACAGTTGGTCATGCACTGTGCGACTATCGGGTGTATCGAAGACTATATATATTCGGGTGTAGCAACGCGAAACTCTCCAAATTACTGTTCAAAATGAACCGAGCTATAACCAGGGACATATCTGAATTTACGACTGGGATATTAGGAGCTCCTGATCACTCGAGGCACCAGGTACAGGGGTGAAGGGCCATCGCTTCTACCGTAATATGATGGCAGGATGCGGCGGCTTTTTGTTTTGACAACAAGGTTATTCAGTCTATTTTCACCAATATACATTAATTTTGATAGTAATGTTTTATTATTTGGACGTTCTGTTTAATCTTAAAACTTAACATGATAAATTTGTATCACTGATTTAACAACATCAACCCACCCTAAATTGGACAATTTAGTAGGATAATAATGAGTTTGTTTTTTACTTTTTCCAGAGTTTGTGTGAGTTTGGGCTTTATAATGTCCACCTAGTGTATCAAAAGTTAAGCCTGCATAGAGCTATTTCTTCAGAGATGTGAAATTTCTTCAGAGATGTGCAGAACACCATACATAAATTTACTTGTTAACATTTTTGTGTCTTTCTTACCATTAATAAAATGTCGATCCATTCTCTCCGTGGGCACAGCAAATATCGTGCCATTCTCTTTAAAATGAGAGGCCATTTTATTGCCGAACAGTATATAAATATTATTATCACTCTTGAAATGCATCAGGCACATTTCCTCCTTACGAGTGGCCTCCATAAAATCATTGTATACATCCAAATTCTCTGTTAAAATTTCCACTGAGGCTATTTTGTCACCCCAAGGCATTTGATTCAGTAAATGAGCAACTTTGGGAAATAAATCTTCACGAATCGAGGGAATAGGCCAAATATCATATTCCAAATCACTAATGAAGGATTCCATTTTCATATAATAGTCAAAGTCAATGAAGATGCCCACGGGATGAGTGGTACATTGTTGTTGGTATTTGATCTCTTGCAAAAGGATATTCTCCAATATATGGTCGGCGTCCAGAGTAATGGCACGAATTCCTGCAAATATGTTTGAGAATACATTTTTTTCAAATATTATTATTAGATTTGAACTCACCTATTTCAAAATCTGCCTCCAAAAGATTGGCCACATTCATACGATTGATGACAAACATTGCCGATGCCGGATCCGTGGTCATCACACTCAGCATAATGTCGCCTTCGATGATGTGAACGAAATCCTCTTCCGTTTTAACCACCGTCAGATCTTCTTCAGAATTTGGTATAATGGCATGTATGCCATGAATACAGATATCGTTGATACTGGTCGTCGTTTCGAACAGTGTTGGATCCTCTGTGGTGGTCGTTGTCGTCGTAGTTGTAGTGGTGGTGGTAGTCGTAGTTGTGGGTGGCGGTCGCCTTGTTGATAGAGTTCGTGATTTGGTAATTTTCGGTGGAGCTTTCGCTGGAGGTTGTGGTGGTGTTTGTGGTGGCGGTGCTGGTGAGGCACCTGTTGTTGTGTCTTCATCTTCACCGGTGGTTACACTTAAAAAGCCACAAAGCAGGAGGATGATGAAGTAGAATACTGAAAATTAGAAGAACAAATAAATGAAATTTAAATATTATGTATTAGTTCACAAGTCAATTGTCTACCAAACTATTACACCGATTAGAAAATAATGCAGGCTGGCGTTCGAAATGATTGCAATTTAAAATTATGTAATTTTTTTATTTAAAAACATTTAAAATTTAAAGAAAACTTTGTTATTGATCGATGTAGCCACTTTCAGCATGGATACTAGCTTAGAATTTGTCCGTCTGTCTGTCACGCCATGTACGGTGGTAGGAATTAAAAAGGGATATTATTCGGCAGTTTCTTAACCATACAACCGATTGCAACAAAACTTGGCTCGATTGTAGAAGAGGTATTAGATAATTTAATTTTCAAATTTCAAGGCAGAGCCACAGGGCCTCAAGTTGGACATCGTATAAAATGTTTCAGCGCGAGTAGCCTTCGAATCTCTAGGAAGTTTCCTCTACGATGAATATAAATATGTTAAATTTTAAACTTAACAAGTGAAAGCGTTAAGTTCGGCCATGCCGAATCTTATATATCCTCCACCATGGATAGCATGTGACCTCACAAAATAACTCAAACCTAAAGAAAATAACACCGAAAACAAAAAAATATAGTATGAGAATAAGAACAGTAAGAATCACAACAAGTTAGATGCTATATATGGGAGCTATATGTAAATATGGACCGATATGGCCCATTTTCAATCCCAAACAACCTACTATAAGAAGTATTAGTACCAATTTTGATCAACCTAGCTTGATCAATTATTGCGGACTGTCGCGTGATTACCACAGACGAACGGAGGGACGGACGGACAGACGGACATGGCTAAATCGTTACTTTATGGGGTCTCAGATCAATATTTAGAGGTGTTACAAACGGAGTGACAAAATGAATATACCCCCATCCTATGGTGGAGGGTATAAAAATCACATAAAAATCACAAAATATATAACTTTAAGGGCCAGTAACAATAAATAAATAAACTAGAGTTAAGACCTAACCACCGGTTATAGCTGTCAAATTCCATGTAATTTAACTTTCGTTAGCTCTAACGCTAGTTTATTTTGTTTTGTGTTAATGGGGGTAAATCATCATACTTTTGTATTATTGGGTATATCGGATCGATTTCTTCATCATACGAGGGTTGCTATATATATTTCTGGCCTAATAATGAAAATGCGAATATTTATCATCAAAAATGGTTTTATTGTTTTTCAAAGAATTCTCCAGCATGATTTATACACTTTTGCATGTGCTCAAACCAATTGTCGAAGCACCTTTTCCACTCCGATTGAGACACCTCCAAAACATGGTTTTTGAACGCTTCAACAGCACCTTCTGGCGACGAAAATCGTTGACCACGCATTTTTTCTTGATGTGCGGGTATAAAAAGAAGTCATCGGGTGCCAAGTCAGGGCTGTATGGCGGATGAACCATCAATTCGACGTTTTGACCGGGTCAAAAAGGCGCTGGTTTGAGCCGATATGTGAGAGCACGCATTGTCGTGGTGTACAATGATTCTTCTTCTTGTTCGTTTTTCGAATTTCTCCGACTCAGAATTGACCGTCCCACGTTGCTCAAGCGGAACAGTCGCCACATGACTAGTTTTGCTGAAGAAACCGGCGATCATTTGCTTCGAAATGCTTCTTCCATGAACAACTTTCGTTGGATTTAGCTCGTCTTCGAAGACCCACATTGCTGTTTTGTTTTGGGCTTATACGCATTGATCCAAGATTCGACACCTGTGACGAACTCATAAACGTCTTTTGAAGCATCGCGATTTTAAATGTTTTCAAAATGTCTTTGCACCAATCGACACGAGCCTCTTTTTGAGCGATTGTCAAATTGTGCGGGATCCAACGAGAACAAACATTTTTACGGCCGGGTGTTCATGTAATATCGGGTGTATGCTGGTGGAAGAAATGCCCAAGGATGCCTCTATCTCACGGTATGTCACATGACGATCTTGCATTGTTAGTTCACGCACGGCATCAATCTTCTCTGGTACAACGGCCGTTTTTGGACGACCTTCACGACCTTCGTCTCTGAGCGAGCGTCGGCCACAAGTGAATTCATTAAACCAGTTTTTCATAGGATGGTGCTTCATCGCCATACAAAGATTTAAGTTCATCGATGCACTCTTGTCGTGATAATCCACGTCGAACATTTTGAAAAATGATCGCACGAAAATGTTCTCGAGTTAATTCCATTTTTTTGCCAAATTGATTTTTTCAAGTCACTGTAAACAACACAAATGATGTCAAAACGTTCTGAGTACGTGTATGTTAAAAAATGTCAAACTTTCCAATGGAAATGTCAGATGGCGCCAGGCAACACTTAGTGTTGCCTAGGCAGATATATATATAGCAACCCTCGTATAACAACTTTTCAGAAGGGTCGATGTGAAAGAAATCATTACATGTTCCCCTCCGATATTCACAAAATACTAGGACAGAATTTTTTTCCAACCCAGTCCTAGTATTTTGTGAATATCGGAGCGGAACATGTACTAATTTTTTCAAAATATGTTATATGATGAAAAAATCCAATAATACATATCAAATATCTGATTGATTTTTATATGATTTTTACATTTATGTCTATATGAATTGATTTTTTTAATTTTTTAATCACCCTGTCCTAGCATATTGTTAATATCGGTGCAGAATATTAACAGATTTCTCTCTTATCGGCTGTTATGAATTTATTTTATTTATTTAATCGACATAGTCTAGCACAATGAGAATATAATTCTTATCAATAGTAGTGCTAGTGGTACAAATGATTACATTTTACAATAGATTCTAAATTACATAACAATATAAATATAATCTTAGTATTTTGTGAGAATGTTTTACAATTGTAATTGATTTATAATTTTACATGTTATTTGAAAAAATTGAATAAATCCTTTTTAAAGTGCAGGATGTTGCTTATTGTTTGAATATGTGAGGGAAGGATATTCCAAAGACGAACAGTGGGTATGCAAAATTGTCTCTCTGATCTTGAGGTATTAAATCTTGTTTGAATAATTTTTTTGCCACGATTTGAACGTGCAAATTTTATCCTTTGTATAAGATAGTCAGGTTCATTTGTGTTTATAATTTTGTGTATAAATCTCAGGCTTTTGAGTTTTAAGTAGTTACAGAAGTCTACGTTGAAAATCTGGTATGAATAATGAGATATACTTTCGCTACGTTTTTTATTGAAGATATACCTCGCAATGTTATTATATGCTACTCTTAGCTTTTGTTGATCTGTGTAGCCACAATTATAAAAAATTTTAGACCCATATAAAAGAGTGGGTATAAAGTAAGTTTTCGCTAAGAGCATGCGTATGTGTAATGGTGTAGATATTTGAACCATCCAAAGATTTCGAAGCATACCATGAACTTTTCCAGTCGTAATAGTTATATGGTTGGACCATGATAATTTATCATTAAAAACTATGCCAAGGTTTGATGAATACGGTACATATTCAATAATTGTTCCATTATAACAAATATTAGCCAGTGTCTGACGGTGACGATTCCTTTTTGATATATGTATACATTTGGATTTGGAAGGATTAATGCACAGTCCATTATCATTTGCCCAATGGTTGATATTTATTAAGTCTTCGTTGATGTTTCCAATACAATGCTGGATGTCTTTTGATTTAGCTCCAGAGTATAGCTGCACATCATCAGCGTACATGTGTACATTACAATGGCGCAAAGTATGTGGGATGTCGTTTATGTACAGACAAAAGAGCAATGGGCCCAATATGGAGCCTTGGGGAACTCCTCTATGTAATTCCAATGGCATCGAGTGGTTATTATTAAAATGGACAATTTGCGAGCGTCCTGTAATGTATGAAGAGATGAATCTGCAGGCGGAATTTGAGAAGTCAAACAACTTTTCTAATTTAGTTAACAGAATAGAATGATTAACAGTATCAAAGGCTTTACTATGATCCAATAGCACCAGAAATGAGTCCAACAACGTCAACTAGGGCTGTGATGCAACTTCTGCCTCTCCTGAAGCCAGATTGTTTGTTGAATAATAATTGGTTACTGTAGATAAATTCGTTCATTTGCATATACATTAGGTTTTCAAGAACTTTCGATAAGAATGGCAATATGGCTATTGGTCGAAAATCATTGTTAGATTTTGGGGTAGGTAGAATTTTCGCATTTTTCCACTCCGTGGGGAACATAGATTTCGAGAGAGCAGTATTAAACATGTAAGTAAAGTATGGTAACAAATAAGGCAAAATGTGCTTAAGAAGCTTTGGTTCAAGTCCATCCATACCGGCAGCATTAGATTTTATTTTCAAAAAGCTGGTAAGAACTTCATCCTGGTCAACGCATCGAAATGTAAAATCATTTTCTCTGCGAACATTGCAGTAGCTCGAATAAATATTTGTAGTGTTATATGTAAGATTCTCACCCACAAACTTTTTGTTCAATTCATTAACATCAACATCCACGTTATTTGTAGGTTTTTGTCCTATACCGATTTTCCGAATTTCTTTCCATTTTGAATGGCTATCAACTGCTGCTGAAAATTTTTGTTTATAGAATGATGATTTTGCACTCTGGATTTCATGGGCAACTTGGCGCCTCATAATTTTAAATAAGTCATACAGCTCAGGAGTTTTGTATCGCTTCCATCGCTTGTACAAAGAATCTCTTTTATGAATTATTTCTTTAATGCGATTATTAAACTATGGTTTTTTACTGTTTTTTACTATTTTGCACTTGAGAGGAATACAAGCATTTGAAATTGCATTCAAATTATCCTGAATAAATGATACCTGCTCATCGACACCTTCAATATTGTATATAGTCTCCCAGTGTACATTTGCAACAAGTTGATATAACACATTATAATTAATATTTTTGAAGTCTCGGTATGTAATACATTCAGGATTAGTATTCACCTGCTGGCCATAAATCATAAAGAGAAGGTCGTGCTTTGAAAAAAACAGGAGCTGAGATTTGGTCATATAGGTGAATTTTTGATGTTTGATTCACAAATATGACATCAAGCTGGCTATTCGATGAGGGGTGAAAGTGAGTTGGAATTGTTGTGTTCGTAGGAAATAAACCAAGTGATTGAAAGGCATCTGTCAGTTCATTTTTAATGCCAGAGATAATTACGTCATTATATGCCATAGATAAATCGGATATTTTTGACATTAAGTCGTCTATTGGGATGTTTTTATTTGGCCTATACACACTACCAATTAGTATTTTTTGATTATTCCTTGGATTTATCTCCAAAAAAATGTATTCGATGGGGCTATTTTCACTAGACTTAGTTTTAAATTTGCATTTTATTCCATTTCTGACATAAATACATGTTCCACCAGCAAATGTTTTTCTGTCAGCACGATATAAAGTGTATCCAGAAATATTATATAAACTGTCTTGGATATTACAATGAAACCAGGTTTCCGACACGCAAATTATGTCGACCTCCGACGATATGAAAATATGGTTTAATTCATCCATTTTGTTATTCAAACTTTGGGCATTAAAATGCACAACGTTGTGACCAAATTTTTGCTTCGCTAGTATTCGAATTAAATTAAGTGTTGCGTCTTTGGAATTACATCCCATATCAAGTACCATTAATAACAGTTAAATAAGCAACATTTTCCTGCCGCATTGATTTTAGATTTGTAGAAAACAAAATAATAATATTTGTGAAATAAAAGGAGATTAAACAAAAGTTAATTATAGTTTTTAAGTGATGTGTAATAACACACATGCATGACGTTAACAGAATGTTATACATAATATAAGTAAAATTGAATATGAAAATATAAATGACTGCCATAATTTTTCTAAGTGTATCAGATGGCTTCGGGGTTGGCAACGCCGTTGCCGTGAATACATTATGCGACAGCTGATTGTTTGAGAGCACAGTTGATTGCTGAGATGTGCGAAAGAGATCATTTAAGTCATCAGCTGACTTTATGCGTATGGGGGTGTCTGCTGCTGAGAGTTTCACATGTACAATTCCGCGCAGAGAGAAAGCAGCTGATACAACTTTCCTTCTTTTAAGCTGTATTGCACCTTGTAATAATTTGTAGTTGTTGCTGGTGAGATCTTCGTTTACAAAAATTGGAATGTCAGAATCAAAACCAAATATACGAAGAGACAGTTGTGTTTTATTTGCGCGCTTGAATTCGCCGATAGATTTCAATATGACATTTCTCTCTTGAGAAGTAAATAATTTAACCAAAATTATACCGTCAGCTGTGTGGTTTTTATTATTTTTAATTCGTTGAATGTGTTTTACTTTTGGAGATGTTATGTTTATAGCCGCACACAGATGGTCGAACAAATTATATAGATTTTCGTTTTGATAATGTGGTATGCCGCAAATTCTAAGATTCGTGGACACATTTATATTCTCCTGATGAGACAGTTGTTGTTTTATTTTTGTTATTTCGTTTTTTAGTTCTTGCAGTTCACCTTGTTTTGTTTCCAAATTTTGTACTGTGGCACTGAGTACATCCACTTTGTCAGACACCATATTTATTTTTTCTGCAAATGATTTTATTGCTTCATCAACACTTTCTTTTACACATCGTTGTATGTTGGCGATCATTAGTTCGTTTTGTTTGGCAAATTTTGATTCAATAAGCTTTAGAAATTTGGGAGATTTGTTGTGTGAAGTAGGAGTATCACAACTCCGCATTTGTTTTGTTGTTGGTGTTGAGAGAACATTTCTTCGCTGTTGATTTACTTTGTTATTTAGCATTGTTGCAGTGTACAAACTTTGAGAATTTCACAAATAAACTTATTTGACAACAAAAGATTTATGATGTAACAAATTGCAGTCAGATGTACCCACTGAGACAAAACTTGAAAAAATTTAATAATTTTGTAGTTGTTTGCGAAAAGGTACAAGAGACATTCCATGCCAAAATGTGCGATATTTAAAATCCTACTGATACTCGTATTCTTGACAATATAAAAGAGCAGTCTTTACTTAAAGCCTTCTATAATGTGTATTCGGAAAAAATGCTAAAAGTTTTGGTTGTTGAGATATTGACACATAAAGCTTTCACAAATGATTACACGATTTTGAAATTTGGTACATATATCGTTTTAAAATTTGTCGAGAGTGCTTCGAGATTATTGAAGAAGATGGCAAGGGCTTCTCTGTAGTTCACAATTTTTTTAAAATTCTAATTATTTCTATAAATTTTGGTAAATTAACACACAGTGCAATTTTTTTTGCAAATCATCTAATAATATAGCAATTTTATTTAGTCAATATTATAATTTTTCTTTTATATTTTTATATATTATTTGAGATTTGCCAGCTGGACAAGTTTGACTTCTAAACGGCTTGACTGATTGATGTTATTTTTACACATAAAATTTATATTATATTTATTTGTTAGTATGCGTAACTGTGTCTGGATCCAATTTATTACAAAATTCCTCATTTATGGACTATATACAAATATACAAGAAAACTTATAACACCGTGCGACACCAATTTTTGGTCACGAAAATCTCTACATAATTTTGAAAGCTGACATGAATCAAAACAAAACTGAAGTTTTTTATATTCTGGTCTGGGACATGATTTTTTTTGATTAATTTTTATGATAGTCTTAGTAAGACAATTTTAGGTGTCAAATGAAGGGGCATATTTTGGGCTATCTAAATAAAATTTTTGTTTTTAGAAATTTAGTCCTTCGTTATCCTTTAAGATCCACGGTAGAGTTTTTGATATATATTTTGCGGATTTTACTGTTCAGTTATTCATATCCAAATTTTAGCATTCTACGTTGATTAGTTGGTTTTTTAGAACTGTTTTAATTAAATTTGTGCTCTTCAATAAAGCAATTGTGATGAATGTTTATACCACATTTAGATTTCCGTTTATAAGAAAATAACACTCAATCTAAAATTAAAATTGTTCTAAAAAACAAACTAAGCAACGTAGATTGCTAAAATTTGGATTCAAAATTTCCTACCGTGGATCATAAAGAATAATGAAGTACTAAAATTTGCATGGTCATTTCCATAACCATTAATTTGTATTCAATTTTGTCGCATGGTGTAATATTGGCTCAATAAAATTATTTTATCTTTCAGCTCCATCAAGGTTCCATTTTGAGTTTTTCATAGATAGTTCATAGTAGTTTGACCCTTTAGTACCAAAAAAGCAAGGACATGAATTTATAATTTTTTAAGGATATTCAAAGATTAAGGATTGAAGACATTGAAGAGGAGTAGCAGGGCTTTTCATTGTTATTAATATCTTCAAAATACGTGAAGATATGGCTAATTCAACAAATGGTAATTTTGCGAAAAATCCTTGAGATAACTTTGGAGCTCTATACCACAAAAACTACGATGCATTTTGAAAAAGTAAAAACTGTATAAAATGCACGGGCATTTGTATAGCACTATGCAACACAATTTTTGTTGGAGGGCTTGGCATAACATTTTCTGGTGTAATAGGGAGTCATAAACACGAAAAAAGATTAAACAATTTTATGGTAGATTTTTTTTTAATTTCTTTAAAGTTCCAATTATAATATTTGGACCATATTTTTGATGTATATGCTCGATAATGCCGGTATAAACTTTAAATTAATGGATATTATGAGGACTACACATGCGAGTAATAATACTTTCATGTGGAAACAGAAGTATATTAACTGTCGTTAAAACAATTAGAACAAATTTGATTTTTTTAAAAAAAAAACTTTTTTGTTGGCGCGAAAAAAACAAATGAGTAACACATCGATGGAGTGACCTAATAGACCCCAAATGTATTTGGGGAAACAGGTTTTGGGCCATTTTATTGCAATTGAGCAATCCGTCAGCCTGTCCCTCTGTCTGTCTGGTTGGTGTGCATGATAACTTTCGACAGGATTAATCGATTGACTTCAAAACTGGTATGTGTCACTATTTTTTTCTATCTCAGCATAAGGTCATAGATGGATTATGTTGGTCCACTCCTTTGAGTACCCCACGCAGGGTCAAAATTTAGTGAATAAAGATTATCTCATAACTTCTATACTACTACCCAGAATCTTTGACAATTTCACACATAGTATTAGTTGCATGGTCGCAATCATCCTGAGAAAAATGGGCGAAGTTGCCACGTCAATTTTGGTACCTCCCACAGTACCTTGCACAAAAAGTTAACGGCTTATAGATTTGATTTCAGTCCATACAAATACTTGACATTTTGTGAAGTGCTTTTATAGTACCTATAGTCCCGTGAAAAAATTGCGTTATTGCCACGCCCCTTTTGGTACCTCCCATACAAATGGACCATTTTGCACAAAAATTTAAACGCTTATAACTTTGATTTCTGTACATACAAACATTTGAAATTTTGTACAGTGTGATGTTTTTATTGTACCCATAGTATATTAAACCAGTAAGAAAAGGAAGGAGGGTCATTGCGATAATAATTTGAAATAATTGGTAAATGGGTAAGAACATATATATGTGGATATATCTAATGCTGAACCGATAATCGCTAAATTAAGCAATATTCGTTCCTTAATTGAGAAACATCTTTCTGGAGAATTTTGTAATGATCGGAATTAAAGTACAACTTCTAACCAAATCAGGAGGAACATATATATGGAGGTTATGTATAAATCTGAATCGATTTTCCCTAAATACTCATTCATGTAAAATAGAAACCTCTTTCTGTCGAATTTCGTACTGATCGGATATAAAATACAGTCTCTACAGCGCTTGGATGTCAAATCGGGGCTAACATATATATGGGGGCTATATCTAAATCTGAGCCGATTTTCTCCGAATTTGGCATTATTCCTTCTTGTAATAAGAAACCTCTTTCTGCCGAATTTCGCTGTGATCGGATATAAAATACAGTTTCTACAGCGCTTGAATTTCAAATCGGGGGTAACCTGCTACGAATTTAGCAGTATTCCTTCATGTAATAAGAAACCTCTGTCAGCCGAATTTCGTACTGATCGGATATAAAATACAGTTTCTACAGCGCTTACATGTCAAATCGGGGGTAACATATAAAGGGTCCGCCAAATAATTTTTATACCCTACACCACACTGTGGTACAGGGTATTATAAGTTTGTTTCACGGCACATGTTTGTAACACCTGAAAATAACACTGCTAGACCCACCTTAAAGTATACCGATCGACTCAGAATCACTAGCTATTTAAGCATGTCCGTCCGTCCGTCCGTCCGTCCGTCCGTCCGTCCGTCCGTCCGTCCGTCCGTCCGTCCGTCCGTCCGTCCATCCGTCTGTCCATGTAAAGTTGTTCGTCGACTACAGGTCGCAATTTCGCTCCCATCGTTCTGAAATTTTGCAGTTTAGAGTATTTCGCGGCTGTTAATATCGCTATTGAATTTGGTTGAAATCGGTTCAGATTTAGATATAGCTCCCATAAATATATCTTTCGACCGATTTCGCCCTTTAGTCCTATAGAAGCTGTATTTTACATCCAATCGTTTTGAAATTTAGAATGGTAGAGTTTCTTGATCCATGAACCAACATTGCCGAATTTGAAGAAAATCGGTTAAGATTTAGCTATAGCTCCCATATATATGTTTCGTCCGATTTTGCTCTTTAATCCTGTAGAAGCTGTATTTTACATCCAATCATTTTGAAATTTAGAATGGTAGAGTTTCTTGATCTATGAACCAACACTACCGAATTTGAAGAAAATCGGTTAAGATTTAGCTATAGCTCCCATATACATATATACTAACATTGCCGAATGGACTAACATTGCCGAATTTGAAGAAAATTGCTTAAGATTTTGCTATAGCTCCCATATATATTTTTCATCCGATTTAGATCCTTAGTCCTGTACAAGCTGTATTTTACATCCAATCGTTTTTATACCCTACACCACACTGTGGTACAGGGTATTATTTTAGTATAAAATGTCACAAAAGTAAATTTATGTAAACAATTTATACATGAATTACAAAATGTATATTTCAGAGTTATTCAATATTACGAGAGTGGTGTAGGGTATTATATAGTCGGCCCCGCCCGACTTTAGCATTTCCTTACTGGTTTTTTTTTTTTGAAAATGCTATAAAAAAATCTACTGAAAACGCATTGGATGGTCAGTTGGCTTCAACTCCTGAACCAATTGGACTTTGTATGGCGTCTTATCAAGGTCTTTATGCAAAATTCGTCTCAATGATGTCTCCGAAATGTTCAATTGTTGAGAACGACGGTGAATTGATGTTGATGGCGCTTCACGCACACTTTCTGCCACAGCAGCAATATTCTCGGGTGTACGCACTGTTTTTGGCTTTCACGCTTTGGTTTATCGATGAGGATGCCAGTTTCTTTCACTTTTTTCACAAGATAACGAACATACGGAGCTGACGGTGCTTCTCTTCTTCCAAAATCCGTACGCAATTTTCGCACACATTCTGCAACATTACCATGATTTTAAAAGTAATGTCGCAATATTCGCAATATACACATATTCGTTCAGCGGAAGGATAAAACTAATTATCTGTCAAATCAGACATGAGCTAAGTGTTACCATTCACGAAACAAGCACTGGTCTAAGTGTATCACGAGACTACTCTCTCTCAATTTTTGTACAACTCGGTTCAAAAATGTTGCTTATACAGTGCATATATGCCAAATCGGAGGTACATATATATGGGAGCTATATGTAAATCTGAACCGATTATGCGCAAAGTTTCGTTGAGATCGGACCATAATTGCAACCTGTACTATGATTACAAGAATACATCTACAGATAGACAGACGGAGAGCTAAATCGACTCAGAAAGTGATTACAAGCCGATCGGTATAATAAACAATGGGTCTATCTCTTCTCTTTTGGGTGTTACAAACAAATGCACAAAGTAATAATACCCTGTACCACAGTGTGGTGTAGGGTATAAAAATGGACATTATTGTCACTCCCCTTTTGGTATCCCCCAAACAAAATTGGCAAAATAAAATATATGAAAAATATTTTTTTTTAATTTCCCTTACTTTTACATAATTTTTACATTTATTATATTATATTCATAACTTATACATTTATCCATAGATTTTTTGTAAATAGGCGTTGTTTTCTTCTTTAGAATACTAGCTTTCAAATATGGAACAAACATTTTTTTGCGAATTTTTTATTCGTGCCAACAAAAAATTATTTTTTATAAAAAAATAAAATTTATACAGTTACTAAACTTCCGTCTCTACGTGAAAGTGATGTTTTCAGCATTTTTAGCCCTCATAATTTTCTTTAATTTAAAGCTTATACTTCGCAAAATATGGTCCAAATACTACAAAAATTATTTAAAAAAAACTTTACAATTAAAAAAAATCATAAAATAGTATACCTCAGTCTATATAAAAAAAGTTTTTAGGTCTCCGACACAAAAAAAATTTTTTTGCAAAATTGTATTAAAATCAACCAGTAAGGAAAGGCAGAAAGTCGGGCGGGGCCGACTATATAATACCCTACACCTCCCGGTCATTGCGATAATAATTTGGAATAATTGAAAATCGGCAGCAACATATTATCTAATTCTGAGCCGATAATCGCTAAATTAAGCAATATTTGTTCCTAATTTGAGAAACATCTTTCCGGAAAATATAAATGATCGGAAGTAAAGTACAACTTCTATAGCGCTTTGATACCAAATCGGGAGGAACATATATATGGAGGTTATATATAAATCTGAACCGATTTTCCCTGAATACTCATTCATGTAAAAAGACCTCTTTCTGTAGAATTTCGTACTGATCGGATATAAAATACAGTCTCTACAGCGCTTACATGTCAAATCGGTGGTAACATATATATGGGTGCTATATCTAAATCTGAACCGATTTTCTCCGAATTTGGCAGTTTTCCTTCGAGTAACAAGAAACCTCTTTCTGCCGAATTTCGCACTGATCGGATATAAAATACAGTTTCTACAGCATTTACATGTCAAATCGGGAGTAACATATATATGGGGGCTATATTTAAATCTGAACCGATTTCCCTCAAATTTGGCAGTGTTAATTCACGTAATGAGAAACCTCTTTCTGCCAATTTTTTTACTGATCGGATATAAAATACAGTTTCTACAGCGCTTACATGTCAAATCGGGGGTAACATATATATGTGGGCTATATCTAAATCTCAACCGATTTCCCTCAAATTTGGTAGTATTAATTCATGTAATAAGAAACCTCTTTCTGCCTAATTTCGTACTGAGCGGATTAAAAATACACTTTTTACAGCGCTTACATGTAAAATCGGGGGTAACATATATATGGGGGCTAAATCT
The DNA here is from genome assembly GCA_963930755.1 of Eudasyphora cyanicolor. Classification (NCBI taxonomy): domain Eukaryota; kingdom Metazoa; phylum Arthropoda; class Insecta; order Diptera; family Muscidae; genus Eudasyphora; species Eudasyphora cyanicolor. The sequence goes on from OZ005734.1 coordinate 70,719,409, forward strand.
GAACCGATTTCCCTCAAATTTGGCAGAATTAATTCATGTAATAAGAAACCTCTTTCTGCCGAATTTTGTACTGATCGGATTAAAAATACACTTTTTACAGCGCTTACATGTAAAATCGGGGGTAACATATATATGGGGGCTATATCTAAATCTGAACCGATTTTCTCCGAATTTGGCAGTATTCCTTCATGTAATAAGAAAACTCTTTCTGGCGAATTTCACACTGATCAGTTATAAAATAATTTTTTTACGTCGCTTACATTTGAAATCGGGGATAACGTATATATGGGGGATATATCTAAATCTGAACCGATTTCTTCCAAATTTTACAGTGTTCATTAATATAATAAGAGACCTCTTTCTGCTGAATTTCATACTGATCGGATATAAAATAAAGTTTTTACAGCGCTTACATGTCAAATCGGGGCTAACATATATATGGGGGCTATATCCAAATCTGAACCGATTTTAACCAAATTAAATAGGGATCGTCCTTGGGCCTAAAAAAAGATATGTGTAAAGTTTCGTCAAGATCGGGCCATAATTGCGACCTGTACTTTGATTACAAGAATACATCTACAGACGGACAGACAGACGGACATAGCTAAATCGACTCAGAAAGTGATTACAAGTCGATCGGTATAATAAACAATGGATCTATCTCTTCTCCTTTTGGTTGTTACAAACAAATGCAAAAAGTCATAATACCCTGTACCACAGTGTGGTGTATAAAAACGGCCATTTTTTAAATGTGTGTTTTTCGATTCATTTGCTTTGCAATTACTCTGTTTTTATACCCTCACTTTAGTGTGACGAGGGTATATATCATTTGCTACGGAAAAAAGTGTAACACGTCGAAGGAGTGACCTAAGACCCCCAGTATGTTCGGAGGAAATCCGTTTTGGGTCATTTTAAGTCAAATGAGCAATGTCCGTCCGTCTGTCTGTCTGTCTGTCTGTGTGTCTGCTGGCTGGTGCGCACGATAACTCTCGAAAGGAGTAACCGATTGACCTCAAATTTGGTATGTGGTAATATTTTTTTCTATCTCCGGCTAAGTTCGAAGATGGGCCATATTGGTCCACTCCTTCTAGTACCTCCCCCACAAAGGGTTAAAATGTTGTGAAATATTGATTCTTTAATAACTGCTATACTACTTATTCGAATCTGTTGAAATTCCACACATAGTATTAGCTTCTTAGTCGTTATCAACTCAAGAAAAATGGGCGAAGTCGCCACGTCCCTTTTGGTACCTCCCACACAAATGCACCATTTTGCACCAAAAGTTAACAGCTTATAACATTAAAAGCAGTGTATAAAAATACTTGAAATTTTGTACAGTGTAATGTTTTTATAGTGTCTATAGCCCTGTGAAAAATGGGCGTTATTGCCACGCCCCTCTTTGTACCTCCCACACAAAATGCCCAAATCATACCACAATTTAATGTCTCATAACGTTTATACCAGTGCACATAAATGCTTATAAGTCGGCACAGTGCAATGAATTTAAAGTATCTAATGTTCAGCAAAAAAAAGGTGTATTTGATAAACCCCTTCTGGTACCTCCCACACAAATTGACAGACTAATTCGAGTAATATTCAATATTACATTACTCACAAAGTGAGGGTATACCTTAGTCAGTTTACCCGACTGAAACTTTCTTACTTGTTATTAATTTTTTTTGGTACGGGGGTATATATAATTTGCTACGGGCAAAGGTGTATCACATCGAAGGAGTGTCATAAGACCCTAAGTATATACTGCCTAAGATATCAGTTTTCGGTCATTTTAAGTCGAATGAGCACTATCCGTCTGTCTGTCTGCTGGCTGGAATGAACGATAACAATCGAAAGGAGTAACGAATTGACCTCAAATTTGGTCAATTCTATCTCAGGCTAAGTTCAAAGATGGTCCATATTGGTCATTTAGTGAAATCAGATTGTTTAATAACTTCTATACTACTTATTCCAATCTTCTCAAATTCCACACATAGAAATAGTTTATTAGTCGCTATCACCTCGAGAATGAACGAAGTGCAACGCCCCTTTTGGTACCTCCCACATGCGGGGCAAAATTTTTCTTTTTGATATATGAATCACAACTTTTTAAATATTATACTTATATATATATATATATATATATATATATATATATATATATATATATATAGCAAATATATATTTGGAACTCGTATATTAATCTGTTACAACATATAATATTTGCAAACTAAATTTCTCAAATAAAATATGTGTTTAAATACAAAGAAAACCAGTAAGGAAATAGAGAAATTCGGGCGGAGCTGACTATATAATACAGTACACTCTCTTAACAACGCTAAAATGGGCATTGCGATAATAATTTTGAATAATTGGTCCGATTCAGTTAACTAAGTACTTAGCTCCACCTACTTATCAAGGCTTATTCCAAGAAAGAGGCTGATGATATTGATCATAATAAACTAGATCTGAAACGATAATCTTAAATGCGAAGTGTTCTTTCATAGATCAAGAATCGGAAGGAACAATTTGATGGGGCTATACACTATCTAAACAGATTTTGATAAACTTGGATCAAAAACCTCATTTCTGCTAAATAATATAAAGCTCGGACTTAAAATACAGTTTCAATAGCGCTTAAATACTAAATAAGTAGGACCATAGTATATATGTGGCTATGTCTAAATCTGAACCGATTATCCCCGAATTTGGCTGTGTTCATTCTGATGGGATATAAAATACAGTTTCTAGCGCTATATCTAAATCTGAAACGATTTTCCTCAAATTTTGTATTGTCTCTAAGCGTATCAAGAGACTTCTCTCTCTCAATTTTTATACAGATTGGTTAAAAATAGTTTCTTATACAGTGCATGTATGCCAAATCGGGGGCGTATATATATGGAAGATATATGTAAATCTGAACCGATATTAACCAAAGTCAATAGGGATCGTCCTTGGGCCAAAAAACAGCTCCGTGCTAAATTTCATCACAATCGCACCATAAATACGACCTCGACTTTGATTACCACGATACATCTACAGACGTACAGACAGACGGACGGTCAGACGGACATGGTTAAATCGACTCAGGAAGTGATTCTAAGTCGATCGGTATAATAAACAATGGGTTTATTTCTGTTCCTTTTATGTGTTACAAAAAAATGCATGATATCCTGGACCACAGTATGGTGTAGGGTATAATTATTGTTTAGGAATTTCTCCAAATTTATTTTATTTAAAAAAAGTTTCAAAACTTTCGTTGAATTTTTCGAATTTAAATTTAAACTTTTCCTTGGTTTCGAATTGAATCTTCCAGTTATGATATCAAATGCCGCATTAACTTCTGTTTTAAATCAATCATTTAAAATTTCTGAGTATTCCAAGCCATCATTAGTTGAGAATCCTCCAAGTAATTTATTTCGATCCACACAGAGGAAAATCGCCATTTTTGATATGTTTGAATTGAAAAAATAATTGGAAACAAAGTTTTTAAATATTATATATTTGTAAACAAATAAATTATATTTGAAAATCAAGAAATGTTGTTTGGAACGCATATATTAATATATTTGCGAACTGACTTTCACAAATAAAACATGTGTTTACACACAAACAAAATTATTTTTTAGGAAGTTTTCCAATTATATTTTATTTAAAAAAAGCTCTTTAATAATTAGCTGACTTTGAAATTTTGTTTGAAATTTTTCCTAGATTTCGTGTTATACTTTACAGTTAAAAATGTCATAAGCAGCATAACATTTAGTTTTAAAGCGCTAATTTTAATTTACAAAGTTCACATTTAAATATTTCCAATTTAAATTTTTGTCTAATATTATAAAACATATAAAATTTCTAAAAAACTGCACTTTAAACGTCTGAAAAACTGAAAACTTGCCTTAAAATGAAGGCATTGATACATTGCCAAAATACTTAAATACCAATTAGTTTCTGTTTCGGAAATATTACTTATAGTTCAAAATAAAAATGTATTTAGATGAAAAGATACTCTTGTTTAGAACAACATTCTCCCAAACATATAATATATTTGCGTGTTTTACATATTATGTCTTTGGAGGGTACCCTAAATATATGTATGTGTCCAGCTGAATATGTTTGGGACAGTATACTGCAGAAGCGATTTTTTCCAGCGTGCAAGATTATACGATTTCAAGTATTATTATTTATTATTTTTAGGAACATGAAAAATTTCTAAAAAATTAACTTTGAATTACTGAACAATTTAACACAATTTCTATATACTTAAATGCAAATAAATAATAGTCCCAAATAAAAACATTGATATGTACTCGTAAACAAAGATTTGTTTAGAACAACATCTTCCCAAATATAAAATGTCTGTGTGTACAAATATTATATGTTTACAGTGTACCCTAAACACATATATGTTTCAAGCCGAATATACATATGTATATATTTGGGACAATATTCTACAGAAGCGATTTTTTTTTCAGCGTGCACAAATGTATAATTTTGCACCAAAGTTGAACAGCTTAATCTTTAAAATCACTTCATACAAATACTTGAATTTTCGTACAGAATGCTTTTATAGTATCTAGAGTCCAGTGAAAAATAGGAGAAATTGACATGCCCCTTTTGGTACCTCCAACACAAAGGTACCATTTTGCACGATAAGTTAACAGTGTAATATCACGTTCATGTAATATCACGTTACTCTCAAAGTGAGGGTTTAGCAGACCAGTTAGATCTGTGAACAATATCGGTTTAGGCTTACGTATAACCCCTGTATATAGGTTCCTTCCGATTTTGCATCTAAACGCTAAAGATGTCGTAGAGTTTATTGATGCAAGAGCAAATATTGTAGAATTTGAAGAACGAATGTATAAGTTTTATTTTACATCCTATCAGTACGAAATCAGAAAGGGAGGTATTACTTGGAGCTGAAGAGGCGATATAAAATTCTTATTTTCCATTTCATCATTTCGAAATTTGTCTAATCTCAGGTTAAGTAGGGTATCATACAGTCGGCTCCGCTCGACTTTTGCTCTTCCTCACTGGTTTTTTCATATTTTCCTTAAAAATGTTTCTATTTTGTTGGTCTATATTTCTAAAACTATGTAGCGCTATTGAAAAATTTATGCCTAGTTTTTTGTTGGGTGATTTTCATTCTGCCATTATATCATACTGATAGCTACACTTACTTACCCTTTAGTCCATGTATTTTTGATTTTCGAAATTTCCAAGCCATAATCCTTGTGTTCGTCTATTGTTATATGTATTTTTGTATCCTTTTATTTAATAATTTAGTTTTTTTTATCACTGCCAAATACCATGTATTTTTGTAATATATTTTCCACGGTTTTAATGCACTTTCATCTCATTTATATCCCATTTACGAAACTTTTGCTAGAAAAATAGAGAATATTCCCCACCGGAAGGGGGTGTTAATTATCGCTGGATTTAATAAAGAATTTCAGAGATTCTCCCTAAAACTGCAGTAATGTTTTCAAGTCATTACATCCGTAAAACTGTAATATTTTTATAATCGCGCCGAATGTTTCTATCTTGCGGCGGAACACAGTGGGAGTTTGAATCTTCGCGAGACTGAGCGGAATAGCGGTGCGACTAACTGGTCGGGAATACATGCTACAGTGCGCTTTTCACACAACACTAACTAAATTAACAATTTTCATTTTTACGATTCACTATTTTCTTTAGTTTTCTTTGTTTTTTTTTTCAGTTTATATTCTTTATTTTTTACTTTTGCTGTTTTGGCTTTGGGGGAGACAATGTGGCCAAGATGCGTTGGTTTACTGCTCGCCACGGTTTACTGCTGAGTTCTTGGGGCTCGCGTTTGGCGGTTGGGTCTCTTGGAAACCCTCAAACGTTTATTTTGTTCCTTTGGATTCTGGTTGTTCTTCGTCTTCTTTTGCTTTATTTATCGGTACTTATTTTGTTTTAACAACTGTTTCTATGCAATTTCTCATTTATTGCCGGACATTTGTTGAATGTCTTTCTTTTGACATGACTGAGTTTGCTTCGCTTTATTGTTTTGTCGTGGTGTCCCGATAACTGTGTTAGCGTTTTTATTTTTATTTTTGTTTTTGTTGATGTACACTTTTAATCGCCTTAACGCCAATAACATATATAAAATACATATATAGTCACTTGTATGTGTAATTTATGTTGTTTGTCTATAGATTTTTTTTACAACATTTGTCGCACTCGACAGTGTTTCCAGTGTTGTATGTTGTACTAATAAGACTGTGATGCAAATATCCTATATTAACCTATTAATTTTATTTTTTATAAAAATTTTGTAACAAGTTTCTAAATGCTAAAATAAGACCTCACTATCAATTATTTCTAAAAAAATATTTCCAAAATGTTATGGGGATTTGAAATTAAAACAAGTAAGAAAGTTTCAGTCGGGTAAACCGACTAAGGTATACCCTCACATTGTGAGTACTGTAATACGAAATATTTTCGTGCATTAGTACTCACACTATAAGCTCTTAACTTTTTGTATAAAATTGTACATTTGTGTGGGAGGTACCAAAAGGAGTATGGCAATAACCCTTGCTTTTCACAGGACTGTAGGCACTATAAAAGCATTACACTGTACAAAATTTCAAGTATTTTTATGCACTGGTATTACAGTTATAAGCTGTTGAATGTTGGTGCAAAATGGTCCATTTGTGTGGGAGGTACCAAAAGGGGTGTGTCAACTTCGCCCATTTTTCACTGGATTGTAGGTACTATAAAACCATTACACTGTACAACATTTTATGTCCTTGTATGCACAGGTATTCAAGCTGTTAACTTTTGGTGGAAAATGGTACATTTCTGTGGGAGGTACCAAAAGGGGCGTGGCAATAACCCCCGTTTTTCATAGGATTGTAGGTACTACAAAAGCATTACATTGTACAAATTTTAAAGTATTTGCATGATGTGATATTATTGCTATAAGCAGTTAACTTTTGGTGCAAAATGGTCCATTTGACCATTTGGGAGGCACCAAAAGGGGCGCGGCAAATTCGCTCATTTTTCTCGAGGTAGTGGTGACTAATAAACTAATATTATGCGTAGAATTACAGAGGATTCGAATAGGTAGTATATAAGTTATTAAATAATTAATAATACACTAAATATTAACCCTTTGTGGGGGAGGTACTAGAAGGGGTGGACCAATGTGGCCCATCTTCGAACTTAGCCGGAGATAGAAAACAGATATTACGCATACCAAATTTTAAGTCAATTGGTTACTCCTTTCGAGAGTTATCGTGCGCTCCAGCCGGCAGACAGACAGAGGGACGGACGGACATTTCTCAATCGACTGAAAACGACCTATATCGGATATCCGCCGGACATACGTAGGGTCTTAAGTCACTCCTACGATGTGTTACACTTTTGGCCCGTAGCAAATGATGTATACCCTCGTATCACTAAATAAGACGTCCTCAAATCCAAAACAGTAATTAGATGTTTGGGGAACTCAACATTTGTAAAAGTTATGGCCGAAATACTAAGGCAGATCTGGCAATTTTGGACATTTTTCTTCTGTTTCTGTCTTTGCCTAAAAAATATTCTTTGTTAAAAAAAAATGGCAAAATGTTGTCTAAGGCGGTATATCTAATGGCAATATTTTTTAAAGAAATGGCAAACTTTGTTGTCTATTCAGAATAAATAATGGTAAATAAATCGGTGTATATTCGGCTCTAATATATACCTATTCGTAGGAAAGGATCAAGCAAAATGTAAAAAAATGTTTTTAAAGACAGACGGAAACTTTATAAATCCTAAAATCTTTAAAAATTAATATATCTCAAATTTTTGTCTTAACAGCAAAAATCGAGGCTAAATTCTGACATTTGAAAAGGTAAATACCACAATTCCCAAAATAAATGCGAGAATCGCCAAAACGTAATTTTGTAGTTTTTCCCAATTTCTATTATACTAAAAAATTCCTTTTGCAGTTTATCGTGCAACACATTACTACATACAAAAATGGTAAAGGATTTCATATTCTAACTTTGCGATTGTCGAAAATGTGGCCAAATTTTGAAATTTTTGTAAACAATGGTGTAATTTGGATAATCGTGACAACAATATTGACAAAAAAATTGACCCATTTTTTTCTCGAAAATATTCGCCTTTATTTTTATAATTTTATCATGTACGTATATCTCTAAAATACTACATATACCTTTTCGCAAAAAATTACTTATTTTGGGAAACTATTAATTGATATGGCCATAAATAATGTAATAACGCCTTAAAATATTTTAAAATTATAATTTTTCAATGAAATATTTTGTAGTTTGTAAGCTTGACATCAAAAATTGAAAGTAATTCGCGAATCATTATAATTGCAATAGTCAATCCCACAGATTGCTTTTGCAGTTCATGCAACGTAAATCACATTACCACGTATAAAAATAATAAAAGTTTTAATATTTCGGCTTTGCGATAGGGCAAATTGTGGCTTTCTTTTGAAATTTATGTACAAAATGGTGAAAAGTCCGTTAAGATTAATACATTTATATATATCGCGACCTAAGGGTGTAAGGGCGCTAAGTCCAATATTTAAAATTTTACAGGAGAGGCAAAATACTAACTGTATATGAATGTTTTTATAAAGGGTATATGGACTTAGCGCTTTTACGGTTCAGCTTTTAAAGATGACAAAGCATGATTTGTTGGCTTTTTATACCCTACACCACACTGTGGTACAGGGTATTATGACTTTGTGCATTTGTTTGTAACACCCACAAGGAGAAGAGATAGACCCATTGTTTATTATACCGATCGACTTGTAATCACTTTCTGAGTCGATTTAACTATGTCCGTCTGTCTGTCCGTCTGTCTGTCTGTAGATGTGTTCTTGTAATCAAAGTACAGGTCGCAATTATGGTCCGATCTCAACGAAACTTTGCACATATCTTTATTTAGGCCCCAGGACGATCCCTATTGAATTTGGTTAAAATCGGTTCAGATTTACATATAGCTCCCATATATATTTACCTCCGATTTGGCATATATGCACTGTATAAACAACATTTTTGAACCGATTTGTACAAAAATTGACAGAGAGTAGTCTCGTGATACAGTTAGAGACAGTACAAAATTTGGGGGAAATCGGTTCAGATTTAGATATTGCCCCCATATATATGTTAACCCCGATTTGAAATGCAAGTGCTGTAGAAACTGTATTTTATATCCGATCACAGCGAAATTCGGCAGAAAGAGGTTTCTTATTACATGCAGGAATACTGCCAAATTCGGAGAAAATCGGTTCAGATTCAGATATAGCTCCCATATATATGTTACCCCCGATTTGAAATGCAAGTGCTGTAGAAACTGTATTTTATATCCGATCACAGCGAAATTCGGCAGAAAGAGGTTTCTTATTACATGCAGGAATACTGCCAAATTCGGAGAAAATCGGTTCAGATTCAGATATAGCTCCCATATATATGTTACCCCCGATTTGAAATGCAAGTGCTGTAGAAACTGTATTTTATATCCGATCACAGCGAAATTCGGCAGAAAGAGGTTTCTTATTACATGCAGGAATACTGCCAAATTCGGAGAAAATCGGTTCAGATTCAGATATAGCTCCCATATATATGTTAGCCCCGATTTGACATCTAAGCGCTGTAGAGACTGTATTTTATATTCGATCAGTACGAAATTCGACAGAAAGAGGGTTCTATTTTACATGAATGAGTATTCAGGGAAAATCGGTTCAGATTTATATGTAACTTCCATATATAAGTTCCTTCTGATTTGGTTACAAAGCGCTATAGAAGTTGTACTTTGCTTCCGATCATTAAAAAATTCTCCAGAAAGATGTTTCTCAATTTAGGAACGAATATTGCTTAATTTAGCGATTATCGGTTCAGAATTAGATATAGCCACATATACGAGTATATGTTCTTACTCAATTACCAGTTATTCCAAATTATTATCGCAATAACCCTTATCGTTATTGTTAGGGAGGTGTAGGGTATTATATAGTCGGCCCCGACCGACTTTCTGCGTTTCCTTACTGGTTGTTTTTAAATCGATGTATATCCAACTTATCTTACGTTCCGCTTCAAAAATTATATTTTGGCAAAAAGTGGACTTAGCGCCTTTTCACTTTTAGGTCGCGATATATAAGTTATACTTTCTTCAAATAACAAAAGTATACTTTTTTTCTCAAAAAAATTACAAAAATTTAAATTATTTTCAAAACATATATTAATAAAATAGCATTTTTGTCTTACTGGTTATATCGGGTCGAATTTTCTTCTCATTATATATCAAATTTTGTTGCCTATTCGAAAAAATTATGTGAAAAAATCACAAAATATTAGCACTTCGGGAAAAAAAATTAAATTTTTGATTGCAAATGTCTCGTTAACTATACAAGATAACTGTTAGGTGAAAAAAGTCTTTTGTATACCTCGGTTAGTAGAACACACTCAAAATATTTCAAGCATCGGGCGAAAAAGACAAAAATTACACGCGCTTAAACCTTGTGTTCACCCGAGGTGGCCATCTTTGAGGCCCTGTAGCTCCGTCCTTGTATACCACAATGGGGCCAAAATCAAATCTTAACTTCTATAATACCACTTCTAAAAAAAGCCATGTTTCTGTTGTCTGTTTAAGAAATGGCAGAATTATTTTGTCCTATTCTGCAGCGTTTAATAATGACCTTGCCTTTACCATACCCTAAGAAGGCCGTACTTGCTGAGACAGGTATAGAAAGAATTATTGTTAATAGGATAATGACTATGCGAAACATCAAAGATATCATGGACAATTTCGCAACTACTTCAGCGATGAGGGTGGTGACTAGGGGTACTCCTCAAGGAGGTGATATTTCACCAATTCTATGGATTGTTGTACTTAGTTATCTGAATGGAGCGATGAAATCCACGACCACAAGATCCTTAGAGATCGTAATTGGAATTCAACCAATTGATTTATTTATAAAATAATCTGCAGAACTTGCATAATAAAACTTTCTGTTAATCACTAACTCCAGTACTGCAATTGGGGACCTACCTCTGGTTTGTACCGCGACGGACATAGTGGATAAAGGTGTTATTATTAAAATCCCCACCTTGACGGAATTACAAAAAGGGAATATATGGTTCTACGATGTAAATGTTTTTACAGATGGTTCTAAGATGGAGGAGGGTACTGGCCAGACAATGAAGCCGACCAAAATTTTCGGCGGCGGCGGCGCATGGAAAAATATCGATAGGCGGCGGCTGATCAATTTTCAACAATCGGCTGAGCCGGTAAATTTTCCACAATCGAAAGCGCACGAATACGAATGTAATTCTCCTGCAAAAGTGGCTTTTTTATATTTAGCGTTAGAGGAAAAACTTAAAATTAACACAAAGTTATGGAAGTTTGATATAATATTGAAAATCGGTTTAATAAATCTTGAATGGTTGATACATTTGTTATTAAGTTGACAATCCTTGGCCAAAAGGAATTGGGTCGTTCCGGAGTTTTGATCCGATGGTTTTGGGCCTCAGTATTTTTAAAAGTTATGGACGAAATACTAAGATTGGTCTCTTAAATTTGGCGCTTTTCTTCTATTTCTGCACATATGAATTTTAAACGTCCTTGCGAATATTCTGTGAAAATTTGAAAAAAAATCGAAGGAAACAATTTTTTTGGAACTCAAACTTTTTTAAACGTAGACTTTGAAAAAATCGGTTCAGCTGTAATTTTCGTTTTTTTAATAAAAGATAGCCATATCTTATATTAACATTAGCAACTTTTTATAAACTTTGACCGCTACGCTTTGTTGTACTTAACTCTAAATATTGCAAATTCCGAACCTAAGGTAACACTTAGTAGTCGCTTTCTAAATTTTCATGGTTGCAAAAACAAAATCTTCTTGACTCACCAAATAAAATTCGGCGGCTGAGTTTCAGCCGATATGAGCCGCTAAAATCGGCGGCGGCGCCGGCTTGTAAAAAATCATCGGCGATGGCGCGCCGCCTGTTTGCGCCGCGTCGGCTTCATAGCCTGGTACGGGCTGTGGCATATTCTGCCTCGTTCGCCAGCGCAACGAATGCTGTATCTTTCAGGCGGAAACATGTGGGATTGCCAAAGCGACTCAACTCATATCATGTAAAAATATAGAAGCGATATTTGCTTTTTCATCTATAGGCTTGCCGCATGGTGGGACCCCATGAAGGAAATCCTTACGATATGTGGTGTTGATCCCAATAATGCAAATACCACAGCCCTGGGCCGATGCTACTGTCGATGACCCTGCTATACCTCTGCACTGTAAAGAAGAAGATCAGGAATAAGTAAGTAGAGAGCTTAAGTCTCTTGAAGAACAGCAGAATATTACCTTGCACTGGGTACCAGGTCATAAACAAATATATATTCGGAAAGAAGCTGATAAACAAACTGGTCTACTTCCTCAAGTAATGTTAAGGTAGACGTCTATATAATCCTCTCGATAATTTATTATGGAATTATTTAGAAGTACAGAAACAGCGGCCATCAGCGACGGAATTAAACTGCTGAATGTGTTCAAAAGAGGAGTCTGTGGGGGACAAAAAGTCTATACAGAACACTGATACACTGATAGGTATGAATAAATCGTATTGTAGGCCTTGTAAGAAGACACAAGAACCACGGTAATCATATGCATAAAATTGGCTTAAGATGCCTTTCTTTCATTTCAAGTTTATGGTATAGAAGAAATAAGATAATGGGTTATTTTTTCTTTCAGGAATTAGACAAACTCAGAGGGCTGGATCCACACAATTTTTTAACTTTCATCAGGGCATCTGGAGAAGAAGAAATGTGAGGAATCACAATTGATCATTACTAGTCTCAGTGAGTGCTCCCCAACTTAACCTAGACTATATCGTAGACGAATTTTGTCCAGTACATGGAGTAGTGCTGGACAAAATGTGAATTCAATAATTTCATATTAATTGATTATATTATTTTACATTTTTACTATGATCTGATGAAATATACATATATTCCTAAATTTCAGCATAATCGTTTCAAAATGTGGAACGATTTAATTTAACAGAAAATAAAAATGATAAATTTATAAAATTGTCCTTAATAGTATCAATAAGTCTATTCAGAAGGGGCCTTTTTAAGGAATCGATATCAAAACATGAAGCAATAGACTCCATTTTCAATATGGATCTTCCCTAGTCCAAAAAATTTAGCAGTTCAAATTTTTGTAAACATGGCTTCATATTTGTATCTATGTCGTATCCATTTTGGCGTCAAATTAGATACATTCCAGCTTAGAAGCAATTTGTAGGTGGCGTTGAGATATCATTGATTGAACATTCAATGTCTCAAATACTGCGTTTCTCCCTAGTAAATAAACTACATGTCTTTGAAATCTGTGTTTGGCTCTAGTAAATAAACTACATGTCGTTCAAACTTTAATTTATAGACAGAATAAATTTTTTTATTTTTATACCCTCACTTTAGTGTGACGAGGGTATATATAATTTGCTACGAAAAAAGTGTAACACATCGAAGGAGTGATCTAAGACCCTAAGTATGTTCGGCGGATATTCGTTTTGGGTCATTTTAAGACGAATGAGCAATGTCCGTCCGTCTGTCTGTCTGTCTGTCTGTGTGTCTGCTGGCTGGTGCGCACGATAACTCTCGAAAGGAGTAACCGATTGACTTCAAATTTGGTACGTGGTAATATTTTTTTCTATCTCCGGCTAAGTTCGAAGATGGGCCATATCGGTCCACTCCTTCTAGTACCTCCCCCACAAAGTGTTAAAATGTTGTGAAATATTGAATCTTTAATAACTGCTATACTACTTATTCGAATCTTCTGAAATTCCACACATAGCATTAGTTTATTAGTCGCTATCAACTCGAGAAAAATGGGCCATGTTGCTACGCCCCTTTTGGTACCTCCCACACAAATGCACCATTTTGCACCAAAAGTTAACAGCTTATAACATTAATACAAGTGCATAAAAATATTGAAATTTTGTACAGTGTAATGCTTTCATAGTGCCTACAGTCCAGTGAAAAATGGGTGTCATATTCACGCCCCTTTTGGTACCACTTACACAAAGGTACCATTTTGCACCAAAAGATAACAGCTTATAACATTAATACCAGTGTATAAAAATACTTGAAATTTTTTACAGTGTATTGCTTTTGTAGTGTCTTTTGCACTGTGAAAAATGGACGCTATTTCCACGCCCCTTTTTGTACCTCCCACACAAAGGTACCATTTTGCACAAAAAGTTAAGAGCTCACAGCATGAGTACCAATGCACGAAAATGCAACAACATTTTGCACAGTGTAACGCTTTTGAAGTCCCTATAGCCCTGTAAAAAATGGCCGTTATCAACACGCTCCTTTTTGTACCTCCCACACAAAATGGCCAAATCATACCAAAATTTAATATTTCATAACGTTAATATACCAGTGCCAAAAACGTTTATATTTCGGCGCAGTGTAATGTATTTAAAGAATCTACTATTCAGCGAAAAATAGGTGTATTTGTTAAAAACATTCTGGTACCTCCCATACAAATTGACAGAATAATTCGTTTAATATTCCATATTACATTACTCTCAAAGTGAGGGTATACCTTAGTCGGTTTACCCGACTAAAACTTTCTTACTTGTTTAGTAGTCAAAAATGTAAATTTTCTGATTGCTTGATTTTTACAGAGTTTGGAAGAACAACTATTTTAAATTTTTTTCATTACCACAATTTTTTGTGTATAACTTAAATATGCATTTCCATTAATAGAGGAGAATCTTTTCCATAAAATCTCTGCGACTATTTTTATATGTTTTGAAGACCGAAATAATTTCAAGCTAAATAAACTCTGGGATTAGCGCCCCAGTAGGTGAGTTGGTAGCGGTCTCGCCTATGTGTTTGAGGGTCTTGGGTTCGATTCCCACCGGAGACTCTTGTCTGTCGCTGTAAAATCTAGCCACATGGACTTAGTAACCCGGCTTCCCAGGACCGTAAAATTAGAATATAAATTTACTTTTTATTGTAATTCATATAAATAAATAAATAAACTCTGGGGCACACTGTGCATCATTTTATGCGATAGCTAAAATCAATGGGTCAGTCACAGCATTGAGTGTGAATGACGTTCTTAGCTAACTTAGCCAAGTCCGCGTGTCCGTCCTTCCGTCTTTCGGTTATGTTCATTACGTATGTCTCGGGCTGATATCACCATTTCTGTCCACCTTTGCTGTTTTTCTCTCTTTTCCGGTTTCACTTTTGTTCGTGGACGTTTGGAGGTTTTCTGTTTTCCTTGTAGCCCTCATGAGGACGGCCTCTCGTGTTTGTCCATTGTTTTTGTATTACTTGTACATGTAATTTTTGTGTGGGACATTTATTTGTTCATATTTCATTCGAATGATTTCCTCTATTTTGCTTTTTATTTTTCGCATTGAAAAGTAGTTCAGTTGTAACTCTTCCACACACATTTCAGTTTTTAGTCGCATCGATTTTTTGTTCACTGGCGCTAAATCTGAGATTTCATTTTTTTTTTTTGAAAATTAGGTTGGTCTGCCTGCGGAGAACATGGGAAGGGGAAGAAAAGTTTCAATAATTGACTTAGAAGTTGGAAAAGGCGGAAAGAGACTGAAAACATTGTAAAATCTGCGTTACTAAGTCAGAGAGTGATTGAATAAGACCTAAATACTAAATGCGGCCTATATAAGGGATTAGTGTCGGTACTCTGCTTTTCCCTCCATTTTCTTCAATAGTCTTTGGTTTAGCAACATGGTTTAAATGAAAATTTTCTATTAATGAAATATGGACAATAGATTAAAATCTCTTATGAACCCGTAAACAAGATTTAGTTATGTAAACATTCTTAGTAAGTGTTCAACCCTTACCCTCTGAGAGATGTAAATTTGGGTGGAGCAAAATAACACAAAATATGTTGATAATTTTTAATACTCTCCATCATTTTGTCAATGCGTTTGTAACACTTCAAAATATTGATAATAAAGTATATAACGGGTTTTCCAATAGGGATGATATAATTTTGAAGTGACGTTTCGGCCATTTGTAATATGTCATGATCTGTCATTTGTTTTTCATTGTACTCAGTAGTGTTTACAATTTTATCGTGGAGAGATATACGCAAGAACAGCGTTTAAAACATTCAGTTTTATTATCAAAATAATCGTTCTCCGATTGCAACTTTCCGTGCGCTAAGTCCATTTTTTTAAATACAAAAAAAGAAACACTTTCCTGTCGACCTACGAACTTAACAGCAATATTTTAGCTCTCGTTAAGAGCTACCTTTTTGACCGATTGTGGCTACGTGCCACACAGCAAATGAAACAATTGAATTGTTGCGAGTAAAGTTTGGAGATTCGATTATTGAAAGAAATTGTGATATTGCATGGCGTCCAAGATGTTGTGATTTAACACCATTAGACTATTTCTTGTGGGGTTATTTGAAGTCATTGGTCTTTCGAAATAAACCAGACTCTCTTCAAGATTTACAAGTCAATATTGAACGTACCATTTATGACATACGACTTGATTTAGTGGAAAAAGTGCTCGAAAATTGGGTTCATCGAATTCGTTCCTACAAAAGAAGTCGTGGAGGCCATTTGAATGACGTTTTATTTAGAACATAATTGTATCTATTGTACTTCACATTAAATAAAAAACTTTTGACTTTCCTTAACAATAAGTGTGTTTTTTTCAAAGAAATCATATCACTCTTATTGGAAAACCCTGTACATATATTCTTAATAGTCGTACAATGCTAAGACGGTTTAGCCACGCCTGTATATACGTATTTTTGTAATCATGCCAGATTCTAAAATAATTGAACCAAATTGAAAACAAATTTTATTTAGACGTTTTATCGTTCAAACATAAAACAAGTAAGAAAGTTCAGTCGGGTAAACCGACTTAAGAATCCCCTCACCTTCAGTCCCAAACATATTCGTAAATTTATTTATTTTTTTGTTTTAAGTACATTATCATCAACTTAAATTGCATTGAATTAGAACAAGAGCGGGTGAGGAGAATAAAACTGACGTGATAGCAACAGTGGGTGTGGCACCGCCCACAGATCGAATGATTGAACCTAAACCTGACATTTGTTGCGGCAATGGTTTTGATGTTTGGCATGTCCGACCGTACCAATGCGAGTGATGGGGCTACAAACTGGAGAGAAAGTAACAGTGTGTATGGCACCTCCCATAAAATTTGTTAACGCAATATTTGAAGTAATATTGAGGCGAGAGCTGTGCTATTTTCCATATACATAGATAAAGACAATGAGCGTGGCGACGCCAATACAAATCGAAATGTAAATTTTAAAAATTATTAAATTGCGTGGAATGTTTTTATAATGTCTTTGATCATTCTTAGTGACAATACGCGTGATCGAGTAAAAAAGCGTCTTGGAATTTTGTGTGGACCCATCAGAAATTGGCGATATCGCATTAGCAGGCGCCCACCCCTATGACTCCCAATACTGAAAACGAAACTAATAGTGTTGAAGTTTGCAGTGGATGTCTTTGGTTGCACTCTATGTAATCTACCCAGCGAAAAATAAAAGAATTACTTCCAAAAGAATAACATTATAAGTACTTCCAAATCACATGTATGAAAATTTTCAATTTCAGCATTTAATGAAGTTCTTCTAAATAACTTAGCAAAATGTAATTTTGGAGTACAAATTATTAACCTTATAATCAAAACGATTGGATGTCAAATAAAGCTTCTGAAGTGATAAAAACTCGGCAATGTAGGTCCTAGTACATATACAGGGTTGCCCATATTCGACGGACCCACGGACTCGTTGGGCCCATTCCAATCGACGAGGCTTGTCCGCAGGCAACAATCTTTGCGTCAATTGAATTTTGTACGGGAACAAATGCAAATCAACGCGAATAATCCGTTGTAAAGTGGACCGAGCCATGCCCAACTGCTGAGAACGGCGTTTTTGGGATGTTCTTGGGGACCTCTCAACACTGGCTCGTACGGCAGCGATATTCTCGGCCGATCGCCTTGGTCGACTTTTATTTGGCCTCTTCGGTTTAGAAAGAGCCTCACCAGTCGAAAATTTTTCGTATAAACGCTTAATGGTGTTCTTAGAACGCGCACTTCTCACATTTTTTAATATTTTAAAAGCACGTTGACTTGACTTCTTCTGTTGAATGTATTGTTCCATGGTAAAAATCTGCTTGGACTGACGCTTCAAACGCGGTATGTCATTAAGCGATCTGACATCTCTGTCAAAAGTTATGGCGTTGCCAGATGGGTCCGTCGAATATGGGAGACCCTGTATATAAACACACTCCACTGCTAAATTTCAAAATGATTAACTGTGAAATACAGTTTTTATAGTGCTTAAGGGCCAAATGGGATGAAATAAACATATATCTAAACCGATTTTCTTCAAATTTAGTCTGACAGTACTTAACACCAAAAACTTCTTTCTGCCATCTTTTATACAGATTGGTTAAAATATGTTCTTATATAGTGCATGGATATAGGATCGTTGTTCACTTTGTCCAATAATAAATCATTTATACACTCTCTTCCCTATGTTAGGTTTATAAAAATATGTGGACAGCCTTTTTATTTCTATTAATTCCAACTTATAAGTTCCTATTAATTTCAACTTATAAATTGCGAATGATATTTTTTCTTACATTTAAGTCGTGAAGCAGACCTTTGAATAGGAAAGCTTACAAAACGATCATGTTTTATAAAATATACAATCGAAAGCTGCAATAATATCACGGAACTTATAATTTATTTACTTATGTTTGAATATTTTAAATTGGCCATTTGAAATGTACGTATAAACAGAGAAGGATATTTTCATTTTAAAATTTTCGGATTCAATGAATAACAAAATAAATATTTCGAATTCTTTCTTCTTATTGTTTGGCTCAAGGTGCTTGATTATAAGACTGATTTAATTCTTTTAATCTCAACATTTTTATTTATTTTTTGATATTAAAAGAATAAGATCAGTATTTTAATCAATGACCTTGAGCCAAACAATAAGGAGAAAGAATTAAAAATACGAATGTCAACAATTAATAAAAACAATAAATATTTCTATTATATTAAAATGGATCAAATTTTTTTTAGATCAGAGTATTATTATTAGAATTACAATTAAGACTCAACATTTGTATTCTTTTAAAAGAAGAGAATTATCAATGCACTAAAAGATGTTATAAAGGAACGACATACCGTCATCAAATAAATACAATACCAAAAAAGCAAATCTTACAGCGCTTTTAAAGAAGTGATGCAAAGTGGTGACAAATAAGTACTTCCCCGGAGCGACATGCCTTTGTTAAATTCATTATTGAAAATCCAAATTAGGACAACTTCCGGCTCGTAAGCTAGGGATTTTTATCGCTTCTTTGGACGCTCCTTTTTGCTGGGTAATTAATGTGGGAGTAGCTGGGCCCACAAGTAGAGGTTGCTGGAAACGAAATAACTGAAAAGCGTTATATCTACACGCTGAAAAAAACGCTTTTGTAGTATATTGTCCCAAACATATTCGGCATGAAACATATATATCTTTAGGGTACACTCTAAACATATATTATTTGGTATACACAAAAATTATATATTTGGAAATATGTTGTTCTAAACAAATCTAAGTTTACATCCCAATATGTGTTTATTTTGGACTATTTTTCCGAAACAAATATTTATTTGCATTTAAGTAGTCGGAAAATACCTAAATTGTGTTAAATTTTCAGTAATTCAATATTAATTTTTAAAAAAATTGTCTGGTCTTATATATAATAATAAATAGTAATAATTGAAATCATATAATCTTGGATCGAAATATATACTTGGAAGATTGACAACTAAAGATGGCTTGGAATACTCAGAAATTTTAAATGATTGATTTAAAACATAATATAATGCTGCAATTGTTATCATATCAATAAAATATATTTGGAGAAATTCCTAAACAATAATTTTATTTGTATTGAAATACATGTTTTATTTGAGAAATTTTGTTTGCAAATATTATATGTTGTAACATATTAATATAGGAGTTCCAAATATATTTTATTGATTTTCAAATAAAATTTAATTGATCAGAAATATATAATATTTAAAAATTCGTGTTCCAAATATATTTTCTTTCGATTCAAACATATCAAAAAAGGTGATTTGCCCCGTGTAAAGTACCGCTGGACCAAGTGTCTTTAATTTTAGTATGGATGCAGTACACGTGATCCAAGAAAAAATAGGAGGTATGGTATTAGAGGGTGAGGCCGGATACATGCGATGTTATTATAGAATACCCTCACTTTGTGCATAATGTAATATGGAATATTACAAATATTATTATTCTGTCAATTTTTGTGGGAGGTACCAGAAGGGGTTTAACAAATACAACTATTTTTCGCTGAGCAGTAGATACTTTAAATACATTGCACTGTGCCGAATTATAAGCGTTTATATGCACTGGTATATGGGTAATTCCACCAAAAGTTCTACCGTGATCCAAAAAATTAAAGTTATTAAAATCAGATTAATGTAATTTATTATCATACAAAAATATTAAAATTTTAATAATATGAACAAATTTCACATGTATTTACTCAAAATTTTAAGAAAAAAAAAAAAACAATTGC
This sequence comes from Eudasyphora cyanicolor, assembly GCA_963930755.1. NCBI lineage: Eukaryota > Metazoa > Arthropoda > Insecta > Diptera > Muscidae > Eudasyphora > Eudasyphora cyanicolor. The sequence continues at coordinate 70,740,030 of OZ005734.1, forward strand.
GTAGTGGAAAATTGTAGTTTTGGTTCATTTACTCATTTTTATTGCACATTTCTTTAAAATTAACCTCGTAAATAGAGGATTATGTAAAAAGAGTCTTATTATAAATAATCTTTCTAAGAGCAAAAGTAATCTTAAATAAAAGTGTCGAAGCAAACAGAATGAGGAATAACGGCATTTTTTGGCTTATCTCTACTACAAATTCTATTGTCACGCTACAGTCTACAATAATTGAGCTAGCTGACTGAAATTTGGTATACATAGATAGTTCATATAGCTACATGTAACGTGGGATTGAAAATGGACACTATTGGTTCATTATTTGATATAGCCCCCATATATAGCATCTCACCGATTTGACTTCCTTACCCCATCGAGACCACAAATGTCAACTGATCGGGCTGAAAATTGGTAAATGGTGTTTATTTATACCCAGAATCCTTCACACGAACGGCGTTAGTCAAAGTTCCATGTTTTTATATAGCCCTTATACAAAGGACCCTCTACATTTGTCTTCGTAACGCCATAAAAATCACAAATTTCAACAAATTGAGCTGAAATTTGGTATAATGAGTTTATTTTTACCCGGCACCATTCATATGCGATCCATGGTGGAGGGTATATAAGATTCGGCATGACCAAACTTAATCCGTCTTTACTTGTTTATTTTAAAAAGGGGATGGAAAAATGTCACGTTCGACATGTCACGTTCGAACCAAATTAAAAACCAGCAAGGAAAGGCTAAAGTCGGGCGGTGCCGACTATATAATACCCTACACCACTCTCGTAATATTGAATAACTCTGATATATAAATTTTGTAATTCATGTATAAATTGTTTACATAAATTTACTTTTGGGACATTTAAACTTAAATAATACCCTATACCACAGTGTGGTGTAGAGTATAAAAACGATTGGATCTAAAGAGCCAAATCGGATGAAACATATATATTGGAGCTATAGCTAAATCCTAACCGATTTTCTTCAAATTCGGTAGTGTTGGTTCATGGATCAAGAAACTCTACCATTCTAAATTTCAAAAGGATTGGATGTAAAATACAGCTTCTACAGGACTAAAGAGCAAAATCGGACGAAACATATATATGGGAGCTATAGCTAAAACTTAACCGATTTTCTTCAAATTCGGCAGTGTTGGTTCATGGATCAAGAAACTCTACCATTCTAAATTTCAAAACGATTGGATGTAAAATACAGCTTCTATAGGACTAAAGGGCCAAATCGGACGAAACATATATATGGGAGCTATAGCTAAATCTTAACCGATTTTCTTCAAATTCGGCAGTGTTGGTTCATGGATCAAGAAACTCTTCCATTCTAAATTTCAAAATGATTGGATGTAAAATACAGCTTCTAAAAACTAAAGGGCCAAATCGGATGAAACATATGTATGGGAGCTATAGCTAAATCCTAACCGATTTTCTTCAAATTCGGCAGTGTTGGTTCATGGATCAAGAAACTCCACCATTCTAAATTTCAGAACGATTGGATGTAAAATACAGCTTCTATAGGACTAAAGGGCCAAATCGGACGAAATATATATATGGGAGCTATATCTAAATCTGAACCGATTTCAACCAAATTCAATAGCGATCTTAACAGCTGCGAAATACTTTAAACTGCAAAATTTCAGAACGATCGGAGTGAAATTGCGACCTGTAGTCGACGAACAACTTTGTATGGACAGACGGACGGACGGACAGACATCGTTAAATCGACTCAGCTAGTGATTCTGAGTCGATCGGTATACTTTAAGGTGGGTCTAGCTGTGTTATTTTCAGGTGTTACAAACATCTGCCGTGAAACAAACTTATAATACCCTGTACCACAGTGTGGTGTAGGGTATAAAAAACTACCAAAGACGTGTTACATTTTTGGTCCGTAGCAAATGATATATATCATATGGTTCTATTTCATAGATATGAAATGTGGGGGAACGAGAGTATATAATTTGCTATGGGCCCTAAGTGTAACACATCGAAGGGCTGACCTAATGGTAAAAATGTTGTGAAATATTTCTTCTTTAAAAACTGCTACTTATATACTATTTATCAGAATCCACACATTGTAATAGTAGCTATCACCTTAAGAAAAATATGCGAAGTTTGTAATATGAGATCTCGCTTCCATATATTTTAAGAAAAAAAATTCCAAAAATTGTATGTAGATTTGAAATCTAAAAAATCCCCAAAAAATCGTTTTTGGAATTTACGGAAATTGCAATAGCTCTTGAACGGCTGAAGCGAATTTTACACAGTCTATGTTTTTTATATAGATAGACATAGAATCACTCGATTTAGCCATGTCTATCTAAATGGACTGACGCAATTATTCTTGTGATCAAAGTATTGGTCGCAATAATGGTCCGATCTCGATGAAACTTTTCACATATCTTTCTTTTGGCCCAAGTACGATCACTATTGACTTACCACCGATTTGACATGTAAGCGCTGTATATACTGCATTTTATATCTGGTCAGTACAAATTCAGCAGAAAGAGTTTTCTTATTACACGAAAGTAACACAGCCAAATTTGAGGAAAATCGCGTCAGATTTAGAAATTGCCCCCATATATATGCTACCCCCGATTTGACATGTAAGCGCTTCAGAAACTGTATTTTGTATACGATCTGTACGAAATTCGGCAGAAAGAGGTTTGTTACTACTTGAATGGACACTGTCAGATTCGAGGAAAATCAGTTTAGATTTATATATAGCCCCCATATATATGTTCCTCCCGATTTTGTATCAAAGCGTTACAGAAGTTGTACTTTATTTCCAATCGTTACAATATTTGGCAGAATTAAGTTTCTAAATTTAAAAAAGAATACTGTACAATTTGGGGGTACAGATTTATATATATAAGTACATTGTACATGCTGCTGCATATTTAGTTTTATTTAACGTCCGATCTTTATATAATTTAGCACAAATGAGGTTTTTGATTTCATCTAGTTTTTCCTTTCGATTCTTGATCTGTTAAAGAATACTGCATATTTTACAGATTATCGTTTCAGATCTAGTTTATTTTGATCAACATCTCCAACTTGATGAGGAGGTGACGCTTAGTTCTTTGTTAACCGAAACGAAACCAAGTATTCCAAATTATTATTGCAATTCCCTTTTCGCATTGTTACGGAAGTGTAGGGTGTTATATAGTCGGCTTCGTTATTTTTTCGTGTTCATCTGTCAGTCAAATTGTCCACATGGTTATCGATTTATTACCAACCGATCCAGACAGACTTTAATTTCCATAGTTGCTCATTTTGACCACGTTTAGTATGTTTTTTCTACGCCAGTAATCCAACTTTAATTCGAGATGCAGATAGGTGCATCTTTATATTTCTAAAATTTCCATTCCGTTGATCTATAAACAATTTATTTTTTCTGAATTCGATTAGGTTATTTGTGAGACTCGATTTGTTGACTAATTTGTACTTTTTCTTTATTTTTCTAGAATTTTTCACTTGTATGAATTCCCAACAAAATTCTTCATTCCAAGTTCTCACAAACACTTTTTGTGATAAAAAATAATGTTTGACAAAAAAAGTCTCACGTATGGAACCGCATCTACATATTTTTGTGCAAAAAAAATATGTTTGTTATCTGTCTCCATCCGTGTTGTGGAGTTTTTTTTTTATTGGTTATATACATTTGTTTTGAAGTTTTTTTCGATGGACAATTCATTTAGTCAATGTTATATGATTTTCTGCAAATTGAGTTAATAATTCTTTCCGATTTTTATTATAAATTTTATTGATTTAATTTATATTATTGAACATTTTATTGAAATTATTTCTCCATTATTTATATTGAAAGTAATTCTCAATTTATTTATATTGAGTTGAAAACCAACCAAATTAAAAATTGCCACCGTTCGCACTGGCCGCAAACAAACACAATACACGCAACGAATAGTTTCAAACTAAATCTAGTCAAACTGACCGAAGCCTCGTTCAATATCTGCTAAACCAACAAATAAAAAAAAACAACAACAAAAATAAAGACAATTAATGCCCGTGTTTGTTGTTTTCAATTTTGCGTAACTACCACAATTGTTAGTGTTTGTGCTTTTATGTTTAGTTTAGTGCTATTGTTGTGATGTAAAACGTTTGAATAAAAAATCGGTTAATTTTTCCAATGATTTCCCACTTTTTCCGACAGACACACACACGGGACAGACGCGCGCACTAGAACACACACCGTAGCCGTATTTGAATGATCTCGGAGAACGCTGGACAATCAAGCACCGGACAACCGTCGTTAAGCACGCTCACGCTACTAAAAAGCCAATCATTAAAAGTAATTAGGAATAACCATTTCTCAACTTGGCCAAAACAAGAAGGGCTTAAATATAAAGACAGTGGCTCAAAGCGATAAGGGTGAGTATTTCTGTGTAGGGGATGAAAAGTGTAACAACGTATATCTGCATTGAATTGACACTTCACTTTATTACAATAATTACACTGTATGTGCACCAAAATGTACTCTCGATGAAAAAACATATCCCGCATAATTTTGACCCGATAAATTTAATGGCACTAACCATTTTATGCTGTGACATCGCGTTTTCGAATTTGCTAGGTAAAAAAAGAGGTTAGTAAATTCAGACACAATTTTAGTATATAAATTAGGCTTTAAAACAGATGTTCTATGTCAAGGAAAAAAATAAAGAGAAACTTCAAGAGATATTTTTCCCAAAACACCGATACCGCCCTCTTATCCTCCTAACAAAACTAATGATATATCAAAAGTCGTAGCAATCGATTAATTTTTTGAGTGATGCATTCGACAAAAAGATTAATTGTAAAAAATTACTATAAGTCCCCACAATACACTTTAATCCCCACAATACACTTTTTTGTTTATAAAAATCGTATTTATCCACAAAGTTTGCTAGGTAAACAATGGGTTATTAAATTCAGGCAAAATTTTAGTATAGAAGGCTTTGGAACAGAAGTTCCATGTGGAAGAACGAAATATAGGAGACTATTCAGAAAATACCATATTCCTGCTCATCCCTTATCCCTGATAATCTCCCCTCAAAAAGAATGATATATCAAAAGTCGTATAAATCTATGTATTTTTCGGATGATGTATTCAACAAAAAAAATCATTATAGGTCCCCACAATACACTTTTAGGGCAACCCAATCTGTTTTTAAGGCAACCCAATCCGTCTGTTTCTTTGACTTTTGATATATTTATCATTATTTCTGGAGGAGGATTTTCAGGGGTAAGGGGATGAGCTGGGATGTCGGTTGTTTTAGGAGTAATTTTTCCTGAAGTATCACATTTTCCAATAAGGGCGGGTCGATATTGATATTTTAAATATTATACAAGATTACTGCGATCAACTTTATACCTCTAAGGTTGACTCTAGTATGGGGGCAATAACCCAGCGATATACTCTAATAAGAGCAAGATCTAGGAGATCGACTCCAGTATAGAGGAAGATCTCAGTGATCGACTCTAGTTTTGAGGAAGATCTAAGATATCGACTCTGCTATAGATGAAGATCTCAGTGATCGACTCTAATATAGTGGAAGATCTCAGAGATCGATTCTAGTATAGAGGAATATCTCGTAGATCGACTCTATTATAGAGAGAGATCCCAGAGTTCGACTCTCTCATAGAGAAAGATCGACACAAGTATAGAGGAAGATATCAAAGATCGACCCTGATATAGAAGATCTCGGAGATCGACTCTGTATAGACGAAGATTTAAAAGTACGACTCTGGTATTGAGGAAGATCGCAGACATATGCAGACTCTGGTATAATGGAAGATCTCAGATATCGAATTCAGTATATAAAGTCTCTTACAGATCTTTAATGTAAAGGAATATGTTAGAGATCGACTCTAGTATAGAGGAATATCTCAGAGATCGATTCTATTACAGAGGAAGATCCCAGAGATCGACTCTCGCATAGAGAAAGATCGACACAAGTACAGACGAAGATATAAGTTCTCTGAGATCTTCCTCTTCATCTATGCTAGAGTCGATCTCTGAGATCTTCCTCTATACCAGATCGACTTTAGTATAGACAAAGGTTTCAGAGATCGACTTTGGTATAGAAAAAGATCTCCGACCCTGACTCTGGTAAAGGAAAAGATCTCCGAGATCGACTCCGGTATAGAGGAAGATCTCAGAGATCGACACTGGTATAGAGGAAGATCTTAGAAATCGACTCTGGTATACAGGGAGATATCAGAGATCGACGTTAGTATAGAAGAAGATCTCAAAGCTCGATTTAGTGTAAAGGAAGATCTCAGAGACAGACTTTAGTATAGAAGAAGATCTCAGAGATCGACTTTAGTATTGAGGAGAGGAGATCTTAGAGATCGACTTTAGTATTGAAGAAGATCTCAGAGCCCGACTTTAGTGTAGAAGAAGATCTCAGAGATCGACATTAGTATTGAAAGAAGATCTCAGAGATCGACTTTAGTATTGAAGAAGATCTCAGAGATCGACTTTAGTATAGCAGAAGATCTGAGAGCCCGACTTTAGTATAGAAGAAGATCTCAGAGATCGACATAAGTATTGAGGAGAGGAGATCTTAGAGATGGACTTTAGTATATAAGAAGATCTCAGAGTTCGACTTTAGTATAGAAAAAGATCTCAAAACTCGATTTAGTGTAAAGGAAGATCTCAGATATCGATTTTAGTATTAAAGAAGATCTCAGAGATTGACTTTAGTATAGAAGAAGATCAACACATGTATATAGGAAGATACAAGAGATCAACTCGGGTATAGAATATCACAGAGGTCGACTTTGGTATAGAGAAAGGTCTCATAGATCGACTCTGGTGTAGAAAAAGATCTCTCTTCAGAATAGAGGAAGATCTGAGGGATCGACTCTGGTATAGAGGAAGATCTCACAGGTCGACTCTGATATGGAGGAAGTTCTCAGAGATCGACTTTGGTATAGAAAAAAATTCCTGAGACCGACCCCAGTATAGAGGAAGATATCTCTGAGATCTTCCTCTATGAGAAGAAGATCAGCACAAGTATATAGGAAGATAGAAGAAGATCTCGAGATCGACATTAGTATTGAAGAAGATCTCAGAGATCGACTTTAGTATAGAAGATCTTCTTCGATTTAGGGTAAAGAAAGATCTCAAAGATATAAGAGACCGGAAGATAGAAGAAGATCTCGAGATCGACATTAGTATTGAAGAAGATCTCAGAGATCGACTTTAGTATAGAAGATCTTCTTCGATTTAGGGTAAAGAAAGATCTCAAAGATATAAGAGACCGACTCGGGTATAAAATATCATAGATATCTCAGAGATCGACTCTGGGTTAACGTTAATTCTTGCAAAAAAGGCATATTTTTATGATTTTTTTGTGACGAAACGTTTACAAGTTTTTGATTGAAACTAATGGTACATTCAAGTATAACTTTCAAAGTTTATTGTGTAAAATTATCATAAAAAATAAGGCAACGGCAGCATTTATGCCGAAGCGTTTCGAAAAAAAGTTGAATTGCGGTGCCCCTCATAACTCGATACCGGATCATCAGAAAATAAAAAAAATTAATTTATTTAGTTAGATAATCGTTAAAGCCAGGTAACGCTGGAACACTTTGAATTGAAAAATTCGATTTTTGCGAGAAAAAATCGACTAATTGGTTATTGTAAAATAAAATATTAACAAATTTAAAAATAACTCGACAGCGTTACCTCGTAAATTATTTATAGAAATAGTGTTTAAAATTTCAAAAAGATTGGTTCAGTAGTTTTTGAGTTATGAGGGTTTGTTGAAAAAGATTTAAAGTTTTTCTCATTAAATTGTTTCATATCAACTTAAAGTAAGAATAACGAAATGTTTATATCTCTCATACAGCGGTCGTTCTTAAATGTATTTATCTGTGCCGTATGTGCCACAATTTTTCAAACAACTGAGCGAAAACTAAGATTTTCGAATTTTAATTTTTTTTGAGTAGAATTCGTCACCACAAAAACCAAAATTTTTTTGTAATTCAGCAACTATGAGGAACAATAATAAAATCGTTAATTCTCTTCACTGAAATGTCTTTTTGAGTCACTGTATTTGCTCATAAGTCTGCATCAAGAAACAGCGGAAAAAACTACCCTCGGAGTTATGCGAAGAAAGCAAACGGCACAATTGCATTTTTTCCAATGACTTACACACACACACTTTTTGTACACCTGTAGTTTTACACAATCTGTCACATTTCTGTGACCAATACAACAAGAAACACACTAAAAGCAACCGAACGGAAAGGGTCACCACATGGCCAGCCGTTTGCTCTATGGTCCGGACGCTTTCTTTGCTCGCCGCCACCCTTGTGTCAAGGAAACTGAAGCCGACCGACCGGTGAAATGAAAAAAAAAAAATCGTCGCTGTTGTTATGACAACATGTGTTAATGGAACTAAATCGCGTTTTTCCTCTTGCATTTTGTTTTGAGTTGTTTTTCAAAAAGGGAAATCACTCATTTCTTTTGAATTTAACTCCAAACAAAGCGACTCGTACTTATCACAAATCGGTCCGTCTATTTTGGTTTAACATTAGCACTTTGAGCGGCCAATAACATTAGCACTGAACATTCGAATGGTTTCAGTGATGCATAAATTGTGACCTTTGAATTCAATTCCAAATGTTATGCAAAACAAATCGAAATAATTGTTCTTTATTCTTAACCCCCTCTGATGCAGAACGACCTAGTGACGTAGGCCACGACAAAGGGAAATAAATTTGCAAAATTTTTAATTAATTGGATTCACATTAAATTGTTTAGTTTCTTTTTATAATATGGCAACTACAGTATGACGAAAGAATATGTATTTTGTGCCACTACAGGCAAAGGATACATTAAAACTCAGAGTCGGTTCTGGTTGGTTATATTATACCCTACTACCCTACTGTGATTTCCATGACGCTTCTCGATAAATAAATCATACATTTTCTACGATTAAGTTATGCGATCTGGGCCATAAAGATTTAAATCGATATGGATACTAGTATATATATGTACATATATAGGCAGCGCTGTAGAGTCGGAGTCTGGGAAATTTGCCCGGAGTCGGAGTCCCGTGATGGAAAAATTATGGTCGACTCCGAGATGGTTTGTGCAAAATGTACCATTTATGTGATAGAAATTTTGCCCTCAAAAAAGTTTGGAAAAACTATTTTGTTACAAAAGAAGGATAAAACATTCGAAGCTTTTAACCAAATATTTTTGTATGTCCAAAATATCTATAAAGTCAACACGCTGAAAAAAAATTGCTTCTGTAGCATATTGTCCCAAACATATTCGGCTTGAAACATATATATGTTTAGGGTAGACTCTAAGCATGTAATATTTGGTACATACAAAAATTGTGTATTTGGGAAGATGTTGTTCTAAACAAATATTTGTTTACATCCCAATGTGACTGCTATTTGTGAAACAAATATTTATTTGCATTTAAATATTCATAAAATACATAAATTGTGTCAAATTTTTCAGTAATTCAAAGTTAAATTTTTAATGTTCGTAAAAAAATTAATAATTGAAATCATATAATCTTGGGTCAATATAAAGTACTACTTAGAGAATTGACAACTAATGATGGCTTGGAATACTCAGAAATTTTAAATGATTGATTTAAAACAGAAGGTAATGCTGCATATGGTATCATAACTGGGAGGTACAATTCGAAACCAAGGAAAAATTGAAACTGAAATTTGAAAAACTTAGCAAAAGTTTTGGAAATCTTTTTTAAATAAAATATATTTGGAAAAATTCCTAAATAATAATTTTATTTGTATTTAAACACATATTTTATTTGAGAAATTTAGTTTGCAAATATAATTTGTTGTAATATATTAATATATGCGTTCCAAATATATTTTATTGATTTTCAAATAAAATTTATTTGCTAAGAAATATAAAATATTTAAAAATTTGTGTTCCAAATATATTTTCTTTCGATTCAAACATATCAAAAAAGGCGATTTTGCCCCGTGAACCAACCTATCGACTTTTTATATACAGACTGTTTTAGAAAAGCTCTGATTGTGTATATGATCAATTTAGCAAGATGAATGTGCTGCTAATTAAATAAGAATTTTTGCAAGACTATACGTTATTCATAAGTGAGTAAAAAACCAGTAAGGAAAGACCAAGGACTGACGAACCCAACTATATGATATCGTACATCACCGTGTTAGAGCAGAATAAGATCAGATAGTGTAAATATAAATAAGAGATATTGCCTTATAAATCTAAACAGAATTTGTTAAATTTCGACAATATGCTTTCTTGGATAAACAAACTCTACCCTACTAAATTCAAAATTATTGAATGTGAAATACAGCTTCCATAGCGCTACACGCTGAAAAAAAAATCGCTTCTGTAGTATATTGTCCCAAACATATTCGGCTTGAAACATATATATATTCAGGGTACACTCTAAACATATAGTATTTGGTATATACAAAAATTATATACTTGGGAAGATGTCGTTCTAAACAAATCTTTGTTTACATCCCAATATGTTATTATTTGGGACTATTATTTCCGAAGCAAATATTTATTTGCATTTAAGTATTCGGAAAATACATAAAATGCGTTAAATTTTTCAGTAATTCAAAGTTAATTTTTTAGAAATGTTAAATGTTCGTAAAATAATAATAATTGAAATCGTATAATCTTGGATTAAAATAAATTACTTAGAGGATTGACAACTAATGATGGCTTGGAATACTCAGAAAATTTAAATGATTGATTTAAAACGGAAGTTAATATGGTATCATAACTGGGAGGTCTAATTCGAAAACAAGGAAAAATTAAAACTGAATTTCGAAAAAGTCAGTAAATGTTTTGAAAATTTTTTTAAATAAAATATATTTGGAAAAATTCCTAAACAATAATTGTATTTGTATTTAAACACATATTTTATTTGGGAAATTTAGTTTGCAAATAAATTTTGTTGTAGTATATTAATATATGCGTTCCAAATACATTTTATTGATTTTCAAATAAAATGTATTTGCTCAGAAATATATAATATTTAAAAATTTGTGTTCCAAATATATTTTCGTTCGATTCAAACATATCAAAAAAGGTGATTTTGCCCCGTGTACAAGTCCAAATCTAAAGCAACATTTATATCTGGGGGCAATATCGATCATAACCGATTTTGACCAATTCCAATAGGTTTCCTAACTGGTGTGAAAGAGTTATATATAGAGGTCAAATAAAACTTAGACCAATGTGGATCAAATATCTTTAAATATTTTTAGCAAAATATACAATCTGCAGGATAAATAAATTAAATTCACTTTTAATTTTCCTCATTGAGACTGTATATACAAAAATTAACCAATTTGGATATTTTTTTAACATAATTTAGTGGAGGAATGTATATTTGCTACGCGCCAAAAGTGTGACACATCAGGCTCAGATCACTGTTGGTCCACTCGTTCTAATACCTTCTTCACAAACGGTTAAAATTTAGTAAATTAATGATTCCCTAATAACTTCTATACTACACATCAGAATCCTTTGTAATTCCATACATACACGTGGATAGATTGTCATTTTTGATAACTTTCAATTGAAATAAAAATATTTGGAACTATAATTTTTTTTTATAACGGTGATCAAAGTAGATATACTTTTTTTAATAGCCTTTTTTTGACAGATCACGTGTGAGTCGTGTCATGCTGTCATGTTATTTTTGTTAAGTATTGTTTGGCATTTCATCATGGAAAGACTTACGCCGCACGATGGGCAAATATGATGAAATATGCGCGCATACACGGAGGAAAATCGTCATTTTTGATATGTTTGAAACGAAAGAAAATATACTTGGAAACGATTTTTTAAATATTATATATTTGTTAACAAATACATTTTATTTGAAAATCAAGAAATTTTGTTTGGAACGCATATATTAATATATTAGAACATAATTTGTTTGCAAACTGAATTTCACAAATAAAATATGTGTTTACACACAAACAAAGTTATTGTTTAAGAAGATTTCCAAATATGTTTTATTTAAAAAGATTTTTAAAACATTACTGACTTATTCGAATTTTAATTAGCTTTTCCTAGTTTTCGTGTTAAACTTTATAGCTAAAAATGTCCTTATTTATAAATATTCCTATTCATCACTTTTTGTCAATCCATCAATGTCGTTTATATTTACGAAAGATTGTTTGATTTAAGTTTTGATTAAATTTTACAAACATATAAAATTTATAAAAAAAATTGCTCTTTGAAAATCTGAAAAACAGAAAACTTGTATTTAAGTTAAGGCATTTAATACAGTACCAAAATAAATAATTACAAATGAATCCTTGTTTCGGAAATACTAGTTCCAAATAAAAAATATTTGAATGGGAGCATATTTTTGTTTAGAACAATATCCTCACAAACATATAATATTTGTGTGTGTAAAATATTATATATTTGGAGTGTACCCTAAACATATGTTTATTTCAAGCCGAATATGTTTGGGACAATATACTACAGAAGCGATTTTTTTTTCAGCGTGTAGGACTTTCAAAACAACTTTTAAAAATCTGTTTTTTGGGATTGTTGTTTTATTGTGGATAACATTTAATGAAAATACCTTCAAATTTTATGAAAATATCTCTAGGTGATTCCGAGTTATGACCATTCAAAGTTTGTCTTTTTTACTCATAAATGCAAATAAAATTGCGATGATGAAATGTATATACTAAAATGCTTGTAGAATTCTCGTCTGTTGGTTAAATGCGACCGGACTTGTAACATATTATAAGGTTATATTCATCTTAATTTTTGTGTATAAGACGCATTTTTAGCGTCTTTAAATAAAGAGATATTTCAAAGCAAAAATACAGTTTTTTTTTTTGTTTTTCAAAAAAATTATCCACAGTAAATGGAATACAACCTTTTTGGATCACGTGGGATCACTACCATATGACATAGAGAAGAGAGGTGACTTAGTGGTGAATCCAACAGTACCAAGTTTATCTGCGACTTTTTGCGATTATGGCATTTTTTTGTACTTTAAATATGTCCTTTTTTAATTTAAATATAGAAAAAATGTGTGGGAGCCACATCGATCTATGAACCGATTTTCCCGAAACATATGGACCGATTTTCTTGGTCAAAAAATATAACTTTTACGAAATTTCGACAAAATCGGACAATAAATACGATCGAAAGATGTCCGGCTGCAAGTTTGTAGTGTCCTACGATCAAAAATCGTGATCTTATTAATTTTATAAGAATTATATGTGTAATTATTATTGTTTACTTTTTCTAAAAAACTATAAAAATATAGTTAAACGCTTCTGCAGTTTGTGTATATTAGGGTGGACCAATTATTTTCTGTTTTTAATTTAACTTTTCTTTTATTCCCACTCGAAGACCCATTGTGTAAGCGCATTATTGGAACACTTCAGCTTTCAAAAATATTGAAGACTACGATGTTATCCTATTTATGTTGTTTTGGTTTCAATTTCAAAAACATTGCCCTGTTTTGTAGACTTTTAACGCAATGTTGACAAATATAAGTTTGAATTTCAATGGTCTATATATTTAAAACGCAGCAACACACAATCAAGTAACTCAAATAGATTTTGAACTAAATTTTGTCAGCTCTAATTTAAAATCAAGATCACTGAAGTTGGTACTATATTCCGATTTTTACACTAATTTCCACAAAGTCGCTTTTGTAGCCCCACTGTGCGATACATGGTAACAGTAAAATAAAATTTGGGTACACCTATTTCTTCTCCAAAGAATTCTCTTGAATATGGTCCAAACCGTAGGACTCTATCTCTAACGGTATAGTCATGAGATAGAAAATATTGCTATTCGCGCGTATTTACCCCTTTTTTCCCATTGTGCGCCGGAACAACGTTTACAAATTATTCAGTTTTATTATCAAAATAATCGTTCGCCAATTGCGCTAAGTCCATTTTTTTAAATCAAAAAAACACTTTCCAGTCGACCCACGACCTTGACACCCATGAGCAATATTTTAGCTCTCGTTAAGAGAGCTAAATTGACCGATTCCCGATCCGACGTACCGGAATCATCGGTCCATATTTCTTCAAAAATGATGCCGGTGAGAAAGTAACCGTCAATGGCGATCGTTATCGTGCCATGATAACCGACTATTTGATGCCTGAAATCGAAGCTCGTGATGTCGGCGACATTTGGTTTCAACAAGACGGCGCCACTTCCCACACCCAGTGGATTTATTGAGAGAACAAGAGTTGCCAGACGAATTTGACCGAAAATCGTCAAAATAGATGTATAAAAATCGTCAAATCGTCAAAATAAATTTTCGAAATCGTCAATAAATCGTCAGCACAAAAATCTACAGTTACATACAGCTTTTGAGTTATTTTTGGGCGAATTGGATGTTTCTGAGACAGATATGTATTTATTGGTACTCTGAAATGATACCGCGGTTTCTGGAAATGAGCGTACAAAAATGTTGTACGCCGATCTCACTTTCTCGAACAGTAATAATAATCATATTTGTCGGAAACATATTTTAAACATATCAGTTTCTTAGTATGATTTCTTGGGATCAATTTTCGATTTTATTTATTTACGTCATTTAATCCGGAAACTTTAATCCATTGGGACGAAATTTGACAAAATGCATAGAACCATTCACACCAATAGGGTCCAGCGAAGATCCATGGTTTTATGTAGCCCCCATACCAAGGTTCCACTAGATTTGACTTCTCGACGCATTAGAAACCATAACCGATTAGACTGCATTTTGACGAAATGTATTACCTAAATTTCAGGAATAATGGAGAAAATTTTTATATAGAAACCACATAACCGATTGGACTGAAATTTGGTTATTTGCAATTAAGTTTACCCAAAATCATTCATTGGTCCACATTTTGATATAGCCCCCACACCAAACGCAAATACCAATCGTTTGGAGTAAAATTCGGCAATTGATATCTTATTTTAACCAGAACCATTTCAAGGAGAAAGTGCCGTCATTGGACTATATATTGACATAGACCCATACAATGGCCTCATAAGACCTGACTTTTTGAACCCAAAGAAAAAATCTTAGCCCAATTGCTGCAAAAATGATAACATGCTATTTATTTTAACTAAAGCTATTCATTGGAATAATGACCTCCTAGGTCCATGTTTTGGCATATCCTTTTCCTTCTTTAAGAATGTTCACTGTAATTTCCTCCACCGATTTTACAACTTAACAAAATTCCATTCGGCATTGAATGCGATCGAATCTACCAGCAATCAGCCGTAATATTTGTAAATTTTTCTAACATTAATAATTTTACTTTTAAAAATTATTTCTCGAAGGAATTATATTTTTCATATCATAAAAAATCGTCATTTTGGGGCAAAAATCGTCATGTCCGATTTTTGGCTCTAAAAATCGTCAAAATGACGATAAATCGTCATTTCTGGCAACACTGGAGAGAACACTTCGGTGAGCAGATTATTTCACGTTTTGGGCCGGTCGATTGGCCACCAAGATCGTGTGATATCACACCGTTAGATTCTTTCCTGTGGGGATATGTAAAGTCTAAAGCTTATGCGAACAAACACGCTTCGATTCAGGCTTTGGAGTAAAACATCACGCGTGTCATTCGCCAGTTACCAGTCGAAATGCTCGAACGAGTCATCAAAAATTGGACTCAACGGATGGATCATCTGAGACGTAGCCGCGGCCAACATTTGATACACAAAATCTTCAAAAAATAAATGCCAAACAATGTTCTTTCAAATGATAATAAACATTCCCCATTCAATTTGAATTTTCTGTGTTTTTTGTAAAAGTAGGAAACCTCGAAAAGGATCACGCTATATATATATATATATATAGGTCATAATACAACTTAGACCGATGTGGATCAAATATCTTTAAATAATTTTAGCAAAATATACAATCTGCAGGATTAGTTGCAAATTTTTTTTAATATATTTAATTCAATTTTCATTTTCCTCATTGAAACTGTATATACAAAAATTAACCAATTTGGATATTTTTATAACATCATTTTAGTGGAGGAAGGTATATATCATTTGCTACGGGCCAAAAGTGTAACACGACGAAGGAGTGACCTAAAGTATGTTCGGCGGAAACCCTAAGTATTGTATTTGAGCAATGTCCGTCCATCTGTCGGTCTGTCTGCGCACGATAACTCTCGAAAGGAGTAACGGATTGATCTAAAATTTGGTAAGTGATAATATTATTTTCTATCTCAGGCTAAGATCACTGTTGGTCCACTCGTTCTACTACCTTCCTCACAAAAGGTTACAATTTAGCGAAATATTGATTCCCTAATAACTTATATACTACCCATCACAATCATTTGTAATGAATACACGTGGATAGATTGCCATTTTTGATAACTTTCAATTGAAATAAAAATATTTGGAACTAAAATTTTTTTAAATATATTTTATATTTTTCTGAACAAAAATTTGTTATTTGAAAATCAACGAAATTTATTTGGAGCGCATATGTTAAAACATTTAAGTTGAGTTTTGGCGTATTCAGAGACTTATAGACGATTTTTATAGCAAAATTTTTTGTAGAACATTTTGATTCGTTAAAAATTTGTATTAGGGGCGATTTCTACACTTTTCCACAAAAGGGACCAAGAAGACCCCTAGATTGACGAGCTAGAGGGTTTAAATGTTCAAATTAAATGTTCCTCGTAGTGTTCCAAGTAATGTTGCTAAACATTCGTATGCCTAAAATGTATGTGGAAAGGGGGAAATATTGATCCCCCTCTAAAATGACGTACGTAAACTATCAAAATACCGTCCTTGAGAATCCGTTGTCAGAACCTTGTTATTTACGACAAACTTTAATTTTGTTCCACAGTGTAATGGTTTATTACAAAAATGGTCTA
The DNA here is from genome assembly GCA_963930755.1 of Eudasyphora cyanicolor. NCBI lineage: Eukaryota > Metazoa > Arthropoda > Insecta > Diptera > Muscidae > Eudasyphora > Eudasyphora cyanicolor. The sequence goes on from OZ005734.1 coordinate 70,756,926, forward strand.
AATAAAATCAATCCCAGCAAAAAAAGAGCATCCAAAGAAGCAATAAAAATCCCAAACTTATGATCCGGAAGTTGTTCTAATTTGGATTTTCACCAATGAATTTAACAAGGGGTTGTCGCGCCGGGGAAGTACTTCTTTGTCACCACTTTTGCACAACTCTTTTAAAGCACTGTAAGATTTGCTTTTTTGGTGTTGTATTTATTTGATGAATGTATGTCGTTCTTATTAACATCTTTGGGTCCGGAGATTTAAATTTTTAAAAGGAATACAAATGTTGACATAGGGAATGGAGAGTATAAATAATATACTATTGGCCATGTATGTTTAGGACATTTGAAGATGTCTGTAATCTGTATGGTGTAGATGGCTCTTGAAAAGTGTGACCCCATAGTGTAATTAACATTCTCACAAAAAAAGTTTTCCGTAGCCCCGGCTCAGAGAGTAGTAAAGCACCTCAGTGTGGTACAGTATGTATAATATGGTATATTTAATTACCATAATTTCTTTTAAAATTATTTAATTATAACCTACACCACACTGTGGTACAATTTATTATGATTTTATGCATTTGTTTCTAACACCAAAAATGAGAAGAGATATATAGAACCATCGTTTATTATACCGATCGACTTAGAATCACTTTCTGAACCGATTTAGCTATGTCAGTTTGTGCATGTATTCTTGTAATCTATGTGCAGGTCACAAATATAGTCCGATCTCAAAGAAATTTTGTACATATCTTTATTTTGGGACAAGACAATTCGTTTTGAAATTGAAAGACAATCCGTATTTCTTTCGTCTACGGCGAACGATCAAAAATCTCTCAACTATTTGAATATCAGTTTAGAACCAGATATCGTAATATATATGAATGTACCTTCGATTTAGCTTATACCCTCTATAGAAGATATAATTTCCTTTCGATGTTCATGAAATTTGGTAAAGAGTGTCTTATTTTAACAGTTAATATCTGTGTGAACAATATCGGTTCAAATTTACATATAGCCCCACATACTCGCATGGATGTGTACCTTCCGATTTAGCATCTAAGCTCCATAGAAGTCATATTTTAGTCAAATGTACTATATTTTGCACAAAGGATTTTTTAATACGAGAATAAACGGTCACTAGCAAGGTTGGAAAAATGTGTTTTCATGTTTTACATCACAGCATTATTAAATTTGGCAGAGATTAGTTTATAGAATCACGAAAACTGCGAAATTTGATAAAAAAAATGGATACCCTTCAGATAAAGGCCAAATTTAAATACAGACCCATATAGAATTTTACATCTAAAATAGGTGTCAAACACGATTTACAAAAATCAAAACAGCAACAAGAGAACAACTACAAAGGTTAAATAGATGAATACAGTACGTTCTGTCTAATACAATGTGAGCTACGCCTTTTCTTCTTTATCAAAAACGAGCACTTGATGTTACGTCTTTTTTTCTTGAATAAAATCGTGATTTTTTTACGAAAAACGTATTTTCATTTTTTGAGGGTTACGCTCTTGGGCATTTCTGGTGACGCTATATTAACATTTTTGGAAAGTATAAAGTGTTGTTAATAAATTCAGTTTTTATCGCAATCCTATGTACTACAATTCCAAAATTTAACATATTTCGAAGAAAATCAGCATACTTTGAAATGACTTTATGTTATTTTAATCGGCTATGAAAAAGTCGACTTGTAGTTCCGATTTATCGACCTAGTCGACTGAAACGAAATTTAATTGATGAAAAAGTCGACTAACTTCCAGAACCATTCACTAATTCTGATATAGCCGCCATATAAATATATATTTCTTCCCTTTAGCACTATAGACGCAGTATTTTACATATATATCATAGCCCTCATACATATGTTCCTTCCGATCTGGACTTTTATCACTTCACAAGATTCATTTTACATCCAATCGTTTTAAAATTATGCATTCTTGGGTTAATAATTTATATTCCGAAATTACATTTCGGTTAGTTATTTAGAAGAACTTCATTAAATGCCGAAAAAATGTTCATACTTATGAATTGGAAGTACTTATAATGTTATTCTTTTGGAAGTACTTCTTTTATTTTTTGCTGGGATGTTACGTCTAAGCTGCCGCGATCTACCAAAATGTTTTTATATCCTACACCACACTGTGGTACAGGGTATTATAAGTTTGTTTCACGGCAGATGTTAGTAACACCTGAAAATAACACAGCTTGACCCACAGCTAAACTATACCGATCGACCCAGATCACTAGCTGAGTCGATTTAACGATGTCTGTCCGTCCGTCCGTCTGTCCATATAAAGTTGTTCGTCGACTACAGGTCGCAATTTCACTCCGATCGTTCTGAAATTTTGCAGTTTAGAGTATTTCGCAGCTGTTAAGATCGCTATTGAATTTGGTTGAAATCGGTTCAGATTTAGATATAGCTCCAATATATATGTTTCGTCCGATTTGGCCCTTTAGTCCTATAGAAGCTATATTTTACTTCCAATCGTTTTGAAATTTATAATGGTAGAGTTTCTTGATCCATGAACCAACATTACCGAATTTTAAGAAAATCGGTTAAGATTTAGCTATAGCTCCCATATATATGTTTCGTCCGATTTTGCTCTTTAGTCCTGAAGAAGCTGTATTTTACATCCAATCATTTTGAAATATAGAATGGTAGAGTTTCTTGAGTCATGAACCAACACTACCGAATTTGAAGAAAATCGGTGAAGATTTAGCTATAGCTCCCATATATATGTTTCGTCCGATTTGGCCCTTTAGTTCTATAGACGCTGTATTTTACATCCAATCATTTTGAAATTTAGAATGGTAGAGTTTCTTGATCCATGAACCAACATTGCCGAATTTGAAGAAAATCGGTTAAGATTTGGCTATAGCTCCCATATATATGTTTCGTCCGATTTGGTCCTTTAGTTCTATAGAAGCTATATTTTACATCCAATCGTTTTGAAATTTAGAATGGTAGAGTTTCTTGATCCATGAACCAACATTGCCGAATTTGAAGAAAATCGGTAAAGATTTAGCTATGGCTCCCATATATATGTTTCATCCGATTTGGCGCTTTAGATCCAATCGTTTTTATACCCTACACCACACCGTGGCACAGGGTATTATTTAAGTATAAAATGTCCCAAAAGTAAATTTATGTAAACAATTTATACATGAATTACAAAATTTATATATCAGAGTTATTCAATATTACGAGAGTGGTGTAGGGTATTATATAGTCGGCCCCGCCCGACTTTAGCCTTTCCTTACTGGTTTTTAATTATGATTAATAACAATATAAGTGAAATTTCGGAAATAAAATTTTTGCTCCAGAAAGTGGATATATTTGCATGGAAAAAAATATTTTGCAATATTTTCAAAAACGTCCGATAAAATTTGAAATGTGTATAAATCTTAATAATTTAATTTGTTTTAAACCCATGTGCCAAATTTCAACAAACAAAATATAAATTTCCAAAATCGCGCAAATTTCAAAAAAATCATTGACATACTTGTTTTATTTTTACCTATTTGCATTATTTCTTCTTTAAAACATTCATTTTAAATTTCTGAGTATTCCAAGTTCTCATTTGTTGTCAATCTTCAATGTAACTTATAGTTCTTCAAGATTATACTATTTCAATTACGCAGCTCAATAAGGGAAGGAACAAATGTCGGGAGGAGCCGAATATATGACACCCTACACCACCCCATCGGAGCAGAATACGTAGAAATATTGTCAATATTGATTTCCTAATGATAATGATCTGTCAAAAAGACATCATTTTATAGCGCTTAAATTCAAAATCGGGATATAATTACACACCAGGGCTATATTTAAATCTGAAGTGATTTTCTTCAAATTTGGCAAATTCCTGTCTCGGTTCAAAAAAAGGTTGTTTTTTATTTATAAATTTTATAAAGATCTATTTAAAAATACGGATTATATAACCATAGATGTAAAATCGGCATTAGGGTGTCCAAAAAACCGTGTCTATAAGAAAACCGGCATTTCGGGTTTTTTCAAAAAACCGTATTTTTTTTACTTTCAACAAACCGGCATTAACCGACATTTCGGTTTTAGGGTTTGGAATTAAAAAACATTTTTTATTTATAATGATTTTTATTTATAAGACAACCATCAACAACTCAACAATATGTTATAAGCGAAACTAAAAAATAACAAAAAATTATATTCATTCTTTAAATTCAATATTAATGAAATCGAGTTGGTATTTAAAATAACTTAAAAGTGTCCATAAAGAAAATATTTTAAAAAGAGAACGCAGTCAAGGTGATTATTGCGATGTTTAGGGCACTGGATGTACTTTTTTCGGGTAGGTTTGAGTCGCTTTTTTTCTCCTATTCAATATTTAGAACTTTGCTTCCGACACAAAAGTTATACTCCGTACGAAATACGAAAAAAATATAGAAAGAGTGCCAAAAATGCACCTTGAGCAATAAAATTCGTATGGCCATTAAATTATTAATTGAGTCAACGTGACTAAACGAATGATCCAGAAGTTCTTATTTGTGGGGCTATTTCACGTCCAATTGTCAGAATTGAGTCCCAAATCCATGAGCTGAGAAATGCTGTACGTTGTTATTAAATTGTATCGGAGATATACGAAGTTATTACTATGACATCAATATCACTGTTTAACTCGAGTTTATCCTCTATTTCCATATCTGCATTATCTTCCTATTCTGATTCTTCAGTGGAGGATTCTTCACTTGCCAATTGCTCTGTCACGGCCGTTTTGCAATAGATTGTGCCAACAACACTTAAGTGGATACATGGGTTTAGGCATAGCTGGGAAATTGCGCGCAAATCAGTTCCATATCTTCTCATAACGAATGCTCCGACATGAGCGGATGTCACTATTTCTTTCTCCATGTTCAATCCGAAATCTCCTAGTTTTTTATTCACAAGGCGGTTAATATTCACAGCATTCCCAGCTGTTTTCATTTCAACCATACCTAGATTGAATGTTTCATATTTACCGTCATTTTCGGGATTATAGGTTCCTAAAGAAACGTTTAAATGCTTAGTTCTAGATATATCCGTCCTTTCATCCACTGCTATTGAAAAACGTCAATTTTGTTCCTTTTCAAATATATTGATGGTCTCTTGTTTATTTCTTCATAAACCTCCTCCAAATTGTGCTGGGGCTTGCTGGTATTTTGAATCCCTTTAGTGACAGATATGCTTTAATTGCTTTTGAGCTTTGTATTGCTCGGACAGACATAACATCTTCTGCCATGCACCTTGCCAGAATTGCATTCATGCTCTCAGTCTTTTTTGTGTAGTTTTCCATTATTTTCTGTTTTGGCTTGGTAGGCGTACTAGATGGCTCGTCGTCAATTACAACCGAATTCCGCTTTGACTGTTTGATTGTACTTCCCTCCCTGTACAAAAACAACGATCAAAGTTGCATAAAACAACAACGGATAACTTTAACAATTATAATTAGATTTGTACACCGAAAAGCCCGACAGAGTTTTCTCTCGGGTAAACCGACTTTTCGGGTTTCAGTCATTGGACTATTTATTATAACATTGATTACAGTCCATACAAATTGAAGTTTTGTGCAGTGTAATGCTTTTATAGTACCTACAGTCGCGTTAAAAATGGCCGTTATTGCCACGGCCCTTTTTGTATCTCAAACAAAATATTTTGCACAAAAAATTAACGGCATATAAATTCGATTCCTGCGCATACAAACACTTTTAATTTTGTACATTGTAATGGTTTTATAGCATCCACAGTCAATCGAAAAATTGGAGCCACACAACCCTTTTGGTACCTCCAAAACCAAATGGCCAAAATAAAAAATATGAAAAATGATATTTTTGGATTTCCCATACTTTCACAATAAGAGTCATCATTTATTCCGGTTAATAATTAACGAAGTTATAGGCGTTTAAGTGCAGAAAGAAAATCTGTTTTTTTAACCGCAAATCAGCATTTTGGGGGTGTCCGGCAAATTTCACAGAACAATCGTTGGTTTACTCGCCAAGACCTACAAGAAAAATAGTATCGCGGTTCTGGACTGTCGCACTGTGTTATTGGTCTAACTACTATACCAATAACCTCTTCGCAGAGGTTCAGCCCTCAACGTTTTATTGTCCTTTTACATGTATATAGCGGTACCACAATGTTTTCCACTTTCCAGAATTTTGGGTTTAAAGTTTAAGTTCCTGTCCAGTAAAAAACATAAGAACTTTGCGTTTCCGGAGAAAACAATTTCAATAACGACAGTTCCATCTTAGCCGGAATCACACCAAGAAGGGCCTGCTGTAGGATGTCGCCAAGAGTACTAGGAAATTTGCTTCTAATTGTCATGTCATCTTCATAGACAAGAACCTTAACGCTCATCTTCTTCGGAGAAAGCTGAATACTCGTATTGTGCATGGAGAGATTACATAGCAGAGGTGACAGAAAAACCCCTTGGTGCGTTCTTCTGCTGAAAAATCTGTGGAGGTCAGTTGACGTTAGGCTAGCAAAAATGCGTCTATCAATAAGAATATTATGAATAAACCTACGTATAGTGGAATCAACCCGCAGGGTTGCTAGATTCGTAATTATAGCGGCAAGATTTGTGTTATTGAAGGGCCCATCTACGTATATATTTAAGAATGCTATAACAGTATATTCCTTAGCGGAGAAAAACCCCTTAATAAAGCTGACTGGATTATGCGGGGCGGTTTCGGTGGATTTGCTCTTGCCATGGGCATGCTGTTAATTGGACAGTTACCTGTGATCAATTGTAGTCCTAAGGTGACCATCGATTAATCCTCCCAATCGATTAATCCTCCCAGAAGCAATAACGATAGACTAATCGTTCGAAAATCCGTGAATCCTGCATGGATGGCTTTCCCGCTTTAGGAATGAAGAAAACCATAGCCTCTCTCCATCGCATCAATCAATGGATTTATTGAGAGAACACTTCGGTGAGCAGATAATTTCCCGTTTTGGGCCGGTCGATTGGCCACAAAGATCGTGTGATATCACACCGTTACATTTTTTCCTGTGGGGATATGTAAAGTCTAAAGCTTATGCTGACAAACCCGCTTCGATTCAGGCCTTGGAGCAAAATATCACGCGTGTCATTCGCCAGTTACCAGTCGAAATGCTCGAACGAGTCATCAAAAATTGGACTCAACGTATGGACCATCTGAGACATAGCCGCGGCCAACATTTGATAGACATAATATTAAAAAAATAATAATATAATATCAATTTGAATTTTCTGTGTTTTTATACCCTACACCACACTGTGGTACAGGGTATTATAACTTTGTGCATTTGTTTGTAACACCCAAAAGGAGAAGAAATAGACCCATCGTTTATTATACCGATCGACTCAGAATCTCTTTCTGAGTTGATTTAGCTATGTCCGTCTGTCTGTCCGTCTGTGCATGTATTCTTGTAATCAAAGTAAAGGTCGCAATTATGGTCCGATCTCGACGAAACTTTACACATACAATTTTTTTGGCCCAAGGACGATCCCTATTGAATTTGGTTAAATTAGGTTCAGATTTAGATATAGCCCCCATATATATGTTAGCCCCGATTTGCCATGTAAGCGCTGTAAAAACTTTATTTTATATCCGATCAGTATGAAACTCGGCAGAAAGAGGTTTCTTATTATATGGATGAACACTATTAAATTTGGAAGAATTAGGTTCAGATTTAGATATAGCCCCCATATATACGTTACCCCCGATTTGACATGTAAGCGTTGTAAAAACTTTATTTTATATCCGATCAGTATGAAATTCGGCAGAAAGAGGTTTCTTATTATATGGATGAACACTATTAAATTTGGAAGAAATCGGTTCAGATTTAGATATAGCCCCCATATATATGTTACCCCCGATTTGACCTGTAAGCGCTGTAAAAACTGTATTTTATATCCGATCAGTGCGAAATTCGGCAGAAAGATGTTTCTTATTACATGAAGGAATACTGCCAAATTTGGAGAAAATCGGTTCAGATTTAGATATAGCTCCCATATATATGTTACCCCCGATTTGACATGTAAGCGCTGTAGAGACTGTATTTTATATCCGATCAGTACGAAATTCGACAGAAGGAGGTCTTTTTACATGAATAAGTATTCAGGGAAGATAGGTTCAGATTTATTTTAAAGCTCCATATATATGTTCCTCCTGATTTGGTATCAAATCGCTATAGAAGTTGTATTTTACTTCCGATCATTAAAATTTTCCAGAAAGATGTTTCTCACTTTAGGAAAGAATATTGCTTAGTTTAGCGATTATCGTTTTATTATCGTTTCAGATAATACGTTTCTACCCATTTACCAATTATTCCAAATTATTATGGCAATGACCCTTATCGCATTGTTAGGGAGGTGTAGGGTATTATATAGTCGGCCCCGCCCGACTTTCTGCCCTTCCTTACTGGTTTTCTTTAAAAAAGTAGGGAACCTCGAAATGGATCACGCTATATACATATATCTATATATCGTCATCAAAAACGAAAAAGGGCCTAACAACAAGATAAATGGAAATTCAATTTTTTATGGATTTCGGTACACTGCATCAAAATACACATCCTGACAAATTTTTAGCGACCTACTATCAAAGATGGCGAATTTATTAACGAAATTCAAAAAATCCCATTTTTCTAACGACACAATTTTTAATTTTACATATTTCGTTTTTTGCTTCTCCTGTAAAATTTTTAAATATGATGATAGCCCCTATCTCGTTTCTGATGACGATATATAAAATTGTTGCGTGACTGGCTGACTGACTGGTCATCGCCCAGGCCGAACGGCTGAAGCTAGAATCATTAAATTTGGTGGGACGGTAGCCCTTGGGATGTAGACGTGCAATAAGACGGGATTTTTCAATATTCGTACTATTACCCGCACAATGGGGCAAAAAGTGATAAATATGGTAACACCGCCAAATCTAAACGGAATGAGCTAGAAACGCGAAATTTGGTGTGAGGGTAGCCCTTATGAGAAAGACCCTGAAATTGACTGGATTTTTTAAAATCCGAACATTTACGCGCACAGTGGGGTAAAAAGGAATAAATGTTGTACAACGGCCAACTCCAAATGGTAAGAGCTATAATCGTGAAATTTGCTGTGAGAGTAGCTTTTGGGACGTAAACTAGAACAAGGGCCGTTTTTTTTTTAATTTTTGGGGCACAGTGGGACAGGAAGTGATAAATATAGTACCACCGCCAACTTTTACGTCTAGATCTAGTATGGTGAAAATTGAAAAGTGGGATGTCCTTAGGGCAACGGATCGGGGTAGTCAGCTTTTTTTTGTAATCGTACTTTTCGGGGCACAGTGGGGCAAAAAGTGTAAAATAGGGTACAGTGGTTTAAAAATGTTAGATATGGTCCCATGGTTCTAGGGTAGCTTTTGCGAAATAAACTAGAGATCGGAAGTGATTTTTGGAAATTCTAACTTTAAGAGGCACAGTGGGGCAAAACGGGTTAATTATGATGCATTGGGGCCAAAAAAGAATCAATCTGGTAAAATTGGAACTTAAAACTTGAGATGTGAAGAGCACAGTGGGTCAAAACATTAAATACTGTGTAGTGGGCAAAAATGGTACAGGGGATAAAATGTGATTAAATATTTTACAGTGGGCGTTAAGGGTTAAGTATGGTAGAGTGGGGACAAGTTTTAAATACGGTACCATGAGACAAAAAGTGTCAAGTATGGTACAGTGAGACATAAAGTGTTAAATAGGATACAGTGGGTCAAAAAGGGGGGTTATGGTAGAGTGGTGACATTTTTTAAATAAACTACAGTGAGACAAAAAGTGTTAAATATGGTACAGTGGGGCAAAAAGAGTTAACTATGGTACAATGGGGCAAAAATAGTTAAATATTGTAAAGTGAGACAAAATGGATTAAACATTGTACAGTGGGGCAAAAAGGGTTAACTATGGAGCAGTGGGGCAAAAATGTATTAACTATGATACAGTGGGACAAAAAGGATTAAATATGGTACCGTGTGACAAAAATGGCTAACTATGGTACAGTGGGTCAAATAGGGGTTAAGTATGGTAGAGTGGTGAAAATTTTTAAATATGGTGCAGTGAGACAAAATCTGTTAAATATGGTACAGTGAGACAAAAAGTGTTAAATATGGTACAGTGAGACAAAAAGGGTTAAATATGGCACAGTGGGACAAAAAGGTTTAATATTGTACAATGGGACAAAAAACGGTTAACCGTAGTACAGCGGGGAAAATATAGTTAAAAATGGTAAAGTGAGACAAAATGGGTTAAATATGGTACAGTGGGCCAAAAAGCGTTACCTCGGAAATAGTGAGGCAAAAATGTGTTAACTATGGTACAGAGGGACAAAAATGATTAAATATGGTACAATGTGACAAAAAGGGTTGACTGTTGTACAGTGGCTCAAAAAGGCTTAAATATGGTACAGTGGGGCAAAAATAGTTAAATATGGTAAAGTGGCACAAATTGGATTAAATATGGAACAATGGTGCAAAGATGTATTAACTATGATACAGTGGGGGAAAAAGGATTAAATATGGTGTTACAAAAATGGTTAACTATGGTACTCCGAGATGGATTGTGCAAAATGTTCTATTTATGCGATAGAATTTTTGCACTCATTACTTTTTTGGAAAACAATTCTGGTACAGAAAAAGGATAAAACATTTGAAGCTTTTAACCAAATATTTTTGTATGTCCAAAATACCTATAAAGTCAACCAAATTATCTACTTTTTACTCGTATTTAAAGACAGTTTTAGGAAAGTTATGTTTATACTCGTAGTTGTGATCAATTTAGCAAGATGAATATGCTGCTAACAACATAAGAATTTTTCAAGACTATACACTATTCCTAAGCGAGTAAAAAACCAGTAAGGAAAGACCAATGACTGGCGAAGCCAGATATATGATATCATACACCACCTTGTTAGAGCAGAATGAGCTCAGATATAATAGATATAAATATGAAATATAAAAAATAATTATAAAACTAAATTTAAACTGAATTTGTTCAAATTCGACAATATGCGTTTTGCATAAATAAACTGTACCCTACTCTACCCTACATAATTGAATGTAGAATACAGCTTCCACGCTACAAGGCCAATCTAAAGAAACATTTATATCTGAGGGCAATATCGATCTGAACCGATTTTGACCAATTGCAATAGGGTTCCTCCCTGTTGTGAAAGAGTTCTTATTGCCAAATTTCAGCAGGATCGGAGTGAAATTTTGACCAGTACTCAACGAACAACTTAAGATGGACAGACAGACTGCTAGTGATTCTGAGTCGAACCGTATATTTTAAGGTGTGTCTATCTGTAGCATTTTATACAAGTCTGCCAAAAAAAAACAAAGTTATAACCCCCTGTACCATAGTGTGGTGCAGAGTATAAAAACTAACGAATAAACTGGATGCCTGCGGCGAACATAATTTCCCAAAATTGCGGTTTCCGGTTATTAAATCAGATGCAGTAATTGTAGAAAATTCTATCATGATTCCATTTTGAAAGAATTGTCATATTAGTTGCAAGTCAAGCGCCGATAAATAAATAATAAAATTTTATTTAATTACTGGTATTTAATACCAGCTTTTTTGTGTTTTTTTTTAACAAAACTATATCTTATTTTCAATAAAATTAATTCACGTCTTAGTAGAAATATAGTTTGAGAAATTTATGTTATTTCACTGCCGGAGTCGGAGCTGGAGTCGAACCATTTTAAAATCCGACTCCGGGAGTTAGTAGTCGAGTAATTTTGGCTCGACTCCGCAGCCCTGGCTACAGTGCGACAAAAATGGTTACAATATTTAACCATTTTTGTCGTACCGTAGCATTTTTAACCATTTTTCCCCTGTAATACAAAAGGTGCTAAATATGGTACAGTGGGCCAAAAAGCGTTACCTCGGAAATAGGGAGGCAAAAATGTGTTAACTATGGTACAGAGGGACCAACAATGTGACAAAAATGGTTGACTATTGTACAGTGGGTCAAAAAGGGTTAAATATGGTGGGGAAAAATGGTTAAAAATGCTACAGTACGACAAAAATGGTTAAATATGGTACTGTAATACAAAAAGGTGCTAAATATGGGCAAAATCATGAATCTAGAGAGAGAGAGGGCAACTTCTGGAACATAAATATGAGATAAGAAGTCCGTTAAATATTGTCCAGTGGGGTCAAAAATGTGGTAAGTGGGGAAAAAGTGTTATATATAGTCCCAGATATGTATAAAATTTCATACTTTAGAAGAACAGTGGAATAATAAAATATTGAATTAAGTTAAGTAGTGCAGTTATTCATAACCAGAGTGCGACGCTTCTATGTAAAACGGGGAAAAAGTTAAATAACGCACGGTATGGTAAACAGTTAAACGTGTCACAGATAGGGGACATAAAAAATGTAAAATACGGCCTAAGGTTGCGAATATGGCTCTTGGAATATAAACTACGACATAAACAAGATATTTTTTCCCCATATGGAACAGTATTTGTTTTTGAAAGAAAATACCCTAAAAAAAATAAATAAATGATGGGGCTACGAAGCGCACCGGGTTAAAGCTAGTACATATATGTATACAACAAGTAGTGCTTCGAGGGAGCCGTAGAGCCAGAGAAGCCATAATTTGAGTAGACGTAGTATGAAAACGATCCGTGGTTAGACGAATTTGTCGGTCGAATGGAAAATTATATCAATCGTAAAATGGACGGAACGCACCTTAACATTCCCGAAGTGAATCACGATTTTCGTTAGGCTTCACAATGAAATGGCAAATGGAGTCATATTGATAATAGCGATGGCAATTCTGTCAACTTTTCATCTTTTAATCATTATCCAAAAATGAACATCTAAAAAACACCCGATACCACCGTTATGCAGTACATAATAAACATCACAATCTTCATACGTATTAAGGGCTGAAAACATACATGACAAAGTAATTATGTTGGATCATATTACTTTGACCTTTATTATTAAAATGTTAGCAACTCATTGAACTGTGTTTCTTTTTTGTTGAGAATTGGGGTTCTTATCCATTTGTAACCCTTTTCAAAAAGACATGTGCGAATGTGAATTTCACCTACAAGTGGATGAATGAATATAAACGTTTTCCGCTTGAATGAATTATTTCGAAAAATCGGTATTAAATTACTTCTTGTTGTTGTAGCTGGTAGTTTTTTCTGTATCTCAGTTGTTATTAGTATTTTTATAAATATGCAAAAACTGTTTAGGTTTAGTTCTATGTGTCACATGTCAGACTACAGGAATGACTACTCCGGGGCAAATATTTAACCTAAAACAAGTAGCGAAAGAGAATAAAAGACAGGTAGATGAGAATAAAAGAAATGTAGATGAATAATAAAAGTATGGCGTGTGACCAAATTGACAGCTAGACCCACCTTAAAGTATACCGATCGACTCAGAATCACTAGCTGAGTCGATTTAACGATGTCTGTCCGTCTGTCCGTCCGTCTGTCCATGTAAAGTTGTTCGTCGACTACAGGTCGCAATTTCACTCCGATCGTTCCGAAATTTTGCAGTTTAGAGTATTTCGCGGCTGTTAAGATCGCTATTGTTGAAATCGGTTCAGATTTAGATATAGCTCCCATATATATCTTTCGTCCGATTTGGTCCTTTAGTCCTATAGAAGCTGTATTTTACACCCGATCGTTTTGAAATTTAGAATGGTAGAGTTTCTTGGTCCATGAACCAACATTGCCGAATTTGAAGAAAATCGGTTAAGATTTAGCTATAGCTCCCATATATATGTTTTGTCCGATTTGGCCCTTTAGTCCTATAGAAGCTGTATTTTACATCCAATCGTTTTGAAATTTAGAATGGTAGAGTTTCTTGATCCATGAACCAACATTGCCGAATTTGAAGAAAATCGGTTCAGATTTAGATATAGCTCCCATATATATCTTTCGTCCGATTTTGTCCTTTAGTCCTATAGAAGCTGTATTTTACATCCGATCGTTTTGAAATTTAGAATGGTAGAGTTTCTTGAGCCATGAACCAACATAGCCGAATTTGAAGAAAATCGGTTTAGATTTAGATATAGCTCCCATATATATCTTTCGTCCGATTTGGTCCTTTAGTCCTATAGAAGCTGTAATTTACATCCGATCGTTTTGAAATTCAGAATGGTAGAGTTTCTTGATCCATGAACCAACATTGCCGAATTTGAAGAAAATCGGTTAAGATTTAGCTATAGCTCCCATATATATGTTTCGTCCGATTTGGCCCTTTAGTCCTATAGAAGCTGTATTTTACATCCGATCGTTTTGAAATTTAGAATGGTAGAGTTTCTTGATCCATGAACCAACACTACCGAATTTGAAGAAAATCGGTTAAGATATAGCTATAGCTCCCATATATATGTTTCGTCCGATTTTGCTCTTTAGTCCCGTAGAAGCTGTATTTTACATCCAATCATTTTGAAATTTAGACTGGTAGAGTTTCTTGATACATGAACCAACACTACCGAATTTGAAGAAAATCGGTTAAGATTTAGCTATAGCTCCCATATATATGTTTCGTCCGATTTGGCCCTTTAGTCCTATAGAAGCTGTATTTTACATCCAATCGTTTTGAAATTTAGAATGGTAGAGTTTCTTGATCCATGAACCAACATTGCCGACTTTGAAGAAAATCTGTTAAGATTTAGCTATAGCTCCCATATATATGTTTCGTCCGATTTTGCTCTTTAGTCCTGAAGAAGCTGTAGTTTACATCCAATCATTTTGAAATTTAGAATGGTAAAGTTTCTTGATCCATGAACCAACACTACCGAATTTGAAGAAAATCGGTTAAGATTTAGCTATAGCTCCCATATATATGTTTCGTCCGATTTTGCTCTTTAGTCCCGTAGAAGCTGTATTTTACATCCAATCATTTTGAAATTTAGACTGGTAGAGTTTCTTGATACATGAACCAACACTACCGAATTTGAAGAAAATCGGTTAAGATTTAGCTATAGCTCCCATATATATGTTTCGTCCGATTTGGCCCTTTAGTCCTATAAAAGCTGTATTTTACATCCAATTGTGTTGAAATTTAGAATGGTAAAGTTTCTTGATCCATGAACCAACACTACCGAATTTGAAGAAAATCGGTTAAGATTTAGCTATAGCTCCCATATATATGTTTCGTCCGATTTTGCTCTTTAGTCCCGTAGAAGCTGTATTTTACATCCAATCGTTTTGAAATTTAGAATGGTAGAGTTTCTTGATCCATGAACCAACATTGCCGACTTTGAAGAAAATCTGTTAAGATTTAGCTATAGCTCCCATATATATGTTTCGTCCGATTTTGCTCTTTAGTCCTGAAGAAGCTGTAGTTTACATCCAATCATTTTGAAATTTAGAATGGTAAAGTTTCTTGATCCATGAACCAACACTACCGAATTTGAAGAAAATCGGTTAAGATTTAGCTATAGCTCCCATATATATGTTTCGTCCGATTTTGCTCTTTAGTCCTGAAGAAGCTGTAGTTTACATCCAATCATTTTGAAATTTAGAATGGTAAAGTTTCTTGATCCATGAACCAACACTACCGAATTTGAAGAAAATCGGTTAAGATTTAGCTATAGCTCCCATATATATGTTTCGTCCGATTTGGCCCTTTAGTCCTATAAAAGCTGTATTTTACATCCAATCGTTTTGAAATTTAGAATGGTAGAGTTTCTTGATCCATGAACCAAAATTGCCGAATTTGAAGAAAATCGGTAAAGATTTAGCTATAGCTCCCATATATATGTTTCATCCGATTTGGCTCTTTAGATCCAATCGTTTTTATACCCTACACCACACTGTGGTACAGGGTATTATTTAAGTATAAAATGTCCCAAAAGTAAATTTATGCAAGCAATTTATACATGAATTACAAAATTTATATATCAGAGTTATTCAATATTACGAGAGTGGTGTAGGGTATTATATAGTCGGCACCGCCCGACTTTAGCCTTTCCTTACTGGTTTTTAACATGATTCACTTCATTTGTGTTAGATTATTTTAAATTGAGGCATCATATATAGTAATGTTTCCTTACAATTATCCATATCTATATATATAAAATTGTTGCGTGACTGGCTGACTGAGTGACTGACTGACTGATTGACTGACTGATCATCGCCCAGGCCAAACGGCTGAAGCTAGAATCATAAAATTTGGTGGGAGGGTAGACCTTGGGACGTAGACGAGCAATAAGGCGGGATTTTTCGAAATTCGTACTATTAGCCGCACAATAGGGCAAAAAGGGATAAATGTGGTACCACCGCCAAATCTAAACGAAATGAGCTAGAATCTTGAAATTTGGTATGAGGGTAGCCCTTAGGACGTAGACTCAGAAATTGGCAGGATTTTTTGAAAATCGAACATTTACGCACACAGTGGGGTAAAAAGTGATAAATGTGGTACATCAGCCAAATCCAAATGGCAAGAGCTAGAATCGTTAAATTTGGTGTGCGAGTAGCTCTTGGGACGTAAACAAGAACAAGAAGAGATTTTTTTTAAAAATTTAAAGGCACAGTGGGACGAAAGGTATAAATATGATACCACCGCCAAATTTAAAGCCAAATATTAGAGTGGTGAAAATTGAAGCGGGGGGTGTCTTTATGACAACTGATCGGGGTATTAAGTTTTTTTCGTATTCGTAGTTTTCGGGGCACAGTGGGGCAAAAAGTGTAAAATATAGTACACGACGGGTTAATTATAGAGCATGGGGAAAAAAGGGAACAATCTGCCAAAATTGGAACTTAAACATGAGATATGAAGAGTTTATATGGTTTTAGGAGCACTGTGGTCAAAAACGGTTAAATAGTGGAGTGGAGAAAATATGATTAAATATGTTTCAGTCGGGGAAAAAGGTTTAAGTACGCTAGCGTGGAGACACATTTTAAATGCGAGTACGGCGCAGTGAGACACAAATTTGTTAAATATGGTACAGTGGGTAAACATTTTGTACAGTGAGATAAAGAGTTGAATGGGGAACAGTTGTACAAAAAGGGTTAACTATGGTACAGTGGGGTAAAAACAGTTATATGTATATGGTAAAGTGGGACGAACGGGTTAAAAATGGTACAGTGGGGCAAAAAGCGTTAACTATGGAACAGTGGGGCAAAAAGCGTTAACTATGGAACAGTAAAGCAAAAAAGTATTTACTATGATACAGTGGGGCAAAAAGGGATATGTATGGTACAGTGTGACAAAAGTGGTTAACTATACAGTACAGTAGGGCATAATTGTGATAAATATTGTACAGTGGAGCAAATAGGGTTAAATATGGTACAGTGGCGCAAAAACTGTTAAATATGGTACAGTGAGTCAAAGGGTTTGACACAGTGGGCACAATTAGTTGAATATGGTAACGTGGGACAAAATGCGTTAAATATGTTACAGTGGGGCAAAAACGCTTTAGCTATGGAACAGTGGAAAAAAATGTGTTAGCTATGATACAGTGGGACACAAATAGTTAAATATGGTACAGTATGACAAAAATGGTTACAGTGGGCACAAATAGTAAAATATGGTAACGTGGAACAAAATGGGTTAAGTATGGTACTGTGGGGCAAAAATGGTTAAATATGGTGGACAAAATATAGTAGGACATAAAGGTGTTAAATTTGATTCAGTGCACTCAAAACGGTTTAATATGGCACAGTGGGTCAAAAAGCGTACATAGTACAGTGGGTAAAAATATGGATGCAGGGAGAGAGGGTAAGTTAAATATGAAATAAGAAAGTTTTTTTTAAAAATTTATGCTTTTACTAGAACTGTGGTGCAAAAAGGTTAAAATTGTGATGTAGTTGGGGCAAGCAAAAAATGTTCAATATGTTACAGAGGGGGGAAAATGTGTTACAGATGGTTAAGTGGAGCAAAAAGGGTTAAATATGGTACGGTGAAACAAAAAAGTTTAATACGGTAAAAAGGTTAAATGTGGTAAGTGGGTAAATAAGGAAACAAAATAGTCCCAGATATGTATAAAAATTCGTACTTTAGAAGCACAGTGTAATAAAAAGTGTTTAATATGGAACAGAGGTGCAAAAGGTGTTGAATATGGTACCTGAGTGCAAAGCTAGCTCTTACAGCATAAACCAAAGCTAAGAATTGTTATTTCCAAATAGGTTCTTCTACTTAAACCGTGGGGAAAAACCCGTTAAGTAAATGGCACACATAGAGGACAAAAATGTTGAAATACGGCCTAAGCTTGCGAATTTGGATCTTGAAATATCAATTATCATTCTAAAATATTGTATGTATAATCGTGCAAAATTGGTTAATTATGACACACAAACGGTTAAATGAGGTACAATGGAGCGATTCACTTTAGATTTTTAAATTCGTACCTTTATAGACACAGTGGGACAAATACAATAATGAAGCTATTGGAACATAAACTAGGGGAAAGTTGCTAACGTATTATCCAAAAAAAATTGTTTTTCAACTTTCAGAGGTACAGTGGGAAAAGGGATAAATATTGCACCATGATGTCAGGGTAACTCTTGGAACACGCACTAGAAATGAAACGAGGGTTCGTATTTTATATATAAAAGTAATCAAATATTCTTCATTTTGCACCATATTTAATAATCATGTAATTTTGAAAGAAAGAGGCATTACTATTTTACAGTACCCTAAACAGAAAATAAATAAAAGATGGGGGCTGCGAAGCGCACCGGGTTAAAGCTAGTATTGTATACAATTCATCTCGATAAGTAAAATAAGATTTTATGCCAATATTTTATTAAACGCACCAAAAATATAAACATGAAAGCCTCATAAAATCGTAGAAAATATAGACAGATCTGTATATAAGCACCGATGGAAAAAATACATCATTACTCCAAATCACATGCATAAGTTTAGAATTTTCAGTTCCATTCACCTACTATTTGACAAGAATAAATCTAGTTCCAACACTAGGCATCACCACCACCTCCCCCGATATTTTGGGTTCGCATAACACTCGGTGTTCTCATAGTCATTCCGCCATATTGATGAGGCATATTTTCATCACTACGAGGTGTCATGCTATCAGAACTCATGCCAAATTCGTCATCATCATCATCATCAACATCTTCATCTTGAAAAATCTCTTTATTAATATGCATAGCTTTCTCATGATGATAACCAGCCAACACATCTCCACCACCACCAATATCACAACTTGCCATCATTCCCTGCGTTAGCCTCTGGGTAGCGGAAGGAAGCTCATTTTTCATTTCCTTTATTTGCATTTGTGCGCAGAAGCGTTGAATTTGATCAAGAATTTCGCGCATGCCCGCCTCCGAAGTTTTCTGACTTACATTATGCTCTTCTTCAGATGAGGATTTATGGGGCTCCTTAACGGCAGGAGGATTTGCAGTTTTGCTACTTACGCTACGACAAGTACAAGGAGCGGCCGCATTATCTATTTCTGCTATATTTCTTTTTGGGACATTAGATGCATTCGTTTTGGAATTGTTAATGGGTTTCTCCAATTTATGAGAGGTTTTGGAAGGCGCTACCGATGCAGACAGCATTGATTGGTGTTGATAGAACATTTTGTCATATTCCGATTTCATACACAGATAACGAAAATGCCGGGAATTTTCTTCGCCATAGTGAACAATTTCTGAATGTGAAAAGAAATCGAGAGAGATATGAGAGATTGATATGATAACTGTAATAAAAGTATGGAAGTTACAGTAGGGAGCTCAACTGCATGAAGAATAGAATGAGATTCGCGTGAACCGGCTTATATGTAGATAACAAGAGAGGAATGTAAAGAATGTTGAACGGAGTTGACGTCGAATGAAAGAACTAAAGTATAGGAATGGTTGCATGAAAAGACTGTCATACGAATAGCTATACGAATCTACCGTAAGAGACACGTTGTCAGACATACGGATTGAAGGACGTATAGCCGGTATAAGTTTTTGACAACAAAAGGTCTAGGACAAACGGATGTTTGGACGGATAGCCGGTAGAAGTTTGGACAACGAAAGGATTAGGACAAACGGAAGTATGGAAGGAAAGATAAACGGCCGAATAGACCTTTAAATGAGCGTTTGACGAGTCAAACTATCGGTCTTATGTAAAGGGGTTTCCAACAAGAGGTGTTATTTTGGTATTCAAAGAAAAATGCAATTTTTTGAGATAAATGATCGGATGTTAATAATGAAAAACAATATCGGCCAAATGGCCACCACAACCACCCTTACAGGACCATATACTTTTCAAGAAATTTTCCAAGTCGCAATGTGGCTGCCCTATGTCCTCGATAGCCTCACGAATTCTACCTTTAAGGTCTTAAATCGACGCTGGGCTGTTGGCGTAGAACCTATCTTTCACGTGGCCCCAAAGGAAGAAGTCGCAAGATGTTAAATCGCAAGATCTCAGTGGCCAATTGTCACCTCTTCTGTTTTTATATCACCTCTTCGAGAGATAACACGGTTCGGAAACTTTTCCCGTAACAGAGCAATGGTTTCGTTGCTTGTGCGGCACGTAGCGCCGTCTTGTTGAAAGTAAACGTTGTCCAGATCAATACCATCCAACTCCGACCATAAAAAAATCATTAATCATCTCTCGATAGCGCAATCCATTCACCGTAACTGTTGATCCAACCTCATTTTCGAAAAAGTAAGGTCCAATGACCCCGCCGGACCATAAACCGCACCAAACAGTCACACGTTGAGGATGGAGAGGCTTCTCAACAATAACTCTTGGGTTTTCCGAGCCCCAGATGCGTTGTTGGCGTAGCCACCGAGGTGGAAATGGGCCTCATCAGTCAAGATGATTTTTCGATGATTTTCGAATTTTAATAATTTCAATGCGTTTCAAATCGTTCCATTTTTAGTAATGGCGTAGTTTCTACTTGTCAAATGTCAAATAATAAAAGCTTCAAAATTGACAGCTACCGAAATACCGGGTGATTCAAAATAACACCTCTTGTTGGAAAACCCTGTACAATAGTATGGCTGGCTTCTTTAGACGGACAATAGGTCGGATAGACGGATATAAGTAAGGATGAAAAAGAAGATAACGGACGTATATTAAAGCAACGGATGAATACACTAACCGTCTTATGGCTGTGCAAACAGTAGGATGTATTAAAAAAGGGCCTGCCAGAGGGACGAGCAGACATACAGAAAGAGATGCAGAAGTCTGCATGGACGAATAGATGAATAAAAAATGATGGGACCTTGTGAACATATAAAGGAGTGGTTAGATAGAAATATCAGAAATTAAGACAAGTGGTCGTATAGATGATTATACAAATACAACTAGTCCGTAAGAGGGCCTTCGGATGAAAGGACATATAAAAAGACGAACGGGTAGAACTATGGAGAGGCTATTGATTAGCAAACGAATGAATATTAAGACAAGTGGTGCGATGGACATATAGAACAAAAATAGACATTTAGACAGGCAACTATATGTACTAATAGAAGACTGAACGGTAGAAGGAATGGAAAAAGGGTTCTAAATAGAGGGCCAGAACGGCGGTACAGTCGATAGAAAGGATGGGTGGTAGTAAAACTGAACGGCTAGAAGGATTTCTCTCCGATTGCAGAGAAAAATCTGGCATCTGAAGGATGAAAAAAAAAACCCCAGAAGGACGGTCATAAGGAAGACCATACTTAGGAATGGAGATACACGAAATGACACATATGCCAGAGAGATGAATGGGAAGGACGGACAGAAGGAAAACGGCCTTTCGGTCAGAAAAATGCCAATCGGAAATTTAGCAAATCACCCAATCAATTTTAGGTTATGGTTGCAGCTAGCTTTGCCAGCTTACATAGACCAACGTAGGTCCCCAGTGATACCACGGGCCTAGTTTCGCCTCATCGGAGCCAACCGGTTTGATACACAAAGTTATCAATAATACGAACATCGGTACCGGCAAGATCTGTCAGACTTCCCAGAAAGAGGAAGTTTATCCAGACGTCGTTCACTCAATGCAGGACATTAACAAAGCAGGTGAGCACCTCCTACTTCTCCACTTCATTCTCAACACCACAACTTCTGTTAAAGTACTCTAATCAGGGAATGTCCCGTCAGAATTGAAACTAACGTAGAAAATCTTTTCATCACTGAGTGATATAAGATTTTGGCCTTCTTATGTCGTGTTTTGACCAAATCTGTCTAGGTACACTACATGTGAAGAGTTTGGTCCATGTCTTATTGGGCTGCCAGACTGCATCTTGCCTAAGCCAAAGCCTACATGTGGACAGTGCCTCAGCAATATATGAAAATTCTTCGAGATTTTGTAATGTTGTCCTTTCCTTGAAAACTCGTCGGCTTTGCAGTTCCACGGTATACCTCATAGCCCATATGTGGTACATGTTGAACTGCTCAGTCATCTGGTTGAGAGCACTGCGGCAGTCGAGGGCTGTTTGTGAATTCAGGGATGTAGCCTCCAGGGATTTAATGGCAGCCTGGCTGTCGGAGTAAATGACGTCGCCAGTTTTGGTTGCGATGTTGCGACTCAGCCACTTGGCGACTTCCCTTATTGCCATAATTTCGGCTTGATAGATGCTGCAAGTCTCTGCGCTATATCAAGACTAATTTATTTACGGTGTAATCCGAAGCCAACCTTCTCATCACGCTTCGAACCATCTGTATAGAAGTAGAAATGGCAGAACACCAAGAAATAGAAATCTTGGTATTCTGCCGGCGCAGTCCTCTCTAACAGGTATCATAGTGGCAAAGTACAAACGACTAGAAGAATATACTAAGAGCAATCGGACGAAGAACTAAAGTGACAAAAACGGCTGATGATGACGACGGAAAAAACTTCTAAGAAACCCATGTAAAAGAAGCTAAAAGAATCCACAGAAACAACTAGTAGACAGTATTATAAAAGGCAGGAGAAAAAATACAGACAGAAATCAGTTATGATGAAAAAAGGAAAAAACGTAGAAACGTATAAATGTATAGACGAAGTAATAATTGAGATAAATTAGAAGATCATTATGTGACATTTAATCAATATGATATATCAGTATTGGACTCAATTACCTTATAAATTGAAATGGCTACTTACTATTATTCAAGTCCATTTGGACTTTGTGCAGCATCTCATTTGTGTTCTTTAACTCCAAGGAAAAACGATCCACTTTGGAGCTCAACTCTCGGAAATTGCGATTCAGCAGTTCCGAAATGGATTTCTGTAATTGAGAAAAAGTGCAACAAAAACATTAGTACACGAATAGATTCTTTTAAGAAAGGACTTCCACTTACCCCAATGGCATTCTCCACAGTCTGACGTATAAGCTGGAAGAATTCTTCGGTGTCATCATCTTTATCCTCATCCTGATGATTGTGATTGTGATGATTATGCTGATGATGTTGGTGATTTTGATGATTATTGTGTTGTTGATATTGCTGGGGATGTTGACGAGCTGTATCTGCAGCCGTGTGGAAATTTTTATTGGGGTCATTGTATGGCCTGTAGGTCTTGTTGTCATATTGCTGGGATTGAGTAAAGGAATAATTTCCATTGCCTGCTTCAGGAGTAGAAGCTTCTCCTCCTCTGGTTGTCTTCGCCTTCATGCTGTTTGGATCTTTGCTAACATCTTCTTTTTCTTCTTTGGCCTGATATTTATGACTATTTCCTGTGTGCGGTTTTCCATAGGGTCGGGCACTTTTACGTCTGGAACTATTCATGGCTGATGGACCTAAACCGGAATTCGTTACCGATGTTGGTGGTGGCGGTATAGCTGCTGCAGCTGCGGTCTGGTAAGGCGTATTGGAGGTTATAATGTAACCATAATCTCGCACATTTGACTGAGCTCCTTTGATTCCCTTGACATTAGCGCTTGGCGATTTTGAACGTTCAAATTTGGTACCATAAACTTCTTCCATTGTTTTTCGCGGTCTTTGGCGTACCATTTTGGGGGAGGTAAATTGAAATATCTTCCGTTTTCGTTGTTGTGTTTAGCCGAATTAATTGACAATGAGTAAAAAATAGAAAATAAAAAAATAATTAAGTCCTATATGAGCTTCTTGAGAAATATGAATGAAATTTAATTTGTATTTTGAATTGAATTAAAAAGTTATGACGACTCAAAAGTTGAAAGTTTTTAAAGTGAAACAAACAATAGAAATCAGTATGACCCTGGATTTTGTATGTTACCTTCTGATTTGATCTGAATCCAAGGAGTCGTTGAAATAAAACCCAAACTGCCAAAGTTCAGCCCATTCGGTGCAAATTACAGGGGTCCTTCGTATGTAGACTATACCGAAAAGCAAACAAATGATGATCATTTTTAGAGGGAATGCATCTAGTCACAATTAAAAACAAATCTTCAATTACATCAATCTCTGAAAATGCACCACGAAGTCAAAACATCAAAGACATGGGGTTGAGGCTGTATGAAATTATATATTAGAAATTGTATCTCCACCAAAAATGTTTATTTGATCTTTATTGAAGCCATTGTTGGTATAATATTTCTAAAGATATCAATCACTGTGGTATTTGTGCTACGCTGGCTTCTTTGACAATATGGTCTGTAATGATAAAACTTTGGTATGCTTAATTTTTCCTATATTTCGGTATCTCTGTCTGTACCGTCGTACCTTGCGGAAAATAGGTGCTCATTAAGGATAGGTTAGGTTTACGTTAGGATATGTTAAGAGTAGAAGCTTTAAACAGACTCACTGAGATTATAGTGTTCATTGTGTTACCATAGGGACGTCCCTAGCCCTCCGTTTGAACCAATGAATGAAAATTGCTTAAAAATTTACAAAAGTTGACAGATTCCAACATCAGCAAAGTATGTTAACTCCCCAAAGAAAGTAGAGCCTGAGGTTGCATGTCGCCTTCTAGAGAGACTGGGGCACAGATCAAGAAGGTATTCTATTGATTAATCCTCTTTTTCGACTCCACAGCTTCTGCAAAAGTCATAATGCAAGACCTTCAATCTCTCTGCGTGCCGTTCAATAAGGCAGTGACCCGTCATAACACACACGATAAGTAAGACATCCGGTCTCTACAACGACAACATTGCTTTTTGAGTTTAGGTCGGGCCACATCGGCCTGGAATGGATTGGAGGCATGGATTGCTAGAGGCATGCCCACATATTTCAGTTCCTCCGAAACGTATAAGGTAGTTCCTAGTCTTGCAAGTTCATGTGATTGCCTGGTATGTCCCTGTGACCCGGAATCCATATCAAGTGAATATTGAACTGTTCAGCCATCTTGTTAAGAGATCTGCGACAGTCGGGGACAGTTTTTAAATTCAGGAATACTAGTATAGTTTCCGTGACAGCCTGATTATCGGAGAAAATATTGATACCGACTATCGGTCAGAAAATAAAATTTCAGCCATTTCGCTACCTCTTTAATAGCTAAGATTTCTTTCTGGTAAACCCTACTGTGATCAGGCAGTATTTTTGCAATGTATAGAGGTATAGATTGTTGAGTTTGGAATCGTCAGAATAGGAGTTAACAAATCTCCAGGGATGTGACCATTTCGTTCTATCTATCAGGTATAGGAGTAAGATTCTTCTTGTCAAAAAGTGGTTCAGCCATGGTGCAACCATAAATTCCAGGAAGATCAGATATTGTGTCTGGAATGACACTATGTCTGTAGCCATTCTACGGATATGTCCTGGGCTAAGACTACTCCGCTCTGATCTATAAGGTATTGGAATAAGATACTTCTTATCAAAAAGTGATTCAGTTATAGTGTAATCAAAAATGCAGGTCAGACATTGTGTCTAGAATAACACTAAGTATGTCCGTAACCATTTTCTGGTCACAGTGACAGTTCCCTAAGTCTAACCACAGAACATGCGGATTATTTCACTTCTAAAATGCGACATTAAATGCAGTATAACATTTAGTGTCTCAGTTGGTGTCGTTCTCAGCGCACCATTGATACATATAGCAGCCATTCGCTGAACTTCACGCGGAAGGTAGAAGCAGAATATTGTGCATGGAGAGATTCCATAGCAGAGGAGACGGAACACATCCTTGGAGCGTTCCTCTGCTGACAAATCTATGGAGGACAGTTAACCCTAAGCTAGCTGAAATATGTCTCCTTATCAGAAGGTTATGAATGATCTTACGAACCGTAATTATAGCGACTGGATTTATATTATTGAAGGCCCCCTCTATATCTAAGAAAGCTAATCATTTAACAAAGCTGAGTAGATTATTCAGTGCGTTTTCTGTAGGCTTACCTTCCTGTGGGCTTTTGGTTGGTAGTAGGGTGATCAAAAACCGCACCGGTTAACCGGTTTGTCTTAAAAAACCGCCTATCGGTTCTCGGTTTTTTTAATTTTTCGAATACCTCGACTTGCCGGTTTTTTTAAGTCGGTTTACTCGACATTCTCGGTTTTCAGCCACTTCCTAAAATGCACAAGCGACACTATTCAAACACTAGTAAAAGCGCATAACGTCTGTCAAACTCGAATTTCAACTTATTGTTTTCTGTAAATCCTGATTCAAACGAAACATTTTAAAGCAAGTGTCAAAGTTTGTAGGAGAGAGAGGTAGAGAGCTCTTTCCGACTCCCTCTCTCTCCCACAAACTTTGACACTTGCTTGCAAAAAAATTGTCTAATGTGAAGCAGGCTTAATACAACACTTTGACAGACGTCATACGCCGACGACGGCTTTTAAGTAGTAGCCTGTAAATTTCTGAACACTTGCAAAATGAAAAGATATACAGCTGCTGCGTTTGAAGTAACACTAAAACCAAAAAAAAAAAGATAAATGATAAGTGTCTTGAAAAAAACATAATTTAAAACATTAATTAAATTTTATACAAAATAGTCTGATAATTTGTTGATAAAAGTATTACATGATCCATCACTTATTTAGAGTATATCCGCGAAACATCAACGTAAGTATCGACGCACGTGGATTATGTTCACTTTTCTAAGAAAATTGTTGAAATTTACGCGCGTTTTTTCCTTTTATACAGAATGAGTTCAGTTTGGAAATATTTTAAAAAAGATGAAAATAACTCATCGAAAGCAAAATGCTCAAAGTGCAACAAGATTCTAAGTTGTCGAGGTTCATCTACATCATCTTTGTTTGCTCATTTACGCAACATCCACAAAACTGAGGTAAATTCAAAGGAACAAAATGCGCAGGCTGAGTTATCCGCGAGTAAAGCTGATATGCCGCACCCGTTGTCGACATTTATTAAAAAACAAAACGATGGTATTTCGGAAATTCTAGCGAGATGTGTGGTGGAGGATGGCATGTCGGTCAGATGTTTAAAACATTCGCATGCAATCACTTCATATTTAAACCTAAGAGGATATAAAATGCCGAACAGTGAGGCAACAATATGGTCACTGATTGAAGATCTTTACCACACAAAGAAAAATGAAACTGTTTCCAATTTACAGTCAATAAAGGATCAGAATGGAAGATTCTCAATTATAGTAGACGAATGGACCGATATATCTACAAATAAATATCTAAATGTTTCGTTAAGGACGTATTCCGATTCCACAAGTTCATTTAAATTATTTAATCTTGGTCTGGAAGAAATAAAGGTATACGCAAATGCCGCAAACATACAAAGGCTAGTTCAAAACAAACAAGACGAATTTAACCTGAGCCTTGAAACTGATGTTGTAGCATCTACCCATGATGGGGCTCCAGTTATGAAGAAATATGGCAGAACCATCTTGCCAGAGTCACAGCTTTGCTGGAACCATTTAATTCATTTATGCGTTGTTGACACTCTTTATTCAAAAAAATCTGAATATTTTACTAAAAACGTTTCAGAAGTGGAAGCTGAAGATTCTTCAGGCGATGAGTTCGAGGAGCAAGATGTAGATGGTTTGGAAGTAGATCCCAATCTTCAACTTAAAAGCGAAATAAAGAAAATAATAACAAAATTGAGAAAAACAGTAAATTCGTTCAATAAATCTTCAGACAAACAGAGAAAACTTCAACATTTTGTTAAAAAGGAGGAAGGAAAGGAACTTAAACTTATATGCGACGTGAAGCACAGATGGTGTTCCCTTTCAACAATGATAGATCAATTTTTACGCATATATAAATGTGTCAATCACGCATTACTTGATCTTGGAATGACTCCGTTTAGTCAAGATGAAATTGAATTACTCAAATCTTTATCCCTGACGTTGAAACCTCTTGTAATATCAATTAAGAAATTGTCGTCAAATGCGGCTACACTTATAGATGCCGAAGGAGTATATAAATTTTTATATAAATCGTTAAAAAAATTTAACACATTTTACTCCAGTCAGTTGTGTCAAAAGTTAGTAGAACGCATTGATGAGAGAAGATCAACGCTTTTAAATACTTTAATACTGTATCTACATAATGCTCAATTTCCTGTCGATGAGTTAGTTCTTAAATATGCATCAAAAGATTTCGCTGTTGAATTATATAAGCGACTATTTCCAAACAAGTGCCTGGAATCAGAATTGGATAATACTCTGGAATCCGATTTGGAGATAAGTGTCACGCTTTCTGATACACCCAACAGACTATCAATAGAATTAGATAAAACTATTAATAGCATCCAAAATCCCAAAAACAAAGGAAGATCTGCTACACAGCAAGAATTTACACTTTACGATGATTTCGATTATTTGGAAAAGTCGAAGAAAAAAACTAATAAACTAAATGAACTATATAATGCCTTAATGACCATTAGTCCAACCTCTACTTATAGCGAAAGAGTGTTTTCTGTATCAGGATTTATAAAAAACAAACAAAGAAATCGTTTGAAGACCAACCATCTAAATTCGATTTTGTTTCTAAAACACTTTTATAAAAATGAAAAGTATTAAAAAATATTATTTTGTTTTACAATTACAAATATTACTTTGTTGAAAGAATTGAATTCGCCTAGTTTCTTTTTTTATGCAATAAAAATTATATTTACTCACCGAATAAATACGTTTTTATTTAAAAACAAAAAACCGAAAATAACCGGTTGACCGGTTTTTAAATTTCGGTTAAACCGAAAACCGGGTTTAAAAAAAATGTGAATTTCGAAGAAACCGAAAACCGTTTTTTTAAAAAACCCGGTTTTTTGATCACCCTAGTTGGTAGCCTGTGATAAATTTTAGCCCTAAGGTAACTATATATTAATGTATCCAGGGTTTTAAGGAGAAATAACCATAGACGATAGTCCCGCATTTGGGATGAAAACTACTTTGCTTTCTCCCATTTTCTGTCATTAAGATTTGCAGTGATTCGTTGCATATTCATTTTAGGTCTTTTTGGAAGATACATGTTTAATATGTTCCTAAATTTTCCCCAATTGTCCCTGTTACTATTTATATTGGGGTTTCTTTTTGGAAGTTGCGCGCTACTTCTTTGTAATTGACTTTATCGTCCTCTGCACAAGGACGCTGACTAGGGACTCTTTTGTGGGCTTTTGACTCGGACTTTCCAATTTACTTGAATTCGGGGAGCTCTTTTTTTTCTTCGGCGGTTTCATAGTGTAATTCTTTTCCCACCCTCCGAGGAGGTGGAAGGAGTTACAGATAACTCCTTAGGAGCATTCTGCACCTTGGCCTTTCAGCTTTGCCGGTTAATCTTTCTGAACTTTCGTCGTTTTGCCCCTGACAGCTGTTTCTTTTTGCTCGATAGCTTTACAATACTGCAACTGACTTTTTCTACCATCTTGCTGTCCTCGTCATCTTTAGAATTATCTAACAGAGTAATGTTAACGTTATCGTTTGAGTCGGAATCGGATTCATCACCTATGAAGGTCAAGCTGATACTCTCCCTGGGTTTCTCCTTTTCTTCCTCCTAATTTTTAGCACTTGTTACATTAGCTGCTACTGTAGGGGCCTAAGCGCCCACACCTGTTGTAGAATTAAACGGTTCACGATTGAGAGATGACGACATCACATAACTTGTGATCATTATTCCCTGCACAGTAACTTTGATTTTCTATACCTTGTTTCTTGCTTTCATGTGTATTTGCCCGTAATAGGCACGGCATTGCAGGCCTTCCAAAACTCGTGCCTAGAGACCGATGGATATCTTTCGATGGTATCCATCCATCGATTGGGGATATATATATGTATGAGGGCCTGATACAGCCATCATAAATTTTCTCCAGCCAGGGGATAATGTACTTCAACATTTTCAGCATTGCTGCTGGAGTAATGCCGTCCGGTCCAGGTGATTAAAAGGGATCAAAGCTGTTAATCGCCCAGCTAATGCTGGATTTCGCAGTCAACAACCTAGCGAAGTTTGCAGTGCTCTCACTCTCTTGTTGGTCCTGCTGTTCCTAAAGATCTGCACTTGAGTTGTTCTTGAAATGTGTGTCTAGCAGTAATTTCAGCGACTGCTCCCTATTTTTTGTCCACTTGTGACTTCATCCTGCAAGTAGCCCACTCTATAGGCTAGGGGATAATATCATAACCAGCCTTGCGGAATCCGAGACCTTCTTCACAGAAGGTGTACCAAGAATGTCTTGAGCAGTTTATTTTACATTTAATATACGATTTTTGTTAATTGAATATTTTTTGGTGATATTTCATACACAATTTCTGAGCTTTTTTATACCCTACACCACACTGTGGTACAGGGTATTATAACTTTGTGCATTTGTTTGTAACACCCAAAAGGAGAAGAAATAGACCCATTGTTTATTATACCGATCGACTTAGAATCACTTTCTGAGTTGATTTAGCTATGTCCGTCTGTCCGTCTGTCTGTGCATGTATTCTTGTAATCAAAGTACAGGTCGCAATTATGGTCCGATCTTGACGAAACTTTACACATATATTTTATTTGGCCCAAGGACGATCCCTATTGAATTTGGTTAAAATCGGTTCAGATTTAGATATAGCCCCCATATATATGTTACCCCAGATCTGACATGTAAGCGCTGTAAAAACTTTATTTTATATCCGATCTGTCTGAAATTCAGCAGAAAGAGGTTTCTTATTATATGAATGAACACTGTTAAATTTGGAAGAAATCGGTTCAGATTTAGATATAGCTCCCATATATACGTTACCCCCGATTTGACATGTTATTTTATATCCGATCAGTATGAAATTCGGCAGAGAGAAGTTTCTTATTATATGAATGAACACTGTTAAATTTGGAAGAAATCGGTTCAGATTTAGATATAGCTCCCATATATACGTTACCCCCGATTTGACATGTAAGCGCTGTAAAAATGTTATTTTATATCCGATCAGTGCGAAATTCGGCAAAGAGAGGTTTCTTATTACATGAAGGAATACTGCTAAATTCGGAGAAAATCGGTTCAGATTTAGATATAGCCCCCATATATATGTTACCCGCGATATGATATGTAAGCGCTGTAAAAACTGTATTTTATATCCGATCAGTGCGAAATTCGGCAGAAAGAGGTTTCTTATTACATGAAGGTATACTGCCAAAGTCGGAGAAAATTGGTTCGGATTTAGATATAGCCCCCATATATATGTTACCCCCGATTTCACATGTAAGCGCTGTAAAAACTGTATTTTATATCCGATCAGATGAGTATTTGGATTTAGGTGGCTACACGCCGTTAGGCATAACCCCAACGTGCTCTAAACATGCGCCGACCAGCGCCCTCACACACAATGTGCATGAGTTCCAATCAATTCAGTGTTTCTGGCCACTGGTTCCCCTCCTTGGTTAGGAGCGGAGCCCATCTAAAACTCCTTCCAATCTTTGGGTCATGGCGCCCGGTTGGTTTGCAACTCCACATCCGAGACTCCACTCTCCCAGCGATTTTGGTTTAAACCACAGCCACCACGTTGCATCCAACAGGATCCTCACCAATGGTCAGGCCGGTACCTGCGTACCGAGGGCTTTCCTGACCCCGTGGTACCAGATTAAGTACTCTGGTCAGACTGCGTAGCCGTAGATACTACCAGTTAGACTCCAGAAAATCTAGGACTGGTGACCAGTCTTGGATCTACTTGTCCAGCCCCCATCCTGAGAATAGATGGGAGCTATAGGATTCGTAGATCCTTTTGTGGAACACAGCCAATTTTGGACTGTGATCCTCTTGGATTTACTTATTCAGCCCCCATCCTGAGAATAGATGGGAGCTATAGAATTCGTAGATCCTTTTGTGGATCACAGACCGTTTCCCGCGGACTGTGATCCTCTGGGATCTACTGTCCAGCCCCCATCCTGGGATTAGATGGGAGCTATAGGTTTCGTAGATCCCAATCTGGGATCACTGTCCAGTCCCCACCCTGAGAATAGGTGGGAACTATAGGATTCGTAGATCCTCCTTTATATCCGATCAGTATGAAATTCGTCAGAAAGAGGTTTCCTGTTATATGAATGAACACTTTTAAATTTGGAAGAAATCGGTTCAGATTTAGATATAGCCCCCATATATACTTACCCCGATTTCACATGTAAGCGCTGTAAAAATGTTATTTTATATCCGATCAGTGAGAATTTCGGCAAAAAGAGGTTTCCTTCTACATGAAGAAATACTGCCAAATTCGGAGAAAATCGGTTCAGATTTAGATATAGCCCCCGATTCGACATGTAAGCGCTGTAGAGATTGTATTTTATATCCGATCAGTACGAAATTCGACAGAAAGATGTCTTTTTACATGAATGAGTATTCAGGGAAAATCGGTTCAGATTTATATATAACATCCGTATATATGTTCCTCCTGATTTGGTATCAAAAGATACCAAATTTGGTATCAAAAGATACCAAATTTGGTATCAAAAGATACTTTGGTATCAAAGGATAAAGTATCTTTTGATACTGATTTGGTATCAAAAGATACTTTACTTCCGATCATTAAAATTTTCCAGAAATATGTTTCTCAATTTAGGAACGAATATTGCTTAATTTAGTGATTATCGGTTCAGAATTAGATAATATGTTCCTACCCATTTACCAATTATTCCAAATTATTATCGCAATGACCCTTATCGCATTATTAGGGAGGTGTAGGGTATTATATAGTCGGCCCCGCCCGACTTTCTGCCTTTCCTTACTGGTTTTACTTTAACTTAATATTTCTTACCCTCCCTCCCCGTAAGGTGTTACTTATCGCATATACGAGTACACATATGTTAAATTCTTTGTTAATATCAGTTACGATTAGCTCGTGCCAAAAATGTCACAATTACAAAAGTTTTACAAGCATTTGTCGTCTGGCCCGCAAAAGAAATTTAAATGTGAGAATTTAATTGACAGTTCGTTGAAATAAACTTTTAAATTAATTTACTTTGTTATTGGCTAAATAAAAATCTGTCAAGATTCATTACAATGACTTCGATGGTGTCTAATAATAATCTCAAAGAAATGTTGCAAACAAAATTTTCTATATTTTATTTAAAGATACAACAGATGGGAAAGCAAATGTAAATGGACGACCAATGTTAATATAGTGGAGGGAATGATAACATGTGGATGTATTAAACATTTCTGCTGAACAATGTATAGCTAACTAAGACTTTTCACTATTTTCTGGTGGCCATAAATAATTTTTGCTAATTCACTGTCCCAAAGAATAGACTGGCAGACAGATAGACATAAGTGTGTATGCATTAATGGAGGAACAGCAGACATTTCGAATTATATTTATATGTCGACAGTTGCGGTCACACCGATTCGTACATGTCCTACATATATGTATGTCGTGCACGGTACCTTAGTGTAAGAGAGTTACAAAATTTAACTACTACTTTCAATGATATGTCCTCAACCTTATACGGCTTGCTATATGTATATATTTCTGGCCTAGGCAACACTTAGTGTTGCCTGGCGCCATCTGACATTTCCATTGGAATGTTTGACATTTTTAAGCATTACTTCACTCAGATCGTTTTGACATTTGAGCGCGAATTGTTTTGGTTACAGTGTGTTGAAAATTCACATCCAAAACTTGGTTTTTGAACGCTTTGACAGCTGCTTCAGGCGTCGAAAAACGTTGACCAAGCAGTTTTTTCTTGATGTGAGTGAATAAGAATAAGTCTTTGGGTGTCAAATCAGGGCTGTACGGCGGATGACCCATCAATTCGACGTTTTGGCCGTTCAAAAAGGAGCTGGTTTGAGCCGATGTGTGAGAGCTCGCATTGTCATGGTGCACAATGATTCGTCTTCTCTTGTTCGTTTTTCGAATTTCTCCGAAGACTTCAGGCAAAGAAATTGTGGTGTACCATTCAGAATTTGACAGTCCTACGTTGCTCAAGCGGAACAGTCGCCACATGACAAGTTTTGCCGAAGAAACAGGCGACCATTTGCTTCGAAGTGCTTCTTCCACGAACAACTTTCGTTGGATTTGGCTCGTCTTCGAAGACCCACACTGTCGATTGCTGTTTTGTTTCGGGCTCATACGCATAGATCCAAGATTCGTCACCTGTGACGATCTTATAAACGTCTTTTGAAGCAACGCGATTGTTTTTTTTTTCAAAGTTTCTTCGCACCAATCGCCACGAGCCTTTTTTTGAGCGATTGTCAAATTGTGCGGGATCCAACGAGAACAAACCTTTTTTTACGGCCAGGTGTTCATGCAATACCGAATGTATGCTGGTTGAAGAAATGCCCAAGGATGCCTCTATCTCACGGTATATCTCATGACGATCTTGCATTATCAGTTCACGCACGGCATCAATGTTCTCTGGCACAACGGCCATTTTTGGACGACCTTCACGACCTTCGTCTTTGAGCAAGCGTCGGCGAGCGATTGAATTCATTAAACCAGTTTTTCACAGTGCTATAGGATGGTGCTTCATCGCCATAGAATGATTTAAGTTCATCGATGCACACTTGTCATGATAATCCACGTCGAAAGTTGTGAAAAATGATGGCACGAAAATGTTCACGAGTTAATTAATTTTTTTTGCCAAATTGATTTTTTCAATTCACTGTAAACAACACAAAAGATGGTCGTACGTCAAAACGTTCTGAGTACGTTTATGCTAAAAAATGTCAAATTTTCCAATGGAAATGTCAGATGGCCAGAAATATATATATCAACCCTCGTAAGACTAAGTTTTGGGACGTAACAAAAATATTTTTCCTTGCTCCTACCGTTTCACCAATTTGTTTACTTTAAAAAGTTGAAGAGTTGGGGTTTACATTTCCAAAGAAATGTAAATCTATGATAGCATATCGCCTTCAGGAAAGAGCGGAGCACAGACACAGAATATCCAATAAGGCAGTGATCCGTCATGACAGACACTATACGTGAGTCGTCCTGTCCCGAAAACAAGACTATATCTCACTCTTGTATCAAATAAAGGGTTTTCCAACAAGAGGTGTTATTTTGGTATTCAAAGAAAAATGCAATTTTTGAGATAAATGATCGGATGTTTATTTCATAATAAAGATGAAGGTATGGCGTTAATAGTGAAAAACAACATCAGCCAAATGGCCACCACGGCCACGCTTACAGGACCATATGCTTTTCACGAAATTTTCCATAACCAAATCGCAAAGTGGCTGCCCTATGTCCTCGATAGCCTCACGAATTCTATCTTTGAGGTCTTGTTGTAAGTAAACATTGTCCAGAACAATACCAATTTGACTGTCCCCCTGTAATGTTAAGAGATTTGCGACAGTCTAAGGTAGTTTTTGAAGCCAGTTTTCGTGGACTCTGGCAGCCTGTCTATCAGAGAAAATATTGATATCGATTTAATTC
Organism: Eudasyphora cyanicolor; assembly: GCA_963930755.1. NCBI lineage: Eukaryota > Metazoa > Arthropoda > Insecta > Diptera > Muscidae > Eudasyphora > Eudasyphora cyanicolor. The sequence goes on from OZ005734.1 coordinate 70,792,523, forward strand.
AAAACATTAATTCTTAGACAATCTGCGATGCGACCATCTGGGATGCGACTATTTCATTCTGATCTATTTGATATAAGAGTGAGAGATATTCTTCTTTTGTACTGCTTGACTTCTTATTTTCACATGTCCTAATCATGTGTAGCTCTTCCAGACTTTGCTTTATTAAAGAGCTTTAAAGAGCTTGGCTTAGTTTTGGGACATGCGGCTTGTAACGAGCAATTTAGGGTTGCAGTGTCTCGTTCCACCGTTTCTTCTATATCCCCGATAGTTCGCACCTTCTTTTCAGGTATTTTTGGAAGAGAGTGGTTTGAAAGTATCTCTAAATTCAACGCAATCTGCCTTCCTGGTATCGTAAGGGATGTCGGAGCAATGAGTGTTCTCATGTATGCAAAAGCTAATATAACAATGATCGGAAAAGCTTTGAACGTCTAAAACTTTCCGACCGGAAATCGTTTCCCTTCAATTGTTGGAGACAAGAGTGACATGGAGCACCTCTTGTCTGTTTCTAGGTATGTTCCTGTCTAATGAAGGTAGGTTCATTCAAAGAAAACTTTTGTAACAAGCGGATATGTCTCTGAATTTCTAACAAATCAGCTCACATTTAGATATTTATAGCCCCCATATGCAAGGAACATGATTACACTCTTTGCGCTACAAAAGCTTTATTTTACATCAGTTATTTCGAAATTTGGGAGAGTGATTTATTTCCGGACGGATTTGAAGAAAATTGGTTTATATTTAGATATATCCTCAATATATACTTATACTTATATCCCGATTTGGGTCAGTACTTATATCCCGATATAAGTAACCTCATTTCTACATATAACACTACCTAGGCGACCAGTCACAACGACCAACGGTCATAACGCCCAACATTTTTTTGGGCATTATGACCTATTCTTGAGCTGATTTTTGTCTCATCTAATTACAAAATGCGAATATTTTTGAGAAAAATGTGTGTGATTCTAAACGAAAAAACGGTTCAGTAGCTGCTTAAGGTTCAAAAATTTCAACATTTGATTAGTTTCGAATTTGTTTGTACTTCAATCAAAAAGCGGCTGCATACCTTTAAATCTTAATATACAATGCGCGCGCGATTTCTCGTAGAATTTCTCACACTCGGCTTCTCTGTTATTTCTTATTTTTATCAAATTTATTGAGGAGGTACTTTTTAAAACTTGACTATTCCACTTTTGGAAGTATTTATTTTATTGATTTATTTTGTTTGGTAGCATTGAATTCAAAACTCAGTGAAAATAAAGTTGTGCGAAATCTGTATAACTAATCTTGACGTCTTTAAAAGACTTTTAAATCGCGAACGAAGAGCTGCGTTCGCGATTCCTCGTAGTATTTCTCACACTCAGTTTCTGCACCCGCAGATCGCCAGCGATTTTCTTTCAAACTCTCCTCAGTAGCAGTTCCATAATTTCTTCCTTTGCAAACTGGGTTTCCCGAAATTCTACTGAAAAGTAACGACAAGGTTTTCATATTAAGGTTTTCCTTTTCGTATTTATCTTGATGTCTAAAATCCCAAAAGACGTACGAAAATTTTCTGCAATACATTACTGTCCGAATTTTTCAAATAAATTGCCAGCTTTATTTGAAAAATTCAGGGCCAGGCGTAAGGAATTTAATTGTATTTAAAAATATTTTGTACCTTATTTTGAAAATATTCGTAATAAATTTTGCATTTATACTTATGATAGCACTGGTTATTATTATAAAAACAAAAATTGACATAACGCCTTTTTTGGGCCTTATGTCCAAGCTTGTTCAAATTGGGCTCTATGGCCGTTGGGCGTTATGACGGTCACCATATACCTATATCTCAATTTTGCTTCTGAGCCCTAAAAAATCCTCATTTTTTAATAGATCTTTATAAAATGTAGCGGATAATAATTTCATGAACTGAGAACAAATCGTGCGGAAGTTTAAGAAAATCGGATAAAGGTTGATTTCTTAACAGATCTTTAAAAGATTAAACAGACAACAGTTTATTGAACCAAAAAAAAAAAAATGGGCCCAGATTTAGATATAGCCCCCGCATATACTTATATTCTGATTTTGAATCGCTATGAAAAACAGATTTTTGTGCTGATAAAAAAACAACATTGATTAAACCTGACACTAATTTTTATTCTGGGGTGTTATATAATCGGCTCTGTCTTTAGTCCTTCTTTGCTGGCTTGTAATTAACAGTTTACTCAGTTCCAGTGACAAATTCAGCGGAGGCAGTATTACATTTGTGTTGGATTTGATTTATTCGTGGACCTGCGTTGCAGCAAAAGGATAGCACCTGAAGCAATTGAAGATTTACCTACCTCAATTAACTCGAAAACTCCACTGTTGTAAAGGTATTGTAAGGTAAGGTATTCAATCAAATAATATCGATCATAAACTGTTATGTGTTTAGTTTGTAATATTTAATGAACGAACCACAATTTTTGTTGATGAAATATAAATTTTCTTTATTACAGGAATTTTTAAAAATTTCATTTTTTACAAATTGTTGTTGAATTAAAAATTTTGTTTTTTTCTGGTTAAGGTTGCGTATTTGTATAAGACGCACCATGGTCAGGTTTCGCCATCATCCTTATATCTGTCTCGTCGTCAATATCCGCTAGAAACTGATCCCCAATTATTCTGCCGATCCTGTGATGATGAGCTTCTCCACGCATCCAAGAGCTTCGAAAAAGAGGAAACGCCAGTTTCCATCAGATGCGGCTCGGACTCTTGCGAAGATCGAGTTTAAGCTTCAGGTACCTCACTAGTGCCATTTTCCGCCTTATCCGGGATGTCCCCTTTGTTGACTACAGGTCAGATTTCACCCACTCAACAGAGCACATATCACTGAACCGTATTAGTTTTATGCGATCCTGACACAAGCATGCGTCGTCCCAGCCGTGAGGTGGATCCGTCTTTCTTACAATGTTGTCCGTCTAGACAACATTCATTACGGCGCACGGTCAGATTTCACCAATCTCTCAACAGAGCGCATATTACTAATACCAACGTGCGTCGTCATAGTCGGCAGGTGGACCCGGCTACTCTTTGAGAACGTCGAAGAAAACTGAAGACAGTGTGTCTTGCGAATATTGCCGTCTTCCTCACCCCTGTTGATGACAATCAGTACCATGCTGTCACTAGCAACGTCAGTGAAAGACCGTGGACCTGCGTTACCACTGACCACTTGGGTCCTTTTTGAAACCGTCGATTCATCTGGAGGCTACAGGTTGTTGTATTGAAATTGTCCACGTATTCTGATCTTCGGAGCTCATCGCAGAAATTCTTTCTGCTTGTAGGTCAGGGATGCAGAGTCGACTTTCTCTAGTCTCTCAAGAATCTTTGAGAACCATGCGCCATCATTAAACATCTTCTTTAAAGGACACCTATACTTGCCAAATGAAACCAAAGTACCAGGTAGTGATGTCGATGGACGTTGGATCACTGTTGTCATGCCCAGATGTAGATCCTCGTATATTAATTGTCGTAGTTGTTTTCCTTGCAGTTGTATCGTTATCAATTTTCGTATCAGTAATCGGACCAGTTAGTTGCTGTTGTTGTAGTGCATATGTTTTTGTACGTTTGGTTTTTTTCAAGTTAGTCCCCTGTGTGGGTGAGTATGGAGGTCTATTACGTCGTACCCTCCAAAACGTGACAAGGACTGAGTGGTCGCTGTGGCGTCTAGGTGTCAACAAAGGCCGCCGTCAAAACAAAGCCTACAGTAACCTCTGACTCCGAACCGAAAGTTCCGATGAGCACGCATAACACTCCGGACTTAGGACGGTTCGTTTTATGTGTAACCACTTCTGCCAGGCCATTTAGCCATACCCAGAGTGCACTACGTGGGAGCTGTCTACCGTGATACCCCAACAACTACCATGAATATTCTGAGATACAATCGCTATGATAAACTTTATCTGCTGCCATGCACAAGAAAGGAGATTGATTATCGAAATAAACAAAAATAAACAGAATCGCACAAACTTAAAAGTGTTTACAACATTTGTCCTCTCTACAACTTTATTGCATTAAACACACAAATTGTTTGTTGTCGTTCATTGAAGTTGATGTTCGCCCAAAAACAACCCACATTGATTTCAATAAAACTTGGTTGGTTGTACGACGGCCACCACGAACGACCACCAACATCCATCACCACAAGTCAGGACAGAGTGAACGAAGTCGTACGTCAGACAATACTGTGGGCCGGCTATTTAATTATTTAAGATATCGATACTTTTATTTTAAAGTATGTTAAGTCAACTTAGGGTATGTTAAAGGTGTACTGCATTTCTAAATTATAAATAATTCAAGTTGTATGTACTTAAAACTATGTGTTTAAACGTCAGCCTAATCGGAAGTGTTGTAAAAAGTGGCAAAAGTCATTCGACATACCTTATAAAGGAATCCAATATAAATTAAAAAAATTCATAAAACTTTGATTGCTTCCCCTGAAAAACTGCCTATTTTTAATTAGCAAACTTCGGAATGAAGCCATGGAAATATATCGGTAATATACTATCCATAATAATATGCTATCCACTAACAACTTAACTTTTCAATTGAAACTTTGTGCCAATTTTTCAAGAAATACGTATTGGTCCCACTGTTCAGTGACAGACTAAATGCAAGCAATGTAGCACCATTGTAAGCACCGCCACATCCCAACCCATAGACAGAATGTTTAAAGACATCATTTAAATTTGTTTTGAAGTGTCTTACAACAAATCACGCAAACATTTTTCGGTTGTTAAAAAATGATTAAGTGCCGTCTCATTTGCACAAACTTTTCGACGTCAGTGTACGTTTAAAAGTCTTCTACTCGTCGTTGAGCTTACAATTACAATTGACGGACGGGTGGGAGGTTCTTGTTGGCCATTTCATTCATTGATGTTGGTTGCATCGATAATCAAGCAGTGGAGTGGTCGACTGCCTGACTGACTATCTGTCTGCCACTGGTATTACTCGGCCAAAGGCATAAATCATTTTCGTCAGTCAGAAAAAAGTAGAATTTCACGTGTCAACATTTCAATATAAACCGCAGAGCAGCGCAGATTCAAATCGAGTGACCTTCTCACATCGTTTCCAAGAAATTCTCAGCATTCTTTTTTGATTTCATCCATGATTGCTTCTTTGGCAAATGATGAGTACAAGAACAACGCAGGCTTTTATTTTATTTTATTTTATTTTTTTATGAACTGAACTAGGAAATTGGGGGGCATTATTAAGTTGGTGATCGCATTACATTTATAACCTGATTTAATTGGTTTGGAAGGCTTTGAAGAAATTTAAAATTCATTGTAATGTAATTTATTTATTTAATTTAATAATACACCGTGCGACAATATTAAACAAAAATTACTGGTCGTGGAAATGTCTATATATGTAATTCAGAAAGCTGACTAGAAATGAAACAAATCTGTATACTCAGTTTTTATATCCTACACCACACTGTGGTACAGGGTATTATGACTTTGTGCATTTGTTTGTAACACCCAAAAGGAGAAGAGATAGATCCATTGTTTATTATACCGATCGACTTGTAATCACTTTCTGAGTCGATTTAGCTATGTCCGTCTGTCTGTCCGTCTATGTCTGTCTGTCCGTCTAGCTATGTCCGTCTGTCTGTCCGTATTCTTGTAATCAAAGTACAGGTCGCAATTATGGCCCGATCTTGACGGAACTTTACACATATCTTTTTCGTGGCACAAGGACGATCCCTATTTAATTTGGTTAAAATCGGTTCAGATTTGGATATAGCCCCCATATATATGTTAGCCCCGATTTGACATGTAAGCGCTGTAAAAACTTTATTTTATATCCGATCAGTATGAAATTCAGCAGAAAGAGGTATCTTATTATATGAATGAACACTGTTAAATTTGGAAGAAATCGGTTCAGATTTAGATATAGCCCCCATATATACGTTACCCCCGATTTCACATGTAAGCGCCGTAAAAAAATTATTTTATAACCGATCAGTGTGAAATTAGGCAGAAAGAGGTTTCTTATTACATGAAGGAATACTGCCAAATTCGGAGAAAATCGGTTCAGATTTAGATATAGCCCCCATATATATGTTACTCCGGATTTTACATGTAAGCGCTGTAAAAAGTGTATTTTTAATCCGATCAGTACGAAATTCGGCAGACAGAGGTTTCTTATTACATGAATTAATACTTCCAAATTTGAGGGAAATCAGTTGAGATTTAGATATAGCCCACATATATATGTTACCCCCCATTTTAACATGTAAGCGCTGTAGAAACTGTATTTTATATCCGATCAGTAAAAAAATTGGCAGAAAGAGGTTTCTCATTACGTGAATTAACACTGCCGAATTTGAGGGAAATCGGTTCAGATTTAGATATAGCCCCCATATATATGTTACCCCCGATTTAACATGTAAGCGCTGTACAATCTGTATTTTATATCCGATCAGTAAAAAAATCTACACAAAGAGGTTTCTTATTATATGAAGGGATACTTCCAAATTCAGAGAAAATCGGTTCAGATTTAGATAAAGCTATATAGATATAGATATATGTTACCCCCGATTTGACATGTAAGTGCTGAAGAGACTGTATTTTATATCCGGTCAGTACGAAATTTGACAGAAAGTAGATTATTTTTCAATGAAAGGAAAATCCGTTCAGATTTATATATAACCTCCTCCTGATTTGGTACCAAAGTGCTATATAAGTTGTACTTTACTTCCGATCAAAATTTTCCAGAAAGATGTTCCTAATTTGTTTATATAAGCGCTATTTTAGAGACCTGAAAGGCTTCAGCGGAAATGAAAATTAAAGCATTACTTAAACCAATTATTCCAAGGTAGTACCAATTATTCCCAGGTAGTACCTACCTAACATACCCTGCATTTATTACTTATATTGTGTACGACCAAAAATCGGACTATTTATTGTCTTAAGGCTAATAATAACCACAGTAAATGCAAATATGTGGAATATTATTATTAGTTCAATTTCTAATTCCACACATTATATTAAACTCCTCTTTGGAATAAGCCTTGACGTGGCGGGCGAGCTAAGTACTTTCGTAAAAGAAAGGGAACAAATTATTCCAACTAAAAAAGAAATTCTTAATGTACGTACATTGCCGAGGTGATGTAGGGTATTATATAGTCGGCCCCGCCCGACTTTAACCTTTCCTTACTGGTTTATTTTCTGGTCGAGTTCGCGTATATAGAGAGTTTACATTTTTTAAGAATATAATTATTTAAAAATTCTTTGTAATTTTTCTGAAAGTCGTAGTAAGACGATATGGGTGTCAAATGAAAGAGCAATAGTTCTAAAAAACAAACTAATCAATTTTGAATGTTAAAATTTGGATATGAATAACTGAACAGTTAGATTCACAAAATATATTTTTAAAAATGTTCTATCCTGGATCTTAAAGGATAATGGAGGACTAAAATTGGCAAGCAATATGTTCTCATTCAATGACACCCATATCGTCTTACTAGGACTTTCAGAAAAATTACCAAAATTTTTTAATAATTATATCCTTAAAAAATGTCATGTCCTTTTAAATGAAAGAAGAACAATTACCTAAGGGGTTGCAAACTCTCAAATATGTAATATTAATATATTTCAGTTATTCGAACTTTTGGGGTAATGGGAGAAATAATATCCTCTCCGAAATATGAACTAAAACTCCTCACACAATACTAACCACTACTAACTAATAGAGCCGAAATTTGGATATTTGCATTTAATTTTACTCAGAAATATTCCCAACCGTAAGCGATATCATTGGTCCCGATTTTGATATATCATCCATACACATGACTCAGGATTTGAGAACAATCGTCCTCTTCTAAGAAGGCAGCACTACCTGCCACTTGTGTTTTCAATGGCAATCATACCCGCTTAGATGTCAAATCGGAGCTAACATATATATGGGGGCTATATCTAAATCTGAACCGATTTTCTCCGAATTCGGCAGTATTCCTTCATATTATACGAAACCTCTTTCTGCCGAATTTCGCTGTGATCGGATATAATATACAGTTTCTACAGTGCTTGAATTGCAAATCGGGGGTAACATATATATGGGGGCTATATCTAAATCTGAACCGATTTACTCCGAATTTGGAAATTTTCCCTCATGTAATAAGAAACCTCTTTCTGCCGAATTTCGTACTGATCGGATATAAAATACAGTTTCTACAGCGCTTATATATGGGGGTAACATATATATGGGGGCTATATCTGAATCGGAACCGATTTCCCCCCAATTTTGTATAGTCTCTAAGTGTATCACGAGACTACTCTCTGTAAATTTTTGTACAAATCGGTTCAAAAATGTTGCTAATACAGTGCATATATGTCAAATTGGAGATATATATGTAAATCTCAACCGATTTTAACCAAATTCAATAGGGATCGTCCTTCGGTCAAATGAAAGATATGTGCAAAGTTTCGTTGAAATCGCACTATAATTACGAACTGTACTTTGATCACAATAATACATGGACGGGCAGACGGACAGACAGGGCTAAATCGACTCAAAAAGTGATTCTATGTCGATCGGTATAATAAACTATGGGCCTATCTTTTGTCTTTTTGAGTGTTACAAACAAATGCACAAAGTCATAATACCCTGTACCACAGTGTGGTGTAGGGTATAAAATCTATGCGTACTGTTAAAAATGGAGGACATCCTGTCGCGATCTAGGGCACATGCATCGATTCCGCTATACCAGCCGATGTGGAATCCATTACTAAGATGTTGACGGTCTGTAATCCCGGTGTTCGAAGCCCAGTCTCTATCTCATCTCGCCAAGTCCGATGACATAGTGCCATATGGATTCAGCAAAATACGGCTTTAGGTATTCTAGAGCGATCAGGGAGGCATCCAAAAATACTGGACCCTATAACATAACCTCCATCCGATGGTCCAAATTTTCGATGACGCTTAGTCATAATTGAGGTTCTATGCCGTTAATGTGCCGAATTAACTCATCCTTTAGCTCTTGAATTGTTGCTGGCTTATCGACATACACATTTTCTTTCAAATATCCCCAATTGACATCGCCACGACGTGATACAACACGGCCATTGAATTTGTTGCGCAAATGAGCCATTGTTTCGTTAGCTGTGTGGCAAGTGGCACCGTCCTGTTGAAATCACATATTGTCCACATCCATATCTTCCAAATTGGGGCCATAAAAAGTTCGTTATCATCTCACGATAGCGAACACCATTCACAGTAACTGCCTGACCTGCCTCATTTCGAAGAAGTATGGCCCGATGACGTCGCCAGCCCACAAGCCGCACCAAACGAAGTGGGCGAGAACGCACAGGTTTTCACTGAAATTTGCGCACAATTCCCGATTGTGGACACATTTGGCCGATTATGCTGATCGAAAAAAACATCACGAAGTGCACGAAATGCTTTTTGATTGAACGCCCATTTTCGTAAAAGGCTTTAAAAACCTTTACGAGTTGCACGATTGTGTATAAACAATAGACAACAAATTTAAAAATATTTTTTTTTTCAATTTTTTTTTCAAAAATTCTATTAAAATTATTTTTTTTAAAAACAATCCTCTTTTTATCCCCTCACCTTAGAGAGGAGGGTATATATCATTTGCTAGGAACCAAAAGTGTAACATATCCAAGGAGTGACTTAAGACCCTAAGTATGTTCGGCGGATGTGTTGGGTCATTTTAAGTCGAATGAGCAATGTCAGTCTGTCCGTCCGTCTGTCTGTCTGCTGGCCTGGGCGCACGATAACTCTCGAAAGGAGTAACCGATTGACTTTAAATTTGGTATGTGGTAATATTTTCTTCTATCTCCGGCTAAGTTCGAAGATGGGCCATATTAGTCCACTCCTTCTAGTACTCACCCAACAACCCACCCCCAAAGGGTTAAAATGTTATGAAATATTGAATCTTTAATAATTGCTGTACTACTTATTCGAATCTTCTGAAATTCCACACATAGTATTAGTTTATTAGTCGCTATCAACTCGAGAAAAATGGGCGAAGTTGCTATGCCCCTTTTGGTACCTCCCACACAAAGGTACCATTTTGCACTAAAAGTTAACATCTTATAACATTAATTCTAGTGTATAAAAATGCTTGAAATTTTGTACAGTGTAATGCTTTAATAGTGTCTATAGCCCCGTGAATGGACGTTATTGCCATGCCCCTTTTTTATACCTCCCACACATAGGTACCATTTTGCACAAAAAGTTAAGAGCTTACAACGCGAGTACCAATGCACGTAAATGCAACAACATTTTGCACAGTGTAACGCTTTTGAGGTGCCTATAATCCTGTTAAAAATGGGCGTTGTCACCACTCCCCTTTTGTACCTCCCACACAAAATGGCCAAATCATACCAAAATTTTATATCTCATAATGTTAATATACCAGTGCACATAAACGCTTATAATTCGGCACAGTGCAATTTATTTAAAGTATCTACTATTCAGCGAAAAAATAGGTGTAATTGTGAAAAACCTTCTAGTACCTCCCACACAAATTGACAGAATAATTCGTTTAATATTCCATATTACATTACTCACAAAGTGAGTGTATGCCTTAGTCGGTTTACACGACTGAAACTTTCTTACTTGTTTTTATACCCTACACCACACTGTGGTACAGAGTATTATAAGTTTGTTTCACGGCAGATGTTTGTAGCACCTGAAAATAACACAGCTAGACCCACCTTAAAGTATACCGATCGACTCAGAATCACTAGCTGCGTCGATTTAACGATGTCCGTCCGTCCGTCCGTCTGTCCATGTAAAGTTGTTCGTCGACTACAGGTCGCAACTTCACTCCGATCATTCTGAAATTTTGCATTTTAGAGTATTTCGCGGCTGTTAAGATCGCTATTGAATTTGGTTGAAATCGGTTCAGATTTAGATATAGCTCCCTTATATATCTTTCTTCCGATTTGGCCCTTTAGTCCTATAGAAGCTGTATTTTACATCCAATCGTTTTGAAATTTAGAATGGTAGAGTTTCTTGATCCATGAACCAACATTGCCGAATTTGAAGCAAATCGGCTAAGACTTAGCTATAGCTCCTATATATATGTTTCGTCCGATTTGGCCCCTTTGGTCCTATAGAAGCTGTATTTTACATCCGATCGTTTTGAAATTTAGAATGGTACAGTTTCTTGATCCATGAACCAACATTGCCGAATTTGAAGAAAATCGGTTAAGATTTAGCTATAGCTCCCATATATTTGTTTCGTCCGATTTTGCTCTTTAGTCCTGTAGAAGCTGTATTTTACATCCAATCATTTTGAAATTTAGAATGGTAGAGTTTCTTGATCCATGAACCAACACTACCGAATTTGAAGAAAATAGGTTAAGATTTAGCTATAGCTCCCATATATATGTTTCGTCCGATTTGGCCATTTAGTCCTATAAAAGCTGTATTTTACATCCAATCGTTTTGAAATTTAGAATGGTAGAGTTTCTTGATCCATGAACCAACATTGCCGAATTTGAAGAAAATCGGTTAAGATTTAGATATAGCTCCCATATATATGTTTCGTCCGATTTTGCACTTTAGTCCTGTAGAAGCTGTATTTTACATCCAATCGTTTTGAAATTTAGAATGGTAGAGTTTCTTGATCCATGAACCAACATCGCCGAATTTGAAGAAAATCGGTTAAGATTTAGCTATAGCTCCCATATATATGTTTCATCCGAGTTGGCTCTTTAGATCCAATCGTTTTTATACCCTACACCACACTGTGGTACAGGGTATTATTTAAGTATAAAATGTCCCAAAAGTAAATTTATGTAAACAATTTATACATGAATTACAAAAGTTAGTTATTCAATATTACGAGAGTGGTGTAGGGTATTATATAGTCGGCACCGCCCGACTTTAGCCTTTCCTTACTTGTTTTATTATTTAGTTAGCACAGAGCTGGATGTGCTACTAGAGATGAAGCTTTTAGCGATATAGATTTATATAAAGCCACATATAAATGTTCCCGCCAATTTAGTATTTAAGCGCTATTAAAACTGTATTTTACGTCCGATTGAAGTTGATGAAAATCTGTTTAGATTTCGTATAGTCCTATCTAGTTGTTCCTTTCAATTTTTGATCTATGAAAGAATACTGCTCATTTTAAGGTTAGAGTTTCAAATATAGTTTGTTACGATTAACATCATCAACTCGTCCTTGGAATAAGCCTTGATGAGGAGGTGGAGCTAAGTACTTTGGATGAAACGAAACCAATTATTCCAAATTATTATCGCAATGCCAGGGAGGTGTAGGGTGTTATATAAGTATAGTCGGCTCGCTCGAATTTTAGTCTTTCCTTACTTGTTATTATACCCTCACTTTAGTGTGACGAGGGTATATATCATTTGCTACGGAAAAAAGTGTAACACGTCGAAGGAGTGACCTAAGACCCCAAGTATATTCGGAGGAAATCCGTTTTGGGTCATTTTAAGACGAACGAGCAATGTCCGTCCGTCCGTCTGTCTGTCTGTCTATCTGTCTGTCTGTCTGTCTGTGTGTCTGCTGGCTGGTGCGCACGATAACTCTCGAAAGGAGTAACCGATTGACCTCAAATTTGGTATGTGGTAATATTTTTTGCTATCTCCGCCTAAGTTCGAAGATGGGCCATATTGTTCCACTCCTTCTAGTACCTCCCCCACAAAGGGTTAAAATGTTGTGAAATATTGATTATTTAATAACTGCTATACTACTTATTCGAATCTTTTGAAATTCCACACATAGTATTAGCTTATTAGTCGTTATCAACTCGAGAAAAATGGGCGAAGTCGCCACGTCCCTTTTGGTACCTCCCACACAAATGCACCATTTTGCACCAAAAGTTAACAGCATATAACATTAATAACAGTGTATAAAAATACTTAAATTTTGTACAGTATTATGCTTTTATATTGCCTACAGTCCAGGGAAAAATGGGTGTTGTTGTCACGCCCCTTTTGGTACCTCCCACACAAACCAAAAGTTAACAGCTTATAACATTAAAACCAGTGTATAAAAATACTTGAAATTTTGTACAGTGTAATGTTTTTATAGTGTCTATAGCCCTGCGAAAAATGGGCGTTATTGCCATGCCCCTCTTTGTACCTCCCACACAAAATGCCCAAATCATACCACAATTTAATGTCTCATAACGTTTATACCAGTGCACATAAATGCTTATAAGTCGGCACAGTGCAATGAATTTAAAGTATCTAATGTTCAGCAAAAAAAAAGTGTATTTGATAAACCCCTTCTGGTACCTCCCACACAAATTGACAGAATAATTCGAGTAATATTCATTACATTACTCACAAAGTGAGGGTATACCTTAGTCGGTTTACCCGACTGAAACTTTCTTACTTGTTTTTAAATTAAATTTTTTGTATTGCCATTCTCGAGAAATATTTAAATCTTTATGAGAGGTTTGTTCCAGTATTTTCGAAAATGCTCAATAGGCCGTATTGAAACGCAAAAAATACTTAAGTTGAAGTTGGGTTTTGTAATTAATGCTAATGCTGCATTAAGCATTAGATTACATTGTACATAGTTCAGGTTTAGGGCAATAGGGCATTGCCTTCTACTTTTTCTAAAACGATGAATTAAACATTTTTAAGTACGTAAGAAACACATGCTATTATTTGGTTCATGGCTTCGAAAACAAATTGTTTTTATTTGGCGAAAAGAGTAATTAAAACCTTTCACACCAACGTTGCTAAAATTTGTAGGCTCTTTAAAAGTTTTATACTTTTTGTAACTGCACGCAAAATGTATGTTTTGTATGAGGGGTTGAGAAGTTTGGATGACAGTGAATTACCTTACAGGCGTTTTTCTAAATTTGTACTTTTTAAATGAATATTTGATCAAAATGTACAAATTTCCCCCAGATCTTCACTAATCCCGAAATTGTTGAGATTATAAATGTGTGGTTAGGTTAGGTTGAATAGAGGAGACATTTAAACGTCTCATGTCCATGGACATACACTTAAGCCTGTGGTTCGGCCTGTTGTGCGCTCCTTATTTATGATTTTTATTCCCCAGTAGTTACAGAAAATCGGTGCTAGACACGAATTTTCTCAGTATCTTTCAGCCATATCCTCTGAGATGAGTCAAGTCTAAATGTATACTAAATTTGCATTTGTTTTCATTCATTATAAAAACACGATTTTTAATTTATTTTCTTATTTTATGCAATTTACACACGTTTAACTCAGTCATCATGTCATGCAACCGAGAACCAATTTGAAAAATCCGATATGCAAAAAATAAAATATATCAATGAATAAATTCCACTTCTTCCCATTCTCAGTAAAATGAGTGATGGGGAGTACCAAGTATAAACACGGGTATACGAGCTGAATTTTCCATGGGTTATAAATAACAAGCATATTCCTTTTCCAATAAATTTAAAACAAACAAAAAACGCGTCGAGAAAACATATTATAAAAATAATCATAAATTACGAATAATATTGTTTGTAATTCCAGCCGTACACACCATTAACCCAATATCAGTCGACAGTCATCAACACCAATGGATCTGTCATCGTCATCCTCGCCACTGCCAAACAATCAGAAACCATTTGTCGGTTAAAGCGAAACGCAAATAAAATCGATTAAAATCCAATAAAGAAGTCACTGGTAAACAAATAATATGCATAAATACACTGAAATAAATAATGAATAACGGCTTATATCGTGAGTATACTACATGAACTTACCAAGTCTATTTTCGATAATTATACTTTAAAGTGGAGATACATATGATGGTTCTGTTCATATTATTCAATAATTTAATTTCAATTTCTGCAAGCCTTCTACAAATTAGTGAAGGACAAACTTAAAATAAAAATCGACATATACTATATATCTTAAAATTGTAATTGAAATTTTATTTAAAACAATTTTTATTGAAATGGAATTGTTAAATAAAGACTGTAATGACCATTATGATCCTGGACGTTGGACGTTATGACATGCCGTCAGTTACGGCTCTGCCAACGCCACCCTTTTCACTGGAATCTGATCCGGTGTCTGATCGATCATGCTGTACGGACGGCATTATCGTCTGGAGGACGGATCTGCAGAAATCCACATTCTTTGCGAAACAAAAATAAAGTTCAGTGAATGGCTTGTATGTGTATGAAAGATATTGTCTTAAGCTCTTAATGTTATACTACATTTAAAGATGCTAGACATTATTCCAATGCAATATGTCACTGCTATTTAACTTAGTAAACATTCAGTTTGGTCCTGCAATGGCTTTGGTCTATAGTGCTTTCTAGACACAATTCCTGACTTTCCAGGCATTGTTTATTATACTATGACTGAACCAGTTTTCGACAATAAGTATCTCACTCTTATACCTGATAGATCAGGATGGAATGATTGAATCCCCTGATATAAGGAATTAGTAAACTTCTATACAGACGGTTCCAAAGTCGAAACACATTGGGCTTTAGGATATGACCCTGTCTAAACTCAGAACGCACCAATGCCCTGCTATCTTAAACGAGAACGAACGTATCATTATCGTGTCTGCCATGACTGGCCACTGCCTTATTTTACGGCCCGCAGAGAGATTGCTGATCTATCAATCAAATTGGTTCAACGGGAGGGTGTAGAGTTCCTGTGGTTGCAGAGTGAACTACATGGTCTAAGGAGCCTTACATATAGGATACCATTCTTAACCTAAACAAACATTATGGTCGGGCATAGCCGACTATATAATACCCTACACTACCCTACCGGAAAAGAATAAGAAGAAATGTTGTATTTTTTTTTATTTTATAAGTAAAAAGTCGTTATATAAGTATATACCGGAGTATATATAAATCTAAACCAAAATTCTTTAAATTTGGCAACGTTCTATCTCGGTTTAAAAAGTGTTATCTTCAGAATTGTATAAAGTTTTGTTAAAAGTACTGATTATTTAGCTCTTAGATGCAAAATCAGGTACAGATATATATCAGGGCAACATAAAAATCTGAACCGATTTCCTTAAAATTTTTTAAGTGTCGTTAATTTTTCCAGAAACTGTTATCTGCCAAATTTTATAAAGTTCTATTCAGAAATCCTGATTCTAGGTATAGCCCTTATTGGCGCAATTGTGCATTCCATCCGCCTAAATGCCACTCGGGATGCACATATGTATATCTGGGGGATATGTATAAAGGAGAGCTGATCTTCATAAAATTTGGAAGAGTTCATTACTGTATCTTAAAACTGTCGTATGCTAAATTCCATAAAGATCTGTTCAAAAATAATCGTAAATGACGCTTAGATACCAAATCGGGATGTACATTTAAGAGGCCTATATCAAAATCTGAATCTATTTTGACCAATTTCGATAGGCTTTGTCCCCGATGCAAGGAAGTGCTCTGTACCAAATTTCATCTAGATCGGAGCTGTACTTTGCGAAAAATTTAATATGTGAACGGACATACAGACATGGTTAAATCTAATCAGATGGTGATTTGAGTCAAAACAAACTTATAATACCCCGTACCACAGAGTGGTGTAGGTTATAATTAGCCATATCCGCCTGGTGCAATCACGCTAACACTTTAGCAAAATATATATTGAAACTGAATATGGTCAATATCGGTAAATTTTTTCAAATAGCATCTCTTCGATTTGACTTTCTTAATACCATAAAGACCACAAATTTCAGCTGATCGGGCTGAGAAAACGATGCAACAGCATTTTTATCGAAGGACTGTGCATAACATTTACTGATGTAATATGGTGTCGTAAACACGAAAAAAATAATAAAAATGTTTAGGTTAATTTTTTTTAACAAATGTTTCTTTATGATTCCCATTTTCTTGGAAGGTGCCTTTAGTATTTGGACCATATTTTTTGTGTTGTAAGGTCGTCAAAGCCGGGATACACTTTAAATTAAAAGAAATTATGACGATTACAAATTGTTAATAATGACACTTTCACGTGAAAACAGGAATTTATTAAGTGTCGGTAAAACTATTAGAAAAAAAGTGATTCAAAAAACGTATTTTGTTGGCGAAGAAAACAATGCCTAATTTAAGAATCGGATGAAACATATATATGGGAGCTATATCTGAACCGATTTTCTACAAATTCAATAGGCTTCTTTCCAGGTATGAAAGACTCTTAACTGCAGCATGATCGGAGTGAAATTGCGACCTGTACTCGACGGACAACTTTAGATGGACAGACGGACTCAGCTAGTGATTCTGAGTCTATCGGTATACTTTAAGGTGGGTCTAGCTGTAGTATTTTTAGGTGTTACAAACATATGCCATGAAACAAATTTATAATAACCTGTAAGACAGTGTGGAGTAGGGTATAACTATTTTTCGAATTTACCTATTTTTACAATATGGGCCATAATTTGTAGACTTGTGCCAGCAAATTTGTCTTTCTAATTGTTTTAACGAAAGTTATTAAACTTTCTTTTCTACGTCTTTTCAGCATTTCTATCCCTCATTATTCCTTTAATTTAAACGGTTTCCTGGCTTTATCAAGCTTATACTTAAAAAATTATGGTCCAGATACTAAAGGTACCTTCCATGATATTGGAACTTCTGAAACAAATTTTTTATACCCTCACTTTAGTGATACGAGGGAATATATCATTTGCTACGCACCAAAAGTGTGAGTGACCTAAGACCCTAAGTATGTTCGGTGGATATCCGTTTTGGGCCATTTTATGTCGAATGAGCAATATCCGTCCGTCTGCCTGTCTGCCTCTCTGTCTGCTGGCTGGTACGCACGATAACTGTAGAAACGAGTAACCGATTGACTTCAAATTTGGTATGTTGTTATATTTATACCATACACCACACTGTGGTACAGGGTATTATAAGTTTGTTTCACGGCAGATGTTTGTAACACCTGAAAATAACACAGCTAGACCCACCTTAAAGTATACCGATCGACTCAGAATCACTAGCCGAGTCGATTTAACGATGTCTGTCCGTCCGTCCGTCCGTCTGTCCATGTAAAGTTGTTCGTCGACTACAGGTCGCAATTTCATCCGATCGTTCTGAAATTTTGCAGTTTAGAGTATTTCGCGGCTGTTAAGATCGCTATTGAATTTGGTTGAAATCGGTTCAGATTTAGATATAGCTCCCATATATATCTTTCGTCCGATTTGGTCCTTTAGTCCTATAGAAGCTGTACTTTACACCCGATCGTTTTGAAATTTAGAATGGTAGAGTTTCTTGATCCATGAACCAACATTGCCGAATTTGAAGAAAATCGGTTAAGATTTAGCTATAGCTCCCATATATATGTTTCGTCCGATTTGGCCCTTTAGTCCTATAGAAGCTGTATTTTACATCCGATCGTTTTGAAATTTAGAATGGTAGAGTTTCTTGATCCATGAACCAACATTGCCGAATTTGAAGAAAATCGGTTCAGATTTAGATATAGCTCCCATATATATCTTTCGTCCGATTTGGTCCTTTAGTCCTATAGAAGCTGTATTTTACATCCGATCGTTTTGAAATTTAGAATGGTAGAGTTTCTTGATCCATGAACCAACATTGCCGAATTTGAAGAAAATCGGTTCAGATTTAGATATAGCTCCCATATATATCTTTCGTCCGATTTGGTCCTTTAGTCCTATAGAAGCTGTAATTTACATCCGATCGTTTTGAAATTTAGAATGGTAGAGTTCCTTGATCCATGAACCAACATTGCCGAATTTGAAGAAAATCGGTTAAGATTTAGCTTTAGCTCCCATATATATGTTTCGTCCGATTTGGCCCTTTAGTCCTATAGAAGCTGTATTTTACATCCGATCGTTTTGAAATTTAGAATGGTAGAGTTTCTTGATCCATGAACCAACACTACCGAATTTGAAGAAAATCGGTTAAGATTTAGCTATAGCTCCCATATATATGTTTCGTCCGATTTTGCTATTTAGTCCCGTAGAAGCTGTATTTTACATCCAATCATTTTGAAATTTAGACTGGTAGAGTTTCTTGATCCATGAACCAACACTACCGAAATTGAAGAAAATCGGTTAAGATTTAGCTATAGCTCCCATATATATGTTTCGTCCGATTTGGCCCTTTAGTTCTATAGAAGCTGTATTTTACATCCAATCGTTTTGAAATTTAGAACGGTAGAGTTAATTGATCCATGAACCAACACTACCGAATTTGAAGAAAATCGGTTAAGATTTAGCTATAGCTCCCATATATATGGTTCGTCCGATTTGGCCCTTTAGTCATATAAAAGCTGTATTTTACATCCAATCGTTTTGAAATTTAGAATGGTAGAGTTTCTTGATCCATGAACCAACATTGCCGAATTTGAAGAAAATCGGTAAAGATTTAGCTATAGCTCCCATATATACGTTTCATCCGATTTGGCTCTTTAGATCCAATCGTCTTTATACCCTACACCACACTGTGGTACAGGGTATTATTTAAGTATAAAATGTCCCAAAAGTAAATTTATGTAAACAATTTATACATGAATTACAAAATTTATATATTAGAGTTATTCAATATTACGAGAGTGGTGTAGGGTATTATATAGTCGGCACCGCCCGACTTTAGCCTTTCCTTACTGGTTTTTTCTATCTCCGGCTAAGTTCGAAGATGGGCCATATTGGTCACTCCTTCTAGTGCCTCCCCCACAAAGGGTTAAAATGTAGCGAAATATTGATTTTTTAATAACTTCTATACTACTTATTCGAATCTTCTGAAATTCCACACATAGTATTACTTTATTAGTCGCTATCACCTCGAGAAAAACGGGCGAAGTTACCACGCCCATTTTGGTTCCTCCCACACAAATGCACCATTTTAAACCAAAAGTGAATAGCTTATAACATGTATACCGGTTCATAAAAACGCTTTAAAGTCCGCCCAGTGCAATGCTACTATACCTACAGTTCAGTGAAAAATGGGCGTTATTGTCACGCCCCTCTTGGTACCTCCCACACAATGGTTCCATTTTGCACAAAATGTTAAGAGCTTACAGCGTGAATACCAATGCACGAAAATACAACAACATTTTGCACAGTGATACGCTTTTGAAGTACCTATAGCCCTGTGATACCTCCCACACAAAATGGCCAAATAATAGCAAAATTTAATATCTTATGACGTCGGCACAGTGCAATGCATTTAAAGTATCTACTGTTCAGCGAAAAAAACAGGTATATTTGTTAAACCCGTTCTGGTACCTCCCACACACATTAATAGAATAATTCTTGTAATATTCCATATAACATTACTCACAAATTGGGGGTGTACCTTAGTCGGTTTATCCGACTGAAACTTTCTTACTCTTAAAAAACTTTAACATAAACAAGTAAAAGCGTTAAGTTCGGCCTGACCGAAGAGGTGCTAAAAATGGAGTGACAAAATAAATATACCCCCATCCTATGGTTGGAGGGTATAAAAAATTTTTGTTTTGGTTTTATAAAACAATATACCTAAATATATATAACGAAAAAATATATGCCTGGAAACAAAAAAAATTGTTGCATAGTGAAATTTGTAACATAAGTATACTTATACCCAGAACCCTTCACACGAACATCGGTCGTGTTCCAAGGTTATACCCTCACTTTAGTGTGACGAGGGTATATATCATTTGTGAGTGTAACACAAAAGTGTAACACATCGAAGGAGTGATCTAAGACCCTAAGTATGTTCGGAGGAAATCCGTTTTGGGTCATTTTAAGTCGAATGAGCAATGTCCGTCCGTCTGTCTGTCTGTCTGTCTGTCTGTCTGTCTGTGTGTCTGCTGGCTGGTGCGCACGATAACTCTCGAAAGGATTAACCGATTGACTTCAAATTTGGTATGTGGTAATATTTTGATCTATCTCCGGATGAGTTCGAAGATGGGCCATATTGGTCTACTCCTTCTGGTACCTCCCACACAAAGGGTTAAAATTTAGTGAAATATTGATTCTTTAATAACTTCTATACTACTTATTCGAATCTTTTGAAATTCTGCACATAATATTAGTATATTAGTCGCTATTAACTCGAGAAAAATGAGTGAAGTTGGCATGCCCCTTTTGGTACCTCCCACACAAATGGACCATTTTGCATCAAAATTTAACTGCTTATAACGTTAATACAAGTGCATAAAAATGCTTGAAATTTTCTACAGTATAATGTTTTTGTAGCGCCTATAGTCCGGTAAAAAATGGGCATTATTGTACAGCCCCTTTTGGTACATCCCACACAAATGGACCGTTTCGTACCAAAAGTAAACGGCTTGTAACTTTAATACCAGTGCATACAAATACTTGAAATTTTGTACAGTGTAATGCTGTTATAGTGCCTATAGTCCTGTAAAAAGTGGGCGTTATCACCCCGCCCCTTTTTGTACCTCCCACACAAAATTACCAAATCATACCAAAATTACATAGCTCGTAACTTTAATACACCAGTGCACATAAACGCTTATAGTTCAGCACAATGCAATGTATTTAAGAATGTACTGTTTACCGAAAAATATGTGTATTTGGAAAACCCCTTCTGGTACCTCCCACACAAATTGACAGATTTATTGGTGTAATGTTATATATTACATTACTCACAAAGTGAGGGTATACCTTAGTCGGTTTACCCGACTGAAACTTTCTTACTTGTTTTATATAGCACTAGCTGACCCCAGCAGACGTTGTCCTGCCCGTCCCGTTTGGGATGTATTGGTTTGTTATTCATTAATATTTCATTTATGTAGAATCAGACATACAAACTATCATCAAGACAAACCCTACATACATTTTAAATTTCAGTCAAATTGCTCTGGAAATGCAAATTTTGCAAATATCTTGACCACTCCGCAATTTATAGCGGTGAAAATAATCCAAAAACACAAATGGCCCCAAACTGAATATATTGTTAAATTTTCAGCCCATTCGCTTTTATGGTTTCGGAGATCATGCGTTACTAACAAACGTACAAAGGATTTTATATATAAAGATATATAGGTCCCAAAGGTCCCTCTAGATATGGGTTTTTTATCGCAAGTAAAACCACAAATTTCATAGAATCGGGGTGAAATTTGGTAATATGAGTTTATTTCTACCCAAAGCCATTCACATGCGATCCATTTTGAAGGGAATACTACCATCAGCATAGCCGAACTTAAAGCCGTTTTTACTTGTTTTAACTGATACGTTGGCCCATTTTGTGTAAATCCGGTTAATATAGTGGCCATTGTTGTGAGGAAATGAAGCCGGAACATTTTCTTATAACAAATTGTGTTTCACGGTTTTTGTGTGATTATAGAGTCAATGTTTTATGTCAATTTTTTTTTACGTGTCCAAGGTAACAAAGCATCGTTTGAAATAATTTCACGGTAGATTTGTTGATTTACCGCACTGTTCAATGAAATCTAGAGCGTCCAATGGCTGTTACCGCGGCCAAAAACCATCGCATACAGACGCCTGCACCCGCAGAGCAATTGGATTAAATTGTCTGTTAATTTGTACTCTAACCATACACGATCATTATGTTTGTTTACATATTGCTTAACTCTAAAAATTGTATCATCAAATATTCGAGCTCGGCGCCACATTTGATCTTGATTGGACACCTTACTTGCATTTTACAGGGCTTCAATGGTTTATCCATTTCTAAAAATATGCTCCATGCTACGAACAAACACGTTAAGATTTTTCGCCAATTGTATTTACAGCGATTTTCGTTGATTAAGCTGAAATCTGGCCTTTACCTTTCAAACTGTTTCTGGCGATGTTGGTGTTTTTGGTTGTCCACGGTGTTATTTTTTATTGCAATCGTAAAAATCTTTGCAACGAGTGACATTTTATTCGGAAATGTTTTTTAACTTTATATAAAACGCTATGCTTCTGTGGGATTGTAAACATCAAATGACAGAATGACGCTTGTCAAAAAGTTGTGGGCGGTAAAGGATTAATAAAGAAATAACCAGTAAGGAAAGATTAAAGTCGGGCGGGGCCGACTATATAATACCCTGCACCACCTCCTGAATAGTTGGAATAATTAGTTTCCTTTCTTTTACGAAAGTACTTAGCTCCCCCGCCACGTCAAGGCTTATTCCAAAGAGGAGTTTAATATAATGTGTGGAATTAAAAATTTAACTAATAATAATATTCCACATATTTGCATTTACTGTGGTTATTATTAGCCTTAACACAATAAATAGTCCGATTTTTGGTCGTACACCATATAAGTAATATATGCAGGGTATGTTAGGTAGGTACTAACTTGGAATAATTGGTACTACTTTGGAATAATTGGTTTAAGTAATGTTTTAATTTTCATTTCCGCTGAAGCCTTTCAGGTCTCTAAAATAGCGCTTATATAAAAAAATTAGGAACATCTTTCTGGAAAATTTTGATCGGTATTAAAGTACAACTTATATAGCGCTTTGGTACCAAATCAGGAGGAACATATATATGGAGGTTATATATAAATCTGAACAGATTTTCCTTGAATACTCATTCATTGAAAAAGAAACTTCTTTCTGTCAAATTTCGTACTGACCGGATATAAAATACAGTCTCTACAGCACTTACATGTCAAATCGGGGGTAACATGTATATGGGGCCTATATCTAAATCTGAACCGATTTTCTCTGAATTTGGAAGTATCCTTTCATATAATAAGAAACTTCTTTGTGTAGATTTTTTTACTGATCGGATATAAAATACAGATTGTACAGCGCTTACATGTTAAATCGTGGGTAACGTATATATGGGGGCTATATCTAAATCTGAACCGATTTCTCTCAAATTTGGCAGTGTTAATCCATGTAATGAGAAACCTCTTCTGACAATTTTTTTTACTGATCGGATTTAAAATACAGTTCTACAGCGCTTACATGTCAAATCGGGGGTAACATATATATGTGGGCTATATCTAAATCTCAACCGATTTCCCTCAAATTTTGCAGTATTATTTCATGTAATAAGAAATATCTTTCTGCCGAATTTCGTACTGATCGGATTAAAAATACACTTTTTACAGCGCTTACATGTAAAATCGGGGGTAACATATATATGGGGGCTATATCTAAATCTGAACCGATTTTCTCCGAATTTGGCAGTATTCCTTCATGTAATAAGAAACCTCTTTCTGCCGAATTTCACACTGATCGGTTATAAAATACATTTTTTATGGCGCTTACATGTGAAATCGGGGGTAACGTATATATGGGGGCTATATGTAAATCTGAACAGATTTCTTCCAAATTTAACAGTTTTCATTCATATAATAAGAGACCTCTTTCTGCTGAATTTCATACTGATCGGATATAAAATAAAGTTTTTACAGCGCTTACATGTCAAATCGGGGTAACATATATATGGGGGCTATATCCAAATCCGAACCGATTTTAACCAAATTAAATAGGGATCGTCCTTGGGCCAAAAAAAAAAGATATGTGTAAAGTTTCGTCAAGATCGGGCCATATTTGCGACCTGTACTTGAATACATCTACAGACAGACGGACATAGCTAAATCGACTCAGAAAGTGATTACAAGTCGATCGGTATAATAAACAATGGATCTATCTCTTCTCCTTTTGGGTGTTACAAACAAATGCACAAAGTCATAATACCCTGTACCACAGTGTGGTGTAGGGTATAAAAATGGATGGAACGAGCTAAAATTTAACGTTAAGCTATGTACCCACGGTAGTCACATCTTACAGTACACTCTGAAAAATGGCCAAAATTGCAACCCTGTGCAATTACAACCGTGTGAACTTAAAATTTTTGTCCGTTGGCAGAAAAGTTTTCGTCAATAAATTGTAAGACATTGTAAGGTGTGCGAAGTTTATGCATCTGACAATGGCGCCGTTGTTAGAGAACATTTTATTGGCAACACTGTCATTAGAATTTTTTATTGGCAATCCAGCATATAAATATTTACAAAATAATACAATAGTAAATATATGAAATTATAAGGTTTTCTTGCAATCTGAACTGTCAATTCACATTTGCCTAACAATCTGTCATTGTCCGTACATTGGCAACACTTTAATAGGGTTGATAACGTTGTTGGTAACGTTTTTGTAGTTCTATGACAACATTTTTAATAACTGAAAGTGGGTAAATACATTACATCTCCACTGTAGAATTGCAGTTTTTGATGATCCATCGATGATACCGATGTTCAGTTCATTGACTGATGGGGAGACAGACATCCACCAAAGAGAGACACACAAACCATGTGCATCCACGGGTTATTCATATACCAAACGTCAGTCATTTCATTCCATTTGTTTACAGGCATTACGCTGATATCGGCACAAAGACCAAAGAAAATCATTCACATGTCAATCATTCGCGTTTCTGTCGCAATTAATTAGCCACGAGTGTAAACTTTGTCTGGTAACTGTGACTTTATTTAAAATATATGTAAATGTAATTTACAATTAGTTGGGATACGTATCAAATTGAATGAATATATGCCACTATTTTTATGAGAAAAAAACTGCAAAATGTAGTTCTCTCAGGTTTATTGGATGTCTCCATGCTTTATTCTGGATATTGACTGAACGAGGAGTGACCGAAAACGCAATTTGTTTTCTCAGTTAACATTACTGATCCATTTGCATCCTGTTACATTAGATTGGGTCGATCCCCAACAAAAAAAATGTTTGGTTTGCCACTCCCTAGATTTTAAGATTATTCAAAGGCAATTGCAGAAACAAATTTAAGTGCTGAATATATATATTGTAGACCTTTTTGTTGTTATGTTACTTTTATTTAGTAATTATTTTTCGTAAATTGTCCAATATTTTGTTTGCTTGTTCAAAATGTTCTTTGTCATAAATGTCTGAATGTTGTACCCTTTCGGAGAGTCCAGGGATGTAGGTCATTGATTTATATATTTTCTTTGGCTTTTATTCTATATCATTTTCTTTACTTTCTTCTTTGTTTGAGAAGATTATTGATCATTTTGTCCGGAAAGTAATTCATGCGTAAAATGTTTCTGATTTTATAAAGATAGTTAAATTGTAAGGGCCGATGTTGTGAACCACACCTAAACGTCAAGTTTTTTTCTACATTTCATTTGACATTTCTCAATTTCAGACTAACTCAATTTGAACCATGGAAAGATACACAATCGAGCAACGCGTTAAAGTTTTTTAAGCCTTTTACGAAAATGGGCGTTCAAATCAAAATGCATTTCGTGCACTTGATGATGTGATGTTTTTTGATCAGCATGATCGACCAATTATGTCCGCAATAGGGAGAATTGTGCTCAAATTTCAGCAAACTGGGTCTGTAAGAGATGTGAAAACACCTGTGCATGCTCGCCCAGTGCGTTTGGTGCGGCTTATGGGCTGGCGACGTCATCGGGCCATACTTCTTCGAAATGAGGCCGGTTAGGCAGTTACTGTGAATGGTCACGTGCAAACTTTGAAGGCACTTGAATACTAAACACACTTGTTCAAGCGTCAATGGTCTCCAGTTATTTCGTTTTCAGCAAGCGTGTCGTATATACAGATAGTTCCACTGATCAGCTTTTTTATCAGATTCAGCTTCCACTATAAACTTTAAGACGATGAGTGCAAGCCCCATATATTTCGTTTTGAGTACTTTGTCCATCGACACTATTTACATGCAAATTTTCAAAACTGTCCTGCAATGATATTGGAAATTTTTCAAATTTACATCTCGGGTTGTGTGGGCGGCGCCTCGCCCTTATCACTATTTTTTGCAAAGATATTGCCGCAATACTATTTCAAATATTCCGTTATACATTTTTTATTTATATGGGGGTGTCATACCAACCTTTTCCATCGTTCCTGTTTGTAGCTCCATCGCCGCTACTGGTACCAAGTCCAGACAGCCAAACTTCGAAACCATGGCTGATATAGTGATCGAAATATTGAATTTTGAAATTTCTGTTTGTGTAGGAGTACCAACTGTTAATACGAAGCCAGTTTTTGGTTCAATCATTGGTAGCTGCAATAGTGCATGTAATATTATATATTCATATGTCATGTTTCACATTTCAGGTTGCGTGGGCGGTGCCATGCCCACTGTTACTATTACGCCGATTTCTTGCTCCAGCACTCGATCTGGTTCCACATACCAAATTTCGAGAATTTTGGTCCAATTGCAATCAAAATATTGCACTTCTGAATTTCTGGTAGTTTGGGCTCCAACACGCGTACTGCTACCAAGGCACAAATACTAAATATCGCCGATCTTACTGCAGTAGTACTTAAAATATAGTATTTGTAAATTTCAGATTGTGTGGGCGGTGCCACACCCACTATAACTGTTACACATATACCATTTGGAGACTCATACAGCAATAATACTTGTAATATAGCATTTTTAAATTTAAGGTTGGGTGGGTGATGTTACGCCAAGTTTGTTTCACTGCAGATGTTTATAACACCTGAAAATAACACAGCTAGACCCACCTTAAAGTATACCGATCGACTCAGAATCACTAGCTGAGTCGATTTAACGATGTCTGTCTGTCCGTCCGTCCGTCCGTCTGTCCATGTAAAGTTGTTCGTCGACTACAGGTCGCAATTTCACTCCGATCGTTCTGAAATTTTGCAGTTTAGAGTATTTCGCGGCTGTTAAGATCGCTATTGAATTTGGTTGAAATCGGTTCAGATTTAGATATAGCTCCCATATATATCTTTCGACCGATTTGGCCCTTTAGTCCTACAGAAGCTGTATTTTACATCCAATCCTTTTGAAATTTAGAATAGTAAAGTTTCTTGATCCATGAACTTACAGTGCCGAATTTGAAGAAAATCGGGTAAGATTTAGCTATAACTCCGATATATATGTTTCGTCCGATTTTGCTCTTTAGTCCTGTAGAAGCTGTATTTTACATCCAATCATTTTGAAATTTAGAATGGTAGAGTTTCTTGATCCATGAACCAACACTACCGAATTTGAAGAAAATCGGTTAAGATTTAGCTATAGCTCCCATATATATGTTTCGTCCGATTTGGCCATTTAGTCCTATAAAAGCTGTATTTTACATCCAATCGTTTTGAAATTTAGAATGGTAGAGTTTCTTGATCCATGAACCAACATTGCCGAATTTGAAGAAAATCGGTTAAAATTTAGCTATAGCTCCCATATATATGTTTCGTCCGATTTTGCTCTTTAGTCCTGAAGAAGCTGTATTTTACATCCAATCATTTTGAAATTTAGAATGGTAGAGTATAAAATGTCCCAAAAGTAAATTTATGTAAACAGCCTTTCCTTACTGGTTTATTGTTCGTCTTGGATGTTTAGAGTTAAAATTAAGCAGAAGCAGTTTCTTTTTGGTATTTGGTATTGATATTACGCGTAATTCCTTGTCTAATTATCACAGAATATAAATATGGAAGTTTGTTATCTATTTCCTTTTCCATGGTAAACTGGATCTGTTTGTTAAAAGAGTTAAGGATCAGTAGCGTTGAATCCACATCGTTTTTCTCCACTATAGCGAAAAGGTCATCTACATATTTACCCATTATTGTAGGTTTAGATACCATTTTATCTATTGAATATCCAAAGGTTCTTCCATAATGATGTCAGCGATTACTGGTGAAGCTGGTGACCTCATGGGCATGCCCTTTCTCTGTTCATATATTTTGTCGTCATATTTAAAGTATCACGTCTAATTTATGCAAAAAGTCAATAGATCGATGAATAGTTCCCGGGGGATTTTTGTATATTGTGCAATAATGTAACATTTCTTATCTATTATAGGTATGGCTACAATGACGTTATGGAGATATCGTCAAATGATATCATTATTTATCTCTGTAGCAATTATTCTGGTCCTGAAATCTCAAGCGTCTTTGATGTTGTATTTAGAGCTTTTCGTCAGATTCTTGAGAACGTCTAGTAAGTATTTACATAAATTGTATGCTGGAGCGTTTATTGAAGAACTTATTGGTCTGTGGGATTTTAGGCAATCCGTAAATCCTTGGGGCTGTGGCAATTTTGTTCGTCGGTCTGTTCTTCTCTTGAGCGTCAATGAGATGTCTGTTATACAATTTTGCAATTAATCGATTATTTTTGCTCTGGAGACTGGACGTAGGGTTTTTCTTTAAACGTCTGTGTGCGCAGATGTCTCCTATAATGTTCCTCGTATTTAGTTTATAGCCTTCATTGCAGGGCTGTGGAGTCGGAGTCGGGGCAATTTGCCCTGAGTCGGAGTCCGGTGTGGAAAAATTATTGTCGACTCCGAGATGGATTGTGGAAAATGTTCTATTTATGCGATAGAATTTTTGCACTCATAAATTTTTTGGAAAGCAATTTTGGTACAGAAAAAGGATAAACCATTTGAAGCTTTTAACCAAATATTTTTGTATGTCCAAAATATCTATAAAGTCAACCAAATTATGTACTTTTTATGTTAAGACAGTTTTAGGAAAGTTCTGTTTATATTTGTGATCAATTTAGCAAGATGAATATGATAAAATGTTAAATGGACAGACAGACGGAAGGCTAGTGATTCTAAGTCAAACAATATATTTTAAGATGTGTCTATCTGAATTATTTTTTAAAAAATCTGCCAAAAAACAAAGTTATAACCCCCTGTACCATAGTGTGGTGCAGAGTACAATAACTAACGAACAAGGTGGATGCCTGAAGCGAATTTAATTTCCAAAAATTGCGGTATACGTGTTTTAAAACAGAGGGAGTGATTTTTGAACATTTTATCATGATTCCATTTTGAAAGAATTGTCATAGTAGTCGCAAGTCAAGCGCCGATAAATAAATAATAAGGCCCTTATTCATAAAAATTTAATGAAGGTTTGAAGAACGCTTTAACACTGATAAAGCGTTCCTCAAACCTTCTTTAACTTTTTATGAATAAGGCCCTAAAACTTTATTTAATTAGTGGTATTTAATTCCTTTTTTTGTGTTTTTTAACAAAACTATATCTTATTTTCAATAAAATGAATTCACGTCTTAGTAGAAATATACGGGCCTATTCTGAAATCACGCGATTTGATATCACGGTGATTTAGAATTGTCAACGATTTTAAAATCACTCTTGGAGGGTTTGAAAATCGTCCGATTTTGGTGTAGTTGGTTTATATTGATTGTTGTTTACTTTAAACAATAAATCGTACCATTTCCGAGCACCAATTATGATTTTAAAATCACCGTGATATCAAATCGCGTGACTATAGAACAGGGCCGTATCGGCCCTGTTTCAGAAATTTATGTTATTTCACTGCAGGAGTCGGAGTCGAACCATTTTAAAATCCGACTCCGGGAGTCGAGTAGTTTTGGCTCGACTCCGCAGCCCTGCTTCATTGACCATGGCCACAGTTTTTTCTCCTTTATCTGCACTTAATATCGTTTAATGCCTTTATTAGTGCTCAAAATAAGTCATAATTATGGGGGTAGAAAACAAAGATAACAGACGTCACTAATCGAATTTAACTCGGAGTCAAAAAAGACCAGTGGGCGAAATATAGTCCTTTCTAAAAATTAAACAACGATATGTATCCCGTTACGACCGGACTTCAAATAGCAATACAGGATAAAGAAAACTTAAAGGTTGGTATATAGGGTGCACCAAAAATATTAAAATTTGTTTCGAAAATTGCCTTTGAATAATCTTCAAATCTAGAGGGTGACAAACCCAATTTTTTTATGACCCTATCTGCTGTTACATTATACAAATGGAGTACGAGTATGGTAAGCTCACAAACCTGCTGATTGAGTACTGATATTTGTATGAAATGTACAGGTTTTTCATCGGCTATAGGAGGCCATATCCTCGGCCATATCGAGTTAATAATATGCACAGACAAATCTCTTCATCCATTAATAAAGACTACTAAATTTGTGCCTTCCGATTTAGATTCTAAGGGCTGTATAAGCTGTATTTTACAGACCACTGTTACGAAAATTGTAAAAAGGGTGCAACTTGCTCTACGAATAAACGCAGCAAAGTTTTAAAGAAATCGGTTCAGTTTTAGATATAATATTTCGGTTAATTTTCCAAACGATTTTTAGGCAATCACAAAGTTAGTGATTTCTTGGTCCATTGGCTGATACGAGTAGTACGTGTTTCAAGTTATTCGTTTCAAATTTAGATCAAATATATGCGTGCTGATACTGCTGTATCAAGATGGTGTAGAGTATCATATAGTCGGCTCCGGAAGACTTTTGTCTTTCCTTGCTGGTTTCTATAGAGATAATGACATTGTGAAATTTGTGTTGAGACAAAGATTGTAATGTTGAATTGGTCCATGTTTTAATATATTCCCCATATAGAGATCGCTCTCCAAAAAGTCACAAAATTAGATTGGCTGAATCTTTGCAGTATGCGTTTTGTTATACCCTCAATTGTTTTGGATGAAATTTGTCAAATTGCGTTTAATTTTACAAAGGACCACTCATATGGATTCTTTAATTACATCAAATGTTTTCTGAATTGTCAACTTCACATTAATTTCAAATTGACCTTTAAAACCTTGATCTAAATTCCTATGAATACTGAGAACATTTCTATTTGATGTCAAAGAAACAAGACACACACACACATACGAGTAAATATGTCATCTTTTGTATCTGCTTTATATAAGAGCACTTAAAATGCGTTTAGATGTCGCTTGCATTTATAATTTACAGAAGAGTAAATTTGATAATCCTTTGCCATCGACAACAATTACTTGCAAAACCACAGGAGGGGCGAAACGAAAGTGTCAACAATTGCCCCGCCCAACACCCCATCAAGTGCGGAGCTTCGGCATCAGCTACAGTCACATCACATCCGTACATTGATTACTGCTTGGCATCTTACGAAGATGTATACGCTAAATTATCCTTGCTCTAAAGCGAGGGGGTATTCAAAATGTAGCTTATAAATGCAATAACTCAAACTCACCCTTCAGTGTCCTGGTGGAAGACCCTTCGGATACCCTCGTCCTTATTCATACAATGACATATGCACTTATACTACGTACGAGTACATAGAACCAGCTAAGCTATTATCCTTTCACTTGCACTCCTTTGCAGTGATATCATCATAAACCATGAAACGTCATCATTACAATTGACATTTTGTTGGAAACATTCGTACGATATGTATTGTACCACGCATGGGTGCCCACAATCATGGGCGCATAGCCTTCCATTATTTCATTTTTCTGACACTAAATAATTTTATTATTTCCGCATATACGTACATATTTATGTATATACATATATCTACATACATACGTTTATGTTCGTGTGCGTATTTGAGATTTGCAAATAGTCAATTCAATTTTAAATTGTCATTTGTTGAATAGAGTATAGCTTTACTATTGTGTAGCGTATTAAATACACGACCTCATTTCTGGAAGTAACATCTCAAAGAGCTTTGTCACAATCCTTAAACGCATAATTGTAACTGTCTTCATTACGTAGTTGATGTATTTCAAAGAAAAGGAAAATGCGAGGGGTTAAATGTGATTTCTTGGAATGATTAGAACAATTGTTAGTATTAAATCTATAGCCATTGATATTTTTATAATTACTGCTTATGTAGCGTCCATTGATAAAGCAACTGCTATTGCTCAGCGTGAGCGGCTGTTTCCCCAGGACGTCGTTTGGCTACTGGTGTATCCTCGCCGTTATCCTACTTGCGCTTCTTTTGGGATGGCGTCTCCTTCATGCGCTTCATTGCTTCTCGCTCTGACTGATTGATGATTTTATTATTTTCATCACCGGTCAATTAAAATAGCATTCAAAACATCCCAACTTTTTTGAAATCAGTTCGTTCACTGGTTATCTGGATTATTGTAGCGTCTTGCTCCAGTTCTTCTTGTGGGTTCGTAGCAGCATTTTCTGCAACAATTCGACCTGTCGTCTTTGCTTCTGCAATTTGTGGATATGTGACCATATCCTAAGCATCTGAAGCACCTGGTCAACAACGTTTTTGGTCGGATTTGCATACATACCAACCCACCTTAATCTTGTCTTCGGGTATAGCTTTTACTCCTTCAGCTGACAGATTGATTGTTGCTATTTGTGTTCCTCCATAAGCCCACTTTAAGCTTAGAATGTCAAATAGTTCGAAGTTTTGCAATTTCAGCTGCTTGATCACCGCGTTTCGAACTTTCGTCGTGACTTTGTCTATGTACCTTTTTTCACCGACTTCTATGTCGAGCTTCGTACTGAAGAACTCTCACCCAATAAGTCAACAACCGCACTCCTAAATTGGTCTGTTCTCTCACATTTTCCACTTAGTTTTATGAGAAGGATTTCCTTTTTGGGTTTTTTTAATCCTAGTAACCACTACGCCAAGTTCACACAGTTTAGGATCTGTCTTAACCTTTTTTAGGATTTCTGAATACAACAATTCGCCCTTTGCAGTAATAATGAGGGCGTCAGGC
The DNA here is from genome assembly GCA_963930755.1 of Eudasyphora cyanicolor. Taxonomy (NCBI): domain Eukaryota; kingdom Metazoa; phylum Arthropoda; class Insecta; order Diptera; family Muscidae; genus Eudasyphora; species Eudasyphora cyanicolor. Next base: position 70,825,849 of record OZ005734.1, read on the forward strand.
CTCTGCTTCCTCGTTTTTTCTCGGGATTTGGATTTCTCTTCGGATTTTGCATTTTCTTTGGGTTTTGTTTTATCTTAGAATTTAGATTTTTTGCCATCTTCTTCGGTTTGAATCTTGTCCAGGTACCCCTGTTATCGTTGGGTTCAAAGTTAGCGACTTTTTATCTGGACGTCGTTTGGCTACTGGTGTACCCTCACCATTGTGCTGCTTTCACTTCTTCTTCCAGGGTTTTACACATGGTGACGTTTGAGAGGATTTGTCTACCCCACACTTTTCCCCAGCATCTTCTCCTGATGTACACACAGCACATAGGTCATACAGAGCCTTCATGCGCTTTATTGCTTCTCGTGCTGGCTGAGTGATGAATCCTTTATTTCCATCCCCGAGCAATTCAAATAGCAATCGAATCTGCTCGACCAGCTTCTCGAAATCACTTCCTTCTACGGTTGGTTGGCTTGTTGTAGCGACTTGCGCCAGTTCTTTTTCTTGTGGGTTCGTAGCCGAACTTGGTGGAGACCGTAGGGTCCTCGCACTCCTACCAAAAGGGTTTTCCACATCTCCTCCGTTCGTCTTGTTTTGAGGAAACATATTAAGTCTTTTGGGCCCGAACTCATGGCCACTATCTTCAGCCGTAGCTGTGTAGTCGACTCTTTGACCTCATGGTTATCTATGCGATGTAGGGGGCCATGCGAGGGTTGACACGATGCCTTTTGAGCGATCATGATCAGAGCCAAGTCGGCGTTAGCCAGGAGTAAACTCAACTGGGCCAACACTACCAACGTAATGGTACCGAATTTTGAACGTGCCATGAGACTTGCCAAGGTTTTATTAGGGCGGGGGACATGAAAGCATTAGCCTGTCAGCCATTTCGGCAAAGAGTCCCTTCTGCTTACTGAGGTGACAGAATACTGTCATGTTCGGCCTGTTGCCTCAATTCATATATTTCTTTGATCCGGTATACCATAATTAAGACCTTACTGGGCTCGGCCTTAATGCCAATGTCATAGGCTCCATAATCACGGTTTGGATCGCGTTTTCTTGACGTCACTGCTAGGAGTGGATGTGCACTTAATAAAGGAAGGCGCCGTCTCGTCCTGTCGCAGGAGATTCTTTGGGTTTCTAAGGTGTTTTCAGCCTCACCCTCCTCCTCTGCCGCTCGTGGTCGGGGACTGCTTATTGGGTATTCGCAGCTAACCTACATATCTGAAGGCCGTTCGGCTATGCGCCACCTGTCGACCCCCATAGTGGCCTGAGCTCAGCCACTATTTTGCTATTGCTATTGCTATTTTTTTTTCTTTTTTTTTTTTGCTGCGCTGGAGGTGTGGAATCTTCTGAAAGATGTATGATTCAGCCCGTACTGAAAAACATGCACGATTCTTACGTACTAAACCACACCCCCCTCTTCGACCATCACTCCTTCACGGAACTGCTGTGAAGTATTACTTCGTGAAGGATGGTTAGCCATTAGGCTATCTACTGCACTCTAAATCGTATTCATTTCTGTGTTTCTCCGTATATTGTCTACTCTATGTAGCTCTAAGATTGTGTTTGTCACTAATTCGGATACATTTCGCCATGTATCCTCGCTTTGTAGCATATATTCGATCACGTTCGAATGTTCCATTGTAGGTACGCCTTCTCGGTCGAACCTAGAGCAGAGGAATATCACGTGATTTGCGTCTTCTTCCTCGTCCACACAGTTTGGGCACATAGGCGAGCTATCGTGTCCAAATCTGTGCAGATATTTCCGGAAGGCACCATGATCTGTTAAGAACTGCGTGAGGAAGTTCGTATCTCCGTGTTTTCTGTTTAGCCATACACTTATATTAGGTATAAGGAGGTGTGTCCATCTTCCCTTTGCAGATGTGTCCCAACGAGATTGCCAAGTGGCGATCGATGAGGAACGCTCTTCCTTGGCAAACTCGGATCTCTGCTTTTTATTCTCTGGATTTATATCATAAATCCGTTTCATTTCTATAGCTACAATGTCAGTTGGTGTAAGACCAGCGACAACACCTGCTGCATCCTCCGATATCGTACGATACCCGGAAATTGTACGAAGACAACTTAGGCGGTATGTGGACATCAGCTTCTTCCTATACACTTTTATGCTCAATGAATGCGCCCATACGGGAGAGGCATAAAGAATCACAGAGTTCACTAACGTGGCTAGTAGTTTCCTTTCCGCAAGTCTAGGGCCTCCGACATTGGACAATATTCGTGCCAGTGAGGCTTGCGTTTTTGCGGCTTTCTTGCTTATGTATTCAATGTGCTCCTTAAATGTCAGCCTGTTGTCAATCATAACTCCCAAGTATTTGAGAGAGCGACTTGAACGGATAACTTTATCTCCAACGATCACGTGCATATATTCTGTTGCTTTGCGACTTGTAATGAGGATTGCCACTGTTTTATGAGCAGCTAGTTGTAGGTGTGCTGACTCGAGCCAAGTTTGCACCTGTTTGATAGCCGTGTTAGTGGCTGTTTCTATGCTATCGATATGTTTTCCGACCGTGATTATAGCGATGTCATCAGCAAAGCCTATAATATTAACCCCATTTAGGAGGGGGAGTCTCAGCACATCGTCATACATGATGTTCCACAACAGTGGACCCAGGACTGATCCTTGTGGGACGCCGGCGGATACACTGTAGTGCTCCAGCCCGTTGTCGCTCAGGTATATGAGCTTCCTGTTGTCAAGATAGCTTTTTACCATATCTACGATATACTTCGGGGCTTCGGTTCGCACAAGGGCTTCGAAAATGTGCCCCCAATCTGCAGAGTTGAAGGCGTTCTTCACATCAAGGGTAACGACGGCGCAATATTTCTTTGTTCCGCCTTTCCACCTTGCTCCTTCGATGGCCTTCGTCGTCGTATCAACTACCAGCTTCTCTGCGTCGCTGGTAGACCGCGCTTTCCTAAAACCAAATTGCCATTGCTATTGTCATTGCTATTGCTATTTCTATTGCTTTTATTGTTACTAAAATGAAACAGTCATGCGTCCATATATCCCAGAATAAACTAAATGGTATTTGCTTCATTATCATTATACATTAAAATCTCATACTGAGTTTATATCTGACTCTTTCGGCAATTTTTTAGTTTTGCTTCGTCAGACTCTAAAGCAGTGACTAATATCTATAAATATTTGCTTTGTATTTTTTAAAGCAGCTCCATCATTCACACACAAGCCCTTTATCCTTCACCATTTTCAACATAACATCGGCGTCGTTTAATTATTCATGGTGAATTGAAGGTTCCTCGTGGAAACAAAGATATTAAAATCTCTGCAATCCTCGTCATAATCTGTATGTCGTTTTAATTGATGCTTTTTAGTCTTTCAAACTGAAATTGTGTGTATATTGTTGAACACTTTTTGTGCTCCTTTGAAGATGGGTCGTTTAATGTAAAAGTAAATTAAGTCCAGATAATTAGACAGCAACACTTTAAATGTTGCCTACCTCCTTTAATTATACCCTACACCACACTGTGGTACAGGGTATTATAACTTTGTGCATTTGTTTGTAACACCCAAAAGGATAAGATATAGACCCATCGTTTATTATACCGATCGACTTAGAATCACTTTCTGAGTTGATTTAGCTATGTCCGTCTGTCCGTCTATCTGTATGTCCGTCTGTCTGTCTGTCTGTCTGTCCGTCTGTGCATGTATTCTTGTAATCAAAGTACAGGTCGCAATTATGGTCCGATCTCGACGAAACTTAACACATATCTTTTTTTAGCCCAAGGACGATCCCTATTGAATATGGTTAAAATCCGTTCAGATTTAAATATAGCCCCCATATATATGTTAGCCCCGATTTGACACGTAAGCGCTGTAAAAACTTTATTTTATATCCGATCAGTATTAAATTCGGCAGAAAGAGGTTTCTTATTATATGAATGAACACTGTTAAATTTGGAAGAAATCGGTTCAGACTTAGATATAGCCCCCATATATACGTTACCCCCGATTTGACATGTAAGCGCTGTAAAAATGTTATTTTATATCCGATCAGTGCGAAATTCGGCAAAGAGAGGTTTCTTATTACATGAAGGAATACTGCTAAATTCGGAGAAAATCGGTTCAGATTTAGATATAGCCCCCATATATATGTTACCCCCGATTTCACATGTGAGCGCTGTAAAAACTGTATTTTATATCCGATCAGTATGAAATTCGTCAGAAAGTGGTTTCCTATTATATGAATGAACACTTTTAAATTTGGAAGAAATCGGTTCAGATTAAGATATAGCCCCCATATATACGTTACCCCCGATTTTACTTGTGAGCGCTGTAAAAATGTTATTTTATATCCGATCAGTGCGAAACTCGACAAAAAGAGGTTTCTTTCTACATGAAGGAATACTGCCAAATTCGGAGAAACTAGGTTTAGATTTAGATATAACACCCATATATATGTTACCCCCGATTTGACCTGTAAGCGGAGGTCGGAGAAAATCGGATCAGATTTAGATATAGCTCCCATATATATGTTACACCCGATTTGACATGTAAGAGAGTTGAACTGATTGTATTATCATAATTTATTGGACTGGGTTTAGGTTAGGGTGGCAGCCAGCTTTGCCAGCTCACATAAATCAATGTAGGTGCAGATACAGATTCCCCTCATGGAAACCAACCCATTTGCTTCACAAAGTTATCAACATAGATGCCGGTAAGATATGCCAAACTTCAAAGAATGAGGGACAGTAGCTAAGAATGTGCTCAATGCTCTCCACTTTTTCCCATCCCCACAGAAGTCATTACACTCAATACCTAAGCTCCTGGCGTTTTCGACGATCAGGCAGTGTTCCGTCAGAACTGACTCTAACGTAGACAGTCTTTTCCTCTCTATTGCGAGAAAACATTTTGACCTTCTAATTTCGTATCTAGACCAGATTTGCCTAGCTACTCTACAGATGCCGATTTCTGCCCATATTTTAGTGATCTGTCTGATTCTCTTATGACTAAGCCAAAATTCCATATGAAAATTCTTCGAGAATTTGTAATGTCGACCCTTTCCTAGCAAGTTCATTAGCTTTGCAATTCCCCAGGATATCCATATGTATGTTAAACTGCTCAGCCATCTCGTTAAGAGATCTGCGGCAGTCGATGCACAGTGGGAGGAATTCCAAAAAAAAGGGAAATAATTCTGCCGTTTCTTAACCAGGCAACCGATTGCCACCAAACTTGGCATATTTGTAGAAGAGGTATTAGAGAGTTTTGAGTTTGGTCCCCCTGTGGTATACAGGGGCGGAGCTGCAGGGCCTCAAAGTTGGCCACCTCGGTTCAACAAAATGTTTAAGCGCGTGTAATTTTCGTATTTTCCATCGCACAGGTTGTTTGTGAATTTAGGGGATTGATGGCAGCCTGACTGTCCGAGTAAATGATAACACCTAAGTTGGTCACTACATTGCGACTCAGCTACTTGGAGACTTCCTTTATGGCCATTATTTCGGCTTGATAGACACCACAGGTATCTTGTAGTCTATAAGCTATATCCAGACTGAGTTCTTTGGGCGTCATCTTCAAACCTGACTTAAAGATTTTAGTTAAAAATAACTTTAGAAATTTGTATCGCATTCAATTGCAAATATATTTACTTTTTATAATACTTATATCACTTGTTCATAGATGGAGTTACACCACTTTTACAATAATCGTCCATAACATCAGTAATACATAAAATATAGTAGACTTTATATATATGTATGTTAATTTCGCAATATTTTTGTCATTTGAATATGAAAATCCCATGGTCTTAATTTTTCTTTTCCACTTCAACGAAATCAAATTTCTTTGCCCGATGTAATGTACACAAAGAACACAATAGAACTTAGTTTTTGGGTCCATGAAAGGAAAATAACATTAGATGTGGACAGTGTATATTTTAATGTTAATGATAACTAAATGAACATAGAAACCATATAAAGATGATTATCAGAAGGAACCGAAAAAATCCTAAAAGGGACGTCATTAACATGTAGAGCTTTGCATTTTTACACTTACATTAAATATAACAAAACATTAAATATAACTATGGTGCATTTTTTCGGTTGGACAATGGAAACATATGGCAAAAACAAAATTGTTCATCTCTTAAATTTCAATGGACCTAATGTGCAGGAACGTGTATGAGAAGTGGCGAAGGTCTCAGACGCCGTAAAGCTGGGGAGGATACTATCCGCGGACTGCAAGCGTCGCCAAGTAATTGACTAAGGAATAGAGCATTTGTTCAGCTTCGAGCCCTTTAATGTTGAAGTATGTACATTATACCATGGCTGGAGGTGGAGTCTCTCAAAGTGGTATTCATAACCAAAGCGGGAAAGACCACAATATGCCAATGGATTTCAGACCAATTAGCCTATCCTCCTTTCTATTGAAATGTCAGGAAAGTCTTTAGATTCTTTCATTACAGAAAAACTTGTTACAAAAATTCAATCGGGAACCAGCATGCAGGGAAAGTCTACAGAATCTGTCCTGCACGAACTAGTGGGCACTATCGAATCGTCCCTACATTTAAACGAATACACTATGGTGGCTTCTCTTGAAATAGAATATGCTTTTAACAACGTTCACTTATGTATATGCGGGCTGTCACGCCTAAGAATGAACTCTAGCTTGATTAGACTTATCCTAAGCCTACTCAACAGAAAACGCATAAAATCAAGTCGCACAAGGAGGAGTACAGTCTCCACTTATTTGGAACCTAGCGGTGAATGGAATCCTGTTAGATATAAAACATTGTGGCTGCAAAGACATAGCACATGCGGATGATGTAGCAATCGCAGTAACTGGATGGCTCTGAACGAATTGGCTAGATGGGCCAGAGGCACCGGTTTGGGCGTTAACCCAAACAAGACAGAATTGGTTCTCTTTACTAGGAAGAATAAGATCCCACATGTGGACACTTCTCGGATAAGTGGAACAGAGCTAATATTTTATGAAAGTGCAAAATTTCTAGGAGAGGAAATTGTTATTCGGAGAGGAAATTGTTATTCGGACTTTATGTACTGGAACGTGTAAGGATAGCCAACGTCGCATTATATTCCTGCAGGAAAGCAGCAGGTTCGCGTTGGGGCCTCTCTGCTAATATCAGCCATTGGATATACTCGTATATAGCAGTAGTTTGTGCAATACTGTTGTACGGTCAAATGATGATATCACACTGCTGTGGTATGGTAACCGACCCAGCGGAATATGTACAAACGGTGTACATCTTCGGGAGAAACTTCACCAGAAAAATACTTGCATGAGAGGAATAGATTTGCAGAACGCAGGAAATAGAAAACATCTCCACTTCTACACAGATGGTTCGAAGCTTTATGATAAGGTTGTCTTCGGAGTACAATGTCATCAACTTATTCTTGATATAGGTCATAGATTACCAGTTACATGTATCTATCAAGCCGAAATAATGGAAATAAGCGACGTCGCCAAGTGGCGGAGTCGCAACGTAGTGACAATTGCTAGCGTTGTCATTTAGGGATTGGTGGACCGCAACTGGTAATCGATCCATAACCAATCAATTAAGGAAGTTTCAGGGAACTGCCTACCTAAGCATTTAAGGAGTACAGCGACATAGCCTCTACAAATTCTGCTCCATCTACTGCCGATTAATATTGTGGCTAGAGATATATCAACCAGAACGGCATTCAGATTAAATTGTTTATCAGTGTGGAGGTAACAATGGTAACCGACCAAGTGGACTATATACCTTTGAGAGGAACTTTACCACTAAGATAACTGCCAGAGAAAATGTTGGCGTCGTCATTTACTCGGGCAGCTATTGCATCTCTGGAGGCTGCTTCCATAAATTTACGAATAGCCCTGGACTGCCGAAGATCTCTTAACGAGATGGCCGTGAAGTTTAACATATGAGTACATGGGCACAGGTTTATCCCGGAGAACTGCAAAGCTGTTGCACTTCCTGGGAATGGGACGACAAATACTCGACAAGTTTGTATAAACTTGTGCGCAGCTATTCACATTCAAGCTTTGGCTTAGGCTAAGGCAGTCATGCCGTTTAATTAATGAGAGATGGACAGAACTCGACACCTGTAGGGTAGCTAAATAAATCTGGCCAAGATACGACCTAAAATGGTCAAAATATCTCCTCGCACTAGCGAGTAAAAGACTGTATACACTAGTGTCAGTTATGAGGTGACAATTGCCTGATCGGCGTGTTTGAGAATTGAGTCCAATGACTTGTGCAGAAGATGTGGAGATACATTCCGCCGATTGGTCCGCCGTTTCTGCCTAAAACCTTGTATGGATTAAACGATTGTTCTGCGGTTTTTTCGAGTAACCGCCTATGTCAGAAATTTTAGATTTTGAGATTTTAACATAAATATGTTCAGCTAATTATTATCTCCCTGCCCATATATGTTCCTTCTGGAAATTTCAAATTTTTGGTTACTTTTTTTACCCTCATTGTAGTGATACGAGGGTATATATCATTTGCTACGGACCAAAAGTGTAACACATCGAAGAAGTGACCTAAGACCCTAAGTATGTTCGGCGGATATCCGTTTTGGGAAATTTTAAGTCGAATGAGCAATGTCCGTCCGTCTGTCTATAAAGTATAACACGAAATCTAGGAAAAATTAAAACTAAAATTCGACATTGTTAATAAAGTTTTAAAAATCTTTTGTAAATACAATATGTTTGGAAAAAATTTTAACAAAAGCTTGGCTTGAGTGTAAAGAAATATTTTATTTGTGAAAGTCAGTGCGCAAATTATATATTATTGTAATATATTAATATATGCGTCCTAAACAAAATTAACTGATTTTCAAGTAAAGTGTATTTGTTCAAAAACATATAATATTTAAAAATTTTGGTTCCAAATATATTTTCTTCCAATTCAAACATATCAAAAATGACGATTCTCCCCCGCGTGAATTTAAATATTTATAAATTTAAAATTATTACTGCAGGATTTCGTGGTATACATTATAGTTAAAAATTTGTTTATTCAAAGATATCAAAAATGGGAGTTGAAAAAGGCGCATCGCGACTCTTGTTCGATGGAAAATTAGCCGAAGAAACCAAAAACTAATTTCGAGCCCCCAGATCTTTTAAAATAGTATTTTTTCCAAAATATGCTAGTAAATAAAATAGGTATGAAATATATATTAAAAATTCATTTTGAGCTTTGGTTTCTTGGAATGACCCATAGAGCAAGAATTGCGATTCGCCTTGTCGCAAACAAAAGTTGACCCACCCTACTGTCTACTGTTCAGCAGCAATATTTTTTATTTGGCACACATAAATGTTATATATTTGTGAAGGGGTTGCTCTAAACAAATCTTTGTTTCAATCCAAGTATTATATGTATTAATTTGGCTATTATTTCCGAAACAAAGATTTATTTGCATTTTAGTAATCACAAAATACATATAGCGATATATTAGTTGTCAGCTAATAGATTTTTCAGTAATTCAGTTAATTTTTTTAGAAATGTAAAATGTTCGTAAAATTTGTGCTTTAAAACAAATGTTATTGCCACTTATGTCATTTTAAATTGTAAGGTATAACTCGAAATCAATAAAAAAATTAAAAACGAAATTCGAAAAATCAGCAAAGTTTTTAAAATTGTTTTTAATGGAAACATATTTGGAGAAATTCCTAAACAATACTTTTATTTATATCTGAAAACATATTTTATTTGAGAAAATTAGTTCGCAAGCATATTTTTTTCTAATATATTAATATATGTGTTCCAAATAAATGTTATTGATTTTCAAACAAAATGTTGATGCCTAAAAATATAAAGGGTTTTCCAACAAGAGGTGTTATTTTGGTATTCAAAGAAAGATGCCATTTTTTGATATAAATGATCGGATGTTTATTTCATAATAAAGAGGAATGTATGCCGTTAATAATCCACGCTTAAAGGACCATATCCTTTTCATGAAATTTTACATAACCAAATCGCAAAGTGGCTGCCCTATGTCCTCGATAGCCTCATGAATTATATCTTTGAGGTCTTGAATCGACGCTGGGCTGTTGGCGTAGACCTTATCTTTCACGTGGTCCAAAAGGAAGAAGTCGCAAGGTGTTAAATCACAAGATATCGGTGGCCAATTGTGATCATCTCTTCGGGTGATAACACGGTCCGGAAACTTTTCCAGTAACAGAGCAATGGTTTCGTTGCTTGTGTGGCACGTAGCGCAGTCTTGTTGAAAGTAAACGTTATCCAGATCAATACCATCCAAATACGACCATAAAAAATCAATAATCATCTCTCGATAGCGCAATCCATTCACCATAACTGTTGATCCAACGTCATTTTCGAAAAAGTAAAGTCCAATGACGCCGCCGGACCATAAACCGCACCAAACAGTCACACGTTGAGGATGGAGAGACTTCTCAACAATAACTCTTGGGTTTTCCGAGCCACAGATGCGATAATTTTGCTTGTTGAGGTAGCCACCGAGGTGAAAATGGGCCTCATCAGTCAAGATGATTTTGTATCGTTCGAATCGTTTTTTTGTTCGATCGTTTTGTATCGTTCGGTGATTGCGTATCGTTCCATTTTTAGTAATGGAGTAGTTACTACTTGTCAAATGCCAAAGAATAAAAGCTTCAAAAGTGACAGCTACCGAAATACCGGGTGACTCAAAATAACATATATTGTTGACAGCTACCGAAATATCGGGTGATACTAAATAACTCCTCTTGTTGGAAAGCCCTGTATATAACATTTAAAAATTTGTGTTCCAAATATATTTTCTTTCGATTCAAACATATCAAAAAAGGCGATTTTGTCCCGTGTACTGATCGGATAAAAAATACAGTTTCTACAGCGCTTACATGTCAAACCGGGTGCAACATATATATTGGGGCTATGTTTAAATGTGAACAGATTTTCCCCGAATTTGGCAGTGTTAACACATGAAATAAGAAAACTCTATCGCCGAATTTCGTACTGGTCGGATATAAAATACGTTTTCCACAGCGCCTACATGCCAAATCTGGCGTACCATATATATGGGGACTATATCTAAATCTTAACCGATTTCCCCCGAATTTGGCAGTGTTCATTCATGTAATAAGATAACTCTCTTTGCCAAATTTCGTACTGATCTGATATAAAATACAGTTTCTACAGCTCTTACACTGAGCCAAAAATTAACCTTATATAAGGTTAACTTAACCATAAATAAACATGATTTGGAGTCTACGTTATATAAGGTTAATTTGAACATTTTCTTGTTGACTGGTATTTAACAATAATAATATTTAATTTAACTATTCCATGGTTGAATTTTTTAACCATGAAAATTGTTAATATTATAATAATAATTGTTACTTTAACAATGCATTTTTGAATTTTTTAACCATGAAAATTGTTAATATTAATATTTCATAGTTATTTTATTGAAACAATGCATGTTCAATTTAACAATGAAATTGTTAATATTATTAACTATGAAGATTGTTATTGAAAACTTTTTTTAATGTTAATTTAACTATTTAGTGGATACTTCATGTAACCAGAAACATAATTGTTTCAATAATTTTGAATATTTATATTAAATAAAACAAGAAAAATTTAACTTTTGCATTTTTATTTTATTTACAAAATATATGTTAATTTATTTATTATTTATATATTCTTATACATACATATAAGAAACACCTGAAAAGAAAAAAAAAACAAAAAGGTTAGAAAATATAAGTATAAATGTAAAAAAGGGTGCAATTCTAAGATCTTTTGACTTTTTACCTAAATTCTGTAGTTCAAAGAGCATAAGCATTTACCGATGGGCTGATCTGATGGAATAATCTGCTCTGTGACTATAAGTTAAGTGCCTACGTTTCTGTGCTTGACCAACATGTGATCAGTCCCCGCTCAAAAGGTGCCGTCCACGTAAACTCCCTGAATCTTTCGATTATTAAGGGCCCAGGACGGTTAGGCACTTAGTTTGGGGTACTGAGCTTAGTCCGATCTTACGGCAAACTTATAGGAGAGAGGAGATTAATAACAAAGGCAATCTGATAGAAAGCCGATGTCCCACCAAAATCATAATCGGAATAGATATAAAAATCAAGGATTGGGTAAGTCAATGGATGATACTTCAAGGAAGTGCACTGAATTGTATATTAAAAACAAGTAAGAATGTTTCAGTCGGGTAAACCGACCAAGGTATAGTTGTTATTAAAGAATCAATATTTCACTAAATGTTAACGATTTGTGTGGGAGGTACCAGAAGGAATGGACCAATATGGCCCATCTTTGAACTTAACCGGAGATAGAAAAAAATATTACCGTATACCAAATTTGAAGTGAATCGGTTACTCTTTTCGAGAGTTATCGTGCGCACTAGCCAGCAGACAGACGGACGGGCATATCTCATTCGACTTAAAATGTCCCAAAACTAATATTCGCTGAACATACTTAGGGTCTTAGATGACTCCTTCAATGTGTTACACTTATGGCCCGTTGCAAATGATATATACCCTCGTATTACTAAAGTGAGGGTATAAAAAAACAAATGTATGCATGCATACCACTTTTCCTGTAATTACTTCGCACACTACAACTAGTATTGGTACAGCTTATCAACAGTTTCTAGTATTGGCACAACTTACCAACAGATTCAAGGCCGGACTCCCAGCACAAGCAGCCGCAAGCCACAGAAAAAGAAACAACTGAAAAGAAAAAAACAAAAACATCGTTTATATGTATGTATGTAGGTATTACGAAAGCACTTCTAACAACATATGTATGTATGTACATTTAACAGTATCAACATCGCACAACAAAAAAAACTACCGTATGTATGTACGGCGTAGCAGCCACAAGTGTTCAAACGAAAAGACAAGATGAACACATACCCACACGTACACATCACTTCTCTCCGTATGTTTGCTTGCTGCTGCATATACTTACGTACATTGTTGTTGGTTGTTTTTATACCTACACCACACTGTGGTACAGGGTATTATAACTTTGTGCATTTGTTTGTAACACCCAAAAGGAGAAGAAATAGACCCATAGTTTATTATACCGATCGACTTAGAATCACTTTCTGAGTTGATTTAGCTATGTCCGTCTGTCTGTCTGTCTGTCCGTCTGTCTGTCTGTCCGTCTGTGCATGTATTCTTGTAATCAAAGTACAGGTCGCAATTATGGTCCGATCTCGACGAAACTTTACACACGTCTTTTTTTTTGGCCCAAGGACGATCCCTATTGAATTTGGTTAAAATCGGTTCAGATTTAGATATAGCCCCCATATAAATGTTAGCCCCGATTTGACATGTAAGCGCTGTAAAAACTTTATTTTATATCCGATCAGTATGAAATTCGGCAGAAAGAGGTTTCTTATTATATGGATGAACACTATTAAATTTGGAAGAAATCGGTTCAAACTTTATTTTATATCCGATCAGTGTGAAATTCGGCAGAAAGAGGTTTCTTATTATTCGGATGAACACTATTAAATTTGAAAGAAATCGGTTCAGATTTAGATATAGCCCCCATATATATGTTACCCCCGATTTGACCTGTAAGCGCTGTAAAAACTATATTTTATATCCGATCAGTGCGAAATTCGGCAGAAAGAGGTTTCTTATTACATGAAGGAATACTGCCAAATTTGGAGAAAATCGGTTCAGATTTAGATATAGCTCCCATATATATGTTACCCCCGATTTGACATGTAAGCGCTGTAGAGACAGTATTTTATATCCGATCAGTACGAAATTCGACAGAAGGAGGTCTGATCGCTCCATATATATGTTCCTCCTGATTTGGTATCAAACCGCTATAGAAGTTGTATTTTACTTCCGATCATTAAAATTTTCCAGAATGATGTTTCTCACTTTAGGAACGAATATTGCTTAATTTAGCGATTATCGTTTCAGAATTAGAATACGTTTCTACCCATTTACCAATTATTCCAAATTATTATGGCAATGACCCTTATCGCATTGTAAGGGAGGTGTAGGGTATTATATAGTCGGCCCCGCCCGACTTTCTGCCTTTCCTTACTGGTTTCATGCTCAGTTAAGGCGACAGCGTGTACATATTTTTTTCCACTCTTAACCACTGAATTTCACAATTTTAATGGCATAATCACAAAAAATAATATTACACTTCTTATCGTGTTTTATTGCTTGGTATGGAGAAGTGCCGTTAGATTTTTTACAGTTTTCATTTGCATTTTTTTAACAACCATGTCGAAACAAACTCTTTTAGAATCATTTTTCGGTAAACCGAATGAAAATAAATCTTCAGATTCAGATTCTGAATCCGAACTTCCAGGGCCCAGCAAAGGACTGGAATATTATCAAGAGCTATTAAAAAAAAGTGAATCTGTAAAGAATATAGCAAAAGTTATTACAACAACTAGGTCCTATGCAGAGTGTTGGCGATATTTTGGAAGCCTAATGGTGCTAATAAACTAGTGTTGGGCCAATACAACTTCTGTAAGATATGTTTGGAAGACAACGGCGTTTTGAAAAGGTACGTCATACATTTTTGTAAACACATTTTTGATTTGTTGTCGACTAAAATTTTATTTAATTTCTTTATTTTTTAGATTTGGAAAAACTACAGCAACAACAAATTTATCAAACCATTTGAAATCTCATCACGATTTGGCATTAAAAGGCACGTCTTTTCAAAAGCGGGAAGAAGCGACCGTCAGAAGTCTGCAAACACCTGGTTTAAAAACAAAATTTTCTCATGCAAGGCGGTTGGCCGAAATGTGCTGCGTTGATTTGCAGCCTTTTTACATAACCGAGCGAGCTGGTTTCCAATGCTACGCAAAATACTTAGATCCGTCCACTATATTCCCCACAGCAAGGACCCTTGCGACTACGGCTCTGGACGATGTATATAAGGTGTACCTTACAAAGGTAAAAGATGCATTAAAAAAGTCGCCACAATATATGAATCTGGTCCTTGATATGTGGACTGACAAATACAAGAAAATGTCATATATAAATATAAAAGTGCACTTTTGCCAAGATTTTACTTTGCGGTCCTTTTCATTGACCACAGAGTATTTTCCAAGACCACACAACAACCAATCGGTTTCGGAAAAGGTTATGAAGAGATATAAGATATGAACATTTTGATATCGATAAGAAAACATTGACGGCACTAACGGATGGCGGTTCAAACATTGTGGCCAATTTGAAAAGGCAAAATATAACGAGATATCACTGTGTAGCGCATTCTATCCACCTATTTCTAATGCATGACATACTGCAAAACGATGAGTTTTGCATTCTACAGTCAATTATTTCTAAGCTCAAGGATATTTTCAAAGTCCTTCGATATAAAGGCGAAGACCTGGAGACACTTCAGCGGCTGAAAGATACCGAAAAAACGCACGATTTGCTTACAACTATCGCCGATATTAGTTGTACGGTGGAACTGGAGGAAAACTTCCATTTTGACCAACTGGAAGAAGATTTGGAAGCAGCGTCATCATCGACAAAATCTCAAAGTTTAAAAAATTCGGTCAACACCAGGTGGAATTCAACCCTTATGATGATTCGCAGCTTCTGCGACAACATCGATCTCATAAACATCTTGCTAATGAAGATCAACAAAGGTGATATGCTGATACCAGAAATGGAGAAGGAAATCATTTGCGAACTTGCAGATTTCTTGAAAATTTTTGAAGATGCGACTGTTTATTTGCAAGGACAGCAATATGCCACTTTATCCAGCTGCATATATTTTTTCGAAAGTATATATTCAAAAATTTCAGTACAGGAGATTCATTCGGAATTCGGCATTATAATCGACCTCTACGATTTTGCCAAAATAAATTTCTATAAGAGGTTCAAAATTATGAAAGTCCATTTAATTTCGGCTTTAATGGACCCGTGCCAAAAAATAGGGAAGTTTTAAATAAATATTTAAAAAAAATCCCGATTCTCCTGCTGTGGAAAACAACTTTGTCCTTGAAAAGGACTTCGAAAAGCATATTTCGAAACAGGACCTTAATTATTCGAATATTCAAAAATATAATTTGGACAAACCCCTTATCGACTGTACAATCGACGAGCCACCAGCAAAAAAGGAGGTAAATGCATACAAATATGTTTAAGTTGAATTATTTTTTAGTTCTTCAATACTTTCAATTTATTTTCAGAAAATTTCAGGTACTCGACTCAGAATGTTGGAATTTTTGTCCGAATCAAATAATCAATCATTCAATGACAGTCTAACAAATGAAATAAATAAATATTTCGATATAACAGTTTCAACGGTGGAAATATTAGATTGGTGGAAAACTCATGAAAAGGTAAAACAAAATAATTTTACTATTATTATTTTTAATAAGTATTCATTCCAACAGACGTTCCCCAGAATAGCAGAATTGACCAAAATATACTTTGGAATACCTGCGACGTCAGCTTCGTCAGAAATTGAATTTTCGTACACCGGTTAATGCATTACCGAAAAGCGTTCTCGCCTGAATCCATTAACTGTCAAAAAACAGTTGTTCATTCATGACAATTACAAAGCTGTAAAGGACTAAACATGGAATACAAGGTGTGTATATGTAAAATGTGGAATATAGCTTTTCCGAGATCTTATCATATCAATCTCAGTCCGAGACCTTTAACTCCATGATGTACGCATATTAAATTATTTTATTATTGTGTCAAACATTGGTACTAAAATTAAAAATGATTTCTTTTTTTATGTTAGCACTTTTTGTAATCTTAAACAAAATATACATTTAATTCACATAAGATTAATTGTTGATATTTGCTAATATAAGTAAAATGAGTTAATACAATAAAAAATATGTAAGTAGTAAACATATACATACATGTATTAACATATTAAAAAGTACATTGGCCCAATAATACAAATGAATGTAAATAATTACAATAAATGAAATGAAATAAAATATTTGTTATCATCGTAAACTTTGCAAGGCCTTCATATTTCATTAGGGAAGAATTTTTAAACTGAACGTATTTCTACCGAAAAGCGAGCTGAATTCAAGCCGCCGCCGACGAAAAGTCTAAATCGCCGCCGCCGATCGGCTGGAAGACAGCAAGCCGCCGCCGAACCCAAAAACTCATCGACTTCGTTCTCTGCACCGAAGCTGGCATTTGGTGGTGTTTTGAATGAGCGAGATAAATTCTCTTATGACGACAGTCGCATTCGTTTCAACTTCGTTTAACTTAATACTCAACTTCGTCTAACACAAAGCAGTTGAAAAACGTCGACCACAACAGAGCCGAATTGTTGTTTATCTCGCACATTTTTCTGCCTCTCTTTCAAAAAAACCAACCATATATAATGTTAACTTAACCATTTTTCATGTACATTTGAACTTATATAAGGTTATTTTTGTCTTCGTAATCAAACATTTACCATGAAAAATTTAACCAGACACATGGTTAAAAAAATCATTGTATTTTCGGCTCTGTGTACATGTCAAATCGGGGGTAACATATATAGCTGGGCTATATCTAAATCTAAACTGATTTTGACCAATTTTAATAGGGATCGTCCTTGGGCCAAAAAAGAACACTGTGCTAAATTTCATCACAATCGGACCATAACTGCACGACCTGCACTTTGATTACAACGATACATCTACAGACGGACGGACATGGTTAAATCGACTCAGGAAGTGTTTACAAGTCGATCGGTATCATAAACGAAACAAAGAATTGTGTAGAGCAACATGTTCCCAAATATATACAATTTGTGTGTGCCAAATGTAATATATTTCGAGTGTCCCATAAACATTTATATATTTCTAGCAGAAAATGTTTGGGACAATATACTACAGAAGCGATTTTTTCTCAGCGTTCAACACCATGGTCAAAATTTTCACGATTGTGGTGCCTTCCACGCAAAAACATAATATTTCGAGTTATATTGAATTAGCAAAAGCGTAACCCATATGAATCTACTACTGAAAACAAAAGCTGAAAAACCATTGCACACATCGTCTTGAAGCGTTTAGTTTATACTATTGATAACATTATAAAAAACCGATCAGTAAGACGTGAGAGTGCCCGTAGATATACATCGGCAAATATTTTTAGAAATTTTGAGATTTATTAAGTATTTCAACATCCACATGTGAACAATTTAGATGCAAACTACAATGTTAAAAATAAAATTGGAATACGCGTACAAATCCGAAACTGTCATTAAATTTTGGGAATCTTACTACAAATTTGTAAAAGTTATGAACGAATTACTGGTGATAGTCGGCCAAAGTTTACAGTTTTTATTCTTGTTGTGAAATTGTGAACACGATATTTTGTTAGCCCAGTAAGTCTGAGAAACAGTTATAGTTATTTATTTGATATTAGACATTTTCTTTCATTTTAACTATTTCATATGAATTTAAATTTTAACTGCTGTTGATTTACATTTCAATATTGAAGTTTTTAAGAGCATTCCTAAAGTTCATTTTGGCAACATTTCGCTCTTCAATGTTGCTTATACAAAGCTTTTTTCTCTTTTGAAACATTTGTTTCGATATGTCGCTCTCCTGCAACATGCAGCTTCAACATATTCGTTTAAAGTAGGTTTTCAAGTGTTGTGTTAACATTAAAGTACTCGAAAAGAAATTTAATTAAAAGTGAACCATTCTGCAGAAAGTAAACATTCGAAAGACATTGAGATTGCCTCGAAGTTACGCAGTAAAATTTTATTGGTATTTGTATTTATTTGCTTATTTCCATATGCAACGTTAGCTGTAAAGATGATACTATTTAGTCTAGGACAAATCATAACATTAAATTGCAAAGATTAAATTAAATTTACAGTGAAGAAGAAAAGCAAAATGCGTGATATTTGCTTCGGTTTACAATGATCCAGAATTTGTAACAAGACTAGTTAAAATAAACACGTAAGGGTGGGTAGTAAGTTCGGCCGGATCGAAAATATACATGAATAGCAAATAATTTCTATAACCGGAAAAATCGTTGAAGTGGAAAAGAAGCAAATCATATAGCTATATGGTCTTTTGTAGCTAATTCTCTTCATTTTTGTAATAGAAATTTGTAATAAGACTTGCTACACATCAACGGAATGAATTCCCATTCAGGTAATTTCATGTCCACCTGGTAACATGGTATATTGTGAACTTGATTTAATTCCAATTTCATGGCATTTATTTTTTAAATATAATTTCCGGCATATGTCCGCCGCGGCTATAGGGTCCATTCGATCAGTCAAATTTTTGACTACTATTTCATATAAATCTGGCCGTATGGCGTCCATTGTGGCCTGAATATTGGCTTCCAATGCTTCAAGAGTTGCTGGTTTGTCGGCATAAACCATTGACTTTAAATAGACCCATAAAAATATAAAAATTACATTTAAACTCGAAGCGTTGAAAACTATATCTAGATCCGAAACGATTATTTTCAAACAGTGTCCATCCTGGGATCAATGGACTCTTTTGTGCCATATTACGTAATAGTCGTAAGTAAAATATAACTTATATAGCGCACGGATGCCAAATCGGAGGTAAATCTAGCTAAATCTATTTAAATCAGAACCGATTTTCCTTAAATTCTGCAGTGCTCTTTCTTGGATAAATGGAATCGTCTCCACAAAATTTCAACCTTTATACACTTTAGATGCCAAAATTATACCTATTAAATGACTAAATATGAAAATCTTATCTCCACATTTAATATTATTCATGCACGCTGAAAAAAATTGCTTTTGTAGTATATTGTCCCAAACATATTCGGCTTGAAACATATATATGTTTAGGTTACACTAAACATATACTATTTGGTACACACAAAAGTTGTGTATTTAGGAAGATATTGTTCTAAACATATATTTGTTAACATCCCAATGTGACTGTTATTTTGAAACAAATATTTATTTGCATTTAAGCATTCATAAAATACATAAATTGTGTCTAATTTTTCAGCAACTCAAAGTTAAATTTTTAGATATTTTTAATGTTCGTAAAAATAATAATAATTGAAATCGTATAATAAAGCACTTAGAGGATTGACAACTAATGATGGCTTGAAATACTCAGAAATTTGAAATGATTGATTTAAAACAGAAGTTATGGTATCATAACGGGGAGGTACAATTCGAAACCAAGGAAAAACCAGTAAGGAAAGGCAGAAAGTCGGGCGGGGCCGACTATATAATACCCTACACCTCCCTAACAATGCGATAAGGGTCATTGCTATAATAGTCTGGAATAATTGGTAAATGGGTAGAAACATATTATCTAATTCTTAAGTGATAATCGCTAAATTAAGCAATAATCGTTCCTAAATTGAGAAACATCTTTCTGGAAAATTTTAATGATCGGAAGTAAAATACAACTTCTATAGCGGTTTGATACCAAATCAGGAGGAACATATATATGGAGTTTTAATATAAATCTGAACCGATCTTCCCTGAATACTCATTCATGTAAAAAGACCTCCTTCTGTCGAATTTCGTACTGATCGGATAAAAAATACAGTCTCTACAGCGCTTACATGTCAAATCGGGGGTAACATATATATGGGAGCTATATCTAAATCTGAACCGATTTTCTCCGAATTTGGCAGTATTCCTTCATGTAATAAGAAACCCCTTTCTGCCGAATTTCGCACTGATCGGATATAAAATACAGTTTTTCCAGCGCTTACAGGTCAAATCGGGGGTAACATATATATGGGTGTTATATCTAAATCTGAACCGATTTTCTCCGAATTTAGCAGTATTCCTTCATGTAATAAGAAACCTCTCTTTGCGAATTTCGCACTGATCGGATATAAAATCACATTTTTACAGCGCTTACATGTCAAATCGGGGGTAACGTATATATGGGGGCTATATCTAAATCTGAACCGTTTTCTTCCAAATTTAACAGTGTTAATTCATATAATAAGAAACCTCTTTCTGCCGAATTTCCTACTGATCGGATATAAAATAAAGTTTTTACAGCGCTTACATGTCAAATCGGGGCTAACATATATATGGGGGCTATATCTAAATCTGAATCGATTTTAAATGAATTCAATAGGGATCGTCCTTGGGCCAAAAAAAGATATGTGTAAAGTTTCGTCGAGATCGGGCCATAATTGTGACCTGTACTTTGATTACAAGAATACATACACAGACGGACATAGCTAAATCAACTCAGAAAGTGATTCTAAGTCGGTCGGTATAATAAACGATGGGTCTATTTCTTCTCCTTTTTGGTGTTACAAACAAATGCACAAAGTCATAATACCCTGTACCACAGTGTGGTGTAGGGTATAATTAAAACTGAAATTCAAAAAAGTCAGCAAAAGTTTTGGAAATCCATTTTAAATAAAATATATTTGGAAAATATCCTAAATAATAATTATACCCTACGCCACACTGTGGTACAGGGTATTATAACTTTGTGCATTTGTTTGTAACACCCAAAAGGAGAAGAAATAGACCCATCGTTTATTATACCGATCGACTTAGAATCACTTTCTGAGTTGATTTAGCTATGTCCGTCTGTCCGTCTGTGCATGTATTCTTGTAATAAAAGTACAGGTCACAATTATGGTCCGATCTCGACGAAACTTTACACATATCTTTTTTTGGCCCAAGGACGATCCCTATTGAATTCGGTTAAAATCGATTCAGATTTAGATATAGCCCCCATATATATGTTAGCCCCGATTTGACATGTAAGCACTGTAAAAACTTTATTTTATATCCGATCAGTATGAAATTCGGCAGAAAGAGGTTTCTTATTATATGGATGAACACTATTAAATTTGGAAGAAATCGATTCAGATTTAGATATAGCCTCCATATATACGTTACCCCCGATTTGACATGTAAGCGCTGTAAAAATGTTATTTTATATCCGATCAGTGCGAAATTCGGCAAAGAGAGGTTTCTTATTACATGAAGGAATACTGCCAAATTCGGAGAAACTCGGTTTAGATTTAGATATAACACCCATATATATGTTACCCCCGATTTGACCTGTAAGCGCTGTAAAAACTGTATTTTATATCCGATCAGTGCGAAATTCGACAAAAAGAGGTTTCTTATTACATGAAGGAATACTGCCAAATTCGGAGAAAATCGATTCAGATTTAGATATAGCTCCCATACCCGATTTGCCCTTACCCCCGATTTGACATGTAAACGCTGTAGAGACTGTATTTTATATCCGATCAGTACGAAATTCGACAGAATGAGGTCTTTTTACATGAATAAGTATTCAGGGAAGATCGGTTTAGATTCATATTAAAGCTCCATACATATTTTCCTCCTGATTTGGTATCAAACCGCTATAGAAGTTGTATTTTACTTCCGATCAATAAAATTTTCCAGAAAGATGTTTCTCACTTTAGGAACGAATATTGCTTTATTTAGCGATTATCGTTTCAGAATTAGATAATACGTTTCTACCCATTTACCAATTATTCCAAATTATTATGGCAATGACCCTTATCGCATTGTTAGGGAGGTGTAGGGTATTATATAATCGGCCCCGCCCGACTTTCTGCCTTTCCTTACTGGTTTTTGAATGGACTTAGCGCAATTGGCGAACGATTATTTTGATAATAAAACTGAATAATTTGTAAACGTTGTTTAGGCGTAAGTCTTTCCATGATGAAATGCCAAACAATACTTAACAAAAATAACATGACAGCATGACACGACTCACACGTGATCTGTCAAAAAAAGGCTATTGATAAGCGTATCTCTACCTAGATCACCCTGGGGCCTCTCTCCTAAAATTGTCCATTGGATATACATATATAGCAGTGGTTCGTCCAATACTGTTACATATACGGCATTGTGGTATGGTGGACGGCAACTGACAAGCTAACCATCACAAACCTGCTATCACGGGTTCGGAGAACTGCTTGCCTGTGCATAAGCGGAGCGTTAAGGACTATAGCGACTGAGTCTCTACAAGCCCTTCTCCATATACTGCCGATTAATGTTGAGGCGAGAGAAGTTGCAACCAAAGCGGCACTAAGATTAAACTGCCTATCAATGTGGAGGTACAAGAACTACGGTCACATGAGGATATCAAAGTGTAGTGCTATGGCAACCGACCGAGTGGACTATATATCAAAGGTGCGCACCTTTGAAGAGAACTGCATCACTATGATACCAGCCAGGGATGAAGGGGATGGCAGAATACCTGGAAATAGAAACCATCTCCACGGATGGTTCGAAGCTTTATGAAAAGGTTGGCTTCGGAGTACACTGTGAAGAACTTAATTTGGGTCGGAACATAGTAACCAACACTGGCGTTGTCATTTACTCGGACAGCCAGGCTGCCATCAATTCTCTGGCGGCCACATCCCTAAATTCACCAATAGCCCTCGACTGCCGCAGATCTCTTAACGAAATGGCTGAGCAGTTTAATATACACCTCATATGGGTGCCTGGGCATAGGGATATCCCGGGGAACTGCAAAGCCGATGAACTTGCTAGGAAAGGGACGACATTACAAATTCTCGAAGAATTAGCATATATTGGTGCGCCACTATCCACGTGCAAGCTTTGGATAAGGCAAGAGGCAATCAGGCAGTCCAACGACAGATGGACACAAATCGGCACCTGTAGGGTACCTAGACAAATCTGGCCAAGGTATGACCTGAGAAGGTCAAAATATCTCCTCGCGCTGGAAAGGAAAAGATTATCTACGTTAGTATCAGTTCTGACGGGACACTGCCTGATCGGCGAACACGCCAGAAGATTGGGTATTAACTCCAATGACTTCTGCAGAAGCTGTGGAGATGTGGAAGAAGTGGAGAGCATTGAGCACTTGCTATGCGACTGTCCCGCTTTGAGTAAACGACGACTGGACTTACTGGGGTCGGCCTTTCAAGGCAGCCTAACAGATCGTTCCAGTACCAATATTCGTGCTATCGATACATTTGTATATCAAACAGGTTGGTTGCGATGAAGGGCATTTTAGCCCGTGGTACCACTAGGGACCTAAACTGGTCTATGTGAGCTGAAGAATTAAAAAAGAAAACGGCTGCCACCCTAACCTAAACCTAAACCTAGATCACCCTATATAACATTACAGCACTCTAGCTAACAAATTGAGCAAGATATATCAATTTCACAATTTGGCTTAAGGCGGGGCCACGCCCACTTGGGACATCGAAAATTCAAGTAACCTATTTTCACCACCCCCACACATGTACATTCTGTGAAAATTTCAAGAAGATCGGTCCAGCCGTTTAGTCGCCTATACGGTACAAACAAACCAACAAACACACATTCTTCTTTATACCCTCACTTTAGTCTGACGAGGGTATATATCATTTGCTACGGAAAAAAGTGTAACACATCAAAGGAGTAACCTAAGACCCCAAGTATGTTCGGCGGAAATCCGTTTTGGGTCATTTTAAGTCGAATGAGCAATGTCCGTCCGTCTGACTGTCTGTCTGTCTGCTGGATGGTGCGCACGATAACTCTCGAAAGGAGTAACCGATTGACTTCAAATTTGGTATTGGGTAATATTTTGTCCTATCTCCAGCTGAGTTCGAAGATGGGCCATATTGGTCCACTCCTTCTGGTCCTCCCCCACAATGGGCTAAAATGTTGTGAAATATTGATTCTTTAATCACTGCTATTATACTTCTTCGAATCATGTGAAATTCCACACATAGTATTGGTTTATTAGTCGCTATCAACTCGAGAAAAATGGGCGAAGTGGTCACGCCCCTTTTGGTACCTCCCATACAAATGCATCATTTTGCACCAAAAGTTAACAGCTGATAACTTTAATACCAGTGTATAAAAATACTTGAAATTTTGCACAGTGCAATGCTTTTATAGTGCCTACAGTCCAGTGAGAAATTGGCCTTATTGTCACGCCCCTTTTGGTACCTCCCACACTAAATGGTCAAACCATACCACAATTTAATATCTCATAACGTTAATATACCAGTCCACATAAACGCTTATAATTAGGCACAGTGCAGTGTATTTAAAGTATCTACTCCTCAGCGAAATATAGGTGTATTTATTAAACCCCTTCTGGTACCTTCAACACAAATTGACAGAATAATTCGTGTAATATTCATAATTATATTACTCACAAAGTGAGGGTATACCTTAGTCTGTTTACCCGACTGAAACTTTCTTACTTGTTATATATGGGGAAAAACACGTCCAAAGGCCCACTTTTTTAAATTTTATTCCGATCGCGTCAAATTTTGGTGGGGTTGCAGAGGTACTTTGGGTATGCTATGTGCTTAAAATACAGCTTCCTAGCGTTATACGTTATGAAGATACAGGGTGTCAAAGTTGGAAATTTTGACCATTGTATCTCCCGATTACGATTTGAATGAACCGCGGCTTATATGACAGCTATTTAGAAACGCACAAAATGTGCATTGATAATTGTTTGCAAATATTCAATTTTCATATTTTTTTCTCGCGACTTATGTATTCCTCGCGATTTTAATTGTGTTCCCCGGATGGGATTCCATATCTTTAAACTACAAAAATTAAGCTCATTCTGTTTACTTAATCAATACGAATTTTCGCAATGGGATGAAAAGCACAACAAAAGCTATGGAAATGTTGAATGTCAAAACTACTATTTTTTCATTACTTCTTTCGTATTATAAAGTGAATTTGTTCTAAGATGTGGACCGGAAACACGATTAATAAAATGCAAAACGTGGTAGTAAACGTGGTTCGCTGACATTGCCTTCGTGTTAAACTCTAGAAGTTGTTCCATCATAGCTCTTTTCTATTATTGACACAATTTTATTGGGTATTCCTCTTGATAAAAGAGCACTCCAAATGTATTTTCTATTTAGTACGTCGAATGCTTTCTCGTAGTCTACGAACGCCAAATACAGGCTTGCATTATATTCGATCAATTGCTCAATAATAATTCTAGTTGTACATATGTGATCGATACATGAGTTCCCCTCTCGGATTCTGGCTTGTTTTTTTTGGAAGCATTTTGTTTAATAGATCACCAATTCTCTTCAGTATGATTTTGTTGAATATCTGTAAGATCGATGGTAGTAACAATATGGCTCCCCAAATACCACATTTTGTTCTAGTCCCTTTTTTAGGGAGCTTTACTATTATTGACTCTTTCCAGTCCTGTGGGATAGTTTCCTCATCACATATTTGTTTAAATAAAGGATAGAGTTTATCAGTCATAATGTCGCTGCAAGCCTTGAAACATTCTGTTGATATACCGTAATTTCCAGGGGCTTTGCCCTTTTTTAAGCTGTCAATTGCTTTTCTGATTTCTGCAAGGGATGGGTTTTCAATTGTAATATGCGTGTTCGTTGGGTGTATTCCAGATATGTGAAATTGCTCGTGAAGATTCTGATTGATATTTAGAGTTTTCTCGAAATGTTTTCTCGAAATGTTTTTTCCAAACTTTTATTTGGTCATCTTCCACAGGCGTGTTGCTGTTCGAACTATTTTTACCACTCAATTGTCTTATGGTTTTATAAAGGTCTTTGGTATTTCCTTTGTTAGCAGAAATTTGAGCTTCATTACCCAGTCTGATTTCATTACCCAATTTGTTTCATTACCCAGTCTTTCGTAGTAGCATTTTTTATCCTTTTTAATCTGCTTCTTTATTTCTTTGTCTACGTCTTTATACTTGATTTTATATTCCTCTGCGCAGTTTGGCACAGTTTGTTTGCCGAGCATTTTCAGCTTTAAGTCCTTTCATTCTTCTATAAGTTGCCAGGATTGGTTGGCCATCCACTCCGTGTTTTGTTGATTCCGCTTGAATCCCAAAACTGTTTTACATATATCCGTGATAGTGTCCTTTACAGAAAAGTTTATAAATTCAAATTAGATTCTCCAAATTAGATTACTAATAATAACTTTTTTTTGTCATTATTTAGTTATTCGTTATTTATTTACCGAAAGTAATGCTGGCGATAATGAGATATCATTACCTGGCAATGCATGTGGTAACGACATTTACTTACCAAGATTTTGATGGGTTATATTTTTGTACTTGATTATTAGGCGATTTGCCTATGAATCGCTAGGTAGGCCAGTGGTTGTGATGCTGAACTACGAAACCATGAGGTCACGAGTTCAATCCCAACTCCCAGCAAATGAAATTTTTCGTTATATGGCGACAACAATCGATAACTACTCTCTCTCAAGTATACGCTCTTCCCAATTTTACGCTCTTACCAATTTTACTACTTTCTCACCACATTCCTCCACTGATGGTGGTGAACAAGCAATAGCAACTCGGAAATATCCAGTACCACACAAACACACTCGTAAAGTTATTTCTTTTGTCTACACTTACTTTTACTATAATTGTAAGCGTGGAGGTAAGTGGTTATTTTTCAGCTGCTTGTATGCTTGAGTGGAAGCAATTTCCCGTCAGGTTATTTGGTAATGGGAAATTTTGCTGGGTACATACATACATAACCGAAATGATTACATCTAAATCTGAACCGATTTCTTTAACATTTAGCTGTATTTATTCGTAGAGCAAGTGGCTCGCTTCTTCAACTTTTCGTAACAGAGGTCTGTAAAATACAGCTTATACGGTTCTTAGAATTCCAATGGGTGAAGAGACTTGTCGCTGCCAATCTATACCTCGATATGCTGTAAAATACAGCTTCTATAGAAGGCAAATCGAAAGTAATATATATATATATATATATATATATATATATGTGGGGGGCTATATCTAAATCTGAACCGATTTCCGCTAAATGTATTAGTCTTTAATAATGGGTAAAGAGATTTGTCTCTGCCAATTTTACCCCGATGGCGTAAAATACACCATCTATAGCCCATAGAACCCATAGCGGTGGAAAATATATATGGGAGCTTTATGTAAATCTGAACCGATTTTGACAAAAAAGAGCACTGTGCTAAATTTTATCACAATCGGACCATAAATATGACCTGCACTTTGATCGCAATGATACATCCACGGACATTAAATCGACTCAGGAAGTGATTCCAAGGCGATCGGTATAATAAACGATAGGTCTATCTCTTCTACTTTTGGGTGTTAGAAACAAATGCACAAACTCATAATACCCTGAAACATAGTGTGGTGTAGGGTAGATAGGGTCACCAAAAAAAGTTATCAAATGCGAGGCGGAATTTTAAAGCAGCGATGGGCACACAATACTTCTACAAAATGTTTATGTATTTGTGAGAAGTGTTAACACTCTCTTTATGCACTGCGAGAAATGGTATTTGCATTTTCCTAACATATATTTGTTGGGTAAGATAATAAATAAAGTGGACAACGAACATCATTTAGTAGATGTGGGGTTATTACGAGTATACGCGTACATAAAGAAATCGAACTTTAAATATGTTATGATTAGCCACATACATATTTATTATGCTATGTAAAGTAATCAATCCAAATTTTCCAATAAAAGTACTGCATATTCGTATTGATTATGCCACATTCTTTATTTAATTCTTTATTATTTCTATTAACCGTTTTCGAGTGTCCAACTTTTTTTTGTTAGTATATTTAGGTGTTTATACAAATTTTATTAAAAAATCGTGAAAAGATAATAATATATACATTTAAAATTATTTTAAAAAATTCGTTACTTTATTTTATTTTGACAAAAAGAAAATAATATATACATTTCTGCAGTAACATAATAAATAATTTAAACTTGTATTTAGAAATGTTTATAAATTCTTCGGTAAAAATACAATACATACTAAACTTTATTCCTATACTTGAAGTATGTATTGTAATAATTGTATCATCCATTTTTTCTTTATGTGCACGCTAAGCAACAAGCGACAACACAACCTCGTCGATCGAATGTCCAAGCGCGACTGAATGATAGTGAACTCTCATTCAATGTGTGTGCTCATGTACACGTGAGAGGAAAAACCCCGGGTAGTGCTTTTGCCCATCGCTGTTTTAAAGCTTACCACGAGACAATTGCAAAAACATTTGTTAATTTTTTTTGAGCCCGCGGAATCGGCCCAAATCGTTTTTTTATCTTATCGGGTCACCAAAAAAGTTATCAAATGCGAGGCGGAATATGAAAGCTCACTTCGAGACAATCGCAAAAACATTTTTTTTAATTTTTTCGGAGCCCGCGGAATCGGCCCAAAAACTTTTTTCATCGTAACATTTTCGTTTGTAGGACGATTGTCACATGCGATACATGAATGTGTTTGTCACGACGAGTACTACATTGTCTCATAGATGTCGCCGATGTACCACGTAATTTTTTATTGAAGACATAACTTTTTAGTTTTTGAATAAAAGTGCGTACACCCAAAGCAAAATGTTCATGTTTTTTAAACCGCTTTAGCCCTTACTGCAGTAAGTGAAGTCTATATTAGAAAATAACTTTGTACATCAGCGTCCTCTATGAGGGAAATGTAGAACTTATCGAGACCAATACATTGATATATCGCATGTGAATATCGAGCTACAAACAAAAAAGTTACGATAAAAAACGATTTTGGGCCGATTCCGCGGGCTCGGAAAAAATTGGAAAAAAAGTTTTTGCGATTGTCTCGACGTACGCTTTTATATTCCACGTCGCACTCGGGAACTTTTTATTTTTACATGAAGGCCAACCCGATTTAGTGTAGGGTATAGATAGTGATTTTCCCTATGAAATAAATCACAATTGTTGCTGGCTGCGTTGATTTCAAATGAACGACTTCATTCACTCCGATTTCATGCGATGTGGTTTATCTAAATATACATAGTTTGTAGTCTGTCCTACCGCAATATTTTTTGGATTATACCACAATACGAGTATAGCGCACATGCGAATATTAATGTTGTTTGTTTGCTTGAATACTATTAGGGTAGTATTAAAGATAGCTTTTGTCTCTGACTTTATTTCTTAATGTTGCGGCAACATTGTTGCGTTTGATGAGAAAACAAAATGTTTTAAAAACAAAAAACAGCTGTTCCTTTGTCATCGTCAAAAAAGGGGGTGAGTTGGGGATACTATTGAAGAAATCATGAATGAAATCGTACTCGTATACAACAACAACCAAAACAAACCGAATAAAAGCCGTACCCCACACAAACAACGACAACGAATAACGGCAACAACTTTTGTGACGACAGCAGCAAAACAAAGTCGTTCGTCCACCACAAGAAGCAAAACAAGGGGTGGCATCTGTCGTGAAGAAGACGTTAACGCAGCAGTTGACTGCAGCAGCAGAAGCATCATCAGCTTTGTGTTGTTCCCCAACACACAGTGTTCATGTTGGTTTCGAATGTTTTTAGGATGTTCGCTTTGCTGTTTGTGGCATCGACGGCGCGGCTTCATCGTGCGTGCTTGGCGAGTGTGTGTGCTTCGTGTTAACAACATCGCACAACAAGTAGAAAATTAGGAAGCACACAGCACAAAATCAGTTTCACGCTAAATTGTAAACGAAACGGACGTGTTGTACTCTCGTTTAGGCCTCGGTGCGGATAATCGTATAATGTTGTGCTCCTCCGGTTGAAGCAGCGGCGACAATGCGTGCTTCGTTACAAGACATGCCACAGCATGAATGTAGTGGTCAGCAAAGAAGTGCTAAAAATTAAAAGTGTAGTGCAAAATGACATGTGTGTGTGAAAAAATACAAATAAAATAAAATGAAAATAAACCTTTCAAAGGGATTGGTACAAAATCATGGCATAATCCGCACGCACAGTGTTTTCGTGCACAATCAAATGTAATTAAAGGGAATACAAATTTGTGGAGTATTTCGAGGAGAACAGAAATAGTGGAATATTACGCTTGAGACATACAATAGGAAATCTGTAAAACATTACAATAACTAAACACATATTGGAATATGTCACCGCATTGTAAGGATATCTACTAAAATATTTAAAAAAGTGCAACTAACTATTCGTACATTACTTCTGAATTGTTAAGACATATTCCTATGGATTACACAATGCGACAGCCAAAAAACCAAAACCCCCGATACTATTTTTCTTGTAGGTCTTGCCAAGTAGACCAACGTTTGTTCTACGAAACTTGCCGAACACCCCCAACATCCGGATTTACGGGTAAAAACCGATTTTCTTGTCTTTTTCACTTGAACGCCTATAACTTTGTTAATTTGTTAATTATTAAAGAATATAGAAAGAAGAAAATTAGACCTTTCGAACGATCTATAACTTGTTGATATGAAGCTGATTCCTTCAGCTTATTTGTACACGCTGAAAAAAAATCGCTTCTGTAGTATATTGTCCCAAACATATTCGGCTTGAAACATATATATGTTTAGGGTAGACTCTAAGCATGTAATATTTGGTACATACAAAAATTGTGTATTTGGGAAGATGTTGTTCTAAACAAATATTTGTTTACATCCCAATGTGACTGCTATTTGTGAAACAAATATTTATTTGCATTTAAATATTCATAAAATACATAAATTGTGTCAAATTTTTCAGTAATTCAAAGTTAACTTTTTAGAAATTTTTAATGTTCGTAAAAAAAATAATAATTGAAATCATATAATCTTGGGTCAATATAAAGTACTTGACAACTAATGATGGCTTGGAATACTCAGAAATTTTAAATGATTGATTTAAAACAGAAGGTAATGCTGCATATGGTATCATAACTGGGAGGTACAATTCGAAACCAAAGAAAAATTTAAACTGAAATTTGAAAAACTCTGCAAAAGTTTTGGATATCTTTTTTAAATAAAATATATTTGGAAAAATTCCTAAATAATAATTTTATTTGTATTTAAACACATATTTTATTTGAGAAATTTAGTTTGCAAATATAATTTGTTGTAATATATTAATATATGCGTTCCAAATATATTTTATTGATTTTCAAATAAAATTTATTTGCTAAGAAATATAAAATATTTAAGAATTTGTGTTCCAAATATATTTTCTTTCGATTCAAACATATCAAAAAAGGCGATTTTGTCCCGTGTATGTATTTAGTTTTAATGAAACTTTAATAACTCGGTCAATTGCAAACGGATTTTTAAGTGACTGATTGCATTTTTTTCCTTATAAAATATACTACATATGTAACTTATCTATTCGTATGGTTATCTCACAATATATTTGGTAAAAACATTGCCTAAACTAGAAAATGACGGACAAAAATGTGTTTGTAGGACAAATAAACCTATATTTATACAGTCTCAAATAAACATAATATACATCGTTCGAAAGGTCTAATTCTCTTCTTTCCAAATTCTTATAGAGATTGAAAATCGCCAAAGATGTAGGCGTTCAAGTGAAAAAAGGCAAGAAAATCGGTTTTCCGTGAATCAGGATTTTGGGGGTGTCCGGGGAATTCCAAAAAAGGATTCGTGTTTTACTCGACAAGACCTACAGGAAAAATGTATCGCGTCATTTGCTTCTCAACTTGAGTTTATTTTGTCGCACTGTGTTATTAATTACATGCTGCGTTTTTCAAGTGCTAAGAATTAAGAAATTCTGTATGACAGAAGGTGTATATTGATTGTGCTGGGAATCAAAATGATAATGTCTAAAATAATTGAGTGCTCACTGAAAAAAAGCGTACTGAGATTCAATAAATTTTGATTTGTTTGTTGCGCTAAAGACAATGATCAGAAAAATATGTGTGTACGTCTTATAAATACTTCAATTATAGATATGGAACGACTTTAAATTAATTACATCGTGGACTTTAATTAAAGTCATGAAAAGACTTTAAATCAATTACATCTTGTAATTAAAATAAAGTCATAGAACGTCCTTAAATCAATAACATGTTGTAATTAAGTCAAGTACATGTTGTATTTAACATTAAGTGTATTGCCTAAAAGCTAGACCCACGTTAAAGAATACCGATCGACTCAGAATCACTAACTGACTTGATTTAATAAAATTTTACTAAAAACGGATAGGATTTAGGTTAAGATCCTTTACTTTAGTTCTTCCTTACTGATTTGTTTTTGTTATGAAAACGCGACAACTTTTCTCTAAATTTTCCCTATTTGTTATTCTTAAATATTTCTTGAATTTAGTAGAATTAAAAAAATTAACAATTTAAAAAAAAAGTAAGAAAATGTCATATATTTTTATGAAAATAAATAAAATAAATAGAAAAAGTGTGGCCCAACAGATTAGTTAAGTTATTTTTAGGTACCGGGCTTTACTGAAATTAAAGTTATAAGCCGTTAACTGGTATTAAAGTTATAAGCCGTTAACTTTTGCTATAAAACGGTCCATTTTTGTGGGAGGTACCACAAGGGGCTGTACAATAATGCCCATCTTTTACCGGACTATATGCGCTACAAAATCATTGTACTGTACCAAATTTGAAATATTTTTATGCACTTGTATTAAAGTTATAAGCAGTTCAATTTTGATGCAAAATGGTTCATTTGTGTGGGAGGTACCAAGGGCGCACCTATTTTTCTCGAGTTTATAGCGACTATTAACTAATACTATGTGTGAAATTTCAGAAGATTCTAATAAGTAGTATAGATCTTATTAAAGAATCAATATTTCACTAAAAGTTAACTCTTTGTGTGGGAGGTACCAGAAGGAGTAGACCAATATGGCCCATCTTCGAACATAGCCGGAGATAGAATAAAATATGACCGTATACCAAATATGAAGCCAAACATACTTGGGGTCTCAGGTCACTCCTTCGATGTGTTACACTTTTGGCCCGTAGCAAATGATATATACCCTCGTCACACTAAAGTGAGGGTAAAACCAGTAAGGAAAGGCTAAAGTCGGGCGGTGCCGACTATATAATACCCTACACCACTCTTAATATTGAATAACTCTGATATATAAATTTTGTAATTCATGTATAAATTGTTTACATAAAATTACTTTTGGGACATTTTATACTAAAATAATAAACTGTACCACAGTGTGGTGTAGGGTATAAAAACGATTGGATCTAAAGAGCCAAATCGGATGAAACATATACATGGGAGCTATAGCTAAATCTTAACCGATTTTCTTCAAATTCGGCAATGTTGGTTCATGGATCAAGAAACTCTACCATTCTAAATTTCAAAACGATTGGATGTAAAATACAGCTTTTATAGGACTAAATGGCCAAATCGGACGAAACATATATATGGGAGCTATAGCTAAATCTTAACCGATTTTCTTCAAATTCGGTAGTGTTGGTTCATGGATCAAGAAACTCTACCATTCTAAATTTCAAAATGATTGGATGTAAAATACAGCTTCTTCAGGACTAAAGAGCAAAATCGGACGAAACATATATATGGGAGCTATAGCTAAATCTTAACCGATTTTCTTCAAATTCGGCAATGTTGGTTCATGGATCAAGAAACTGTACCATTCTAAATTTCAAAACGATTGGATGTAAAATACAGCTTTTATAGGACTAAATGGTCAAATCGGACGAAACATATATATGGGAGCTATAGCTAAATCTTAGCCGATTTTCTTCAAATTCGGTAGTGTTGGTTCATGGATCAAGAAACTCTACCATTCTAAATTTCAAAACGATCGGATGTAAAATACAGCTTCTATAGGACTAAAGGGCCAAATCGGACGAAACATATATATGGGAGCTATAGCGAAATCTTAACCGATTTTTTTAAAATTCGGTAGTGTTGGTTCGTGGATCAAGAAACTCTACCATTCTAAATTTCAAAACGATTGGATGTAAAATACAGCTTCTATAGGACTAAAGGGCCAAATCGGACGAAAGATATATATAGGAGCTATATCTAAATCTGAACCGATTTCAACCAAATTCAATAGCGATCTTAACAGCCGCGAAATACTCTAAACCGCAAAATTTCAGAACGATCGGAGTGAAATTACGACCTGTAGTCGACGAACAACTTTACATGGACAGACAGACGGACGGACGGACATCGTTAAATCGACTCAGCTAGTGATTCTGAGTCGATCGGTATACTTTAAGGTGGGTCTAGCTGTGTTATTTTCAGGTGTTACAAACATCTGCCGTGAAACAAACTTATAATACCCTGTACCACAGTGTGGTGTAGGGTATAAAAAGGCCCTTTAAGTTCGACGTAAACTTTGTAAAAATCTGTTCAGCCGTTCACAAACCCAAATGTTCATATATTTAAAATTTTGCACCAAAAGTTAACAGCTTATTACTTTAATACAAGTACATAAATATACTTGACATTTTGTACAGTGTAATGTTTTTATAGTGCCTATGGTCCGGTAAAAAATGGGCGTTATTGTAACGACCTTTTTGGTACCTCGCACACAAATGGACCGTTTTGCACCAATAGTAAACAGCTTAAAACTTAAATAACAGTACATACAAATACTTGAAATTTTGTACAGCGTAATGCTGTTATAGTGCCTACTGTTCAGTGAAAAATTAATGCCACGCCCCTTTCGGTACTTCTCACACAAAGGTACCATTTTGTACAATAAGTTAACATCTTATAGCGTGAGTACCAATGCACGAAAATACTACAAAATGTTACGCAGTGTAACGCTTTTTAAGTACCTATAGCCCTGTGAAAATGGGCGTTATCACCACGCCTCTTTTTGTAACTACCACACAAAAATATCAAATAATACCAAAATTTAATAGCTCATAACGTAGGTATACCATTACACATAAACATAATTCGGCACAGTGCAATGTATTAAACGAATCTAGTGTTTAGAGAAAAATAGGTGAGATTGTAAAACCCCTTCTGGTACCTCCCAAAAAAATTTACAGATTAATTCGTGTAATATTCCATATTACATTACTCACAAAGTGAGGGTATACCTTAGTCGGTTTACCCGACTAAAACTTTCTTACTTGTTTATGGAAAGTTTATTTAAATTTTAATTAATTAAAAAAAAATAAAAAAAATTTAAAAATAATCCAAAACAGTATATGGATTTTTTGGGACTCCTCAACATTTGTAAATGTTATGGAAGAAATACTAAGGCAGGCCTGGCAATTTTTGACATTTTTCATCTATTCTTTCACATAAGAATTTTAAAATCCCTTTTTATGGAATTTCACACGCAGTGTTTTGCAGAATCAGAAGAAAAATGTACATCCTTAGAAAATCATTTTGTCACTCCGTTTGTAACACCTAAAATTCTAAAATTCGTAAAATTCGTAAAATTCTAAGACGATATAGCTTTGTCCGTCCGTCTGTCGTAACCACTCTGCAGTCTACAATAATTGAGCTTGATGACTGCAATATGGTATAGATACTTCCTATAGCAGCAGGTAATTTGTGATTGAAAATGGTCAATATCGGTCCATTTTTTGATATAGCTCCCATATATAGCATCTCCCCGATTTGACTTCTTAACTTCATAGAGACCACAAATGTCAACTGATCGGGCTGAATATTGGTAACTAGGGTTTATTTATAACCAGAATCCTTCACGGTAGTCATAGGTCAATGTTTTATATACAAAGGTCCCTCCAGATTTGACTTCGTACCGCTACAAAAACCTCAAATTTCAACGAATTGGGCTGAAAATTTGTACCATTTACATGCGATGCATGGTGGAGGGTATATAAGATTCGGTACGGTCTAACTTAATCCGTCTTTACTTGTTTTTATTTCCAATTTTCATGAAATGTACCTCTGGTATATGGTCCATTAAATTTATGGAAATAGTCAGTGGTACAGATGTTGGAAATATCCCTTTCATGTATAAAACTGTTTTAGTAACAGTCGTTAAAAAATAGAAAAGAGTTGATTTAAAAAAACGTTTTTTGAGCGTACGAAAAACCCATAAAAATTGCAAAACATTATTTTACCTCTTTTTTTTAAAGGCTAACGAAGAAATAAATGCAAACTTGAAATCTGTAAGAAAAGACTAAAGTCGGGCGGGGCCGACTATATGATACCATACACCACTGCGTTAGCGGAATAAGTACACTACGAGTCAATTACAAAAAATTCGGGGAAAAAGGCACAATTCGGGCCGACTATATATCAACCTACACCTCTCTAGTAATATAGAAATACACTGAAATATCCAGGTTATACTTCAGGTAAACATTTTTTACATACATTTACTTTTGTTCTTAATGGCTCTGTAGAGCTTAATGGCC
The DNA here is from genome assembly GCA_963930755.1 of Eudasyphora cyanicolor. Lineage (NCBI taxonomy): Eukaryota > Metazoa > Arthropoda > Insecta > Diptera > Muscidae > Eudasyphora > Eudasyphora cyanicolor. The sequence continues at coordinate 70,862,813 of OZ005734.1, forward strand.
AAATCGTAAGGAACATACAGGGTGGCTGATGAATATTGCTACATTAAGAAACTCAAATAACTTTTTTTTCAGTGTATGGAATTCAGTTTTCTTTTATTTAAATATAGCTTAATTAGTTTTAATAAGTAAGAAAGTTTCAGTCGTGTAAACCGACTAAGGTATACCCTCACTTTGTGCTTAATGTAATATTGAATATTACAAAAGTTATTCTGTCAATTTTTGTGGGAGGTACCAGAAGGGGTTTAAGAAATACACCTATATTATCTGAACAGTAGATACTTTAAATACATTCCACTGTGCCGAATTGTAACCGTTTATATGGACTGGTATATTAACGTTGAGATATTAAATTGTGGTATAATTTGGCCATTTTGTGTGGAAGGTGATAACGCTCATTTTTCACTGGACTATAGGCATTATAAAAGCATTACACTGTACAAAATTTCAAGTAATTGTATACACTGATATTAATGTTATAAACTGTTAACTTTTGGTGCAAAATGGTGCCTTTGTGGGAGAGGTAACAAAAGGGGCGTGGCAATAACGCCCATTTTTCACTGGACTGTAGGCACTATAAAAGCATTACACTGCACAAAATGTCAAGGATTTCTAAACACTGGTATTAATGTTATAAGCTTTTAACTTTTAATGCAAAATGGTGCATTTGTGTGGGAGGTACCAAAATAGGCTTGGCAATTTCGCCCATTTTCCTCGAGTTGATAGCGACTAACAAACTAATACTATGTGTGGAATTTTAGAAGATTCAAATACGTATAATAGCAGTTATTAAAGAATCAATATTTCCCAACATTTTAACCCTTTGTGGGGGAGGTACCAGAAAGAAAGGACCAATATGGCCCATCTTCGAACTTAGCCGGAGATAGAAAAATATATTACCACATACGAAATTTGAAGTCAATCGGTTACTCCTTTCGAGAGTTATCGTGCGCACCAGCCAGCAGACAGACAGAAAGTTTTTCATTACTGCCTGGAGAGTTGAGACGGGAATAGCCGCAATTGTTTCTCGAATGGATTGCTTTAGTTCATTCAAATTTGTTGGTTTTGCTTTGTAGACTTTCTGTTTGCAATAGAAAAACTCTCTCAACATGCTCAAGTAACGGCCTCCAGTAACTGTAACGGTGTGACCGTTTTCTTCGAAGAAGTACGGCCCGACAATGCAGCGTGATGAAACTGCCCACCACACTGTGACACGAAGTGGATGCAATTCCGTCTCATGCAGTATCTGTGGTTTGGAAGCACTCCATATTCGACAATTTTGTTTGTTTATGTTGCCGTTTAAATCGAAATTGGCCTCGTCAGACATGAAAAGACAGTTCAACATGTTTCCGTCCTCTTCCACCATTTGAAGCATCTTCTGGCGAAATTCCAAGCGAATCGGGAAGTCTGCTGAGTTCACTTTGTTGGCCATTTGCATTTTATATGGGAATAACTCCAAATCTTTGTGCATAATTGACTGCAATGACTGTCTGCTTATACCCATTTGAGCAGATAAGGTTCTTGTCGAAACTCTTGGATTGTTTTGTATGGCATCAGCTACAGCAGCGATTGTTTCCTCCGTCCGAACTGAAGGGTTTCGATGGTAAGGTCTTCTGTTGACTGTCCCATGCTCGGAAAAATTTTTAACAAGTCTCTTTATGGTCCATCTGCTCGGAGGATTGCCGCCAAACGTGCCCCTATACTCTCTTTGAACCGAAACTACGGACTTCAGTGCGTCATAGCGGCCGACAATCCAAATTCTTGTTTCAGTGTCCCAGTTATCCATTTTTGTTAAATCTAAAAATCAATCTGCAAAATAAAAAAAAATTAACCAGATTCATTAAATAGAAAAATTATAAAATTTTTTTTGGTAGCAGCTTTTATCAGCCTCCCTGTATATATGGGGACTATATCTAAATCTGAACCGATTTTGAATAATTTCAATACTGTTCTTTCCTGATGTGAAAGAGTCATTATTGCCAATTCTCAGCTCGGAGTGAAATTGCGAACTTTACTAAATGAACAACTTAAGGTGGACAGACGGGCGGAAGGACGAACTTACATGGTTAAATCGACTCATCTAGTGATTCTAAGTCGGTAGGTATACTTAAAGATGGATCTAGCTGTAGTATTTCTGGGTGTTATAAACATCTGCGACAATTTAGGCTCATAATACCCTGTACCACAGTGTGGTGTAGGGTAAACAAATGGAACGATATTCACTAATTTCAATCTGAATTGAGCTGCAGCTGTAACAAGTTTTAGTACTAAATTTCAGTCCTGTGACGAAATTATTATTACGGGTGATCCAAGTAGAGATACTTTTTTCAATAGCCTTTTTTGACAGACCACGTGTGAGTCGTGTCATGCTGTCATGTTATTTTTGTTAAGTATTGTTTGGCATTTCATCATGGAAAGACTTACGGCTGAACAACGTTTACAAATCGTTCAACTTTATTACGAAATTCACGTTCTGTGAGGAATGTGTTTCGTGCACTTCGCTCAACTTATGGTCAACATAATCAAGTCATCGAAAATTGGACTCAACCGATGGACCATCTGACATTTGATAGACATTATCTTCAAAAAATAAATGCCAAAGAATGTTCTTTCAAATGATAATAAACATTCCCCATTCAATTTGAATTGTCTGTGTTTATACCCTACACCACACTGTGGTACAGGGTATTATAACTTTGTGCATTTGTTTGTAACACCCAAAAGGAGAAGAAATAGACCCATCGTTTATTATACCGATCGACTTAGAATTACTTTCTGAGTTGATTTAGCTATGTCCGTCTGTCCGTCTGTCTGTCTGTCCGCCTGTCCGTCTGTCTGTGCATGTATTCTTGTAATCAAAGTACAGGTCGCAATTATGGTCCGATCTCGACGAAACTTTACACATATGTTTTATTTGGTCCAAGGACGATCCCTATTGAATTTGGTTAAAATCGGTTCAAATTTAGATATAGCCCCCATATATATGTTACCCCAGATTTGACATGTAAGCGTTGTAAAAACTTTATTTTATATCCGATCAGTCTGAAATTCGGCAGAAAGAGGTTTCTTGTCATATGAATGAACACTGTTAAATTTGGAATAAATCGGTTCAGATTTAGATATAGCCCCCATATATACGTTACCCCCGATTTGAAGTGTAAGCACTGTAAAAATGTTATTTTACATCCGATCAGTATGAAATTCGGCAGAAAGTGGTTTCTTATTATATGAATGAACACTGCTAGATTTGGAAGAAATCGGTTCAGATTTAGATATAGCCCCCATATATACGTTACCCCCGATTTGAAGTGTAAGCGCTGTAAAAATGTTATTTTATATCCGATCAGTGCGAACTTCGGCAAAAAGATATTTCTTTCTACATGAAGAAATACTGCCAAATTCGGAGCAAATCGGTTCAGATTTAGATATAGCCCCATATATATGTTACCCCCGATTCGAGATGTAAGCGTTGTGGAGATTGTATTTTATATCCGATCAGTACGAAATTCGACAGAAAGATGTCTTTTTACATGAATTAGTATTCAGGGAAAATCGGTTCAGATTTATATATAACATCCGTATATTTAAAGCTATATTTGTCTATAGAAGTTGTACTTTACTTCCGATCATTAAAATTTTCCAGAAATATGTTTCTCAATTTAGGAACGAATATTGCTTAATTTAGCGATTATCGGTTCAGAATTAGATAATATGTTCCTACCCATTTACCAATTATTCCAAATTATTATCGCAATGACCCTTATCGCATTATTAGTGTAGGGTATTATATAGTCGGCCCGCCCGACTTTCTGCCTTTCCTTACTGGTTTTTTCTTTAAAAAAGTAGGGAACCTCGAAATGGATCACGCTATATATAGATTGTAGTGTACACAATCTATACAAAAGACGGATATGGCTAAATCGAGTTAGCATTTTTTGACGATCACGAATATAAGGGCCTGTTTCTGTAACTATTTTTTGTTCGTCTACTGCGAACGATCAAAAATCACTCAATTATTCCGAGAAATCTATAAATCACAGAAGTTTATAATTCGTTGTGTCTGTTGAAAATCATGTAAAAAGCTTGTTCCTTAAATATTTCTAACCTGCGTTTTATAGAATTCAAGTAATAGCTGAGAGAATTTTGATCATTTGCCGTAGACGAACGAAAATAAGTTACAGAAACAGGCCCTAAGAGTTTATAAACAACTCAATATTTCGGGGTTTTTCAAACGGGGTGACAAAATGACAATACCAGCATTCTATGGCGTGGGATAAAAAACATATGTACCTCCTGCTTGATCATTATTATTTTATTTTATTATTACTTACTAACTGAGGCAAATAAATTCAAAATTTTTTATAGCACCTCAGTAGGTGAGCTTGTAGCTTGGTCGCCTATGAGTTTGGGGGTCCTGGGTTCGATTCCAAATAGAAGCTCTGGGCTGTCGCTACAAAATATAGCAAACATCATGGTCATTGTCATCGGGCTTTTCACTGGATCGCAATATTAGAATATATATATTTACTTTGTATTGTAATTCATATAAATAAATAAACTAAATTCAGATTTTTTAGAGTCATAATTGTATATACATTAACTTTTACTTTTGGAATGCCACCACAAAACTGTATTCCAATTTGTTCTTAATTTGATCATGTATGTGAATGTGTAATGATTATATTTTACAGCACTGTGCAATGATTGTTACAGAAAACCCGCATATTTGTTCATAAAGAAAAACAAAATCGAAGCCAAAAATATTAAAAACTAAGAAAAAAACAATCCATTAAATTTGGATTCTTTGAAATATGATATGAATTCCATTTAATTAAATTTTCCATGCGAAATATGGAAAGCGAATGTAACAACAAAGCAAAGAAAATTAAAGAAATAAAGTGAAAAAATGTGAAATAAAATTTTTCTCGTAATTGCATTTGTGGTGATATATGAAAACAATTTCTTCGGAAATATAATAAATGAACAAAAGAAAAAAAGTGATGTGCGATCAAATAAAAATTAGCCGGCGACGTCAGTAGAACACGACATACTCGTATACGAACGTGTGAAACATAAGCACACATTTGAGAAAATATCACAAACAAAATACAACTTTTGTTCAGAAAAGGTAATTATGCAAACCTATGTAGATTACGAATCCTCTGACTTCTGCTAGCGGCATAATGCTGTCATAAAAGTTTATTGAACTAGTTTTTCAACCTGAAGAATTAATTGCAATATTGATTTTGGGTAAACTGTTTATTTTGAAAGTGGCATAAACGATATTGTTTGAACCAAGAGTATTATCGTTAAAAGGCTATGTGAATAATAGATAGATATTATATACATTCAGTTCATCTCAAGACTTCAATTTTTCTATATTAAGTGACAATTTTCGCATTTTAGTTTTATTAACCCCCCTTTTCTAATGGTGAATAGAGTAAAACAGAATGGCGTTTACGCCACTTTCAAAATAAACAGTTCTGTTGTTTGGATCAAAATATTTTTTCTGGTATATACTCCAGAGTTAATTTTTCGGACGCTTTAGGCTTGTTAACTACCTTTTATATAAATAGCATCACACATAGGTTAGGTTAAGGTGGCAGCCGTATTTTTTTTTACAAGCTCACATAGACCAGTTTAGGTCCCTAGTGTTACCACGGGCTGAAATGCCCCTCATCGAAACCAACCTGTTTGATATATAAATTTATCGATAGTACGAATATCAGTACTAGACAGATCTGTTAGGCTGCCTAAAAAGGCCGACCCCAGTATGTCCAGTCGTCGTTTACTCAAAGCGGGACAGTCGCAAAGCAAGTGCTCAATGCTCTCCACTTCTTCCTCATCTCCACAGCTTCGGCAGAAGTCATTGGAGTCAATACCCAATCTTTTGGCGTGTTCGCCGATCAAGCAGTGTCCCGTCAGAACCTGTACTAACGTAGACAATCGTTTCCTCTCTAGTGCGAGAAGATATTTTGACCTTCTCAGGTCATACGTTGGCCAGATTTGTCTAGCTACCCTGCAGGTGCCGATTTCTGTCCATCTTTCGTTGGACTGCCTGATTGCCTCTTGCCTAAGCCAAAGCTTGCACGTGGATAGTGGCGCACCAATATATGCAAATTCTTCGAGAATTTGTAATGTCGTCCCTTTCCTAGCAAGTTCATCGGCTTTGCAGTTCCCCGGGATATCCCTATGTCCAGGCACCCATATGAGGTGTATATTAAACTGCTCAGCTATCTCGTTAAGAGATCTGCGGCAGTCGAGGGCTGTTTGTGAATTTAGGGATGTTGCCTCCAGAGAATTGATGGCAGCCTGGCTGTCCGAGTAAATGACAACGCCAGTGTTGGTTACTATGTTGCGACTCAGCCACTTGGCTACTTCCCATATTGCCATTATTTCGGCTTGATAGACACTGCAGGTATCTGGTAGTCTGTGAGCTATATCCAGACTAAGTTCTTCACAGTGTACTCCGAAGCCAACTTTTTCATCAAGCTTCGAACCATCCGTGTAAAAGTGGAGATGGTTTCTATTACCTGGTATTCTGCCGACCCATTCGTCTCTGACGGGAATCATAGTGATGTAATTTCTCTCGAAGGTGTACACAGTTGGTATATAGTCCACTCGGTCGGTTACCATAGCACTACACTTTGATATCCTCATGTGACCATAGTTCTTGTACCTCCACAGTGATAGGCAGTTTAATCTTATTGCCGCTTTGGTTGCAACTTCTCTCGCCACAATATTAATCGGCAGTATATGGAGTAGGGCTTGTAGAGACTCGGTCGCTGTAGTCCTTAAGGCTCCGCTTATACTCAGGCAGGCAGTTCTCTGAACCTTTGTTAGTAGGTTGGTAATGGTTAGTTTGTCAGTTGCCGTCCACCATACCACAATACCGTATAACAGTATTGGACGAACTACTGCTATATATATCCAGTGGACGATTTTAGGAGAGAGTCCCAACCGCGACCCTACAGCCTTTTTGCAGGAATATAAGGCGACGTTGGCCTTCCTTACACGTTCCAATACGTTAAGTCTAAATAACATTTTCCTATCTAGAATTATTCCTAAAAATTTTGCACTTTCAGAAAAGACTAGATCTGTTCCATTAATCCGAGGTGGAGGGTCCACATGTGGGACATTATTCATCCTAGTAAAGAGAACCAATTCTGTCTTGTTGGGGTTAACGCCCAAACCGCTGCTTCTGGCCCATCTAACCAACTTGTTCAGAGCCACCTGTAGGATGTCTCTGAGGACGTTTACGAATTTGCCACTCACTGCGATTGCCACGTCGTCCGCATATGCCACGACCTTGCAGCCACAACGTTCTAGATCTAGCAGGATTTCATTCACCGCTAGGTTCCAAATTAGTGGAGACAGTACTCCTCCTTGCGGGGTCCCTCTGTTTACATACCTTATTAGAGTTGTGGACCCTAGACATGCTGTTATGCGTCTTCTGGTGAGCAGACTTTGAATTAGTCTAATCAAACTATTGTTAACTTTTAGATGTGACAGTGCCGCAATTACCGCATCTGAGTGAATGTTGTTAAAAGCCCCTTCTATGTCAAGAAATGCCACCATGGTGAATTCCTTGAAATGCAGGGACGATTCGATAGTGCTCACAAGTTCGTGCAGGGCTGATTCTGTAGACTTGCCCTTATTGTAGGCATGTTGGTTCCCCGACAGGAGTTTTGTATCCAGGTTTTCCCTAATGAAATGATCTAAAAGTCTTTCCAGACCTTTCAATAGGAAGGAGGATAGGCTAATTGGTCTGAAGTCTTTTGGCCTAGTGTGTGATATCTTTCCCGCTTTAGGTATGAATACCACTTTGGTATCCCTCCACCGATTAGGGACGTATGAAAGCCTGATACAGCCTACATAAATTTTCTCCAGCCAGGGGATAATGTACTTTAACATTTTCTGCATTTCTGCTGGAGTGATGCCATCTGGTCCAGGTGATTTGAAGGGCTCAAAGCTGTTAATAGCCCAGCTTATTCTGGATCTCTCAGTCAAGAAGCTAGCGACGCTCGCAGTCCACTCGCACTCTTGTTGGTCCTGCTGATCCTCGGGTTCTGTTACAGAGTTGCCCGGGAAATGTGTGTCGAGCAGTTCATTGAGCGACTGCTCGCTGTTTTTGGTCCAGTTATTTGCCTCATCCTGTACAGGGTGAAGCAGATAATATCTTCCTCAGCCTAGCGGCGTCGGAGACCTTTTCCACTTCACCACAGAAGGTATACCAAGAGCGCCTTTGCGCCTTTCTAAGCTCCTTCTTATAGATCTTGAGTTGCTCTTTATAGGCATCCCAATCATTAGCGACCCCAGTAGATTTAGCCTTATTGAATAGCTTGTTGCAGGTCTTTTTCATAGCCGTTAGCTCAGAAGTCCACCATTGGGGTTTAGTTTTACCCTTGTACCTTGTTTTCGGACAGGCTTCTTCAAGGGAACTATTGAATGATGTGGTGATATGATCGACCAGATTATCCAGACCGGCTTTGTCATTCGGTTCGTACAGAAGTTTAGAGTTGAGGACTTTCTTGAAATTCTTCTCATACAGGTGCCACTTTGTCTTCCTTACATTTCTGTGGACGGCAGGTTTAGGCGCTTTTTCCGCGAGTTTGAACTCAATATAATGGTGATCTGAGAATGAGTGGTCGTCCAGTACATTCCACCCAATAATTTTGTCTGACAGCCGGTCAGTAGCAAACGTTACGTCGAGTACCTCCTGTCTGTCTTTAATTGTAAAGGTCAGTTTATTACCTATGTTACAAATACTAAGGTTGGTAGTTAGAATAAAGTCAAGAAGCGAATCACCCCTATTGTTTATATCCGTACTACCCCAGAGAGTATGATGAGCGTTCGTGTCTGCGCCAATAATCAGCTCGATCTCGTCAGACGTTGCTTCTTCCACTACTTCCCTGAATAGAGCAGTCGGTACTACAGATTCATAAGGCAAGTAGCTGGAGACCACCCAATATATGCGATTACCGATCTCCAGGCTAGCAGCTGTTTGGTCTTTACCACTTACATTAGTCAGGAGAAAGATACTTAGATCTTTCCTGGCCAAAATGCAGGTTCTTGGAGTGCCTTCACAGTTGGCCACAAGCAGTTTAAAGTTGGGTGTCCTAATACCGCACACCCTTCCTCCCACTACGTAGGGCTCCTGTATCAGGACGATGCCTACTGCGCCTGTGGACAGGCGCAGCAATAGAGCCGCTGAGGCTGCTTTAGCGTGATGGAGGTTAATCTGTAGAATTCTTACCATCATTGGTAATTGACAGATTAACATCCACCCCGACAAGGGTGTTATCGAACTCTTCGTCCGTATCGTCGAGAAGCATGTCCCCGCCAGATGCGTCAAAGAGTCCGGAGACTCCCCTCAGCCTCTCTGTGTCCGAAGTAGAGCTTTTGTCCTCAGAGAAGGACGTTACAGATCTTCTGTTAGAGTTGGAGTCACCAGAAATAATAGGCGTGGGTACTTCCGCACTTCCAGGAAGTGCCACGGTGGACTGCTCACCTTCTGCAGTGGGAGCTATATCCTGCTTGTATATCTTCAAGACTATAGTTTCGAAGCCATATTGTAGGGTTGCACTCGCACCTTGTATATGGGAGGTGGATTCAGCGTTTAGGATAAGATTGACCTGCCGCTTTTTACCATCCGCCTCACCCACCTTGCTGATTCTCCAATTATGGGCCGGCAGACCAGGATTGGAATCTTTTATTATTTCTAAGATGTCAGCCGGGTTGGAGGGCTCTTCTGTAACCCAGGTGATGGCTCTAGGGTGACTAGGGATGTTGTTTTTTTCGACAACATCCAACTGGGCACCCGGCCACACCTCACCCGCTCGACTCAGAGCAGCCTTATACAGGTCTATTGATCTGGCATCACCGAAATATAAGAGCTTTACTCTCCCCTGATGCCATCCTGCATCGTTGCAGATTGGTGGTTTGCCCGGCATTTCTCTACGGACATCGAGGTAATGAGCCATAATGGCTGATTGTACATGACTCCATTTGTCCTTGAGGATGGATCCATCCTCACTACTTCTGTCTATAACAGCCATCACTAGACTCTCCTTCGCCACTTCATTGAAGGGCTTGGTGAGTGTCCTGTTGATGGTGACATAAGGGCCTCTTGCCTTTTTCGAAGGCAGGGGTTCATCAGGTGATCTGATTCGTTTTACTTTATTAGCCGTTAACACAGCTGAATTTGTGGCTCTTTCAGCCGACTCATTGGCCTTAGAAGCATCTATGACGCCTTTAGCCCAGGTAAATGACTCTTTTTGTTTTTCGGTAAGAGCCGAAACCTCAACAGCCTCCAACTTCGTCAAAACTCTGAGCGCTACACGATGCTCATTGTGCTTCCGTTTTGACGGTCGGACATGACGTTTACCCCTCACCGCACCACCTGTTGTGAGTACTTGGGGGAGATTTTCACCATTTTTGGTGTGGTCGGCTTTGGCCAAGACCAACGGACGGACAGTCGGACGATTGGGGAACCGCGCTCCATCGGAACACGAAGGCATCCCCGTCAAGAGAATTTATTTTTATTTTGTCTGTATTAGACCGTAATAGGTACTACGATGTAGGCCTTACAGACTTTGTACAGATTTTTGCTATTGCGTAATAGGTACTGGTAACTATCCGCTATGTGATAAACACGTCCGTTCACTGCGAATGATCAGCATCACACATAAATAACCATAATCCAATAATCATACATGATACCATACACCACCTTGATGAATCAATGTAGTTGATCCAGATCTGTATTAATTAATACATTGTCCTACCAAAGGGCCGTAAGGAAAAACATAAGATATTCCCTAGCCCCTCTTGTTGAACCAATTTAATGCCTTTAGAAAGCTGAAAAGTTGTCAGATTTTAACATCAACCAAGCCTGCTACTCCCCAAAGAAAAAAGGGAGCCTAGGGTAGCCTGTCACCTTCTCGAGAGACACAGAAGGTATTCTAATGATTTCTTCTCCTCTTCGTTAGACACGCTAAGTGAGACGTCCGGTCTCAATAACGACAGCAGGGCGTTGCACAGTGGGAGGAATTCCAAAAAAAGGGAAATAATTCTGCCGTTTCTTAACCAGACATCCGATAGCGAACAAACTTAGCATGTTTGTAGAAGAGGTATTAGAGAAGTTAAGTTTTGAGTTTGGGCCCCCTGCGGTATACAGGGGCGGAGCTGCAGGGCCCCAAAGTTGCCCACCTCGGTTGAACAAAATGTTTATGCGCGTGAATCGTTTTCGGCCGATTCATAAAATCTTTTTTTGTGTGCATTCTAATAACCGAGGTCTACAAAAGGCTTTTCGCGCCTAACAGTTATCTTGTATACTTACCGAGATATCTGCATTTGAAAATTGATTTTTTAATTTTTCCCCGACCTTGCGCTAGTATTTTGTAAATATCGAAGCAGAATATGCACCAATTTTAAGCATATCTGGATTGGCAATAAAATTTCCTATATGATGAAAACAAAATTGGTTCGATATAACCTACAGGACAAAAGTTATGGCCCCTTGAACTCATATTTAAAAAAAATAGATTTTTTTATTTCGTATTTTTGAGTTTTAGAAGAAGTTAGTTAAAAATGTATAACATATTACTATCATCTTAAAGGAAACTTTCCAAAGTATGCTCTCAAAGAAAGAACGGGTCAAAAATATTTACTGGTATTGTTACCAAGCTTCTCCAATTTACACAATTTTTTAGACAAATTTCAAAAGTAAGCCACATTTTCTCCAATCGCAAAGCTAAAATGTTAAAAATTTTAGCATATTTATGTGTGGTAAGGTGTTGTAAGTTGAACTGCAAAGGGAATCTGAAATCTCGCTTTTAGTATAGTAGATATAGGGGAAAATCCAAAAAATCCCATTTTTGGGGATTTTCAAAATTATTTTGGGAATTGTGGCACCGACTTTTGGAAATATAATGATTCACGAATTACATTCGATTTGTTATGTCAGAGACTACAAGCTACAAAATACTTCATTGAAAAATTTTAATTTTTAAAAATTTTATGTCGTTTTTACATTTCTGTCTGCATTTGAAAAGTGTTTTTTTTCACTTTTTTCCTGACCCTGTCGTGGCATTTGCTTAATATCAGTGCAGAATATGCACTCACACCAACTTCTCTAAATTAACAACAACATTTTCTGTGTGATGCAAAAAATTTCGGTAAAATGTGCCCACCTATACAAAAGTTATGGCCACAATTTTTGTATTTTATTGCGAAAAGGTATATGTAGTATTTTGAAGATACAGAGGAATTTATAAAAAGAAAGTATAACATATTTATATTTGTCTTAAAGGAAACTTCCTGGAGAATATTTTCGAGAAAAGAACGAGACAACAATTTGTATTAATAGTGTTGCGACGCTTCTCCAAATTACACCATTTTTTACGAATATTTCAAAGCTAGGCCACATTTTCGGCAATCACAAAGCTTGGATATGAAAACCTTTACCATTTTCATATGTAGTAATCTGTTATACGATAAACTGAAAAAGGATTTTTGAGCCCGGCTTTTAGTATAACAGATTTTGAAAAAAAAAAAAACAAAAAAATTCCCTTTGGTGGGGATTTTCGAATTTATTTTGGGAATTGTGGGATTTACGTCCACAAATATAATGATGTTAGAATTAGCCTCGATTTCTGGTGTCAAGGCGTACAAATTACAAAAAAAAATGATTGAGATATCTTAATTCTTAAAGATTAAATGGAAATATAAAATTTCCTTTGTTGTTTATTTTTTCCTTTGTTGTTTATTTTTTCCCGAGCCTTTCCTACGAATCGCTATATATTAGATCCTGTTATATACCGATTCTTTTCTCATTATCTTTTCTGGATAGAAAACAAAATTTACTATTTGATGCCAATATATTGCAATTTGGTATACCCACTGAGACAAAAGTTATGGCCATCTGAAGAGATATAATTTCAACTTTTATCTATAGATTCTTTCAAATAGGTATTGTTTTCGGCGTTAAGATACTACCTTTCAAGAACCGGGAAAACCTTTTTTTTATTTCTTATGTTTTTTTCGTGGCATCAAAAAACGATTTTTTTTAACGAAAACAATTTTTTTCTAATTGTTTTTTACTTTAAAAAATATGATTCAAATACAAAAGGCACTTTCTAAAAAGAGGGAATTTGAAAGAAAAATTTAAAAAAAATTGTCCGTAAAATATTTTTTTTCGTGTTTAGGATACCTATTACACCAGAAAATTCTTATGCACAACCCTTCGAAAAAACTTTTGTTGTATAGTGTCCCCAGGTTTGCCAGAGCCGTAACTATTGCGGTAGGATTTATGCTTATGCTTAGAAAGCTTAAGTATATTCCTTAACAGAGGGAGATCCTTTAATAAAGCTAACTAGATCATGCAGAGTGGATGTGTCCTTACTATTAGAATTTATCACCAGAATGATTGGCCAGTCGCTTGTGATCAATTTTAGTCCTACGGTAACTATATATTATTCTCTCCAAGGTTTTGGGGGGAAAATGGCGAAAGACTAATCAGCCGGAAATACTTCTGTATGGGACGGTTGTCCCGCTTTTGGGATGAAAACAACCTTGGAGAGACTCCATTTTGTTGGTATGTAGACTTGATTGATACAACACGTGTAGATCTCTGTGAGCCAGGAACCAATTATATCAGCCACTGCCTGTAGCTCCGACGGCGAAACATTGTCTGGTCTTGGAGATATAAAAGGTTTAACGCTTTTGATAGCCCAAAGAATTCGGGATTAGGTTCAATGCCTCTTCAGAGTTGCCTGGGAAATGTTTTTCCAGGAATACCTTCTGCGATTCCTTAGTGTACATAGTACAAGAACTATCATCTTTCTTGATGTACGCAATAGAGCAAGGTGTTGAGGCTAACATTTTCTGTATCCTTGAAGCTTCGGTTCGACTAATACGTCTAAAACTTTGGAATCAGAAATCATCGAGCACCTCATGCCTGTTTCCTAGATCAACTGACTATGTGCTTATTATGCACTAACAGTTTAATGTAGTGTATCATATTGTCGAATTCGCTCTACTTTAGCCTTTATTTGTTTATTCAACTTTTATGTGGTAATTTTCTTTAAATTGACAATTCCATAAATGTTGTTAGACATAAAAATATAATATAAATTAAATTTTACAACACTCACTTAAATTAAAATCTTTCCCTTTGTCTGTCAAACAAACAAAGCCTTATGTAGACAGCATTCGGTTCGAGGACACAATTCCACATAAAATTACTCTGTTTATTCCAGAGCACAGCCTTTCCAAAACGAAATCCGTGTCATCCTATTTTCTTCAAACATACAAAAATGTCACTTACAGTTCGTTTCACGCACCGCTCGCATTCAAATGCTGTGAAATACTTTTCGAAATTATTTCTGTCCGTCGGCGATTATTTCACATGAATTTGTGAAATTTGCTACTCAGCATCGGTTCGTTTTTGTGTGTCTGTTTTATGTCTCCAAAGAATGTTTAAAAATTAAAAAAAATTTTAAAACAAAAAATCGTAAATAATTCCTCAATTTTGAACTGACAAAAACACGCGCTCTCGTATCTGTAATGCATTATAAGCGTTACAAATATTTCATATCGCTAAAGATAAGCCAAAACCAAAGAGTCAAAAAACCATTGAGAAAATCAAAAGCTATAAAAAATGGAAAACAAGTTTTTCTCAAGTTATCGCAGTTAAGTTTTTTACGTTTTCTCGTTGGCCAACTCTTGCTTCGTTATTAAACTCAATTTGGACAAATTTACAACGCATTTACGTGTTTGAAATGCGTAAGATTTTGTTATGTTCGTTACCCTATAATCAGCGGATGGATTAATATGGTTAACGAAGTCATTTAAGGGTCATTATATTCTCTTTATTGTGTCAAAGAGAACCTTTCGAAGGGGAAATAAAATGCAATCGGGAAGGAAAGTAGTATAACAGGGTTCCCATCTGTAAAATTTCCACAGCATTTAGTTCAGTGTATATTAAGGTGGTATATATACTTATTTAGTATGTGTATATTATACTTATTTAGTATCTTTTCATGTACTTTCTATTACATTCAAGCGTACCTTTTGTAACCCAGTGTAATACAAGTACAAATAAATAAATTCCAGCAAGAACGGTTAAAAAATGCGCCTCCAGAGCGTAAATATGTCTTATCCAAAGTACCTTTGTATGTATGCGTTCCTGATTGCGACAAAGGAACGGTACAGAGCATTTGTTCCGATCTCTTGTTTTTTAGGCGTTTGATTTTTGAAAATTAAAGTAAACAAAGAAAATTTGTACAAGTGAATAAAATGTGTATTTGGAGCGATAAAACAATGCCCGCCCTTTGCCTTTTAAACATTATTTCATGCAAATGATGGCTACGGCTACGCTTCAGATGTTCCATTCTGAATGTTAAATGTTGGCATACTTTTTATGCCAACGGACAAAAAGTGTAACACATGGAATAAGTGACCTAAGACCCCATGTATGTTCGGCGGAAATCATTTTTGAGCCTTTTTAAGTCATTTGAGCAATGTCCGTCCGTCCGTCTGGCTGGAGAACACGATAACTCTCGAAAGAGTAACGGAATGGCCTAATCTTTGGTATCGAATAATATTTGTCCACTCCTTCTAGTATCTCCCTCACAAGGCGTTAACATTTTGTGAAATATTGATTATCCAATAACTTCTATTCTACTTTTCCGAATCCTCTGTAATTCCACACATAGTAATAGTTTATTTGTCGCTATCAACTTGAGAACAAGTAAGAAAGTTCAGTCGGGTAAACCGACAAATGAATCCCCTCACCTTGAGTCTGAAAAATATTAGTAAATTTATTTATTTTTTGTTTTATTTAAATTATTATCAATTTAAATTGCATTTAATAACTTTAAAGTATGCACTGGTATTAAGGTTAAAAGCTGTTTACTTTTGGTATAAAATAGTCCATTTGTGTGAGAGGTACCAAAAGGGGCGTTCCAATAACGGTCACTTTTCTCTGGACTCTAGGTACCATAAAAGCATTACACTGCGCAAAATTTGAAGTATTTATATGCACAGGTATTAAAGTTAAAAGCTGTTAACTTTTGGTACAAAAAGGTCCATTTGTGTGGGAGGTACCAAAATCGTTCATTTGTGTGGGAGGTACCAAAAGGAGCGTGGAAACTTCTCCTTTATGTAGAATTAAACCAATACTATGTGTAGAATTTCAGAGGATTCAAATAAGTACTATAGAAGTTATTAAATAATCAATATTTCACTAAATGTTAACCCTTTGTGGAGGAGGTACTAGAAGGAGTGGACCAATATGGCTCATCTTCGAACTTAGCCGGAGATATAAGAAAATATTACCACATACCAAATTCGAAGTCAATCGGTTACTCCTTTCGAGAGTTATCGTGCGCACCAGCCAGCAGACAGATAGACGGACGGACGGGCATTGGTCATCCGACTTAAAATGATCCACAACGGATATCCGCCGAACATACTTAGGGTCTTAGGTCACTCCTTCGATGTGTCACACTTTTGGTTCGTAGCAAATGATATATACCCTCCTCTCTAAGGTGAGGGGATAAAAATGGGTGAAGTTGCCCCGCCCCTTTTGGTACCTCGCACACTAAGGGACCATTTTGTACAAAAAGTTAACAGCTTATAACATTAATACCAGTGCATAAAAATACTTGAAATTTTGCACAGGGTATTGCTTTTAAAGCGCCTACAGTCCAGTGAAAAATTGGCGTTATTGTCACGCCCCTTTTGGTGGCTCCCACAAAAAGGTACCATTTTGTACCAAGTGTAACGCTTTTGAAGTACCTATAGTCCTGACAAAAATGGGCGTTACCACCACGCCCATTTTTGTACCTCCCATACAAAATTATCAAATTATACCAAAATTTAATGCTCATAACGTTATTATACCAGTGTACACAAACGATTATAATTCGGCACAGTGCAATGTATTAAAGTATCTATTGTTCAGCAAAAAATGAGTGTAATTGATATGCCCCTTTTGGTACCTCCCACACAAATTGACACATTAATTCGTGTAATATTTAATATTACATTACTCACAAAGTGAGGGTATACCTTAGTCGGTTTACCCGACTGAAACTTTCTTACTTGTTCAAACATTTCGCGTAATAACTCGCCAATGAAAGGTACAATGTTGTCTTCTAAGGCAGGAATAGTGTATAGCTACAGACGAGATACATCACTTGAAACTCTTAAGATTAATAGCTGACGAAACTCGCTTCTCAATTATTTCAAGGTATCGTGAGCAGTTTGGCATGAGACACCGTCCAAAAAAGTCCGTGATCACCGAAGGGCACCTTGCTCCATTGGCCGTTACTTTGGGGCCATAATCGTCTTTAAAAAAGTACGGTCCAATGATGCCACCGTCCCATAAACCGCACCTAGCGGTGAATTTTTTAGTCAACATTTCAATAGACCCTGACTGCTCTGGGGACCATATACGGCAATTATGTTTATTTACCTACCGATTGAGGTAAAATTGAACCTCGTGGCTGAAGTCTATTTTTAAATAAAAACACATTTTTCACTGAGCACGAATTTCGATAATAAAACGCAATTATTTGCAAGCGTTGTTTTGATAGCTCAAAAAAAACATAAAAAATAGAACAAATCGCAAAGAAGTTTGGAAGTTTGCATCCCAATGAAGAAAATAATTTGATAAAAAAATATATGGATAAATGTAGATTATAACCCTTTTGGTAGAAGTAAGACAATTTCAACAAAATCATGTTTTATAACCCAATTATTGTGAACGAGGGTATATACCAGTTGCTGCGGGTTAAAAGTGTAACACAAAAGACAGAAGTGACCTAAAGACCCCAAGTATATTTGATGGAATAGCCGTCCGTACGTCTGTCTGTCTGGCTGGTGCGTACAATAACGTTCGATAGGAATAACCGATTGACTTCAAATTTGGTATGTGTTAATATGTTTTCCTATCTCAGGCTAAGATCAAAGATGGACCACGTTGGTGCACTCTTTCAAGTACCTCCCCCACAAAGGGTCAACATTTAGTGAAATATTGATTTTTTAATATCAGAATCTTTAACAATTCCACGTATAGTATTAGTTACTTTGTGGCTATCACCTTGAGTAAAATGTGCGAAGTTTCCACGCCCAATTTGGTACCTTCCATACAAGTGGACCATTTTGCACAAAAAGATAACGACCTATAACTTTGATTCCAGTCCATACAAATACTTGGAATTTTGTACAGTGTATAGTGCCTTCAGTCCCGGAAAAAATGCGCGTTAATACCAAGTCCCTTTTGGTACCTCCCATACGTAAAGACCATTTTGCACAAAAAAGTTAAATTCGATTCCTGCGCTTACAAACACTTGAAATTTTTTGCAGGGTAATGCTTTTATAGTACCCATAGTCTACTCTCCCAAACAAAATGACCAAAATCAAAAATATTACATAATGATTTTTTCCCCCTACTTTTACAACATGTGTCATAATTTCTATATTTATCCATAGATTTTTTTCAAATAGGCTTAGTTTTCTGCGTTATGAGATTTCAAATATATTTTTTCGATTGTTTTTCCAGTCACCAAAAAAATATTTATACCCTACACCACACTGTGGTACAGGGTATTATAAGTTTGTTTCACGGCAGATGTTTGTAACACCTTAAAATAACACAGCTAGACACACCTTAAAGTATACCGATCGACTCAGAATCACTAGCTGAGTCGATTTAACGATGTCTGTCCGTCCGTCCGTCCGTCTGTCCATGTAAAGTTGTTCGTCGACTACAGGTCGCAATTTCACTCCGATCGTTCTGAAATTTTGCAGTTTAGAGTATTTCGCGGCTGTTAAGATCGCTATTGAATTTGGTTGAAATCGGTTCAGATTTAGATATAGCTCCCATATATATCTTTCGTCCGATTTGGCCCTTTAGTCCTATAGAAGCTGTATTTTACATCCGATCGTCTTGAAATTTAGAATGGTAGAGATTCTTGATCCATGAACCAACATTGCTGAATTTGAAGAAAATCGGTTAAGATTTAGCTATAGCTCCCATATATATGTTTCGTCCGATTTGGCCCTTTAGTCCTATAGAAGCTGTATTTTACATCCGATCGTTTTGAAATTTAGAATGGTAGAGTTTCTTGATCCATGAACCAACACTGCTGAATTTGAAGAAAATCGGTGCAGATTTAGATATAGCTCCCATATATATCTTTCGTCCGATTTGGCCCTTTAGTCCTATAGAAGCTGTATTTTACATCCGATCGTTTTGAAATTTAGAATGGTAGAGTTTCTTGATCCATGAACCAACATTGCCAAATTTGAAGAAAATCGGTGCAGATTTAGATATAGCTCCCATATATATCTTTCGTCCGATTTGGTCCTTTAGTCCTATAGAAGCTGTATTTTACATCCGATCGTTTTGAAATTTAGAATGGTAGAGTTTCTTGATCCATGAACCAACATTGCCAAATTTGAAGAAAATCGGTTAAGATTTAGCTATAGCTCCCATATATATGTTTCATCCGATTTGGCTCTTTAGATCCAATCGTTTTTATACCCTACACCACACTGTGGTACAGGGTATTATTTAAGTATAAAATGTCCCAAAAGTAAATTTATGTAAACAATTTATACATGAATTACAAAATTTATATATCAGAGTTATTCAATATTATGAGAGTGGTGTAGGGTATTATATAGTCGGCACCGCCCGACTTTAGCCTAAACTTACTGGTTTTTTTTTAAATTAAATTTTTCGAATTGATTTTATAACAGCTTCTAAGCCGCTGTCTATTCAAGATAGTAGGAGGTACCAAGAGGGACGTGCTAATAACGCTCACTTTTTTCTGTACTCTAGGTACTGTACAAAATGTCAAGCATTTGTATGAACTAATATTAAAGCTGTAAACAGTTAACTTTTGGTGCAAAATTGTCCATTTGTGTGGGAGGTACCAAAACTGGAGAGGCAACTTCACGCATTTTTCTCGAGGTGATTGCGACTAATAAACTAATACTATGTGTGGAATTTTAAAAGATTCGAGTATGTAGTATATAAGTTGTTAAATAATCAATATTTCACTAAATGTTAACCCTTTGGAAGTACTAGAAGGAGTGGACCAATATGGCCCATCTTCGAACCTAGCCGGAGATAGAGGAAAATATTACCACATACCAAATTTGAAGTCAATCGGTTACTCCTGTCAAGAGTTATCGTGCGCACCAGCCAGCAGACAGATATACCAAACAGATACACAGACAGACAGACATACATCAAATGACTTAAAATGTCGTAAAACAGATTTCCGCCGAACATACTTGGGGACTTAGATGTCCTTCAGTGTGCTACACTTTTGGCTCGTAGCCACTGATATTACCCTCTTCTCTATGGTGAGGTGATATGTGCCCCTCTCTGTAAGGTGACATTTTTGTCAAAAATCATGTGCATACTTTATTTAGTATAGAAGTTATAAGAGTTTTAACATATCACAAAATTGTAACCATTTGTGGAGGAGCTACCACATAGAGTAGGCCGCTATGGTTGTCCATTAAACATGAACAGGGTTTGAATAAAATATTACCACGTACGAAATTTTAAGTCATTCGGTAACTCCTTTTCATAGTTATCGTTAGGACCATTCTGTCGAACTGATAGACGTTCGGACATTTACTAATTCATGTTTTTTGTGGATAATTTTTAAAAATAAAACGACAAAAAATTAAGATACGCTTTCCAGGATAATTTTCGTTCTTTTGATGTCCTCAATACACAAAAATGTATTACTTAATTTATAATAATTATATACAGGGCGGCTGATGAATATTGCTACATTAAGAAACTCAAATAACTTTTTTTTCAGAGTATGGAATTCAGTTTCCTTTTATTCATGTTAAAGCTCATTAAATTTAATTAAATATAGCTTAATTAGTTTTAAAAATAATGGAATTTAAATGCCCCCTTGATGCATGTGCGGCATCTTACCAAAAAGTTGTTCATTACTGCTTGGAGAGTTGAGACGGGAATAGCCGCAATTGTTTCTCGAATGGCTTTAGTTCATCAAATTTGTTGGTTTTGCTTTGTAGACTTCCTGTTTACAATAACCCCACAAGAAAAAGTCAGGTGCAGTAAGGTCAGGCGACCTGGGGGGCCAACGGAATGTGGAGTTTCTGGATATCAGCTTATTGGGCAATTTTCGCCGCAATTCCACCATTTGAAGCATCTTCTGGCAAACTTCCAAGCGAATCGGGAAGTCTGCTGAGTTCACTTTGTTGGCCATTTGAATTTTATATGGGAATAACTCCAAATCTTTGTGCATAATTGACTGCAATGACTGTCTGATTATACCCATTTGAGCAGATAAGGTTCTTGTCGAAACTCTTGGATTGTTTTGTATGGCATCAGCTACAGCTGCGATTGTTTCCTCCGTCCGAACTGAAGGTTTTCGATGGTAAGGTCTTCTGTTGACTGTCCCATGCTCGGAAAAATTGTTAACAAGTCTCTTTATGGTCCATCTGCTCGGAGGATTGCGGCCAAACGTGCCCCTATACTATCTTTGAACCGAAACTACGGACTTCAGTGCGTAATAGCGGCGGACAATCCAAATTCTTGTTTCTGTGTCCCAGTTATCCATTTTTGTTAAATCTAAAAATCAATCTTCAAAATAAAAACAAAAATTAACCAGATTCATTAAATAGAAAAAAGTTATTAAATTTTTTTTTGGTAGCAGCTTTCATCAGCCACCCTGTATCATTTGCTACGGGCCAAAAGTGTAACACATCGAAGGAGTGACCTAAGACCCTAAGTATGTTCGGCGGATATCCGTTTTGGGTCTTTTTAAGTCGAATGAGCAATGTCGGTCCGTCCGTCTGGTTGTCTGTCTGTCTGTCTGTTGGCTGGTGCGCACGATAACTCTCGAAAGGAGTAACCGAGTGACTTCAAATTTGGTATGTGGTAAAATTTTCTTCTATCTCCGGCAAAGTTCGAAGATGGACCACATTGGTCCACTCCTTCTAGTACCTCCCCCACAAAGTGTTAACATTTAGTGATATACTGATTATTTAATAACTTATACTCGTATACTACTTATTTGAATCCTCTGAAATTCTACACATAGTATTAGTTTATTAGTCACTATTACCTCGAGAAAAATAGGTGAAGTTGCCACGCCCCTTTTGGTACCTCCCACACAAATGGACAATTTTTTTGGTAGCAGCTTTCATCAGCTTCCCTGTATCATTTAAATCTGACATTCCATTCAAAAGCTATGTCAACTTAAAAATAGCTAAATTTGTAACAAAATGTTGTAGATGACAAACTTTGGAGTTATTTAAAAGGCAATAATTCCACAATGTTTTGCAATAAACGTGTGAAAAAAATTCAAAGAAATCATAATGGTCAAATATTCAAATTTAAATTTCAATGATGCAACACTGTTACTATAGGGCTCACATAACTCCCACCTTGCCACACATTCCTAGCTATGCATGTAAGAACGATAGCCCCTTGTATATGCCACCACTTCACCTAACTAACCAGGGAACCACCAAACATTCCGTGTTTTGTAAACGTTTTAGTTTCTCCGCGTGTCTAGCCAACTCTAGGAAACGCGTGCCATGGCTCGAGCACACATTTTGGTGCGTTGCGTTAATGTTGCTTCATGAGAAATTGACTCTGACTTGTGTTGGCAACAACAACAGCTTTGTACTGCTTGTGGCTTAAAGATTTTAGCCGGTTTTTTTCTTCTTCTGTATTTTTATCATTGCATTCTCAACATAGAGAAGTACATCGAAATTGACCTTCGAATGGCATTTTGCAGAAAATAAATAATTTAAGATGCAGCACTATGAGGACATAATTTTCATTAAAGTCTGAACGAAGGCGAAATGCATTTTGTGGTGGATGGCAAAGGGAATGATTGGAATTTGATTATTTTAAGTGGAAATGAAAGAAAATTTTCTTTTCAATGAAGTAATGAAGATAAGTGAAATAATATTTAAAAATCTTTAAATGTCTTTTAATGAATAAATGGTAAATTGAGACAATTACTGAAAAGAATTTGAAGCTGTGAAGCAAAGATTTAAGAAAACCTTATTTACAATGAAATAACAAAGATGGGTAATATCTAAAAACACTTGCTGAAGATTGCAGTAGCATGCATGAAATCGCGATACAAGGAGCTAAGCTGTCACGTAATTGTATTTGCCATACCGTTTTTGAAAAACATTGCATTCTATAACAAATAATAGAGGCAAAGATGGTATACAGCCAGGAGAATATCCTAGTTAAAAATCAATAATTTCTCTAAATGTATATTTATGAGTAAATCGTAAATGTAAAAGTTATTAGTGACCTTAACATTATTATTAAATTCCGCCCGGTATTTAAAACTTAACACAAAGCCAAAGAAATCTGCGTTAAGCAGTTTTTCAAATAAAAAAGTTGTTTAAGTTTTACCTACCAATAACATCTTCTGTGACCCTATGTTCCATTTCTTCAACATATAGTCAAAAACCAAGTTTATAATGCTCAGGTTCACAACTTTCTCACTGGATGAAACAATTTTCTCGAAATACATTAACAACAGCATAAGTTCAAAGAATTGTATACCATTAATATAACCTACTCAATGTCTCCTAATTATGCCCCAAAGACTGTTAGGAAAGCTAAAGTACTTTTCAGTTTTCCCTCGAATATTTCTAAAGACAAAATAGTTTTTCTCTGTCTTTTGTAGCTATTCAAACTCAAATTGAGCGAAAACTTTGTGTTGTTTGTGCGTAACATTTCGCATTGAAAATTAATACAAATTTCTTCAAAGTATTTGCAGAAACTTTTAATCTACTCGCAAAGTGACAAGTGTATGACAAATCTTAAACTTTTTGAACAATGTTCTATTTAGCTGTAATTTATCTTCTTTAAAGCATTTTCTAAAATAGCACAGTGGGGAGAGTTAAAGAACAAACAAACAAAGATAAGCTAAAGTCAGGTGGAGACTCCTATGCGATACCGTACATCATCCTAATTGTATTAGAGAATAGCTGGTGGCAAAAATTTGTTTGAGACCGAATTTGGTTGTAGAATTTTTCTCTTCAACTCCACTTATAATTTTAGCGACTAAGTTTAACAAATTATCGCCAGATGCCGCTTCAAAATATAGAACAAGTAAGAAAGTTCAGTCGGGTAAACCGACTTATAAATCCCCTCACCTTTTTATCGGCTTAGGTTATCAGCAGTTGAATAACTGCCTCATTTTTATCCCCTCACGTTAGAGAGGAGGGTATACGTATATCATTTGCTACGAGCCAAAAGTGTATCACATCGAAGGAGTGACGTAAGACCCTTAGTATGTTCGGCGGATATCCGTTTTGGGTCATTTTAAGTCGAATGTGCAATGTCCGTCCGTCTGTCTGTCTGATTGCAGGCTGGTGCGCACGATAACTCTCGAAAAGAGTAACCGATTGACTTAAAATTTGGTATGTGGTAATATTTTCTTCTATCTACGGCTAAGTTCAAAGATGGGCGATATTGTTCCACCACTTCTAGTACCACTCTAGTTAACCGAGGGTTAGCATTTAATAAAATATTGATTATTTATTAATTTCTATTCTACTTATTTGAATCCTTTGAAAATCTACACATAGTATTAGTTTGTTAGTCACTATTACCTCGAGAAAAATGGGCAAAGTTGCCACGCCCCTTCTGGTACCTCCTACAAAAATGGAAAATTTTCAACCAAAAGTTAATGGCTTATAACTTTATTACCAGTGCATTTTGCACAGTGTAATGGTTTAATAGTACCTACAATACAGTGAAAAATGGACATTATTGCCACGCTCCTTTTGGTACATCCCACACAAATGGACCATTTTGTACCAAAAGTTACCAGCTTATAACTTTAATACCAGTACATACAAATACTAGAAATTTTGTACAGTGTAATGCTTTTACCTCTCATACACGCTGAAAAAAATCGCTTCTGTAGTATATTGTCCCAAACATATTCTGCTGGAAACATACATATGTTTAGAACACCCTTCAAATATATAATATTTGACACGCATAAATATTAAATGTTTGGGAGGTTGTTGTTCCAAACAAAAGTATGTTTTCGTTCGCATATTTTGTTATTTGGAACTAATATTGTCGAAACAACGATTTATTTGCATTTAAGTATCAAGGCCGTAATTTAAAGGCAAGTTTTCTGTTTTTCAGAAGTTTAAAGATCATTTTTTTAGAAATGTCATATGTTTGTAAAATTAGACTAAAATTTAAATCGTATACTGTTTTTAACTATTAATTGAATTGATGGATTGACAAAAAGTGATGAATTGGAATATTTATAAAATAAAAATTAGTGCTGCAAAACCAAATATAAAGCTGCTTATGACATTTTTAACTATAAGTATAAAATATATCACGAACAAATTTAAACTATAATTTCTGACAGCAAAGTTTTTAAAATCTTTTTTAAATAAAAAATATTTGGGAAACTTCTTAAACAATAACTTTGTTTGTGTGTAAACACATATTTTAATTGTGATAGTTAGTTCGCAAATATATTTTGTTCTAATATATTAATATATGGGCATTTCCAGAGAAAGGTCCACCACGATGAGAAAAATAAAAGTTGATAAACTAATGTTTTTTTCTTTTATATTGTTAAAGAAATATTTGAATTTAAAGAATATAATGAGTTTACAGCATATTTTTATTTTTGTTGTGAAATATTTGAACAGAAAGTCACAAATATTTTTTTTTTCATTCTTGGCCCCTTTAAGTGCTGGTTTTGCATTTCACTGTTATTTGTTATATATTCGTTTTATGGTTGCAATCTTCGTTAAAGATCTTTGTACCAACAACAAACTATTAGGAAAATAGAAACAGAGATAAAGCAAGAATCGACTAACGGTAAATTTGTAAGTTTCTTTCACCTGCTATTTTGGTGTCACGTTCGCGATAACAAAACGCAGTTTTGTATCAGAACTGCTCATCCAGTCAAAGCAAGTAATTGAAAATTTATATTCACACAAAGTTAATTCTGCTTAATTAATAAAAAACAAAAATTGTTTGCTGTTGCTTTTAAGAAAGCTTTAATTTTAATCAAAAGTTTGTCGCGTTCGCCATCTTGGTTGGACATATTAGAACAAAAAATTTTTTTTTTTCATATTTGCTTACTTTTTGTGCGGATGAGTAAAAATAATAATAAAGAAGCATCACGACGACATTTGGAAAACATTAAAACAGAAAGAAATTAAATTAAAAAAATTAAATTAAAAAAAATAAATTAAATTAAATTTACAAAAATTAAATTTAAAATTAAAAAATTAACAAACATGTGTTCCTTATTATTATTATTATTATTCTTACGTTTGTAAGTGTAGAAGTTATACTTTTGTTTTTCTAAATGCAATTATTACGTGAGAGAAATAATGTCGCGTTAGGAATGTCGCGTGCGGAATTTACAATAAGAGCGGCAAAAAAAAATCCAATATATATATTTTAACATGACAACCTCTAATTAAAAACTACATTAGTCTATTTTAGTTTAAAAAAAATTGCATTACAAAATTCTGTTTCAATTCGCAGATTTTTGAATATTTCTAGATGCAGTCGAAAACGAGTTCTATTTTTTGTCGCGTTCGGGATCCCATGTTTTTTGCCAATATATCAGAAAGCAACTAATCGACCAAACCTGCCTTTTGCCCTAAATATAGTGCTGCTAAATTCCAATGCTATCGAAAAATGTATACAACAAAAAAAAAAATTGTTAGACTTCTTTATTTTGTTTCACTTTAAAGGCGTACGAATGTCGCATTCAGCATCCTGGAAATACCCATATGCGTTCCAAATAAAATTTCTTGATTTCCAAATATAATTTATTTCTTCAGAAATATATAATATTTAAAAAATTTGTTTCCAATTATATTTTCTTTCGATTCAAACATATCAAAAATGGTGATTTCCCCCCGTGTACAAATGGACTATTTTGCACAAAAACTTAACAGCTTATAACTTTAATAGCAGTACATACTTTATAGTTATTAAATGCTTTTTAAATAAATAATAATTTAATTAAAACGAACAAGTAAGAAAGTTCTGTCGGTTTACCCGACAGAACTTTCTTACTTGTTACATATTGCAGCGATCGGCATAGAATCACTTTCTGAGTAGATTTAGCCATGTCCGTCTGTCCGTCCGCCTGTCCATGTATTCTTGTGAAAAATTTGCAGGTCGCAAATATTAAGCGATATTTAAAAACATTGGTACAGTTGTGGGATGGGGACAATCGCTATTGAAAATGGGGCACAACGGTCCATGTTTAGATATAGCCCCATATAACGGTGTCTACCCAAAACACTTCTAGACCCTCTAGAGAACCCATTTTATAATTTATCTGCCTGAATTTATCATTTTATAATTTATCTTTAAGCATTTATATTTCATATGGCTTATTAGTAAAAATGGACACATCGGTCAATGTTTAGATATACACGGGGCAAAATCGTCTTTTTTGATATGTTTGAATCGAAAGAAAATATATTTGGAACACAACTTTTTAAATATTATGTGTTTCTGAGCAAATAAATTTTATCAATTTTATTCAATGAATAAAATATATTTGCAACTCGTATATTAATATGTTGCAATATATAATATTTGCAAACTAATTACCTCAAATAAAATATGTCTTTGAATACAAATAAAATTATTGTTTAGGAATTTCTCCACATATATTTTACTAGCTGG
Organism: Eudasyphora cyanicolor; assembly: GCA_963930755.1. Classification (NCBI taxonomy): domain Eukaryota; kingdom Metazoa; phylum Arthropoda; class Insecta; order Diptera; family Muscidae; genus Eudasyphora; species Eudasyphora cyanicolor. The sequence goes on from OZ005734.1 coordinate 70,890,549, forward strand.
ACCCGGTCCACTTCGTTGCCCCGTATTTCCGATCCCGTCCATTTTTGGACCACTGACGTAGACTGCCAGCAGAACTGCAGTGGAACAAACACACAAACAAACGATTTGCCACGCCCACATTTTCCCCGCCCACTATTTGCAATTTTTTTTTCCAAAACCATCTCAGACCAAATAGCTTTCACACAAAAGAAAAAATTTTAAAATCGGTCCAGTGGTTTAAACGTCTATAAAACACATACATACATACAAACATTTTTCCATTTTTATATATATAGAGATAGATAGATTTAAAAAAGACTCTAAACTTTTGTTGAATTTTTCGAATTTCAGTATTAATTTTTTTTTGGTTTCGAATTGATTCTCCCAGTTATGGTACCAAATGCAGCATTATCTTCTGTTTTAAATCAATCATCTAACATTTCTGATTATTCCAAGCCATCATTAATTGTCAATCCTCCAAGAAATATATTTCGATCCAAGATTATACGATTTCAATTATTATTATTTATTATTTTTACGACATGAAAAAAAGTTAACACAATTTAGGTAGTTTCTGAATACTTAAATGCAAATGAATATTTGTTTCGGAAAAAAAAGTTCAAAGTAAACACATATTGGGATGTAAGCAATGATTTGTTTAGACCAACGTCTTCCCAAATATATAATTTTTGTGTGTACCAAATATTATATGTTTAGAGTGTACCCTAAACTTATACATATATGTTTCAAGCCGAATATGTTTGGGACAATATACTACAGAAGCGATCTTTTTTTCAGCCTGTAGCCTTTATATAACGAGCCCCATCAATATTACCACTTGACACTCTGGCGAACACATTTTTCAATTTATCAGGCTGCAATTTACGCATTTATATTTTATATTCCTCATAATCGTCCCTAGTAGAAATGGATGTCCGTGAAGATAAATATGCATTGAAAATTAAATATGAGTCAAGACACAAACCACCTTATATTAACAGAGCACTGTTACTGAGCCAGCAGAGCGCTGTTATAAATTTAACAGAGCGCTGTTATAAGTTAACAGAGAAAAGTAAAAATGTTCATACTGATACTGTATTCACAAAATGCAAATTTTAGCAAATCTTAATATTTATTTGAATACAATATAATGAAAATACACGAATAGAAGAAGTCGTATATTATGCAATATAACACAGGCCATAAATAAATAAGCGAAAACCTATAAAACTAGAGGTTACCTAACTCGCAAAGTTGTATACGCACCAAATCTAAACAAAAAAAGTTGGAGTATTCCGGTATTCAGCTAAAATTGCAAAATCGATGCTGAATCGAAATATATAAACCATTTTGGCCAAAAAACCCAGGTATTCGAGTTATTAAGAATTTTTAGTTAAATATGTGTTTTTGAAAATCGTCCACTGTGGCTAAATCAAAAAAGTTGGAGGATTCCGGTATTCAGCTTAAATTTCAAAATCGATGCTGAATCGAAATATATAAACCATTTTGGCCAAAAAACCCAGGTATTCGAGTTATTAAGAATTTTTAGTTAAATATGTGTTTTTGAAAATCGTCCACTGTGCCTAACCAAAAAAGTTGGAGGATTCCGGTATTCAGCTAAATATGCTAAATCGATGCTGAATCGAAATATATAAACCATTTTGGCCAAAAAACCCAGGTATTCGAGTTATTAAGAATTTTTAGTTAAATATGTGTTTTTGAAAATCGTCCACTGTGGCTAAACCAAAAAAGTTGGAGGATTCCGGTATTCAGCTAAATATGCTAAATCGATGCTGAATCGAAATATATAAACCATTTTGGCCAAAAAACCCAGGTATTCGAGTTATTAAGAATTTTTAGTTAAATATGTGTTTTTGAAAATCGTCCACTGTGGCTAAACCAAAAAAGTTGGAGGATTCCGGTATTCAGCTAAATATGCTAAATCGATGCTGAATCGAAATATATAAACCATTTTGGCCAAAAAACCCAGGTATTCGAGTTATTAAGAATTTTTAGTTAAATATGTGTTTTTGAAAATCGTCCACTGTGGCTAAATCAAAAAAGTTGGAGGATTCCGGTATTCAGCTTAAATTTCAAAATCGATGCTGAATCGAAATATATAAACCATTTTGGCCAAAAAACCCAGGTATTCGAGTTATTAAGAATTTTTAGTTAAATATGTGTTTTTGAAAATCGTCCACTGTGCCTAACCAAAAAAGTTGGAGGATTCCGGTATTCAGCTAAATATGCTAAATCGATGCTGAATCGAAATATATAAACCATTTTGGCCAAAAAACCCAGGTATTCGAGTTATTAAGAATTTTTAGTTAAATATGTGTTTTTGAAAATCGTCCACTGTGGCTAAATCAAAAAAGTTGGAGGATTCCGGTATTCAGCTTAAATTTCAAAATCGATGCTGAATCGAAATATATAAACCATTTTGGCCAAAAAACCCAGGTATTCGAGTTATTAAGAATTTTTAGTTAAATATGTGTTTTTGAAAATCGTCCACTGTGCCTAACCAAAAAAGTTGGAGGATTCCGGTATTCAGCTAAATATGCTAAATCGATGCTGAATCGAAATATATAAACCATTTTGGCCAAAAAACCCAGGTATTCGAGTTATTAAGAATTTTTAGTTAAATATGTGTTTTTGAAAATCGTCCACTGTGGCTAAATCAAAAAAGTTGGAGGATTCCGGTATTCAGCTTAAATTTCAAAATCGACGCTGAATCGAAATATATAAACCATTTTGGCCAAAAAACCCAGGTATTCGAGTTATTAAGAATTTTTAGTTAAATATGTGTTTTTGAAAATCGTCCACTGTGCCTAACCAAAAAAGTTGGAGGATTCCGGTATTCAGCTAAATATGCTAAATCGATGCTGAATCGAAATATATAAACCATTTTGGCCAAAAAACCCAGGTATTCGAGTTATTTTTTGGTTTAGCCACAGTGGACGATTTTCAAAAACACATATTTAACTAAAAATTCTTAATAACTCGAATACCTGGGTTTTTTGGCCAAAATGGTTTATATATTTCGATTCAGCATCGATTTTGAAATTTAAGCTGAATACCGGAATCCTCCAACTTTTTTGGTTTAGCCACAGTGGACGATTTTCAAAAACACATATTTAACTAAAAATTCTTAATAACTCGAATACCTGGGTTTTTTGGCCAAAATGGTTTATATATTTCGATTCAGCATCGATTTAGCATATTTAGCTGAATACCGGAATCCTCCAACTTTTTTGGTTTAGCCACAGTGGACGATTTTCAAAAACACATATTTAACTAAAAATTCTTAATAACTCGAATACCTGGGTTTTTTGGCCAAAATGGTTTATATATTTCGATTCAGCATCGATTTAGCATATTTAGCTGAATACCGGAATCCTCCAACTTTTTTGGTTTAGCCACAGTGGACGATTTTCAAAAACACATATTTAACTAAAAATTCTTAATAACTCGAATACCTGGGTTTTTTGGCCAAAATGGTTTATATATTTCGATTCAGCATCGATTTAGCATATTTAGCTGAATACCGGAATCCTCCAACTGTTTTGGTTTAGCCACAGTGGACGATTTTCAAAAACACATATTTAACTAAAAATTCTTAATAACTCGAATACCTGGGTTTTTTGGCCAAAATGGTTTATATATTTCGATTCAGCATCGATTTAGCATATTTAGCTGAATACCGGAATCCTCCAACTTTTTTGGTTTAGCCACAGTGGACGATTTTCAAAAACACATATTTAACTAAAAATTCTTAATAACTCGAATACCTGGGTTTTTTGGCCAAAATGGTTTATATATTTCGATTCAGCATCGATTTTGAAATTTAAGCTGAATACCGGAATCCTCCAACTTTTTTGGTTTAGCCACAGTGGACGATTTTCAAAAACACATATTTAACTAAAAATTCTTAATAACTCGAATACCTGGGTTTTTTGGCCAAAATGGTTTATATATTTCGATTCAGCATCGATTTTGAAACTTAAGCTGAATACCGGAATCCTCCAACTTTTTTGGTTTAGCCACAGTGGACGATTTTCAAAAACACATATTTAACTAAAAATTCTTAATAACTCGAATACCTGGGTTTTTTGGCCAAAATGGTTTATATATTTCGATTCAGCATCGATTTAGCATATTTAGCTGAATACCGGAATCCTCCAACTTTTTTGGTTTAGCCACAGTGGACGATTTTCAAAAACACATATTTAACTAAAAATTCTTAATAACTCGAATACCTGGGTTTTTTGGCCAAAATGGTTTATATATTTCGATTCAGCATCGATTTAGCATATTTAGCTGAATACCGGAATCCTCCAACTTTTTTGGTTTAGCCACAGTGGACGATTTTCAAAAACACATATTTAACTAAAAATTCTTAATAACTCGAATACCTGGGTTTTTTGGCCAAAATGGTTTATATATTTCGATTCAGCATCGATTTAGCATATTTAGCTGAATACCGGAATCCTCCAACTTTTTTGGTTTAGCCACAGTGGACGATTTTCAAAAACACATATTTAACTAAAAATTCTTAATAACTCGAATACCTGGGTTTTTTGGCCAAAATGGTTTATATATTTCGATTCAGCATCGATTTAGCATATTTAGCTGAATACCGGAATCCTCCAACTTTTTTGGTTTAGCCACAGTGGACGATTTTCAAAAACACATATTTAACTAAAAATTCTTAATAACTCGAATACCTGGGTTTTTTGGCCAAAATGGTTTATATATTTCGATTCAGCATCGATTTTGAAATTTAAGCTGAATACCGGAATCCTCCAACTTTTTTGGTTTAGCCACAGTGGACGATTTTCAAAAACACATATTTAACTAAAAATTCTTAATAACTCGAATACCTGGGTTTTTTGGCCAAAATGGTTTATATATTTCGATTCAGCATCGATTTTGAAACTTAAGCTGAATACCGGAATCCTCCAACTTTTTTGGTTTAGCCACAGTGGACGATTTTCAAAAACACATATTTAACTAAAAATTCTTAATAACTCGAATACCTGGGTTTTTTGGCCAAAATGGTTTATATATTTCGATTCAGCATCGATTTAGCATATTTAGCTGAATACCGGAATCCTCCAACTTTTTTGGTTTAGCCACAGTGGACGATTTTCAAAAACACATATTTAACTAAAAATTCTTAATAACTCGAATACCTGGGTTTTTTGGCCAAAATGGTTTATATATTTCGATTCAGCATCGATTTAGCATATTTAGCTGAATACCGGAATCCTCCAACTTTTTTGGTTTAGCCACAGTGGACGATTTTCAAAAACACATATTTAACTAAAAATTCTTAATAACTCGAATACCTGGGTTTTTTGGCCAAAATGGTTTATATATTTCGATTCAGCATCGATTTAGCATATTTGGCTGAATACCGGGATCCTCCAACTTTTTTGGTTTAGCCACAGTGGACGATTTTTAAAAACACATATTTAACTAAAAATTCTTAATAACTCGAATACCTGGGTTTTTTGGCCAAAATGGTTTATATATTTCGATTCAGCATCGATTTTGCAATTTTAGCTGAATACCGGAATACTCCAACTTTTTTTGTTTAGATTTGGTGCGTATACAACTTTTCGAGTTAGGTAACCTCTAGTTTTATAGGTTTTCGCTTATTTATTTATGGCCTGTGTTATATTGCATAATATACGACTTCTTCTATTCGTGTATTTTCATTATATTGTATTAAAATAAATATTAAGATTTGCTAAAATTTGCATTTTGTAAATATAGTATCAGTATGAACATTTTTACTTTGCTCTGTTTACTTATAACAGCGCTCTGCTGGCTCAGTAACAGTGCTCTGTTAATGTAAGGTGGTTTGTGTCTTGACTCATATTTAATTTTCAATGCATATTTATCTTCACGGACATTAGAAATGGGGCACTTCGGTCCATGTTTTAATATAAAGGGTCCGCCAAATAACTTTTTTTGAAAATGCTATAAAAAAAACTACTGAAAACGCATTGGATGGTCAGTTGGCTTCAACTCCTGAACCAATTGGACTTTGTATGGCGTCATACCAAGGTCTTTATGCACTTATGTTGAGAACGACGGTGAATTGATGTTGATGGCGCTTCACGCACACTTTCTGCCACAGCATCAATATTCTCGGGTGTACGCACTGTTTTTGGCTTTTCACGCTTTGGTTTATCGATGAGGATGCCAGTTTCTTTCACTTTTTTCACAAGATAACGAACATACGGAGCTGACGGTGCTTCTCTTCTTCTTCACACATTCTGCAACATTACCATGATTTTCAAAGTAATGTCGCAATATTCGCAATATACACATATTCGTTCAGCGGAAGGATAAAACTAATTGTCTGTCAAATTAGACATGAGCTAAGTGTTACCATTCACGAAATAAGCACTAGTTGAAAAAAAACGTTAGATGGCGGACCCTTATATATATATCCCCACCGATATCACTACTTGATGCTCTAGAAAAACTTTCTTCAATTAATCTGGCTGAAATGTAAGCATTTATATTTTATATTAACTTAAATGTTCGCAGCAAAAATGGGACACATCGATCCATTATTTTGATATAGTATACACATAAAGTTCCCTTCTGATTACACTCTGAAAAAAGATAGCTTTTGTAGTATATTATCTCAAACATATTATGCTTGAAATATACATATGTTTAGGATACGCTCTATATATACATATGTTTTGGAGGATATTGTTCTAAACAAAACTATGTTCCCACGCCAATATGTTTTTATTTCGAACTAATATTTGCGAAACAAATATTAATTTGTTTTTAAGTATTTTGGCAATGTATCAATCCATTAATTTAAAAGCAAGTTTTCTGTTTTCCAGAAGTTCAAAGTGAAAATCTTTAAAAATTGTATGTCTTTAAAATTCAATTAAAACTTAAATCTTACACGGAGAAAAAAACAGTAAACATAATATGTTTGGGATCAAAATTAAAATAAAATATACTTTGGTGCAAATATTTTATATTTACATACCGGAAAACAAGTTTGAATAATCTCTCTTATCAATGTTATTTTTTCGGAGTTTTGGTGCAAATTATCTTTAAAGACGGAGAAATATTTAAATCGGCTACAGAATTTGTTTTCGTACCTATAGGAAAAAAGTAATTTTCCCCAAATATAATATGTTTCCAGAAAATATACTACAGAAGCGATTTTTTTTCTTAGGGTAATCTTCAGTATCTTTAAATTATATTGATGGATGGACAAACAGCGATGATTAGGAATAATACTTAACTAAAAACCAGTAAGGAAAGGCTAAAGTCGGGCGAGGCCGACTATATAATACCCTACACCACTCTCGAAATATTGAATAACTCTGATATATAAATTTTGTAATTCATGTATAAATTGTTTACATAAATTTACTTTTGGGACATTTTATACTTAAATAATACCGTACCACTGTGTGGTGTAGGGTATAAAAACGGTTGGATCTAAAGAGCCAAATCGGATGAAACATATATATGGGAGCTATAGCTAAATCTTTACCGATTTTCTTCAAATTCAACAATGTTGGTTCATGGATCAAGAAACTCTACCATTTTAAATTTCAAAACGATTGGATGTAAAATACAGCTTCTACAGGACTAAAGAGCAAAATCGGACGAAACATATATATGGGAGCTATAGTTAAATCTTAACCTATTTTCTTCAAATTCGACAATGTTGGTTCATGGATCAAGAAACTCTACCATTCTAAATTTCAAAACGATTGGATGTTAAATACAGCTTCTATAGGACTAAAGGGCCAAATCGGACGAAAGATATATATCGGAGCTATATCCATATCTGAACCGATTTTATTCAAATTCGGCAATGTTGGTTCATGGATCAAGAAACTCTACCATTCTGCATTTCAAAATGATTGGATGTAAAATACAGCTTCTATAGGACTAAAGGGCCAAATCGGACGAAACATATATATGGGAGCTATAGCTAAATCTTAGCCGATTTTCTTCAAATTCGGCAATGTTGCTTCATGGATCAAGAAACTCTACCATTCTAAATTTCAAAACGATAGGATGTAAAATACAGCTTCTATAGGACTAAAGGGCCAAATCGGACGAAACATATATATGGGAGCTATAGCTAAATCTTAACCGATTTTCTTCAAATTGGGTAGTGTTGGTTCATGGATCAAGAAACTCTACCATTCTAAATTTCAAAATGATTGGATGTAAAATACAGCTTCTACAGGACTAAAGAGCAAAATCGGACGAAACATATATATGGGAGCTATAGCTAAATCTTAACCGATTTTCTGCAAATTCGGCAATGTTGGTTCATGGATCAAAAAACTCTACCATTCTAAATTTCAAAACGATCGGATGTAAATTACAGCTTCTATAGGACTAAAGGGCCAAATCGGACGAAAGATATATATGGGAGCTATATCTAAATCTGAACCGATTTCAACCAAATTCAATAGCGATCTTAACAGCTGCGAAATACTGTAAACTGCAAAATTTCAGAACGATCGGAGTGAAATTGCGACCTGTAGTCGACGAACAACTTTACATGGACAGGACGGACGGACGGACGGGCTGTTAAATCGACTCAGCTAGTGATTCTGAGTCGATCGGTATACTTTAAGGTGGGTCTAGCTGTGTTATTTTCAGGTGTTACAAACATCTGCCGTGAAACAAACTTATAATACCCTGTACCACAGTGTGGTGTAGGGTATAAATATTTGGGAAACTTCTTGAACAATTACTTTGTGTGAAAATACATATTTTGTTCGTGATATTTAGTTCGCAAATATATTTTGTTCTATATTTTGATTTTCAAATAAAGCTTATTTGTTAACAAATATATAATATTTGAAAAATTTGTTTCCAAACATATTTTCTTTCGATTCAAACATATAAACAATGGCGATTTTCCCCCGCTACATTAAATCGTCTCTAGTGAAAATGGAGTAGTATCCAGTATATAAAAGAACTCTATGAAACATCTTAAATATGTACTGAAATAATAAGATAATCCAGATATACTTATACACGGGGCAAAATCGCATTTTTTGATTTGTTTGAATCGAAAGAAAATATACTTGGAACACAAATTTTTAATTATTATATATTTTCGAGCTAATAAATTTTATTTGAAAATCAATAAAATGTATTTAGAACGCATATGTTAATATATTAAAATAAAATATATTTGCGAACTAATTTTCTCAAATAAAATATGTCTTTAAATACAAAAAAAATATTGTTTATGAATATTTTCAAATATATTTTATTAAAAAAAAGGTTTTCAAAACTTTGCTGAATTTTTCGAATTTTAGTTTTAATTTTTTCAGTGTTTTCGAATTATGCATTCCTATTAAAAATAGCATACTTACACGCTGAAAAAAAATCGCCTCTGTAGTATATTGTCCCAAACATATTCTGCTTGAAACATATGTATTTTTAGGGTGCACTCCAAATATATAATATTTGACACATACAAATATTATATGTTTGGGAGGATGTTGTTCTAAACAAAACTATGTTTTCATCCTAATATTTTTTATTTTCAGCAATTGAAAGGTAATTTTTAGAAATTTTTAATAGTAAAATGTCTTTACAATTGAAAATAATGACTTGGAATAGTTAGAAAATAAAAATAAGTGTTTTCAAATAGAAGTTAATGCTAAGTATGCTATTTTTAATAGGAATGCATAATTCGAAAACACTGAAAAAATTAAAACTAAAATTCGAAAAATTCAGCAAAGTTTTGAAAACCTTTTTTTTAATAAAATATATTTGAAAATAATCATAATCAATAATTTTTTTGTATTTAAAGACATATTTTATTTGAGAAAATTAGTTCGCAAATATATTTTATTCTAATATATTAACATATGGGTTCTGAATACATTTTATTGATTTTCAAATAAAATTTATTTGCTCGAAAATATATAATAATTAAAAATTTGTGTTCCAAGTATATTTTCTTTCGATTCAAACATATCAAAAAAGGCGATTTTGCCCCGTGTAGCATTAACTTCTATTTGAAACCACTTATTTTTATTTTCTAACTATTCCAAGTCATTATTTTCAATTGTAAAGAAATTTTACTATTACTATTAAAATTTTACTATTAAAAATTTCTAAAAATTACCTTTCAATTGCTGAAAATAAAAAATATTAGGATGAAAACATAGTTTTGTTTAGAACAACATCCTCCCAAACATATAATATTTGTATGTGTCAAATATTATATATTTGGAGTGCACCCTAAAAATATATATGTTTCAAGCAGAATATGTTTGGGACAATATACTACAGAGGCGATTTTTTTTCAGCGTGTACGATTATATTTGTTAACCAAGTCAATGGAATAGCACTGTTCGTATGTGTTTGATTGGGTGGTCCAACCAAAACGCACGATGATAATTGTAAATAAAACAAAAAGTTTTCAGAGAATTATCCTAATATTTTTTATTATGATAGAAGGATCTATGACAATTATGTGTGAAACAAAATATCGGCCGAATGCACTTAAGGCTTCGGTGGCATACCTCTATCTATACTATCCGATGGTTTATATTTTCAATGACTGTGAGAGATAAATGAGGTTCAATGTCGTTAATGTGGCGAATCATCTCATCATTTAGCTCTTGAGTTGTTCTTGGCTTATTGACGTACACTATTTCTTTTAAAGATCCCCAAAGAAAGAAGTTCAACGTTGTAAAATAACATGATCGTGGTGGCCAATTAACATCGCCACGACGTGAGATGACACGGCCATTGAATTTCTCGCGCCAAAGAGCTATTGTTTCGTTGGATGTGTGGCAAGCGGCACCATCCTGTTGGAACCGCATATCGTCCAGGTCCATACTCTGGCCACAAGAAGCCCGTTTTCATCTCGCGTTAGCAAGGGCACGACGACGAGTCGATGTTGACGGCATCAAAGTTTTCCGCAGAACGAACCGGGCGAGTATATACAGTGATATTATACAGGTGGTCCTCAATAAATTGTCTAGATGGGTCGGAAGCATAACCCAAACAAGACAGAATTGGTTCTCTTTACAAGGAAGTATGTATAAGGTTACACATGTGGACCCTCCTTGACTAAATGCAAATGAGGAATGTGTTTTTCAGACCCTTCAGACCGTGTAGGGCAGGCCAACATCATCTTATATTCCTGTAGGAAAGCTGTATGGGCGTGTTAGGGCATCTCTCCTAAAATCGTCCATTGGATATATGTATATAGCAGTAGTTCGTCCAATACTATTGTACGGCATTGTGGTGTGGTGAACAAAAACTAATAAGCGATCCAACACCAATCAATTAATGCAGGTTTATAGAACTGCCTGCCTAAGCATAAGTCGGTCTTTAAAGACTACTGCGACAGGGTCTCTACAAGCCCTACTCCATTTACTGCCGATTGATATTGTGGCTAGATCAGTTGCAACCAGAGCGGCATTAACATTAAACTATATATCAGTATATACGTACAAGAACTATGGTCACATGATGATATATAGCTAGACAAACCTGTCCAAGATATGACCTGAGAAAGTCAAAATATCTCCTCGCACTGGAGAGGAAAATACTATCTACGTTAGCGTCTGTTCTGATGGGACAATGATAGATTGGAGAACACGACAGTATTTTGGCAATTGATTACAATGCATTCTGTAGAAGCTGTGGAGATGAGGAGGAAGTGGAGAGCTTTGAGAACCTGCTGTAATTCAGGCTACCACCCTAACCTGAACGAAAGGTGCGGGATTATAAGCAATATGCAACAAAAAAAGACTCGGCTGTAGTAGAACTTTCTTCGAATATTTATTTAAAAACCTTTGTTTTTTAAATAAAAATTAAGATGACGATTCAAAGCGCTTTGTGTTGAATCTTGTATATTTTATTCCAACTCGATACAGTGTTATTATCAGTCGAGCCCGTCAGACTTTTCTCTTCTCCCGCATGCTTTAAATTAATATTGTTTTTACGTTTGTTAGCACATTTAATCTTTTTTTTTTTTTTTGAAAAAAGTACGGAAGGATGCCTTAGAATTCGTGATTTTGAATCATAATATTCTATAGAACTATTCGTTCTATGTACCAAGAATTTAAAGTTAATTCTCGTTATGGTCGAGTTCCATAAATTTTGCAGTAATTTGTTGAAAAGTATTATCGCCATTTTTCGCTGCAGAATGCAAAGAATAATTTCTTTCTGTCGGCAAGAAATTTTAGACAACACGAAAACGTATTCTGACAAATCCTTTGTTAAACCCGAAAATAATTTGTATCGAACAATAAACTGTGCAATTGCTGAAATAAGTTTTCTTTCAGGGTGCTAATCTATTAAATTTTCAGAATAATGTGATAATCTGTCATATTTTCTTTCATAGCTTTATGGCAACATAATTCCAAAGCTGTTACTGTTTAAAATTAATGCGCATTTGTATTGTTTTTAATTCGCCTTAAAACAATGTACTATTTTTTAGCTTTCCTAAACAATTGTAGGAGAATTTTCCATTAAACTGACTGTATATTTAAACATTTATCCGCAACCATCCGGACGCACAGATATAATTTATAGCGCTTCCCCCTTTTAGTATTCCGCAATTTGTTTTAATTCTTTAGCTCATTACGATATTTTTTCTCTCATGGCAGTGCTGTGAAATTAAGATTTATGTCTACACCAGTCCGTTTTCTCGACCGTCCATCCGTCCCACAATGACGGTCTTAAACTAAAGTTAATTAAAATATTTCAAGTGAATTAAAAAACAATAATAACAACAATTCGCTTTAAACAATAACAATAATACTTTTAATGCGCGAATATACAACAACAACAAAGCGGCGCTACTTTGATGCTGATTCTGGGGCTGGGGCTGAGGCATTACAGCAAATTTCAAACATACATAAATCAATGGATTTGCCATGGATACCTGTTGCCCGTTGTCTCGTCGTTGTTTGCCTCTCCTGGCGGTCACAGCACGCGTTTAGGTACGAGCAGCTATCTTGGAGCAGCTGAAGCGTTGGGGTTACAAGAAAAACAGACAACAAAAAATTACATGGAAATATTTGTGAGTGTGTACATCGGTGGCGGAGGGGAGTGGGACACTTGTATAAAATATTATAAATAAATCAAGAGATAAATAATTGAGGGACGGCTTAGGTCGATTCAGTGAGATGCTTCTTTGGTAGTGAATTTGTGAAGGAAGGTTTAGAAATAAACGCATAAAACTCAGACTGATATAAATGGACACTTCATCTCTCAAAGTGCAGGACTTCCCATTTTATCCAGAAAATTTTTTGAAATATATTAATTTTTAAATAATTTATATATTTATAAAGTTTTCGTTTGAAAACACATTCTTTCGTACGAATTGGTATATATTCGAGCCGGTTATATACCGATTCCTTTCTAATTAAATTTTCTGGATAGACCACAAAATTTGCCATTTTGTGAAAAAAGGTTGCCTTTAGATATACCCACTGAGGCAAAAGTAATGGCCATTTGAAGTTATACTTTCCTAAAAATATTCTTTGTCAAAAATACAAAAAATATGGCTGTTGAACCAAGTCAAAAATACAATGGTTGTTTATAATGGCAAATATTTGTAATTGCGAAGACGCTGTATGAATCGATGCAGTCATGTTATGTGTGATGCTAGGAAGAAGTAGTCGGCCCGCCCAATTTTAGTCTTTCCTGACTTTTTATACCCTACACCACACTGTGGTACAGGGTATTATGACTTTGTGCATTTGTTTGTAACACCTAAAAGGAGAAGAGATAGACCCATTGTTTATTATACCTATCGACTCAGAATCACTTTCTGAGTCGATTTAGTCATGTCCGTCTGTCCATGTATTCTTGTAATCAAAGTGCAGGTCGTATTTATGGTCCGATTGTGATGAAATTTAGCATAGTGCTCTTTTTTGGCCCAAGGACGATCCCTATTGAAATTGGTTAAAATCGGTTCAGATTTGGATATCGTCCCCATATATATGTTTCACCCGATTTGACATGTAAGCGCTGTAGAAACCACATTTTACATCCGACCTGTACGAAATTCGGCAGAGAAAGTTCTCTTATTACATGAATAAACACTGCCATATTCGGGGAAAATCGGTTCAGATTTAGATATAGCCCCCATATATACGTTTCACCCGATTTAACATTTAAGCGCTGTAGAAATCGTGTTTTATATCCGATCAGTACGAAATTTAACAGAGAGGGTTTTCTTATTACATGTATCAACACTGCCAAATTCGGGGATGATCGGTTCAGATTTAAACATAGTCCCAATATATATGTTACACCCGATTTGACATGTAAGCGCTGTAGAACCCGTGTTTTATATCCGATCAGTACGAAATTTAACAGAGAGAGTTTTCTTATTACATGTATCAACACTGCCAAATTCGGGGAAAATCGGTTCAGATTTAAACATAGTCCCAATATATATGTTACACCCGATTTGACATGTAAGCGCTGTAGAACCCGTGTTTTATATCCGATCAGTACGAAATTTAACAGAGAGAGTTTTCTTATTACATGTATCAACACTGCCAAATTCGGGGAAAATCGGTTCAGATTTAAACATAGTCCCAATATATATGTTACACCCGATTTGACATGTAAGCGCTGTAGAACCCGTGTTTTATATCCGATCAGTACGAAAATCGGCAGAGAGTTTGCTTATTACATGTATGAACACTGCCAAATTCTTATCGCAATGGCCATTTTCGCATTGGTAGGTAGGCCCCGCCCGACTTTCTGTCTTTCAATACTGGTTTTGTTTGAACCGGTTCTCGAACACCAAACACGGATCTCCATAATTTTATTGTCATTTTCTCGAGACATTTTCTTACATATTTTCATTCTGCTCTTGGTATAATCTAACCGTATTCGAAAATATTTTTGTAGAATGTTACAATTATGTATAACATTGCTCTTAATTTGAAATATTTAATTGTTATCCTTTTAATTTTTTGCAGGTTTCAACAAACTACCGGATGCACCTAACACACCGTTCCATTTTGCAAATTTCGACGACGGTTTATTCGCACAGAAAACTTTACAACCTGTTATCGGTGTTAAAACAGAGCTTAAACCATACTTAACCCAAAGTAATAATAACAAACAGCCACAAACAGTGAGAAATCGGCACGGCAAAAATTTAATCATAATAAAGTGTTTTAAATTAACCTTAATATCGCAAAACAAAGTTATAGCGAATTAATTTCTATTAAGACGCGATGATTCCATCAAAACAGTACTTATGAAATGCATACAAATAATCACAACAAAAACACTCATGAAACAACAAAACTAAAAATAAACGAATTTGTAATTCCAAAAAACTAACAAATTTCACGGGGGAAAAAAGTCTACGATTTTAATTATTTTCTTAAATTATTGAATATGTATTAAGCTACAACCCAAAATGATTTGATTGAGCAAAATTCCACAAAATAAAAGAATTTTGTTACCAAAAAAATTAAAACGGAAAGTATGAATTGTGCCAACGACAGCAGCTATTAACGTTGAAACGTGTTTATTTTATGAAAATATTTCAAATAATTTTCCTCAGCCGCGAAACCATTAAAAACGAAAAAAAAAAAACAAATATTTTCAACGTCAGTTGTGGTGCCTGACTGCGTTTGAAAGAAAAAGCAGAACGAACACAGGGAAATTAATTTATTTGTATAATATTAAATTACCTTTTTTGTTGGCAGGAAAATGTGCGAATGATATAAAAATCAGTAACCGTAAAATTAACTAAGCAAACACTGAGGGGAAATTCGCGTTATTGCTATCGTCATCGACATGATGAATCCTCAAGACATTTGTAGGCCATTAGATTTGGCTAATTTTTACTAAAAAAATCAACAAAAACCTAATGGGGATTGTGCTGCATTTGTTCTCTCAGACGGATATAAGAAAATATTTGCTGACAAAAAGGTAAGTGGGTCATGTGTCCTTTTATTATTTATTGCCCAAAGAAATTAAATTAAAATTTTGTAAATATCGGAGCAGTACTGATTGCCTTTACATCAACTTTTCTGAATTAAAAATCTTTTATATATAATACCGTGCGTCAAAATTGAAATCAATGGTCATGAAAATGTCTATATAATTCTGAAAGCTGACAAGAAACAGAATAAAACTGTATACTCAGTTTTTTTTATTTTCTGATCGAGTTTACGTTTAAATGGAATGGCCTTGCAAATTAGTGTCGCATGGTGTAGTGAATTAAAAATGGAACATATGTACCCAATAAAACAAAAGTTATGACCATTTGAATTTATTTGTTAAAAAGAGTTAATTTTTTGCAATTATTTTGGGGAAAAAATATGTATTGTATTTTGGAGTTATGGAAGAAGTTACTTCAACAAAGTATAAGATATTTATATTCATCTTAAAGGAAACTTCCTAAAGAATGTTCTCGAAGAAAGAAAGGGTCGAAAATATCTCTGGTATTGTTTCCAAGCTTTTCAAATTTTCATCATTTTTTACACACATTTTCCTAAAAGCTAAAATATAAAAGCGTTTACTATTTTTATATGTGGCAAGGTGTTGCATGCAGAACTGCAAAGTGATTTTGGAGCCGGCTTTTGGTATAGCAGATATAGCAGATATAGGGCAAACCCCAAAAATCCCATTTTGATGGGTTTTCGAAATTATGTTGAGAATTGTGGGATTGACTTTTGCAAATAAAACCAGTAAGGAAAGGCTAAAGTCGGGCGGGGCCGACTATATGATACCCTACACCACTCTCGTAATATTGAATAACTCTGAAATATAAATTTTGTAATTCATGTATAAATTGTTTACATAAATTTACTTTTGAGTCATTTTATACTTAAATAATACCCTGTACCACAGTGTGGTGTAGGGTATAAAAACGATTGGATGTAAAATACAGCTTCTACAGGACTAAAGAGCCAAATCGGATGAAACATATATATGGGAGCTATAGCTAAATCTTAACCGATTTTCTTCAAATTCGGCAATGTTGGTTCGTGGATCAAGAAACTCTGCCATTCTAAATTTCAAAACGATTGGATGTAAAATACAGCTTCTGTAGAACTGAAGGGCCAAATCGGACGAAACATATATATGGGAGCTATAGCTAAATCTTAACCGATTTTCTTCAAATTCGGTAGTGTTGGTTCATGGATCAAGAACCTCTACCATTCTAAATTTCAAAACGATTGGATGTAAAATACAGCTTTTATAGGACTAAAGGGCCAAATCGGACGAAACATATATATGGGAGCTATAGCTAATTCTTAACCGATTTTCTTCAAATTCGGTAGTGTTGGTTCATGGAACAATAAACTCTACCACTCTAAATTTCAAAAGGATTGGATGTAAAATACAGCTTCTATAGAACTAAAGGGCCAAATCGGACGAAACATATATATGGGAGCTATAGCTAAATCTTAACCGATTTTCTTCAAATTCGGTAGTGTTGGTTCATGGATCAAGAAACTCTACCATTCTAAATTTCAAAGTGATTGGATGTAAAATACAGCTTCTTCAGGACTAAAGAGCAAAATCGGACGAAACATATATATGGGAGCTATAGCTAAATCTTAACCGATTTTCTTCAAATTCCGCAATGTTGATTCATGGATCAAGAAACTCTACCATTCTAAATTTCAAAACGATTGGATGTAAAATACAGCTTTTATAGGACTAAATGGCCAAATCGGACGAAACATATATATGGGAGCTATAGCTAAATCTTAACCGATTTTTTTCAAATTCGGTAGTGTTGGTTCATGGATCAAGAAACTCTACCATTCTAAATTACAAAATGATTGGATGTAAAATACAGCTTCTACCGGACTAAAGAGCAAAATCGGACGAAACATATATATGGGAGCTATAGCTAAATCTTAACCGATTTTCTTCAAATTCGGCAATGTTGGTTCATGGATCAAGAAACTCTACCATTCTAAATTTCAAAACGATCGGATGTAAAATACAGCTTCTATAGGACTAAAGGGTCAAATCGGACGAAACATATATATGGGAGCTATAGCTAAATCTTAACCGATTTTCTTCAAATTCGGCAGTGTTGGTTCATGGATCAAGAAACTCTACCATTCTAAATTTCAAAACGATTGGATGTAAAATACAGCTTCTATAGGACTAAAGGGCCAAATCGGACGATAGATATATATGGGAGCTATATCTAAATCTGAACCGATTTCAACCAAATTCAATAGCGATCTTAATAGCCACGAAATAATCTAAACTGCAAAATTTCAGAACGATCGGAGTGAAATTGCGACTTGTAGTCGACGAACAACTTTACATGGACAGACGGACGGACGGACAGACATCGTTAAATCGACTCAGCTAGTGATTCTGAGTCGATCGGTATACTTTAAGGTGGGTCTAGTTGTGTTATTTTCAGGTGTTACAAACATCTGCCGTGAAACAAACTATTTCTGATTATAGGTATATAGTGACGAAGGTATATACATGACGAAATTAATCGGTATATACCCGGCTCAAATATATGAGTATACACTGATTCGTAAGAAATGTTAAAAAAATTAAAAAAATAATATATTTCAATAATTTTTTTTGTATATTCTATGTCTTGACACCAGAAAATGAGACTAGTTCTAAAATTATTATATGTATTTGTTAAGGAAAATCCCACAAATATCAAAATAAATTCAAAAATCCCCGAAAAGCGGATTATTTTTAGCTTTTTCCGCAAAATCTATTATACTTAAAGCCGGGCACAAAATATCTTTTGCAGTTTACAGTGTAACACATTTCTACATATAAAATTATAATTGTTTTCATATTCTAGCTTTGCGATTGTCGAAAATGTGGCCTAGATTGGAAATTTTCGTATAAAATGGTGTACTATTAATATACATTTTGGACCCATACTTTTCTTGAAAACATTCTCTAGGAAGTTTCTATTAATAAGAATATAAATACTTTTTTTTATTTTACTCTATATCTCCAAAATACTACATACGAGTATACCTTTTCGCAACAAAATACAGCAATTACCTATATTTTGAAAATATACTCGTAAATTTAAATGGCCAAATCTTTTGTTTCATTGGGTAGATCTAACCGAAATTTTTTACATCGTATAGCAAATTTTGTAGTCAATTCAGAAAAGTTAAGGTGAGAGAAATACGTTTATATTCTGCATTGATATTAACAAGCTGCTCGGACAGGGTTAGGAAAATATTAAAATATCAATTTTCAAATGGAGAAATCTTATAACGCCATAAAATATTTAAAAATTAATATATGTATGTATGTCAATAAAATATTTTGTAGTTGTAGGTCTTGACATCACAAATCTAAAGTAATTCGCGAATCATTACATTTGCCCAGAGTCAATCCCACAATTCCCAAAATAAATTAGAAAATCCCAAAAAATTGGATTTTATGCATATTCCCATATATCTACTATACTAAAAGCCGGGCTCCAAATTCCTTTTGCAGTACAACGTGCAACACCTTACCACATATAAAACAAGTAAAGGTTTTAATATTCTTCTTTCGAAATTTGTATAAAAAATTGTGTAAATTGGAGAAGCTTGGCAAACATACCCGAGAATATTTTTAACCAGCTCTGTTTTCGAGAACATTCGCAAGGAAGTTTCCTTTAAGATATGTTATAAATTTTTTAAATAACTTCTTCTATGATTCCAAAACGTATATGTCTTCATCAGAAACGAGAAATATTTGAAAATTTTACAGGAGAAGCAAAAAACTAAATAAAATGAAAAATGTTGTTGTTAGAAAACGTTGTTGTTAGAAAAAATTTACGTGACATAAGAATTTTTAACTATGAAAAAAGAAATAATTTGTTGTTGGGCCCTTTTGAATTTCGTTAATAAATAATGTGATATTAGATCGCTAAAAATCTATCAGTTTACCGAAACCCATCAAAAACAGAATTTCCCATCAAAAAATGTTTCTTGTTGTTACGCCCTTTTTCGTTTAATTTTTTATGAAAATATAACTTCAATGTCCATAACTTTAACTTTTAAATTGGGCCCCCCGCTATAGTATAGAAGGATTGTATTAACAACTTAAATTCTGTAGTACCTCTTCACAATTTGTTAATGAGGTTTTGTTCAGGGTCATCCCTTCTACTCAACTGTGATGAGATCAAAATCGTATTTGCTTCGCTTCGTGAGATATCAAGAAAACAGTAAAAAACGATGTTAGTTACATTGAATTACACAAAAAACAAGTAAGAAAGTTTCAGTCGGGTAAACCGACTAAGGTATACCCTCACTTTGTGAGTAATGTAATATTGAATATTACTCGAATTATTCTGTCAATTTGTGTGGGAGGTACCAGAAGGGGTTTATCAAATACACCTTTTTTTTGCTGAACATTAGATACTTTAAATTCATTGCACTGTGCCGACTTATAAGCATTTATGTGCACTGGTATAAACGTTATGAGACATTAAATCGTGGTATGATGTGGGCATTTTGTGTGGGAGGTACAAAGAGGGGCGTGGCAATAACACCCATTTTTCACAGGGCTATAGACACTATAAAAACATTACACTGTACAAAATGTCAAGTATTTTTATACACTGGTTTTAATGTTATAAGCTGTTAACTTTTGGTGCAAAAAGGTACCTTTGTGTGGGAGGTACCAAAAGGGACGTGGCGACTTTGCCCATTTTTCTCGAGTTGATAACGACTAATAAGCTAATACTATGTGTGGAATTTCAAAAGATTCGAATAAGTAGTATAGCAGTTATTAAAGAATCAATATTTCACAACATTTTAACCATTTGTGGGGGAGGTACTAGAAGGAGTGGACCAATATGGCCCATCTTCGAACTTAGCCGGAGATAGAAAAAAATATTACCACATACCAAATTTGAGGTCAATCGGTTACTCCTTTCGAGAGTTATCGTGCGCACCAGCCAGCAGACACACAGACAGACAGACAGACAGACGGACAGACAGACAGACAGACGGACGGACATTGCTCATTCGACTTAAAATGACCCAAAACGGATTTCCTCCGAACATACTTAGGGTCTTAGATCACTCCTTCGATGTGTTACACTTTTTTCCGTAGCAAATGATATATACCCTCGTCACACTAAAGTGAGGGTATAAAAACGGGCTCATTCAGAATTGAAACTCAATTTCCTATCAATGTGAGTAATTTTAAGTCGTTTTAAAATTTACGCGATATTTGCAATATCACCATATTGCGAATCTTTTGTAATCTATAAAACTGCCTAACATTTTCGCATTATTAGTATGTAATTTTTCAATACATGCCATTAATAAAATGAAAAACCCAGTCCAAACTTTTTCTTGAAGGAATATTTTTACAATAACTCGGGAAGTTGAGCTAACCGGACAATGACTCTAAATTATTTATAAAGCGCGGATTATACTGAACAAACCTCCACATGCATCATTTTCAGATTTGTTTATCTTAAGGTGAAAACGATGTCTCTTTCGAGACAAACCCATTAGATTTTTTAATTTACAAGTGAGTAGAGGCTATTTTGTGGAGATGGTTTCAAAGTGGTACATACCAACTTAAGGGAAGTCTTAGGAGTATGTTGTGGTGTAAATTTTTTTTGCACATTGTCATTAAAAATAATAATATAGGGTTTTCCAACAAGAGGTGTTATTTTGGTATTCAAAGAAAAATGCAATTTTTTGAGATACTCATTCGGATCGGATCGGATGTTTATTTCATAATAAAGAGGAAGGTATGCCGTTAATAACGAAAAACAACGTCAGCCAAATGGCCACCACGACCACGCTTACAGGACCATTTGCTTTTCATGAAATTGTCCATAACCAAATCGCATGTCCTCGATAGCCTCACGAATTCTATCTTTGAGGTCTTGAATTGAGGCTGGGCTGTTGGCGTAGACCTTATCTTTCACGTGGCCCCAAAGGAAGAAGTCGCAAGGTGTTAAATCACAAGATCTCGGTGGTCAATTGTGATCACCTCTTCGAGTGATAACACGGTCCGGAAACTTTTCCCGTAACAGAACAATGATTTCGTTGCGTGTGTGGCACGTAGCGCCGTCTTGTTGAAAGTAAACGTTGTCCAGATCAATACCATCCAATTCCGACCATAAAAAATTATTAATCATCTCGATAGCGCAATCCATTCACCGTAACTGTTGATCCAACCTCATTTTCGAAAAAGTAAGGTCCAATGACCCCGCCGGACCATAAACCGCACCAAACAGTCACACGTTGAGGATGGAGAGGCTTCTCAACAATAACTCTTGGATTTTTCGAGCCCCGGATGCGACAATTGTGCTTGTTGAGGTAGCCACCGAGGTGGACATGGGCCTCATCAGTCAAAATGATTTTTCGATGATTTTCGATTTTTCGAATTTTAATAATTTCAATGCGTTGTTGAATCATGTATCGTTCCATTTGTATACCCTACACCACACTGTGGTACAGGGTATTATAACTTTGTGCATTTGTTTGTAACACCCAAAAGGAGACGAGATAGACCCATTGTTTATTATACCGATCGACTTGTAATCACTTTCTGAGTCGATTTAGCTATGTCCGTCTGTCTGTCCGTCTGTCTGTCTGTCTGTCTGTCTGTCTGTAGACGTATTCTTGTAATCAAGGTGCAGGTCGCAATTATGGTCCGATCTCAACGAAACTTTGCACTTATCTTTTTTTAGGCCCAAGGACGATCCCTATTGAATTTGGTTAAAATCGGTTCAGATTTACATATAGCTCCCATATATATGTACCTCCGATTTGGCATATATGCACTGTATAAGCAACATTTTGTAACCGATTTGTACAAAAATTGACAGAGAGTAGTCTCGTGATACACTTAGATACAATACAAAATTTGGGGGAAATCGGTTCAGATTTAGATATAGCCCCCATATATATGTTGCCCCCGATTTGACATGTAAGCGCTGTAGAAACTGTATTTTATATCCAATCAGTACGAAATTCGGCAGAAAGAGGTTTCTTATTACATGAAGGAATACTGCCAAATTCGGAGAAAATCGGTTCAAATTTAGATATAGCCGCCATATATATGTTACCCCCGATTTGAAATTCAATAGCTGTAGAAACTGTATTTTATATCCGATCACAGCGAAATTCGGCAGAAAGAGGTTTCTTATTACACGAATGAATACTGCCAAATTTGGAGAATATGGGTTCAGATTTAGATATAGCCCCCATATATATGTTAGCACCGATTTGACATTCAAGCGCTGTAGAGACTGTATTTTATATCCGATCAGTACGAAATTCGACAGAAAGAGGTTTCTATTTTACATGAATGAGTATTCAGGGAAAATCGATTCAGATTTATATATAAGCTCCATATATATGTTCCTCCTGATTTGGTTACAAAGCGCTATAGAAGTTGTACTTTACTTCCGATCATTACAAAATTCTCTCTTTGAAAGAATTAGATATATCCGCATATATATGTTCTTACCCATTTACCAATTATTCCAAATTATTATCGCAATAACCCTTATCGCATTGTTAGGGAGGTGTAGGGTATTATATAGTCGGCCCCGCCCGACTTTCTGCCTTTCCTTACTGGTTATTTTTATCGCGATTTACCTTCAATTTCTGATTATAGGTATATAGTGACGAAGGTATATACTGACGAAATTAATCGGTATATACCCGGCTCAAATATATGAGTATACACTGATTCGTAAGAAATGTTAAAATATTTAAAAATTAATATATTTCAATAATTTTTTTTGTATTTTCTATGTCTTGACACCAGAAAATGAGACTAGTTCTAAAATTATTATATTTGTTAAGGAAAATCCCACAAATATCAAAATAAGCGAAAAGCGGATTTTTTTAGCTTTTTCCGCAAAATCTATTATACTTAAAGCCGGGCACAAAATATCTTTTGCAGTTTACAGTGTAACACATTTCTACATATACAATTATAATTGTTTTCATATTCTAGCTTTGCGATTGTCGAAAATGTGGCCTAGATTGGAAATTTTCGTATAAAATGGTGTACTATTAATATAAATTTTGGACCCATACTTTTCTTGAAAACATTCTCTAGGAAGTTTCTATTAATAAGAATATAAATACTTTTTTTTTTTACCCTATATCTCCAAAATACTACATACGAGTATACCTTTTCGCAACAAAATACAGCAATTACCTATATTTTGAAAATATACTCGTAAATTTAAATGGCCAAATCTTTTGTTTCATTGGGTAGATCTAACCGAAATTTTTTACATCGTATAGCAAATTTTGTAGTCAATTCAGAAAAGTTAAGGTGAGAGAAATACGTTTATATTCTGCATTGATATTAACAAGCTGCTCGGACATGGTTAGGAAAATATTAAAATATCAATTTTCAAATGGAGAAATCTTATAACGCCATAAAATATTTAAAAATTAATATATGTATGTATGTCAATAAAATATTTTGTAGAATTAGATATATCCGCATATATATGTATGTTCTTACCCATTTACCAATTATTCCAAATTATTATCGCAATAACCCTTATCGCATTGTTAGGGAGGTGTAGGGTATTATATAGTCGGCCCCGCCCGACTTTCTGCCTTTCCTTACTGGTTATTTTTGTATTTTAGGCCAAATTGTCACTACAATATAGCCAAGTTCCACGATGGCCTTTTTGTGTTTCTCGAGAAATATTAAAATATTTATGACAGGTTTTCCCAGTAAAATGCTAAATAAACCGGATTGAAACGAAAAAAAATTACCTATAAACACTTTTGAATAGCATACAGAAGTTGTTTCATGACGCCAACAGTTCTGTACCAAAAGCAAACAAATCTTAAAAATTTCCTTAAGGTTGCACAAGGACGTTTTTTGCAAAAAGTATTACAATTTTACTTTATTCATAGCTTTTCTTAAAAAACGTGCTTAAAGATGAAGTTGGGTTTTGTAATTGATGCTAATGCTGCATTAGGCATTGGAGTACATTGTAAATAGGTTTTAGGGAAATAGACCATGTCCTTAAATTTTTTCGGTAACGTTGAATTTACAAATTTTAAAGTAAGTTAGAAACACATGCTATTATTTGGTCCATGGCGTCGAAATAAAATATTTTTTATAATCAGAGATTAAAACCTTTCATCCACACCAATGGCGCTAATATCTGTGGGCTCTTTAAAAAGTTTTGTAATTTTTGTAACGTCACACATCTACTCCATCGTGGAACTTGGCTATATTGTAGTGGATAATTTGGCCTAAAATACAAAAATAAAATTAAAAACTAAAAAGGGGATTTTTTTTTAATACATCTTTAAAAAAAAGTTATAAAAAAATTCTTTTTAAATTTGTTTTCCTTTTTTCATTAAGATTTTGCAAAAAGTCCCATATTAATAGCTTGTACCGAGAAAAAGATGTAATTTGTTTTTTAAACCCAGTATTCCTCAAAATTCACAATTTCGATAATTTTAAAATCGTCATAGTTTTTTTCAAAATAATTTACATGGGTTCTTGACTATACATAGTCTAACCATTATACCAAGTTTGACTAAAATCCGTGACATGAGCCAAAAATTCTGTGACCACTTAACATGGAAATGCTCATAAGTGAAATATCATTTGAATTGAATATATAAAATTTTTGAGAGGCTGTAAATCTTTACTGAATAACACTGCGATTTTTTCTTAAAAAAAGAGATGTAGACTCCATTATCTCCTTTGGTCACTTTTTCCTAGGACTAACCGTACCCGCCATGATTGGTTTTTATAATAAAATAATTTGAAGATAAGTGTTTTTTCTTGACATTTTTCAATCGCGGCATGGCTATAGCTAAAAATTTTATATCAATCTATTCATCAGATATCATAGATTTCGACTATATAAATCTAAAAACTCTCACCATATTTATACCCTCACTTTAGTGTGACGAGGGTATATATCATTTGCTACGGAAAAAAGTGTAAAACGTTCGGAGGAAATCCATTTTGGGTCATTTTAAGTCGAATGAGCAATGTCCGTCCGTCTGTCTGTCTGCTGGCTGGTGCGCACGATAACTCTCGAAAGGAGTAACCGATTGACCTCAAATTTGGTATGTGGTAATATTCTTTTCTATCTCCGGCTAAGTTTGAAGATGAGCCATATTGGTCCACTCCTTCTAGTACCTCCCCCACAAAGGGTTAAAATGTTGTGAAATATTGATTCTTTAATAATTGCTATACTACTTATTCGAATCTTTTGAAATTCCACACATAGTACTAGCTTATTAGTCGCTATCAACTCGAGAAAAATGGGCGAAGTCGCCACGTCCCTTTTGGTACCTCCCACACAAATGCACAATTTTGCACCAAAAGTTAACAGCTTATAACATTAATAACAGTGTATAAAAATACTTGAAATTTTGTACAGTATTATGCTTTTATATTGCCTATAGTTCAGGGAAAAATGGGTGTTGTTGCCACGCCCCTTTTGGTACCTCCCACACAAAGGTACCTTTTTGCACCAAAAGTTAACAGCTTATAACATTAAAACCAGTGTATAAAAATACTTGAAATTTTGTATAGTGTAATGTTTTTATAGTGTCTATAGCCCTGTAAAAATGGGCGTTATTGCCACGCCCCTTTTTGTACCTCCCACACAGAATGCCCAAATCATACCACAATTTAATGTCTCATAACGTTTATACCAGTGCACATAAATGCTTATAAATCGGCACAGTGCAATGAATTTAAAGTATCTAATGTTCAGCGAAAAAAGGTGTATTTGTAAACCCCTTTTGGTACCTCCCACACAAATTGACAGAATAATTTGAGTAATATTCAATATTACATTACTCACAAAGTGAGGGTATATATTATAGGTTATAAAAAATTCGCAATAAGGTATGATATTGCAAATATCGCGTAAATCGTAAAAGGACTTACAATTACTCATATTTATTGGAAATTGTGTTACATTTTTATATTTTCGCGATTTTTTGTATAGTTCATAGTAACTAAAATCGTATTTTACTTTTTTTCGCGATATCTCGCGAAGCTAAGCAGATACGATTTTGATCTCTTCACAGTTGAGTAGATGGAATGATCCTGAAGGAAACCTCATTAACAGTTTTTGGCGTCAAACTAGGCAAAGTTTTTAACCCTTGAGGTACGCTGTGTAGGATGCCTGGTTAAGAAACGGTCGAGTTATTTCCGTTTTTTATTTTCACCGACTTTGCGCTGACGCTTCAATAGCACGCTCCTTTTGTACCTCCCACTCAAAATATCCAAATCATACCATAATTCATTGGTTCATAATGATATACCAGTGCAATGTGTTTGAATTGTCTATTGTTCTGCGCAAAATTGTCGTATTCGTCAAGCCCCTTCTGGTACTCCTTCACAAATTGACAGATTCATTCGAAGACCACATTCTCATAATATGCAGCAATCATATAAATGTTTTCATATTTTATACTTTGGACATTTGCAATGACTATAGTGTAGTGTGAATATATGTCAGTGTGAATATATAAACTTAGTTATGCTGACTCTGTGAGAATTGCCTCACAGCCAGACAGTCACACGGTGTAACTATAAACCGTCACATATCCATACCGGCCAGACAGTCGCACGGTGTAACTATACACCGCCATGTATTCACACCTGCCAAACTTTAGAGACTAATTAATAATAAAAGAGCAGTCGCTCATCTGAACACAAACTAAACGGTCTTCTTATTATAATAGACAGACAAAGAATGAAGATTTTTTTTTAACTTTCTAGCATATCCCAACCGTTATACCCTATTACATTACTCACAAAGTGTGTATAGTATGTATACCTTAGTCGGTTTATTCGACTGAAATTTTCTTACTTGTTTTGTTGTTGCATAGCTTCCTTTTCTCTAAGTGTTTTTTTCAGTAACAGATAATCAATTTCAACCCAGTCTCTGTCATTTTACCACCTACAAGTTTTATGACAAAAATTGTTTAGACAAACTTTGTTTTTTGGTTTATGACCGCTTGCAGTCAAGTTCGTTATTTGTTATTGTCCATTACTATTTGCCGAAAGTAATCAGTCAATTTGTCGCCGCAGATTGGGTTCCACCTTTTTGTGGTCGAAGTGTTAAAGTTTTAGCCAAATTTCTTTGCTGGCCATTGTGGTGTGGTCGACATTGTTTTGGATTTTTTTGTCTTTTGTTCATAGTTGATTAAGTGAGTGCGTTCGAAGTGAAGTTGTAGACAAATGGACGGACGGACGGGCAGACAGGCGATAATCAGTATGTGTGATTGTTGTCATTTTGAAATATGCCTTTGCGCTTTTGTTTCAATTTCAGCTAAATTTATTGCTAACGTGAATTTTATTTCTTCTGCTGTGTGATATTGATGGTTTTAATGCAAAGGAGTACAAGTAAAGTTTCAGGTTCTAAAGAAATAAGATAACAGGAGATAATTTCGAAAGTAAATATCGATAAACGGAATTTTACTTAACTCCCAAATGTTCAGTATATCCTGACAGAGTTTTTACCAATCTGAATCAGTTTCTAAAGATCCAACAACCGAGACCTAACATCTTTTTATTCGTGTAGATTGACGCATACGAGTACTATTTTAAAACATTTTAACAAACCCATTTTTTATGGTAAAGTTTTTTTAAAAAAAAATTTCTTTAAAACTCATTTTCATGGATGATACCTTTAGTATATGGACCATATTTTATATTTTAGTAACCGTCGCGACGGTTCCTAAAATTCTGTTTCCATGTGAAAGTGTCGTTATTAATATTTGTAGTGCTCATAATTTCCGTTAATTTAAATTATATCCCGGCTTTATGGAGCCTATACTTAAAAAAATATGGTCAAAATACTAAAGGCACCTTCCAAGTAAATGGTACATTTAAAGAATTTTTTGAAAAGAAAAATTTTCACATTAAAATTTTTAACATTTTTTCCTTATTTAGGATACCATATTACACCAGGAAATGTAAGCCCTACGACAAACTTTTTTTGCATAGTGTAATCCATCTCGAGACTATATACAGGGTTGCCCATATTCGACGGACCCACGGACTCGTTGGGCCCATTCCAATCGACGAGGCTTGTCCGCAGGCAACAATCTTTGCGTCAATTGAATTTTGTACGGGAACAAATGCAAATCAACGCGAATAATCCGTTGTAAAGTGGACCGAGCCATGCCCAACTGCTGAGAACGGCGTTTTTGGGATGTTCTTGGGGACCTCTCAACACTGGCTCGTACGGCAGCGATATTCTCGGCCGATCGCCTTGGTCGACTTTTATTTGGCCTCTTCGGATTAGAAAGAGCCTCACCAGTCGAAAATTTTTCGTATAAACGCTTAATGGTGTTCTTAGAAGGCGCACTTCTCACATTTTTTAATATTTTAAAAGCACGTTGACTTGACTTCTTCTGTTGAATGTAAATTTCAACTATTTCAGAGCGCTCGCGTGGCGTGTATTGTTCCATGGTAAAAATCTGCTTGGACTGACGCTTCAAACGCGGTATGTCATTAAGCGATCTGACATCTCTGTCAAAAGTTATGGCGTTGCCAGATGGGTCCGTCGAATATGGGAGACCCTGTACATAAATCAAAAATCTCCAGATAGAACCCCTTTCCTTTCCTGTTCAAATTCATAGTGCACAACTAAAAGAAAAACGTTTTCTTATTCTGTCTTTTATTTCATTTTGCACTTCAGCTTTTGTCTTGCCTATGTAATCGCTGTTCTGGTGTTGGGTGACTGCCTATGATGTCGTTATTTATTTTTTTGTTGACGTTCGTTTCAAATTCAATTCAATTCGAATTAGATTTGATTTGTTTTTTCTGCAGGGTCTGTTTTTTTCGCTCGGATATCAATTTAATTGTAATTTAATAATTTTCATTTTAACAAATCGCCTTAAGATTAAACGGCCTTTAAACGAACGCTTGGTTTGATGAGGAATTTTTTCTACATTTTTTGTTTTCATTGATTTTTTGGTTCGTTGTTGTTGTTGGCGGATAAACAATTTATTTGTCGCCAATTTACAAGCACAAAGTTCAAATTAGTTTGTGATTGATGTTCTTGGGTCCTTACTGCCTGTTACCAATATTGAATTAAATTTTTGGGGAAATACAGTATTTGCATACTTTCCTGAATCGGAAAATGCTTATACATGTAGAGAAAAAATTTACAATATCTGCTACTGCTCAACAGTGTCAGCTCATTACTCAGAAGATTATATTGTATTAAATTTCATATATGTTTACTGCGACCTGTGGTCAGATCGGGATATCGGTTTTATCCAGATCTGAACGGATTTTCTTCAAAGTCGTCAACGATCGTCCCTGGTATTGAAAACTCTTCACTGCTACATTTTATGAAGATTGTTTGGAAATTGGCTACTGCCAAATGTGAACCGATTTGCTTATATCCTATCCTAGACCCAGCAAGGAAAGACTAAATAATACCATCCACAACTAGTTGCCAACAAATGCAAGGAGAAACCATTAATACTATCAATTCTAAATTCCAGGCACATAGGTTAAAAAGCGTGGGATCTCCACTGCGAAGAAGTCAAAATAGACTGTGATCTTCTTAAGGGGATTGTACTTATCCAAACATGGACTGATAAACTCCATTTTCATTACAGACGATTTAATGCATTATGAAGTACAAAAGGTTAATTTTCCGCATGGTGGGCAGAAAATGCCTCATCGGAAGGGCCCTTTAGATAGGGGCAATATCAAAACATGGACCGATGTTCCTCATTTTCGTTAGGGACGATTAAGTGCAATATAAAGTACAAATTCTCAAATGTAAGCCAAATAAATTGAAGAATGCATTCTCTATGGCGTCAAGAAGTGACATCGGTGGGAACCTTTATATGGGGGATATACGAAATCATGGACCGCTGTATCCCATTTTTATATATTTTTAAATTTCAGCCATATCAATTTATACCAGTAAAGAAAGACTACGTCACTCTGTTAGCAGAATAAGTACCCGTACACTACGAGTCAAATTAAAAAAAATTGAGAGATATATTTTACATATGTGGTCGATACCTAAATGGGAACCAATTTTCTCCACATTTTGCACCATTCGTTCTTCAATCAAAAAACTTCATTCTGCCAATTTTCAAATGTAAAATAAAGCTTCTATAGCACATTGATAGCAATGTGTGTCAAGAAACTCCTCTCTTCCAAAGTTTATAATGATCGGATGTAAAAATAAAGGTTTTATAGTACGTTGATCGCCCAAACGGATGGAACACATATAGGGATTTCCCCCAAAATTTAGTAGCCTTTATTAGTGGGTGAAGATACTTCTCTTTGTCAATTTTTACTTTAAACTTTTATTTCTAAAGCCCTTAGCCGTCAAATAGAAAGGAACATATAAATGGTGGTTATATCTAAATCTGAACCGATTTCCACTAAATTTAGTAGTCTTTGTCCATGGGTGAAGACATTTGTCCCTGCCACTGGGTGAAGACATTTGACCCTGTCAATGTTTACCTCGATCTGGTGTAACATAGACCTTCTATAGGCGTTAGAACCCATGTCGGAGGTGCATATATATGGGCGCTATATATAAATCTGAAAAGATTTTCTCCATTTTCAATAGGGATCGTATTCGGGCCAAAAAGCAACTCTGTGCTCAATTTCATAACAATCGGACCAAAAAATACGACCCGCGCTTTGATTGCAATTATAGATCCACACACGGACAAAGGACGTACATGGATAAATGAAATCAGGATGTGATTCCAAGTCGACCGGTATAATAAACGAACAAACGCATAAAACCCTGAACCACACTGTTGTGTAGCGTATACATACGATCTCTACAGAGCTTACAGCCAAATCGGAGGTAAATATATATGGGGTGTATTCTAAATCTGAGCCAAAAGTTTCGGAAGGCATCATCCTTGGCCCAAAAAATAACACTGAGCTGAATTTCATCACAATCGGACCACAAATACGACCTGTACTTTGATTACAGCGATATATCTACAGATGGACGGACATGGTTAAATCGACTCAGGAAGTGATTCCAATTCGATGGGTATAATCCAAAAATAATTTACTACGAAGATATTCCTTCAGGCCGAAATGTCAAAATCCGTCAGTTACGAACGAATGGGAATGAATTATCACACGCGAAAAAACAGTTTTCCGCGAACATAGCTTGAACTTTTTTTGCACTTATCGATTTATATTAATTTTTTAATTGTGACTGTCGCAAAAAATTCGGGAAAATCCGTGAAAAATCCGCGAAAAACCTCACTCGTTGAAATCAATTTCCAATTCGTTCGTAACTGACAATCACTCGCTACAGGAAGGAATGTCTTCTTAAATAATATTGTTTTTGGTATAATCACTCTCTACGTAAAATTGGTATTCCCAACATGTGTAGCCCTGATAATTATACCCTACACCACACTATGGTACAGGGTAAACCGACCAAGCTAGTGATTCTGAGTCGATTTAACCATGTCTGTCTGTCCGTCCGTCTGTCTATTTTTATGTTGTTCGTTGAATACATGGCGCAACTTCACTCCGATCGTGCTGAAATTTTGCATTTAGTTGTCTTTCGCACCTGTAAATAACTGTATTGAAATTGGTTGAAATCGGTTCAGATGTAAATATAGTTCCCATACATATGTTTCGTTCGATTTGGCTACAGAGTCTGAGACGTACCAAATGTAAATTGTGTAAACAAATTGGATATTTCGTTGTTATCCAATATTACTAGAGTTATGTACCTTGAAAATATTTTCTTGGTACTATTTACGAAACATTCTTCATACTATATTCTTCATATGAACTGATTATTTTGAAAGTGGCGTTAACGCCATTCTGCTTTATTCGGTTCATCATTGAAAAAAGGTTGTTAATAAAACCCAAATGCGAAAATTTCCACTCAATTCCGAAACATTGAATTCTTGAGATGACCTGAATGTAAATAATATGTTTATATTAATCACCTAACCTATCAACGATACTACTCTTGGTTTAAAAACAGAATGGCGTTTACGCCACTTTCAAAATAAACAGTTCATATTATTTACGAAGATTTTCGTAAATTTCATGCATATTATGAAGAATATTTTACGAATTTACAAAGGGGGTTCTTAAGATAAAAGCTTCGTAAAATTATGTTAATAAATTTTATGAAAAGATTCTTATTTTGTATGAAATGACGTCTTAACAATTTCGTAATTTTTGTGAGAGTAACATGTTTTCTAAATTTTAAGGGTGTACATTCTTTTGTTGTTATATCCGTATAGATTTCCAACAATTTGAAAAGCGTTCATCCTTGGGACAAAAAAGAAGATCTGTGCCAAATTTATTACCTACTTACAGCGTTCGGAGGAAATCCCGAAAATTTTTCAACAACTTTTTATGTGTTGTATATGTTATACATTTCAGATGCTGACAAGTTTGCTTTGCTTTGATTACAACTAAATCATTTTATCCAGATTGTAAAAAAAATCGTAATAATTTTATAAAATAATTTCATACAAAATATGAAAAAATTTCATAAAAAATGTGAAATTATTTCACAAAAAATATAAAATTATTTCACAAAAAATATGAAATAATTTCACAAAAAATATGAAGTAATTTCATAAAAAATATGAAATAATTACTTAAAAAATATGAAATAATTTCTTTAAAAATATGAAATATTGTCATAAAAAATATAAAATAGTTTCATAAATAGTATAAAATAGTTTCATAAAAAATATGAAGAATCTTCTCCGTAAAATATATCGATGGTTTATATCCAAAATGGGCTATAATAAAAAAAACCAATTTTTCAGGAGAGCAAACAAAACTGTTGAATTTTATTATTTCGCGATTAATTAAATATGATGTGAATTAAGAATTTGAAGGTATATATTATACACGTTCGTATACATAATTCATATCTATAAAAATTATCGCAAAATAATAAAAATCATTTTTTTTGCTCTACTGAAAAATTGGGTTTTTTAATATAGCCCATTTTGGATATAGGCCATCGATACACGGAGGAAAATCGACATTTTTGATATGTTCGAATTCAAAGAAAATATACTTGGAACCAAAATTTGTAAATATTAAATATTTTTGAACAAATATATTTTATTTGAAAATCAGGGAATTTTGTTTGGAACGAATACATATATTAATATATTACAACAAAATATATTTGCGAACTTACTGTCACAAATAAAATATGTGTTTACAAACAAACATTATATTTAAAAAAATTTTAAAACTTTGTTGACTTTGGCAATTTTTTTCTGTGTTATACTTTATAGGTAAAAATGTCGTAAGCAGCATTTTCTTTTGTTTCACAGCACTAATTTTTAATTTATAAATAGTCCAACTGTCAATCCTTCAATGCTATTTGTCGTTACCCTAGATTATATGATTTAAATTTTTGAATATAATTTTTCAAACATATACAATTTCTAAAAAATTAAACCTTAAATTTCTAAAAGAATTAAATTAAGGCATCAAGACATTGCCAAAATACTTAAATAGAAATTAATCATTGTTTTGGAACTATTATTTCCAAATACAAAAATATTAGAATGAAAACATATGTAATTTTGTTTAGGACAACATCCTCACAATCATATTATATTTGTGAGAGTCAAGTATTATTTATTTGGAGTGTACCCTAAACATATGTATGTTTCCAGCAGAATATATTTGGAACAATATACTACAGAAGGGTGATTCCAACGGAACGGGTGTGACATTGTTACTGAGTATTTTCCTGATTTTGATCAATATAATTTATAACGACAACTCACAATGGGTGCTTTATGTAGATATTCATAAGTGCCTTCATATTCATATACCTACTGACATGAGAGGAAATTAAATAATATTTTTTATAAAAAAAATATGGTTGATATATTACCATAACGGGTGTGACCTTAGGTACTGCCAACAAAAAACTATTTTTTTGGTATCTCGAGAGTATAGTGTATATTGTAGACTTCATTCCAAATAATTTAAATTATTATTCCATTTGTAGTAAATATTTTAATATGTAACGGGTGTGACAAGCCAATCTAACGGGTGAGACATAGGCTCAATCTGGAGGAGAAATAAGTAGATCGAAATATAGTCCAGGATTAATTAGCCAACATGCATCTATTAAAGTACTTTTTCCTGCGAAAAACAAAATCGAAGTCGTTTTATTCACTAAATCATATTCATATTGCCGACTTTCTTTATCACATAGAGTAAAAACTTACAAGTACAAAATTCGTTGCCAAAAACAAGTTTTAACATCTTAAAAACTCTTTCTCTTTTGTATCAATGCAATTTTTTTTAATTTTGTACAAAGTATTAGTTTCTGAATTAGAATACGCTATGTGTCCTGCTAGAATATTATAAGCAGAAATCTTCTCAAAATAATGTTTAGGTCGGTTATTCTAGATTTATTTAGTTTTCCACCTATTTTCTAAAATATATTGATATTTTTTAACTCCATTTAAGAAGTATTCTTATGCATTTTATTCCAGAACCAATCAAAATCTGATTTAAATGATTTATGGACGATTTATGGATGATTTATGGATTTATGGGCTGATTTAAAATGATTTATGGACCTTCACTGCCGCACACATCCTTCTCTTAATGATTGCCCCTATACCATCTATTTATTTTTTCAATTTATACGGACATTTCTGCATACTACTTGACATAAAATTATTAAATATACAATATTTAATAATCGAATCAAAATGATTTACGGTCTTTGCGTAACGGGTGTGACAAATATTATAATGCAAAAAAAAAACATTTTGATTCACTTTATACTATATAAAATTGATCTAACTTGCACAAAAGATGATATATACATATCTACATAAAATGTATTAAATTTAACTTTTTGTATATTTTCGGTATCGGGTGTGACAAACAAAACACTCCAAGATACAGAACCGTTTGCGGGCACTGAATATTTTCCAAAAATTAAAAATTTTACACTAAACTACACTTTAGGATGAGTACTTTCTTGTAGTCAAAAGAAAAATTTCAGAAAATAATAAATATGTCGAAAAATAGCTCATGTCAGTTCAACAGTAAAATTATTGCATCCAACAATTTTATAATAACCTATAGAAAACTCATTGCTAGGAAAAAAAACTATTCCTAAATTTCATAAACTCTTTATGAATTTCTAAAATTCAATTGTTCGTGATGTATTTTTTTGCAAAAATCTGTGATGGGGTCAGTTTACGTGGAATAACCCAGAAGTGATTTTTTTCAGCGTGTATGATTTTTCATATATCATATGTAACATTTGTTTGGCTGAAAAAATAAGACATATTTCGTAATATGTAAGAAACATTTCTTGATATTCACGAAGATAATATTTTCAGTTTAGGGTATCATATACTGGCTTTCTTTAATTTAAGGGGTATCACTGTTCTATCGGGCTATATTTGGTACACACAAAAATTATGCATTTTGGGAAGCTGCTGTTCTAAACAAATCTTTGTTTGCATCCCAATATGTTTTTATTTGGGACTATTATTTCCGAAACAAATATTTATTTGCATTTAAGTATTCAGAAAATTCCTATATTGTGTTCAATTTTTCGGTAATTCAAAGTAATTTTTTGGAAATATTTACTATATTTAATAATAATTGAAGTCGTAAAATCTTAGATCGAAATTTAAAACGAAGTTAATGCTATATACATATGATATCATTAATAGCATAACTGGTAGGTACAAATCGAAACTAAGGAAAAATCAAAACTAAAATACGAAAAGGGCAGAACAAGTTTTGAAATTCTTTGTTTAAATAAAATATATTTGGAGAAATTTCTTAACAATAATTTTATTTTTTTTGGAGAAATTTAGTTTGCAAACATATTTTGTTGTAATAAATAAACATATGCTTTCGAAATATATTTTATTGATTTTCAAATAAAATTTATTTTCTCAGATATATATAAATAAGTACAATATTTAAAAATTTGTGTTCCACGTATATTTTTTTCGATCCGAACATATCAAAAAAGGCGATTTTGCCCCGTGTAACTTCCATGAAAATTGGTATTGCACAAAATTAAAAAAGAAAACTTTACCATAAAATATTTTTTGTTTTGGTTCCATAAAATAGTTTGTAAGCAAAAAAATATTTGTTAAGTCTCAGGCACAAAACAAATTTTTTTGTTGCACAGCTCTAATTTCTAATGCAGATAGAAACATTAAATAACTCCATAAAATATTAAAATTTATTTATAATTAATAAATTAATATTAAAATTTATTTATAATTAATAAATTAATATTATTAAATTTATTTTTAAAAAATTTTGCTTTCTATAATAGAATAGAGGCAAAGATGGTCTATAGCCAGGAGAATATCCTAGTGACAAATCAATAACGATTCAAAGACCGATATAAAAACAAACGAATGTACAATTAATACATATATTTCAAAGCTTGTTTTTGTTAAAAATCATTCCCACAAAATGGGATTTTTAGTTTTTCCGCTATATCTACTATAACTTACAGCCACGCTCAAAATTCCTTTTGCACTTTAACTTGCAACACTTTATATAAATGGGGAAATACACGTCAAAAGACCCACTTTTTTCAATTTTATTCCGATAGCGTCAAAACTTGGTGGGGTTGCAGAAGTACTTTAGGTATGCTATGTGCTTAAAATACAGCTTCCTAGCGTGATACGTTATGAAGATACAGGCTTATATGACAGCTATTTCGAAACGCACAAAATGGGCATTGATAATTGTTTGCAAATATTAAATTTTCATATTTTTTCTCGTGACTTATGTTTTCCTCGCGATTTTAATTGTGTTCCGCGGATGGGTTTCTATATCCTTAAACTACAAAAATGAAGCCCATTCTGTTTACTTTATCAATACGAATTTTCGCAATGGGATGAAAAGCACACAAAAGCTGTGGAAATTTTAAATGTCAAACCTACTATTTTTATACCCTCACTTTAGTGTGACGAGGGTATATATCATTTGCTACGGAAAAAAGTGTAACATATCGAAGGAGTGACCTAAGACCCCAAGTATGTTCGGCGGAAATCCGTTTTGGGTCATTTTAAGTCGAATGAGCAATGTCCGTCCGTCTGTCTGTCTGTCTGTCTGTCTGTCTGTCTGTCTGTCTGTCTGTCTGTCTGCTGGCTGGTGCGCACGATAACTCTCGAAAGGAGTAACCGATTGACTTCAAATTTCGTATGTGGTAATATTTTTTTCTATCTCCGGCTAAGTTCGAAGATGGGCCATATTGGTCCACTCCTTCTGGTACCTCTCCCACAAAGGGTTAAAATGTTGTGAAATATTGATTCTTTAATAACTGCTATTATATGTATTCGAATCTTCTGAAATTCCACACATAGTATTAGTTTGTTAAGCGCTATCAACTCGAGGAAAATGGGCGAAATTGTCACGCCCCTTTTGGTACCTCCCACACAAATGCACCATTTTGCACTAAAAGTTAAAAGCTTATAACATTAATACCAGTGTTTAGAAATACTTGAAATTTTGTACAGTGTAATGCTTTTATAGTGCCTACAGTTCAGTGAAAAATGGGCGTTATTGGCGCGCCCCTTTGGTACCTCCCACACAAATGCACCATTTTGCACTAAAAGTTAAAAGCTTATAACATTAATACCAGTGTATAAAAATACTTGAAATTTTGTACAGCGTAATGTTTTTATAGTGCCTACAGTCCATTGAAAAATGGGCGTTATTGTCACGCCCCTTTTGGTACCTCTCCCACAAATGTACCATTTTGCACCAAAAGTTAAGAGTTTATAACATTAATATCAGTGTATACAATTACTTGAAATTTTGTACAGTGTAATGCTTTTATAATGCCTATAGTCCAGTGAAAAATGAGCGTTATCACCACGCCCCTTTTTGTACCTCCCACACAAAATGGCCAAATTATATCAGAATTTAATATCTCAACGTTAATATACCAGTCCATATAAACGGTTACAATTCGGCACAGTGCAATGTATTTAAAGTATCTACTGTTCAGCGAAATATAGATATATTTCTTAAACCCCTTGTGGTACCCCCCACAAAAATTGACAGAATAATTTGTGAATTATTCAATATTACATTACTCACAAAGTGAGGGTATACCTTAGTCGGTTTACCCGACTGAAACTTTCTTACTTGTTTTATTATTTCTTTTGTATTATAAAGTGAGTTTACTCTAAGATGTGGACCAGAAACACGATTAAAAAAATGTAATGGTGGCATTCTATAGCTAGATACGCCAGAACAACAACAAAAATTATTCCGAAAAAAGTCGACGCCGGATTTTTTACACTGGCCTACAATATTGCAATGGTCAAATCGAATCCTAGCGAGCAGATATCGGACACGATCTCGAAGGATTTTGAGGTTCTAAATCCGAATATAAAATCAAAAATGCAATATATATTCGCGTTTTTGAGATATTGTATTAATTATGTGATAAAATGCTGATTTTACGCATTTATGAATACAGAATCGCAAAAGACGCACTGTTACCAAAAAAAATTCAAGTTTCGCAAAATAATCGCTTTCCAATTAATACGGATAACACCTGTGACGATTTTTGACTTGTCTAGGAAGTTTTCTTAAGATAAATAAATATATTATAACTTTTTCAAATAACTTTTTCTAAAACTCCAAAAAACGATATATACTTCTTACGCAAAAATTAAAAATTTTTTTTAATATTAATTCAAATGGCCATATCTCTTGTCTTAATGGGCATATCGTATAGTTTTTTTGCAATTTGTCGCAATCGGTTTTTTGGGTAAGAAACGGCTGAATTATTTTCCTTTTTATTAATTTCTCCAATTGTGCATTGGAGGGACCTTTATATGAACTTATATCAAAAAATGGACCCATACGATCCATATCCAATAGCGATCGTTCTGAGTCTCATAAATGTCTCTGTATCAATTTTCGCTTCATATTTGCGACCTGCACATTGATCACCAGAATATATAGACAGACGGACAAGTGCTACGACTATCAATGAAATTAAATATGTTGTTTATACAAATACCTTTATTTTGTTGATTTTAACATATATCTTCCTTTGATTTCCATCTTTATCTGCAATGATTATTTACAATAATCATTTTTCATCTAGAAAAAATCCCATTGATTTTATTACACCTAAACGGAAAATGATTCCACTTGAAAGCAATGTGTAACATTCGCGCGAACATAATGGAATTCTTAAAATATTTGGCAGTCATTCAGACTATTAAGTAAATTGAGCTGTAATTCATGGTCTAGTGGTGAGCAATTTTTAACACTAGCAAAAATTTGCTTTAAACATTTCATTGATCCCATTGAACCATTCATCATCAGTATCATCGTCGATGTCGATGTCGACGTCATCGTCATAATCCACGTCATTCTCGTCATCATTGAAATCTGTGGATTTTTTTTGGATTGTAAAATGTTTGATATCTCTACCAGAGACCAGACCGCCCCAACATGAATATCATCGCCACCGCCACTTCTCTATCTCAATCGACTAAGCTGATTTGTGATGCCTCATTGACACAAATATTTTCGAAATAAATATCAAAATGCAATTGCTGTATAAATCAATTTTAGAAAAATAATCATATAATCATTCCGCAACGCACTCGAACACAAATGTGAATATACAAACATATTTTTTTCAATATGTGTAACTATAGCTATATTTTATTTGTTTCTGTTGTGGAAATTTCTGAATTTGCATAAATCAGTTTGAAATTGATGGAATCGCTTTAACCCATCAATAACGACGCATTATGTGAACTTTTTAATAATATAGAAGTTTTTATACATATTGTTCTTTTTCCACATAAATATGTCGCATGCTTCTGTGAAAATGTGACAAAAATGGAAAAAATATGTCAATAATGCATTACTCAAACCTCAACTACTCCAATAATAAGCTTTTTTTGCGGTTCAAGCTATGTACAGTGGGCCGATTACAAAAAAAGTTGCTAATAATATTAGATCTTCTGTTGGTGGCTTGAGGCACCACGACAAATATCGTGGGTATTTTTAAGATGTATAGAAATTGGTTTAAATTTTGAGTGATAACTTGGGTATGAGAAAGCTTTCCGCTAGATGGTTGCAACGTGTGATTACAATACAAGCGCAATCGCGTGACAATTGGAGTTATATGGACGAGTTTTTGCTCCGTTGATCCACGAATATATACCAAAGATAGAACAGGGTGTTTCTCGGAGTGAATAGGCCTCAAAGAAGCCCATTGTGAGTTTGTTAGCCAATAAAGTCATGGCGACCGTTTTTTAGATGTACGCGGTATAATCAACGTTAACTACCTTCAAAAAGGTGAAACAATCAGTGGCGAATATTATGCCAACTTATTGGGTCGACTTATTTAGGATTTGAAAAAAAAACGACCGCATTTGGCCAAGTAAAATATCATTTTCCACACACATAAAAAAATCACGGCCTATTTTCCGGATTTAGCATCAAGTGACGATTTCTTTTTTGGGTCAAAATATTAAATATCGACCCATGTATTTTATTTTTGGCTAAAATGTGTATAAGCAGTTACAAACAGGTAAAATAAGACCTCGCTATCATTTTTTTTTAAATTTTGTTGGGAATTTTTTCAATTTTTGCAATTTAACAAAGGATTTGTCAAAAAAAAACATTCGAAACAAAATTTACCAAAAATGGCGCGTTGTGTCCTCTTTTTAACAAAGTAAAATTTGCAAAAATCGGTTTGGCCGTTCGAGAGCAATTACAAATTTCGTAAAACACAAAAACTCACATTTTTAATTTTTTCAAAAATTAAAATGCCCATAAAATGTTTTCCAAAACTTTAAAAAAAAAATGATAGCGGAATCTTATTTTACATACAGGATGGCTGATGAAAGCTGCTACCAAAAAAAATTTAATAACTTTTTATTAAAAAGTTAAAAGTTAAAATTCAAATGGCCAACAAAGTGAAAGTGGCAAAATTCCGATTCGCTTGGAATTTTGCCAGAAGAAGCTTCAAATGGTGGAAGAGGACGGAAACATGTTGAACTGTCTTTTCATGTCTGACGAGGCCCATTTCGATTTAAACGGCAACATAAACAAACAAAATTGTCGAATATGGAGTGCTTCCAACCCACAGATACTCCATGAGACGGAATTGCATCCACTTCGTGTCGCAGTCTGGTGTGCAGTTTCATCACGCTGCATTGTCGGGCCCTACTTCTTCGAAGAAAACGGTCACACCGTTACAGTTACTGGAGGCCGTTACTTAAAATGTTGAGAGAGTTTTTCTATCCAGAACTACGCCGAATGAGAATTTCTTTGAACTCTGTGTGGTTTCAGCAAGATGGTGCAACTCCTCACATAGCCCGGCCTGTTATGACAGAATTGCGGCGAAAATTTAAATTCCATTATTTTTAAAACTAATTAAGCTATATTTAATTAAATTTAATGAACTTTAACATGAATAAAAGAAAACTGAATTCCATACACTGAAAAAAAATAATTATAAAGATTTTAGCCAAAAATGTAGCTTATAGGTCGATATTCAATATTCAGAACCATTTCCAAGCCTAAAGAAATGGATGGGCTGAAAGGGATTTGCCTCCAACGATGAAATCATCTCAGAAACAAATACCTATTTTGATAACCTCGAAAGGGATAAAAAGTAGAAGAAACGTTGGACAAAGTGTATAGATCTCCAAGGAGACTACGTTGAAAAATTGTCTTATTAACCCACCCTCGTAGTTTTCCTGGTCTGGGGTTAGGTTTACATATGTTAAATTGGCAGATTGGTGTTACCAGCTCACATAGACAAGTCAAGGAACTTAGTTCTACCGCGGGCTCAGATTTCCCTCATCGAAACCAACCTGTTTGATACGCAAAGTTATCAACATATCAACATAATAGCACTATCGGTACAGGCAAGATCTTCCAGACTTCCTATAAAGACCAACCCCTGTATAACCAGACGTCGTATACTCAATGAAGGACAGTAACAAAGCGGGTGTTCAAAGCTCTCCACTTACTCCTCATCACCACAACATTTGCAGAAGTCATTGGATTCAATTGATTTCTGTCCATCTCTAATGGAATAGCCTGACATCCCATTGGCTAAGCCAAGGCTTGTATATGGACTACTCGTATATGCAAATTCTTTGAGAATTTATAATGTCGTCCCTTCCCCAACCTAATCCCTAAATTAATCGACTTTTTCTATGCCCAGGTACCCATATGAGGTATATGTTAAACTGCTCAGCCATATCGTTAAGAGATCTGCGGCAGTCGAGAACTGTTTGTGAATTTAGGGATGTAGCCTCCAGAGATTTAATGACAGCCTGCCAGTCGTAGTAATTGGCGACGCCTGTCTTGGTCACTATTTTGCGACTAAACCACTATCGATATCTGTCCATTGTCTATTTCCTGTCGACTTACTTTATTGCCACTATTTCGCCTTGATTGACACTACAAGTATCTGGTGTAAACCAAAACCACCTTTCTCATCAAGCTTCGACCCGTCTGCGTAGAAGTGGAGATATTTCCTATTTCCTTGTATTCCGTTAACCCAGTCCTCTCTGGCAGGCATCTAATTGGCAAAGTTCATCTCGAAGGTGTACACCGTTGATATATGTATACTGCCCACCTAAGAATGAAAGTCACATCTCCATTTTAGTAGTTTTGAGATATTTATATTTTACGGTTTTTAACTTTCGCGCCTTTAGGCTTATGTATAGGTTTGGTTGGCAGCCGGTTTTTCAAGCTCAGATAGACCAATTTAGGTCCCTAAACTGAAACTAAAACTAAAAGGCATGAAACTTAAAAAAAGGTAAAAGCTAAATATCTCAAAACTACTAAAATGGAGAGTGATGTTTAGGCTGCCAGTTCTCTGAAGCTTCATTAATTGACTGGTGATGGATCACTTATCAGTTGCCGTCATCCACAACACAATGCGGTACCTTACTATTGGGTGAACTATTGTTATGTATATCCAATAGACGATTATAGGAGACATGTCCCAACGTCCCCCTATAGCTTTCCTATATGTAGAATGGCCCTCTTTACCCGTTTCAATACATTAAGTCAGAAGGACAGGGTAAGACTAGCTCAGTTCCATATAGCCGATACAGATGTGGTTATCATAGTAAATATAACCACATCTGTCTTGTTTGGGTTGACGCTCAAAGTACTGGCCTGGATTGCAATGCTGGATTGCATTCACTGCTAGATTCAAAATTAGTGTAAACAGTACCCCTCTCAATGGAGCCCTCGCAGAGTTGGGGCCCCAGGATTTGCTGTTATGCGTCCTCTGGTGATAAGCTATCTATCAGCGCTGAATTAGTCTAATCACGAAATAGTTAACCTTTAGATGCGACAGCGCAGCAATTACCGCATCTAAATGAATGTTTTTAAAAGCCCCTTCAATAAATTTCAATACTGAATTACTTGAAATTTGATGACGATTCGATAGTGCTCACCAGTTCATGCTGGGCCGATTCTGTAGACTTGCCTCTGTTGTATGCATATTGGTTTACCGTATCATATCCAGGCTTTGTCTAATGAAAGTGTCTAAGAACCTTTCTAGACCTTTAATAGGAACGAGAACAGACTTAATGGGCTGAAGTCTTTTCGCCTAGTGTGTAATATTTTTCCCGCTTTGGGTAT
This sequence comes from Eudasyphora cyanicolor, assembly GCA_963930755.1. NCBI lineage: Eukaryota > Metazoa > Arthropoda > Insecta > Diptera > Muscidae > Eudasyphora > Eudasyphora cyanicolor. Next base: position 70,935,168 of record OZ005734.1, read on the forward strand.
TAATAGCACGTTTGTGTCCCTCCATTGACTGGGGATATACTATGGCTTTATGCAGCCCTCATAAGGCTCCCTGGTCTGCGTCTGACTCCAGGAGGGGCGGCAGTAATAGATGCGATGCGGTCGTAAGACATTGAGGTCGAGACCAGTAAGATCTCAATTATGGTATACTGGAAAACACGTACACGGCAAGACGAACTTCTGGCCTGACGACTCTGGCATTCTGAAACCTGATTACGCAGAAGTGAAATTTTGCGGAAATGGCTTTCAGGCTATTTCCGAAGTCGCCTCCGTCTCGGTAAAACTTGGCAAGTCTCAAAGTGCGCTCAAAATTCGTCACCATTATGTTGGTGGTGCAGGTTCAGTTGACACTGTCCTGATTAACGCGGATCTAGCTCTGAACGTAAGAACTCATGAGGACCTTACGTCAACCATTGCATGACCTCCCTGCTTGCAAAGACAACCATGGGATCATAAAAACGCGACTGCACAACGAGTGGAGATAGCGGCTTTGAGTTGAGACCCTAGAGAAATGAATATAAACAACGATAACCTTCATAAACCCGATAAAAAGTATAACAAAAATAAGAATGAAAAAAATAACGATAACAACCGTGTGGACCAGGAAAATCATTTCCAAAGGAGTGAGAAAACGCTTAGATCACCCTTCAAAGCGGATATTAGTCATTTATCGAAGCAACCTAACAGTTTCGACGACGAAGAAAATCATATATTGCAACTGAAATATGAAGAGGAGCAAGCATTTGTTGATTTGGGAGATCGATTAAACGCTATGGACACTGTTGTTGCGGAAGCAAAAAATTTCCATAGAGCGATCAGAGATCAACTCGCCCAAGCTGTAGCACTATACCAAAAAGTAAAAGCGTGCAGGGAAACCATCGCTATTGCCAATATCATTCATTGCCCACGGCCAATAAAGGAGAAAGGTGAAACTTCTTGTAGGGCCGTTCAAACCGAAAATAAGAAGGTTTCGGTTAAGGAGAATCCCAAAAAAACCGAGGATACTGCAGTGATTCCAACATCCAGTAAGAAACCTGGGTCTTCTGGTACCGAAACCAACGATGGAAATGTAGAAGAAAGGACATGGGTCACAGTACAGAGTAGGAATAAGAACAAAACGAGCAAGAAGAATAATAAGAGAGAAAATACTGATAGAAAACCTCTTAGAACCAGGGGGGAAGCCATAACTATTAAGGCTACTGATTCTACATATGCCGAAATCCTAAAGGATATGAAGACAAAGATAAATCCTGAGGAGGTTGGAGTAAACATAAAATATATTCGCCGAACCAGGGAATGAGATTTGTTAGTAGAGATGGCAAAGGGTGATGGCCAGGCTCGAAAACTAGAAGATGCTATTAAACTGTCGATGGGGGGAATATCCAAGTAAAATCCCTAAAGGAAAGTATATCCTTGAAATAAAAGATATGGATGAATCAACGTATAGTAGGAGAGAATGAACAGGGACTCATTAAAGTTTATAACATACGCGAGTCTTATGGTCGTACTAAACAAGCCCTTGTAGAGGTATCATCGCGTGCAGCTACAATCATCCTTAAGAAGAAGAGAATAAAAACAGGATGGGTAAACTGCAGAGTAAAGAGGAAAACGCCTAGCAGGCGCTGCTTTAGATGTATGGAGACAGGACATATGGCCAACACATGCAAAGAGAAGGATCGCAGTAATACCTGCAGAAAATGCGGCACAGATGGACATAAGGTCAAAGAATGTAAAAATGCTACTAGGTGCATTATATGTATAGACGCTGGGCGACAAGAGGTTAACCATTACATTGGTAGCAAAACGTTATGCAACAGTCAAAATGGTTCTTAGATTGTTACAAATAAATCTTGGCAGGGGACGCGAAGCTCAAGACCTGATGTTTAACAATGCATCACTAAAAAAACTGACATAGTACTGCTCAGTGAGCAGTATAAAAAAGTCAACACTGGTTCTTGGTACCAGGATAAGTTAGGAAAATCGGCGATTTATATACGCAATCCGGATATAAATGTCAACAAAGTAGAAGAAGATCATGACAATTTTGTGGTAATACATATTAATGGACTGAGAATATACAGTTGCTATTTTTCGCCTAGTATCGAAATCGCTGACTTCAAAATTGCACTTGACAGGCTATATGATAGTATAAAAAGATTTAATACGCCAGGCCTAATAGGTGGAGATTTTAACGCAAAATCACCCGAATGGGAATCAAACTTACTAGACAGAAGAGGAAAAGCTGTCGGGGAGATGATCTCAGGCCTGGGACTGATCACCATTAATAGGGGTACCTCAATGACTTTTAGAAGAGGAACAGCTGGCTCCATAATAGATATGACTTTTGCATCTACACCAATAGAAAGGGAAATTCAACGATGGGAGGTTTTAGAAGAAGAAACACTAAGTGATCATCAATATATTATGATTATTATTGATAAAGACACTCTGCATCAAAGATCCAGACCAACAAGACAACTGTGGAACACAAACAACTTAAATATTGACGCATGTAGGGAGATACTACGAGACATACAGTCAAGGCCCCAAATTGCCGAAACAATCGAAAGCAACGACTTGGATGCAGTCACATCATGTCTTAATAGTATTCTATGCGAAACATGTAATTCCGGAATGAGTAAAATCGGACCGAGAAAAAATACAAGGAAAGCTGCTTATTGGTGGAGCGACGAAATTGCAAATGTCATAAATCAAAACGTCTAGCTACAAGGAGAAGAGGTGAAGATCTCTGTATAGAGTTATACAGGCAGGCTAGAAAAACATTGAGGCTCGCTATCAAAAACTCCAAGGTGAAAGCTTGGGAAGATCTTTGCCAACAGATAAATGATGATCCGTGGGGCTTACCATACCGAATTATCATGAAAAAGGTTGGGAAAAATAAGCAGATACCTGGAATAACAAATCCACTTTGGTCAAAAACTATTGTGGATACTCTCTTTCCAAAGGCGGAAGAATCCAGTGAAACTTTTTACACATCGTCGATGGTTGTATTGAATAAGCCCATTTCAGACGAGGAAATTGAACAAACGTGCAAACAATTAAAACGGCGCAAAGCTCCAGGCCCAGATGGTATTCCGAATGAAATTATAGCAATAATCGGAGAGAACTGGCCGACCCTATTTTCCAGTATTTTCAACAGGTGCTTGATGAAGGGTATATTCTTAAAAGCATGAAAAAACCAGTAAGGAAAGGTTAAAGTCGGGCGGGGCCGACTATATAATACCCTACACCACCTCGGCAATGTACATTAAGAATTTCTTTTTGAATAGTTGGAATAATTAGTTTCCTTTCTTTTACGAAAGTACTTAGCTCCCCGCCACGTCAATGCTTATTCCAAAGAGGAGTTTAGTATAATGTGTGGAATTAAAAATTTAACTAATAATAATATTCCACATATTTGCATTTACTGTGGTTATTATTAGCCTTAACACAATAAATAGTCCGATTTTTGGTCGTACACAATATAAGTAATAAATGCAGGGTATGCTAGGTAGGTACTACCTTGGAATAATTGGTACTACCTTGGAATAATTGGTTTAAGTAATGTTTTAATTTTCATTTCCGCTGAAGCCTTTCAGGTCTCTAAAATAGCGCTTATATAAAAAAATTAGGAACATCTTTCTGGAAAATTTTGATCGGTAGTAAAGTACAACTTATATAGCGCTTTGGTACCAAATCAGGAGGAACATATATATGGAGGTTATATATAAATCTGAACGGATTTTCCTTGAATACTCATTCATTGAAAAAGAAACTTAAAATACAGTCTCTACAGCACGTACATGTCAAATCGGGGGTAACATGTATATGGGGCCTATATCTAAATCTGAACCGATTTTCTCTGAATTTGGAAGTATCCTTTCATATAATAAGAAACCTGTTTGTGTAGATTTTTTTACTGATCGTTTACATGTTAAATCGTGGGTAACGTATATATGGGGGATATATCTAAATCTGAACCGATTTCCCTCAAATTTGGCAGTGTTAATTCATGTAATGAGAAACCTCTTCTGACAATTTTTTTACTGATCGGATATAAAATACAGTTTCTACAGCGCTTACATGTCAAATCGGGGGTAACATATATATGTGGGCTATATCTAAATCTCAACCGATTTCCCTCAAATTTTGCAGTATTAATTCATGTAATAAGAAACCTCATTCTGCCGAATTTCGTACTGATCGGATTAAAAATACACTTTTTAGAGCGCTTACATGTAAAATCGGGGGTAACATATATATGGGGGCTATATCTAAATCTGAACCGATTTTCTCTGAATTTGGCAGTATTCCTTCATGTAATAAGAAACCTCTTTCTGCCGAATTTCACACTGATCGGTTATAAAATAAATTTTTTATGGCGCTTACATGTGAAATCGGGGGTAACGTATATATGGGGGCTATATCTAAATCTGAACCGATTTCTTCCAAATTTAACAGTGTTCATTCATATAATAAGAGACCTCCTTCTGCTGAATTTCATACAGATCGGATATAAAACCAGTAAGGAAAGGCAAAAAGTCGGGCGGGGCCGACTACACCTCCCTAACAATGCGATAAGGGTCATTAGCATAACAATTTGGAATAATTGGTAAATGGGTAGAAACATATTATCTAATTCTAAAACGATAATCGCTACATTAAGCAATATTCGTTCCTAAATTGAGAAACATCTTTCTGGAAAATTTTAATGATCGGAAGTAAAATACAACTTCTATAGCGGTTTGATACCAAATCAGGAGGAACAATTAATATAAATCTGAACCGATCTTCCCTGAATACTCATTCATGTAAAAAGACCTCCTTCTGTCGAATTTCATACTGATCGGATATAAAATACAGTTTTTACAGCGCTTACATGTGAAATCGGCGGTAACATATATATGGGGGCTATATCTAAATCTGAACCGATTTTCTCAGAATTTAGCAGTATTCCTTCATGTAATAAGAAACCTCTCTTTGCCGAAATTCGCACTGATCGGATATAAAATAACATTTTTACAGCGCTTACATGACAAATCGGGGGTAACGTATATATGGGGGCTATATCTAAATCTGAACCGATTTCTTCCAAATTTAACAGTGTTCATTCATATAATAAGATACCTGTTTTTGCTGAATTTCATACTGATCGGATATAAAATACAGATTTTACAGCGCTTACATGTCAAATCGGGGGTAAGGTATATATGGGAGCTATATCTAAATCTGAACCAATTTCTTCCAAATTTAACAGTGTTCATTCATATAATAAGAAACCTCTTTCTGCCGAATTTCATACTGATCGGTTATAAAATAACATTTTTACAGCGCTTACACTTCAAATCGGGGGTAACGTATTTATGGGGGCTATATCTAAATCTGAACCGATTTCTCCCAAATTTAACAGTGTTAATTCATATAATTAGAAACCTCTTTCTGCCGAATTTCAGATTGATCGGATGTAAAATAAAGTTTTTACAGCGCTTACATGTCAAATCTGGGGTAACATATATATGGGGGCTATATCTAAATCTGAACCGATTTTAACCAAATTCAATAGGGATCGTCCTTGGGACAAATAAAATGGTGCCCGGACATAACCCCCAGAGACATAACCCCCATTTTTTTTGGGGGGGTTAAGTCCGTCCCATACCGCAGACATAACCCCCAATTTGACTGGGGGCTATGTCCGGCGTAGTTGGCGGTCATAATCCCCAAAAAAAATACGGACATAAGCCCCACAATTTTGGGGGTCAATTTAGAACTGCAGATATGCTATGAAAAAATTTTCATAACAATAATTTTAACAGTTTTCAAATGCAGATTCCTATGAAAAATTTTTCATAAAAAATCGCGCGATTCGACTTAAAATGACCCAAAACGGATTTCCGCCGAACATACTTGGGGTCTTAGGTCACTTTATCGATGTGTTACACTTTTTTCCGTAGCAAATTATATATACCCTCGTCACACTAAAGTGAGTGTATAAATATAATAACCGCATAAATAAAATAGTTATACACCGGAATATGCGCGGAATGAGCTATATGGTTTGAATTCTTTATAAGATTTTTAATTATTATTCTTTCTTTGTTTTCTTCCAGCATTTTGTGAAGGAGACTTGGGGAAATAATTATGAATCGAACGACGTACAAAAATAATTGAATTTTTCCGAAATTTTGCGAAAAGCTGTGGAAAATATGCTAAAGGGGCACGTGTGTGCGAAGCAGAATGTGGACATCACTTACAGGATATAATTTTTCAAAGCTAATTGCAAAAAATTCCCCAATAATATACTGTATTTTTTAAAAAATATTTAAACCTATGGAATAAAAAGTGTGTAGCTATTCAGTCCCATTTTGACACAAGCTATAAATTGCGTTTTTCTCTGATCATACAAAATGTCGTATGGAACAAAATAGCATTAAGCCAACGATATGTACTGGTATTGTTGCAAGCAGTTAACTTTTTTTTAAAACAAAATTTCCCTTTGATTGGGAGGTACCAAAATGGGAGGGGCCACTTCGCCAATTTTCTCAATGTGACAGCGAAAGATAAACTATTACTATGTGTGTAATTAAAGAGCATTCGGATAAGTACTGTAGATGTTGTTAGAGAATCAATATGTCACTAAAGTTTAACCCTTGAGAGCGAGGTTCTAGAAGGAGCAGACTAATGTGGGCCATCTTCTAACATAGCCTGAGATAGACAAAAAAACTGTCACATACAAAATTTGAAGTCAATCCTTTATTCCTTTCATCAGCCAGACAGTCGAACGGACATTGCTCAAATGACTTGAAATACCCTAACATGAATTTCCCCGGAACAAACTTAGGATCTTGGGTGAGAAGATATGTCAATTTTAACAAATGGTAATTTTGAGAAAAAACTCCGATTTAGGTATAGTTGGAGCTCTGAACCACAGAAACGAATTTTAAGAAATTAAAAACACAAAAAATTCGCACACATTAGGAGAATTATTGTGCTAAATTTTGTTAAAATTTATCCCATTATTCCAACTGCTTTGGAACCACCCAGTTTATAAAATTATTTTTTTTAAAATGTATTTCTTCAACAATATTTGCATGTGTGTATGAAAACAGAATTATAAGCAGTAAATATAAATCATCCCAGTACAGCTCAGACTTTTTCTTAAATAAACATTACAAATTCCCCAGTTTTACATACGCTCAAGTGAATTGATACAAATTCTATTAGTCATTAACGACCGACTCCTTTTCATGGATGTGGGAGTTGAGCTGCCTTATCTTATCTATTTTGCATGTCATACACGCTGGCGAATATGCATCAATTGTTAAAACTTCCATATGCAAAAAATCCATTACAGACAGATCGAATATGTGTAAACTCCTTGTACTCATACTACTCATACATACAGTAGAAACAAAGCGGGGAAATACGAGTCGTATAAGTTTGTGGTTAGATATGAAATAATAGTGAACATACATTTATTCGAGTATATGTTTCGCTTCAGCCATTCATCCGTTCGCCAGTACGTTTGCCTGTTGGTCTTTCAGTCAGTCACTCAGTCGCTCTATCAGTCTCTTTATCATTGTGGATTTGTGACATTGTATGTCAGTCACTCTATAACTGACGTGCGCAGATAAAGATAAAAACAAATGCATATTTCAGCTGAATGAATACAAGTCGAATTAGTTAGATGCTAAAATTAATTAGAATTGATTTAATCAATGGTACTATTGCTAATTTACGATATATCAGCTCATGTATAGTTTTTTAAAATCACTTGTTGATATTTATATACAACATAGTGGTCGACCCTACTATAGAGGAAACCACAGTGGTCGACTCTAGTATAGAGGAAGACCACAGTCGTCGACTCTAGTATAGAGGAAGACCACAGTCGTCGACTCTAGTATAGAGGAAGCCCACAGTCGTCGACTCTAGTATAGAGGAGGACCACAGTGGTCGACTCTAGTATAGAGGAAGACCACAGTGGTCGACTCTAGTATAGAGGAAGACCACAGTGGTCGACTCTAGTATAGAGGAAGACCACAGTGGTCGACTCTAGTATAGAGGAAGACCACAGTCGTCGACTCTAGTATAGAGGAAGACCACAGTCGTCGACTCTAGTATAGAGGAAGACCACAGTGGTCGACTCTAGTATAGAGGAAGACCACAGTGGTCGACTCTAGTATAGAGGAAGACCACAGTGGTCGACTCTAGTATAGAGGAAGACCACAGTGGTCGACTCTAGTATAGAGGAAGACCACAGTGGTCGACTCTAGTATAGAGGAAGACCACAGTGGTCGACTCTTGTATAGAGTAAGACCACAGTGGTCGACTCTAGTATAGAGGAATACCACAGTGGTCGACTCTAGTATAGAGGAAGACCACAGTGGTCGACTCTAGTATAGAGGAAGACCACAGTGGTCAACTCTAGTATAGAGGAAGACCACAGTGGTCAACTCTAGTATAGAGGAAGACCACAGTGGTCAACTCTAGTATAGAGGAAGACCACAGTGGTCGACTCTTGTATAGAGTAAGACCACAGTGGTCGACTCTAGTATAGAGGAATACCACAGTGGTCGACTCTAGTATAGAGGAATACCACAGTGGTCGACTCTAGTATAGAGGAAGACCACAGTGGTCGACTCTAGTATAGAGGAAGACCACAGTGGTCGACTCTAGTATAGAGGAAGACCACAGTGGTCTCCTCTAGTAAAGGGTTTTGGAACAAGACGTGTTATTTTGGTACTCAAAGAAAAATGTAATTTTTTATAAAATTGGTTTTTTTAAAATGTATTTCTTCAACAATATTTGCATGTGTGTATGAAAACAGAATTATAAGCAGTAAATATAAATCATCCCAGTACAGCTCAGACTTTTTCTTAAATAAGCACTCTAGTATAGAGGAAGACCACAGTGGTCGACTCTAGTATAGAGGAAGACCACAGTAGTCAACTCTAGTATAGAGGAAGACCACAGTGGTCAACTCTAGTATAGAGGAAGACCACAGTGGTCAACTCTAGTATAGAGGAAGACCACAGTAGTCAACTCTAGTATAGAGGAAGACCACAGTGGTCAACTCTAGTATAGAGGAAGACCACAGTAGTCAACTCTAGTATAGAGGAAGACCACAGTGGTCAACTCTTGTATAGAGGAAGACCACAGTGGTCGACTCTAGTATAGAGGAAGACCACAGTGGTCGACTCTAGTATAGAGGAAGACCACAGTGGTCGACTCTAGTATAGAGGAAGACCACAGTGGTCGACTCTAGTATAGAGGAAGACCACAGTGGTCGACTCTAGTATAGAGGAAGACCACAGTGGTCGACTCTAGTATAGAGGAAGACCACAGTGGTCGACTCTAGTATAGAGGAAGACCACAGTGGTCGACTCTAGTATAAAGGAAGACCACAGTGGTCGGCTCTAGTATAGAGGAAGACCACAGTGGTCGACTCTAGTATATGTAGAGGAAGACCACAGTGGTCTCCTCTAGTAAAGGGTTTTGGAACAAGACGTGTTATTTTGGTACTCAAAGAAAAATGTAATTTTTTATAAAATTGGTTTTTTTAAAATGTATTTCTTCAACAATATTTGCATGTGTGTATGAAAACAGAATTATAAGCAGTAAATATAAATCATCCCAGTACAGCTTTTTCTTAAATAAACACTCTAGTATAGAGGAAGACCACAGTGGTCGACTCTAGTATAGAGGAAGACCACAGTGGTCAACTCTAGTATAGAGGAAGACCACAGTAGTCAACTCTAGTATAGAGGAAGACCACAGTGGTCGACTCTTGTATAGAGTAAGACCACAGTGGTCGACTCTTGTATAGAGTAAGACCACAGTGGTCGACTCTAGTATAGAGGAATACCACAGTGGTCGACTCTAGTATAGAGGAATACCACAGTGGTCGACTCTAGTATAGAGGAAGACTACAGTGGTCTCCTCTAGTAAAGGGTTTTGGAACAAGACGTGTTATTTTGGTACTCAAAGAAAAATGTAATTTTTTATAAAATTGGTTTTTTTAAAATGTATTTCTTCAACAATATTTGCATGTGTGTATGAAAACAGAATTATAAGCAGTAAATATAAATCATCCCAGTACAGCTCAGACTTTTTCTTAAATAAACACTCTAGTAAAGAGGAAGACCACAGTGGTCGACTCTAGTATAGAGGAAGACCACAGTGGTCAACTCTAGTATAGAGGAAGACCACAGTAGTCAACTCTAGTATAGAGGAAGACCACAGTGGTCAACTCTAGTATAGAGGAAGACCACAGTAGTCAACTCTAGTATAGAGGAAGACCACAGTGGTCAACTCTAGTATAGAGGAAGACCACAGTAGTCAACTCTGGTATAGAGGAAGACCACAGTGGTTAACTCTAGTATAGAGGAAGACCACAGTAGTCAACTCTAGTATAGAGGAAGACCACAGTGGTCAACTCTAGTATAGAGGAAGACCACAGTGGTCAACTCTAGTATAGCGGAAGACCACAGTGGTCGACTCTTGTATAGAGTAAGACCACAGTGGTCGACTCTTGTATAGAGTAAGACCACAGTGGTCGACTCTAGTATAGAGGAATACCACAGTGGTCGACTCTAGTATAGAGGAATACCACAGTGGTCGACTCTAGTATAGAGGAAGACCACAGTGGTCTCCTCTAGTAAAGGGTTTTGGAACAAGACGTGTTATTTTGGTACTCAAAGAAAAATGTAATTTTTTATAAAATTGGTTTTTTTAAAATGTATTTCTTCAACAATATTTGCATGTGTGTATGAAAACAGAATTATAAGCAGTAAATATAAATCATCCCAGTACAGCTCAGACTTTTTCTTAAATAAACACTCTAGTATAGAGGAAGACCACAGTGGTCGACTCTAGTATAGAGGAAAACCACAGTGGTCGACTCTAGTATAGAGGAAGACCACAGCGGTCGACTCCAGTATAGATGAAGACCACAGTGGTCGACTCTAGTATAGAGGAAGACCACAGTGGTCGACTCTAGTATAGAGGAAGACCACAGTGGTCGACTCTAGTATAGAGGAAGACCACAGTGGTCAACTCTAGTATAGAGGAAGACCACAGTGGTCAACTCTAGTATAGAGGAAGACCACAGTGGTCAACTCTAGTATAGAGGAATACTGCAGTAGTCAACTCTAGTATAGAGGAAGACCACAGTGGTCAACTCTAGTATAGAGGAAGACCACAGTGGTCGACTCAAGTATAGAGGAAGACCACAGTGGTCGACTCTAGTATAGAGAAAGACCACAGTGGTCGACTCTAGTATAGAGGAAGACCACAGTGGTCGACTCTAGTATAGAGAAAGACCACAGTGGTCGACTCTAGTATAGAGGAAGACCACAGTGGTCGACTCTAGTATAGAGGAAGACCACAGTGGTCGACTCTAGTATAGAGGAAGACCACAGTGGTCAACTCTAGTATAGAGGAAGACCACAGTGGTCAACTCTAGTATAGAGGAATACCACAGTGGTCGACCACTCTAGTATAGAGGAAGACCACAGTGGTCAACTCTAGTATAGAGGAAGACCACAGTGGTCGACTCTAGTATAGAGGAAGACCACAGTGGTCGACTCTAGTATAGAGGAAGACCACAGTGGTCAACTCTAGTATAGAGGAAGACCACAGTGGTCAACTCTAGTATAGAGGAATACCACAGTGGTCGACCACTCTAGTATAGAGGAAGACCACAGTGGTCAACTCTAGTATAGAGGAAGACCACAGTGGTCGACTCTAGTATAGAGGAAGACCACAGTGGTCGACTCTAGTATAGAGCAAGACCACAGTGGTCGACTCTAGTATAGAGAAAGACCACAGTGGTCGACTCTAGTATAGAGGAAGACCACAGTGGTCGACCACTCTAGTATAGAGGAAGACCACAGTGGTCAACTCTAGTATAGAGGAAGACCACAGTGGTCGACTCTAGTACAGAGGAAGAGCAAACAGTGGTCGACTCTAGTATAGAGCAAGAGCAAACAGTGGTCGACTCTAGTATAGAGAAAGACCAAAGTGTCCTAATGTAGGGCACCACCAAGTTCAGTTCAGTTTGCAACAAAAAACTAAACGAATTCTTTAATGTCATTTTCCATTTACATCTGAAATGCATATGAAGTGCAAAGTGACTATTCCCTAAGAATTTTTTCATTCTCTGGCTTTGGTGGGGAGTGCCTTGTGAGTGGGAAAACCGCAGTCAGCATCATCATTGTAGTGCTTGAAATTCCTGCATCCCTTTCTGACTTTATTCTTTGCTTCCTTTCGAGCTCAAACTCAGACGTTTTTCTCACATCGTATGAGTTTATTTCCTTTTTGCCATTTCCTTTGGCAGAATCACTTGCAATTTCTTTGTATGGTTGCAGGTTTTTTTTCTTTTCTTCATATCGTTTGTTTCTTTTTCAGTTTTCTCCTTTTTTTTGTGGCATATATAGTTTCGACTATAGTTTGAAGTCAAGTGCTGTTCTTCATGTCTTCAACTTCATGTCAATTTTCTTCTTTCGGCGTTTCTTTTTGGTGCATTTTTTTGTGTGTGTGATAAATGTTGCAGTTTGAGTTGCTTTCGTTTGGTACGAGTATGTTAGTTTCAAAGACGTTAGAAAAGTCATTGCTAAAGATTTGTTACAGTTTGTTTTTTGCCATTACGAGTATTTTGCATATATCTTAAATGCACACATATATGTAACATGTCTAGGGATAAAGGCTGCAGTTTGCCTTTGTTCTATTTAAGTGGACCTAATAAAAGTTTTGTCAAGAAAATTTTTTCATCCGAAGTTGAAGAAAAGACCAAATTTTCCTGGTACGCAAAGTGTAAGAAATTAGATCCTCGCTGTCATTATTTTGCAGTATATCTACACTTATAAAGTAATGCAAATATAATTATTTTTTTAACAAAATATTATGTACCCTACACCATAGGACGAAGATAAAATACAACAACCGTTTGCAACACATTGAAAAGTTGATATGAGAGAATCAATAGGTTGTCGTATTGATTCTCTGTCGCTTTAGCCGTGTCCGTCTGTCTGCCGAAAGCACCTTACAGTCCGTAGAACTAAGATAAGTTGATCAAGTTTGGTAGATATATTTTATAAAGTTGCTGGTCGTCTGGGATTGAACAGAGATATGCTTTAGTCGAGTTAACCGACTAAGGTGGAAAAAATTTTTTTAAGCTGTAGTATTTGGAATATTTGTCTGAAATACAGAATATGAAACCATTAAAACAATTTCTGCAGAAGTTATGAAGAATTAATGCTGTCAATTTGTTTGCATCTTTGATATTACGTATTGTAATCTTTAAAAACTTTTAAAAAATTTGTCTTTGAGACTATTATATTCCAGACAAAGATTTCAGGAAAATCTATTCCTAATTCTTCAAACTTTTCGTCGTACCTCTCGTCCTACATGTAAACTTATAGATTATTTGTTTAGTTGCAAGATAAAATATATTTGGTGTTGTCGTCTGGGTATCATAGATTCCAGAGATGATTTACATTTATTATATCCATGTCTCCGGCACAGTTTAATGCGTGGGTGAGTAAGTGTCTGTGTGTAATCGTATCTGTGGCAGTGACAATGTGCAAATTTTCCAGAAGCGGATACCTTCAACTGCGCTTAAGTGTCATTCTTGCAAATTGACTGATGCTGCTCGAGGACGATGACGACTACGATGAGAAGAAATTTATATTCATGGCACAGAGTCTCTGTGCTCTCTTCTGCAAAAGATGAAAAGAGGATGGCTATGTGTGAGGGAACTGCATTGACATTTCGGAAGTATTTGATTGAATTTAAGTTTGCTTTGGCTCTTATGCCAAGATGTTATGCTATACCAGAAAGAAATCTGTTTATGATGTATAACCATCAATTTAAATATGTATGTGCTAACTGAAAAAGAGGAAAATTATCAAGGGTATATTTGTCTTGTCTTACTAAATGTTATGAATTAATTTTAAGGTAAGACTTCGCGATTGGCACATTTTTAAATAGCAACCATTTGAAATTCGGAAATTATTTAAAAAAACCTGTAAGGAAAGGCTAAAGTCGGGCGGTGCCGACTATATAATACCCTACACCACTCTCGTAATATTGAATAACTCTGATATATAAATTTTGTAATTCATGTATAAATTGTTTACATAAATTTACTTTTGGGACATTTTATACTTAAATAATACCCTGTACCACAGTGTGGTGTAGGGTATAAAAACGATTGGATCTAAAGAGCCAAATCGGATGAAACATATATATGGGAGCTATAGCTAAATCTTTACCGATTTTCTTCAAATTCGGTAGTGTTGGTTCATGGATCAAGAAACTCTACCATTCTAAATTTCAAAACGATTGGATGTAAAATACAGCTTTTATAGGACTAAAGGGCCAAATCGGACGAAACATATATATGGGAGCTATAGCTAAATCTTAACCGATTTTCTTCAAATTCGGTAGTGTTGGTTCATGGATCAATAAACTCTACCATTCTAAATTTCAAAACGATTGGATGTAAAATACAGCTTCTATAGAACTAAAGGGCCAAATCGGACGAAACATATATATGGGAGCTATATCTAAATCCGAACCGATTTTCTTCAAATTCGGTAGTGTTGGTTCATGGATCAATAAACTCTACCATTCTTAATTTCAAAACGATTGGATGTAAAATACAGCTTCTATAGAACTAAAGGGCCAAATCGGACGAAACATATATATGGGAGCTATATCTAAATCCGAACCGATTTTCTTCAAATTCGGTAGTGTTGGTTCATGGATCAATAAACTCTACCATTCTAAATTTCAAAACGATTGGATGTAAAATACTGCTTCTATAGAACTAAAGGGCCAAATCGGACGAAACATATATATGGGAGCTATAGCTAACTCCTAACCGATTTTCTTCAAATTCGGTAGTGTTGGTTCATGGATCAAGAAGCTCTACCATTCTAAATTTCAAAATGATTGGATGTAAAATACAGCTTCTACAGGACTAAAGGGCCAAATCGGACGAAACATGTATATGGGAGCTATAGCTAAATCTTAACCGATTTTCTTCAAATTCGGTAGTGTTGGTTCATGGATCAATAAACTCTACCATTCTAAATTTCAAAACGATTGGATGTAAAATACAGCTTCTATAGAACTAAAGGGCCAAATCGGACGAAACATATATATGGGAGCTATATCTAAATCCGAACCGATTTTCTTCAAATTCGGTAGTGTTGGTTCATGGATCAATAAACTCTACCATTCTAAATTTCAAAACGATTGGATGTAAAATACTGCTTCTGTAGAACTAAAGGGCCAAATCGGACGAAACATATATATGGGAGCTATATCTAAATCCGAACCGATTTTCTTCAAATTCGGTAGTGTTGGTTCATGGATCAATAAACTCTACCATTCTAAATTTCAAAATGATTGGATGTAAAATACAGCTTCTACAGGACTAAAGGGCCAAATCGAACGAAACATGTATATGGGAGCTATAGCTAAATCTTAACCGATTTTCTTCAAATTCGGTAGTGTTGGTTCATGGATCAAGAAGCTCTACCATTCTAAATTTCAAAACGATTGGATGTAAAATACTGCTTCTATAGAACTAAAGGGCCAAATCGGACGAAACATATATATGGGAGCTATAGCTAAATCCTAACCGATTTTCTTCAAATTCGGTAGTGTTGGTTCATGGATCAAGAAACTCTACCATTCTAAATTTCAAAATGATTGGATGTAAAATACAGCTTCTTCAGGACTAAAGAGCAAAATCGGACGAAACATATATATGGGAGCTATAGCAAAATCTTAACCGATTTTCTTCAAAATCGGCAATGTTGGTTCATGGATCAATAAACTCCACCATTCTAAATTTCAAAACGATTGGATGTAAAATACTGCTTCTATAGAACTAAAGGGCCAAATCGGACGAAACATATATATGGGAGCTATAGCTAAATCCTAACCGATTTTCTTCAAATTCGGTAGTGTTGGTTCATGGATCAAGAAGCCCTACCATTCTAAATTTCAAAATGATTGGATGTAAAATACAGCTTCTTCAGGACTAAAGAGCAAAATCGGACGAAACATATATATGGCAGCTATAGCAAAATCTTAACCGATTTTCTTCAAAATCGGCAATGTTGGTTCACGGATCAAGAAACTCTACCATTCTAAATTACAAAACGATTGGATGTAAAATACAGCTTTTATAGGACTAAATGGCCAAATCGGACGAAACATATATATGGGAGCTATAGCTAAATCTTAACCGATTTTCTTCAAATTCGGCAATGTTGGTTCATGGGTCAAGAAACTGTACCATTCTAAATTTCAAAATGATTGGATGTAAAATAAAGCTTCTTCAGGACTAAAGAGCAAAATCGGACGAAACATATATATGGGAGCTATAGCAAAATCTTAACCGATTTTCTTCAAAATCGGCAATGTTGGTTCATGGATCAAGAAACTCTACCATTCTAAATTTCAAAACGATTGGATGTAAAATACAGCTTTTATAGGACTAAATGGCCAAATCGGACGAAACATGTATATGGGAGCTATAGCTAAATCTTAACCGATTTTCTTCAAATTCGGTAGTGTTGGTTCATGGATCAATAAACTTTACCATTCTAAATTTCAAAACGATTGGATGTAAAATACTGCTTCTATAGAACTAAAGGGCCAAATCGGACGAAACATATATATGGGAGCTATAGCTAAATCCTAACCGATTTTCTTCAAATTCGGTAGTGTTGGTTCATGGATCAAGAAGCTCTACCATTCTAAATTTCAAAACGATTGGATGTAAAATACTGCTTCTATAGAACTAAAGGGCCAAATCGGACGAAACATATATATGGGAGCTATAGCTAAATCCTAACCGATTTTCTTCAAATTCGGTAGTGTTGGTTCATGGATCAAGAAACTCTACCATTCTAAATTTCAAAATGATTGGATGTAAAATACAGCTTCTTCAGGACTAAAGAGCAAAATCGGACGAAACATATACATATGGGAGCTATAGCTAAATCTTAACCGATTTTCTTCAAATTCGGCAATGTTGGTTCATGGGTCAAGAAACTGTACCATTCTAAATTTCAAAACGATTGGATGTAAAATACCGCTTCTATAGGAGTAAAGGGCCAAATCGGACGAAACATATATATGGGAGCTATATTTAAATCCGAACCGATTTCAACCAAATTCAATAGCGATCTTAACAGCCGTGAAATACTCTAAACTGCAAAATTTCAGAACGATCGGAGTGAAATTGCGACCTGTAGTCGACGAACAACTTTACATGGACAGACGGACGTTAAATCGACTCAGCTAGTGATTCTGAGTCGATCGGTATACTTTAAGTTGGGTCTAGCTGTGTTATTTTCAGGTGTTACAAACATCTGCCGTGATACAAACTTATAATACCCTGTACCACAGTGTGGTGTAAAATTTTTAATTTTTTGGTCGAAGGGAGCTTTTTACTAAATGAAAAAATGTGGTAAGTTAATGTCTGAGAGATTTCTTATTGTCAGAGTTATATAGTGGCATTTTATGAGGATGATTTTTGTGGAAGATCTTAACCCCCTAGCTTCCCTCTTAATGGATCAATTTTCACGTTTTTTCGAAAAAATCAAAATTGTGCTTTTAACAAGGGCATTTAAGGATTAAAATATTCTACGAAAATTTTTGCCAGAAAATTTCAGTGGGCGTCGCCAAAGATACCAAAGTTGCAAATATAACTCTTTACGCTGAATTAGCAAATTTCCACGCCAACTTATACAAATAAATAATACAGAATATTTTAATCCTTAAATGAACTGAATTTGTTTGTTTTGTTTCGAAAAAAGTTCCAAACTGACCCATTAAGAGGGCAACTAGAGGGTTAAGATTTTCCACAGAAATGATCATGATGATAAAATTGCACTATTAACTTTGACAGTGACTTTAAAAATAAGAAATTTAACAGACCTTAACATACAGCACACTGTGGTACAGGGTATTATGACTTTGTGCATTTGTTTGTAACACCGAGAAGGAGAAGAGATAACCCCATTGTTAATTATATCGATCGATTTGTAATCACTTTCCGAGTCGATTTAGTTATGTCCGTTTGTCTGTCTGTCTGTAGATGTATTCTTGTAATCAATGTATAGGTCGCAATTATGGTCCGATCTCAACGAAACTTTGCACATATCATTCTTTAGGCCCAAGGACGATCTCTATTGAATTTTGTTAAAATCGGTTCTGGTTTCGATATAGCCCCCATATATATGTTAGCCCCGATTTGACATGTAAAAACTTTATTTTATGTCCGATCAGTATGAAATTCGGCAGAAAGACGTTTCTTCTTATATGGATGAACACTGTTAAATTTGGAAGAAATCGGTTCAGATTTAGATATAGCCCCCATATATACGTTACCCCCGATTTGACATATAAGCGCTGTAAAAATGTTATTTTATATCCGATCAGTGCGAAATTCGGCAAAGAGACGTTTCTTATTACATGAAGGAATACTGCTAAATTCGGAGAAAATCGGTTCAGATTTAGATATAGCCCCCATTTATATGTTACCCCCGATTTGACTTGTAAGCGCTGTTAAAACTGTATTTTATATCGGATCAGTGCGAAATTCGGCAGAAAGGGGTTTCTTATTACATGAAGGAATACTGCCAAATTCGGAGAAAATCGGTTCAGATTTAGATATAGCTCCCATATATATGTTACCCCCGATTTGACATGTAAGCGCTGTAGAGACTGTATTTTATATCCGATCAGTACGAAATTCGACAGAAGGAGGTCTTTTTACATGAATAAGTATTCAGGGAAGATCAGTTCAGATTTATATTAAAGCTCCATATTTATGTTCCTCCTGATTTGGTATCAAACCGCTATAGAAATTGTATTTTACTTCCGATCATTAAAATTTTCCAGAAAGATGTTTCTCAATTTAGGAACGAATATTGCTTAATTTAGCGAATATCGTTTCAGAATTAGATAATATGTTTCTACCCATTTACCAATTATTACAAATTATTATGGCAATGACCTTTATCGCATTGTTAGGGAGGTGTAGGGTATTATATAGTCGTCCCCGCCCGACTTTCTGCCTTTCCTTACTGGTTTTTAAAATGCTATAAAAAAAACTACTGAATATTTTCTCAAATTTCTTTTTTTATTTGAAAGTACAACCCTTCCGGTTAATAACGGAAAATAATTTCATTCAAATGGCTGCCTCGGCTGGCCACACAGTAGCCTACACGATCGATCCAATTTTTAGGCACATTATCGATTGTGTGCAGCAGTATTTCACCAATGGCTTCACGAATATTGTCCTTTAAAGCTTCAATTGTCTCTGGCTTGTCGGCGTAACACTTATCTTTGAAGGCACCCCACAAATAATAGTCCAACGGTGTCAAATCGCAGCTCCGAGGAAGCCAAACGACATCAGCTCTACGGCTGATAATTCGATCCTCAAAAACAGGGCGCAAAACATCGAGTGTAGCTTCAGCTGTGTGGCACGTAGCGCCGTCCTGTTAAAACCAAATGTTGCCAATATCCTCGTCTTCAATTTTTGTGAACAAAAATTCGTTCAACATGGCCCGATAATGATCGCCATTGACTGTAACGGCCACTCCTTGCTCATTTTCGAAGATAAATGGCCCAATTATGCCTCTGGACCAAAATCCGCACCAAACAGTGACTCGTTTTGGGTGTATCGGCTTTTCAATGTATGCGTGCTGGTTTTCTGTGCCCCAAATGCGACAATGTTGCTTGTTTACATACCCGCCAAGATCAAAATGAGCTTCATCTGAAAAGATGATTTTTTTTGGCAAAATCGGCATCTTCTTTTCAAAGTAATGTCGCAATATTTCCCAGCGTTGTTCAAGCGTATACACAACCATATTCGTTCAGTGGAAAGATAAAACTAATTATCTGTCAAATCAGACATGAGCTAAGTGTTACCATTCACGAAATAAGCACTAGTTGAAAAAAAAAGTTAGATGGCGGACCCTTTATATTTCGCCCGATTTTACATGTAAGCGCTGTAGAAACCGTGTTTTATATCCGATCAGTACGAATACAACAGAGAGTTTTCTTATTACATGTTTGTACACTGCCAAATTCGGGAAAAATCGGTTCAGATTTAAACCTAGTCTCAATATATATCTTACACCCGATTTGACACGTAAGCGCTGTAAAACCGTATTTTATATCCGATATATATAATGCTAGGCCCCGCCCTACTTTCTGTCTTTCCTTACTGCTTTCATTTAGTATAATGCTCCCTTCGACCAAAAAAGGAAACTTTGACCCACAGTTAAAAAAAACTCAGAACCGCTGAACCATAAGTTTATTCTACAAAAATAATCTACTCAACATGTCCTTTCAGAATTATAGGGTCGCTATTCTGTTCCAATCAAAAAGCCTTAATTTTTTGGACAGTATTATTAAACCAGTAAGGAAAGGCTAAAGTCGGCGGGGCCGACTATATAATACCCTACACCACTCTCGTAATATTGAATAACTCTGATATATAAATTTTGTAATTCATGTATAAATTGTTTACATAAATTTACTTTTGGGACATTTTATACTTAAATAATACCCTGTACCACAGTGTGGTGTAGGGTATAAAAACGATTGGATCTAAAGAGCCAAATCGGATGAAACATATATATGGGAGCTATAGCTAAATCTTTACCGATTTTCTTCAAATTCGGCAATGTTAGTTCATGAAAGAAACTCTACCATTCTAAATTTCAAAACGATTGGATGTAAAATATAGCTTCTATAGAACGGAAGGGCCAAATCGGACGAAACATATATATGGGAGCTATAGCCAAATCTTAAACGATTTTCTTCAAATTCAGTAGTGTTGGTTCATGGATCAAGAAACTCTACCATTCTAAATTTCAAAATGATTGGATGTAAAGTACAGCTTCTACAGAACTAAAGGGCCAAATCGGACGAAACATATATATGGGAGCTATAGCTAAATCTTAACCGATTTTCTTCAAATTCGGTAGTGTTGGTTCATGGATCAAGAAACTTTACCATTCTAAATTTCAAAACGATTGGATGTAAAATACAGCTTTTAAAGAACTAAAGGGCCAAATCGGACGAAACATATATATGGGAGCTATAGCTAAATCTTAACCGATATTCTTCAAATTCGGTAGTGTTGGTTCATGGATCAAGAAACTCTACCATTCTAAATTTCAAAATGATTGGATGCAAAATACAGCTTCTATAGGACTAAAGGGCCAAATCGGTCGAAACATATATATGGGAGCTATAGCTAAATCTTAACCGATTTTCTTCAAATTCGGCACTGTTGGTTCATGGATCAAGAAACTCTACCATTCTAAATTTCAAAACGATTGGATGTAAAATACAGCTTCTATAGGACTAAAGGGCCAAATCGGACGAAATATATATATGGGAGCTATATCTAAATCTGAACCGATTTCAACCAAATTCAATAGCGATCTTAACAGCTGCGAAATACTCTAAACTACACCACACTGTGGTACAGGGTATTATAAGTTTGTTTCACGGCAGATGTTTGTAACACCTGAAAATAACACAGCTAGACCCACCTTAAAGTATACCGATCGACTCAGAATCACTAGCTGAGTCGATTTAACGATGTCCGTCCGTCCGTCCGTCTGTCCATGTAAAGTTGTTCGTCGACTACAGGTCGCAATTTCGCTCCGATCGTTCTGAAATTTTTCAGTTTAGATTATTTCGCGGCTGTTAAGATCGCTATTGAATTTGGTTGAAATCGGTTCAGATTTAGATATAGCTCCCATATATATCTTTCGTCCGATTTTGCTCTTTAGTCCTGTAGAAGCTGTATTTTACATCCAATCATTTTGAAATTTAGAATGGTAGTGTTTCTTGATCCATGAACCAACATTGCCGAATTTGAAGAAAATCGGTTAAGATTTAGCTATAGCTCCTATATATATGCTTCGTCCGATTTTGCTCTTTAGTCCTGTAGAAGCTGTATTTTACATCCAATCATTTTGAAATTTAGAGTGGTAGAGTTTCTTGATCCATGAACCAACACTACCGAATTTGAAGAAAATCGGTTAAGATTTAGCTATAGCTCCCATATATATGTTTCGTCCGATTTGGCCCCTTAGTTCTATAGAAGCAATATTTTACATCCAATCCTTTTGAAATTTAGAATGGTAGAGTTTCGTGATTCATGAACCAACATTGCCCAATTTGAAGAAAATCGGTAAAGATTTAGCTATAGCTCCCATATATATGTTTCATCCGATTTGGCTCTTTAGATCCAATCGTCTTTATACCCTACACCACACTGTGGTACAGGGTATTATTTAAGTATAAAATGTCCCAAAAGTAAATTTATGTAAACAATTTATACATGAATTACAAAATTTATATATCAGAGTTATTCAATATTACGAGAGTGGTGTAGGGTATTATATAGTCGACACCGCCCGACTTTAGCCTTTCCTTACTGGTTTATATATCGCTTAGATATCAAATCGGGAGATAATATATAAAGGGTGTCTCACAAAAAAGTTGCATTTAGAAAAGGCGGATACATATTTTTCAATGATTTTACCTTTATTGAAATGCCTCAACATTCCGGTTAATGATGGAACACAACTTCATTCGTATGGCTGCCGCGGCTGTCCATTATGTGCCGACCCAATTTTTCAACACATTTTCAAGTCATGAATCGTCTCTGGATGGTTAGTGTAGCACTTATCCATAACGGCTCCCCACTAAAAATGGGCTAACGGAGTCAAATCGCAGCTCCGAGGAGGCCATATTAAGGTGGGTCTAATTGTATTTTTTTATGGCATTTTTTTTTAAAATTTCTTTAAAACTCCAATTTTCTTGAAAAGTGCCTTTAGTATTTAAAGTATATATAAAGGAAATTAGGAGAACTACAAATTTTAATAAAGAGGCTTTCATATGGAAACAGATGTTTAGTAAAAAGTATTAGAAAAAAATTGATTTATTTTTTTTAAAAATGCCGTTTTTGTTGAAATGGAAGAACAATAAAGATAGGAAAAAATCACTACAAATTAGTTTGTTCCAATTGAAAGATAGCATTCTAACGAAGAAAACAAAGCTTACTTGAAGCAAATGTATGTAAAGGGTGTCCCAAGAAGAGCGCAATTTTTTAATTTTAAATAAAACACAGATATTTAAGAAAAAATCGTGAAACTTTATTATATCGTAAAGTAGACAGAATGAGGTTGTGTATGGAACAATATATCGTGCAGATGGCCGCCGCGGCTTTGCTGGCATGCACGCGATCTTTTAATGAAATTTTCAATGACCGTTTTGCATGAATGCTGCGGTATTTCATTAATGCAGCGTCCAATTTCGTCTTTTAAGGCTTGAGTCGTCGTCGGCTTATTCGCGTAAACCATCTACTTCAAAAAACCCCAAAGAAAAAAATCTAATGGTGTTAAATCGCACGATCTAGGCGGCCAATTCTGATCTCCAAAACGCGAAATAACACGACCGGGAAATGACTGATGCAGCAATTGAATTGTTTCTCTGGCTGTATGACATGTGGCGCCGTCTTGTTGGAACCACATGCCCTCCACATTCATTTCTTCAATTCTAGTCAAGAAAAAACTGGTTATCACTTCACGATACCGAACACCATTGACTGTTTGCGCTTGACCTGCCTCATTTTCATAAACAAAAGGTCCAATGATTCCTCCAGCCCAAAAACCACACCACACAGTGACACGATCGACCTGGTCGATGGCGCGTTGTTGTCTTTACATCACTAACAGACCCTGTTTCGGCAAATTTATCCATTAATCTCTTTACAGTTGACTCTTTTGGAGCATTATTGTGACCCCAAATTGATCGCAATTTGCGAACTGTTGCCGCAAAACTTTCACCATTTTGGTAAAACAATTTCACAATGAGAATGCGTTGTTCATTCGCGTAGCGCTCCATTTTTACTAACCTCGTACCTTCTACTAACAAACAATAACAATTATTCAAATGTCAAACAATGACAATTCGAATGTTGCGAGATTTAAAAATTGCGCTCTTCTTGGGACACCCTTTATAACGTAGAAATTATAGCACTTTTGGTAGAAATAGGAGAATTTCAACATATTTCGGTTTTTATACCCCCACTATTGTAAACAAGGGTATATTTCTAGAAGCTGCGGGGGAAAATTGTAACACATTGATGGAGTGACCTAAGAGACCCAATGAATATTTGGCTGAAATTTAAGCCATTTTATGTCATTTTAGCAATGTCCGTCTGTCTGCTTGGTGGGCACAATAACTTTTGACAGGATTAACCGATTGACTTCACATTTAGGACGTGTCAATATTTTTCTCTGGACCATGTTGGTCCACTTCTTCGTGTACCTGCCCCACGAAGGATCAAAATTTAGCGAAATATTGATTATCTCATAACTTTTGAACCACTACTCAGAATCTTTCACAATTTCACACATAGTATTAGTTTCTCAGTCGCTATCGTCTTGAGAACAATGGGTGAAGTTGCCAAGCCCCTTTTGGTACAAATGGACCATTTTGCACAAAAATTAAACAGCTTATAACTTGGATTCCAGTCCATTCAAATACTTGACATTTTGTGGAGTGAAATGTTCTCATAGTACCCATAGTATATTAAACCAGTAAGGAAAGGCAGAAAGTCGGGCGGGGCCGACTATATAATACCCTACACCTCCCTAACAATGCGAGAAAGGTCATTGCGATAATAATTTGGAATAATTGGTAAGTAGGCATTAACATATTATCTAATTCTGAGCCGATAATCCGATAAATTAAGCAATATTCGTTCCTAAATTGAGAAACATCTTTCCGGAAAATATAAATGATCGGAAGTAAAGTACAATTTCTATAGCGCGTTGATACCAAATCAGGAGGAACATATATATGGAGGTTATATATAAATCTGAACCGATTTTCCCTGAATACTCATTCATGTAAAAAGACCTCTTTCTGTAGAATTTCGTACTGATCGGATATAAAATACAGTCTCTACAGCGCTTACATGTCAAATCGGTGGTAACATATATATGGGGGCTATATCTAAATCTGAACCGATTTTCTCCGAATTTGGCAGTATTCCTTCGAGTAATAAGCAACCTCTTTCTGCCGAATTTCGCACTGATCGGATATAAAATACAGTTTCTACAGCATTTACATGTCAAATCGGGAGTAACATATATATGCACGCTGAAAAAAATCGCTTCTGTAGTATATTGTCCCAAACATATTCGGCTTGAAACATATATATGTTTAGGGTACACTCCAAACATATAATATTTGATACACACAAAAATTATATATTTGGGAGGATGTTGTTCGAAATAAATCTTTGTTCACATCCCAATATGTGTTTATTTTGGACTATTTTTTCCGAAACAAATATTTGGTTGCATTTAAGTATTCAGAAAAAAAATTGAGTTAAATTTTTCAGTAATTCAAAGTAAATTTTTGGTAATTTTTCATGTCGTAAGAATAATAAATAATAATAATTGAAATCGTATAATCTTGGATCGAAATCTATTACTTGGAGGATTGAAAACTAATGATGGCTTGGAATACTCAGAAATTTTAAATTATTAATTTAACAAGTAAGAAAGTTTCAGTCGGGTAAACCGACTAAGGTATACCCTCACTTTGTGAGTAATGTAATATTGAATATTACTCGAATTATTCTGTCAATTTGTGTGGGAGGTACCAGAAGGGGTTTATCAAATACACCTTTTTTTCGCTGAACATTAGATACTTTAAATTAATTTCACTGTGCCGACTGGTATAAACGTTATGAGACATTAAATTGTGGTATGATTTGGGCATTTTGTGTGGGAGGTACAAAAAGGGGCGTGGCAATAACGCCCATTTTTCACAGGGCTATAGTCACTATAAAAACATTACACTGTACAAAATTTCAAGTATTTTTATACACTGTTATTAATGTTATAAGCTGTTAACTTTTGGTGCAAAATGGTGCATTTGTGTGGGAGGTACCAAAAGGGACGTGGCGACTTCGCCCATTTTTCTCGAGTTGATAGCGACTAATAAGCTTATACTATGTGTGGAATTTCAAAAGATTCGTATAAGTAGTATAGCAGTTATTAAAGAATCAATATTTCACAACATTTTAACCCTTTGTGGGGGAGGTACTAGAAGGAGTGGACCAATATGGCCCATCTTCGAACTTAGCCGGAGATAGAAAAAAATATTACCACATACCAAATTTGAGGTCAATCGGTTACTCCTTTCGAGAGTTATCGTGCGCACCAGCCAGCAGACACACAGACAGACAGACAGACAGACAGACAGACAGATAGACAGACAGACAGACAGACAGATGGACGGACATTGCTCATTCGACTTAAAATGACCCAAAACGGATTTCCTCCGAACATACTTGGGGTCTTAGGTCACTCCTTCGACGTGTTACACTTTTTTCCGTAGCAAATGATATATACCCTCGTCACACTAAAGTGAGGGTATAAAAAAGAAGTTAATGTTGCATTTCGTATCATAACTGGGAGGTTGAATGCTAAACCTAAATTCGAAAAATTCAACAAAAGTTTCGAAAATATTTTTTAAATAAAATACATTTGGAGAAATTCCTAAACAATAATTTTATTTGTTTTCAAACACATATTTTATTTGAGAAATTTAGTTTGCAAATATTATATGTTGTAACATATTAATATACGAGTTCCAAATATATTTTATTGATTTTCAATTAAAATTTATTTGATCAGAAATATATAATATTTAAAAATTTGTGTTCCAAATATATTTTCTTTCGATTCAAACATATCAGAAAAGGCGATTTTGCCCCGTGTGGGGGCTATATCTAAATCTGAACCGATTTCCCTCAAATTTTGCAGTGTTAATTCATGTAATGAGAAACCTCTTCTGACAATTGTTTTTACTGGTCGGATTTAAAATACAGTTCTACAGCGCTTACATGTCAAATCGGGGGTAACATATATATGTGGGCTAAATCTAAATCTCAACCGATTTCCCTCAAATTTGGCAGTATTAATTCATGTAATAAGAAACCTCTTTCTGCCGAATTTCGTACTGATCGGATTAAAAATACACTTTTTACAGCGCTTACATGTAAAATCGGGGGTAGCATATATATGGGGGCTATATCTAAATCTGAACCGATTTTCTCCGAATTTGGCAGTATTCCTTCATGTAATAAGAAACCTCTCTCTGCCGAATTTTACACTGATAGGTTATAAAATAAATTTTTTACGGCGCTTACATGTGAAATCGGGGGTAACGTATATATTGGGGCTATATCTAAATCTGAACCGATTTCTGCCAAATTTAACAGTGTTTATTCATATAATAAGAGACCTCTTTCTGCTGAATTTCATACTGATCGGATATAAAATAAAGTTGTTACAGCGCTTACATGTCAAATCGGGGCTAACATATATATGGGGGCTATATCCAAATCTGAACCGATTTTAACCAAATTAAATAGGGATCGTTCTTGGGCCAAAAAAAAAATATGTGTAAAGTTTCGTCAATATCGGGCCATAATTGCGACCTGTACTTTGATTACAAGAATACATCTACAGACAGACGGACATACGGACATAGCTAAATCGACTCAGAAAGTGATTACAAGTCGATCGGTATAATAAACAATGGATCTATCTCTTCTCCTTTTGTGTGTTACAAACAAATGCATAAAGTCCTAATACCCTGTACCACAGTGTGGTGTAGGTTATAAAAATGGGCATTATTGCCACGCTCCTTTTGGTACCTGCCACACATATGGACCATGGTGTACGAAAAGTTACCAGCTTATAACTTTAATACCAGTGGATACAAATACGTAAAATTAGGTACAGTGTAATGCTTTTATAATACCTAGAGTCTAAAGAAAAATGGGCGTTATTGGCCCGCCCTTTTGGTACCTCCCACACAAATGGACCTTTTTGTACTAACAGTTAACAGCTTTTAACGTTAATACCAGTGCATACAAATACTTGAAATTTCGTACAGTGCAATGCTTTTATAGTACCTAGAGTCTAGAGAAAAGTGGCAGTAATTGGCACGCGCTTTTGTGTACCTCCCACACAAATGAATCATTTCACACCAAAAGTTAACAGCTCACACAAATTTTGTTAAGTACGTGCTTTTATAGTACCTAGAGTCCAGAGAAAAGTGACCGTTATTGTGACGCCCCTTTTGGTACCTCTCTTACAAATGGACCATTTTGTACCAAAAGTAAACAGCTTTTAACTTTAATATCAGTACATACTTTAAAGTTATTAAATGCAATTTAAATTGATAATAATTTAAATAAAACAAAAAAATAAATAAATTTATTAATTTTATTTTTAAGACTCAAGGTGAGGAGATTAATTAGACGGTTTGCCCAACTGAACTTTCTTACTTGTTGTTTAAGTAAATTATTAAAAGAAGAAACTCTGCAATTTTTAGATTTTCTTCTCCTGAGAAATGTGGTATTTATGGCTAAAAATGGCTTTTTTGAGAGCTTCATCTGAACGGGGAGTACAATAAAATAAAATTTATATGTATAAATTTTATTGAGATGAATTCTTGCCAAAATAGAATATAAACTGCAAAGTTTTAGCTAAATTTCTTAGAAAATGTGGTGTTTATGGCATAAATAAGCCTTTTTTGGGAGCGACATCTATAGGGGGACTATAACAGAATATGAACTGATTTAAACAAATTTTACTGCGATGAATTCTTGTGTTAATTAAATACAAAAACTGCAAAGATTCAGGTAAAATGCTTAGAAAATATGTTATTTATGGCTTAAATACGTATATGTATTTTGGAGCGACCTGTTTAGGGTTACTATAACAAAGTATGAACTGATATGTAAAGTTATCGCTGTGATAAATTCTTGTCAAAATAGAATACAAACTGCAAAGTTTCTGCTAAATTGCTTTAAAGGTGTGGTATCTATGGCTCAAAAAACGTATTTTGGAGCGACCTCTATATGGGAGCTATATCAAAACATTGACCGATATGCCCCATTTGAAATCCCAAACAACCTGCAACTATTAAAAATATTTCTACCAAATTCGATCAACCTGGCTCTATTATTACGGACTGTAGCGTGATTACAACAGACGGACGGACATGGTTAAATCGTCTTAGAATTTTACGAAGATTAGGATTATATATTCTTCATGGGGTCTCAATAAAAAATATGATCCAAATACTAAATGTAACTACGATGAAAATTGGAAAAAAAAATTAAAAACCAGTAAGGAAAGACTAAAGTCGGACGAGGCCGACTATATAATACCCTACACCACTCTCGTAATATTGAATAACTCTGATATATAAATTTTATAATTCATGTATAAATTGTTTACATAAATTTACTTTTGGGACATTTTATACTTAAATAATACCCTGTACCAAAGTGTGGTGTAGGGTATAAAAACGATTGGATCTAAAGAGCCAAATCGGATGAAACATATATATGGGAGCTATAGCTAACTCTTTACCGATTTTCTTTAAATTCGGCAATGTTGGTTCATGGATCAAGAAACTCTACCATTTTAGATTTCAAAACGATTGGATGTAAAATATAGCATCTATAGAACTAAAGGGCCAAATCCGACGAAACATATATATGGGAGCTATAGCTAAATCTGAACCGATTTCAACCAAATTCAATAGCGATCTTAACAGCTACGAAATACTCTAAACTGCTACGAAATACTCTTTCAGAACGATCGGAGTGAAATTGCGACCTGTAGTAGACGAACAACTTTACATGGACAGACGGACGGACGGACAGACGGACATCGTTAAATCGACTCAGCTAGTGATTCTGAGTCGATCGGTATACTTTAAAGTGGGTCTAGCTGTGTTATTTTCAGGTGTTACAAACATCTGCCGTGAAACAAACTTATAATACCCTGCCAAATATAATAAATTTCGAGTTTACTCTAAACATTTATAAATTTCAAGCAGAATATGTTTGGGACAATATGCTACAGAATCGAATTTTTTCAGTGTGTATAATCTGACAAAGAATAAACAGCAAGTGGTCTATCATTCAGTCATCTGCTACACAAAGTATCAAATTCCATACATTATTTCTCACAAAGTGAGAGTGTCCTTTAGTCGTACTTGCCTAATTATAATTTATTGCTGCTAATTAAATATTTTCATTAATTAGACTTTATTAGAAAAATATTTATTTAAGTCTAAGTGGCCAAATCTATCATTCGACAGCTTTAAATGTTTGAATATCTGTATTTTTATTATAAATAGCCCCAAATTGAGTTGTAAATGTTTCCAATGGAAACATTGATATAGTCGACGAATACTTTCTTCCAGTCGATGTCGACTGTCTGTATCATCTGTTTTAATTGTCTGTCGGTTTGTCCGTATGTCTGGGTTTATCTTGGCTGTCCGTCCAACCGTCTATACAATTCGACGTTGAAATTTCAGTGCCCCTGCTCTTGGCCGGGGATTTGTGTTGTTTTATTCGTCGCTGGTTTGCTAGATAAGTTAAAAGCCATCTCGTCTGTCTGGCAAGAGTACACGGCCTTAATCGTGCACATTTTTGTAAACATAATTTTACAATTAGTAAAACAACGAATTTTTATGTTTATTTAAAAAGACTGCGGAAGACAAAATGAACAGTTTTGTTCGTTTTTGCTAAAGTAATTTCAAAGTTTAACTTCTGCTTATTTCTCTCTCGTATTTTTTTGCCATTAAAATCATGGCAAAAGATATT
Source organism: Eudasyphora cyanicolor (assembly GCA_963930755.1). Taxonomy (NCBI): domain Eukaryota; kingdom Metazoa; phylum Arthropoda; class Insecta; order Diptera; family Muscidae; genus Eudasyphora; species Eudasyphora cyanicolor. The sequence goes on from OZ005734.1 coordinate 70,965,955, forward strand.
TGTAAACATTTGGGGAAACATCATTAAGATAGAGGCGTATTTATGGCAATTTTTTCAATTAAATTTTATTTTTCAGTAAATATTGTAAAAACATTAAAATGTTTGGCATATAAAATTTATGTTTTTTAAATGATAGACAGAAGCAATAAAATTGCAATAAATCTTAGCGATTAAGCTACTAAGTAGATAGAAATTCGATTTTTACGCTGAAAGGAAGAAATATTTTAAAAAATTAATTCTATTTATGAGGTGTATGTATTGTATCGAGTGTATGAAACTTTAGTTAGGCGTCTTATATATGGCTAGAAAGGTAATTGCATCTAGTTTTTTAGTGTGAGTTTTATTTTTAGGGAAATGTTAACCACATACGCAATAACACCAAATAAATTGCAAATAAAAATAAATAAAAAATATTTCGAGTTACTAAGCCTCGAAATATAAATTCGCTTTCCACTAATAGACCACAAAGCTCTTAAAGGAAAAGACCTAAGCTATCGATTGAGCAAAAAAATCCAAAAATATAGTTTTTGACAACAATGTCAAAATAAGTTATAATTGCGAAAAAAATGGACCAATACCTTTTGTTGTAGACACTTACAAATACAACACTTTAAATTTTATAATATTTTCACATCAATGTAGCATTGGCATTTATTTTTACACATTTCCTAAATCATTTGAAAATTTGTTCATTCTTATTTTTCCTTTTGAAATAAATAGTCTTAGTGTGTTTGAAATATTTCTTTCGTGTGTTTCTCATTTTATTCAAAACCCTAACAAATTGGCGACGAGAATATGGCGGAACAGCAAATTCTGGAATTACTAGCACTACAAAGCAAGCTCTTCCAAAGCTGGACGAATGGTACTCCTCTGAATCAGGATCAGCTCATGGAAAAGTTATCCAATAGTATTCGGAGTTTTGCTACGATGAAACAAATCATTTTACATTCAATAGTTGGTACTCCCGTTATGAAGACATATTTCTTGTGGAAGGTAAAGCGTTGGAAGATGCTGCTCGAGTCAGACTGCTAATGCGGAAGCTAAATCCAGTTGCATACAACAAATATGCTTCATTTATTTTACCGAAGAATCCAAGAGATGTCACGTTTGTGGAGACAATCAAGATTCTAAAGGACATGTTTGGGTTACATGAATCACTTTTCAGTACAATATACAAATGCCTGCAGAGGTCAAGAATCCCCAAGAAGATTTAGTGACATATGCAGCTCGAGTAAATGAAGCATGTGAAAGTTTCAAGCTTTCGGAAATGAATTCGGATCAGTTCAAATGTCTCGTGTTTGTGTGTGGTCTTCAAGCACACAACGATTCTGAAGTTCGCATGAGATGTCTATCTACTCTCGAGGATGATTCCAGCAATACCCTAAGCAAGCTAGTTACAGTGCACAAAGGCTACTGAATTTGAAACATGATACAGCCATGGTACAAGAAAACACCCAGACAGCTGTACATGTCATAAAATCCAATACAAAGCAGAATAAAAATCAGGACACGAAAGTTCCCAAAACTCCATGTTGGAACTGTGGAGGAATGTACTATTCAAAATATTGCAACTATGCAAAACACGCATGCACACAGTGCAAGGTCATAGGACACAAAGAAGGCTACTTTAAGAATCAACGTTCTGACAGAGCACATCAAGGAAATCAAGATAAGGGCCGTAAGAGGTATAGGAATCAGAAGAAGTCAAATTCTCCTCAGTCAAGTGTTGTTAAAATCAACCGAGTCACATATGCTTCAAGTCGGAGATCGTCATTCAGGATATGATGTTAAAATGCAAATCGACACCGCATCTGATGTCTCCATTATTGGTAAGAAACTCTGGATCGAAATGGGGAAACCAGGAACACATTTCCATAATAAGTACGTCACCAGTGCATCCAGAAATAAAATCAAGCTCATTGCCGAGGTTCCATGTCAAGTTCGGCTATCAGGTGATCTAAAACAATGCAAATTATCTGTTGTAGAAATTGATTTTCTTTGCGTTCTTGGTGTAGATTGGTGTGGAATATTTGGCTTATGGGACAAACCATTAAGCAGCATTTGTTGTCAGATTCAGACTGCTCAAACTATCAATCAGGAGCTGTGTAAAATAAAATGTGAATTTGCAGACATTTTTCAAGACACTCCATCCAAGTGTACCAAGACACGATTTTAACTGCATCTGAAATCAAATAGTCAGCCAGTATTCCGATCAAAGAGACCAGTTGCATACGCAATGCTCTCGCTAATCGAAGATGAGCTACAACGATTACAATGTCATGACTGAATGTCATCACTCCAGTAGATTTCTCTGAATGGGCAGCTCCAATTGTGGCAGTCAAGAAGTCAAACGGGAAGGTAAGGATTTGTGGAGACTACTCGTCTGGTCTTTACGATAGTTTTGAACCACACATGTATCCCCTACACCGCGCCGAAGATTTGTACGCAAAAGTCGGAAACAGTTGCATGTTTACCCACATTGACCTATCAGATGCTTACCTACAGACGGAGGTTACTTCAGATTCAGCGAAACTTCTCAAAATAAACACGCATAAAGGATTGTTTACATTTAATCGCCTTGCCCCAGGTATCAAAACTGCTCCTGGTGCTTTTCAGCAGCTAATGGATAATATGCTGACAGGCATAGACGACACTGCAGCATATATAGATGACATAATCATTGGTGGAAACACGATGGAAAAACATCTGCAAAACGTGCATGAAGTTCTTACGAAACTTCGAGAATATAATTTTCATATAAAATATGATAAATGCAAATTTTTCGTCAAGGAGGTAAAATATCTTGGTAACATCATGACACCATTTGGACTACGTCCAGATACGGATAAGATTAAAGCCATCGTGAACCGCCGATTAAAGCCATCATGAACACCCGCTACAAATAAATCCGAGCTAAGATCATTTCTTGGATCTATAAATTACTACGGCAAGCACATTCCAAACATGAGCAATTTAAGATCTGCACTTGATCATCTACTCGAAGATAAAGTCAAGTTTCAATGGTCGCATCAATGTCAACAAGCATTTCAAAAATTCAAAGATATTTTGAAATCAGATCTACTTCTGATGCATTTTAATGCATCCCTACCAATTAATTATCTGGTAAAGGAATAGGAGCGTTCATTTGTCACGTGTTTCCAGACAACTCTGAAAAGGTCATTGAACATGCTTCTCGTACCCTGACGCAAGCTGAGAAAAATTATTCCCAAATCGAAAAAGAAGCTCTTGGTTTAATTTATGCTGTCAAGAAATTCCACAAATACATATATGGCAGAGGATTCATACTATTCACAGATCATAAACCACTTCTTTCGATTTTTGGCAGAAAAAAGGCATTCCGGTGTATGCAGCAAACAGGTTGCAAAGGTGGGCGTTGACACTCATGACGTATAACTTCAAAATACAATATGTAAATACCAAGGATTTCGGCTGCGTTGATATGTTATCAAGACTAATAAGCAACACGTCAAAACCAGATGAGGACATAGTAATATCATGTATGACACTTGAAGATGATTGCACAGCATCACTACAAGATCATTTCAACAAACTTCCTGTAACATTCAATATGGTGAAGCAAGCCACTCATAAAAGCAATACGTTACAAACAGTTATGAAATCACTACAAAATGGATGGAATTCAAAATTGTCACCAGATTTGGTTAAATATCATGCCAAAAGAGACAGCCTGAGTGTAATTCAAGATTGCATTATGTACAATGATAGAATTGTTATTCCTGAAGGTCTCAGAGACACAATTCTCAAACAATTGCACCGTGGACATCCAGGTAAAGAACGCATGAAAACCCTTGCTAGATGTCACGTTTATTGGCCGGGAATAGACGAAGATATTGCTATCTATGTTAGAAACTGTCAAAAATGCGCTCTCACATCGTCAAACCCAACTAAACACACACTCCAGTCATGGCCATTGACATCAAGACCAATGGAACGTATCCACATTGATATAGCTGGACCAAGCAATGGTCAATACTATTTTGTAATTGTGGATGCATATTCAAAATGGCCAGAAATTTTTCAAGTTACGAACATAACATCAACAACAATGATTGCAAAATTGTCAGAAACGTTTGCAAGATATGGAAATTGTGATACGTTGGTGTCAGATAACGGCACACAATTCGTGAGTGATCAATTCAATGCGTTCATAAAATCACGAGGTATCCTTCATATGAAATCAGCTCCATATCATCCCCAATCTAACGGACAGGCAGAACGTTTTGTGGGAACACTGAAACGCGCGCTTGCGAAACTCAAGGATGAGGGGAATACTAAGGAAATACTTGAAACATTCCTACAAACATACCGTTCTACTCCGAGGGAAAACTCCAGATCTCCAGCAGAATTGTTTCTTAATCGAAAAATAAAAACCACTCTGGATTTACTAAAACCATGTTCACAACCAGTTAATCAGGAAAGGGGCCAGGTTCAATTGTAGTGCGTGTTGGAGCCGTGAATTACAATGTTTAAATTTTTGATGAAACCGGGACAAAGTTGATTCGATCTCACATAAATCAGCTAATACGAAGAACTGATGAAATACAGGCGAAAACTGAATCAATTCAACTTTTGCTAGAACTTTTTGGAATTGAACCCAATATACAAAATCAAAATCATCCGCATCAAGAAATTCAACAACCTTTGATCCAAGAAGGTTTAGAAATTCAAGATGATATACATAAAGAAAACGAATCATTGAATTTGCTTGAAGATTCACAAAGTTCACATGTAGTTTTTAGTACTCCAGTGGCTACAACTCCACCGCCTCTTTCTAGACCAAGCCGTAATCGAAAACCTCCAAGCAGGTATGGGTTTACGGATTAAATATAAAAAGGGAAGATGTTGTAGACACTTACAAATACAACACTTTAAATTTTATAATATTTTCACATCAATGTAGCATTGACATTTAGTTTTACACATTTTCTAAATCATTTGAAAATTTGTTCATTCTTATTTTTCCTTTTGAAATAAATAGTCTTAGTGTGTTTGAAATATTTCTTTCGTGTGTTTCTTATTTTATTCAAAACCCTAACACCTTTGATGTCTTTTTTGTTTTATAAAAAAGATTGAAGAAAATAGCTTTAGACACAATTTTATAAATACAATAGGTAACTAGTTATATGGATGTGAAATAAGGAATGTCTGTAAAAAATATCAAAATTCTACAACCTCGAACACAGAGTCCTTAACCAATTCCTCGCACAGACAGAAGGTTAGTTTATGTTAGGTTATCCAATTTCTTTTTATCTTATCAACGGCTTCAACAGAAGTCACTGGATTCATTTACCAACTTCATTGCGTTTTATCAGACTAGGTAGTGACCGGGCGCAACATACACTAACGTGATATTTTGACCTATTCTGCTCGAATCGTGGCCAGATTTGTCTAGCTATCCCACCGGTGCCCATTTCTCTCCAATCCTCAAGGCAAGCGTTCGTATATACGGGAAAAAAAATCGTCATTTTGATATGTTTGAATTGAAAGAAAATTTGGAAACAAATTTTTTAAATAAAGGGTTTTCCCAACAAGAGCTGTTATTTTGGTATTCAAAGAAAAATTTAATTTTTTGAGATAAATGATCGGATGTTTATTTCATAAATAAGGGTATGCCGTTAATAATGAAAAACAACATCAGCCAAATGGCCACCACGACCACGCTAACAGGACCATATCCTTTTCATGAAATTTTCCATAACCAAATCGCAAATTGGCTGCCCCATGTCCTCGATAGCCTCACGAACTCTATATTTGAGGTCTTGAATCGACGCTGGGCTGTTGGCGTAGACCTTATCTTTCACGTGGCCCCAAAGGAAGAAGTCACACGGTGTTAAATCGCAAGATCTCGGTGGCTAATTGTGATCACCTCTTCGAGAGATAACACGGTCTGGAAACTTTTCCCGTAACAGAGCAATGGTTTCATTGCTTGTGTGGCACGTAGCGCCATCTTGTTGAATGTAAACGTTGTCCAAATCAATACCATCCAACTTCGACCATAAAAAATCATTGCTCATCTCTCGATAGCGCAATCCATTCACCGTAACTCTTGATCCAACCTCATTTTCGAAAAAGTAAGGTCCAATGACCCCGCCGGACCATAAACCGCACCAAACAGTCACCCGTTGAGGATGGAGAGGCTTCTCAACAATAACTCTTGGGTTTTCCCAGCCGCAGATGCGACAATTTTGCTTATTGACGTAGCCACCGAGGTGGACATGGGCCTCATCAGTCAAGATGATTTTTCGATGGAATTCCGGATCATTTTCATGAATTTCAAGGACCCAATCAGGAAAGACACGACGTTTTTGATGATCGGCCGGCTTGAGTTCTTGTGTTAACTAAACTTTATAAGCCTTAAGACCCCAAGTCTTTACGCAAGATACGGTGTAATGACGTTTGTGGAATGCCCAATTCCAAAGAACGACGAGGAATGGACAAACCTGGGTTTTCTTCAGAACTTTGGGCTACAGCAACAATATTCTCAGTTGTTCTTGAGCGATGTGCACGGGTTTTATTCTTCACGTCACTAACTTGTCCCAACAGCTCGAATTTTTCCACCAATTTCTGTGTTGCGGTCCGACAAGTAGCTTCACGACGACCCAAAAATGCTTTAGTTTTGCGAACTGTGACTGCAAGACTTTCACCATTTTGTACCGTTCCATTTTTATACCCTACACCACACTGTGGTACAGGGTATTATAAGTTTGTTTCACGGCAGATGTTTGTAACACCTGAAAATAACACAGCTAGACCCACCTTAAAGTATACCGATCCACTCAGAATCACTAGCTGAGTCGATTTAACGATGTCCGTCCGTCCGTCCGTCCGTCCGTCCGTCCGTCCATGTAAAGTTGTTCGTCGACTACAGGTCGCAATTTCACTCCGATCATTTCCAATCATTTTGAAATTTAGAATGGTAGAGTTTCTTGATCCATGAACCAACATTGCCGAATTTGAAGAAAATTGGTTAAGATTTAGCTATAGCTCCTATATATATGCTTCGTCCGATTTTGTCTTTAGTCCTGTAGAAGCTGTATGTTACATCCAATCATTTTGAAATTTAGAATGGTAGAGTTTCTTGATCCATGAACCAACACTACCGAATTTGAAGAAAATCGGTTAAGATTTAGCTATAGCTCCCATATAGATGTTTCGTCCGATTTGGCCCTTTAGTTCTATAGAAGCTATATTTTACATCCAATCCTTTTGAAATTTAGAATGGTAGAGTTTCTTGATTCATGAACCAACATTGCCCAATTTGAAGAAAATCGGTTAAGAGTTAGCTATAGCTCCCATATATATGTTTCGTCCGATTTGGCCCTTTAGTTCTATAGAAGCTATATTTTACATCCAATCGTTTTGAAATTTAGAATGGTACAGTTTCTTGATTCATGAACCAACATTTCCGAATTTGAAGAAAATCGGTAAAGATTTAGCTATAGCTCCCATATATATGTTTCATCCGATTTGGCTCTTTAGATCCAATCGTTTTTATACCCTACACCACACTGTGGTACAGGGTATTATTTAAGTATAAAATGTCCCAAAAGTAAATTTATGTAAACAATTTATACATGAATTACAAAATTTATATATCAGAGTTATTCACTATTACGAGAGTGGTGTAGGGTATTATATAGTCGGCACCGCCCGACTTTAGCCTTTCCTTACTGGTTAGTAATGGCGTAGTTTCTACTTGTCAAATGTCAAAGAATAAAAGCTTCAAAAGTGACAGTTACCGAAATACCTGGTGATTCAAAATAACACCTCTTGTTGGAAAACCCTGTATTATATATTTGTTAACAAATAAATTTTATTTTAAAATCAAGTTTTTTCTTTGGGACACATATATTAATATATCACAATAAAATATATTTACGAACTAACTTTCACAAATAAAATATGTGTGTATACGCGAACAGAGTTATTGTTTAATATATTTTATTTGTAAATAAATTTTAAAACGTTGCTGATTTTTTCGAGTAATAGTTTTAATTTTTCCTAAATATCGAGTTATACTTTATTGTTAAAAATATCATAAGCAGCATTAGCTTTTGGTTTACAGCAATAATTTGTAATTCATAAATCACTTGTTGTGCATCCATCAATGCAATTTATAGTTTGCATTGAAAGATTATATTTATACTCTCACTTTAGTGTGACGAGGGTATATATTATTTGCTACGAAAAAAAGTGTAACACATCGAAGGAGTGATCTAAGACCCTAAGTATGTTCGGCGGATATTCGTTTTGGGTCATTTTAAGTCGAATGAGCAATGTCCGTCCGTCTGTCTGTCTGTCTGTCTGTCTGTCTGTCTATCTGTCTGTCTGTCTGTCTGTCTGTCTGTCTGTCTGTCTGTCTATCTGTCTGTCTGTCTGTCTGTCTGTCTGCTGGCTGGTGCGCACGATAACTCTCGAAAGGAGTAACCGATTGACTTCAAATTTGGTACGTAGTAATATTTTTTTCTATCTCCGGCTAAGTTCGAAGATGGGCCATATTGGTCCACTCCTTCTAGTACCTCCCCCACAAAGTGTTAAAATGTTGTGAAATATTGAATCTTTAATAACTGCTATACTACTTATTCGAATCTTCTGAAATTCCACACATAGCATAAGTTTATTAGTCGCTATCAACTCGAGAAAAATGGGCCATGTTGCTACGCCCCTTTTGGTACCTCCCACACAAATGCACCATTTTGCACCAAAAGTTAACAGCTTATAACATTAATACCAGTGTATAAAAGCACTTGAAATTTTGTACAGTGTAATGCTTTTATAGTGTCTTTTGCACTGTGAAAAATGGGCGCTATTGCCACGCCCCTTTTTGTACCTCCCACACAAAGGTACCATTTTGCACAAAAAGTTAAGAGCTCACAGCATGAGTACCAATGCACGAAAATGCAACAACATTTTGCACAGTGTAACGCTTTTGAAGTCCCTATAGCCCTGTAAAAAATGGCCGTTATCACCACGCCCCTTTTTGTACCTCCCACACAAAATGGCCAAATCATACCAAATTTAATATCTCATAACGTTAATATACCAGTGCAAAAAACGCTTATAATTCGGCGCAGTGCAATGTATTTAAAGAATCTACTATTCAGAGCAAAATAGGTGTATTTGTTAAAAACATTCTGGTACCTCCCATACAAATTGACAGAATAATTCGTTTAATATTCCATATTACATTACTCACAAAGTGAGGGTATACCTTAGTCGGTTTACCCGACTGAAACTTTCTTACTTGTTTTATTTTAATTGAATCTTACAAACATACAATTTTGTTAAAAAAATTTAATTTTGAACTTCTGAAAAACTGGCCTTTAAATTAAGGCATTAATACATTGCCAAAATACTTAAATACAAAATAATCTTTGTTTCGGAAATATTAGTTCCAAATAAAAAAATATTAGGATGGGAACATCGTTTTGTTTAGAACAATATTCTCCGAAACATATAATATTTTTGTGTGTCATATATTATATATTTGGAGTGTACCCCAAACGTATGTTTGTTTGAAGCAGAATTTTTTTCAGATTTCAGATTTTTCTCATCGTGCACAAATGCTTGGAGAATTTGTAATGTTATCCCTTTCCTTTGAAGTATGTATATGCTTGATAAAGCCTTTAAATTAAAGGAAATTATGAGGACTACAACTGTTAGTAATGGCACCGTCTCGTGGGAAAAGAAGTTTAGTAACTGTTCCACACATAGTATTAGTTTTTTGTCGCTATCATATTGAGAAAAATGGGCGTTATTACCACGCCCCTTTTGGTACATCCCACCAGGAGCCCGGGCCCCTGCCCCCCCCCCCCAAAATCACTCGAAAAAACACCAAAAATATTTGGAAGGCCGTTAAAAAAACTAAAGCGTAAAAAATGGTAGCAGTAAAAGTAATAACAACTAAAAATAAGAAAAGTGCATGGTTTCCTCGCTAAAACTTTTTAAATTATGCATCAATTTTCTTCGGAATGGTCTCAATTTATTCATAGCCTTTCAGAGTTTACGATAAAATCACAAAAATATGACAATTATGCGTTTCTAGATGTTTTTATGAGGCTTTTATTTAAAAATTATTAAAATTTTCTCAAAAAATATGATTTTTTGCAATACTTTGTAAGATATCGTCGAAACCGCTGAACGGATGGAAAATTGTATTGTGCGAAGTCGAAGGCTACTTAATTCTGAAGTTTGTAAAGCTTACCCGAACCAATTCGGATGAATGGTTCTCTAGTTATGCCATAATATGTGGTTCAACCTCTCTTTTTTCTTAGCCTAAAGGGTTGTCTCTTTAAATTCTCGCGATAAGCTGTGATATGGAAAGAAATTAGTGGTTGAACCACATATAGTGGCATAACTCGAGAACCATTTATCCGATTTGGCTGAGGAAAGTTTTAAAGAATTAAATATTAAGTAGCCTTCAACTTCATATAAAACCATTTTCATCCGTTCAGCGGTTTCGACGAGTATTTTCAGTATTACAAAATATTGCAAATAGTGATTTTTTGAAAAAATTTTAATATTTTTAAAATAAAACTCCCATAAAACAATCTAAAAATGAACAAATGTTATATTTTAATGATTTTATCGTAAAGTCTGTTCGGTCATGAATTAAACGAGCCCGATGCATAATTTAACCAGTAAGGAAAGGCTAAAGTCGGGCGGTGCCGTCTATATAATACCCTACACCACTCTCGTAATATTGAATAACTCTGATACATAAATTTTGCAATTCATGTATAAATTGTTTACATAAATTTACTTTTGGGACATTTTATACTTAAATAATACCCTGTACCACAGTGTGGTGTAGGGTATAAGAACGATTGGATGTAAAATACAGCTTCTACAGGACTAAAGAGCCAAATCGGATGAAACATATATATGGGACCTATAGCTAAATCTTTACCGATTTTCTTCAAATTCGGTAGTGTTGGTTCATGGATCAAGAAACTCTACCATTCTAAATTTCAAAACGATTGGATGTAAAATACAGCTTCTACAGGACTAAAGGGCCAAATCGGACGAAACATGTATATGGGAGCTATAGCTAAATCTTAACCGATTTTCTTCAAATTCGGTAGTGTTGGTTCATGGATCAAGAAACTCTACCATTCTAAATTTCAAAACGATTGGATGTAAAATACAGCTTTTATAGGACTAAAGGGCCAAATAGGACGAAACATATATATGGGAGCTATAGCTAAATCTTAACCGATTTTCTTCAAATTCGGCAGTGTTGGTTCATGGATCAAGAAACTCTACCATTCTAAATTTCAAAATGATTGGATGTAAAATACTGCTTCTACAGGACTAAAGGGCCAAATCGGACGAAACATATATATGGGAGCTATAGCTAAATCTTAACCGATTTTCTTCAAATTCGGTGGTGTTGGTTCATGGATCAATAAACTCTACCGTTCTAAATTTCAAAACGATTGGATGTAAAATACAGCTTCTATAGAACTAAAGGGCCAAATCGGACGAAACTAATATATGGGAGCTATAGCTAAATCTTAACCGATTTTCTTCAAATTCGGTAGTGTTGGTTCATGGATCAAGAAACTCTACCATTCTAAATTTCAAAATGATTGGATGTAAAATACAGCTTTTACAGGACTAAAGAGCAAAATCGGACGAAACATATATATGGGAGCTATAGCTAAATCTGAACCGATTTGCTTCAAATTCGGCAATGTTGGTTCATGGATCAAGAAACTCTACCATTCTCGTTAAATCGACTCAGCTAGTGATTCTGAGTCGATCGGTATGCTTTAAGGTGGGTCTAGCTGTGTTATTTTCAGGTGTTACAAACATCTGCCGTGAAACAAACTTATAATACACTGTACCACAGTGTGGTGTAGGGTATAAAAAGTTATAGCTAATTTAGTAAGGTTTTAACTTGAAAACTTTCTTATCGATGTAAAATTTACAATAACAAACTTTAAAAGCTAAGATTGGAGATTTTTACGTTTTTTGACGTCTACACGCTGAAAAAAAATCGCTTCTGTAGTATATTGTCCCAAACATATTCGGCTTGAAACATATATATGTTTAGGGAACACTCTAAACATATAGTATTTGGTACACACAAACAAATTTATATTTGGGAAGATGTTGTTCTAAACAAATCTTTGTTTACATCGCAATATGTGTTTACTTTGGACGATTGTTTTCCGAAGCAAATAAGTATTTGCTTTTAAGTATTCAGAAAATACCGAAATTGTGTTTAATATTTCAGTAATTCAAACCTAATTTTTTAGAAAATTTTCAGTCGTAAAAATTGAAATCGTATAATCTTCGATCGGAATATATTACTTGGAGGATTGACAACAAATGATGGCTTAGAATACTCAGAAATTTTAAATGATTGATTTAAAACAGAAGTTACTGCTGCATATTGTATTATAACTGGGTGTTCAATTCGAAACCAAAAAAAATTAAAACTGAAATTCGAAAAATTCAACAAAGGTTTCGAAAATATTTTTTAAATAAAATATGTTTGGAGAAATTCCTAAACAATAATTTTATTTGTATTCAAACACATATTTTATTTGAGAAACTTAGTTTGCAAATATTATATGTTGTAACATATTAATATATGAGTTCCAAATATATTTTATTGATTTTCAAATAAAATTTATTTGCTCAGAAATACATAATATTTAAAAATTTGTGTTCCAAATATATTTCCTTTCGATTCAAACATATCAAAAAAGGCGATTTTGCCCCGTGTAGAATCAGAATCTATGAATTAAAACAGAAACCCAAGAAAAAAAATTGTTTTTGTCGACCGGTGTAATTATTGGTTGGCTTTAAATTTATGATAACCAGATATGGCGAAAATTAAGTTAAAATTACATTTATGATTTCTTATCTATCTACCTTTTTAACATGTAGGTTGCAGTGATGGAATGAGTTTGCACAACCGTGCATGTAAATTTGACTTTATATTGGGTGTGGTAATAAGTAGTACGGTTTTGGCCATTACACAGAACTTATCACGGTATTTGCAAACGATTAACCTAGATATAATAAAGGCTTACGATATCATAAAATTGGCAACGACTAAATTAAGTGACATGGGTAGAAATTCAGATGCGGAGTTTGATAAACTGTTTGAAGAATCCACACAACTTGCAAGAAGTTTTGGAATAGAAGCTGCACTACCTAGAAGGGTAGGCACTCAAAAGTATAGGGCTAATATTCCTGGTTCAGATGTCAAGGCATATTTTAGGACAACATTGTTCATACCATATCTGGACGAAGTAATATCACATTTAAATAATAGATTTTTCGAACATGAAGCTATAATTACAAGTCTGTTTAATATCGTTCCGATACGAGTTGTAAATCTAATAAAGGAAGATTTCGAAGAAGTCACACTTTTTTACAAAAACGATTTAAAATCTGTTTTAGCTGAAATAAGTATATGGATTGATTATTGGAAGCAGAAGAATGATAAGCCATCAAATGCATTAGATGCTATTTCAGTTTGTGATGAGGACATGTTCCCAAGCGTTTTTACCTTTTGCAGATACTGGCCACAATACCTTTGACAACGGATCCTGCTGAGCGAAGTTTCTCGACGTTAAGAAGAATAAAAACTTATCTCCGGAACAAAATGGAAGGAGAAAGGCTATCTTATCTGGCTTTGATGTCTATATACAAAGATGAACTCAAAATCGATGAAATAATTGATATATTTCTTTCAAAAAATCGAAGATTACATTTTTAACTCTTACGTATTTTATTATAAAAAATTTTATTGATCTCGTACTAAAGTACACATTTATATTTAGGAATACAATTCGAATAAAAAACTAAGGAACTTAACTTGCATTACCTACACAATAAACGCAATTTTATAATTGTTTATCTTTGTTATGGAAGAAAAGGTTGGGCCAACCCCCCCTCCCCCCCCCGAACCGAAATCCTGGATACGTTTCTGCTTCCCATACATATGGAGCATTTTGCACCAAAAGTTAACGGCTTATAACTTCGATTCCTGCAGATACAAACACTTGACATGTTGTACAGTGTAATGTTTTTATAGTACCCATAGAATATTAAAAAAGTGGGCGTTATTGCCTCTCCCCTTTTGGTACCTCCCAAACAAAATTGACAAAATAAAAAGTATAGTATTTTGTAAATATCGGAGAACAATATGCACCGATTTCATCCTTATCAACATGTCTGGTTGGGCAATCAAATATTTCTTCACCCGATGTGGCCAACTTTGAGGCGCTCTAGCTTAACTTCTCTAACACCTCTTCATCTACCATGCCAAGTTTGCTCGCAATCGGTTGTTTGGTTAAGAAACGGTCGAATTATTTCCCCTCCTTTAATTCGCACCACTGTGCAGTGTTTTTCAAAAACAGACGAAAATTGTCAGACTAGTCTTGGTATTTCGACCATAACTTTTACAAATATTAAATCGCAGTTTGCTGTTCTGGATTTGTGAGAGTGCGGCGAATATTCTGTGAAAATTTTAAGAAAATAGAGAGGGAGGGGGGCAATTTTTTCTACAAATGCTTTTTAAAAAAAACGTTCGTAAGCAATTTTCAAAAAAAAATATTATGATAACTGTCGCAATGTTTCCTCTTTAAGTAAACTTTGCAAAAATCGGTTCAGCCGTTCGAGAGAAATTACAAATTTCGTAAAACACAAAAAATATTTTTTTTAATTTTTTCACAAATTAAAATGCACATAAAATTTTTTCAAAAAATTTAAAAAAAAATGGTAGCGACATCTTATTTTACCTAATTGTAACTGCTTATAAATATTTTAGCCAAAAATAAGCTACAAAGGTCGATATTAAATATTCGGACTCAGGGCAGATTTTGTAGACTTGCCTTTGTGGTAATCATGTTGTTTTCCCGACTAGAGTTTTCATTCCAGGTTTTCTCTAATAGCAGGATCGAGGATTGACTCATTGACCTTATATGCCCCGCTTTTTGTAATGAATACCACTTTGTTATTCTTCCCTCTAATGATGTTACTTAAATACAGGACAAGTAAAGAGTTACGGCCTGTTTCTGTATTTCTAACGAAAGTCTCTGCGAATGAAAACCAGTCACTCACTTTCGTCTGGAATTTGGTTTCTCTAAAGTTCGTTCGTTCGTTCGTGATTGCCAGATCAATAATTTCACAACTTCCGGTCTAAAAAAACACACATTTTTGGTCGACCTTAGAAAATACACCTCTGTATCCTTTACACTAGCGGTGGCCTCACGTCTCTCTCATTGTGCGCTGATGATGTTTTTCCATCTTAGCGAGCTGCCAATGTTGACTTCTTTATGCTTATATATGTAAATATATGTATACAATTTTATTGCTATTTATTATATACTTATTTTTTGCTTTTAATAACGTTTTTTTGCCATTGTTCCTATCAGTCGACAAATAAAATAAAGTGACTCGATCTGACATTTCGTCGGCTTAATGCTATTTTGGTCCATACGCCATTTTTGTGTTTTTTGAGTTAGGAGTTGATAATATGGGTTCCAAGCATGCTCTTTCAGAATCTGCAATAATTTTTTTCCTATCTCGCCTAGTTTTCGAGATATTGGTAGGGTAAATTTGTTTTACTCTGAATAACGGGAAATAATTTCGATATTTTTGTTCTATGTGTCAATTTTTCTATCGCCCTATATTTTTCACTCAGTATTTTACGTTCTTTCGATCACAATATGTAAATTAGTGTCCTTCCATACCGACCCTTTTTGTGGTCCATGTAATACAAATACGAATAAATATTAAAATAAAAGTGGATATGGACCAAAATGCCAAGTACAAAAATTGTTATAACTTGCTTATTTTTGGATGTAATGGCATAGAAATGCATGAGAATCATACAAACACTGTTGGTAACCCTATAAAATAAAAAGTGTGTAACTCTTTAGTCCCGTTTTTACTCGAACAATAAATTGCGTTTTTCTCCGATCATACAAAATGGCGTATGGAACAAAATAGCATTGAGCCGACGATTTGTGTTCGCCCAGACGACAGCAGAGAGAGATAGAGAAACCAAAATTTACACTGAAATGATTACGTTTTCGTACGAGTTCATTATCGTGCGACTTGTCGTTGTGATGGTAGTAAGTGAAACCCAAATCAGCTGTTTGTCGTCTGGCGGGCGAACGAAAGCAACATTTTAAGTTACAGAAACAGGCTGTTAATATGTTTTGGTAAATCTTCACTATTAGCGATAACGGTTTACCGTGAAGAAAATTCAAATCTCACTGGAAAATTTTAATATAGAGTCTGTCCTATATTAAAAATTTTTCGATTTTCTATTTATGTGGTGAATACGAAAGGTCAAATTGTTATAAATTATTTTATTTTCTAAATACGACACTCCATCTAGTTTCAGGGCGTATTGTATTACGTTGTTGATCCATAGCAGATTTAGCGAGGTTTCTGAGCCTTGTACAGAATATGTCAATGCATTCTGTACTCATACATACTACCATTCATACCAATATTTTGAGTTATTCACTGTGACGCATGCTTCTGAGAGACCATAAAGTACACGAAATATCCGATGAGTTTCATAATGTATTGCTTTCAGATACGAAAAACATATTTTCTCTTCACAATACCATACAATTAACAATTATTCACATTTTATTGAAATAATGGTGAATAATGGAATGAAACACATTTTGCATGTGCAATTCATTTCGGTGCAAATAGTCTTTCATTTTGTTGTAATAAAATGGGAACGGCAATTCATTGTCCACCCAATAAAAAATATATTTATGCATACTTATATATATGCAGTTTATTCTTTCCAAAAGTTATTGATTGCTGTGTTACTCTTCAATTTATGTTGATTCAAAAAGCGCAATTTTATTTAACAAAAATAAACACAAGTGGCAATATTTATTGCGGCTGTGTGTTTTTTTTTAATTTTTACAAAAGAGAAAGTTTTTTGTTTGTTACAAAGGAGAAAATTCGTTTAAAACCTCATCACATTCGCTGCTGTTGGACCTCCTGCTTGCTAATTTGTCACTAAATGTTAATTAAAATGAGTTCAAAAATTCAGTTTATTTTTGGCAACTTATATAGTGCGAACGCAAACAGAGCAGATCTGAACAAAAATTCATCACCAGATAAAAGTAGGGGGAAACAGCAGCTACGGAACACAAAAAAAAAACAAAAACATCGTTTATATATTGACAGAGTAAATAAAAACATTTAAATGGCACAGTGGGAATGAGTAGAAGTTTGCCAAAAACAATAAATGAATAAAAAATGTAGCGACTTAAGTGTATGTTAAGTAAGCTAAGAGTAGTAGTCTCTACAGGGTCGGGAGTAGAACTTCTAGATCCTACCTTTGAGCCATTACGATTGCCTTAGTAATAGCTTTCCTTCTATCCGAGCAGCAAATGTAGGAGATATTTTAGAGATAATCCATTCGTTTGTCACGACTTTAAATTTCTTTTCAAGACTTCCCTTCAGACAATATACCACATCCTGTTTTGATAATGGCTATGCTGGACCATATTTATGTGAAATACACGCAATCCCCGACGGAGGCCCATCTATACTTGTTTGCCTCATAGGGATTCTTTCCGCAGCATGATTTACATGTCTCTAGAACATTTAAAATTTTAAATTTGAACTACCGATTACTAAGACTTGTGATTTGAGCCTTTTGGATTATTTTCTGTGGGGAAAAAATTAAGGATAAATTTTACGCAAAGCTTCCCGAGACAATTGATTGGCCACTTCTGCATATTCGTGCTCGTAGTTGTGTACTTTTCCATTAAAAAAAAAGAAAAGAAATAAAACAAGCACCTTGAGTCCCAGTAAATATTCGTAATTTTTTTATCCCCTCGCCTTAGAGAGGAGGGTATATCATTTGCTACGAGCCAAAAGTGTAACACATCGAAGGAGTGACCTAAGACCCTAAGTATGTTCGGCGGAAATCCGTTTTGGGTCATTTTAAGTCGTTTGAGCAATGTCCGTCCGTCTGTCTGCTGGTTGGTGCGCACGATAACTCTCGAAAGGATTAACCGATTGACTTCAAATTTGGTATCCGGTAATATTTTTCCCTATCTCCGGCTAAGTTCGAAGATGGGCCATATTGGTCCACTCCTTCTAGTACCCCCCCACAAAGGTTTAATATTTAGAGAAAATGGCCGTTATTGGCGCGTCCCTTTTGGTGCCTCCCACACAAGTGGACCATTTTGTACCAAAAGTGACCATCTTATAACTTAAATACCAGTGCATAAAAATACTTGAAATTTTGTACAGTGCAATGCATTTATAGTACATAGAGTCTAGAGAAAAGTGGCCGTAATTGGCACTCCCCGTTCGGTACCTCCCACACAAATGGATTTTTTTGTACCAAAAGTTAAAAATTATTAATTGATAATAATTTAATTAAAACAAAAAAATAAATAAATTTACGAATATTTTTTCTGGGACTAAAGGTGAGGGGATTCTTATGTCGGTTTACCCGACTGAACTTTCTTACTTGTTTTATTTTTATGTTATAATTAAATTATTATCAATTAAAATTGCATTTAATAACTTTAAATATGTGCTGGTATTAAAGCTAAAAGCGGTTTACTTCTGGTAGAAAATGGTCCATTTGTGTGGGAGATACCAAAAGGGACAAGCCAATAACGGTCACTTTTCTCTGGACTCTAGATACTATAGAAGCATTACACTGTACAAAATTTAAAGTATTTGTATGCAATGGTATTAAAGTTAAAAGCTGTTAAATGTTGGTACAAAAAGGTCCATTTGTGTGGGAGGTACCAAAAGGGGCGTACCAATAACACCCATTTTCTCTGGACTCTAGTTACTATAAAAGCATTACACTGTAAAAAATTTCAAGTATATGTATTAGGGCGGGTCGATTTAAAAGTCGCCCATTGCTCATGAAAATCGTATTCTAGGGATCAAAATAAGAAACTTTGCCCGAGGAACCATACCTCTAAAACGAATTCTGATGTCCCCACTTTTGACCCTTAGGGAGAAATTTTGAAAAATCCCACTTTGACCCACTTAGAGGGCGCCAATCGAGTCCAAATGTATGACCGACCCCCACTAACTTTGGAGGGCCGATCCACCCATGCCAGTGGCACACCCCCTGTAACTCACCTGGGGGGTTCCCCATACAAACATTTCAAAAAATCAAAATTTTTGGCACTTTACATGACAAAATCAGCGAAATGATGGTTCCAGGGGGTGTGTCAGGGGGGCTCCAGGGGGTGGAGGCCCGAGGACCATGCCACTGGCATGGGTGGGTCGGGCCTCCAAAGTTAGTGGGGGTCGGTCATACATTTGGACTCGATTGGAGCACTCTAAATGGGTCAAAGTGGGACTTTTCAAAATTTGCCGACCCAAATTCCGGGACATCGGAATTCGTTTTAGAGGTATGGTTCCTTCGGCAAAGTTTCTTATTTTGATCCCTAGAATACGATTTTCGCTGAGCAATGGCAACTTTTTTTGCCTCCCCACAAATCGAGCCGGCCTAATATGTATGCACTGGAATTAAATTTATAAGCAGTTAACTTTTGGTACAAAATGGTCCATTTGTGTGGGAGGTACCAAAAGGGCCGTGCCAATGATGCCCAATTTTCTCTGGACTCTATGTACAATAAAATCATTACACTGTACACAATTTCAAGTTTTTGTATGAACTGATATTAAAGCCATAAGCAGTTAACTTTTGGTGCAAAATGCTCCAATTGTGTGGGAGGTCCCAAGAAGGGAGTGGCAACTCCGCGCATTTTTCTTGACATGTTAGCTACTAACAAACTAATACTATGTGTGCAATTTCAGAAGATGCTAGTATGTACTATAGAAGGTATTAAAGTATCAATATTTCACTAAAAGTTAACCCTTTGAGGGAGAGGTACTAGAAGGAGTGGACCAATATGGCCCATCTTCGAACTTAGCCGGAGATAGAGAAAAGTATTACCAAATTTTAATCAACCGGTTACTCCTTTCGAGAGTTATCGTGCGAAACAGCCAACAGACAGACAGAAAGACAGACAGACAGACAGACGAACGGACGGACATTACTCAAATGACCTAAAACGGATTTCCGCCAAACATACTTAGGGTCTTAAGTCACTCCTTCGATGTGTTACACTTTTGGTACGACCCAAAAAATATACCTGTATATATGGCAAATGATATATACCCTCCTCTCTAAGGTGAGGGGATAAAAATATAGTAAAAAAGTTATAAGGAATTTAAATCTCTTCTGTCATTTTGGGCCACCCTGTATTTATGATATTTTTAGATTTTTCATTTTAAATTCCCCATGTCTTTTTAACAAAATACTTAAAAGAAATAAAAAAAATATTTTTGTATTTAAATGACAAGCTCGAGGTCAGGTGCAAAAATAATAAATAATAAGATATGTCATCCCGGAGCGAGTAAGTTGTCAGTTACGAACGAATAGAAATTTCAACGAGTAGGTGTTCAAAGAGTGAGTTTTTCCGCGGATTTCGGACCGATTTTCCCGAATTTTTTGTAATTGTCACAATTAAAAAATTAATATCAATCGATTAGTGCAAAAAAAGTTCAAACTATGTTCGCGGAAACCTGTTTTTTCGCGTGTGACATTTCATTCCTATTCGTTCGTAACTGATAGATTTTGACAGTTCTCGGGATGACTTCTTAATTTATAATTTTTGGTCAGGTGTTGTTATTGTTTATTTATTGCTATCCAATATTTCGTTCTTCTTTGAAGAACATCTTCAGGGATATCTAAAACATTGTTAAACACACAAACAATTTATAACTACATGTATTCAACTTATTGTAAACATTGTTAACTTACGAGTATAAAAACGAAATAACGCAAAACATAAATACAAAAATAATATAGAATAAAAGTTCGATTATTTAGAAAATATATTCAAAAATAAAAAAAATTATATTAAAAAAGTTATAAGGAAATCAAACTCCTTCGGGGTTTTCTTAGCTGCTTGGGAACTTTCGATATCGATAACTATGGTTTGACAGCTGATAATCTCAAACTGCGTTGACATTTCTTTTCAATAAGATTTGGCAAGTCATCATGAATAATTTAACGCCAGAACAAAGCTTCCAAAGTGTGGAAATTCACTTTGGAAAGAAAATTCAATCTGTTCGCGAAATTCAAATCAAAGAATTGTGTTTAGCGATGAAGCTCATTACTGCTTAAATGGCTACGTCAATAAACAACATTTCCGCATTTGGAGCAAAGACAATCCTTAAGCTGTCAACGAATCACCAGTACATCCATTAAAATTGACTGTTTGGTGCGGTTTACACGATGGCAGCATCATCGGTCGCGTCATGCTGACTACATTTTAGTTTCCGAAAATTAATCAGCTAAACATCCACGACATTTGGTTCCAACAAGACGTTGCCACTTGCGTTTAACAATCGATTTAGTGCAAAATCAATTTGGGACAACTTTATTTCTAGAAGTTGTCATGTTCACTAGCCTTGGTCGTTCGTGCTATTTAACGCCTCTGGATTTTTGTATTTTATGGGGATATGTTAACTCATTGGTTTATGCCAAAGAACCAGCAACTTTTGAATCATTAGAAGCCAATATTAGATACACCATTGACTCCATGACGTGGCAATAGCTGCTAGAATGAAGTTTCTGGATACTCTCAGAGACATTCTACAGCACGCCCTTCATACAACCGCAAGATGGGCTTCCGGAAATGGGCTTGGTGCTAACCAGACCATGACGGAACTAGTTCTTTTCACCAAGACAAATAAGGTACCAAAAGTTACACCCGTCTCCTTGGGAGGTATTGGAATTCCCTTCTATGAAAGCGCAAAATATTTAGGTATTTATTAGCTGCATACGGCCAGTCAGACCGATAATGCTGACCGGCATTTGTCGTCTGGTGGACAGCTCCGCAGAAATCTACCTTCTGTGCGATACTAAACAAGCTTCAGCGATTGGCTGCTATATGTATCACTGGTGCGCTGAAAAGGACACCAACTACGTTACTAAATTGTATACTTCATTTAATGCCGCTAGATATTAATGCAGTGCAATATGCCGCATGTACTTGGACTAGAATTAGGGAACTGTCACTATTGTCAGAAAATGTCACATAGTGTCATAGTGTCACTCTATACCGAATGCCTAATCTTCCGGGCACTGTTGATTACACTGTGACTGAAGAACTACTTGAAAATAAGTATCTCACTCTTATACCTGATAGATCAGAATGTAACAGTCGTATCCCAGAACAGAGGAGATTCGTTAAATTCTATACAGACGGTTCCAAACTCAATGATGAAGATGAAGTTTCGCTATGGGTGAGAAACTTCAGCTATCACTTGCAAACAGACTGCCTGATCACTGTAGTATTTACTAGGCAGAAATCTTAGCTATTAAAGAGGTATCGGAATGGCTGAAAATTAATGAGCTGACAAAAGTCGGTATAAAAATTTTCTCTGATAGTCAGGCTGCTACCAAGTCCCTGGAAACTATATTCCTGAATTCAAAAACTGCCCTCGACTGTCGCAGATCTCTTAACGAGATGACAGAACAGTTCAATATTCACCTGATATGGGTGCCGGGCCGCAGGGATATAACAGGGAACTGCAAGGCAGATGAACTTGCAGGACTAGGGCTACCTTACACGCTCCAGGGGACCTGGAACATGTGGAGCATGCCTCTAGTAACCTGCAAGCTCCTCTTGAGAGATAGTGCACTTATGGCAGGTGGCACTTGCAGGTGGTCAGTAGTCAGGAACTGTCGTTTTCGAGAACGGCCGTCTCACTTATCGTGTCTGTCATGGTCACTGTCTTATTTTGCGGCAGGCAGAGAGATTAAAGGTCTTACATAATGACTTTGCTGAAGCTGTGGAGACGAAGAGGAGGAGGAATCAATAGAACACCTTCTGTGTCTGTGTCCCGCTCTCTCTAGAAGACGGCATACAACCTTGGGCTCTTATTTCTTTGAGGAGTTAGCTCACTTGGCTGATGTTGCAATTCAACGGTGGGCTAGGGATTACTTATGTTTTCCCTTACGTCCCTGTGGTAACACAATGGACTAGATAGTCTAAATGAGTCTGTTTTACAGGCTGCCAGTCTATATGGCTAAAGGGCGAAACAAATATATTGGAGCTATAAAATCTAAATCTGAACTGATTTCAACCAATTTCTGTAGGATGCGAAAGACTCCTAACTGCAAAATTTCCATCACGATTGGAGTGAAATTGCAACCTGTACTCAACGAACAACATAAGATAGAAAGATGGCCGGACGGACGGACATAGTTAAATCGACTCGGCTAGTGATTTTGAATCTATAGTATTTCTAGGTGTTACAAATATCTGCCATGAACGTAACATATAATACCCTAAACCACAGTGTAGTGTAGTGTATAAAAATAAATGCTATGCAATTATCTACCAGATTGTAATACAAAATTTCATTCCAACAATATTTCTGTCTTGTATAATAATTTTATGTTCTCAAGCTCCTAACAAAACGCCATATAAGAGTGGTAGTCGGTATTCAAACTTAATTTGACCGCTAATTGTGATGCCACAGGGTTTGAAGATGAAGAACCTCTAGACCATTCCATTCAACCTTAAAAATACGTAAATTAACATATGGTAGTGTTTGTTACATTCCCTAAGGAAATTTAAACCTAGCCCTCCATCTATTCGGGGATGTGTGTTATGGATTCCTTACATTCTTCGTCTCCACAGCTCCTGTATAAACAGTGTGATGTTCTTATAATCAGTGAAAATTTGGTGTTTATCCGTCAACCCAAGCAAAAGTTATTCACAAAACAGTACAGGTCATTCGATTTGCATTATAAAGGAATTCCACACAAATTTAAAAAAATCATCAAACTTTGATCGCCTTTCCTTTTTGCACTTAGCATAGTTTAGAATGGATGTATCGATATGATCCCCGATCCTTTCCAATTATAATCCTGGCATTCATCAATCATTCGTTGCCTCATAGATTTTCTAGCTAAGTATGAGTTTGTATGCCAACAGAGGCATTCCATCAGACGAAGTTTCCTTGGAATGTGTAAGGTTGTCACTCATTTATAGAGATTATCTGATCCACGGTTTCACGGAAGGCCCTACACCCAACTAAGGTGCATAATAAACTGATCATCTACCTCGTTAGGATACCGTTCTTGAGTTCAGGAACCCAGAATATAGTGATTTTATTTAAGATTGCCTATAGAACAATATTATCATTCTAACTATTTTCAATATAGTATATTTATTAAGCTATGCTATGCAGTACACTAGACAGTAAAATCGTAAAAATTCTAGGTCTAACAGTGGTGGTCTGCGGCCAATATACAAGTAGGGCTATTTAAGAACTTATCTGCTGAGTTATCGTGACTTTCTTTGCCCTACCTGGGATGTTGTGCTTGATATTCAGCTTCCAGCGTATGCGGAAATCTGCACACTATCCTCCTAAAAGAGAGTGGCGATAAATCACCTCTCTGAGGCGTTCTTCTATTTACAAATCAATTAGGTCTGTTGTCTCCTCGGATAGAAGGTTTTGAATAACCCTTTTAATCTTTTGTCTTTTATTATTGTGCTGGTATTAACGTTATTAGCACCCTCGTCTATGTACACGAATGAAACCATTGAATATTCCCTGGATACAATGAACCGGCAATACAATTTACCAGATCATGGAATCTAGATCCTCTTTAGGGGGACTATAACAAAATATCGACCATTTGTACTGCCATGAATTATTGCCTAAATAAAATACAAACTACAAAGTTTCAGCTAAATTCCTTAGAAAATGAGCTGTTTATGGCTTAAATAAGCGTATTTCAGAGTGACCTCTATAGGGGGACTATAACAAAGTATAAACCGAATTGTAAAATTTTTGCTGTGACAAACTGCAATGTTTCAGCTAAATTACTTTCAAAATCTGATTTTATGGCATGACAAAACTATTTGAGAGCGACCTATATAGGGGAGATATACCAAAACATTGATCTATGTGGCCCATTTCATCATCATGTTAATGCAGTTTTGTACCATTTTCGATGTATATTTAGCTTTGAATTGATGTCAAAGTAACATTAATATGATGTACTTTTTTCATGAAAAGAAGGAATTATTTTCTTCAATTCACAGAAAATTAGACGCTAAATTAATAAATTATGAAGTAAGAAGATATTCCTTCCGGCCGAAATGTCAAAATCTGTCAGTTACGAACGAATAGGAATGAATTGTCACACGGGTAACAACAGTTTTCGCACACTTAGCTTGAACTTTTTTTCACAAATCGAATAATATTTCTTTTTGATTGTGATAATTACAATAAATTCGGGGAAATCGGTCTGAAAATACTCGGAAAACCTCACTAGTTAAAATCAAATTCCTATTCGGTCGTCACTGAAAAAATATCGATGCATCATCTACATCAAACCAATGAAATGTGTTGTAGGTTAAAAACGAAGAACAGTTTCATCTGTTCAAAGTATATATTCATCAGTTTCATGAAGCCTTTTTGCAGTATAGAATGAAGACAACATTCATTTAAGTTACCAAAGTTATGGGGTACAAATCGGTTCAAGTCCGTTGCCCCTAATATAACCGGGGTGCGTCTCTTGGTAAGATGGTTTTGAACAAGTCTACCAATGTCCTCTGTCGCGCCATGGTTAGTTAGGACTGTTATCATTGACCTTTTGTTGTTTATTTTTGAAAAATCCTCTCTTTCTGCAGGGACCCCACCATTGTATATTTCTTGAAAATTACTGAACCATTAATGAACTTAACCAAATCGTTCAATGTAGTCTAAGTAGACCTGAGTTTGCAGTATGGATACTGTGAACTAAAACAGTATGTATGCTTTGAGCTAAATATGAATGTATCTGTCCTAAGTTTTCAAAAGGAATACCGATAGCTTGAGGGACCGAAAGTACTTTGGACTCGATTGTAATGGTTTCATTTCTTTAGGTTTGAAGACAACCTTGGTTTGCTGAGGTATAGAGTGTCATAGACTCTAAAGTAGCAGAGCTATGCTGCTTTTGACGTACAGATTGTCTCAGAATATACATAAGATTTTATTTAAATTGAGTATATAACTTTTATTGAACGTATGCTTGGCATAGTGTTATGTTAGGTTAAAACCGTGTGTCAGACTTCTATTGCATAGTGCATTGATAAAACACTGGCACGGAAGGAAAATATGCTATCCCGATCAACCAATGATGATAAACCATCTAGAAATATCATGGTACATGTGCATTCCTCCTCCTATTCGTCACATCAGCTTCTATAATATCATTACTCACTCTAATAAGTCCTAACTCTTGGAATGTACAAATCAATAAAGTTAGCTAACTCACCATAGAAATGTAAGTCTAGAGTATAGGTTAGAGTACCACCCTCTAGAGTGAGCATGATATATACTCGTATACAGAAGGTGTTCTATCCATTCATCCTCCTCCTCTTCATGAACACAGCTCCTGAAATAGTAATTTCTCAAGACCATTTGTGTGTCGTCCAATAAGACTGCGGCCCGTCATGGCAGTGTTATGATTATGTGGCCCAGGGCCGCATAATCTTGAAATATACCCAGTTACTGACTATTTACAGAATCCAGGGATTTAAAGTCGGCCTTGCTATCGGATAATATATTTATTCCAGCAAACATTTTCAGTTTGGAAACCCTGCACTGATCAGGCAACCTATGAGCGTTACAGGGTTCTCCAAATGGACCATGTTGTTGAAGTTACATCTGCCGAATTATCTATCATTTCTTCAGTTCGTTAAGACAAATTACCATGGACGGATATGGCATTCAAGAGAAATCGAAATGATAAAAAAGTTTTTTTCTGGAAACAGACCCTAATGTTCATCGAAAAATCATTTTCAGTGATAAGTGAATACGTTAACAAACAAAATTGTCGAATTTCGGATGATACCAAATCCACATGAGATCCAGAGCGCCAAATATATCCGAAAAAAGTCGCAGCTTGATGTGGATTTATGGCTGGCGGGGTCATCGGTCGATATTTCTTTGAAAACGACGCTGGCCAGGCCATCATATTCAACGGAAAGCGATGATTAACATCTTATTTTGGTATGAATTGGATGGTATGGACGTTTCAATAGTACGGCGCTACGTGCTACACAGCTCAGGGTGGCCTTCGGTAGCTCAGTGATTAATGTGTTAGACTTGGATTCCGAAGGTGCTGGGTTCCTGTAAATTTTACATCAAGAAATTAACAGAAATACAGCGCTTCTAGTGGAGAATATAACAGACAAAACTCAAATAACATCCATTCCCTTAAATTAACAGACAATTGTTAATTAACATTCGGACAATATTGACTAAGATGAAAACAACATAAGGATCCCACGATAATCGGATATATGCCGGTACGAAGTCTGTAATAGAAATAGATTTAAGGATTATCAACACGACGTCTCCAAGCTGCTACAATAACACAGCTCATGCCACATTGGAAATTCTGCAGGAGTGATTTGAGAGCATGGTCATCTCACGTGGAGGTGATGGTCAACGAGATCGTGCGATTTGACCCCGTTAAACTTTTTCATGTGGGGTTTTCCTGAGTCGTGGGTGACAAAACACAGCGGGCCACCAAAGCCAACATAACGCATGTCATCGATCAAATTCAGCCTGATTTATGTGCGAGAAATAGGAATATTGGACATTTAGGATGCGCGTTCTCCAGCCGTGGCGGACATTTGCACGATGTTGTATTCCATACATAATGGCATCGATAGGATTTTCAAACGAAAGGAATAAAATTCGATGATATCGCACATACTTATGCACTTCAATTAGTTTTAATTTAAAGAAAAAGGGCCTTATTCATAAAAAGTTAATGAAGGTTTGAAGAACACTTTAACACTGCTAAAACGTTCTTCAAACCTTCATTAACTTTTTATGAATAAGGCCCAACGACTCTTAGCGAAATACTCCATTATTAAGCTCTGAAGCATCAGTATACAACATCAGTATTCGCACATTTCTTGCCACCAGGATATGTATAAATGTTTGGTATAAATGTTTAGTACTTCTTGTCAAAGATTTGCTCGTACAGAGTATAGAAGAGATTATACTATGTCTGAATATTTCAACAGTTCCCTCAAATATACTGCCGTGTCTGCGGATATTTTATTATATTTAGTAGATCAGAAGGTGTTGTTCTTATAACGCCAGTAATGCATAGATAAGTCATTCTTTGGACCTTAAGTAGTATATTACAGTAGGTATACGAGTTTATTTTTGAGTCCGTCCACAATAATTACATAAAATATTAGGCATGTTTTCGTTACAAGCTAGCAATTTTAGTTTAGCACTTTGCAACGAAAACAACTGACTTCCACTAACTGGCACATAAGCAATAAGTGGCAGATTTTCACTATCTGGTAGCAATGGTGTCATGAGTTGCGAAGAAACAACAGTGCGAAACAGATAAAAAAATTGTGAAAAGTATTTATAAAACATATATTTACTATTCTGTGTTCAATTGTTTACACTCTTTTTGCAAATATTAAAATAATTTCCCATTTTTGTTCTTCTTCTTCCCGTTAATTCACATTAATTGATAACAATCTCTCCAATCTCTCTGGGATGCCATATTGCTAAATATAGGCCGCCCAATCTGGCAACATCATACTCGATTAAGACATGAACACAAGCACCAAACTTCATCGGGAACTAATACACGCTGAAGAAAAATCGCTTCTGTAGTATATTGTCCCAAACATATTCGGCTTGAAACATGTATACGTTTAGGGTACACTCTAAACATATAATATTTGGTACACACAAAGGTTATACATTTGGGAAGATGTCGTTCTAAAAAATCTTTGTTTACTGCCAATTTGTTTTTATTTGTTCAGTAATTCAAAATAATTTTTTTAGAAATTTTTAATGTTCGTAAAAATAATAAATAATAATTGAAATCCTATAATCTTGGATCAATATACATACATGTTTTGCTGGATTGACAACTAATGATGGCTTGGAATACTTAGAAATTTGAAATGATTAATTTGAAACAGAAAAGTCAGCAAAAGATTTGAAAATCTTTTTTAAATAAAATATATTTATAGAAATTCCTAAACAATAATTTTATTTGTACTTAAACATATATTTTATTTGAGAAATTTAGTTTGCAAATATATTTTATTGCAATATATTAATATATGCGTTCCAAATATATTTTATTGATTTTCAAATAAAATTTATTTACTCAGAAACATATAATATTTAAAAATGTGTGTCCCAAATATATTTTCTTTCGATTCAAACATATCAAAAAAGGCGATTTTGCCCCGTGTAGTGCTTAAAAGTGCTTAGCTCCCCATACAAATTAAGCACTTATGGTGTAACGAAAACACGCCTATTATGAATCGGGCTATCGTGCAAAATACGAGGTATAAGACCCCTTGTCTGCTTATAACTTGTTATATACAGCGCTACTGTGGCTTTCCTTGTGCTTAAAATTCAGTTTCCTCTCTAGAAAAACACCAAGATATTTTTATCAGTGAAAAAGAAATTTCAGTGCTACATAAAAATATTGGTTTATACTTCCTGTAGGAAAAAGTCAATCGGTCAAATGACCTACATTAAACATAACATCATTTATCGATTTTGTTTTGTATGTGATAAATTTTATTCCAAAATTCCCTAATCCCAATATAAGCATTTTAATTACTCTTCATGGAATTTATTTCCTTGTAATATGTTAATGACACACTGTAGGATGCTGCTGCCAATGCAATGGTGTTGAAAGTAGCAGTAGCAGCAATTTTGTTATTTATATTCTGTGGTATAACTCGGTAATTTTTTGTATGAACCGAACCGAATGAAAGCAATTTTGGAAGCAGCAGCGAGTGGCTTCAGCATCCAATATGGACTGACCGCAGCGACAATTTTTTTTTCCAACAACACTAACAAAATTAACCGACGACAAAAAACACGAAATGTGAAAAAATTATAACAATCCGTGTGACATGCAGTGCTTTTGCACTACCGGATAATGTTTGGAGACAAAACAAACGACGAATGACAGCTACGACAACAAACCGATTCATGCATCCTGTTGCAAGTTTTGGATTCCGCTGTGCTCGTTTAGCGTGTTGACACAAAATTCCAACAGAGATGAAGAGGTAATATTCGTGTTTGAAATATAGGATATTGGAAAGATCAAAGGGGAGGGGGTGGGGGAGAAATACTATGCTATATTTTATTACAATGGCAATTTCGATCCATTAAATTGAATTGAAACCATTTAATATTGAATTTGATTAAATGTCTTAATTATGTACAATAATTTTTTAATATGATTAAAAGTGATAGGAAAACGCAAATATTAAATTGAACATATACATTTTTGAACTAAATTTAATACTTTTTCTTTTGTGTTAAAAACTGCAGGATTTAAGGAAAACTATTAAGTGGTTAGTTCTTTAGCAGCATCTTTATGGAAAATTTTCCTTGAAACTCATCTAGTACTAGTCAAGAACTTTAGCCGAGAGACTCTTTCGTAAGTAGACTATAACAAAACATAAACCTAAAATGAGCATTTTTGGAAGGGATATAATCAAAATTAAACACAATTGTAAAATTTCACGTCTATCGGTGGACCTATGATAGCTGTTTTTTGTTTGAATGGTTCTAGATATAATTAAACCTTAATAATCAAATTTTAACCTAGTTAGCATAAATTTGTTGTTTCTATGGTGTTAAGAAGTCATATTTACACCTTTTCCATTTTATCCATACATCAAGCGTGACGGCTTGACAATTCGGCATGAAATAACTTACACCACAACAACGTCTCCAAATTATTCTCCTCTATTAGTAAAATCAGCGTTCGTTGAGAAAGGTTTATCTCAACATATGTTGTTTATTGTAACCATAATTTACTTCGTCTATAGCGTTAAGGAGTCGAATTTAGCTTTTTTATTTTTCCTAGACATCAAGCGTGACTGCTTTCATCTTATTTGTATTCATCATTTTTTTACAAATCGGCATGGAACACCACAAGAAAATCTCCAAATTATTCTGCTACATTAGAATTACACTGTACAAAATTTCAAGTGTTTGTTAGTGCAGGAATCGAAGTTATAAGTTAACTTTTTGTGTAAATGGTCCATTTGTATGGGAGGTACCATAGGGGCGTAATAATAACGCCCACTTTTCAAGGGTCTTTAGGGACTGTTAAGGCATTACACTCCACAAACTTTTAAGTATTTGCATGGACTGGAATCAAAGTTATAAGCAGTTAACTTTTTGTGCAACTTGGTCCACTTGTATGGGAGGTACCAAAAGGGGCAACGCCCATTCTTTACGGGACTGTATGTGCTATAAAAGCATTACGCTTCACAAAATGTCAAGTATTTGTATGGACTGGAATCAAAGATATAGTCAGTAAACTTTTTTGCAAATTGGTCCATTTGCATGCCAAAAGGGGCATGGCAACTTCGTCCGTTTTTCTCAAGATTATAGCGACCATGAAACTAATACTATATGTGGAACTGTTAAAGATTCTGAGTAATAGTATAGACGTAATGAGATAATCAATATTATTGTAAATTTTGACCCTTCGTGGGGCGGACCTCGAAGGGGCGGGCGAACAAAAGTCCATATTTGACTTTAGCCTGAGATAGAAAAAATATTGACACATACCAAATTTTAAGTCAGTCGGTTAATCCTGTCGAAATTTATCG
Organism: Eudasyphora cyanicolor; assembly: GCA_963930755.1. Lineage (NCBI taxonomy): Eukaryota > Metazoa > Arthropoda > Insecta > Diptera > Muscidae > Eudasyphora > Eudasyphora cyanicolor. The sequence goes on from OZ005734.1 coordinate 70,997,697, forward strand.
TGCGCACCAACCAGACAGACAGACGGACAGGCAGATGGACATTGCTCAACGACTTCCAATGGTCCAAAACGGATTTCCGCCAAATATTAATTATTTTCTTCGATAGGGCACTACCTTTCAAAAAGTGGAACAAACTATTTTATGCGATTTTTTCTATTTTTTATGTTTTTTTTGCGTGCCAAAAAAAAATTCCAATAAATTTATCGTGCGCACCAACCAGACGGACAGGCAGATGGACATTGCTCAACAACTTCAAATGGTCCAAAACGGATTTCCGCCAAATATTCACTATTTTCTTCGTTAGGGCACTAGCTTTCAAAAAGTGGAACAAACTATTTTATGCGATTGCTGTATATTTTTTATGTTTTTTTTGTGTCAGCAAAAAAATCATTTTTTTTCCAATAAATCTAATTTTTTATAATTATTTTAAAGACAGTTTCCATGTGAAAGAGTAATTTCTAACATTTCTAGTCCTCATAATTTCTATTAATTTAAAGTGTATTTCGACTTTACCAAGCATAAGCTTAAAAACAAGTAAGAAATTTCAATCGGGTAAACCGACTAAGGTATACCCTCACTTCGTGAGTAATGTAATATTGAATATTACTCGAATTATTCTGTCAATTTTTGTGGGAGGTACCAGAAGGGGTTTATCAAATACACCTTTTTTTCGCTGAACATTAGATACTTTAAATTCATTGCACTGTGCCGACTTATAAGCATTTATGTGCACTGGTATAAACGTTATGAGACATTAAATTGTGGTATGATTTGGGCATTTTGTGTGGGAGGTACAAAAAGGGGCGTGTCAATAACGCCCATTTTTTACAGGGCTATAGACACTATAAAAACAGTACACTGTACAAAATTTCAAGTATTTTTATACACTGGTTTTAATGTTATAAGCTGTTAACTTTTGGTGCAAAAATGTACCTTTGTGTGGGAGGTACCAAAAGGGGCGTGGCAACAACACACATTTTTCCCTGGACTGTGGGCAATATAAAAGCATAATACTGTACAAAATGTTAAGTATTTTTATACACTGTTATTAATGTTATAAGCTGTTAACTTTTGGTGCAAAATGGTGCATTTGTGTGGGTGGTACCAAAAGAGACGTGGCGACTTCGCCCATTTTTCTCGAGTTGATAGCGACTAATAAGCTAATACTATGTGTGGAATTTTCAAATATTACCACATACCAAATTTGAGGTCAATCGGTTACTCCTTTCCAGAGTTATCGTGGGCACCAGCCAGCAGACAGACAGACAGACAGACAGACAGACGGACGGACATTGCTCATTCGACTTAAAATGACCCAAAACGGATTTCCTCCGAACATACTTGGGGTCTTAGGTCACTCCTTCGACGTGTTACACTTTTTTCCGTAGCAAATGATGTAAACCCTCGTCACACTAAAGTGAGGGTATAAATATGGTCCAAACACTAAAGGCATAATTTAAAAAAAAACGCAAAAAATTTACCATAAATTTCTATTCAATATTTTTTTTCTGATTAGGACACTTTATTACACCAGAAAATGCCCATCGATAAAAATTTTATTGTATAGTGTAAGAAAACACAAAAGATTCTTGAACTACTTCCCAATCCACAAAGAAACACTATTTGAGGTGGATTATAGAATGGTGGGTGCCTTGGTTATGGCATCATCACTATGTTGCAAAAGTGTGATCGCAACTACTTAAATCAAGTTTAATTTTTTTAATATGTATTGTAATTCAAAACATAAATAATTGTGTGATATTATTAATGACTGTCACAAACAACTTTCCTTTGGAAATTTCTGTTTAGGAAATTTTACTTTTTCCTTGGGTCCTGGAAAAATATCCTTGGAAAAAGGTGGTCTCTGACGTAGCTTACTGAAGCAAAACCGAACTCTGAAAACTTTTCGTTAGGTAAAGGTGGTTCGTGACAAAATTCTTCGGAAAAGGTGTTATTTGATAACGTCCCCTTATCACGAAGAGATATCTGGAAACTTTTGCTTAGTTAACATTTCCAAATTAACCTTAAGAAAAAATAAGCTCTAACTATAGGAAGAGTTGATCTCTGGTAACTACAACATAAGAAAAATGGATTTCCAGTAACTTATCTGCGACATATCTTTGAATTTGAAACGAAAAATATTTTTTGTATTTTTGACAAAGAATATTTTTTGGAAAGTATAAATATACATACACGTGGAAAAATCCCCTTTTTATACCCTACACCACACTGTGGTACAGGGTATTATAACTTTGTGCATTTGTTTGTAACACACAAAAGGAGATGCAATAGTTTATTATACCGATCGATTTGGAATCACTTTCTGAGTTGATTTAGCAATGTCCGTCTGCTCTTCCATCCATCTGTCCGTCCGTCCGTCTGTCTGTCCGTCCGTAAAACACAATATTTTTATAAATTAAAATTGTCATTTTCAATAACAACACCGCGTCTTCATCAAGATCTCTACAGGCTTTGCGTGTTTCTTTTCTGATGCTAGATATATAAGGATCTGAAGTACATAAAGGTCTCTTAAATACATCCTCATTTGTCGCTATCCTTGAATTTTTTCTGGAATGATTCAATCGGTAGTTTTTATAATCTTTGTTACGCGATTCTTGGGCATCTTCTGACAAATACCCATTGGCAACATAGAGAAATGATTTAGAATGCTTTTTCCATGTATTAATAATTTATGGACAGAAGATGGCATATAATACCACTTATATTTTTCCACATATAGATTTGCTATTTGGAGAGCATACTTGTTATAATTTTCGCCATCTATCATGACACCGCATGATAAAGCTTGTAGAATATTGTACAACATTAGTATTAGCTGTACATATATGCCTGTTATTTCAGCACTGACTTCTGCATTGGAAAAAAATCTTCGTGCAGTATTCCCGTCGTTGCTGTTTCCACTTCCCTGTCTAGGTTTGTCAATTATTAATCCTAATTCTTCACGGAAACGCTTTTGCACCAATTTTTTCTTTCATTTTTTTAATACCTGGTGTTCTTTAGAAATTGCTGACCACTTTTGGAAGTCCAGGTTATAAGAAAGATGTAAAATCATTTCCATACACCGAATCCATGCATGTAAGGTTGACATTCCATATTGCAAGGCGTTTTCATTTTCAGTTATTTTTATGGTACTTGGTATATCATTCATTTGCTTTGGACTCGCATTGCAAATAGTACATACTGCACAAGACGTCGTGTTTGTTAGTGTCTTAACAACTTTACCATCAACCATTGTTAGTAAGAGTTCGTGACTTATTTCGAGTTCATGCGTTCCGCAGTTAATAAATGTTGGCAACAACGACTTTATTTGGCTCTCGATATTTTGAACCACTTCTTTGGTTTTTTCAGGAGTCTCTTTACACATTTCAATCGAAATGGGTCTGCCATAACGCACTGAAGAAGGAACAGGATTTTGCCAAACTAATGAGCCACCTTCTATATCAATAATTTTTATAGGAACCAATGAAGTAATAAACAAATTGCCATCAGATATATTCTCAGACTCCTCAGGAAGAAATTGCTTATACTCACTTTGACCCGAGGAGCCATCACATCCCCATTTGCAATATAGAGTGAGCTTACTCATATTTTTGTTCTCAACATTGTCAATCATTAAAATTCGTTTGGCAGTATGGTCAAGTAGTTCTTGCAAAGATTTAACTTTTGCTACCGTATTCCCAATTTCAAGAGAATTTGGATAACAATTAAGTTTTTCTCTTTGAATTTTATAGTATGGTGGCATAAGTGGGCAATTATTATTGAGCATGATAATTCTTAAATGGGTATATTGACTTTTAGTTAAGTCGAGATCGAGAAATACACTCAATGCTTCTGTGCTATCCAGAAGTTTAACTTCCTCATGCTTCTCTAGGGTTTTCAGTAGTTTCTGCTTCTTCGACTTCTCCATGTACCTTATTAATTCTACAAGTTTTGCTTCTTCTATTTCTCCAATTGCACAAAGTTTCTGACTGTATGCACTCTGAATATGTTGTAGGCCATTGTCTTCCAAAAGTAAAACATTTTTCCGTCTTTTCGTTGAATCAGCCGATTTTTCGTATGGCAGTAAAGGTTCCCCTTTTCCTTAAGAGATTAATGGATTTCATAGCGATGGGCACATTTACACAATATTCTTTATTTAACCAATTTGCGTTATTTTTAAAAAATTTCTCTTTTTGCCTTCCTGATTTTAGCCATCGATCATTTATATGCGGTACTAAACCCTTCTGAATATGATTAATTATATATGATACATTTTCATCGTTCAAATTTCCATTCTGGCGCACAAACCGTTCAATAGATTGCACATTTCTATCACTGTTTATATAGACAAGAACCAGATCGTGTAGAGAACACTTAAAGTGCAACATTTTCAAAATTGAAATAATAGCTCAATGAATGACATATATTATGAATGAATATTTGACAACAAATGCGTCGCCTACTATTAGGAATAATATATTGTTAAAAAAATATTTCGGAAAATACTATGTTAAACCAATTTTTTGCACACCGTTTGAAAAGGAGCAAAAAGGAGCAGACAATTTTTTTTTTAGGAACGTAGCTTTGAAATTATGCAAAAGTTTGAACCTAGGCAAACGGAGCTAACAACTAAAACCTTAGCTGAAGTTGTTGAATTCAAGAAACATTTACATAAATAGTATATTGCATACAGCGAATATTCGCTGTTAATTTTTTAAACATTTTGCTACTGAATCCGATTCGTTAGAATATTTCCTACACATAAATCCGCAATTTATGCTCTAAAGTATGTTACACGCCGGGTACATGTATTTTTATATGAGTGTTCAGAATTTTTATATTTTTTTAACAATCAAAAGATCTGTAAATAGTGATACTTTTAACGCCTTTTCCGATGAAAATGTTCGGAAATGTTTGCAGATAATCATGACGTGATGTCTTACCTCTGAAATAGTATTAAACAAATTTAATAATTTCAATGTTTGTGAAAAGTATTTTTGATCAGGCCTTACACTACCATTTTCCACTGTGCGTCCGTCTGTCCGTCCGTCTGTGCATGTATTCTTGTAATCAAAGTATGTACCTTCGATTTGGCATATATGCACTGTATAAGCAAACGTTTTTAACCGATCTTTAAAGGAAGCGACAGAGAGAAGTCTCTTGATACAATTAGAGACAATACTAAATTTGAAAAAAATCGGTTCAGATTTAGATATAGCCCCCATATATATGTTACCCCCGATTTGACATTTAACCTCTGTAGAATCTGTATTTTATATCTTAAAAGTACGAAATTCGGCAGAAAGAGGTTTTTATAACATAAACAAATAAAGCCAAATTTGGGGAAAATTGGCTCAGATATAGATATAGGCCCCATATACATATATGTTACCCCCGACATGTCAGCGCTGTAGAAACTGTATTTTATATTCCATCAGTATCAAATTCGGCAGAAAGGGGTTTCATATTACGTACATGAACACTGTCAAATTTGGGGAAAATCAGTTCAAATTTAGATATAGCCCCCATATATATGTTACTACCGATTTGGTATCAAAGCTCTATATAAGTTGTACTTTACTTCCGATCATAACAAAATTTGGCAGAAAGATGTTTTTTTTTTCAATTAGTAATGAATATTGCTTAATTTAGAGATAATCGGTTCATATTTGTATATAGCCGCATATATATACCTATTTACAAATTATTCCAAATTATTAACGCAATGACCCTTATCGCATTGTTAGGGAGGTGTAGGTATTATATAGTCGGTCCCGCCCGACTCTTTGCCTTTCCTTACTGGTTTGATATGATTGAATCGAAAGAAAATAAAATACAAACAAACATTTTTAAATGTTATATATTTCGGAGCAACTACATTTATTTAGAACGCATATAGGAGTATTTATATATTACAACAAAATATATTCTTGCAAACTAATTTTCTCAAATAAAATATATGTTTATATACAAATAAAATTATTTGTTAGAAATTTATTCAAATATATTTTTTAACCCTTTGACGATCACTGGGATATATATTTCCCATGCGAATTGTTTTACAATTTTAACCATACTTATGTCTAAAATGTCCGAATTTGCTTTAAATGTTTATTTAGTCAGAAGAAAACCTACGTCATTTTTTGATTTCATTAAAATCATTCGACCATTTTTTAAATTTTTCGAGCAATAGCTCAGAGAGGTAAAAAAATTGGTATTTTTTGCAATCCTTATGGTCGTCAAAGTGTTAAAAAAGATTTTCAAAACGCTGCAGATTTTTCAAAATTTAATTTTTTATTGATTTTGAGTTATACCCTACAATTCAAAATGACGTAAGTGGAAATAACTTTGTCATAAAGCACAATTTTTTTATTTATTCCCCGTCATCATTAGTTCCATCAAGCAATGTATCATTATGCAAGATTATACCATTTCAATTATAAAAGATATTGTACGAACATTTAAAATTTCTGAAAAAAATAAATTGAATTACTACTTAATTGAACTACTGATAAACATAAATTTGTTATTAGAATGAAGGTATTGATATTGTTTCTGAATACTTAAAATAAACATGTTTTGTTTGTACATTTTCGCTAAAAATTTTAAATCAAAACATTAAAGTAATAAAAAGGTATATCGAAAACTAAAAAAGAAGTAAAATTTTCAATATTTAATTTTCAAAAAATAGTAACTTGCCCCATTTAACGATTGTATACACCTAATAAAACACATTTTTTGCTACTATTAGGAAAAACGATTCCAAAGGTACTGTTAACTTTAACTGACCAATGCGAAATTTGTTCCGTTTTAAAAAAAGAGTACTCTTTCCAACAGTAGAAATATTTTTGAGAAATATAAATATAACTATTTTCCTGACATAATTAGGTGAGGCTATCCAATGTTTACGCAGTGTATATAAAAGATAAAAGTTTTGAAATTTTCGTAATAAATGGTGTAATTCGGAGAAGCGTGCAATACCATTAAAAAACCAGAAGGAAAGACAGAACGTCGGGCGGGTTCGACTATATAATACCCTACACCACTCTCGTAATATTGAATAACTCTGATATATAAATTTTGTAATTCATGTATAAATTGTTTACATAAATTTACTTTTGGGACATTTTATACTTAAATAATACCCTGCACCACAGTGTGGTGTAGGGTATAAAAACGATTGGTCCAAATCGGACGAAACATATATATGGTAGCTATAGCTAAATCTTTTTTTTTTTTTTTTTTTTCTCAGTTCATTTATTTGCAATCTATTTATATACAAACATTAAGCAAATTTATTTAAAACTAATCAAATGGCAGTAATGCTAAGTTTTAATTTTAATAAACTTAACATTTATAATACATGTTTGTTCTATGATACATTGATTGAGTAGATTATTCTATGAAGGGTAAATCTAGTACATGTGGTCTTTTTAGTCTTCTAACTTCCTGACTGTCATCTAATAAATTCAAAGCTAATAAATTTGGGTGTAGACTTAGTCTTCTCATGTAGTTTGTACTGAATGTCTTAATTTCACTTTTTACGTTAGGGACACCAAGGTCATTGTGTATAATATTATTGTTGACAAACCAAGGAGCATTCGTTATTAATCGAAGAGTTTTAGACTGGTATCTCTGAAGAATCCCAATATTGGAGTTACTCGCTGTTCCCCATAACTGAATCCCATACGTCCACACAGGCTTTAATATTGTTTTATAAATTAAAACTTTGTTCTCCAAACTTAGCTGTGATTTGGGACCTAGAAGCCAGAACATTTTCCGTGTCTTTATATTTAGCTGTTGTCTTTTGTAAGAAATGTGTTTTTTCCAGTTTAGACGCCTATCAATATGTAAACCTAGGTATTTAACCGAAGTAGATGAGGGGATAATAACACCATTTAAACATACAGGTGGACAATCTTGTTTCCGTAATGTATAGGTTACATGTACCGATTTTTCCGCATTGACTTTTATGTTCCAATTCCTTAGCCATGATTCTAAAACATCAAGTTTTCGTTGCACTGTATTTGAGGCTTCAGTAGGACATGCATTTGTAGCCAAGATTGCTGTATCATCTGCGTACGTTGCTATGGTGATATCTTTGTTACTAGGCATATCTAATGTAAATAAAGTATATAAAACTGGACCCAACACACTCCCTTGAGGAACTCCAGATTTAATATGACCAATTTCTGAATCTTCATTATTTATGTTTACGTAAAAAGTCCTGTTACTCAAGTAAGACTTTATGAGAAGATAGAAAGGCGTGGGTAGTTTGTTTTTTATTTTAAAAAGTAGACCATCATGCCACACTCTGTCAAATGCCTGTTTAACATCAAGAAAAACCGATGAGCAGTACTGTTTTTTCTCTAGGCAATATCTTATTGTGCTAACTAATCTATGGCATTGCTCTGGCGTTCCATGTTTATTCCTAAATCCGAATTGATGGTCAGGCACTATATTCAGTTCTTCCAATATAGGAGATAATCTCTTTATGAGAAGTCTCTCTAACAGCTTAGAAAATACTGGCAGAAGACTAATAGGCCTGTATGAAGTAATGTCATGTTCAGGTTTATTTGGTTTCAAAACCATTATTATTTTGGCACATTTGAAAGGAGCTGGGAAATACGACATTCTTATAACGGAGTTGAACAAAACTGTTAGGAAGATAATACCTTTTTTAGGTAAAGCCTTTAATACTTTAGGGTCAATTAGATCGAATCCGGATGATTTTTTAGAATTTAGTTTCCTAATTTCATTTTCGACTTCTTTAACCCTAAAAGGTTTTATTGGTAAACACATTGGACATTGGACATCCAGAAATTCCGTTACGCATTTAGCTTGTTCTGCAGAACAAAATGAAAAAGGAGTAAAAGTATGCTGTAAATGTGTTTTAAATGCAGAAACTTTGGTTTTATCAGATTTGCACCATTCGCCATTGGAATCCTTTATTGCAACGTTTCTCCTTTTTGGCCGTTTTATATATTTTGTTGCTTTGTACAGGCCATGTTCATTGTTATTGTTAGGACTTAAGTTACTCAAAAAGTCTCCAATACATTTATTTTTAAAATTCTTCAGCATAATTTTCAGTCGATTTGCAGCTCTATTAAAATTAGTTTTATCAGCTGGACTCCTTGTTCTTTGCCACGTTTTTCGCAAGCGTCTTTTTACTTTAATAAGCTGACGTATCTCAACGGTTGCGCGAAAGCTAGAACTCTTTACACTATCCACTTGTGGTGTTGATCGAAAAGCAGCCTCATGTATTAGTTTCGTGAAACTTTCAACTGCACAATCCAAATCTTCTGGGTTTCTCATATGTATATTCAGATCCAAATTTTCTTCAATATGGCTTCGGAACTGAACAAGATTTGTGTTATATGAAAGTAGTTTTCTTGTTGGTTGAATTTTTACAGGGCTAGTCTTGTAGTTTAGTATTATAGGACTGTGATCAGAACTAAGGTCATCACTAGCCACTATATCTAATAGTGATGTGGATATCCCTCCAAAAACAAAGAAATCTAGTAGATCTGGATGTTTGGCTGGGTCACTGGGCCAATATGTTGGCATCCCTGTAGATAACACTTTATAATTGTTGTTACATATGCATTTATATAACTCATTTCCTTTTGGATTATGTAGTCGGGAGCCCCACCATGGATGTTTGGCATTGTAATCACCGCCAACTATAAATTTATTACCGAGAATTTTGAAAAAGTTATCAAATGTATCACATTTGACACTAAACCTCGGTGGAAAGTACACAGAGTAAATAGATATGGGATAATTGTCGCATACTATTTTGATGCCAATTGCTTGTAAATATGTTTCGGTTACAGACTCAGCAATTTCATAATGTAAGCTTGATTTTATTAAGACTGCTGCACCGCCATGAGCTTTATCATCAGGATGATTAGCTGTTAGAATATCATAGCCGTTAATTCTTAGAAATGATTTATTAGTTAAATGAGACTCCGAAATTAAAAGTATATCAATACAATTTAGGCTGAGAAAAATCTCTATTTCATTTAAATGGTTTAGAATACCATTGGCATTCCATTCGGCAATTATAAGATTTAATTGCATAGTTTGTTCATCATCATCGACATCATATTAATTAACGTATTAGTTAACTCGATTTGTTTTGAAAGCATAGCTTCAATCTTTTCCAACAAGTTGCTGTCTCTAGGTTCGTCTCCTCTAACAGCCTGAGAGTATGTCCATCCATTTGGAACTGTTCGCTGGCTAGGTATATTGTTAAATATAGGCTGAGTGCTATTCACGTTGTCTCTCGTGTATCTTTTATTTAGAAGTTTTTGATATATAACGCAACCTCTATAGCTAGCAGTATGGTTGCTAGAGCAATGGACACAATTTGGTGGTGTATCTCGCGTTTTTGTACATTCTTTTGTAGAGTGATCTAAACCACACTTGACACATCTAAACTCTCTTTTGCAGTATGCTTTTGTATGGCCGAAATCTTGACACCTAAAGCATTGAACAATGTCATCAAACTTTTTTGGAGCTTCTACCTGAATTATATATAGCATTATTAAATGCACGGATATTGAAAATTTCTTTGTTGTTAGGGCTGGGATCGAGGTCAACATAAAACATAGGCAAAGGCTGCTTGTTAGCTCGGCTGACAATATTTCGTACGCTCCTAACTTGGTGCCCTAAGCTCAGAAGCATAGCTTTAATATCTGACAAATCAGTAGAATGATGAAGACCTTTTATCACCGCCCTAAATGCTCTTTCGCTTTTTAATTGGAATGTGTGATACTTAATTTTGTGATCATTTAAATACTTAATTCATTTTCTGTAAGACTCTACTGTTTTGATATTTAGTCTAACCTGTCCGTCTCGCAAAGATTTGTGATTAAATTCAGTACTTTCAATTACTTTACATACATCAGCAATCATTCTTGCAATATTTCCAACATCAGGAATGAATACAGGTGGAGGTTTCGGAGCAGTCGCAGTTGTTTCACTTCCATTTCTTTCAGATTCATCATTCATCAAAACATCATATCGGTTGCTGGTTGAAGGTTCATCATCATGATGGGGTCTTTTTTGCCGATGCAGTGTTCCAGTGTTTTTCCTCTTCATTCTTACAACCTGCCAGTTGTGGTCGTCTTCATCATCATCATTTTCAGCATTGCTCAAGTCACTCAGTTGGGGATCGCCAACTTTAACAATTGACATTCTTAACGTTTTTTTTTGTTGTTGCAAATAATATGCGTTGAATGTACGCACAGTTAGGTTTTTGTTGTTGTTGTAAACAACAAGTGCGTTCGTTGCACTCACAATATGATTGTTGTTGCCCTATGCACAACAGATTTTTTTGTTTTTTGTCTGCACTAATGATTTTGTTGGTGACAAACTAGCAAAACAGAATTGATGTTATTGTTGTTTTTGCAACTTCAAAATTCGTTTAACACAGCACACGTCTATCACTGAGCACAGTCGAAACGAGACTATAGCTAAATCTTAACCGATTTTCTTCAAATTCGGCAATGTTGGTTCATGGATCAAGAAACTCTACCATTCTAAATTTCAAAACGATTGGATGTAAAATACAGCTTCTACAGGACTAAAGGGCCAAATCGGACAAAACATATATATGGGAGCTATAGCTAAATCTTAACCGATTTTCTTCAAATTCGGTAGTGTTGGTTCATGGATCAAGAAACTCTACCATTCTAAATTTCAAAATGATTGGATGTAAAATACAGCTTCTTCAGAACTAAAGAGCAAAATCAGACAAAACATATATATGGGAGCTATAGCTAAATCTTAACCGATTTTCTTCAAATTCGGCAATGTTGGTTCATGGATCAAGAAACTCTACCATTCTAAATTTTAAAACGATTGGATGTAAAGTACAGCTTTTATAGGACTAAAGGGCCAAATCGGACGAAACATATATATGGAAGCTATAGCTAAATCTTAACCGATTTTCTTCAAATTCGGCAATGTTGGTTCATGGATTAAGAAACTCTACCATTCTAAATTTCAAAACGATTGGATGTAAAATACAGCTTCTATAGGACTAAAGGGCCAAATCGGACAAAACATATATATGGGAGCTATAGCTAAATCTTAACCGATTTTCTTCAAATTCGGTAGTGTTGGTTCATGGATCAAGAAACTCTACCATTCTAAATTTCAAAATGATTGGATGTAAAATACAGCTTCTTCAGAACTAAAGAGCAAAATCAGACAAAACATATATATGGGAGCTATAGCTAAATCTTAACCGATTTTCTTCAAATTCGGCAATGTTGGTTCATGGATCAAGAAACTCTACCATTCTAAATTTTAAAACGATTGGATGTAAAGTACAGCTTTTATAGGACTAAAGGGCCAAATCGGACGAAACATATATATGGAAGCTATAGCTAAATCTTAACCGATTTTCTTCAAATTCGGCAATGTTGGTTCATGGATTAAGAAACTCTACCATTCTAAATTTCAAAACGATTGGATGTAAAATACAGCTTCTATAGGACTAAAGGGCCAAATCGGACAAAACATATATATGGGAGCTATAGCTAAATCTTAACCGATTTTCTTCAAATTCGGTAGTGTTGGTTCATGGATCAAGAAACTCTACCATTCTAAATTTCAAAATGATTGGATGTAAAATACAGCTTCTTCAGAACTAAAGAGCAAAATCAGACAAAACATATATATGGGAGCTATAGCTAAATCTTAACCGATTTTCTTCAAATTCGGCAATGTTGGTTCATGGATCAAGAAACTCTACCATTCTAAATTTTAAAACGATTGGATGTAAAGTACAGCTTTTATAGGACTAAAGGGCCAAATCGGACGAAACATATATATGGAAGCTATAGCTAAATATTAACCGATTTTCTTCAAATTCGGCAATGTTGGTTCATGGATTAAGAAACTCTACCATTCTAAATTTCAAAACGATTGGATGTAAAATACAGCTTCTATAGGACTAAAGGGCCAAATCGGACGAAACATATATATTGGAACTATAGCTAAATCTTTACCGATTTTCTTCAAATTCGGCAATGTTGGTTCATGGATCAAGAAACTCTTCCATTCTAAATTTCAAAACGATTGGATGTAAAATACAGCTTCTATAGGACTAAAGGGCCAAATCGGACGAAGGATATATATGGGAGCTATATCTAAATCTGAACCGATTTCAACCAAATTCAATAGCGATCTTAACAACTGCGAAATACTCTAAACTGCAAATTTTCAGAACGATCGGAGTGAAATTGCGACCTGTAGTCGACGAACAACTTTACATGGACAGACGGACGGATTGACAAAACGATTGGATGTAAAATACAGTTTCTATAGGACTAAAGAGCCAAATCGGACGAAAGATATATATGGGAGCTATATCTAAATCTGAACCGATTTCAACCAAATTCAATAGCGATCTTAACAGCTGCGAAATACTCTAAACTGCAAAATTTCAGAACGATCGGAGTGAAATTGCGACCTGTAGTCGACGAACAACTTTACATGGACAGACGGAGGGACGGACGGACATGCTTTAATCGACTCAGCTAGTGATTCTGAGTCGATCGATATACTTTAAGGTGGGTCTAGCTGTGTTATTTTCAGGTGTTACAAACATCTGCCGTAAAACAAACTTATAATACCCTGTACCACAGTTTGGTGTAGGGTATAACCAGAAGGAAAGACAGAAAGTCGGGCGGGTTCGACTATATAATACTGTACAACTCCCTAACAATGCGAAAATGGGCATTGCGATAAGAATCTGGCAGTGTTCATGTAATAAGAAAACTCTCTCTATGCCGAATTTCGTACTTATCGGATATAAAACACGGTTTCTACAGCGCTTACATTTCAAATCGGTTGAAACATATATATGGGGGCTATATCGAAACCTGAACCGATTTTGACCAATTTAAATAGGGATCGTCTTTGGGCCAAAAAAGAGCACTGTGCTCATCACAATCGGACCATAAATACGGCCTTCACTTTGAATTCAAGGATACATGTACAGACGGACGGACGGACAAATCGACACAGGAAGTGATTCCAAATTGATCGATATAATAAACGATGGCTCCATCTCTTCTCCTTCTGGGTGTTACAAACAAATATGGTGTAGGGTATAAGAATGTTGACCCATTCTTCTCTCGAAGCCCCTTCGACGAAGTTTCCTTAAAACGAATATAAATGTGTTACACGTTATTTTTATACCCTCACTTTAGTGTGACGAGGGTATATATCATTTGCTACGGAAAAAAGTGTAACACATCGAAGGAGTGATCTAAGACCCTAAGTATGTTCGGAGGAAATCCGTTTTGGGTCATTTTAAGTCGAATGAGCAATGTCCGTCCGTCTGTCTGTCTGTCTGTCTGTCTGTCTGTCTGTCTGTCTGCCTGTCTGTCTGTCTGTCTGTGTGTCTGCTGGCTGGTGCGCACGATAACTCTCGATAGGAGTAACCGATTGACTTCAAATTTGGTATGTGGTAATATTTTGATCTATCTCCGGATGAGTTCGAAGATGGGCCATATTGGTCTACTCCTTCTGGTACCTCCCACACAAAGGGTTAAAATTTAGTGAAATATTGATTCTTTAATAACTTCTATACTACTTATTCGAATCTTTTGAAATTCTGCACATAATATTAGTATATTAGTCGCTATTAACTCGAGAAAAATGGGTGAAGTTGACATGCCCGTTTTGGTACCTCCCACACAAATGGACCATTTTGCATCAAAATTTAACTGCTTATAACTTTAATACAAGTGCATAAAAATGCTTGAAATTTTCTACAGTATAATGTTTTTGTAGCGCCTATAGTCCGGTAAAAAATGGGCATTATTGTACAGCCCCTTTTGGTACCTCCCACACAAATGGACCGTTTCGTACCAAAAGTAAACGGCTTGTAACTTTAATACCAGTGCATACAAATACTTGAAATTTTGTACAGTGTAATGCTGTTATAGTGCCTATAGTCCTGTAAAAAGTGGGCGTTATCACCCCGCCCCTTTTTGTACCTCCCACACAAAATGACCAAATCATACCAAAATTACATAGCTCGCATCTTTAATATACCAGTGCACATAAACGCTTATAGTTCAGCACAATGCAATGTATTTAAGAATGTACCGTTTACCGAAAAATATGCGTATTTGGAAAACCCCTTCTGGTACCTCCCACACAAATTGACAGATTTATTGGTGTAATGTTATATATTACATTACTCACAAAGTGAGGGTATACCTTAGTCGGTTTACCCGACTGAAACTTTCTTACTTGTTTAATTTTCACTATATCTCCAAAATACCACATATATCTTTTCGCAAAATTACCTATTTTTATACCCCCTACCATAGGATGGTGGTATACTAACTTAGTCATTTCGTTGTGTTGCAATCGGTTGACTTGTTAAGAAACGGTCGAATTATTTTCCTTTTTCTAATTCCTCCCACTGTGTGTCGCTTATTTAAAAATCCCTATAAACCTATCCGCCTCTGCCACTAATATCCTTTAATAATATTACAAAAATTTAATTTAAATAACCTAAAATAGAATCTTGTCAATCGCGTAATTCATCTCTTTTCGATGATGGTCTGTGTGATGATTTTGTTGCGACATTTAGTGTGTTTGATATGCGATCCTTTTGTTAAATTAGTTAAATCCACAGTTGGTTTCTGAGAAACCACAACAGAGGCCAGCCACAACAAGCCCCCATGACGGGGAAGCCAAATACTGTAACCGACAGACAGACATACATACAGATTGACGGACAGACAGACAGACAAAGATTCACAGCAGTCGGAAATCGCAACAGTAAAACAACAAAGTAATTTCTGTGAAGTGAATGAATTGCTGGTGATGAGTTTTGGCCAGTGGTTGGGTTGGATGCCTGGGATTGTTTGCTTCGAGCACTGCGGCTCGTTTGTTGATTGTGTCGCACATTGCGACGACGACGATGGCGATGGCGACGGCGACAACGGACATTTGCAATTTGGCTCACTTCAGCTTTGTTTGGCTTAAAAGAGCGCGACCACTGTATCGACCAACGACAGACATCATTGTTAGTGTTTTTTATGCCCGATTGAGGAGTGATGTAGTGGAGGCAGGCACATGAATGGTGTTCGGCGTTCGTTGCTTATTTTATGTGCTCCATTCCTGTCATGTTAATTGTCGGACGGTTTAGCGGCATAAAAGATGTGTTTTGTTTTTCTGATGTCATTTTAATGAATTATTTAATAACTGTCAGTGGTACTGCTCGTAGTAGTTGTAGTACGAATGGTCGAGTAGTTTTTTTTTGATTTTGTTTTCTGACCAATGAACAAAGTGGTCAGACAAAGCTATGGCTCGACATCCCATTAGCATAATGTATGAGATTGCTTTGAACGCGATGCAATGTTGCGATGTTGCGCCCGAGCATAAGTGTTTGCAGGATATGCGCACTCACATATGCATTGCACTCTTTGATAGATCTAAAAACAATTTAAAATAAATTGCTTTCAGTTGATCAAAAATAAAGCACAGAAAAGCTGTCATATTAGACAGCAAAAAAATTACATATGGAGGTAGTGTGGAAAGTCGGGAAAATTGCAAAACATTTATTAACATTTTTTTTTTAAGAAAAATTTTAGTAAAAAATTGGGGAAAAATTACGTTGAACAAGTAAAAACAGTAGTAAGTTCGGGCGAACCAAATCTTACACGCCATCCACCATGGATTGCATTCAGTTGTATAACCTGAAAATTGAAATGGAAACCAGTAAGGAAAGGCTGAAGTCGGGCGGAGCCGATAATTTTATACCACGCCTTGTTAGAACAGAATAAGTTCGGATATAGTTATTCTAAATCACAAACACTTACATTTGAACTTCAAGCATTTTAAACAATTATCCCACATTTATTCACGCTTATCGGGAATAAAATTCCACACGGAATTTGTTCCCTTTTCAATGTACAATTTAGGGAACAGGGAACAAATACCGTGTGGAATTTTATTCCCGATAAGGGTGGATAAATGTGGGAGCTATATTTAAATCACTCTGACAGAAACTTAATAAATCTATAAAATATTTGAAAGTTAATACGGGTTCAGGAAAGTGGTTTTGCAATATCTTGGAAACCGCTGATGGGATGAAGAAATTATACGAATATTAGAAGAAAATGACGGCTACTTACTTCATTTACGATTAGTTAAACCTCTTCTGAACCAAAAGCAATTTTTTAAAACAATTCCGACAAATTGTTCTCCGGTTATGCTAAAATAATATATAATAATAAAATATATGGTTGAACCTCAATTCTTTTAGGGGTGTATCTTTATTCTTATAGTTAAATAGGTCCCATTCCACTAAATGACCACAAAGCTCTTAAAGTAAACGACGTAAGCTTTCTTTTGAGCAAAAAAATATTAGTTTTTACAAAAATGTTAAAACAAGTTTTAATTGCGCAAAAAAGGATCATTTGACCAAAATGTCAATATTCAACAATCTCCAAATAGAATGGTAATTAACCGATTTCGTTGAAATTTTGTGTAATAAGAAAAATTAAAAATTGACACAACTGAAATGAAATCCCCCATATACGAGTATGTACCGACCGATATGACTTTTTCGACTGCGAATGACATATTTAGCTTTCTATCATTCCAATATATGGCGTATAGGTGTTTCTTGGTGTTTGGATGAACTGTTCTGGATATTGTAAAGACTAAAGTCGGACAGGCCCTAAAACCCTACACCACTTTGTTTGCAGAATAAGTACGCTACGAGTGAGATTCACAAAATTGATAGATATGTCGACTTAGCATCAGGCTATGAAGCCGACCCGGCGCAAATCGGTGTCGCGCCTTAGCCGGACATTTTTTTCCAGACAGCGCCGCCGCCGATTTTAGCGGCTCACATCGGCTGAAACTCAGCCGCCGAAGTTTATTTGGTGAGTCAAGAAGATTTGTTTTATGCAACCATGAAAATTTAGAAAGTGACTACTAGTTTAGAGTTCATTTTAGCGTGGCTATAGTTTATTAAAAAACATATCGTCGGTGCGCCGACAAAAACTCCTATGTGTAATTTTTCGAATTTTTTTTATTGTCGTAGAACGTCCTAGCGGTCAAACGACTACCAACCAAAGCATTTTGCGCTATCTTAACCGGTTCCGAAGTTACCAAAAACTCCTATGTGTATCCCTCAATAGCAATGCTCCGACAAAAACTCCTATGTGTTGTAGGCACAGCCTGTCCCAAGGGATAGAAGGTTAGCTTAGATTCACGACAAAACACGGCTAATGAGGTTTTGTTCAGAATCATCCCCTCTATTCGACAATGAATAGATCAAAATCGGATCTGCTTCCATTCGCGAGTTATCGCGAAAACAGGACTTTTACTCAAAACAAACTTAATAGCTTTGATTTGTAAAGAAAAACGCGGAAATTTAGAACTGTAACACAATTTCCTTTAAATATGATTATTTGTCAGACGCTTTGTAACGTCCGCGACATTTGCCATGTTTTTATATTGCGAATTTTGTGTAATCCATAATATCGACTTATACCGCCAAATGTTTCCAAAAATATTATATCGAATTTAATAAGATTAATATATTTGCATTCTATGATCTCTGAGGAATAAATTAATATCAGCATTTTCGCGAAGATCTGTATCCCTCGACGAATAAATTTTTTTAAAAAAAAAATTAGTTCGGAATTATTTTACTATATAATGCTATTATCTCGCGAATGAACAGTTCTAGGGAAAAGTAGTCAATGGAAGTTTGGGAGATAAGCGAAAGGCCTACAACTCTTTCTTTAACAAACAAAATTTATAGTAATTTGGTAAGGATTAACAGTGTGTTAAAACTTTTTTTTGCTCTTCCCTTCATATGAGGCATATTTTGATTTGACACATTGTAAATCCCTACCAAATTATTATAATTTTTTGTTTAAAGAAAGACTTGTAGTCGTTTTTAATATCTTTCAAACTTTCCTTGACCACTATTTCCTAGCACTGACCGTTCGCGTAATAATAGCATTATATAGTTAAATAATTCTGAACTTAAATGTTCTTTGTTCGCAATGTATTCTTCGTTGGATGTTTATGGCGGAAATGCTAGTGCCAATCTATCCCTCAGAAATCATAGAATGTAAATATATTAATTTTAATAAATTCGCAATAATATTTTTGTAAAAATTTAGCGGTGTAAGTAGAATTGTTGGATTACAAAAATTTCGCTATAGAATAATATAGCAAATACCGCGGACATTACAAAGCGTCTTACAAGTGTTCATATTTATGGGAAATTATGTTATAGTTTTAAATTTCCGCGATTCAATGTGATTAAGTTCGGTTTTTTGGTTAAAAATTTTTTTTATCGCTATAACTCGCGCAAGGAAGCAGATCAGATTTTAATTTCTTCTCTGCGTATAGGGGATAATTCTGTACAAAACCTCATTAGCCGTTTTCAGCAACAATCCAGGCAAACTTTCGTTTGCTTGAGGTACGCTGTAAACATTTAAATATCAAAACTCCTATGTGTAATTTTTTTGTTTTATAAATATTTAAAATGCTCCAAACAAAACATCCTATGTGTCGATTTTCATGAAATCCATTTACCACGTCATGGGCTTTTCACATATACGATTTTTGTTATGATATATTGGTGGTAAATAATTAAAAGAAAAATTCAAAAATCTGAGATATTAAAAATATCGCGATTTGACGAAATAGCAACGTTTTTTGTCTCTCCTGAAAACTAGTAAAAAAACACATAGAAGTTTTCGTCGGCGCACCGACGATATTCCAAAAATTTTATGATTTTAGGATTTTAAATTAAAACAAAAATTCAAAATATGTTTTGGGTTGACGGAAATAAACAGCTGAACCGATTTTTACAAAGTTTACGTTTTTTAAAGTGAACACAAGGGGCATTTTCTGCAGTTTTTTTTGTTTTTTTAAATGTTATAATTGTTTTTAAAAGTTTGAGTTTAAAAAATTGCTTCCCTCGATTTTCTTAAAATTCACACAGAATATTCGAAGCACTCTCGATAATCCAAAACAGTGTTTGGATAGTGACTACACAGAAAGAAAAAATTGAGTAATCCGTACTTGAATCAAGCCGTAGCGGTGTCAAAAGTACGGTAAGTACGGTTTTTCTTAAACCAAGTACAAAATACTTGAATCAAGTACGGATTTTTAAGCCCTGAATTCTTAATCTTAGCGCTTATTAAGCCTGATTAGGCTTGATTTTAAGCCGAAATATTCTTATTTCAAGCACAAAGCGACTGATTTAACAATTTTATGGGATTGATTTGAGTGCGGAACTGGCTTCTATGAAGAAAATTTTGATTGAATTAAGCCAGCCCAATACTTGATTTAAGCCTGATAATACTTGATTTAAGCCTGCCCAATAATTGATTAAAGCCTGATAATAGTTGATTTAAGCCTGATCAGTTCTTGATTTAAGCCTAACAAATCTTGATTAAAACCTGATCATACTTGATTTATTGTGCTTTCGTTCGTTTTATACCTCTATACCACTTATATTAATTATACCATTTTTGCCACTGTATTGCAAAGAATGCAATTTTTTTTAAAATGGTATGTCAAAATGTAAAAGTTTTGCTGTAATTATTCGATTTAAATATGAAACATATAACGAATAGCATCAACGAAACGAACAAGAATTATTAACAACTTCAAAAAACTTAAATAAAAAAAACTTAAAAAAATACAGTGTGGCTGATATGTAATGCAACAAAGTAAAGCGGTATATTTTTTTAATTTTTTTTTTTAAATTTTACTGTTCAAAAGCAAAAAATGTCGGAAATAACATAAAATTTTAGAAACAGTTTAGATTTGTTCGAATTTGCCACCTTTGGCACGAATTATGGCCGACAAAGCCATCACACGCTGCATGAAAGTGGCTCTGCGGTATTTTGGCCCATTCCCGGCGAAGCGCCGTCTTGAGATGATCGATACTTTGGTATTTTTTAGTGCGAACCCTACTCTCTAAAATGCCCCAGGCGCAAAAGTCCAACGGATTGACATCCGGAGATCTTGGTGGCCATTGTGCGGTAGAAATGAAGCGAGGAACCTACTTTTTAAGCCATTCTTGGTTGACGCGTGCTGAGTCCTGTTGGAATGTCCATGGTCTGCGGCCGAAATGTTTGTCTGCCCAGGGCTTCAATACTGTCTTTAGGACATTTTCCAGATAATATTCGGCATTTATTTTGACCCCATGGTCGATGAATACGAGCGGGGAGCGACCATCGGCCGTTACGGCGGCCCACACCATTACCATCGGCGGCGCTTAAGTTCTGGTGGCCAATCGAAGGTGTAAATTTTCAGCTGACCTCTTTGGCAAGTAAACCCGATCATTTTGTTTGTTCACAAACTGCTCAATTTGGAATGGGTTCTCATCGGAGAAAACCAAATTCGGTAACTGGCCACTTTCGTGCAAGCGAAGCAACTCCTTGGCTCTTTCCAGTCTAACTTTTTTTTGTGCATCGGTGAGCTCTTGCTCTTTTTGGAACTTCAATGGCTTTAGTCCAAGCTCATTTTTTAATATGTGTTGTATCCGTTCTCGCGATATGTTCAGCTCACGAGCAATTTTTCTACCACTGCGGCGTGGATTTCGATCAAATCTGGCCTTCACTTTTCGGATCATTTCTGGTGTTGTTACCGTTTCGTTTTGGACGAAAAAAAACGGTAACAACTTTTGGACGAAAAAAAAACGGTAAAGATTTATTCACATTTAAATGCGGGAGGGCTCTAACGATAGCCACTTGTGTTTTTCCACCCAAATATAAAGCAATCACACTATCACGCTTGAATTCCATCACGAATAACTTTTTTTCTGAATGCAATAGATCAAAATGCTTTTGTAAGCTTGTAAACAATAAAATGAACTGTCACTGAAATAAATCTGTCAGCTATCAGACTAGCAGTTTAGAAATGATAGCAACCTGAAGTTGGTTGCAATACATATCAGCCACCCTGTACATCTCGTCGATTTATATTTGCGTGTGTGTTTGATGTTGCGTCAGCCAAAATTAATCACTTAAATGAGACTGGTTGAGAGGGTAACTGTATCTCAGAGATTAAAGTAAGCTTTTTCTTCTTATTTTAAGCCATATTAGGCTTAATTTTCCTTTTCAAGAAATGTTTACTTGATCTCAAGCATTATATACTTATTGTAAGCATTTCAGCGCTTGATTTTTTCAATTTAAGCCGGTTTACACTTGTTTTAAGAAAAACTTAAATATTTAAGTACGATTTCGGCTTAAATTGAGAATTTTTAACTCGAATTTAGTATGGCATTTTTCTTTCTGTGCAAATACTTGTAAAAGTTATGGACAAAATACTAAGGCAGGAGTGGCATTTTAGTTTTTTTTCTTCTGTTTCTGGAAAACAGTACATGTCCTATTTCATGCAAGGGATTTTAAAATTCATATGTGCAGAAATAAAAGAAAAACGTCCCAAATTAACAGATCAATCTTAGTATTTCGTCCATCATTTTACAAATATTGAGGTCCAAGACCATCGGATCTACACAAGAATTTTTTGTGCAAGTTATCAGTGTGCTTCACAAAAAGACGTTTGCAATTTTCTTTCCTATTTTTTATAAAGGTGAAGTCATCAAATGTCCATTGCGACCTTTGAAAGCCCCAAGTATCCATTAATTTTTGATAATTCGACTCATGGACTTTTTTCATCTCACGGGCCACGATTTTCTGTTTTCGGAGCGGAATTCGCAGAATTCTTGATTTTATGACCTGCAACGTTCGAACAGTACGAGGGCGTCCCGACCTGTGGCAGTCTTTGACATCTCCAGTCTCCTCAAATAGTTTTATTCACAGGTAGATGATCATGAGACTAATTCCAAGCGGGCAGAGCGCTTTGAAATTTATCAGTGATACGGTTCTCATTATCTGACCACTCCATGCTGAAAACTGAAGCAATTTTGATATTCCCGTTACAAACTAACGCTACAGAGGTTAGGTTTCATAATCCATGTGGTAAGAGTAGAGTATGTTCAATTCCTCTATTGTAATGGGTGTGTTAAATTTTGTAACAGTATTTATGTCCCTACCAAGTAATTATAAATCGATCTATTTCAAATTTGACATTGTTCATTCTTGGACCAATGAACTTTGTGCTATGCCAAATTTTGCAATGCTCAGGTGTGCAATGGGACCTCTGTAGCACATACGAGAAGATGCCAAATTGTGCTATAGCTAAACCCGAATCGATTTGAACCAGATTCAATAGGGCTCATCCCTGCGCCAAAAAAGAGCACCGTGCCAAATTTCATCACTATCGGACTATATATACGACCTGAATTTCGATTACAACTATCCATATACAGACGGACAGATGGCCATGCTTAAATAAACTCAGGAAGTGATTCTGTAACTCCAAAATACAATATATACTTTTTTCGCAACAAAACGACAAAAAATATTTTTTTGAAAATACGTTAATAAGTTAGGACATTTAAAGAGTCCTAACTTTTACTTGTTTCCAGCTCACGTTTATAAAAAACAAGCTGTAATTTCTTTATTTTATTTTCAAACTATTTTCTAATAATTGAGTATGAACTTTTATAACGAATTAAAAAATTAAAGAAACATTGAATTGAATTGAAATTGAATTGGCTTTTACTTGTAAGAGTATATCGTATTGGAAATTTAATTTAATCATATAGCAATTTTTGATGTTAATGCAGGAAACTTTGTGTGAAAGAAATTGGTTTTATTCTGCCCGGATAATAAGAAAATGCTTGGACCCTGGGAAAAAACAATTTTCAATAGCATGAAGGTCAGGAACTATACAAGATAACTCTTAGGGGTAAAAAGTATGTTGTAGAATGCGCACAACAAATACAGAAGTTACACAGGCTTAAACTTTTTTTACACAGGATGTGGCCAACTTTCAGGCTCTGTAACTCCAACCTTGTATACCATAGGGAGCCCAAATTTAAGACTTAAATTCTCTGATACATCTTCTACAAGTATGCCATGTTTTGTCGCAATCTGTTGACTGTCTGTCCGTCCATGTCAACCATGGTAACCATGCCTGTCCGTTCGTCCTGCCGTCTGTTCATCTTATGTTATTCTATGAGTATAGGTCCTTCGTTCCGGGAAAGAACCCTATTGAAATCGGTTCAGATTTGGATATAGCTTCCATATATATGTTTCTTCTGATTTAGCCCTTTAGCACTATCGAAGCTACGTAGTATGTTCAAAAAAATTTGCGAATTTTGTATTTTTTCAAAAAGTATTTATTTTGTCCAATCCTCGAAGCACTTCAAATAATCATTTTTTGTGATCTTCTTCAGCTCCTCCTTCGATGCCGTCTTTATCTCCTCAAACGTGGCGTAGCGTCGTCCTTTCATGGGCCTTTTCAGTTTTGGGAACAAAAAATAGTCGCATTGGGGCTAGGGCAGGGGAATACCGTGGCTGCGGCACCATTACTGTGTTGTTTTTGATTAGATTTATTTTATTGAATGTTTTCACATTCGAATTGTTCAGCTTTTCGATCAACTCTTCCTTTCGAAAGAGAGGTTTTTTGTGGTGTATTGGAAAAGACAAGACACTGCGCTCTGAAAGCCATGTAAACGCATACCCTTATACGTATTTCAACCCTGTGCGGGGATATCATCAGAGGGTCTTATATGTACATGACACAGTGTGAGCTTGTAGTTGTGGCGATCATCACTTGTATATATACCAATCTACAAGGAAAAATGCATATGGGAATTATATATACCTACGAAGAAAGCGTACAAGTCACACAGCCAAAGCTTTAAGCGAGACTTAAATTCACCATTTTCACCACCCATGTGACTGGTAAGGGTTGCCAGTTCGACACAGTTGTCTCTACACCAATCGCCAGGTAGATGGCGTGGATTCTGAGATTAGTTGGACGATTAGAAAGACTTTACTACATTTCAGTAAGCATAGTATTTTTTTGTTGAATATCAAATATTTTATGTTATTATTTAGAATTCATTAACACTACGTGTTGAAGATGAGCAGCTTCTTTCTAATTGTATTTAGGCGGGCTGATCCTTATTATTTAAATGTTTTTTAGAAGTTTTTTGTTAATGATCGATTTAATTTTTAATTAGATTTATTTTATAAACTGTCAGCTCGGGCGTCCGGGACGCTGTTCATCCTTCGCATCTTCTCGGCCCTCTAAGAACATTTTGTACCACCGATAAACGTTGCTTTGGTCCAAGGTAGCTTCACCGAATGCCACAGCCAACATTCGGAATGCGTCAGTGCACTTTATTTTGTTTTTCACACAAAATTTGATGCAGATTCTTTGATCGATTTTCTGAAATAGATAAAAATCGAAGACAAGTTAAAACACATCCAAGCACAACAGCTGTCAAAAATGAACTAAACATTCAAACTGGCCGACCTTGTCAGAAATTAAAAATTCGCGATATTTTCTGAACATACCTCGTATAAGCTTTATTTCCCTGCAGATCTTTATGAATTTTAGCACAGGAAAGTTTTATAAGACAATAATTACCTCTGCCAAATTTCATTAAAGTCGGTTTGGATTTAGATATAGCTTCCACACATATATATATGTATATATATACATAAAAATTTTGGATTTAAGCGGTATATAAGCTTTATTTTCCGGCAGATTTTTTATGAAATTTAGTAGAGCAAAGTTCAATAAGATACTAACTACCTCAGCCAAATTACATTAGAATCGGTTTACATTTAGATACAGCTCCCATATACATGTATGTACTTACCGATTTGGCATTTAAGCGGCATATAAGCTTTATTTTCCTGCTGATCTTTATGCAATTTAGCACAGAAAAGTTCTATAAGGTAATAACTACCTTTGCCAAATTTCATTAAAATCGGCTTTAATTGAGATATAGCTCCCATATATTTGTTCCCACCGATATTTCATTTAAGCGGTATTTTTTTTTCCCGGCGATCTTTATGCAATTTAGCACAGGAAAGTTCTATAAGGTACTAAAAACCTCTGCAAGATTTCATTAAAACTGGATCAGATTTAGTTATATGGAATTTATTTTGTTAGTTACGCCATTTAATCGGTTTATAAGCTATTTTCTGGCAGATCTTTATCGTATCGATTCAGATTTAGATATAGCCTCGGTATGTACTTTACATCCCGATTTTAAGTCTAAGCGCTATATAATTTTTTTACAGCTCTTCATCATTAGGGAAACAATATTGCTAAATCTTCACAACATTTCTACTTATTCTGCTCCGATAGGGTGATGTAAGCTATCATATAGTCGGCTCCGCCTGACCTTAGCCCTTCCTTAATGGTATTGTTCTGAAGAATTTTTGTCAAAAAATGTTTCAGCCTAATTGTTTGACAACTGTGGCGCATATGGCATAGATAAATATATTTAAGATCTCTGTAGGAGATCTGTATCAAAAAAAAATCTTTCGATATGCCAAATTTTTGTTTTACAGAATTTAAGTAGATATAAAACACAAACTGTAAAATTTCAGGCCAATCGACTGCAAAATGTTGTAGTCTGTTGTGCTACCACATCTGTCTGTTGGTATCACGCTACAAATTTTCGCAGATAGTTCTTATAGCTGCACATAACTTGGAACTGAAAATGGCCTTATATAGCATATGTCCGATTTGATTTCTTAACGTCATAGAGACTTAAAATATCAACTGATCAGACTAAAAATTGGTACACGCTGAAAAAAAATCGCTTCTGTAGTACATTGTCCCAAACATATTCGGCTTGAAACATATATATGTTTAGGGTACAGTCTAAACATATAATATTTGGTTCCCACAAAAATTATATATTTGGGAAGATGTTGTTCTAAACAAATCTTTGTTTACATTCCAATATGTTTTTAGTTTGGAACTACTATTTCCGAAAGAAATATTTATTTCCATTTAAATATTCTGAAAATACCTAAATTGGGTTACATTTTTCAGTTATTCAAAGTTAACTTTTTAGAAATTTTTAATATTCGTAAAAATAATAATTAATAATAATTGAAATCGTATAATCTTGGATCAAAATAAATTACTTGGAGAATTGACAACTAATTATGGCATGGAATGCTCAGAAATTTGAAATAATTCAGGGTTGTTTGTGGAATCCGATTGCTGTCGGAATCAGAATTGAAATCGAGAAAAAATAACTTTCTGTGACACAAAATTTATTTTTTTTCTCGTCGTGGAATTTGACTGTTCGAATCGGAATTGAAATCGAAAAAAATAACCTTTTGTGACTCCAAAGTTATTTTCTTTCTCGCTTTCAATTCCGATTCCGACAACAATCGGATTCCACAACAACCCTGATTGATTTAAAACAGAAGTTAGTGCTGCATTTGGTATCATAACTGGGAGGTACGAGTAGAATTCGAAACCAAGGAAAATTAAAACTCAAATTCGAAAAAGTCAGCAAAAGTTTTGAAAAATCTTTTTTAAATAAAATATATTTAGAGAAATTCTTAACAATAATTTTAGTTGTATTTAAACACATATTTTATTTGAGAAATTTAGTTTGTAAATGTATTTTGTTGTAACATATTAATATATGCGTTCCAAATATATTTTATTGATTTTCAAATAAAATGTATTTGCTTATGAATATATAATATTTAATAATTTGTGTTCCAAATATATTTTCTTTCGATTCAAATATATCAAAAAAGCGATTTTTCTCCGTGTAATTCATTTATATTTAAATCGAAACCAAAATGTTTCATATGTGTAGCTTCTATAACTAAGTGAATTAATGTCTCGATTCTGTGTCCAACTTATAATAAGGTTCCGTTCCAAGAAATCGTGTTGTAGTATAATAACAAAAAGATTAAGAAAGTCTTCGTCTTTTGTAATTGTAAAGATAAATATTAAAGAGGTATGTTTCTCTTATTGACCCCGGAACTAGCATCCTTTCCCCCTTTATTTCTACCACCAAATAAACATAAACGTTTTGGTCAAACTGGGATTCCGTTGAACAGCAACAAAAGAGACAGTTAACCAATTTAGGATAATGCCACAATCAGTACACTTTTTCCTATCATTTTGGATCACGCAGAAGAAATTTAACTTTAAAAGAACTTTGCCCAAGACAACGTATAATTTAAGGCACAATTTGCTCACACAAAAAGAAAAACGAAAACCAAATGCCTTATTTAGATAGACAGACAAAGGAAACACGAAAACTGTCATTGAGAAAATAGACAAACGTTCAATGTTTGGGATTCAAACAAAGAAGGCCACAACGGAAAAAAAATCACCTTTCAATTGTGGCCAAATTACTTAAAAGAACTCCAGAAAGTAGAGGAAAACTTTAAGTGGGAAATGTGAATGTGATGAACAGACATTGTGTTTATGTTACTTGGCTTCTGCAGACAATTTGCGATGGGCCAGTTAAATTGAATG
Organism: Eudasyphora cyanicolor; assembly: GCA_963930755.1. Taxonomy (NCBI): domain Eukaryota; kingdom Metazoa; phylum Arthropoda; class Insecta; order Diptera; family Muscidae; genus Eudasyphora; species Eudasyphora cyanicolor. The sequence continues at coordinate 71,026,110 of OZ005734.1, forward strand.
ATGTGGAACCTTATGGGGTGGAAGGGCGTTCGGCTATAGAAGAAGCAGGCTTTTTTATATAACAATAGGCAACCCATTTATGTTGGTTGGTTTTTTGTGTTTTACTGGTGATACTTATCTAAGCACTTCTGCAGGGACACCCGTTTTGCCTGTTATAAATTACAAATTCTTCTTTTTTTATCTTTTGCTTTTTGGAGAAAATCTGTTGTTTTGGATGTAATTTATACACCGATGTTCATTAAAGTGGGAAAAAGAAATGTGTGTTTTTTTCCGTCCCCTGTGGTCGTTAGTCCGGTCGGGCAATTAAAGAATACACGGAAAATCTAAAAAAGATTTAGTTATGGTAGAGTCACAGATAAGGTACACACAAAAGCATCGTAACGTGATGTATGTATATTATTTCTGTGTCTAAATGGATGTGAATATAAACGTTTCCGTGTTTTTCTGCCGTTTTTACCAAAATAAATAAGATTTTTCTGTTTAATAGGTTGATATCCTAAATCTTAAAAGTTGATTGGTTTTGGTTGAGAATTTCCATACTAAATTAAAGATCTGTCAATTAATTGTTATTGCTGAATAGACCAATAAATATTACAAAAACCATAAGCACACCGAGAAAACAATTTGGTTGTGACAACCGACGATTTGGCCAACCTAATATTTGTTGTCTACAGAAACTCACCTGTGGCCATAACTTTATCAATTTTGGATCAGAATGTTAGTAGAAATCATTCTGAAACATAAAATGTTCGTTACAACTGCGAATCAGATAAACATTAATCTATATATATAAAAATGGAAACATGTTTGTATGTATGTATGTATGTATGTATGTATGTATGTATGTGTTTTATAGACGCTTAAACTACTGGACCGATTTTAAAATTTTTTGTTTTGTTTGAAAGCTATTTTGTCTGAGATGGTTTTGGAAAAAAAAATTTTGCAAAAAGTGGGCGGGGAAAATGTGGGCGTGGCAAATCGTTTGTTTGTCTGTCTGAAATTGAAATTTGTTCAAAAATGGACGGGATCGGAAATCTAAATCTGGGGCAACGAAGTGGACCGGGTCCAGCTAGTATTAAATAAAATTGTTATCAATTTGAGGTGTATGGAATACATCAACAATGCGACGCAGAGTGGGAAGATTTAACCAGTAAGGAAAGGTTAAAGTCGGGCGGGGCCGACTATAATACCCTACACCACCTCGGCAATGTACATTAAGAATTTCTTTTTGAATAGTTGGAATAATTAGTTTCCTTTCTTTTACGAAAGCACTTAGCTCCCCCGCCACGTCAAGGCTTATTCCAAAGAGGAGTTTAATATAATGTGTGGAATTAAAAATTGAACTAATAATAATATTCCACAAATTTGCATTTACTGTGGTTATTATTAGCCTTAACACAATAAATAGTCCGATTTTTGGTCGTAAACAATATAAGTAATATATGCAGGGTATGTTAGGTAGGTACTACCTTGGAATAATTGGTTTAAGTAATGTTTTAATTTTCATTTCCGCTGAAGCCTTTCAGGTCTCTAAAATAGCGCTTATATAAAAAAAATAGGAACATCTTTCTGGAAAATTTTGATCGGAAGTAAAGTACAACTTATATAGTGCTTTGGTACCAAATCAGGATATATGGAGGTTATATATAAATCTGAACGGATTTTCCTTGAATATTCATTCATTGAAAAAGAAACTTCTTTCTGTCAAATTTCGTACTGAGCGGATATAAAATACAGTCTCTACAGCACTTACATGTCAAATCGGGGGTAACATATATATGGGGCCTATATCTAAATCTGAACCGTTTTTCTCTGAATTTGGAAGTATCCTTTCATATAATAAGAAACCTCTTTGTGTAGATGTGTTTACTGATCGGATATAAAATACAGATTGTACAGCGCTTACATGTTAAATCGTGGGTATCATATATATGGGGGCTATATCTAAATCTGAACCGATTTCCCTCAAATTTGGCAGTGTTAATTCATGTAATGAGAAACCTCTTTCTGCCGAATTTCACACTGATCGCTTATAAAATTAATTTTTTATGGCGCTTACAAGTGAAATCGGGGGTAACGTATATATGGGGGATATATCTAAATCTGAACCGATTTCTTCCAAATTTAACAGTGTTCATTCATATAATAAGAGACGTCTTTCTGCTGAATTTCATACTGATCGGATATAAAATGAAGTTTTTACAGCGCTTACATATCAAATCGGGGCAAACATATATGTGGGGGCTATATCCAAATCTGAACCGATTTTAACCAAATTAAATAGGGATCGTCCTTGGGCCAAAAAATGATATGTGTAAAGTTTCGTCAAGATCGGGCCATATTTGCGACCTGTACTTTGATTACAAGAATACATCTACAGACAGACGGACAGACGGACATAGCTAAGTCGACTCAGAACGTGATTACATGTCGATCGGTATAATAAACAATGGATCTACCTCTTCTCCTTTTGGGTGTTACAAACAAATGCACAAAGTCATAATATCCTGTACCACAGTGTGGTGTAGGGTATAAAAAAAGGAAATAAATCCGCCGTTTCTAAACCGGACAACCTATTACGTCAAAACTTGGCAAGCTTGTCGAAGAGCTATTAGAGAAGTTAAGTTTTAAACTTGGGCCCCCTATGACATACAGGAACAGAGCTATAGGGCCTCAAAGTTAACAACATCAGGTGTATAAAACGTTTATCCCAAATTTCATAATGTTTTTGGAGGAGGAGGGTATATATCATTTGTTGCGAACCAAAAGTGTAACAGATCGAACACACATCTGTCTGTCTGTCTGGCTGGATCGCACGATAACTCTCGAAAGGAGTAACGGATTGACTTCAAACTTGGTATGTGATAATATGTTTTCTATCTCTGCCTAAGTTAGAAGGTGGGCCACATTTGTCTCCCCCTTCTAGTACCTACCTAACAAATGGTTAAAATTTGGTGAAATATTAATTCTTTAATAACTTCTATGCTACCTATCCGAATCCTCTGAAATTGTACAAATACTAGTAGAATAATAAAAATGTATTGTGGGAAGCTATAGTGATTTTTTGCAAGGAATATTTCTGCCAAATACAACACCCAACAAATCCATATATTTCTATGACTTTAGATATATTATTATTTTTCAGAGGTTAGGCGATGAGCTGAGGTGTCCGATGTTTTAGAAGAAATACTTCTTGAAGTGTCTTCTTTACATAGAGCATGTATTCCGAACCCAGCAAAGTTTATGGCTAAATATCTCGAAATAGCGATGCTACATGAGATAACGATAACGACCCTCCATTCGATTATAAGGTCGAAATTATGCGGTTTTCATCGATGATACTTTTATCTGTCGCCACCACCTTGAGAAAAATGGGTCAAGTGGCCCTGCCCCATTTTGCCCCACCCACACAAATGAACCATATAACTTGAATACTAGTGCATATAAATACTTGACATTTTGTGTAGTGCAATGCTTTTGTAGTACCTACAGTCCGGTAAAAAGTGGGCACTTTTTGGTACATCCCACACAAAATGGCAAAATCATGCCAAAATTGAATGGTTCATAACGATAGTACCAGTGCACATAACCAGGTACAATTCGGAGCAGTGCAATGCCTTTGATGTGGCTAAAGTTCAGCGAAAAAAAAGGACATTCGTCAAGCGACTTATGGCACCTCCCACGCAAATTGACAGACGTATTCGAACACAAACACAAATTCCCATAACTTCTGCAACAATCATCTAACTGTTTTCATATTTTGTATTTTGGACAACATTTACAATGACTATAGACTGACAAAGAATGAACAATTTTTTTCAACTGTTACTCACAAAGTGAAGGTATACCTTAGTCGGTTTACCCGACTGAAGTTTCTTACATGTTTTTTACATTTTTAATATTCTTCTTTTAATAAAATGTTTCATTGTTCTTTATTTTCAGGTGGGTGTATAATCCTCGTTATTTCCATTTGAAATTTATTGCAGTATAAAATGTAAAACTTAGTATTAAAACAAATATGTCATTGTAGATTAATTGCCAGTTTTCAGAGGCCTAAGCCTTATTATCCCCACACCTTAGATAGGTGGGTATATATCATTTGCTACGAGCCTAAAGTGTAACACAAACTATACCTCGAGCTCAATTACTTAAACTTTTTTACAAAAACTTAATAAATAATAATTATTTTTTTTTAAATACTGTATATTAATGGACGCAATTTTATTTTTATATTTATTTTTTATTTATTTTTATTTTTTTTACTTATTTTGGTCACGTTCTTTAATTGTGTACTTTTTCTTATCAAATTCCCCAAGTATTTTTTTACAAAATACTGAAAAGAATTAAAAAAATATATTAAACAGTTATAAGGATTTCAAACCTCTTCGGTCATTTTGGGGCACTCTGTATATACTCGTACTCGTAGATAGAGAGATGAAGTTAGCATAACTCGAGAATATTTATCCGAATTGGTTCAGGAAGCTTTAAATGATATCTTTTGAGAAAATTGTAATAATTTTTAGGTAAAAGCTTCATAAAAGCATCGAGAATGTGCCCTCATTATGTTTTAATTATTTTGTCGAGAAGTCTGATTGGCCCCGAATAAAATAAGCACATATGAAGAAAATCGAAGCATAATTTAGCAAACTATCAACATTACTCCCCCCAAAAATCTTTAAAATAAAATTCCAAAGGTATTATAACTTCTATACTACATAATCGAATATTCTATTGCTGCAGACTTGTTACATTATCTCACTTTATTCATAACCGATCAGATTTACGATAAAATTATGAAAATATAATGGTTAGCATTTTTCAATGGATTTTAAAATTCTCTCAAGAATATAATGTTTTTACAAAGTCTTGTAACATATCTTCGAAACCGATAAGAGGATAAATAAATGATATTAGAAAATGTTGAGGGCTATTTTACGAATATTTAAAGCTTTCCTGAACGAATTCCCACAAATGGTTCCAAAGTTATACTAAAATATGTGGTTCAACCTCTCTATTTTTTGCATATAACGGTTTATCGCGAGAACTAGAGTTAATTAAAACAAGTAAGAAAGTTTCAGTCGGGTAAACCGACTAAGGTATACCCTCACTTTGTGACTAATTTAATATATAACGTTACACTAATAAATCTGTCAATTTGTGTGGGAGGTACTGGAAGGGGTTTCTCCAAATACACCTGTTTTTCGGTAAACAGCAGATTTTTAAATACATTGCATTGTGCCGAACTATAAGCGTTTATGTGCACTGGTATAATAAAGTTACGAGCTATGTAATTTAGGTATGATTTGGTCATTTTGTGTGGGAGGTACAAAAAGGGGCGGGGTGATAACGCCCGCTTTTTACCAGACTATAGGCACTATAAGAGCATTACACTGTACAAAATTTCAAGTATTTGTATGCACTGGTATTAAAGTTACAAGCCGTTTACTTTTGGTACGATACGGTCAATTTGTGTGGGAGGTACCAAAAGGGGCTGTACAATAACGCCCATTTTTTACCGGACTATAGGCGCTACAAAAACATTATACTGTAGAAAATTTCAAGCATTTTTATGCACTTGTATTAAAGTTATAAGCAGTTAAATTATGATGCAACATGGTCCATTTGTGTGGGAGGTACCAAAAGGGGCATGCCAACTTCACCCATTTTTCTCGAGGTAATAGCGACTAATATACTGATATTATGTGTAGAATTTCAGAAGATTCGTATAAGTAGTATAGAAGTTATTAAAGAATCAATATTTCACTAAATTTTAACCCTTTGTGTGGGAGGTACCAGAAGGAGTAGACCAATATGGCCCATCTTCGAACTCATCCGGAGATAGATAAAAATATTACTGCATACCAAATTTGAAGTCAATCGGTTACTTCTTTCGAGAGTTATCGTGCGCACCAGCCAGCAGACAGACAGACCGACACACAGACAAACGGACGGACATTGCTCATTCGACTTAAAATTACCCAAAACGAATATCCGCCGAACATACTTGGGGTCTTAGGTCACTCCTTCGATGTGTTACACTTTTTTCCGTAGCAAATGATATATACCCTCGTATCACTAAAGTTAGGGTATAAAGACATATTTTGGTCTGGGAACATTTATATCCATTTAGTTTTTATGTCTTTTTCAGGGTCACAGTAATTATTTAATTAGTAAATAATGGCTAAAATCTGACGAAGCCAACTTTATGGAACTACTCATTTTATTTTGGTCCAACCCGGAATTATATTAAGACCATCGAAAAAAAACGACAGACTGTTGAAACCAAAATCTTCAGAGGCAGGTAGGTAGCACTATCCAAAAGGCATAAAAACAACTGAAACCAGTAAGGAAAGACAGAAAGTCGGGCGGGGCCGATAACCTACACCTCCCTAAAAATGGGAAAATGGGCATTGCGATAAGAATTTGGTAGTTTTCACTCATGTAAAAAGAAAAATTTCGTACTTATCGGATATGAAATACAGTTTTTACAGCGCTTACATGTCAAATCGGGTGAAACATATGTATGGGGGCTATATCTCAATCTGAACATATTTTCTCCGAATTTGGTAGTGTTCATTCACATAATATGAAAACTCTCTCTGCCGAATTTCATACAGATCGGATGTAAAATACGGTTTCTATAGCGGTTACATGTCAAATCTGGTAAAACATATATATCGGGGCTATATCTAAATCTGAACGGATTTTCTCTGAATTTGGTAGATTTCTTTCATGTAATATGTAAACTCTCTCCGCCGAATTACGGATATAAAATACGGTTTCTACAGCGCTTAGATGTAAAATCGGGTTTAACATATATGTTTAAATCTGAACCGATTTTCGCCGAATTTGGCAGTATGGTGTAGGGTATACAAATTGTAATTTTTTTGATAGTCGAAAGTTTTTAATAACATGATGTCGATTGTGCCGTGAAGCTTCAAAAAGATATTTAAGAGCAACATTAATATGGTAATTTCGGTTGGGTCCGTGTAACTTCAAAAAAATATTTAAGAGCCACCTTAATGCGGTACCCATACCCAATTTCGGAGGGGGCCCGTAAAGCTGCAAAAAAAAAACTAAGAGCCATCTTAATATTGGACCCTACACCACCATGTTAGACCAGTTTTTTCAATGTTGTTTCCCGACTGATGCGAGGGTTGCTATTTATATTTCCGGTCCAGCAATGAAAAAAGATGCATTTATCATTAGAAATTGTTTTATTGTTTTCAAATATATTCTCCGTGAAGATCAATGTGGGCAATTCTCCAATGTCGAATGCGACATTTGTACGCATTCAAAATGAAAAAAAACATATGCTATAACATTATTTCCTTTTGACAAAAGGTGAAACTTATAGATCTTGATTAGCACTACAATTGGTGCTAAGGTTGATTTTGCCCATTTGTTCCTTTTCAAGATAATTACAAAAAACCAAGCCATTCGCACGCGACAACAACAGAAGTCGCTTTCAAAGCAAACCAATCAAACACTCATTTCAGGGAAACCTGATGGAATATTTTAATGCGACTAATTTTAAAATGTCATGGATTAATGTATCTTAATAATGTTTTTTATTTTGTTCAATTAAGTAGTTTATTTTTATTTAATTTTAATCACATTCGCACGCTACATGTCGCACGCTACATGTCGCACGCGACATTTTATTCCATTATTCTTTTTATACCCTACACCACACTGTGGTACAGGGTATTATAAGTTTGTTTCACGGCAGATGTTTTTAACACCGATCGACTCAGAATCACCAGCTGAGTCGATTTAACCATGTCCGTCCGTCCGTCCGTCTGTCCATGTAAAGTTGTTCGTCGACTACAGGTCGCAATTTCACTCCGATCGTTCTGAAATTTTGCAGTTTCGAGTATTTCGCAGCTGTTAAGATCGCTATTGAATTTGGTTGAAATCGGTTAAGATTTAGCTATAGCTCCCATATATATGTTTCGTCCGATTTTGCTCTTTAGTCCTGTAGAAGCTGTATTTTAAATCCAATCATTATTTTGAAATTTAGAATGGTAGTATTTCTTGATCCATGAACCAACACTACCGAATTTGAAGAAAACCGGTTAAGATTTAGCTATAGCTCCCATATATATGACTACCGAATTTGAAGAAAATCGGTTAAGATTTAGCTATAGCTCCCATATATATGTTTCGTCCGATTTGGCCCTTTAGTTCTATAGAAGCTGTATTTTACATCCAATCGTTTTGAAATTTAGAATGGTAGAGTTTCTTGATCCATGAACCAACACTGCCGAATTTGAAGAAAATCGGTTAAGATTTAACTATAGCTCCCATATATATGTTTCGTCCGATTTGGCCCTTTAGTCCTATAGAAGCTGTATTTTACATCCAATCGTTTTGAAATTTAGAATGGTAGAGTTTCTTGATCCATGAACCAACATTGCCGAATTTGAAGAAAATTGGTAAAGATTTAGCTATAGCTCCCATATATATGACTACCGAATTTGAAGAAAATCGGTAAAGATTTAGCTATAGCTCCCATATATATGTTTCGTCCGATTTGGCCCTTTAGTTCTATAGAAGTTGTATTTTACATCCAATCATTTTGAAATTTAGAATGGTAGAGTTTCTTGATCCATGAACCAACACTGCCGCATTTGAAGAAAATCGGTTAAGATTTACCTATAGCTCCCATATATATGTTTCGTCCGATTTGGCCCTTTAGTCCTATAAAAGCTGTATTTTACATCCAATCGTTTTGAAATTTAGAATGGTAGAGTTTCTTGATTCATGAACCAACATTGCCGAATTTGAAGAAAATCGGTAAAGATTTAGCTATAGCTCCCATATATATGTTTCATCCGATTTGGCTCTTTAGATCCAATCGTTTTTATAACCTACACCACACTGTGGTACAGGGTATTATTTAAGTATAAAATGTCCCAAAAGTAAATTTATGTAAACAATTTATACATGAATTACAAAATTTATATATCAGAGTTATTCAATATTACGAGAGTGGTGTAGGGTATTATATAGTCGGCACCGCCCGACTTTAGCCTTTCCTTACTGGTTTCTTCATGTGAAGGAATAAAGAATAAGGAAAGTTGCCAAATCAGGGCTGTACGGCGAATGACCCATAAATTCGACATCTTGAGTGCTCAAATAGCTCATTGTTTCAGCTGATGTGTGAGAGCTCGCATTGTCGTGGTGCAAAATGACGACCCTCACGAAATTCATCTTGGAGCGAACGGCGTCCGAGACATGACTCTTGGTGCCTTGGGCGATTTACGGTGGTTTTTGGTGGTGCTTACTTAATCAACAAAGGGCGAAGAAAGTCTATTTGAAGACTCTTGTCTCGATAGTCTACGCCGAAAGTCGTAAAAAACATAACACGAAGGTTAATTTTTCACAGGTTAATTTCATTTGTTGACCGAGATGGAAGTTCCATTTTGCATCTGGCAACAGTAGTATTGCCAGGACCCGAAATATAAATAGCAACCCTAGTACTCGTAATTATTCATAATTTTTTATTTTATTTAACAACGTCCGTTTTGTATCCGTTGTATCTGTTAAATATAATAAATATCCGTTGAGAATTGTGGATATTATAGCGCTACATTCTGAGGTCAAGAAACTGAGTCGAATATAACAAAGGTGCGCGAATGTAGCGCCAAGCGACGAGTAGTGATTTGGGCAAACGCAGCGCAGAACAACGACTGAATTCAATACGAGAGCCAAAGATGAAGCAAGGGTTGCCAATTATCGATAGGATTGTACAAGCTAGGGAAGTTGTGAGACAATGTTACGAACTGCTTTATCTAAATCTGAATCGATTTTACCAAATTCAATCGCTCACCATGTTTCGTAGTGATCGAAGCATAAATGCGACTTGTAATGTAATGTCAAAATTATTCGTACATCTACAGAAGGGCGGACATTGATAAATCGATTCAAAAAGTTATTCTGAATCGATCAGTTTATTTAATGATATTTATATCTATCCTAGTTCCAGGTGTTACAAACAAATGCAAAAACCTACAATACCCTGTAACGCAGTGTAGTGTGCTATAGAAACAAGTAAGAAAGTTCAGTCTGGTAAACCGACTTCAGAATCTTGTATCTTTTATAGTACCTAGAGTCTAGAGAAAAGTGGCCGTAATTGGCACGCCCCTTTTGGTACCTCCCATACAAATGGACCATTTTGCACCAAAAATTAACTGCTTATGTCTTTAATATCAGTTCATAGACATACTTGAAATTTTGCACAGTGTAATGTTTTTATAGTACCTAGAGTCCAGAGAAAAGTAGGCGTTGTTGGCACGCCGCTTTAGGTACTTCCCACAAAAAAGGACCATTTTGTACCAAAAATTATCAGCTTATATCTTTAATACCAGTGCATACAAATTCTTGTAATTTTGTACAGTATAATGCTTTCATAGTGCCTAAAGTTCAGAGGAAAATGGGCGTTATTGGCACGCCACTCCCACACAAATGGACCTTTTTGTACCAAAAGTAAACAGTTGGGCGGGTCGATTTAAAAATCGCCCATTACTCAGTGAAAATCGTATTCTAGGGATCAAAATAAGAAACTTTGCCGAAGGAACCATACCTCTAAAACGAATTCTGATGTCCCGGAAAAAATCCCACTTTGACCCATTTAGGGTGCTCCAATCGAGTCCAAATGTATGACCGACCCCCACTCAGTGAAGTGCTCAGTGAAAATCGTATTCTAGGGATCAAAATAAGAAACTTTGCCGAAGGAACCATACCTCTAAATCGAATTCTGATGTCCCGGAAAAAAATCCCACTTTGAGCCATTTAGAGTGCTCCTGGCATAGGTGGGTCGGGCCTCCAAAGTTAGTGTGGGTCGGTCATACATTTGGACTTGATTGGAGCACTCTAAATGGGCCAAAGTGGGATTTTTCAAAATTTGCCCCTACCCAAATGTTCGACCTAAATTCCGGGACATCAGAATTCGTTTTAGAGGTATGGTTCCTTCGGCAAAGTTTCTTATTTTGATCCCTAGAATACGATTTTCACTGAGCAATGGCGACTTTTTTTGCCTCCCCACAAATCGACCCGGCCTACAGTACATACTCAAGGTGAGGGGATTCATAAGTCGGTTTACCCGACTGAACTTTCTTACTTGTTAAGTGTTTGTATGAACTGATATTAAAGTTATAAGCAGCTAAATTTTGATGCATAATGGTCCATTTGTGTGAGAGGTACAAAAAGGGGCGTGGCAACTTCCCACATTTTTCCCAAGGTGATTGCGACTGATAAAATAATACTATGTGAGGAATTTCAGAATATTCGAATAAGTAGTATAGCAGTTATTAAAGAATCAATATTTCACTAAATATTTATCCTTTGTGGGGGAGGTACTAGAAGGAGTGGGCCAATATAGCCCATATTCGAACTTAGCCTGAGATAGAAAAAAATAGTTCAGAATACCAATTTAGAAGTCAATCAGATACTCCTTTCGACAGTTATCGTGTGGACCAGGCAGCAGACAGACAGACGGACGGACATTGCTCATTCGACTTAAAATGACCCAAAACAGATATCCGTCGAACATACTTAGGGACTTGGGTCACTCCTCCGATATGTTACACTTTTGGCTCGTAGCAAATGCTATATACCCTCCTCTCTAAGGTGAGGGGATAATCCTAGGTAAACTTTCCAGATAACAGTCTTCTCCGAACAATTATCACAGTGGCAGTATTTTTTCAATCAATAAATTATATTTTGCCATTATCTTATAAAAAATATAAAACATACATATGTTCAAATGTTTTTGGGTTTACATTTTTCACATCTTAGCTAACGAGTAAATTCATATCTATTATTTTTGCAACTACCTAATATGACATGTCGGGTGATGGCAAATATTAACAATTGTCTAATACCTTTCACCGCCAATACTTCTGGGAATGGAAAAGCGATTTTGTCGGCGTCGCGACTTGATAATTTGTTAACAGTATTTTGACGGCATTTCATATAATTGATGACTTTTGCAAAAATTGCCGCTTCATGGCGCTTTGGCAATGGCAGAGTAATTTTTGAAATAATTTATGTCTTCTCACTGCAAATATTTGATTAAAGCATTTCATGCAATTTCAATATGAAAGAAGCATAAATTATATTTGATAAAATTCAATTTACTGAAATTCTTCGCTGATGATTTTGCCAAGCACTCATGAAGAAAACAACATTAATCATATAAATGAAAATAAATGAGACAAAAATCAATAAATCATTTCAGGAGTCTGAATGAAAGGGTTGGAGGAGATATTTCTAAGAAACATTAGAGAAATTTGTTGATGACTTTAAATGGTTGGTTTTTGGCTGTAATTACCCTTTAATTTATTTGCTACAAATTTGGGAAAATAAAGTTTACTGTCTGTGGCAAGAATAAAGCGTTCCTTTGATAAAGAAATGCCAAATTGTCAAAGCCAATTCCTTGCCAGTTGCCATCACAATATATATTTACAAATGTTTCCTACAAAATTCCACTTTCTGTTTTGTAAAGTACATTTTAGTGGCGGAGGGAATAACAATGACATCTGACTGCAACCATTTACAAATTTCTTCAGAAGTCTCAAGTAGTGGAAATGTCAATCATCTTGAATTGAATACAATTTCATTGATCTCATTAACAGCAGAAAATCGTGTTTCTTCATTATGTAAATAACTTTTGGTAGCACTGACGAAATAGTACAAAAAAGGAAGAAAGAAAAACATGCGACAGACATCCGTTTAAGGAGGCAACATCAATTGATTTTACATATTTGTGTGAAATTGCAAATAGAATACCAATCAAGTTTCAAAATATTTTCATAGATTCGCCGAAAGGTCAATGTACAATGCGCATGGAAAATGGACAGAAATGGTTTTTGTAGGACATACTAAATGGGTCATAGAACACATTAAAATGGTAAATAAATTGATCTGTTGGTTCTACCTTTAACTACACTATTCAACAAAAAAAGCATATTAGGTGTACCCTTGAGGGCTGAGTAGTTGTTCCACTTAATCACCCTCTAATGATTTGGAAAAGTCTATTATAAATTGTTTCCTTTGAACAACGACGCCACCAATCCTCCTTTAATGGGAATTGTCAATTCAGCAATAAAGGAAATAGTCTCGACGAGTCAACCGCAACAGACGTTAAATGTCGATTTGAACCAAAAATCAAAATATCAACAAAAAACATTAGCGCTGATGTTGACAAAACAAATGATGGCCAAAAGCAACAATGGCTATCACAGACAACAACCACACTCACTGACAACGCCGATGACAGTCCAAATGCCTTAGAACCAAATGATAACAAACAATTGACCAAAGTAAGAAATGTTGTCAGCGTTGAAAAAACAACATGAATACATAGACCAAATAAATCACAATTTAATTTAAAGTCATTGACTCATAAACGGAAAACATTTCATAAATGATTTTGACCAAAAGTTTGTCTGTTTCTGATAAAGATGATGGCATTGTTGCTCAATCTAAAAATAATTTACATTTTCAACTTTTTTCATTTAGCGAAAAATCATGAAACATTTGTTTTGTTGTTTCTATTTCTTTCCTGTCATTTATCATAAATGTATAAATTATTGCAAATTTTTTAATAATGCTTTCTAAAAAATTTTGTTGGAGACACTTTGGGCTACGCAGGGCCTTAAGTAAATGGTAAATCGCCCTTAATATAGGCCTCTTACAATAAAAATACATCGTAAGTTGCTATCGGGTATTTTTTCGTTAACGATTTAACGGCCACAAATTGCTGCTGCAGAGTATAGTAGTAGGTCTAGTCTCTAGATATGATGATACTATAAGTAAGTGACAAAGCAGTTTGATATGAGTCACGCGAGATCTGTAAAAAAAGCAAAGGCGGAATAATTTTTCTTTAGGAGGAGAGGAGATAAAATATTATTTTTCAACAGATCAACCCCTATGCTTTTTGGAGCAATTCCATTTTGAAACTTATTAACCTATTAATGCCTACCCAAATGTTTTTATACCCTCCACTATAGGATGGGGGGTATATTTATTTTGTCACACCGTTTGTAACACCCCTAAATATTGATCTGAGACCCCATAAAGTATATATATTATTAATCGTCGTAAAAATCTAATACGATTTAGCCATGTCCGTCTGTCCGTCCGTCCGTTGAAATCACGGGACAGTCCGTAATAATAGAGCTAGGTTGATCAAATTTGGTAGAAATATTTCTTATAGTTACAAGGTTGTTTGGGATTGCAAATGTGCCATATCGGTCAATGTTTTGATATAGCTCCCGTAGATGTTTTGATGAGCCGTAGATACCTCATTTTTAAAGCAATTTAGCAGAAACTTTGCAGTTTGTATTCTATTTTGACAAGAGTTCATCACAGCAAAAATTTTACAAATCGGTTCATATTTTGTTATAGTCACCCTATACAGGTAGCTCCAAAATATACGTATTTAAGCCATAAATAGTTTCTAAGCATTTTAACTGAATCTTTGCAGTTTGTATTTAATTAAGACAAGAATTCATCGCAGTAAAATGTTTTTAAATCAGTTCATATTTTGTTATAGTCCACCTACAGATGTCACTCCGAAAAAGGCTTATTTAAGCCATAAATACCACATTTTCTAAGAAATTTAGCTGAAACTTTGCAGTTTATATTCTATTTTGGCAAGAATTCATCTCAATAAAATGTATACAAACAAAATTGTATTTTGTTGTAGTCCCCTTGTAGATGTGCCTCTCAAAAAATATGTTTTATACCACATTTTTCAGGAGAAGAGTTTGGCTAAAGAATTGCAGCGTTCTTTTTGTATACCCCACACCACTCTGTTGTTCGTCGACTACAGGCCGTATTTTCACTCCGATCGTTCTGAAATTTTACAGTTTAGAGTATTTCGCAGCTGTTAATATCGGTATTGAATTATATAATTTGGTTGAAATCGGTTCAGATTTAGATATAGCTACCATATATATCTTTCGTCCGATTTGGCCCTGTAGTCCTATAGAAGCTGTATTTTACATCCAATCGTTTTGAAATTTAGAACGGTAGAGTTTCTTGATCCATGAACCAACATTGCCGAATTTGAAGAAAATCGGTTAAGATTTAGCTATAGCTCCCATATATATGTTTCGTCCGATTTTGCTCTTTAGTCCTGAAGAAGCTGTATTTTACATCCAATCATTTTGAAATTTAGAATGGTAGAGTTTCTTGATCCATGAACCAACACTACCGAATTTGAAGAAAATCGGTTAAGATTTAGCTATAGCTCCCATATATATGTTTCGTCCGATTTGGCCCTTTAGTTCTTATAGCTTCTATAGACATCCAATCGTTTAGAAATTTAGAATGGTAGAGTTTCTTGATCCATGAACCAACATTGCCGAATTTGAAGAAAATCGGTTAAGATTTAGCTATAGCTCCCATATATTTGTTTCGTCCGATTTTGCTCTTTAGTCCTGAAGAAGCTGTATTTTACATCCAATCATTTTGAAATTTAGATTGGTAGAGTTTCTTGATCCATGAACCAACACTACCGAATTTGAAGAAAATCGGTTAAGATTTAGCTATAGCTCCCATATATATGTTTCGTCCGATTTTGCTCTTTAGTCCTGAAGAAGCTGTATTTTACATCCAATCATTTTGAAATTTAGAATGGTAGAGTTTCTTGATCCATGAACCAACATTGCCGAATTTGAAGACAATCGGTTAAGATTTAGCTATAGCTCCCATATATATGTTTCATCCGATTTGGCTCTTTAGATCCAATCGTTTTTATACCCTACACCACACTGTGGTACAGTGTATTATTTAAGTATAAAATGTCCCAAAAGTTAATTTATGTAAACAATTTATACATGAATTACAAAATTTATATATCAGAGTTATTCAATATTACGAGAGTGGTGTAGGGTATTATATAGTCGGCACCGCCCGACTTTCCGCCTTTCCTTACTGGGTTTTTAATAATTTACTTAAACAAAAAGGATCGTTTCATGATTTGCTCCATATACAAAGATTTTCTCCATTTTAAAATCATAAAAATTTCAACAAAAAATTCTTTCGAGAAAAACAGCTCTAATAAGTAAAATATTTGCTATATTTAGTGTTTTTAAGCATAAAACTTCTTGTTAAACATTCTGATGCATTTATTTATTTTTTAATGTATGCTTTCAAAAAAGAAATTAGTAACAAATACTGACCTCAAGATTAACAAAATTCATAAAAAATGTCCATTGAATAAGCTAAAGAAATACCTCTAGAAAGTGTAAACTAAGCTGGGAGAATATGGGATAAGTAATTTTAGTGTACCATAACTCGCGAAAGAAGAGCCCGAATTTGCTTGAAACTTCCGTGTACTTTGATCTCTAAACAATAATCAATAATGGAACATATGAGGCATGATATGTTGTTTGGTCATTTTATACGAGTTTTATAACATTCAAAACAAACGATTGTTTTGCAAATTCACCCCATTGTGCACTGTTAACAAATTATCGAAAATATAACTTGGAAGCTTGACATAAACACATTTCCACCACATTTGAATATGTTTGTTTTACCAAAATCTCTGAGAATTCGACAGTTTGACGTGTCACCAACATCACTGGGGAAAATTAGTAAAAGAAAAACAATATCATGAAAATTATATTTTAAACTTGGAAATTCCTGGAAACGAAATTAATTCTTTTGAATGTCTCATGTTTTCTGTGTTTCAGATTCTACGCACATATGTATGTATGTATAAGTATAAAATATTTCCACATAAATTTGCAAAAATATGAAAAATAAATAAATCAACTCTGCTGACATAAAGCTACAAACGAAAAAAACAAAAGGAACCTCATATGAAATAATTATGAATAATTTGTCATTTTCCCAAGAGTGGCGTGCGAAAAGTTTTCCCACAGAATGAAAAAACAATTACGAAGTTTTTGTAGGTATTTGTGGATATGTATGTATATGTTTGGCTTTAGCTGCAAAGTTAAATTAAGCAAAATTTCTTTAAATTTTCAATTATGTTATGTGGGGCAATCAAAAAATGTTAGCAAATACATTGAGACAAATTATAACTCATTGATGCGTATATAACATTTTTTATCTGGTAAATTAAAACTTTTATATTTCACGAATTGAGCCAATTTGGTTGTTCAAGCTTCTTCGAAGTACCTTTTTTATTTTGACTATATTTTCGGAACGAGGCTTCTAATCTACGCACATAACACATAAAATTAAAGTTAACCGACAAATGCTACGAATGTGATTCGTATGCAAAAAGGTACTTTTAGAACAATACGCTAAGAAATGAAAATTTTTTTTGTTGCCTATAAAATACAAACGTAATAAAAAGATCCACAAATTTTTTTTCGAGCATATTGTAACCTATCGAAGCAAATCAAACATGTTTGGAGAAAAACGATGGAGTAATGTAGAATTTACAAGCCTTTTTGTAGAAGTGCTCCATCGCAAATAGTGGTCAGTGACTCATAATTAGACCTCCGATTTTTGCATATTTTTCATCCGATTGGAACAAAACTTTACATTTAACGTTCCAATATATTTTTTGCAAAATTTGATAAACATAAATATATACCAGTAAAAAAAGACAAAAAGTCGGGCAGGGCCGACTATATAATACCCTAAACCTCCCTAACAATGCAAAAATGGGCATTGCGATAATAATTTGGAATAATTAGTTTCGTTTCAGTTAACCAATTACTTAGCTCCACCTTCTCATCAAGGCTTAATCCAAGAAAGAGTTCAAAGATCTAGAATCAGAAGGAACAAATATGTAGATAGAACAAATATATACAATCTAAACAGATTGTCATCAACTTGGATCAAAAACTTAATTTCTGACAAATAAATACTAAATAGCCAGGAACATAGTGTTTATGTATGTGGATAAATCTGAACCGGTTATCCCCAATTTAAGCAGTATTAGTTCCTAATTTAAGAAACTTATTTCTGCCAAATGTTGCAATGATTGAACGTAAAGTACAACTTTTATAGAGCTTTGATACCAAGTCGGGGGAACATATGTGTGGGGGCTATATCTAATTCTGCACGGATTTTCTCCGAATTTGGCAGTATTCATTCATGCAATAAGAAACCTCTTTCTGCAGAATTTCATACTGATCGGATATAAAATACAGTTTCTAATCGAGTGAAACATATATATTGGGGATATATCTACATCTGAACCGATTTTTCCCCAAATTTGGCAGTGTTCATTCATGTAATAAAAACCCTCTTTCTACCGAATTTCGTACTGATCGGATATAAACTACAGTTTATACAGCTCGTTGTGCAGAAGAGCTATACATATATTCAAAATGGGGACTACGTCCAATTATGACACACTGGCTTTACATGAGCGTGGTAAGACCAATAAAAACCCACGCCTCTGTAGTGTGGTGGATATCAATGTCCAAGAAGTGCAACATGTGCTGTCTAGGCATAAGCGGGGCAATTAGAACCGCAACAACAAGAGCGTTGGTGACTATACTGCTCATCCAACCAATAGATATCCGTATAAAGTATGAGCCACCTCTCACAGCAAGATGTCTACAAGTGATGGGTGAATGGATAAATCGAGACCACAAGTCGTACCATCAGAAGCTTTTAGAATCTCTATGTGGTCACATTCAAACACCAGAAATCTTCGACCGCATTCCAGAAATAAAGCGTGCAGCTACCTGCGATTCATATGTGCCAGACAGAAGCTTCTGGAAGAACGTAAAACTGGCTCATGTGCCAGTGCTGCTACACGGATTGGTCCAAGCTAGATGGTAGGGCGGGTCTGGTACTTTTTATTGATGAACCAAAAGTCGAACTTTACTTCCGCCTCCCAAACCAATCACTGAGTGTGTGAACTGGCTCAGTAATACCACAAAGCCTAAATGTGACAACATCTTCACGGACAGCCAAATGGCGATCAAAGCAATAACATCGGAAAGGGTAAAATCCAGAACTGTGCTTGACTGTAAAAGAACGAATTCTCAGGCCATGATCAACTGGGTATATTCCGGGTACCAGGACACAGTGGAATGATTGGAAATGAACTGGCAAACAGCTTGGCTTCAAAGGGCAGAGAACTTCGAGTAATAAACTTAGAAAAATTGAAACCTTTCGAAGCAACGATGGATGACTTGAAGCACTGGGCAGTGATGGCTCACACAACTGTGTGGAATAGCGAAACAGTGGGGTGAACCAAATGGGAAGAAAACAATTAGTTTTCTGAAACTAAACAAGAGCGAGATTAGTAAGATGGTTACTGTTCTAAAGGGACACTCAAGCTATCAAGCACATCTCCATCGAATAGAACTAGCAGGAAACGACGAATGCAAGGAAAACATCGAAGCGGTGGGCCATTTTCTCTGCCACTGCCCGGCTTTCACACATGTAAGAGCCCAATACTTGAGGTCCGACGCATTACCAGACTTGACTCGTCTGAGAGGATATGACTGGAAGATGCAGAGAAAAATTCGAGTCTAATATCGATTTTCTGTAACTTTGGAGGTGTTAAAAAGATCACAAATAAGAAGCACACAACAGGCCGAACCACTGGCTTATGTAAATGTCCATAGACATGAGACCTTGAAGCGTCCCCTCTCAATTAACCAAAACTTACAGCCCTTACATGTCTGTGATTTTCTGGATATGTCGGAAATTTTCGATTTAGGAATTTTATCATAAATGTAGTGAGCTAATTATTATCTATAAATCGATAATCGAGTGTCATATACACTCCGATGTTATTAAATTTTTTGAAGACTTTTTCCAACACTCAACTGTTACATTTAGTATCAAATGTACTTCGAGAGAAAAAGTATTTTGGCTCTCCTGACCATTAAGATTTCTTGAGATGTGTTGTTATGTTTGGAAACCAGAGATATATGGAGGGGGCTATACATAAATCTGATCCGATTTTCCCCAAATTTAGTAGTGTCTCTAAGTGCATCAAGAGACTTCTCTCCGTTAGTTTTTGTACAGATCGGGTAAAAAATGTTGCTTGTATAGTGCATATATGCCAAATCTGAGATACAAATATATTTAAATCTGAACCGATTTTTTAATTTGGATCGTCGTTGGACCAAAAGAATGATATGTGCAAAGTTTCGTTGAGATGGGACCATAAATGCCACACGTACATTGATTACAAGAATACGTGTACAGACAGACGGACATAGCTAAATCAACTCAGAAAGTGATTCTATGTCGATCGGTATAATAAACGATGGGTCTATTTGTATACCCTTCATCATAGGCTGGAGAGTATATTCATTTTATTACTTCATTTGTAACACCTCTAAATATTGATATGTGAGACCCCATAAAGTCGTTAACCGTCGTTAAATTCTAAAACGATTTAAGCATATCCGTCTGTCCGTCCGTGTGTTGTAATCACGCTGCACGTTCGTAATAATAGAGCTTGGTTGATCAAATTTGGTAGAAATATTTCTTATAGTTACAGGTTCTTTGGGATTGCAAAGGGCCTATCGGTCAATGTTTTGATATAGCTCCCCTATAGAGGTCGCTCCACAATACGTTTTTTGAGCCATAGATACCACATTTTTAAAGCACTTTAGCAGAAACTTTGCAGTTTGTATTTTATGTTGGCAAGAATTCATCACAGCAAAAATTTTACAAATCGGTTCATACTTAGTTATAGTCACCCTATAAAGGTCGCTCCAAAATATTCGCATTTAAGCCATAAATACCATATTTTCTAAGCATTTTATCTGAATCTTTGCTGTTTGAATTTTATTAAGACAAGAATTCATCGCAGTAAACATATTTTAAATCAGTACATATTTTGTTATAGTCCACCTATAGATGTCGCTCCCAAAAGTGTTTATTTAAGCCATAAACACTACATTTTCTGAGAAATGTAGCTGAAACTTTGCAGTTTATATTCTATTTTGTCAAGAATTCATCTCTATATAATTTATACAAATAAAATTATATTTTGTTGTAGTCCCCGTGTAGATATAGCTCTCAAAAATGCTATTTTACGCCATAAATACTAAATTTTTCAGGTGAAGAGTTTTGCAGTGTTCGCTTTTTTAATAATTTACTTAAACAAAAAGAATCGTTTCATGATTTGCTCCACGTCCAAAAATTTTTTGGAGTAATAAAATTGAATACAATCCATGGTGGTGGGTGTATAAGATTCGGCATGGCCGAATTTAACTCTTTTACTTCTTTCTCCTTTTGGGTGTTACGAACAAATGTACAACGTTATAATCCCCTGTACCACAGCATGGTGTAGGGTATAAAAGGTTATCTCTGACAAATACTGAAATTTAAAAAGTTCAGAATGCAATTTACGCCGAACAAATATTACTCACATCCCTTGGACAACTGACTATTGTATAGTGTTATCAATTGCCTGTATCTTTTCTTTGTTACTTTATCTGTGGTACAGGGTATTATGACTTTGTGCATTTGTTTTTAACACCCAAAAGGAGAAGAGATAGATCCATTGTTTATTATACCGATCGACTTGTAATCACTTTCTGAGTCGATTTAGCTATGTCCGTATGTACGTCTGTCTGCCTGTCCGTCTGTCTGTAGATGTATTCTTGTAATCAAAGTACAGGTCGCAATTATGGCCCGAACTTGACGAAACTTTGAACATATCTTTTTTTGGCCCAAAGACGATCCTTATTTAATTTGGTTACAATCGGTTCAGATTTGGATGTAGCCCCCATATATATGTTAGCCCCGATTTGACATGTAAGCGCTGTAAAAACTTTATTTTATATCCGATCAGTATAAAATTCAGCAGAAAGAGGTATCTTTTTATATGAATGAACACTGTTAAATTTTGAAGAAATCGGTTCAGATTTAGATATAGCCCCCATATATATGTATGTTACCCCCGATTTTACATGTAAGCGCTGTAAAAAGTGCATTTTTAATCCGATCAGTACGAAATTCGGCAGAAAGAGGTTTCTTATTACATGAATTAATACTGCCAAATTTGAGGGAAATCGGTTGAGATTTAGATATAGCCCACATATATATGTTACCACCGATTTGACATGTAAGCGCTGTAGAGACTGTATTATATATCCGATCAGTACGAAATTCTACAGAAAGAGGAATTCAGGGGAAATCGGTTCAGATCTCAGACCTCCATATATATGTTCCTCCTGATTTGGTATAGAAGTTGTACTTTACTTCCGATCATTAATATTTTCCGGAAAGATGTTTCTCAATTTAGGAACGAATATTGCTTAATTTAGCGATTATCGGCTCAGAATTAGATAATATGTTCCTGCCTACTTACCAATTATTCCAAATTATTATCGCAATAACCTTTATCGCATTGTTAGGGAGGTGTAGGGTATTATATAGTCGGCCCTGCCCGACTTTCTGCCTTTCCTTACTGGTTGAATTTGATTTTTTGTAATTTCAAGAACAGTGTATTGTATTTTTGTTTGTTTTATTTTGGTCTTTAAATCGTTATTGTATTCTAAATAGGATATTTTCCATACTCAGATTCACAGGATTTGACCAGTGGTCAAAACAGATGTGATTAAGATGTTTTCATTCTTTCAGATAATTTGACGGTCTGTTATGACCTAAAAGAATACGTTTGACAGGCACATTGATAACTTTTTTGTGGTCAAAACCAATATATAATACTAGTGTTCACCAAATACTAGTATTATATATTTTTGAGCAAACAAATTTTATTTAAAAACCATTAAAATTTATTCATTGATGTTTAAATACAAATAAAACCAGTAAGGAAAGGCTAAAGTCGGGCGGTGCCGACTATATGATACCCTACACCATTCTATTAAGATTGGATAACAATAAAATATCCAAGGTACACATCAACTCAAATTTATTTACATAACTTAGCCAAATCGGATGAAATATACAAGTATATATAAGAGCTATGACTAAATCTGAACCGATTGTTTTTAGACTCGTAATATTGTTCCATGGATCAAGAAACTTTTCTATGCTAAATTTTGAAACGATTGAATATAAAATACATCTTCTATAGGCCTAAAAGGGCAAAACGGACGATACATATATATTGAAGCTATATCCAAGTCTAAAACGATTTTCCTAAAATGAATTATTGTTAAGGAATTTCTCAAAATATATTTTATTTAAACAAGATTTTAAAAATTTTGCTGACTTTCGAAATTTTTTTAATTTTTACTTGATTCCGAATTATACCTTCCAATTAAAAATGGCATATCGTTCATTCCGTATCAAACCGAACACCTTTTTTGGGTCACCATTCCCGATTTCAAAATAAATTTGCATATCGATTCTCTGCTCATCAAATAAAACATTTTATAGTTAGCGAAAAAAATACAAAAATTTTGTTTAGTTGTTATGTGCATCTGAAATCTGAGAATATAGGAAAATTTTATCAAAAGGCCTACGTTTCGAGTTATGAATTTTCGGAACGCGTGGACGGATTTGTAGAAATTAAGCCTCATTTTAAGGTCCTTAGTTGCTCTTTACGTGTAGTATTATAAAAATAATTATATTTACAATTGCACGCTGAAAAATATCGCTTCTGTAATATATTGTCCCAAACATACTCGGCTTGAATTATACATATGTTTAGGGTACACTCCAAATATATAATATTTGACATACACAAATATTATATGATTGGGAGGATATTGTTCTAAACAAAAATATAATACCCTGTACCACACTGTGGTACAGGGTATTATAAGTTTGTTTCATGGCAGATGTTTGTAACACCTGAAAATAACACAGCTAGACCCACCTTAAACTATACCGATCGACTCAGAATCACTAGCTGAGTCGATTTATGTCCGTCCGTCCGTCTGTCCATGTAAAGTTGTTCGTCGACTACAGGTCGCAATTTCACTCCGATCGTTCTGAAATTTTGCAGTTTAGAGTATTTCGCAGCTGTTAAGATCGCTATTGAATTTGGTTGAAATCGGTTCAGATTTAGATATAGCTCCCATGTATACCTTTCGTCCGATTTGGCCCATTAGTCCTATATAAGCTGTATTTTACATCCAATCGTTTTGAAATTTAGAATGGTAGAGTTTCTTGATCCATGAACCAACATTGCCGAATTTGAAGAAAATCGGTTATGATTTAACTATAGCTCCCATATATATGTTTCGCCCGATTTTGCTCTTTAGTCCTGTAGAAGCTGTATTTTACATCCAATCATTTTGAAATTTAGAATGGTAGAGTTTCTTGATCCATGAACCAACACCACCGAATTTGAAGAAAATCGGTTAAGATTTAGCTATAGCTCCCATAAATATGTTTCTTCCGATTTGGCCCTTTAGTTCTATAGAAGCTATATTTTACATCCAATCGTTTTGAAATTTAGAATGGTAGA
Organism: Eudasyphora cyanicolor; assembly: GCA_963930755.1. Lineage (NCBI taxonomy): Eukaryota > Metazoa > Arthropoda > Insecta > Diptera > Muscidae > Eudasyphora > Eudasyphora cyanicolor. The sequence continues at coordinate 71,050,471 of OZ005734.1, forward strand.
GTTCTTGATCCATGAACCAACATTGCCGAATTTGAAGAAAATCAGTAAAGATTTAGCTATAGCTCCCATATATATGTTTCATCCGATTTGGCTCTTTAGATCCAATCGTTTTTATACCCTACACCACACTGTGGTACCGGGTATTATTTAATTATAAAATGTCCCAAAAGTAAATTTATGTAAACAATTTATACATGAATTACAAAATTTATATATCAGAGTTATTCAATATTACGAGAGTGGTGTCGGGTATTATATAGTCGGCACCGCCCGACTTTAGCCTTTCCTTACTGGTTTTATTTTGAACTAGTATTTTGTATTTTGGCAATGTATCAATGCCTTAACTCAATGATAAGTTTTCCGTTTTCAGATGTTCAAGAGCATTTTTATACCCTACACCACAATGTGGTACAGGGTATTATAAGTTTGTTTCACGGCAGATGTTTGTAACACCTGAAAATAACACAGCTAGACCCACCTTAAAGTATACCGATCGACTCAGAATCACTAGCTGAGTCGATTTAACCATGTCTGTCCGTCCGTCCGTCCGTCTGTCCATGTAAAGTTGTTCGTCGACTACATGTCGCAATTTCACTCCGATCGTTCTGAAATTTTGCAGTTTAGAGTATTTCGCAGCTATTAAGATCGCTATTGAATTTGGTTGAAATCGGTTCAGATTTAGATATAGCTCCCATATATATCTTTCGTCCGATTTGGCCCTTTAGTCCTATAGAAGCTGTATTTTAGATCCAATCGTTTTGAAATTTAGAATGGTAGAGTTTCTTGATCCATGAACCAACACTACCGAATTTGAAGAAAATCGATTAAGATTTAGCTATAGCTCCCATATATATGTTTCGTCCGATTTTGCTCTTAAGTCCTGTAGAAGCTGTATTTTACATCCAATCATTTTGAAATTTTGAATGGTAGAGTTTCTTGATCCATGAACCAACACTACCGAATTTGAAAAAAATCGGTTAAGATTTACCTATAGCTCCCATATATATGTTTCGTCCGATTTGGCCCTTTAGTTCTATAGAAGCTGTATTTTACATCCAATTGTTTTGAAATTGAGAATGGTAGAGTTTCTTGATCCATGAACCAACATTGCCGAATTTGAAGAAAATCGGTTAAGATTTAGCTATAGCTCCCATATATACATTTCTTCCGATTTTGCTCTTTAATCCTGTACCACACTGTGGTACAGGGTACAGGCTATTATTTAAGTATAAAATGTCCCAAAAGTAAATTTATGTAAACAATTTATACATGAATTACAAAATTTATATATCAGAGTTATTCAATATTACGAGAGTGGCGTAGGGTATTATATAGTCGGCCCCGCCCGACTTTAGCCTTTCCTTACTGGTTTTTTTTATAAATTGTATATGTTTGTAAAATTTAATTAAAACTTAAATCGTATAATATTTCGTAAATATAAATTGAATTGGTGGATTGACAAAAAGTGATGAATTGGAATACTGTAAAACAAAAGCTAAATGCTGCTAAAGACATTTTAAATTATAATCTAGGAAAAAAACTAACTAATATTCTAAAAAATCTGCAAAGTTTAAAAAATCATTTTTAAATAAAATATATTTAGAAAACATAATAAACAATAACTTTGGTTGTGGGTGAACACATATTTTATTTGTGAAAGTCAGAGCGCAAATATATATTGTTGTAATATATTAATATATGCGTTCCAAACAAAGTTTCATGATTTTTAAATAAAATTTGTTTGTTAACAAATATATAACACTTAACAAATTCGTTTCCAAATATATTTTCTTTCAATACAAACATATCAAAAATGGCGATTTTCCTCCGTGTGAATGTGAAAAGTTAAAAAGCAACATCGGCCAGGTCGACTAAGCAAATTATTTGAAGAGTCAAGTGAAAGAAGTAAAATGCGAAAAATTTAAACATTTCGAGCTCTAACCGCCAAAAAGACGTAAGCGCCATCATTATTTACTATTAATTTTTTGAGGGAAATCGTTTACTTATGACAAATGGCATCATGTTTCCGAAATTTATAGCAGTAAAATGTACCGTTATACTAAATTGAACAGTTATATAAACAGATGTATGCATTACATATGTATTTAAACAAAAAATAATCGCAAAAGAAACCTTCTCCTCTAAATTTTTGTGAGTGGCGCTTACGTCTTTTTGGCGGTTATGGCTCGATTTGCTCTATTTTAGAAAAAGGTGTTATTCTTCACGCAGCACAAGTTGAGCTGAGGAAAAGAGGAAAGCGCCATGCATCCAATATACTTAATGAAATTACGAACTCGCCAATACGTGCAAAAAATTATAGAACGTCATATTCTAAATTAAAGGAAGATACATCTGCTTCTCTAACACCTATTCAAGCAGTGCAGATGTTCGTGGATGGTGATTTAACAAGAGGACAATACGATATGATTGGACAAACTAATAAAAAGTTCTTTACACTGACGTTACAGAGGAAGAAATTGGTCATATAAACAATTCCTTAAAGCCTCTAGTCGAAACAAGGGTTGATATAAATGGAACAGTTTCTTGCCACACATTTATTTATCATAACAATGGTAGACGACAAAATCTGCAATGCTGCTACTGCTACGACCTCCACAAGCCAATGCTACATTTGTGGCGCAACTTCTAAAGAATTTAACCAATTAGAAGATAACGGAAAAGCAAACCCCAAAGCTATTGAATTCGGTCTCTCAGTTATACATGCCAGAATACGATTATTTGAGAGCATTCATCATTTATCATATAAACTTGAGGCACAAAAGTACAGAAAAAGAAAAACAGATTCAGAAAAAGAAATCGAAAAAGAGCGAAAACGAATAATTGAAGAAAGAAATGTTTTCATTGGTAGATGTCCCGAAAGCTAACTTTGGAAACGCCAATGATGGCAATACAAGTAAATGTTTTTTTGAAGACGTGAAATTAGCTTCGGAAATAACAGGAATTAATTATGATCTAATTTACAGATTAGGAGTCAAGCAATTTCAAGTGAACATATACAGGGTGGCTGATATGGAATGCAACAAATTTTATTGTTCAAAAGAAAAAAATTTCGGAAATAACATACAATTTTAGAAACAGTTCAGATTTGTTTGAATTGGCCACCTTTGGCACGAATTATGGCCTTCAAACGGCAGACAAAGCCATCACACGCTGCACGAAAGTGGCTCTGCGGTATGTTGGCCCATTCCCGGCGAAGCGCCGTCTTGAGATGATCGATACTTTGGTAATTTTTAGTGCGAACCTTACTCTCTAAAATGCCCCAGGCGCAAAAGTCCAACGGATTGAGCCCGGAGATCTTGGTGGCCATTGTGCGGTAGAAATGAAGCGAGGAACCTCCTTTTTAAGCCATTCATGGTTGACGCGTGCTGAGTGGGATAGTGCTGAGTCCTGTTGAAATGTCCATGGTCTGCGACCGAAATGTTTGTCTGCCCAGGGCTTCAATACTTTCTTTAGGACATTTTTCCGATAATATTCGGCATTTATTTTGACCCCATGGTCGATGAATACGAGCGGGGAGCGACGATCGGCCGTTACGGCGGGCCACACCATTACCATCGGCGGCGCTTGAGTTCTGGTGGCCAATCGAAGGTGTAAATTTTCAACTGACCTCTTTGGCAAGTAAACCCGATCATTTTGTTTATTCACAAACTGCTCAATTTGGAATGGCTTCTCATCGGAGAAAACCAAATTCGGTAACTGGCCACTTTCGTGCAAACGAAGCAACTCATTGGCTCTTTCCAGTCTAACTTTTTTTTGTGCATCGGTGAGCTCTTGCACTTTCATTTTTTAATATGTGTAGTATCCTTTCTCGCGATATGTTCAGCTCACGAGCAATTTTTCTACCACTGCGGCGTGGATTTCGATCAAATCTGGCCTTCACTTTTCGGATCATTTCTGGTGTTGTTACCGTTTTTTTTTTCGTCCACTTTTGGACGCGATGCAACACTGCCAGTATCGCGGTAACGAGCAATGGTACGAGAAACAAAAGATTTTTTCACATTTTAATGCTGGAGGGCTCTAACGATAGCCACTTGTGTTTTTCCACCCAAATATAAAGCAATCACACTATCACGCTTGAAATCCATCACGAATAACTTTTTTTCTGAATCTGAAGATCAAAATGCTTTTGAAAGCTTGTAAACAATAAAATGAACTGTCACTGAAATAAATCTGTCAGCTATCAGACTAGCGGTTTAGAAATGATAGCTACCTGAAGTTGGTTGCAATACATATCAGCCACCCTGTAATTGATTCCAAAAAATACGACAAATATGCTCTGGCAACAGCCCGCTTGTATGTCAGTTTGTACCCTTGGCATGACTCCTACAATGCAAAAATTATTAATGCACGTTGTAGTTATAATAAACAAGTAAGAAAGTTCAGTCGGGTAAACCCACTTATGAATCCCCTCACCTTGAGTCCCAAAAAATATTAGTAAATTTTTTTTTGTTTTATTTAAATTATTATCAATTTAAATTGCATTTAATAACTTTAAAGTATGTACTGGTATTAAAGTTAAAAGCTGTTAACTTTTGGTACAAAATGGTCCATTTGAGTGGGAGGAACCAAAAGGGGCGCGCCAATTTCTCTAGACTCTAGGTACTATAAAAGCATTACACTGTACGAAATTTCAAGTATTTGTATGCACTGGTAATAAAGTTAAAAGCTGTTAACTTTTGGTACAAAAAGGTTCAATTTGTGTGGGAGATACCAAAAGGGGCGTGTCAATAATGCCCATTTTTCTCTGGACTCTAGGTAAAGGGTTTTCCAACAAGAGGTGTTATTTTGGCATTCAAAGGAAAATGCCATTTTTTTGAGATAAATGATCGGATGTTTATTTCATATTAAAGAGGAAGGTATGCCGTTAATAATGAAAAACAACATCAGCCAAATGGCCACCACGACCACGCTTACAGGACCATAACCTTTTCATGAAATTTTTCATAACCAAATCGCAAAGTGGCTGCCCTATGTCACGAATTCTATCTTTGAGGTCTTGAATCGACGCTAGGCTGTTAGCGTAGACCTTATCTTTCACGTGGCTCCAAAGGAAGAAGTCGCACGGTGTTAAATCACAAGATCTCGGTGGCCAATTGTGATCACCTCTTCGAGAGATAACACGGTCCGGAAACTTTTCCCGTAACAGAACAATGGTTTCGTTGCTTGTGTGGCACGTAGCGCCGTCTTGTTGAAAGTAAACGTTGTCCAGATCAATACCATCCAACTCCGACCATAAAAAACCATTAATCATCTCTCGATAGCGCAATCCATTCACCGTAACTGTTGATCCAACCTCATTTTCGAAAAAGTAAGGTCCAATGACCCCGCCGGACCATAAACCGCACCAAACAGTCACACGTTGAGGATGGAGAGGCTTCTCAACAATAACTCTTGGGTTTTCCGAGCCCCAGATGCGACAATTTTGCTTGTTGACGTAGCCACCGAGGTGGACATGGGCCTCATCAGTCAAGATGATTTTTCGATGGAATTCCGGATCATATTCATGCATTTCAAGGACCCAATCAGCAAAGACACGACGTTGTTGATGATCGGCCGGCTTGAGTTCTTGTGTTAACTGAACTTTATAAGCCTTAAGACCCAAGTCTTTATGCAAGATACGGTGTACATAATGACGTTTGTGGAATGCCCAATTCCAAAGAACGACGAGGAATGGACTAACCTGGGTTTTCTTCAACACTTTGGGCTACATCAGCAATATTCTCAGTTGTTCTTGAGCGACGTGTACTGGTTTTATTCTTCACATCGCTAACTTGTCCCAACAGCTCGAATTTTTCCACCAATTTCTGTATTGCGGTCCGACGAGGTGCTTCACGACGACCAAAAATGCTTTAGTTATGCGAACTGTGACTGCAAGATTTTCACCATTTTTGTAGTGAATTTTAATAATTTCAATGCGTTGTTGAATCGTTTCTACTTTTCAAAGAATAAAAGCTTCAAAAGTGACAGTTACCGAAATACCGGGTGATTCAAAATAACACCTCTTGTTGGAAAACCCTGTACTTTAAAATGATTATACTGTACAAACTTTCAAGTAGAGGGTTTTTCAACAGGGACGCTACAAAAGTAGCGTCCCTGTTGAAAAACCAAATTTTTGCCGACACCATATTTTTGCCGCTATTTTGACATTTCACTTCAGTAAGGTTTGCCATTTCATGATGGAAAGATATACGAGCCAACAACGAGTCGAAATTATTAAAATTTACTACCGAAATGTTAAGAGGTCGAAAAATCATCTTCAGCGATGAGGCTCATTTCTGGCTGAATGGCTTCGTCAATAAACAAAATATGCGTTATTGGTCTGACAGCAATCCACACGTACTCCATGAGTCATCATTGCATCCTGAAAAATTACGGTTTGGTGCGGTTTATGGGCCGGCGGCGTCATAGGACCGTACTTCTTCCGTGATGATCAAGACCGGCACGTTACTGTGAATGGGAATCACTACCGTTCAATGATAACAGAATATTTTTGGCCCCAATTGGGTGATATGGACTTGGAGGACATGTGGTTCCAACAGGACGGCGCCACAAGCCACCCAGCGAATGCCACAATCAATTTATTGGAAACCAAGTTTGGAGAACGTGTTATCTCACGAAATGGTCCAGTCGATGCGATGTGACGCCGTTAGACTATTTCCTGTGGGGCTACGTCAAGTCTATGGTCTATGCCAACAAGCCAGCGACGATTTCGACTTCGTACGAATATCGAACGTGAAATTGCAGCAGTATCGGCCGATTTATGCTTGAAAACCGTCGAAAATTGGGTTCAGCGTCTGGACTTCTGCAGGCGTGCCCGTGGTGGCCATGCAAAAGAAATCGAGTTCCATACATAATGGCATCGAACGTACTTTCACAGGAATAAAGAATTTCCAAAACCGTTTTTATTTTATTTACAAAAAACTTTTGTAGCGCTCTATTTGCCAAACCCTTTATTTGTAAGCACTGATATTAAAGTTATAAGCTGTTAACTTTTTGGCATTTTTTAGTAAATATTGTTTTACAAAAGAACGAGGCTGAAAACCATCTTGAAATTTGTTGGTCCAGCTTAGGACAAATGGGGCTATATGACAATATTTTTTATGAATTTTAAGTTGGTGTCACTGATAAATATAGTTACATATGCAACTGATGCGTTCAACAACTTAAACGAACCTTTATTTGAAAAATTCCGTCCATAATACTTAACTTCTAAAATACAGCCTTTCTGATATTTTCCCAAGATGTTTTCAGATGCTTTAAAAATCTGAAAAAAATTTTGGTTTTTTTCCTGCCAACTACAAGATAATGCTTTCCCATAGTAAAACTCCAGATTTTTTTTCGAAAAATCGTTCGTTTTGACATGGAATGAACGATATGCAGCATTTACTTCTGATTTCGTTGTAAAACATTCGAGTATTTTTTTATTTTGAAGATTATACGATTCCAATTATAAAATATTTTTAGAAACATTAAAAAAGTTGACTTACGATTTTGATTTTTGTGACACAAATCGATTAGTCGAATGTCGACTTATAGCAGCCTAGCGCTACAAAAATTATATTTTTCTATATTTCTATTCTATTTTTTTGGCAACTTTGCTATGACTTCGAATTAGGCCTGTTTACATTTGCCCATACTAAAATCGACTCAAAAATTGATTCCAATAGAATGCTATTAAAAAGTTTTAATATACCTCTTCTCGTGCCTCGATTTTTCAAATAATTGCAAACATATACATACACTGATAGAAAAAGCTTCGTCATGACGACGAATTTGTACATCATCACGATTATTTTTTCGTCAAAAGTCAGCTAACATACGGAATAATCCTCTTGATGAATTTGTTCGTCACCATGACGAATCTCTGTTTCCAAAAACTTTCTTCCTCAGGATGGTCACATTTCATCCCTACGATGAATCGAGTTCATTACCACGACGAATCCCATTCATCACCAAGAAGAATCCCATTCATCACCACGACGAATCCCATTCACCATCACGACGATCTCCATTCATCACCACCACGAATTCATGCCCCCGACTATTTCAATTTCAATAAAAATTCTTCTGGTTTTAGACCATTAAAAACGGTATGGAAAATAAAATTACTTCACTGCTTTGCCAGGTTCAGTTATAATCGGTTCGAAACCCAATTCTTAGCAGGAAAGGCTTAAAGTAAACGAACGAGAAGTATTCATTACTTCTGATATTTTGAATCAGAAAAAATCTCATCAAGTAATGTATTTGCCAACAGACGAATCGCATTCATCACCACGACGATTACCATTCATCACCACGACGAATCCCATTCATCACCATTATTAAATTTTTTAAATTAATCTTTTACAACAAATTTGTTTTTATTTATTTGTATTTATTTATTATAATTAAAATTATAATAAACTTAATGTAAAAGGCACTAGCATCTTAGGCTATCGGCCAATACAACAAATTATTTAACTAAGTTAATCAGAACGCATATAGAACAGTACAATTGAGAGCAAACGATAAATTAATTGCTCCGTTTTATCACATTTTAAGCAAAATGGTAAAATAAATATTTTCGTCGCGGGAATGAAACCTTATCATTCCCTCGATGAGTTTCGAAATCACCAAAAACATGGGTTGATGATCGTGTTCGCTCTATTGACGTACAAGAACATCCCATATACGAAACTTTTCGTCACCAGTACGAAGATATATTGACGAAACTGATTCGTAATGTTGACGAACGGTTTTTCTATCAGTGTATAACACCTTAATACCACAGTATGCTCTAGGCTATTATAAACTTCAGGTCTAAGTAAATATTGACTTCAAATGAAGTGACCCTTTGCCGATGGCTGAAATTGGGACCACAATATTTGTAAATTGAAAAAAAAAACAAAATTATTTATATAAAATATTAAAATTGATGTTTTGTTCGCCTCCAGTGCCGTACGGTCAAATACAAATGTAGCGTTCAACATTGACCGCATGTGTGTGCGTGGGTTTGTGTCTGTGAGTGTATTTTTAAACAAAATTTCTATATCTTCAGGCCAATCCAAGAAGACCCAAGTATGAAAGGGAGCCGTTTGTATAAGTGGTTGCTAGTTGCCATTGTTGACGAACAATTTTATAACGATAATTCGGCGGGGGTAGAGGTTCTTTTTTCTCTTCGATGTACATACCATTTCTTTTTGTTATTTTGTTTGTTTTTCGTACTTTATTATTGGCCAATGATGCAGAAGAGATTTTTGAGACTTTAATAACAATCATGAGCAAGCGTATAATGAGCTTGTTATTTCAAAAATGTCCGGCATTTGTTAAAATTGGCTATACGAGGGTTTAGTCGTTGCTCCTTTTTACGCAGACTTTTATTTTTGATAATTCTCAATGTTCTGCGTGTGGGGGAATTGTATTGCTTCTTTTTTTTCATAAAGTCTAGACATTAATTACAGTATTTAGTTTAAGTGGCTGAGATATTCATTAATTTTATGCGATTTTATGCATAAATAGGGTACTTTAATACAAGTACCAAATATGTACATAAATTCGGCCATAATGGTTAAGGTCGTGATATCATGTACTCGGACATAAATAAATAAGTAAACCAACACTTAGATTGCCATTGACAAAGTTTGCCCGCAGATAACCAACCACACACACCGAGGGCTAAGTGATTGTGGTTATAGTAAATACTATTATTAGAGAAAATTTTATATTGTTATGCATAGAAATATTAGGTTGTATTGAAATTTGACTGTTGAATACAATCAACTGAAAACTTGTTGAGATTTGGGCAAAAAGTGTTACATTAAAACCTTTATTTACAAATAAAGGCTAATGTGATTAGCATATTCGAATTGGAATATAAAAATTAAACGTTTCATACTACGACTCTTTAGACCGGTGCTAACATCAAAGGGGAAGTAAGATACCCTAACATTCCTGCAAACCCTCACAATGGCGTAACGGTTAAATGTTTTTCATTTCGATCCGGCTTTCTTTAATTTTAAAGGACATTAAAATTCCAAAGGACATTTAAAAGAAAAACATTTGAACGCATCGCTAAAGCCAAACTTGGTACCAAAAGAATATTCATATTTATGTTTAATTATTTTAGAATTCAAGAGCGTCTAAAATATAATTGCAAGTTTATGCTTCGAAACTACCGACCAAGTACAGGGTTTTCCAATAAGAGTGATATGATTTCTTTGAAAAAAAACACACACTTATTGTTAAGGAAATTCAAAAGTTTTTTATTTAATGTGAAGTACAATCGATACAAATAAGTTCTAAATAAAACGTCATTCAAATGGCCTCCACGACTTCTTCTGCAGGAATGAATTCGATGAACCCAATTTGCGAGAACTTTTTCCACTAAATCAAGTCGTATGTCATGAATGGCATGTTCAATATTGACTTGTAAAGCTTGAAGACAGTCTGGTTTATTTCGAAAGATCAATGACTTCAAATAACCCCTCAAGAAATAGTCTAATGGTGTTAAATCACAACTTCTTGGAGGCTATTCAATATCATAATTTCTTGAAATAATCGTATCTCCAAACTTTTCTCGCAACAATTTAATTGCGTCATTTGCTGTGTGGCACGTAGCCACAATCGGTCAATGGCAAAAAGATAGGTCTTAACGAGAGCTAAAATATTGCTCTTGGGTGTCAAAGTCGTAGGTCGCCCGGAAAGTATTTTTTTTGGATTTTAAAAAAATGGACATAGCAACATTTTCAAATGTGAACGGAAAGTTTATTTTTGCTTTAGCTCCTAAACGGTACCTCGGATCGGGAATCGGTCAATGGCAAAAACAAAGCTCTTAACGAGAGCTAAAATATTGTGTGTCAAGGCCGTAGGTCGACTGGAAAGTGTTTTTTTTTTTTGGATTTTAAATAAAATGGACTTAGCGCACGAAAAGTTGCAATTGGAGAACGATTATTTTGATAATAAAACTGAATAATTTGTAAACGTTGTTCTTGCGTACATCTCTCCATGATGATATTGTAAACACTACTGAATACAATGAAAAACAAATGACAGATCATGACATATTACAAATGGCCGAAACGTAACTTCAAAATCATATCATACCTATTGGAAAACTCGTTAGGTGTTACAAACGGAGTGACAAAACCAGTAAGGAAAGGCTAACGTCGGGCGAGGCCGACTATATAATAACCTACACCACTCTCGTAATATTGAAAAACTCTGATATATAAATTTTGTAATTCATGTATAAATTGTTTACATAAATTTACTTTTGGGACATTTTATACTTGTCCCAAAAGTACCACAGTGTGGTGTAGGGTATAAAAACGATTGGATCTAAAGAGCCAAATCGGATGAAACATATATATGGGAGCTATAGCTAAATCTTTACCGATTTTCTTCAAATTCGGCAATGTCGGTTCATGGATAAAGAAACTCTACCATTCTAAATTTCAAAACGATTGGATGTAAAATATAGCTTCTATAGAACTAAAGGACAAAATCGGACGAAACATATATATGGGAGCTATAGCTAAATCTTAACCGATTTTCTTCAAATTCGGTAGTGTTGGTTCATGGATCAAGAAACTCTACCATTCTAAATTTCAAAATGATTGGATGTAAAATACAGCTTCTACAGGACTAAAGAGCAAAATCGGACGAAACATATATATGGGAGCTATAGTTAAATCTTAACCGATTTTCTTCAAATTCGGCAATGCAGGTTAATGGATCAAGAAACTCTACCATTCTAAATTTCAAAACGATTGGGTGTAAAATACAGCTTCTATAGAACTAAAGGGCCAAATCGGACGAAACATATATATGGGAGCTATAGCTAAATCTTAACCGATTTTATTCAAATTCGGTAGTGTTCGTTCACGGATCAAGAAACTCTACCATTCTAAATTTCAAAACGATTGGATGTAAAATACAGCTTTTATAGGACTAATGGGCCAAATCGGACGAAACATATATATGGGAGCTATAGCTAAATCTTAACCGATTTTCTTCAAATTCGGCAATGTTGGTTCATGGATCAAGAAACTATACCATTCTAAATTTCAAAACAATTGGATGTAAAATACAGCTTCTATAGGACTAAAGGGCCAAATCGGACGAAAGATATATATGGGAGCTATATCTAAATCTGAACCGATTTCAACCAAATTCAATAGCGATCTTAAGAGCTGCGAAATACTCTAAACTGCAAAATTTCAGAACGATCGGAGTGAAATTGCGACATGTAGTCGACGAACAAATTTACATGGACAGACGGACGGACAGACATGCTCAAGTCGACTCAGCTAGTGATTCTGAGTCGATCGGTATACTTTAAGGTGGGTCTAGCTGTGTTATTTTCAGGTGTTACAAACATCTGTCGTGAAACAAACTTATAATACCCTGTACCACAGTGTGGTGTAGGGTATAATGAGTATACCCCCATCCTATGTCGGAGGGTATAATAAGCAGATACATGTGTAGAAGTAGTTACAAGAGAAATAAACCGTGATTTTCTTAAAATTTTGTTTTTTAAAGCATTTATACAACTTATCGTAAGCGACATAATTTTTTTGTGGTTCTTTTTATCGTTAGATAAATAAGAGCAACTGTCAAATTTGTGCATCAAAACATTTCAGGTTTGTTACTTGTTGTTCGAAATAAACAAAAAAACCTGTCCTGCTATTTGTCGCTTGTGATAGAGTTGCGCTCATGGCTCTATGTATATAATGTCGTAAACACGAAAAAAATATTAAAAACAAGTAAGAAAGTTCAGTCGGGTAAACCGACTTATGAATCACCTTGAGTCCCAAAAAAATATTGGTAAATTTATTTATTTTTGTGTTTTAATTAAATTATTATCAATTTAAATTGCATTTCATAACTTTAAAGTATGTACTGCAAAAGGGGCGTACCAATAACGCCAATTTTTCACTGAACTGTAGGTCCTATAAAAGCATTACACTGAACAAAATTTCAAGTATTTGTGTGACTGGTTATATGCAGTTAACTTTTGGTGCAAAATGGTACATTTGTGTGGGTGTAACCGATTGACTTAAAATTGGATAGGGGTTAATATTTTTTATCACAGGAAGGGCCAACATTTAATGAAATATTTATTATCTCATAATTTCTGTACTACTCGCCAGAATCTTTCACAATCCCACAAATTTTATTAAAATCTTGGTCGCTATCATCTTGAGAAAAATTGGCGAAGTTGCCACGCCCCTTTTGGTACCTTCCATAAAATGGGTCCTTTTTGGCGTTATTGCCACACCCCTTTTGCTACCTCCCAAACAAAATGGCCAAAATAAAAAATATGATAAATTATATTTTTGAAATTCCCTTACTTTTACAATATGGGTCATAATTTATACATTTATCTATAAATATTATCAAATAGGCACTATCGGGCTTATACTTCAACTACTAAATTTTCCAATAAATCTGACCGTATGGCGTCAATGGTGGCTTAAATATTGGCATCCAATGCTTCAAGAGTTACTGGTTTGTCGCCCTAAACCAATGACTTAACATAGCTCCATAAAAATAAATCCAGAGGCGTTAAATTACACGAACGAGAGGGCCTGAAAACAGGACCACTTCTGGAAATAAAGCTGTTACCAAATTGATTATGCAATAAGTCGATTGGTAAGCGCACTGTGTGGCAAGATTCGCCGTCTTGTTGTAACCAAATGTCGTTGATGTTTAGCTGATTAATTATTCCTTCACCTTAGAGAGGGTGTAACACATCGAAGGAGTGACGTAAGACCGCAGGATTTTTTGGTGGAAATGAATGTAATTTTAAGTCATTTGAGCAACGTCCGTCTGTATTTCTCTGTGCTGGGGTTAACATTTTGTGAAATATTCATTCTTTAATAAATTCTATACTAAAAAATATTTTATTTTTTAATTGTTCTAACGACAGTTACTAAACCACTATTTCTACTTGAAAGTGATGTTCCCATCAAAGGGTATTACGGCCCTATCCGGCTTATACTTAAAAAATATGGTCCAAATATCTATGAAAATTGGAATTAAAAAAAAAACTTTACCATATACAATTTTTGTTTTGGTTTCGTTAAATAGTATGTCTCAAATACACAAAAAAAAAGTTTAAAGGTCTCGGACCCATTTTTCTTGCTTAGTTTTTATTGACCACAGCTTCTGCGCAGGTCATTTCGCAAGACATTCAGTCTCTGTTTGTGCCATTCATTGTGACAGACTCCATAAGTGAGACGTATGGTCTCCATAACAAACATCAGGGCGTTTTAGACGGGGCACCACCACTTTGGAATTCCATATTATGTCCCCGTGCATCAAGATCCTGTGAACATTCGGAGAACATTAACCAGATGACTGAAGAGATTTCATAGCAGCGGGGACAGAACACCGCCTTGAACCGCTCATCCGTTGACAAATCTATTTCGACCAGGTTATTGATGAACCTTCTTGTGTTCTTATCAACCCCCAGGGTTGCCAGAACCGTAACTAATGCGTCTGGATTTACATTGATGACACCTCCTTTTATCTAAAATTAAGGATTAACGGAATGACTTCAAATTTGGTATGCGGTAATATTTTTCTCTATCTCCGGCTAAGTTCGAAGGTGGGCCATATTGGTCCACTCCTTCTAGTTCCTCCCCCATAAGGGGTTAACATTTAGTGAAATATTGATTCTTTAATACCTTCTATACTACTTACTCTAATCTTCTGAAATTCCACACATAGTATTAGTTTGTTAGTCTCTAACACGTCAAGAAAAATGGGCGAAGTTGCCACGCCACTTTTGGTACCTCCCACACGAATGGACTAGTTTACACCAAAAGTTAACTGCTTATAGTTTTAATATCAGTTCATATAATTACTAGACATTTTGTGCAGTGTAATGCTTTTATAGTACCTATGATCCAGAGAAAAGTGAGCGTCATTGACACGCTTCTTTTAGTACCTCCCACACAAATTGAATATTTTGCACCAACATTTAAGAGCCTATAACTTTAATACCGGTACATACTTTAAAATTATTAAATGCAATTTAAGTCGGGCGGGGCCGACTATATAATACCCTACACCTCCCTAACAATGCGATAAAGGTCATTGCGATAATAATTCGGAATAATTGGTAAGTCGGCAGCAACATATTATCTAATTCTGAGCCGATAATCGCTAAATTAAGCAATATTTGTTCCTAAATTGAGAAACATCTTTCCGAAAAATATTAATGATCGGAAGTAAAGTACAACTTCTATAGCGCTTTGATACCAAATCAGGATTTTCCCCGAATACTCATTCATGTAAAAAGACCTCTTTCTGTAGAATTTCGTACTGATCGGATATAAAATACAGTCTCTACAACGCTTACATGTCAAATCGGTGGTAACATATATATGGGGGCTATATCTAAATCTGAACCGATTTTCTCTGAATTTAGCAGTATTCCTTCGAGTAATAAGAAACCTCCTTCTGCCGAATTTCGCACTGATCGTATATAAAATACAGTTTCTTGTGCATTTACATGTCAAATCGGGGGTAACATATATATGGGGGCTATATCTAAATCTGAACCGATTTTCTCCGAATTTAGCAGTATTCCTTCGAGTAATAAGAAACGTCTTTCTGCCGAATTTTGCACTGATCGGATATAAAATACAGTTTCTACAGCATTTACATGTCAAATCGGGAGTAACATATATATGGGGGCTATATCTAAGTCTGAACCGATTTCCCTCAAATTTTGCAGTGTTAATTCATGTAATGAGAAACCTCTTCTGACAATTTTTTTTACTGATCGGATTTAAAATACAGTTCTACAGCGCTTACATGTCAAATCGGGGGTAACATATATATGGGGGCTATATCTAAATCTCAACCGATTTCCCTCAAATTTGGTAGTATTAATTCACGTAATAAGAAACCTCTTTCTGCCGAATTTCGTACTGATCGGATTAAAAATACACTTTTTACAGCGCTTACATGTAAAATCGGGGATAACATATATATGGGGGCTATATCTAAATCTGAACCGATTTCCCTCAAATTTGGCAGAATTAATTTATGTAATAAGAAACCTCTTTTTGCCGAATTTCGTACTGATCGGATTATAAAATAAATATTTTACGGCGCTTACATGTGAAATCGGGGGTAACGTATATATGGGGGCTATATCTAAATCTGAACCGATTTCTTCCAAATTTAAAAGTGTTCATTAATATAATAAGAGACCTCTTTCTGCTGAATTTCATACTGATCGGATATAAAATAAAGTTTTTACAGCGCTTACAGGTCAAATCGGGGCTGACATATATATGGGGGATATATCCAAATCTGAACCGATTTCAACCAAATTAAATAGGGATCGTCCTTGGGCCAAAAAAAGATATGTGTAAAGTTTCGTCAAGATCGGGCCATAATTGCGACCTGTACTTTGATTACAAGAATACATCTACAGACAGACGGACAGACAGACGGACATAGCTTAATCGACTCAGAAAGTGATTACAAGTCGATCGGTATAATAAACAATGGATCTATCTCTTCTCCTTTTGGGTGTTACAAACAAATGCACAAAGTCATAATACCCTGTACCACAGTGTGGTGTAGGGTATAAAAACATTTGTAAGCATCGCTAAAGTCAAACTTGATACCACATGAATGAATGTCATGGCAATTTATTCATATTTATGTTTAATTATTTTAGAATTCAAGAACGTCTAGTTTATGCTTCGGTATCCTTCGAAACTACCGACCAAGTACAGGGTTTTCCAATAAGAGTGAAATGATTTCTTTGAAAAAAAAAACACACACTTATTGTTAAGGAAATTCAAAAGCTTTTTATTTAATGTGAAGTACAATCGATACAAATAAGTTCTAAATAAAACGTCATTCAAATGGCTTCCACGACTTCTTCTGCAGGAATGAATTCGATGAACCCAATTTGCGAGAACTTTTTCCACTAAATCAAGTCGTTCAAATCAAGGCATGTTCAATATTGACTTGTAAAGCTTGAAGACAGTCTGGTTTATTTCGAAAGATCAATGACTTCAAATAACCCCTCAAGAAATAGTCTAATGGTGTTAAATCACAACTTCTTGGAGGCCATTCAATATCATAATTTCTTGAAATAATCGTATCTCCAAACTTTTCTCGCAACAATTTAATTGCGTCATTTGCTGTGTGGCACGTAGCCACGATCGGTCAATGGCAAAAAGATAGGTCTTAACGAGAGCTAAACTATTGCTCTTGGGTGTCAAAGTCGTAGGTCGCCCGGAAAGTATTTTTTTTGGATTTTAAAAAAATGGACATAGCAATATTTTCAAATGTGAACGGAAAGTTTATTTTTGCTTTAGCTCCTAAACGGTACGTCGGATCGGGAATCGGTCAATGGCACAAACAAAACTCTTAACGAGAGCTAAAATATTGTGTGTCAAGGTCGTAGGTCGACTGGAAAGTGTTATTTTTGGATTTTAAATAAAATGGACTTAGCGCACGAAAATTTGCAATTGGAGAACGATTATTTTGATAATAAAACTGAATATTTTGTAAACGTTGTTCTTGCGTATATCTCTCCATGATGATATTGTAAACACTACTGAATACAATGAAAAACAAATGACAGATCATAACATATTACAAATGGCCGAAACGTAACTTCAAAATCTCGTTAGGTGTTACAAACGGAGTGACAAAATGAATATACCCCCATCCTATGTCGGAGGGTATAATAAGCAGATACATGTGTAGAAGTAGTTACAAGAGAAATAAACCGTGATTTTCTTAAAATGTTGTTTTTTAAAGCATTTATACAAGTTATCGTAAGCGACATAATTTTTCCTACATTATACAAAAACCAGTAAGTAAATTTTATCGTAAGCACCATAAATTGCTTAAAATACATCAATTGTTGTGGTTTCAGTTTTGTTACTTGTTGTTCAAAAAGGGCGTACCAATAACGCCAATTTTTCACTGGACTGTTGGTCCTATAAAAGCATTACACTGAACAAAATTTCAAGTATTTGTGTGACTGGTTATATGCAGTTAACTTTTGGTGCAAAATGGTACATTTGTGTGGGAGTAACCGATTGACTTAAAATTGGATAGGGGTTAATATTTTTTTATCACAGGCTAAGATTAAAGGTGGACTATGTAGGTCCACTCCTTCGAGTACCTCGCCCATGAAGGGCCAACATTTAATTAAATATTTATTATCTCATAACTTCTGTACTACTCGCCAGAATCTTTCACAATCCCACAATTTTTATTAAAATCTTGGTCGCTATCATCTTGAGAAAAATGGGCGAAGTTTCCACGCCCCTTTTGGTACCTCCCATAAAATGGGTCCTTTTTGGCGTTATTGCAACACTCCTTTTGCTACCTCCCAAAAAAAGGGCCAAAATAAAAAAATATGATAAATTATATTTTTGAATTTCCCTTACTTTTACAATATGGGTCATAATTTATACATTTATCTATAAATATTATCAAATAGGCACTATCGGGCTTATACTTCAACTACTAAATTTTCCAATAAATATGACCGTATGGCGTCAATGGTGGATTGAATAATGGCATCCAATGCTTCAAGAGTTACTGGTTTGTCGGCATAAAGCAATGACTTAACATAGCTCCATAAAAATAAATCCAGAGGCGTTAAATTACACGAACGAGAGGGCCAGAAAACAGGACCACTTCTGGAAATAAAGCTGTTACCAAATTAATTATGCAATAAGTCGATTGGTAAGCGCATTGTGTGTCAAGATTCGCCGTCTTTTTGGAACCAAATGTCGTTGATGGTTAGCTGATTAATTATTCCTTCGCCTTAGAGAGGGTGTAACACATCGAAGGAGTGACGTAAGACCGCAGGAGTTTTTGGTGGAAATTAAGGTAATTTTAAGTCATTTGAGCAACGTCCGTCTGTCTGTCTCTTTGCTGGCTGATTGACTTCAAATTTGTATGAGGTAATATTTTTCTTCATCTCAGGCTAAGTGCAAAGATGTGTCACATTGGTCCGTTCTTTCCTGCCGAACAAAGGGTTAACATTTTGTGAAATATTCATTCTCTAATAATTTCTATACCAAAAAAATATATTTATACCCTACACCACACTGTGGTACAGGGTATTATAAGTTTGTTTCACGTCAGATGTTTGTAACACCTGAAAATAACACAGCAAGACCCACCTTATAGTATACCGATCGACTCAGAATCACTAGCTGAGTCGATTTAACCATGTCTGTCCGTCCGTCCGTCCGTCCGTATGTCCATGTAAAGTTGTTCGTCGACTACAGGTCGCAATTTCACTCCGATCGTTCTGAAGTTTTGCAGTTTAGAGTATTTCGTAGCTGTTAAGATCGCTATTGAATTTGGTTGAAATCGGTTCAGATTTAGATATAGATTTAGCTATATGTTTCGTCCGATTTTGCTCTTTAGTCCTGAAGAAGCTGCATTTTACATCCAATCATTTTGAAATTTAGAATGGTAGAGTTTCTTGATCCATGAACCAACACTACCGAATTTGAAGAAAATCGGTTAAGATTTAGCTATAGCTCCCATATATATGTTTCGTCCGATTTGGCCCTTTAGTTCTATAGAAGCTAGATTTTACATCCAATCGTTTTGCAATTTAGAATGCTAGAGTTTCTTGATCCATGAACCAACACTACAGAATTTGAAGAAAATCGGTTAAGATTTAGCTATAGCTCCCATATATATGTTTCGTCCGATTTGGCCCTTTAGTCCTATAAAAGCTGTATTTTACATCCAATCGTTTTGAAATTTAGAATGGTAGAGTTTCTTGATCCATGAACCAACATTGCCGAATTTGAAGAAAATCGGTAAAGATTTAGCTATAGCTCCCATATATATGTTTCATCCGATTTGGCTCTTTAAATCCAATCGTTTTTATACCCTACACCACACTGTGGTACAGGGTATTATTTAAGTATAAAATGTCCCAAAAGTAAATTTATGTAAACAATTTATACATGAATTACGAAATTTATATATCAGAGTTATTCAATATTACGAGAGTGGTGTAGGGTATTATATAGTCGGTCCCGCCCGACTTTAGCCTTTCCTTACTGTTTTTTTTCTAATTTTTCTACGTGAAAGTGATATTCCCAATAGCTGGTGTCCTAATTTCAAATTGTTTTCCAATCAAAGAGTATTACGGCCCTATCGGGTTTATACTTAAAAAATATGGTCTAAATACTAAACATATCTTCCATATAAATTGGAATTAAAAAAAAACTTTACCATACAAAATTTTTGTTTTGGGTTCATAAAGTAGTATGTCTCAAAATACACAAAAAAAAGTTTTTAGGTCACGGACCCATTTTTTTTGCTTACACGCTGAAAAAAAATCGCTTCTGTAGTATATTGTCCCAAACAAATTCTGCTTGAAATATATATATGTTTAGAGTACACTCCAAATATTTAATATTTGACACACACAAAAATTATATGTTTGTGAGGATGTTGTTCAAAACAAAAGTATGTTTTCATTCAAATATTTTTTATTTCGAACTAATATTACCGCAACAAAGATTAATTTGTATTTCAAAATTTTGGCAATTTATTAATGCCAGTTTTTGGTTTTCAGTGAATTTTTAAAAAAAAAATATGTTTGTAAAATTCGATTAAAATTTAAATCGTATAATCTTTCGTAACTACGAACTTTATAACTCGTATAAATTGAATTAACGAATTGACAAAAAGTAATGTATTTTAATATTTATGAATTAACAATTAGTGCTGTAAAACAGAAATTAATCCTGCTTATGACATTTTATCTATAAAGCATAACACAAAAAAATAAAACTAAAATTCGACAGTCTTAAACTTTTTTTAAATATAATATATTTGGAGAAATTCCCAATCAATAATCTGACTTGTATACAAACACATATATTATTTGAGAAAATTAGTTTGCAAATATATTTAGTTGTAATATATTAATATATGAGTTACAAATAAATTTTTTTGATTTTCAAATATAATTTAGTTGCTCAGAAATATATAATATTTAAAAATTTGTGTTCCAAATAGATTTTCTTTCGATTCAAACATATCAAAAAAGGCGATTTTGCCCCGTGTAGTTTTTATTGACCACAGCTTCTGCGTAATTCATTTTGCAAGACTTTCAGTCTCTGTTCGTGCCATTCATCGTGACAGATTGCATAAGTGAGACGTATGGTCTCCATAACAAACATCTGGGCGTTTTAGACGGGGCACATCCACTTGAAATCATATGCTTTGTAATTCCATATTATGTCCCTGTGCCCCGGCATCAAGGTCGTGTGAACATTAACCAGATGAGAGCAGAGGACGCCTTGAACCGCTCCTCTGTTGACAAATCTATTACGACCAGGTTATGAATGAACCTTCTAATGTTCTTATCAACCCCCCAGGGTTGCCAGAACCGTTACTAATGCGTCTGGATTTGCAATGTAACACCTGCTTTTATCTAAAGAACCTATCACGGTATAAAGAACATGGTGCAGCATTTTCATCCCCTCAACGTAGAGAGGAGGGTATATATCATTTGATGTGAGGGTATATATCATATGATAAGTGTAACATGTCGAAGGAGTGACCTAAGACCCCAAGTATGTTTGGCGGAAATTCGATTTGCATCATTTTAGGTTATTTGAGTAATGTTACGTCATCTGTCCGCATGTCTGCTTGCTGGTGCGCACGATAACTCTCGAAAGGAATAACCGTATGACTTCAAATTGGGTATGCGGTTATATTTCCTCTATCTCCGGCTAAGTTTGAAGGTGGGCCATATTTGTCCACTCAGTCCATCTAGTACCTCCCCCAAAAGGGTTAAACATTTATTTAACATTTATTGATATATTGATTTTTTAATAACTTCTATTCTACTAACTCTAATCTTCTGAAATTACACACATAGTATTAATTTATTAGTCTCTAATACGTCATGAAAAATGGGCGAAGTATCCAAGCCCCTTTAGGTATCTCCTACAGGAATGGACCATTTTGCACCAAAAGCAAATTGCTTATAGTTTTAATATCAGTTCATATAATTACTAGAAATCTTGTGCTGTGTAATAGTACCTAGGATCCAGAGAAAAGTGAGCGTCATTGACACGCTTCTTTTAGTACCTCCCACACAAATTGAATATTTTGCACCAACATTTAAGAGCCTATAACTTTAATACCGGTACATACTTTAAAATTATTAAATGCAATTTAAATTGATAATAATTTAATTAAATCAAAAATATTATTAAATTCATAAGTCGGTTTACCCGACAGAACTCTCTTACTTGTTATTAAACTCTATTTAAATATGTATTTTTTATACATCTCTTCCAAACTCATCTGCTTTACTTTGAACGAAGGCCCCAGAACATATTTCAATGTTGCCATTAATCCTTGTGTCCCCAAAACTCAAGTGAACAAAAAAAATAAAATTACCAAGTCTATGAATGCCAACAAAAATTACAATATAAAAAGTTTTTTTTATTATACTTTAATGCTGTGGCAACAGCAAAAAAATCCCTAAGTAATATGTAAAAAAGGCTCCAAAAAGAAGTTTATCCAATTCAATCCTTTCTTTCTGTTTTGCTGGCATCATCAAAATTTTTGCTCTGAAGCATAAATCCTACTAAGAAAAAAACATTTACAGGAAGTCACAAACAACTAGAAATAAGTATAAACTTGGGCAAGTAGGCCGTGGCATCACTTCAGAAAGTTAAATAGACAAACTGTCTGTCAGTCTGGAAGCAAGTGTAGAGAAAGTATAGATGTGAAAAGGAGAACACACACACAGTATGTAAAAATGTTTGTATAATTTATTTTTCTCGATAATATTCTAATGCCAAATAATCACATTTTAAGTCAACACAAGCCAGCCAACAAGGAACAGATGTCGAATGATTTCCACTGTGGTACAGAGTTGTTAAATATGCGATTACAAATATTATCAAATGGAAGGGGTTTTCAAAGATGTATGCGAGGCAGACCATATTTTCATTTAAAACTCGAGTTATTACATTATTTACAAATATGATTTGCTTTCCCACATAGCGTATGACTTATATTTATTATCTGGCCTACCATACGAAAAAAAATGAGTGGAAAATTTTGTATTTATGTCATAAAGAAGTCAATTTTAAAAGTGACCTATAAACGCTGGAGAAAAACACTTCTGTAGTATTGCCCCGTGAATATTCTTCTTGAATCATACAGATGTTAAGTGCGATTTTAGTTATGTCTCGTGTTGATGTAGCCCAATATCAAACCACATTTTATAACATACTCCCCCAAAGTTGGAATTTAGTACTTCCTTCTATTCCTTAAGCATAAATAGAGAAAATGGGATCCTACGTTTTGATAAAGGATCCTGACAAATTTACATTACATATATACATATGTATATGGATTGCCAATCCAACAGTCACAGTTTTCAGGCGTTCTGGCTAAAATATTTAGTCTTTTTATGCCTTTTGACAGGATCCCTTAGGTTTTACATTTTTACGAGTATGAAGATATTTACGATCGATGAATTTAGCCTTTCCTTATATGTCTTTATATATTTACCTATTAGGCCTATGTCCAACGTTATTAGTTCAATTCGAATTCAAGATCCCCACTATCGTAGAAATAAAGATATGGATCAAGTAAAAAAAAGTTATTCGATTAAATCCACTGAAGTGTACCATTACTTTTTGAGTAGTGTTACGTAGAATATTAGTACGAGTACTTTATGTGGCAGCCAGCAAAGTTAACACATTTTGCTGAGCATTATTATTATTATTATTATTGTGCCGTGCTCGTGATCAAAGGATTATGGGATGCCTCTATACTAGCCATAGGTTTTCTATAATTCGTCTCTACCTCGGTAGTCATGTGGCAAGATCTATAAGTTCCGCCACATTGTTGAAAGTACATCTGACATCATTTAAAGTGGAATTAACCTCCTGCATCGTAGATCTTCGCTAGGTGTTGTTAGGTCGTCCGCGTTTTCTGCTACCTTGCGGGTTGTATGGGAGTGCATGGCGGCATACTTCTTTCAATGGATCTAAATTTACGTCTACGTATTTCGACATTCAGATTCCCTGTATCAATTTTAACCATAATTATTCAATGGACATAGTCATTGTCCAACAGAAAATGTGAATTCGTCCTAAGCAAGTGTTAACAAAGATTGTTTCGAACCATTTCATATTTCGCAGCCATAGAGAAGTATGGATAGGACGCATGCATATTTTCGTTTTTAGGTTATGTGTATATATTTGAGTTCGAAATCTTGTTTAGCTGTGTAAATGCCCCTATCAATTTTTATTCCCTCACCATAGAGAGAAGGGTATACACGGAGGAAAATCGTAATTTTTGATATGTTTGAAACGAAAGAAAATATACTTGGAAACGATTTTTTTAAATATTATATATTTGTTAACAAATAAATTTTATTTGAAAATCAAAAAATTTTGTTTGGAACACATATATAAATATATTAGAACATAATTTATTTGCAAACTGAATTTCACAAATAAAATATGTGTTTACACACAAACAAAGTTATTGTTTAAGAAGATTTCCAAATATGTTTTATTTAAAAAGATTTTTAAAACATTACTGACTTATTCGAATTTTAGTTAGTTTTTCCTAGTTTTCGTGTTAAACTTTATAGCTAAAAATGTCCTTATTTATAAATATTCCTATTCATCACTTTTTGTCAATCCATCAATGTCGTTTATATTTTCGAAAGATTGTTCGATTTAAGTTTTGATTACATTTTACAAATATATAAAATTTATAAAAAAAATTGCTCTTTGAAAATCTGAAAAGCTGAAAACTTGTCTTTAAGTTAAGGCATTTAATACATTACCAAAATAAATAATTACAAATGAATCCTTGTTTCGGAAATACTAGTTCCAAATAAAAAATATTTGAATGGGAGCATATTTTTGTTTAGAACAATATCCTCACAAACATATAATATTTATATGTGTAAAATATTATATATTTGGAGTGTACCCTAAACATATGTTTATTTCAAGCCGAATATGTTTGGGACAATATACTACAGAAGCGATTTTTTTTCAGCGTGTATATAATTTGCTATGAGCCAAAAGTGTGACACATCGAAGGAGTGATCAAATTATGTTTGGTGTTAATCCGACTTGGTTAATTTTAAGTCATTTGAGCAATGTCGTCCGTCCGTCCGTCTGCTGGCTTGTGCGCAGGATAAATCTCTAAAGCAGTAACTTTGGTCAATCGCTATTTGGTATGCGGTAATATTTTTTTTCCATCTCAGACTAAATTCAAAGATGGCCCATATCGATCATCTCCTTTTAGTTCCTCCCCTACAAAGGTTTATCATTTAGTAAAATATTGATTCTTTAATAACTTCTGTACTACTTATTCGAATCTTCTGAAATTCTACACCAAGTATAAATTTATTAAACGATATCTCCTCGAGAAAAACTGCCTATCAGTTCATACAAATACTTTAAAGCTTGGACAGTGTTATGATTTAATAGTAACTGCAGTCCAGTTGAAAATTATCGTCATTGACACGCCCCTTTTGGTACCTCCAACACAAATGGACCATTTTGCACAAAAATTTAACAGCTTATAACTTTAATACAGGTGCATACAAATACTTGACATTTTGTACAGTGCATGTAATGATTTTACAGGACCTAGAATCCAGAGAAAAATTGTTGTTATTGGCACACCAACTTTTCACTTCCTATACAAATGGACCATTTTGCACCAAAAGTTAACAGCTTATAACTTTAAGACCAGTACATTCTTTAATGTTATTAAAAGCAATTTAAACTGACACTAATTTAATTAAAACAAACAAATATTAAAATAAATCTACGAATATTTTTTTTGGGACTGAATGTGAGGGGATTCTTAAGCCGGTTTACCAGACTGATCTCTCTTATTTCTCTAATTCTATTTTCCATGCCTTTGAGAGTTCCACATTCTTCCTTGATCATACTTCCCAAATATTGAAATTCTTTAAACATTCTTTAAACGGTGTTATGGGCTTTGATAACATTGTCGTCAATGTCATGCAGGACTTAAATCATATCCACACTTTCAAAATTAGCCGACCTAAATTTGGGAACAATTTTCTTTATTTCTCAACATAATCCACTTTCTGCTCGATACACTTTTTCCAGCGATTTCAATAGCTTCGATACCTTGTTTACATTAAGAACTGTTTAGCTTCCGAAAATAGCCATCAACCGCAACCTCCACCTCGGTGTTGCCAGACAATTTGACAGAAAATCGTCAAAATAGGGGTACAAAAATCGCCAAATCGTCAAAATACATTTTTGAAATCGTCAACACAAAAATCTGCCAGTTACATATGCCCTTTAAGTATTTTTCGGACGAATGGCATGTTTCCGAGACATATCGTCTGTGCGCCGACGAAAACTCCTATGTTTTTTTTACTGTCGAATTAGAATGTCCTATCTGTCATACTCACCAAAGCATTTGGCGCTATCTTCGTCGGTTCCGAAGTTACATAAAACTCCTATGTGTATCCCTCTATAAAAATGCTCCGATAAATGTTCCTATCTGTTGTAGACACAGCGTATCCCAAGAAATAGAAGGTTGGCTTAGATTCACGCCAAAAAACGGGTAATGAGGTTTTGTTCAGAACCTCTATTCGAAAATATAACAGTATTTTTATGTGATTGTAAAAATTGCTTTGGTTGCACTGGTTAAGAGCTATATTTTTGCCATTGGCCGATTGGGCTACGTGCCACACAGCAAATGAAACAATTGAATTATTGCGGGAAAAGTTTGCACTGATAGAAAAACCGTTCGTCACTATGACGAATCAGTTTCGTCAATATATCTTCGTACTGGTGACGAAAAGTTTCGTACATGCGATGTTTTTGTACGTCAATAGAACGAACACAATCATCAACCCATGTTTTTTGCGATTTCGAAATTCGTCGAGGGAGCGATAAGGTTTCATCCCCGCGACGAAAAGATTTATTTGACCATTTTGCTGAAAATATGTGTCGATGACACTTTGTACATCATTTTTATTTAATTATCATATATCCATTTTAACACATAAGAAAATATGCGAATTTGAATTATTCTTAATGAAATGAAAACAAATTGTACTTTAACGAATTGAACTTAGTGTAAGATTGTTCTAATGAATTTTGTAATAGAATAAGCCCCTATTTTCTACAAAAATCTGGCAATTAGTGTCTAACATATGTTCTAATCCACCATTTTTATATTAAACCGAGCTGTCGAGGATGAATAAGATCGTCAGCTCGTCCCTTTTTAACTTCAGCCGTTCAACCAGGAAGTAGTCCCTTCAATTTCCCAATAAAATTACACTAATGTAAGTGAAACAAAATTCCCTATATTGTTCTCAATTCCCAATATATAGTTAAATATTTTCAACTTCGAATTCGATGATTCGCTGCATCCAATAAGGAAAGAAGAAAGAAGAACGAAATTGGAAATATTTACATGATTCCCTAAGGAACTAAACGCACCATAAAAAAGGTGTGTTAATAAAATCCCAAATTTCCCAGAGAATTGAAGAGAATTTAAACTCCCGTGTTTCGGTCTTAATTCCTGAGAATTGTAGACCCGAAACAAATAAAATTGATCAACCGAAATATAATCGTTATATCCTATAACTGGTTACACTTTTGGATCCGATTTGTTACTGATTGAAATCTACGATATAGACGAAGTGGCAAGTTCCCGCCACTTTATTCAATATGATAAAACGAAGCAATCAATTTATAGTTTGTGCTTAATTGTACTGTTATATAGGCGATCTGATTACCTTAGTTAAATAATTTGTTGTAAAAGTTTCATTTAAAAATTCCAATAATGGTGATGAATGGAGTTTGTCGTGGTGATGAATAGGATTCGTCGTGATGATGAATGGGTTTCGTCGTGGTGATGAATGGGATTCGTCGTGGTGATGAATGGCAGTCGTCGTGGTGATGAACTCGATTAATTGTAGGGATGAATGGTGTTCATCGTGGTGATGAAAGTAATTCGTCGTGGTAATGAACTCGATTTATCGTAGGTATGAACTGTGATCATCCTGAGGACGAAAGTTTGTGGAAACAGAGATTCGTCATGGTGACGAACAAATTCATCAAGAGGATTATTCGATACGTTAGCTGACTTTTGACGAACAAATAATCGTGATGATGTACAAATTCGTCGTCATGACGAAGCTTTTTCTATCAGTGTGGAGACTCGATTATTTCAAGAAATTGTGATATTGGAGGGCCTCCAAGAAGTTGTGATTTAACACCATTAGACTATTTCTTGTGGAGTAATTTGAAGTCATTGATCTTTCGAAATAAACATGACATACGACTTGATTTAGTGGAAAAAGTGCTCGAGAGTTGGGTTCATCGAATTCGTTCCTGCAGAAAAAGTCGTGGAGGCCATTTGAATGACGTTTTATTTAGAACGGAATTGTATCGATTGTACTTCACATGAAATAAAAAACTTTTGAATTTCCGTAACAATGGGTGTGTTTTTTTTAAAGAAATCATATATCATGCTTTATCTCGCGTACGGTCAGTTCTAGGGAAAAGTGGTCAAAGGAAGTTTGGGAGATAAGCGACAAGGCCGACAACTCTTTCTTTAATATAAAAATTTTAGTATTTGGGTATGGATTTACAGTGTGTAAAAACGTTTGTATGCTCTTTCCTTTATATGAGGCATATTTTGATTTGACACATTTTAAATCCCTACCAAATTATTATGTTTTTTTTAACGAAAATTCCTTTTTCATATCTCCCAAACTTTCTTTGGCCACTTTTTCTTAGGACTGACCATACGCGTGATTATAGCTTTACTTATTATTTTATATTATATACTACTTGTATATTTATTGTATATACGTATAGTAAGATAGTAAGATTCTGAACTTAAAGTTTTTTGTTCCAAATTTATTCGTCGCGGGATGCTTATGGCGAAAATGCTGGTGGCAATCTGTCCCTCAGAGATTTTAGAATGTTTTTTTTTTTTGTTAAAAATTGTTTTCATCGCGATAACTCGCTAAAGGAAGCAGATCAGATTTTGATCTTTTCTTATTTGAGTAGAGGGGGTGATTCTGTACAAAACCTTATAGCCATTTTCGGGCACAATCTAGACCAACTTTCGATTGCTTGAGGTACGCTGTGAACATTCAAATATCAAAAATCCAATGTTTTATTGATACGAGTATGAAATAAAAATGCTTCAAACAAAATATCTTATGTGTAGATTTTCTTGAAATGAAACTATTTTTGTTATGTTATATTGGTGGTAAGTAATAAATAAATAAATTTAAAAATCTGAAATATTAAATATATCGCTTTTTGAATAAATAGCACTGTTTTTTGTCTCTCCTGAAAACTAGTAAAAAAGCACATAAGTGTTTTCGTCGGCGCACCGACGATATGTATGTATTTATTGGTATTATCAAATGATTATTCGGATCCTCAAAAAAAATTGTAAGCCGATCACAATCTTGAACTGAAATAATAATCAAATTTGGCCGAAATATATTTTGTACATTTCAGTTTCTTAGGATTGAAAATGGTCCATATATCGATATACTTCCATTATAGATTTTATTAATTTTCGTCATAGAAGCCACAGACTTCAAACGATTGGGACGCAATTTAACTAACTTAATAGAACCATTCACGCCAACGGGGTCCAGCATAGATCCATGGATTTATGTAACCCCCAAAGTCCTCTTAACACGGGGCAATTTTAGTTGCGGCAATTCGGAAGTTCATAAGAGAGAGAAACATGGAGGAATTCCCATTCCTATTCCTAGAATAGAGATAAATTCTTCTTCCCAAAGGTTCGACTAGATGCGACTTCTTGAAGCATTAAAAACCTCAAGTACCCAACGATTATGCTGCATATGGACAATAAGAAAATTGCTAGAATAATTCAGAGGATTAATGTCTAACATTTTTATATAGAAGCCACATAACCGATTGGACTGAAATTTGGTCATTTGCGTTTAATTTTACCCAAAATCATAGTCCCACCAGATTTAACTTTTTAGCTCCGTAGAAATCACGAATACCTATCGATTGAGCTTAAATTCAGCAAATGATATTTTAGTTTACTCAGAACCATTTTAAGGTGATAGTGACCACATTGAAACATATATAGACATAACTCCATACAAAAACTTCATCAGATTTGATTTTAAAGCAAAAAAAAAATCCTACCATTTGGGCTGAATGAATGCGATTTATTTTATCTGAAACCATTCGTTGCAATATTTTGACATAGCCTTTACATAATCAGTTTTGCAACTTGACGTAATTGCAGATACTTTACCTTTTATGTCATTTAATTTGATCGAATATACGACCAATTTTTGGTCTAAAGGTCATACATAATACATATTTGAGAATTGTTCTAACATTTCTAATCTCAAAGTCATATCCTATTTTTTGGCTCTAAAAATCGTCAAAATGAATGATAGATATTCATTTCTGGCAGGACAGTTCCACCTTAATTTCTTGAAAAAATTTTCCGCCGAGCCATTCTTCAAGTTTAAAAACAAAAAATAAGAAGGAATCCGAACCTGAGGAATCCGATGACGATATGGGCTTCGCTCTCTTCGACTAAATGGACAACTGTTTGTTTTTATACGCACCATCTATCGCTTCATATTTGCAACCTGATCTTTGATCACAGACAGACAGACATGGCTAAATAGACTCAAAAAGCTATTATTTGCCGGTCAGTATAATTAACTATGGGTCCATCTCTTTTTGAGCAAAGTCATAATACCCTGCACCACAGTGTGTTGGAGGGTATAAATAGTTTAGCTCGCTTTCAGTTTGCAAAAAATTTATCTTAATTGATCTGATCAGAAAATATAACACATTTCCACTTCTGCTCAGATCAGTTAAGACATTTTTGAAAATGAAAATCCATAATAATTTGATGAATAAATTTAAAGTTCAGAACGACCAAAAAATTATTCACTTTGACAAATTGACTGTTGCATAGCGTAATTTTTCAATTATGTGCATTTGCTGATCTATAGTGCGTATGAATTACATTAATTTTCAATACTACATAACGTATGATGTTTATAAATGTACAAAAAGTATACGTACACTAACCCACTACCGCACGTATGTAAAACTTGCGATAGTTTCAGAATGTTATTTAAGTTAGCATATGTCCATATTGTATGTGAAATTGTAGCCGAAATTTGGTAGAATTAAGCATTTCAGAATATCTGGTTTGCCTAAGTATAGAATTAATAGGTACTTATAGTTGTAGAATTGTGTGAAATTTTAAAGTTTTCACTTTTACTTTTCGCGAACCATTAATAATGACAATGGTTAAATACTATATACATATAATTAAACTATGCTAATTTCCACTTCCTGTTGGCATTATTTTGCCACTGTACCTCAATATGTACTATATCGAAAAATCCCATTATGCTTCGACTTAGAGGTTGACCGGCATAATAAATGTTTTGGCACATAAACAAAAAAGTAAAAACGGCAATTTTCATCTCCTCTGGTACTAATCCGAACAAGGCAAACTGAAAATTGTAATAAAATATTTTATTTGGCCATAATTTGTTATTGTGGCCATATTTTTCAGGCTTATTGTTGCCTTATTTCTTGTGATGATTATTTGAAAAAGTATGTCCATTGAAATTGACCTGTACAATGTCAATGTTTTTTTATTTTGCCAAATGAGATATAATATTAAAGCCCAATCGCAAAACGCTTTAAATCGCCACAATGGCCTTTTGCGTGTCCTGAGAAGATAGATACACTGCCTGTCTGTAGTCTGTCTGCCTGCTTTTAATTATGATAGCCATGACTGAATGTAATAAATTTTCTGTGATAATGCCTTTTTTCTGGTGGTATCCTTTCGCCATTGTAAATAATGTCTTAAGAAGCCATTTGGAAATTTCACGGCTTAGATAAATGAGAATCTATAATCCCTTAATACTGTTATTGCCTTGGGGAAAAGGATGAGCTCTGGGAGTGTGTGTGTGAGTGGACAAAGTGTTTAAATTAGCTTTTGATACTTTTGTTGTGACGCATTAGAGTATTAGTCACAAGAATAAACTCGATTAAAGTGAGAATCAAAAACATATTACGATTTAATAATATACGAGTATGTCTGCCAAATAAGTGCTATATATAAAACTATACAAATATTAGTGTTTAATAAATTTAATTGCATTTGGGAAATGTTGTGGTGATTCCGACTATTACTACAAAGCAAAGTTATCGTATTAAGCGATTTTTTGATTGTCACGCATTGATGGTCATGCATACTTTAATGGCCGTACTTAATTGGTTTATTAAAGGCCAAATATTGTATCATCACCCAGACCTAAAGTTTATAGCTGTAATTATAATACATATTAAGGACATGAAATTACCTTACTTTCATAATGTGCCGTATGCGTTATAAAATAAGGCCTCAATTAAGGTGGTATATAGCACGCAGATCCCACACCAAACGTTTCGTGCAGGAAGCAGAAAACGAAATAAAAAGAAATGAAATAAAACGAGATTATCCAAATGAATGAACGTTGGTAATACTAGACTCAGGGAGAATTTGATCCCTTGGTCATAGCAATGGTGTAAGTCTACTATTAAAAAAATTGATTAAAGCCTTCTTGATGCAAGGAGGGATAGACCTGGTCCTTATCTTGGAACCATGGTTGAGTGGAGGTTTGGTTTTTGGGATTTTAAATTTAGTTTTTGCAGGTCACATGGACCAATGTAGGTCCCTAGTGCGCTCAGATGTCCCTTATCGAATGCAATCTGTTTGATAAACAAAGTTATCAATATTACGAATATCTGTACTGGAAATATCTGACAGACTTCCTAGGAAGGCTGATCCCACCCCTTCTCGAACCAGGGCGCATGCATGGATTCCGGCTATACCCGCCGATGTGGAATACGTGACTAAGATGCTGATGGTTTCCAATTCCGAGCTTCCAACTGGCGACTGGAAGGTCGGTCGATTGGATGAGGCGGATGGGCATCGGAGGCACGCAGTATATATACTGAATGCCGAGTCTCTACCCCACCTCGTCAAGTCCGAAGGCATGGTTTCATATATAGATTCAGCAAAATCCGACTTAAGGTGTACAAGAGCGATGAGGGAGGAAATTCGAAAAATACTCCTCCAGATAACACTGGTGTAGTATCTAAAGAAGAACGTCCCTCGTCGCAAGTATCAGAGCAGAATCTGGTGAGAACTTGCGTTTCACCCTTTACCGATGTCAATTCATCACGGGTTAGAAAGAATCCTGTGGGGATGAATCCGGTGAGGATGAGCTTCTAGCGGATACAGACGACGAGGCAAAATCTGACAATGGTCCGGTTCCTGCAGATAAACCTCCACCACTCTAAGGAAGCATCAGAAAGACTTCCTGTTGCAAGGAGGGGCTGACCTGGTCCTAATACATGGTTGAATGGAGATATAGTTTGTGGGCTAAGGACGCCAGGGTTTAAGCTGCTTCAAGGTACAGTAATGGAAGACGTAGAGCCTGTATACTTGCCAAGAACGACCTTAATATATATGTACCTTCTTCCTTCTTTTTGTAGTCAGCCAGCCTCGAGTTAAAAAACTCTCATGTTTGGTTGGCCTGCGTTTATATGGCTCATAACACTGAGACGCCATCCTGTGAAATAAAATCACGGGTAGGAGCATGCAAACGAGAATAACAAGGACCTAATTGTGTGAAGTGATGTCAATTCACACCATCATATTTGGGGTAGTACTGACATCAACAACAGTGGAGAATAACTTATCGAATGTATTATAAGTACTAACCTAATAGAGGACATGAACCTACATTTATTACTAGAAACAGACAGGAGGTGCTCGATGTCACTTTTGTCTCCGAGAATTTAAGTGGAAGGATTTTTGATTGGAAAGTTTTGGACACTCATAGCTTTTCCGACCATAGATATATTAGCTTCTGCTTGAATGAAATTAGGCACATATTCCACAGGTCTCTCCAAAAAGTCCTGAAATGAAAACTATCCTGGATATAGAAGAAACGGTGCAACGAGTCACGGCAACTCTGTACGACTCGTTACAAGCCGCATGTCCCAAACATAAGCCATGGGGCGAACAACGATCACAATGTTGGTCGTCTCAATTATTTATGCTGAGAAAGTGCTGTAGGAAGCTCTTCAATGGGGCAAAGGCCACCAGAGCCCCACAGGACTGGGACTCATACAAGGAAGAGCTCAAACGGTATAAAAAAAGTTGAGAACGGCTCAAAATAAATCCTGGATAGATTTCTGTAGTGGCGTAGAAAGCTCATCCGAAGCCTCAAGGTTACGGAAAATTATAGCCTCAACACCTTGCAGAACGTTTTGACGTACAACCATCATTTGGAATTAACTCGTGAACATTTTCGTGCGATCACATTTCACAACTTTCGACGTGGATTATCACGACAAGTGTGCATCGATGAACTTAAATCTTTGTATGACGATTAAGCACCATATCACTGTGAAAAACTAGCTTAATGAATTCAATCGTGGCCGAAGCTCGCTCAAGGACGAAGGTCGTGAAGGTCGTCCAAAAAAGAGAATATTGATGCCGTGCGTGAACTGATAATGCAAGATCGTCATGTGACATACCGTGAGATAGAGGCACCCTTGGGCATTTCTTCCACCAGCATACATTCGATATTGCATGAACACCTGGCCGTAAGAAAGGTTTGTTCTCGTTGGATCCCGCACAATTTGACAATCGCTCAAAAAAGGCTCGTGTCGATTGGTGCAAAGAAATTTTGAAAAAATACGATCGCGGTGCTTCAAAAGACGTTTATAAGATCGTCACATCCCAGCAAAATTTCTCATTACCAAAAAATCCGACGAGTAAGCAAAGTTCGATAATGGTAAGTACTTATTATTTAGCCACTTTTCTCATTATTTTAACATGGGGATGTCATTGGAGGAAAGTACTTCCCAAAAGCATACAATAAAGTAGCATAATAAGTACTTATTTGTATCATCGGCATACCACATAAATATGTGCTTATATTTTCACGATTTTAAGTACTTGAATAATGCATTACCAATAAGTTATAAAATAAGTATTAGATATGTAGAAATGGCCATTTAAAGTGATTTTTTGCATATTGTCGCGCATTTTTCTCGAAACAAACAATTTCATCATGCCAGATTTGAATTTTATTATTTGAAAACATGTTGAAAAATAAATAAATCTTGTACAATAACGTACATATAGCCAAAATTGCATTATATCAAAAATTGTCAAAATTATCATTATTAATAAGCCGAAAGTAATGCAGCGAATAACTAGATGTCATTATTTGGTAATGTAGGGAATAATGACAGGTACTTACCAAGATTTTGCTGGGATGTGACGAATCTTGGATCTGTGCGTATGAGCCCGAAACAAAACAGCAATCGACCGTGTGGGTCTTCGAAGACGAACAAAACCCGGGAAAGTTGTTCGTGGAAGAAGCACTTCGAAGCAAATGGTCGCCTGTTTCTTCGGCAAAACTGGTCATGTGACGACTGTTCCGCTTGCGCAACGTAGGACGGTCAATTCTGAGTGGTACACCACAATTTGTTTACCTGAAGTCTTCGGAGAAATTCGAAAAACGAACATGAGAGACGAATCATTGTGCACCATGACAATGCGAGCTCTCATACATCGGCTCAAACCAGCGCCTTTTTGACCGGCCAAAACGTCGAATTGATGGGTCATCCGCCGTACAGCCCTAACTTGGCACCCAATACTTCTATTTGTTCCCGCACATCAAGAAAAAAATGCGTGGTCAATGATTTTCGTCGCCAGAAGATTCTGTTGAAGCTTTCAAATACCATGTTTTGGAGGTGTCTCAATCGGAGTGGAAAAAGAGCTTCGACAATCGGTTTGAGCGCATGCAAAAGTGTATAAATCATGCTGGAGAATACTTTGAAAAACAATAAAACCATTTTTGATGATAAATATTCGCATTTCCATTATTAGGCCAGAAATATATATAGCAGCCCTTGTATAGGGGGCCTTTAATAACATAAATCCAGACGTATAGTTTAGGGTCAACTGACATCCACAGATTTTCAGCAGGGGAACGCCCCAAGGGGGTGTTCTGTCTCCTGTGCTATGGAATCTCGCCATGAACAATATTTTGCTTTCTCTGGAGATAATGGGTGTCAGAGTTGTTGCCTATGCAGATGACGTGGCAATAGCTGTCAGAGGGAAGTTTCTAGATACTCTCAGAGACATCCTACGGCAGGCCCTTCATACAACCGCAAGATGGGCTTCCGGTAACGATCATGATGTAAACCCCACCAACACTGAACTAGTTCTTTTTGCCAGGAGAAATAAGGATCCACAAGTTATACCTGTCTCCTTGGGGGTATTAAAATTCCCTTCTCTGAAAGTGCAAAATACTTAGTTATTTAACTAGACAGGAAGTTGCACTTCAAGCCTAACATTTTGGAAAGAGCAAATAAGACTGTGAAAGCGCTATATACCTGTAAAATGGCAATAGGAAAACGCAGGGGTCTGCTATACGACATTGTCGTCTGATGGACAGCTCTGCAGAAATCCACCTTCTGTGCGATACTAAACAAGGTTCAGCGAATGGCTGCTATATGTATCACTGGTGCGCTGAGAACGACACCAACTGCGGCACTAAATGTTATACTACATTTAATGACGCTAGCTATTTAAGTAGTGCAATATGCCGCATGTACTGCGATTAGACTCGGGGAACTCGGGTAACACATAGTGTCTAGACAGAATGTCTGACCTTCAGGGCTCTGTTGATACTGAACCACTCTTTGACAAGTAGTATATCACTCTTATACCTGATAGATCAGAATGGAATGGTCGTATCTAGTGATGTTAAACGGGAAATCCCAATCCCGGGAAATCCCGAAAATCCCGAATCCCGGGATTTTTTAAAATGAATCTCGGGATATTTTAATGATGATATATGAAGCTGTCTCGTATAAAATAAAAGGTGATACATTGATACACTCTTTTTAAAATGTAAACTAATGAAGCAAATTTTTAACATCAAAAAACATTGACATAATCCGGAGAAATTCGAAATTTGGAGAAGTGTTACAAAATGTACATAAATATAATTATAAACAAGAAAACTTAAAACAGGAACACAAATGGAGTTTGTGTCCAACAAAACGAAGAACATTGTATTCTGTTCTTTTAAATTTATGAATAATATATATTTTTAAGCAAATAAATTTTATTTGAAAATCAATAAAATTTATTTGGAACGCATATATTAATATATTACAATAAATATATTTGCAAACTAATTTTCTCAAATAAAATATGTGTTTATAAACAAATAAACGTATTGTTTAGGAATTTCTTCAAACTCACACTGAAGAAACATCGTAAGCCCCAAGCTCCCCGGACAACAAGCAACCGTAAACACAACACCATTAAACTAAATACCGAATCGGTGAATACTAGATTCGTCGCAAAAATCATCGAAGAAAAAAGTAATCTACAACCAGCATCTTTTATAAACGACGATTGACCTGGAATCAAGGATATACTCAGTAAAACATCAAACGAAATATTAGGCTTCGCTAAGAAAGAGAATAAGGAGTGGCTATCCGCGGATTTCTGGAAACTAGTAGAAGAACGAAGAAAAGCTAGAGAAATCCTACTCACTGAGAGAGATCCAATCATCAAATCCGATTTACAAAAAAAGGTATCAGACCTCATAAAGAAGGTAAAAAGGAAAGCAAGGAACGATAAACGTAGCTATGTCGACAAGCTGGTATATGAAGCAGAAACCGCAGCAGAGCAAGGCGATATGAAGAGTGCATACGTTACAATTAAAAAACTGCCTGGAAAGAAACAATCTTTGAACACTAACATAAAAGATAAACATGGAGCTACTCTAACCTCGATCGAAAGACATCTTGATAGGTGGAGGGAACACTTCGAGGAAATACTCAATCACAGCAATATTGCACAACCATACGAAGCTCTACCACCCACAAACCATAAACACCGATCCCCCAGATCACTTAGAAATCGCTATCCCCATTACCCAATTAATCGATAACCTGCCAGCAGTACTCTACAAGGCTGCACCATCAACACCGGCAGACATTTTATTTCCCCTCTTTAAAAACATATGCCTGACAGAAAGAATACCAAACGAATGGAAAGAGAGTGTAATAATTAAAATTCCAAAAATACCTCAAGTCGTGCAGCAATTGGAGAGGAATTGTCCTCAAAATTGTTAATAAAATATTGCTAAATCGCTTACTGGGACCATTCGATGCATTGCTAAGGAAAGAACAAGCTGTGTTGTGACCCAACCGGTCGTGTCTGGACCAAATAAACAGTTTACGCCTAATAATTGAACAAAGCAACGAATACAATACACCCCTTTATATGATTTTGTCGACTTCGAAAAGGCTTTCGACGCGATAAACAGAGATAAAATTTGGGCAGCACTAGAAAGCAAAGTTGTCCCCAAGAAAATAATTAATAATTTTTTGGTAATAAATAAAAATTTCTTCAAATATATTTTGTTTAAAAAAGATTTTCAATACATTGAAGAGTTCAACTTTTCATTTATTTCCAGTTATATCTTACAATTGAAAATTACTTAAGTAACTGTATCACTTTTTTTAAAGCATTAATTATACCCTACACCACACTGTGGTACAGGGTATTATAAGTTTGTTTCACGGCAGATGTTTGTAACACCTGAAAATAACTCAGCTAGACCCACCTTAAAGTATACCGATCGACTCAGAATCACTAGCTGAGTCGATTTAAGCATGCCTGTCCGTCCGTCCGTCTGTCCATGTAAAGTTGTTCGTCGACTACAGGTCGCAATTTCACTCCGATCGTTCTGAAATTTTGCAGTTTAGAGTATTTCGCAGCTGTTAAGATCGCTATTGAATTTGGTTGAAATCGGTTCAGATTTAGATATAGCTTCCATATATATATTTCGTCCGATTTGGTCCTTTAGTCCTATAGAAGCTGTATTTTACATCCAATCCTTTTGAAATTTAGAATGGTAGAGTTTCTTGATCCATGAACCAACATTGCCGAATTTGAAGAAAATCGGTTAAGATTTAGCTATAGCTCCCATATATATGTTTCGTCCGACTTGGCCCTTTAGTCCTATAGAAGCTATATTTTACAGCCAATCGTTTTGAAATTTAGAATGGTAGAGTTTCTTGATCCATGAACCAACATTGCCGAATTTGAAGAAAATCGGTTAAGATTTAGCTATAGCTCCCATATATATGTTTCGTCCGATTTTGCTCTTTAGTCCTGAAGAAGCTGTATTTTACATCCAATCATTTTGAAATTTAGAATGGTAGAGTTTCTTGATCCATGAACCAACATTGCCGAATTTGAAGAAAATCGGTTGAGATTTAGCTATAGCTCCCATATATATGTTTCGTCCGATTTGACCCTTTAGTCCTATAGAAGCTGCATTTTACATCCAATCGTTTTGAAATTTAGAATGGTAGAGTTTCTTGATCCATGAACCAACATTGCCGAATTTGAAGAAAATCGGTTAAGATTTAGATATAGCTCCCATATATATGTTTCGTCCGATTTGGCCCTTTAGTCCTATAGAAGCTGCATTTTACATCCAATCGTTTTGAAATTTAGAATGGTAGAGTTTCTTGATCCATGAACCAACATTGCCGAATTTGAAGAAAATCGGTTAAGATTTAGCTATAGCTCCCATATCTATGTTTCATCCGATTTGGCTCTTTAGATCCAATCGTTTTGATACCCTACACCACACTGTGGTACAGGGTATTGTTTAAGTATAAAATGTCCCAAAAGTAAATTTATGTAAACAATTTATACATGAATTACAAAATTTATATATCAGAGTTATTCAATATTTCGAGAGTGGTGTAGGGTATTATATAGTCGGCCCCGCCCGACTTTAGCCTTTCCTTACTGGTTTTTAATTTATATTTATTCCAAGTCATTGTTGTCAACCTATCAGCAAGGTATCATTATGCAAGATTATATCATTTCAATTATAAAGGAATTTTAAACACTAAAAATTCTGAAAAAATTAACATTGTTTTACTGAAAACATAAAACTTGTCTTAAAATTAAGGTACTGATATATTTTTGTGGATACTTAAATGCAAATAAATAAAGGGGTTTCCGACAAGAGGTATTATTTTGGTATTCAAAGAAAAATTCCATTTTTTGAGATAAATGATCAGATGTTTATTTCATAATAAAGAGGAAGGTATGCCGTTAATAATGAAAAACAACATCGGCCAAATGGCCACCACGACCACGCTTACAGGACCATATCCTTCTCATGAAATTTTCATAACCAAATCGCAAAGTGGATGCCCTATGTCCTCGATTCTATCTTTGAGGTCTTGAATCGACGCTGGTCTGTTGGCGTAGACCTTATCTTTCACGTGGCCCCAAAGGAAGGAGTTGCCAGGTGTTAAATCACAAGATCTCGGTGGCCAATTGTGATCACCTCTTCGAGAGATAACACGGTCCGGAAACTTTTCCCGTAACAGAGCAATGGTTTCGTTGCTTGTGCCGTCTTGTTGAAAGTAAACGTTGTCCAGATCAACACCACCCAACTCCGAGCATAAAAAATCTTTTATCATAACTCGATAGCGCAATCCATTCACCGTAACTGTTGATCCAACCTCATTTTCGAAAAAGTAAGGTCCACTGACCTGCCGGACCATGAACCGCACCAATCAGTCACACGTTGAGGATGGAGAGGCTTCTCAACAATAACTCTTGGGTTTTCCGAGCCCCAGATGCGACAATTTTGCTTGTTGACGTAGCCACCGAGGTGGAAATGGGCCTCATCAGTAAAGAAGATTTTTCGATGATTTTCAAATTTTAATAATGTTAATATTGTTGAATCATGTATCGTTCCATTTTTAGTAATGGCGTAGTTTCTACTTGTCAAATGTCAAAGAATAAAAGCTTCGAAGGTGACAGCTACCGAAATACCGGGTGATTCAAAATAACACCTCTTGTTGGAAAACCCTGTATTTTTTTCGGAAATGATAGTCCCAAAAAATACAATACAATGGGACGATATATAACGATCTATTTTCAGCGTGTGGTGACAGTTTCTGGCTCTATCTCACAAATGGCTTGCTTTATATTTGCCTTAAGACCCTTAACTTTCCTTTTTCACAATTACGCCCCAAATTCTTAGGTTTGATTTGGGCATAAAGAGAATTTTACTTCTCAGCAATTGTCTAGCCAAAAAACTTTAATTATTGAATCTGTTTACCAATTTCATAATTTTAATATCATTTTGCCAACATGTTATTGACATACTTTCATAAAATAAACCTATTAAAACTTTTATATTGCCGGACTAAGGAATGGTCAACAAGATTATTGAAAACCTATTAATTACACAATAAATTATCCAATTCTGTATTTTTATTGGCTGCGCCCAAATTACTTAAAGCACAAGAACGAAAAAGCACAAGCAAGGAAACGTACACAAGTCTGGCGTACATAACTTAAGCAGACTTAATTGTAGAAGAGGATAGAATTGGTTAAAGGACAAATGACTAAACAATAAGGTAGAGCGAAAATGTCGATAGAAATATTAACAAGTAGGTTAGAAATATTAACGAGTAAGAGTGGCAGCATGTATGATTTGAGTGGAAATCTCAAAAAGTTGACAGTTTTTACATCAAATAATTTTGCTAAATCCACTTCCAGAAATGACAACCTATGGTAGCATGCAGGGACGTATCCAGGATTTTGGTTGGGGGGGGGGGGGGGCAACTATTTTTTCTATAACAAAGATAAACAATTAAAAAATTGAGTTTATTGTGTAGCTAGTGGAAGTGAAGTTCCTTAGTTTTTTATTCGAATTTTATTCCTAGTAGTACGAGATCAGTAAAACTCTTTATAATAAAATACGTAAGAGTTAAAAATGTAATCTTCTTTTTTTTAAGAAATATATCAATTATTTCATCGATTTTGACTTCATCTTTGTATATAGACATCAAAGCCAGATAAGATAGCCTTTCTCCTTCCATTCTGTTCCGGAGATAAGTTTTTATTATTCTTAACGTCGAGAAACTTCGCTCAGCAGATGCCGTTGTCACACGTATTGTGGCCAGTATCTGCAAAAAGGTAAAAACGCTTGGGAACATGTCCTCATCACAAACTGAAATAGCATCTAATGCATTTGATGGCTTATCATTCTTCTGCTTCCAATAATCAATCCATATACTTATTTCAGCTAAAACAGATTTTGCTGAATTTTTTAAATCGTTTTTGTAAAGAAATCTTCCTTTATTAGATTTACAACTCGTATCGGAACGATATTAAACAGACTTGTAATTATAGCTTCATGTTCGGAAAATCTATTATTTAAATGTGATATTACTTCGTCCAGATATGGTATGAACAATGTTGTCCTAAAATACGCCTTGGCATCTGAACGAGGAATATTAGCCCTATACCTTTGAGTGCCTACTCTTCTAGGTAGTGCAGCTTCTATTCCAAAACTTCTTGCAAGTTGTGTGGATTCTTCAAACAGTTTATCAAACTCCGCATCTGAATTTCTACGCATGTCACTTAATTTAGTCGTTGCCAATTTTACGATTTCGTAAGCCTTTATTATATCTAGGTTAATCGTTTGCAAATACCGTGATAAGTTCTGTGTAATGGCCAAAACCGTACTACTTATTACCACACCCAATATAAAGTCAAATTTACATACACGGTTGTGCAAACTCATTCCATCACTGCAACCTAGATGTTAAAAAGGTAGATAGATAAGAAATCATAAATGTAATTTTAACTTAAGTTTCGCCATATCTGGTTATCATAAATTTAAAGTCATCCAATAATTACACCGGTCGACAAACACAACATTTTTTCTTGGGTTTCTGTTTTAATGCATAGATTCTGATTCTAGACGTCAAAAAACGTCAAAATCTCCAATCTTAGCTTTTAAAGTTTGTTTTTGTAAATTTTACATCGATAAGAAAGTTTTAAAGTTAAACCTTACTAAATTAGCTATAACTTTTTAAGCATCGATGGGGGCTCGGAATGGGCTCGTTTAATTCATGACCGAACATACTTTACGATAAAATCATAAAAATATAAC
Source organism: Eudasyphora cyanicolor (assembly GCA_963930755.1). NCBI lineage: Eukaryota > Metazoa > Arthropoda > Insecta > Diptera > Muscidae > Eudasyphora > Eudasyphora cyanicolor. The sequence goes on from OZ005734.1 coordinate 71,093,630, forward strand.
ATTTGTTCATTTTTAGATTGTTTTGTATTTAGTTTTATTTTAAAAATATTAAAATTTTGTCAAAAAATCACATTTTTTGCAATATTTTGTAATACTCGTATATCGCAGAAACCGCTGAACGGATGGAAAATGGTATTATATGAAGTTGAAGGCTACTTAATATTTATTTCTTTAAAACTTTCCTCAGCCAAATCGGATAAATGGTTCTCGAGTTATGCCACTATATGTGATTCAACCACTAATTTCTTTCCATATCACAGCTTATCGCGAGAATTTAAAGAGACAACCCTTTAGGCTAAGAAAAAAGAGAGGTTGAACCACATATTATGGCAAAACTAGAGAACCATTCATCCGAATTGGTTCTGGTAAGCTTTACAAACTTCGGAAGTAGCCTTCAACTTCGCACAATACAATTTTCCATCCGTTCAGCGGTTTCGACGATATCTTACAAAGTATTGCAAAAAATCATATTTTTTGAGAAAATTTTAATAATTTTTAAATAAAAACCTCATAAAAACATCTAGAAACGCATAATTGTCATATTTTTGTGATTTTATCGTAAACTCTGTAAGGTTATGAATAAATTGAGGCCAGTCCGAAGAAAATCGATGCATAATGTAAAAAGTTATAGTGAGGAAACCATGCACTTTTCTTATTTTTAGTTGTTATTACTTTTAATGTTACCATTTTTTACGCTTTTGTATTGTTTTTTTAACGACCTTCCAAATTTGTTTCGTATTTTTTTGAGTGATTTTGAAAATTGTAAACAGTTTATGCCTATGTTTAAAACATTTCGGGGGGGCCCGGCCCCCCCCCCCCCCCCCCCCTCTGTATACGTCCCTGGTAGCATGCCATCTTCCAGAGAGAGTAGGGCGCAGACACAGTGTTTCCTCCTCTTCGTTTCCGCAGCTTCTGTAAAAGTCATTTCATAAGACCTTAAACATCTCTGTATGCCATCCCGTCAGGATAGACACGATATGATAGCAGGCCGTTTCGGTTTTAGACAGGGGCACGCAGAAAGTTGATTCTGCAAAGCCGTCCACAGTCCGTCACACTACTGCCGTATACAACTAATAAACTATGATCAGCTTCAAAACCTAGCGCTTTTCTATTACCTTTTTACGTGTGACGCTACAGCAGATAGAAGGGTTTCTACTGATTACTCCTTCTCTTCGTCTTCACATCTTCTGCTAAAGCCATTTCGCACGATCTTCAGTTTCTCTCGTGCCGTAGCAAGTCATGCGGGCACTGGAAGTGAAATGTCCGCTCTTGATAAAGACAGCAAGTCGTTAGCGCGTTTGGAGTTTAGGAAGGGTCACATCAGCCTGGAATGTATGCAGATTCTGACTACTGACAAATAGTCATTTAATGCCGTCGGGGCACTATCTCTTAAGAAGAGCTTGTCGCTGAGGTCATGTCCACATATTCCAATTCCCCTGGAGCGTGTAAGGTAGTTCATAGTCTTGAAAGTCTAATTTGCAGGGGCATACCCGGTGGCCCGACAATCAAATCAGGAGAATATTATATTGCGCTGCCATTTCGTTCGTTGTGATATCTGCCACAGTTGAAGCCTGTTCCTTAATTTCCTTTATATCGATTTTGTACAGAATATAAATGTTCTGGCAACAGAAGCCTCTCTAATTGAAAAAGATGTATGCCTCGTAAGCACTAAAGTGAACAGTGAGCAGTGGTTTTTGCAGGGCCACATCAGCATGGAACATTTGCTGTTTCTGAACAGTGACCACCTGTCATTTCTTGACATACGAGCATAATACCTCGGAAAGAACTTGCAGGTCGCTAGAGGCATGAACATATTCCAGTTCTACTGCAGCAAGTTAGGTATTTCCTCGCCTTGAAAGTTCACCTGCAAGACTACGAACCACCTTTAAGTTTAAAATTCACCCAAATCAGATGCATAGTGAACTATTCAGCCATTTCGTTAAGAGATCTGAGACAGTCAGAGGAAGTTTTTAAAGGCGGCCGGAAGTTGGGCCCCAAGAAAATACACCCCAAATTGAAAATGAAAGTGCGGCCCAAATTTGGGGTCTATTTTCGTTACAAAAACTGAGTTAGGAAATTACACCCCAATCAAGAAAACAACATGAAATGTACATAAACCCAAAAAAAACTAAGACATTTTCTCTTCGTAAATCTGGGGAGTACGTAATAATACACGTATACGAACCTATTTTCTAATTATAAATCTTTCCCTGCGCGGTCGGCCTACGGCCTGCGGCCTCTGTTTAAGACTTTCTCCTATGGACAGGATCAAAAGTTGGCAACGTGGAGCAAATCTTTTATGCGTAGCCTCTCCTGTTTCTAAATTTATAGATGAAAATAAGCCCCAACAAGCAGACAAGAAATTAAATGAAATCCCAAAAAGTAGACAAAAAATGAAATTAAGCCCCAAAAAAAATTGTTGTTGTTTGACATGTTATTTTTTGGGGCCCGTATTCATAAAAATATTGGGGTGTATTTTCCTGGGGCACAATTTCATTCCGCCGTTTTTAAATTCATGAAACCAATTTCCAGCGATGTGGTTTGAACTATACACTTGTTCAAACCACATCGATTTCCTTTTAAAGGTATATAGCACTACCAAAGCCTTGTTTGCTCTTCCCAGAATGTTGGGTTTAAAGTTTAACTTTCTGTCTAGTTAAATACCGAAGTATTTGCGCTTTCAGAGATAAGAATTTCAATACCTGCAAAGAGGCAGTTACAATACCTAGCTAATACCATATATAAGTACATATCTCTTGCTGAAATGAATAGTTCGGTTATATGAAGGACCTGCCATAGGATGTCATCAAGAGCACTATTAAACTTATATTGAACTAATATTTAACCGCTATTGTCACGTCAGCTGCGTGGTCAATAAGCTTAACACCCATCTGCAACATAGATAGCAGAATATTTTTCATGGCAGTGGAGACCGCTGCTAATGAATCTATGGGGTTTACCCTATTTACCCTATGCTACCTGAATTGCTTTTTGTAATCAGAAGGCTATGAATGAACCTTCGAATATTGTTATCAATCCCCAGGGTTTGCTTTAGCCGTTGCTCCTGAGACTCTGATTTTTTTATTGAAATCCCCATCTACATACATCTGAGAAAGCTAGCGTTGTATATTCCTAAACAGAGAAAGCCTTCAAGACAGCTGACGCAGAATAGGTTATGCAGGGCAAATTCGGTGATGTTGCCTTCTGGTTTCCATTCATTCCATTTACAACATCTTGCAATATTGATTGTCGTAAGAATTCTGAAACGATTTAGCCTTGTTCGTCTGCCTGTTGAAATCACTCTGCAAGCCATAAAATTGAAATATGATGATTTAAATTTGTAGATTTTTTAAAAATTTTGTTGGAACCTGTCCAATATTCTAGTTACGATATAGATTTTGTCTAAATTTGCAGTTTAAACTAATTTTCATTTTATTCGATGCAAATGCTACTTTTTAACAGCTGCAATTTCGTATCCGACCAAAATCGATTTTTTTCGTTCCACCTTTATACATAATCCTCTTTGTGAATTACTTTTGTCTACCTGCCATTCCCTGAACCGCCACTTCTCTTTTACGAAAATGTTGTTGCCTTTGAAAACGCCCCTACTCAACTTTTGAATCGTGTTTTAGGTGTATGTAACATGTGTGGCACGTTTTAAATTTGTTTAACCAAAACCCAAATAAAAAAGGAGTCTTCTGGAAGACATGTTAAAGTGATATATATTAAAAAAGGATTTACAGAGGATTTTTTCAAATTTAGCCCAACGGTTTTTTTTTTGGCGCTATAAAGTATGTCCTTTTCGTGTTTGCTCCCATTTGTCCATATGGAATATTCTTATCCTCATTTTAATATGCATCACATTTGTTCCTTATGGAAGTCTAGCAGATGCACAGTGGGTTATTTTATAGGTTTACTTTATCTAGCATATATTTACAGTTTCATTAAATAATGGCGGATATAAAAATGTATATCAAATTAAAATCTTCAAAGACAATTCTCAAAAGTTACGGACAAAGACAATTTAATGAGAAAAAATCGTTAATATTATTTTATACAATTATCAGTAAAGATAATACTAAATATTAGGTCAAATATTAAACTGTATCTAAATTGTACGTGATATAAATAACTAGAATCACTTGGATCTCATATAAAGTGTCTCTATCAATAACAAATGATTTATATGTATATCAAAGATAATCTGTTATTAATATAATACAATTTCCGTCAAATTTACAGTTTACAGAAGCACCATCAATATTATGCCTATTTACTTTTCTTAGAAAATTGTATTTCCTCTTTCTTTATGGTTGTTTAAATTCCAAATAATAATACATACATTGTATTCAGCCCCACTGTGTCTCGTCGAAAGTTATTTTATGGTTTTACATACGCTTTACTTTGTTAACATTGGTCAGGACATGAAAATTGTTTTGGTTTGTGTGGTAAAAGTGAAGCAAAGTTTACCCAAATCTGCCGTTTTTATTGCAGGTGTTAACAAATAAAATTGCAAACAAATTTATTCCATTTTGTGGTGGGTGTGGGCGAGGGACTCTGGGTTGTTTAAACTTTATTTGCGTGATTCTTTTTCAAGTTGTCCGTAACTTTTTTGGAATAGAAAAAGTATTAAACAAAAAATGTAAGGTTTCTTTTGATTTGTGTATTTTTGTACAGGTTTGAAATGTTTGGACTGGTTCTAATTTCTGCTCAAAATCCGTTTTTGCACGTTATTAAAAATTGTAGGTTAGTGGGCACGACAAAGCTCAAAACAGTGACGAAAATTCTTCAAATTTTGCTTGAAGTCATATTTTTGATTAATAGAGTAGAGTAGAGTAGAGTAGAGTAGAGTAGAGTAGAGTAGAGTAGAGTAGAGTAGAGTAGAGTAGAGTAGAGTAGAGTAGAGTAGAGTAGAGTAGAGTAGAGTAGAGTAGAGTAGAGTAGAGTAGAGTAGAGTAGAGTAGAGTAGAGTAGAGTAGAGTAGAGTAGAGTAGAGTAGAGTAGAGTAGAGTAGAGTAGAGTAGAGTAGAGTAGAGTAGAGTAGAGTAGAGTAGAGTAGAGTAGAGTAGAGTAGAGTAGAGTAGAGTAGAGTAGAGTAGAGTAGAGTAGAGTAGAGTAGAGTAGAGTAGAGTAGAGTAGAGTAGAGTAGAGTAGAGTAGAGTAGAGTAGAGTAGAGTAGAGTAGAGTAGAGTAGAGTAGAGTAGAGTAGAGTAGAGTAGAGTAGAGTAGAGTAGAGTAGAGTAGAGTAGAGTAGAGTAGAGTAGAGTAGAGTAGAGTAGAGTAGAGTAGAGTAGAGTAGAGTAGAGTAGAGTAGAGTAGAGTAGAGTAGAGTAGAGTAGAGTAGAGTAGAGTAGAGTAGAGTAGAGTAGAGTAGAGTAGAGTAGAGTAGAGTAGAGTAGAGTAGAGTAGAGTAGAGTAGAGTAGAGTAGAGTAGAGTAGAGTAGAGTAGAGTAGAGTAGAGTAGAGTAGAGTAGAGTAGAGTAGAGTAGAGTAGAGTAGAGTAGAGTAGAGTAGAGTAGAGTAGAGTAGAGTAGAGTAGAGTAGAGTAGAGTAGAGTAGAGTAGAGTAGAGTAGAGTAGAGTAGAGTAGAGTAGAGTAGAGTAGAGTAGAGTAGAGTAGAGTAGAGTAGAGTAGAGTAGAGTAGAGTAGAGTAGAGTAGAGTAGAGTAGAGTAGAGTAGAGTAGAGTAGAGTAGAGTAGAGTAGAGTAGAGTAGAGTAGAGTAGAGTAGAGTAGAGTAGAGTAGAGTAGAGTAGAGTAGAGTAGAGTAGAGTAGAGTAGAGTAGAGTAGAGTAGAGTAGAGTAGAGTAGAGTAGAGTAGAGTAGAGTAGAGTAGAGTAGAGTAGAGTAGAGTAGAGTAGAGTAGAGTAGAGTAGAGTAGAGTAGAGTAGAGTAGAGTAGAGTAGAGTAGAGTAGAGTAGAGTAGAGTAGAGTAGAGTAGAGTAGAGTAGAGTAGAGTAGAGTAGAGTAGAGTAGAGTAGAGTAGAGTAGAGTAGAGTAGAGTAGAGTAGAGTAGAGTAGAGTAGAGTAGAGTAGAGTAGAGTAGAGTAGAGTAGAGTAGAGTAGAGTAGAGTAGAGTAGAGTAGAGTAGAGTAGAGTAGAGTAGAGTAGAGTAGAGTAGAGTAGAGTAGAGTAGAGTAGAGTAGAGTAGAGTAGAGTAGAGTAGAGTAGAGTAGAGTAGAGTAGAGTAGAGTAGAGTAGAGTAGAGTAGAGTAGAGTAGAGTAGAGTAGAGTAGAGTAGAGTAGAGTAGAGTAGAGTAGAGTAGAGTAGAGTAGAGTAGAGTAGAGTAGAGTAGAGTACAGTACAGTAGAGTAGAGTAGAGTAGAGTACAGTAGAGTACAGTAGGGTAGAGTAGAGTAGAGTATTACTTTTGATGAACAACCCGAAGACTACCAATAGCTATCATTACATCGATTAGAAACAATTAATTTCACGTTCTGCTACGGTAAATTGTCTAAGATCTTCAGGAATAAGCCAGCTACGATTGATGCTTTGGAGGCCAACGCTACTCGAGTTATTCGCGAGATACCAGTCGCTATGCTTGAACGATTCGCCCAAAATTGGACCTTTCGAATGGACCATCTAAGACGTAGTCATGGCCAACATTTACATCATATCATTTTCAAGCAGTGAATGACATAAATTGTTTTTTTACAATTAATAAAAATTTTAAGTTCACTTTTAAGTTTATGTGTTTTATTTTACATTATAAACTAATTAAATTGTCCCTAACTAAAATAAATATTTGGGACAATATTACAACTTTGAAAATTGCCGTGCCCAACAGCCAGTCATATAGACGAAAGAACTTTACTCAAATGTCTTAAAATTTCCAGAAATGATAAACAAATTGTATGTACGACTTTATTTGATAACTTAATTCCAATTCTCCATTATCTCATCATACCCTGTAGATTTTTTAACAACGAAACTTATAAATACGAAGATATTAAATGCCATTGTCCTTATCAATTACGTACTAAGGAGACACACAATTTGGAGGGGCCTTACATTTGAAAAAAAGGAACAAAAACATTCTGAGAAAATACGCCAGAAGAATAACGATGCCAACAAGAATTTTATGCTTTTTTCCACGACTAACATCCGCCTTTAACCTGCATTAATTTCTTCATTGCCCCGAATGTAGCCACGTTTTGTGCAGGATGTTCCATTTTGCAGTTTGCCTTCCTTTGTCCGCAGTCCTGTGCTGCTGCGGCACGAAGATAAATGACAGGGTAATAAAAGTTACATTTAATGTGATGGAAGTTATCTTTGAGATACCATTTTTTTAGATTCCTTTTTTCGCTGAAAAATATGAGAAATTCTTAAACGCTCAGTTACCTTTTGACATTTGGTAACTTCAAAGAAATGCGACAGTTTTAGTGAGTGATACAAATGAGAATGGTTAATTTAAGTGATTTTTAAGAGGCAATTAGAGTCTGGTGAATCACATGTATAAATCACTGAAAGTGAAATAGTGCTAAGTCCACTTATTATGAAACCTGAGCAGATTGGGCATTTCCCTGCGAAATAATAATGGTATCTCTGAAAAAGGAAAACTAAATTTAAAATTCAAACAAATCTATTAAAAATTCCTTAGTGAATTTTGAAAATAAAACAACGATTTTTGGCAGCATAATGTAACTAAGTACGAAAGTTTAATTGTAAATTCAAATATTCATATTATACATATTTTCTTCTACTCAGGTTTTCATATATGCATTTATTCTCAAACATTTCAATTTCACAGTATCCAACTTTTCTCCCTTCAAAATGTTCTGCGTCAATCTTTCGTTTCTTTGTAAGTGAATCAAGACAACTGCAATGCATAATAAAATCCAAGTTTTTATGCTTAACAATGACAAAACACAAAAAAGTATATAAACACAAAAAAATATATAGAAGATATAGAGCACATGTAAGGAAATACTAAGGTTGATCGTTGCCGACTTTATGAAACCCCAATTTACAAAGTCAGAGGCAAAATCTATGTCTCTCATATGCGACAGAATAAAATACAAATGCATGCATTTCATCCACATTGGTTGTTCAATGGGGTTTTTGGGTTTCGATGAATCCAAACGGAAGGGTTTTGGCCTAGAAGCTCTATCAAAGCATAGACCGATGCACAGTGCCCTTTTTCATGTATCGATGTGACAAAAATAGAAGAAGTAATTGCAGAATTAGAAATTTGGTACTAAGCTGTATTTGGTCATAGTTAAGAAAAATTTTAAATTTGGATCCAACCGGACCGTGGGTCTCGTACCACCATGCAAATTATTCCGGGTCCTCAAAAATTCACCAGACTATAACACTGCATTGGAACATTGCATATTTCTGAAATTTAATTTTATATCAGTTGCGGTGCAAAGTTTCGAATGAATACACAAAGGTTTCAAAGGACTTAAAAATATATATACCAAGAATGCTCAAGACTTGCTGTGTGCAAATGCGTGAAAAATTTGGAATAAAAGGCTTGAAGTTCCCTCGTGGCAGCACCCTAAAGGATCTTGAAATATGGGCTTTTGGTCTACATATCATGTGACCCATCAAATTTAAGGGAATTTTGCATACATTACAAATATGTATGGTGGGATAAAGTTAAAGACTCACTAGGAAAAATTCCTAAATGTTCAACGCAGGCTACGCGGGCCAAAGTGTTGTTGCGTAGTATTTACTGTACAGTATTATTTCGTTTTTAATGTTTACTGCATGTATTCGTCAGAAGAGTTTCCTTTGTTGACTTCTAAAATAATATAATAATTTTCATGAAAAATATCATCACCGTTTCGTTTAAAAGATACTCTGATATATTATTCTTAAAAGTATTGTCAATGTTAGGCTTTTTAAGCCGTTTTGAAGTTATAATAGAATCCAAATTTATATAAAAGTACATCTTCAAAACTTTGTTTGTGTTGTATGGACTATTTATTCTGGTTTGGAACAAGCGAGTTTTTCAGATAATTTTGTGACTGGCTTCAGTCCCGTCCTTCTTTTAAAATATTTTTTTATTCTGGTTTTGTTTTTCAAAAATTAATTTCTATATTCATCATCTACTCGCCATTTTTAAAGCATAAGCGGTTTTGTAAGAATTGTATCCATCAGTTGAGAGTGGAAAGGCCAAATTTGAAATAATCAACTTTTTCCTGTCGAAGTGCGAACATAATCTCTTCCACAATATATTTTGCGAACAGGTCCGAAACTCCAAGATGTTTTGAACTATTTGAATTTTTTTTTATTTCAGAGTTTTCTTATTATTTATTCCTACCGCCTACATGAATTGAAGATAGTTTTGTTGGCTCTAGTAGGGATTTCGTATATATATCAAAAGGTTTCGCATTATTAATGATGTCTTCCTAAAAAGCTGGTGAAAACGTACATTATAATAATGCATTATCATTATTACATTATAATAATGAATTATCATATGCGTATTATTTTTAATATTCAACACAAAAATTAGTATTTCGCTCCTGGGAATTGTTTAGGAAATTTTTTCTACAAACGTATTACTCTCCATGAACGAATATTTGACAGATGCTTAAGCCATACCCCCCACAAAAGGTAAAAATTTAGTGAAATATTGATTCTCTAATAAATTTTATACTACATACTCGAATCTTCTGAAATTCCATACATAGTATTACCCAGCAAAAACTCTCATTACCAGGTAACCTGGCGGGTAAGTGAAATTCAAAAGAAATAATGACTTACCATTTAGCCACCCTTCAGATTATATTTACATGGGCATGACATTGGAGGAAAGTACTACGAAGCGCTAACAAATAACTACTTACCCCCACGCTTACGAAGATCCAACATATAAGTAGTTATTATTGTCATTTTAATAAGGGGTTGAATAACACCTTACCAGTAAAGATTTTCGTAACCAGTTACTTATCATATATATCATATATAATTAAATACGACGAGACATATTTTTTACTCGGAATATTCCCTTAAAAAACATGGTAAGTACATGTCATTGTACATTGCATTAGCATGTAAGACATGTCATTGCCCTCTACATTACATGTAGTCAACAAATAATGACTTACTTATATTGACATAGATATGTATTTGTAAGTCAATTTAAGATGGGTATTATAAAATATGCAAAAACAATAGTTTTTATTAAAGAAAAGTTGATTTGATAAGAAAATAAAAATTGGCGTTGTCGCATATTTTACAATACCCGACTTAAAATAACTTACAAATAAGTGCATATTTATGTCAATATAAGTAAGTCATTATTTGTTGACTACATGTAATGCAGAGGGTAATGATATGTCATTACCTGGTAATGCAAGTGGTAACGACATGTACTTACCAAGTTTTTGCTGGGTAGTTTAAAAGTCGCTACTACCTTGAGAAGAATTTTCGAATTTGGCACTCACCCTTTGGTACATCCCACACAAATGGACTATCACACAATGGACTAAAGAAAGATAAATCTTCTTCTCTAACACCTATTCAAGCATTGCAGATGTTCGTGGATGCTTATTTAACCAGAGGACAATACGATATAATTAGACAAACTATAAAAAAGTTCTTTCCATGTTATAGCGTCCCAGCAAAATCTTGGTAAGTACCTGTCATTATTCCCTGCATTACCAAATAATGACATCTTATTATTCGCTGCTTTACTTTCGGCTTATTAATAATGACTTACTAATAATAACAGAAATAAGTTGGTTATAAAAATCATTTTGGCAAATTTTAATATAATGCAATTTTGCCTATATGTTATTGTACAAGATTTATTTATTTTTCAACATGTTTTCAAATAATACGTGCATATTTGTATCAAAATACCATAAATATTTACGTATATCGTATGATTTTAGACCATTGAAGAATTTTTCACATGGGTGTTTGGTTTCAGAAATTAGAAACTGACATGAGGAAATTGTTTGCTGCGATAAATATGCTGACAATATGCAAAAAATCACTTTAAATGGCCATCTCTACATATCTACTACTTATTTTATAACTTATTGGAAATGCATTATTCAAGTACTTAAAATCGTAAAAATATAAGCACATATTTATGTGGTGTGCCTATGCTACAAATAAGTACTTATTATTCTACTTTATTGTATGCTTTTGGGAAGTACTTTCTTCCAATGACATCCCCATGTTAAAATAATGAGAAAAGTGGCCAAATAATAAATACTTACCATTATCGAACTTTGCTTACTCGTCGGATTATTTGGTAATGAGAAATTTTGCTGGGGTTGTACAAAAAGATAAATAAATAAAAAATAAAAATAAAGATTGTTACCCACCTCCAGAAGCATGTAAAGATGTGACGAGTATGAGTGCAGAAAGTCAATTGCAACCATTGATTGATCTTACAGTTAGACGCTTAACATTGAAGACTAATGAACGACATAATTTAAAGATTATTTGTAAATGGAGATGCAATGGATCCAAACAATCTTAATTCAAAAAAATGGAAAATGATGCCGATTCAGATGCGAACATATTTCAGAGTTGTTTCGTGGCTCTTCAATTAGTTTATGGCAAGGAACATGAACAAATATTGTGGGAAAATCCGACACCTTCTTCTCCCAGATACTATCGGCCAATAAGATTCCGTTTTGTGAAAGAGAGCATTAACGGCACAGAGGAAGAAATTGACCACATAAACAATTCCTTAAAGTCTCTAGTCGAAACAAGGGTTGATATAAATGGAAAAAGTTTCTTATCACTCATTTATTTATCATGACAATGATAGACGGAAAAATCTGCAATACTGCAGATGTTGCCGTCCACAAGCCACAAGCCATTGCTACATTTCCACAAGCCATTGCTACATTTGTGGCGTAGCTTCCAAATCATTTAACCAATTAGAGGAAAAGCAAACCCCAAAGCTATTGACTTCGGCCTCTCAGTTTTACATGCCAGAATACGATTAATTGAGAGCATTCTTCATTTATCATATTCATAAACTTCAGACACAAAAATACAGAAAAAGAAAAACAGATTCAGAAAAAGAAATCGAAAAAGAGCGAAAATGACTAATCCAAGAAAGGTTTCCTAAAGAAATGGGTTTATTGGTGGATGTTCCGAAAGCTAACTTTGGAAACACCAATAATGGCAATACAAGTAGAAGATATTTTGAAGTCGTGAAATTAGGAATTAATTATGATCTAATTTACAGATTAAAAGTCATACTTGAAGCAATTTCAAGCGGATATATAATTGATCCCGAAAAATACGACAAATATGCTTTGGAAACAGCCCGCTTGTATGTCAGTTTGTACCCTTGGCATCATATGACTCCTACAATGCATAAAATATTAATACATGGTGGAGTTATAATAAACAAATTATTGCTACTTATTGGGCAGCTTTCTAAGGAAGCAGCAGCAGCGCGTAATAAAAATTGCAGGTCTTATCGCCAATACTTTGCAAGAAAATGTTCATGAAAAAGTTGCAATGAAGACTACTACGGAGTTCAGATCCTTTGTTGAGTAGCTTGAGGCCTATAAAAAGAAAAAAAAGCAAATTGTTTTTTACCAGAAACTATTATTCTGTTTTTTACCAGAAACTATTATCTGTGTGTCTGCTGGCTGGTGCGCACGATAACTCTCGAAAGGAGTAACCGATTGACCTCAAATTTGGTATGTGGTAATATTTTTTTCTATCTCCGGCTAAGTTCGAAGATGGGCCATATTGGTCCACTCCTTCTAGTACCTCCCCCACAAAGGGTTAAAATGTTGTGAAATATTGATTCTTTAATAACTGCTATACTACTTATTCGAATCTTTTGAAATTCCACACATAGTATTAGCTTATTAATCGTTATCAACTCGAGAAAAATGGGCGAAGTCGCCACGTCCCTTTTTGTACCTCCCACACAAATGCACCATTTTGCACCAAAAGTTAACAGCTTATAACATTAATAACAGTGTATAAAAATACTTGAAATTTTGTACAGTATTATGCTTTTATATTGCCTACAGTCCAGGGAAAAATGGGTGTTGTTGTCACGCCCCTTTTGGTACCTCCCACACAAAGGTACCTTTTTGCACCAAAAGTTAACAGCTTATAACATTAAAACCAGTGTATAAAAATACTTGAAATTTTGTACAGTGTAATATTTTTATAGTGTCTATAGCCCTGTGAAAAATGGGCGTTATTGCCACGCCCCTCTTTGTACCTCCCACACAAAATGCCCAAATCATACCACAATTTAATGTCTCATAACGTTTATACCAGTGCACATAAATGCTTATAAGTGCAATGAATTTAAAGTATCTAATGTTCAGCAAAAAAAAGGTGTATTTGATAAACCCCTTCTGGTACCTCCCACACAAATTGACAGAATAATTCGAGTAATATTCAATATTACATTACTCACAAAGTGAGGGTATACTTTAGTCGGTTTACCCGACTGAAACTTTCTTACTTGTTTTATTTATAAATATATCTGAGTTTTCAAAAAGAGTCTATTATGTAGAATCGAAATAAGCACAAACATAATTTTGGCCGCATCGATCGTTGAAATACCCCTATGTGAAACGTCAGGAAGTCAACGTGGAAGGAACCCCTCAAATTTTAGCATAATCAGTTAAAACAAAATGAAATGCTTGAAAATAACTTGCCTTCCGAGATTTTGATATGATTTCATACAATTGCCAGTTGAAGTTCATTACTAATGCTTCCCCGTCTCTTGCAACAATGTATTCTTGAGTTACTCCTCTTTCTTGATATTGTTTTGGAAAAATGCCAAATGGAAGCTTCCACCATAGAAGTTTCTACAATGCTGACTGACTAACTATTGGTGCTTCTTTTTGTACTGCTGACGATGTTGGTCGGATGACGTTGGATTGAATGTCCATTGAAGTGACCTTTACTTTGACTTTGTAATTGGAATTGTGATTCTATTGTTGTCTTTCTCTCATGGATGTGTTTGCTTAGTTTCATCTGCTAAAAAATTAGCTTTTGTATTGTTATACAGCATAATAGGATTTAATAAAGTTAATTTTTTCGTATTGCTGATAATATGAAAACGTTATGTAATTTAATTGCTTTCCTATTCATAACAAAAATGTGGTTTCATTAGATTATTGTTTAACTTTCTGCATGGATTATGTTCTGCAATTAATTGTAATAAGAGGTTATGCATTACTTGTCACTGGAATTTTTTTTTATTTTTTTCTGATAAATCAAATGCCAATTGAAAATTGTAGAGTGCACGGTTTGTGGTTATAAACATGTTTTTGAATAATCCTCAAACGTAGAGAGTGCCCGTCTCAACATTTTTTTTGTGTGTGGGGGGACCGACCCATACTAGAGCATATTCTTTGGCATAGTATCTTAAATTTGGACTACTTGTATAAAAAGTTTATCATACAAAGCATATATTTATTCTCTAAAATCACAGATTTTTATCCTAAGGTATCTCCTGTATTTCTCTTGTGGTCCATAGGAAGTGATATTAAATTCTCGTATACCATTCGTGCTGTTTTAGTGAAATATTAAGTTTCAAAAACTAATTGAATATGAGAATATAATGTAATATTGCCAATTTAACCAAAGATATTTATTAAATTCTTTATATAATTATTATTATGTATTGCTTTTACGCTAAATCGTGGGGCACATAGTAGTGCCAAAAATTCTATATATTGGATAAAATTTAATAAAATTCATTCGTTCTATTTTTTTCATTTTGCTTTTTGAAAAAATTCAACAAATACAGTAGTTGGTGAAGTATTAAAACAGCAGAAGTTAAAATGCAGACACAGACGAACGTCGTCGCAACACATGTGATAAATTTAATTAAGTTTAATTGAAAAGTTTGTTGTTATGTTGTATCAAAAGCAATTACAGACTGAATGTAATATAATATGTACTCTTACTCATATATATATGAAAAAACCCAAAGAACTGAAACAAACCCAAAAAATCACAAAACAAATTTCAAATTCAAAGGTTAGGGGAGTGGGAAAGGTGGTTTGAGTGTAACCTAGGTTAACAGAAACAAATTAATATTTCAAGCCAGAGCTACAGCAAACAAATACACATTCTAAAATGCACATTAACTTAAGAGTTCTGAGACTTTTTGCAGACTTTTCTCAGCAAAAAAACACATCTTGTCAATTTTGTTAATTTTTTTAGGTCGGCACTTAATGGAAATTTTTTATTTTCCCTTAAAGATTAAATGAATAAAAAATGTCTTTGGCTGTTAAAACAGAGCGCCAAAATCCCAAATGCTATAATTGCCACATAAAAGGTTCATATCCGCCCCCCCCCCCCTACCACGCCCGTTTACGTTGTGGTTTTTATGAAAAATGTCAACTCCGAAAAAAAATAATAATAATAATGATGAAACGTAATAAATCCAATTACTTGTTAAGCAAGTGCGAACGTGTGTGAGTAATTTGTTGTGTCTAAAGACCTTAATAATTTCTCATTTTGCGGTTGAAAGGACTGGCATTCATTTTCATAAACATTTAGCGGCAATTAGCAGCTACTTTGGGAACTGCCTTTTATCTGGATGATTTTTCCAAGAAATCACGTATGGTTTATATTTATAAGTAAATGAGGAATTTTGTCCTCAAAGGCATATACAACAATAAATTATTTACTTTGAAATGACACAGTATTCCGAGTAGATAATATCAAACAATATGTAAATACACCCAGGAAAATAATTGGTTGGAATTCGACAGTAACAATAAAAAAAATAGTACTAGCAACAAGAAGTCTATTGCATACACCGATGTATTTGTATATAAATAGTTAAAACAAAGTAATAATATGGTTGCGATCGAATGAAAATGCTTGCAACTTAATCGATGGTTGTATCAATCGATTGAAGATTGTTTTTTTCATTGACATTCGGTTAGTTGTGGTAACTACTTTTAAATTTGCATTATAGTACCATATGATCGATATTTGGTAGTGACAACGAATGTTTTAGTCTTAACAACAGAAATTGTATCAATAGACCAACGATTATTATTGCAACGAATAATTAGTTACTATAACAGAAAAAATATTAATAAATAATCGTTTTTGGGTTATCCCAATAATTTCCCATATTTAGAATAATTAAATATATTTTGGGAAATACAACCGAAAGCTTGGTTGCTGTTTTCTTTTTTCAATAAATAAAATTAAAATTCATGAAAACTATTTGAATTAATTGTCGGTAGTAACGGATTTTCAAATAGGGATAATATGATTTTGAAGTGACGTTTCGGCCATTTGTAATATGTCATGATTTGTCATTTGTTTTTCATTGTGTTTTTCAGTAGTGTTTACAATTTCATCACGGAGAGATATACGCAAGACCAACGTTTACAAATTATTCAGATTTATTATCAAAATAATCGTTCTCCAATTGCAACTTTTCGTGCGCTAAGTCCATTTTTTTAAATCCAAAAAAATACTTTCCAGTCGAACTACGACCTTGATATCCATGAGCAATATTTTAGCTCTCGTTAAGAGCTATCTTTTTGCCATTGACCTATTGTGGCTCCGTGCCACACAGCAAATGAAAAAATTGAATTGTTGCGAGAAAAGTTTGGAGATTCGTTTAATTTACGAAATTGTGAGATATTGAATGGCCTCCAAGAAGTTGTGATTTAACACTATTGACTATTTCTTGTGGGTTCATGACATACGACTTGATTTTTTGGAAAAAGTGCTCGAAAATTGGGTTCATCGAATTCGTTACAACAGAAGAAGTCGTGGAGGCCATTTGAATGACATTTTTAGAACTTAATTGTATCGATTGTACTTCACATTAAATAAAAAACTTTTAAATTTCCTTAACAATAAGTGTGTTTTTTTTTAAAGAAATCTTATCACTTTTATTAGATCACCCTGTATATGACTGACAAATTGTCAGAACAAGGTGTTACAAACCAATGTACAAAGTTATAATACCCTGTACAACAGTGTGGTATAGGGTATACAAGTATGGCAATTGCAGCAATTATTGGGAATCGTCTCGGAAGAAAGTACAATTGCGGTGTACATTATGGCGCCAAGAAATAACCCACAAGTGAAATAACCCCCAAGACGAAACTGAAATAACCCCCAATGAAATATGCCCCAAATGAAATGAAATAACGCCCAAAGATTAAATGTGAAATAAAGTCCAAATTAAATAAAAAAATAGCCAAATAATAAATGAAACAGCCCCCAAAAAATATTGGTTAAATTAAAACAAATAATTCCCCCCAAAAAAATGTGAAATAACCCCCAATGAAAAAAACCCCGAACAAATGAAATAAACTCCAAATTAAATTTATTCGTCTAGACAAATATTTTTTGTGCGATATACATAATTTTTCCCAAAAACTGTAGTATTTACAGAAACGCTTGTATGGAATCCCCAATAGGCCGACGAAACAAATTAGAATAAAAGCTAATGAGAATACCTGCAAATTTGCAAATTGATATTTAATAATGGACGTAAAAACAACTTTTCAACTGCTTTTCAACGGTTTTTATGCTTTGCAACAGAAAACATAAGGAAATAGTAATCCTGACGAAAATTTTTAAAAAATGTTTCTGAACTATTTTTTGTAATGCATTACTATTTCTTGACGTTTGAAAATTTTTGGAATATAATTATAATTATAAAAACTATTTCACATACGAAGTTTCAGTTCTCTTCCAACAGTTTTTGAACATGAAGAAATATTAATGCAGACGAAAAATAGGTAAAAAATCGCGGCGATTTTTTTTTTAACTGTTGGAAGAGTTACTATTTCTTCATGTTTGAAAACTGTTGGAAGAGAACTGAAACTTCGTGTGTGAAATATGTTGGAAGAGAAAACATGATTAGGAGTTAATGGAGACGAAAAATAGGTTAAAAATCGCGGCGAATGTGTTTTCTTTTCCAACATATTTCCATGAAATTTTTACATATGAAAAATATGCCAAAAAATCGCCGCGACTTTTGTCCGTCTGTTTCACTTGCTTTATCTATTCTTAAATTTTTCTTTTACAGCAGTATTTATTCGTAAATTGTTAATCTGTTACTGATCGGCTCTCTAGCAAAATAGTCGCAAATATTATTTTACTTACCATTTCCAAATATTTAAAGCTTATTAATTTCATGATATAATGCAATCGTACCATCTGGTATGTTTTCTGTAATCTGCTATCCATGACCCTACAACTTACATTTACCTATTTGTTATAATTTAAAATTTGTAAATTCTCTTCTCGGAAGCACTATTAAGAACTGATTATTACTCTCAAAGCCCACCCTAAAATTACCCCGTTCAATATGTTCATTCGATTCTAACTGCCTAACGACAAGGAAGCGATATCTAACAATTTTATTATTAAAAACTTTCCTAAATTTCATTTTGAATGTCAATGAAATAATCCCCAAATAAAATGAAATACGGCCCAAGAAAAATTAGATTTCGATGAAAATGAAATAAATCCCAAACAATGAAAAAATTCCCAAAACACAAAATGAATGAAATAAATCCCAAACTCATTTTATTTTGGGTTTTATTTCATTTTGGTCTTAGTAACAAAAATTTAAAAAACTTGAAAAAATTAAATTAAACTCACCCAAACCCAATTTTGAATCTTTATTTTGGGTGTTATTTCATTTTCGGCTTGGGTGTTATTTCACTTGGGGGTTATTTCACTGCGCCGTACATTATAACTCGGTGCTGGATCATGGGAAATCAAAAGACCAAAATATTTCGATGGATAATCGTGTTCCTCAGGTAACAAAGGGAGGGTTTATCGAAATTTCCATTTTAAAATTTTTGGGAACATTTTCGAGCGAAAAACGCGATTATTGCGAAAAAAAATTCGGCTGATTTCATATTGTAAAATAAAAAAATGTTAGCAAATTTAAAAAAAAACTCTCTTGCGATACCTCGTCAATTATGTGCAGAAATAGTGTTCAACATTTCACAATGATCATTGAAAACGGCATGTTTGAGAAGCGGTTTCTTAAACTGCAGTATCTTCGTTAGTTTTGATCCGATTCATCTAAAATTTTTATACAATATTCTTGATAAGACCCCATTCAGAAAATCAAATAAATAAAATTATACAAGTAAGAAAGTTCAGTCGAGTAAACCGACCTTTGAATCCCCTCACCTTGAGTCCCAAAAAATAATACAAAATTTATTTATTTTTTTGTTTTAATTAACATTAATTAAATTTGGGAGGTACCAAAAGGGGCGTGCCAATTACGGCCATTTTTCTCTAGGCTCTAGGTACTATAAAAGCATTGCACTGTGCGAAATTTCAAGTATTTGTATGCACTGGTTTTAAAGTTAAAAGCTGTTAACTTTCGGTTCAAAAAGCTCCATTTGTGTGGGAGGTACAAAAAGGGACGTGCCAATAAAGCCTCTTTTGGGCGTTTTTGGCTGGACTCTAGGTTCTATAAAAGCATTACACTGTACAAAAATTCAAGTATTTGTATGTACTGGTAATAAAGTTATAAGCTATTAACTTTTGTTTCAAAATTGTCCATTTGTGTGGGAGGTACCAAAACGGGGGTAATTTACGGAGAAAAAAACAGGAAACAAAATATGAGCAAATATTTTATATTTACATACCGGAAAAAAATGTGTGAATATCTCTCTTACCAATGATATTTTTTTCGAAGTTTTGGTGAAAATTATCTTTAAAAACGGGGAAATATTTAAATCGGCTGCTTAATTTGTTTTCCTACCTATAGGAAAAAAGTAATTTTTCTCAAATATAATATGTTTCCAGAAAATATACTACAGAAGTAATTTTTTTTCTTAGGTTAGTGATTAATAAAGGATTTCAGAGGATTCAAATAAGTAGTATAGAAGTTATTAAATAATCAATATTTCACTAAATGTTAACCCTTTGTGGGAGAGGTACTAGAAGAAGTGAACCAATATGGCCCATCTTCGAACTTAGCCTGAGATAGAAAAAATATTCCCACATACCAAATTTGAAGTCAATCGGTTATTCCTTTCGAGAGTTATCGTGCGCACCAGCCAGCAGGCAGACAGACAGACGGACGGACATTGCTCATTCGACTTATAATGACCAAAAACGCACTGAAAAAAAATTTGTCATAAAATTAAAGAAATGCTCCAAAGACGTCCTTAGTCTGCAAAATAAGTACATTTTGTACTTAAAATTAAGAAAATGTACTTAAAATTAAGAAAATGTACTTAAAATTAAGCAAATTACTTAATATTATTGAAATTATCTATATTTTGAGTACAAAATATACTTATTTTGAAGACTAAGGACGTCTTTGTAGCATTTCTTTAATTTTATGATGAATTTTTATTCAGTGCGGATATCCTCCGAACATACTAAGGGTTTTAGGTCACTCCTTCGATGTGTTACACTTTTGGCTCGTAGCAAATGATATATACCCTCTAAGGTTTACCTACGTAACCCCCTTAAATGCCATTATACCCTACACCACACTGCGGTACGGGGTATTATAAGTATGTTTCATTGCAGATGTTTGTAACACCTAGAAATACTACAGCTAGACCAACCTTAAAGTATACCAAAGGAAGAAGTCGCAAGGTGTTAAATCACAAGATCTCGGTGGCCACTTGTGATCACCTCTTCAAGAGATAACACGGTCCGGAAACTTTTCCCGTAACAGAGCAATGGTTTCGTTGCTTGTGTGGCACGTAGCGCCGTCTTGTTGAAAGTAAACGTTGTCCAGATCAATACCATCCAACTCCGACCATAAAAAATCATTAATCATCTCTCGATAGCGCAATTCATTCACCGTAACTGTTGATCCAACCTCATTTTCGAAAACGTAAGGTCCAATGACCCCGCCGGACCAAAAACCGCACCAAACAGTCACACGTTGAGGATGGAGAGGCTTCTCAACAATAATTCTTGGGTTTTCCGAGCCCCAGATGCGACAATTTTACTTGTTGACGTAGCCACCGAGGTGGAAATGGGCCTCATCAGTCATGATGATTTTGTATCGTTCGTATCGTTCTTTGATCATTTTGTATCGTTCGATTATCGTGTATCGTTCCATTGTTAGTAATGGTGTAGTTTCTACTTGTCAAATGTCAAAGAATAAAAGCTTTAAAAGTGTCAGCAACCGAAATACCGGGTGATTCAAAATAACACCTCTTGTTGTTGGAAAACCCTGTACTTTACATCTAATTGTTTTGAAATTTAGCATGGTAGTGTTTCTTGATCCATGAACCAACATTGCTCAATTTGAAGAAAATCGGTTCAGATTTACATTTAACTCCCATACAAAAGATTCTTCCGATCTGGCCCACTAGACCTATAGAAGCGGTAGTTTGCATCCAATCGTTTTAAAATTTAGCATGGTAGAGTTTCTTGATCCATGGACCAACATTGCCGTATTTTAAGAAAATCGGTTCAGATTTAGCTATAGATTTACATATGTTTCGTCCGATTTGGCCCTTTAGCCCTAAATAAGCTGTAGATTAAATCCAATCGTTTTAAAATTTAACATGGTGGAGTTTCTTGATCCATGGACTAACATTGCCCAATTTGAGAAAATCGGTTCAGATTTAGATATAGCTTCCATATATGTTTCGTCCGATTTGAGACAGAGACGTACCAAATGTAAATTGTGTAAACCAATTTTTGTTGAAGTATACATTGGATATTCATTGTTATCCAATCTTACTAGAGTGGTGTAGGGTATCATATAGTCGGCACCGCCCGTCTAATCCTTTCCTTACTGTTTTTTAAAATAATTTTTTCATGGTTTTTCATCTGCGAAATCCTGAAATACTAGACTAGTTCAAAGTATTAAGGCTATGGGTCCGACATTTTGGAAGCAGAATATCTGATCGTTCCGATAGGGTGCTAAGATTCAGTCAACGAATTTCGATTTTGTAGATGCTGATTTGACTATGATTGGATTTTTTCCATTTTGTTGGATAGAGTTATGGTCTATTTTCAAGTTCGTTGCGAACTAAGATTCCGCTAGACGGAAACTAATATCCTGCTAACTTTTTCTCGTCTTTTGACATACTTTCTTCACTCGAAATACTGTGAGCGTTGGAATATATTTTTATCACCTTTAGAATACATTTGTGCGAAAGCTTTAGCTTTTTTTTCAATTATTAGACATTTGTATGTACACACATACAAACGCACACACACTTATACTTAGACACATACAGTCAGTAACCGATTTGAATCTTTTTGTCCTTAAATAGGCTTAAATAAATAAGATATCACAAAACAATTGGAGTAAAAAGACGCAGTTGGAATGTTGTAAATTTTCGCAAAATATATAAAAGCTCTTCAAATGTATTTTCCCATATATATATATATATATGTCCATTTATCCGACTGTTGTACTCACTCTAAAGAATACAATAATAATTAACCCAGCTGACAAATGCTTCTTACAGCTGCAGCTCATTTTGCAATTGAAAATGAAAATCTCGGTCTAATTATACCAAAAGAGTAACATATTGAAGGAGTGACCTAAGACCATAAGTAGTTCGACGGAAATCCGTTTGGGGACATTTTAAGTTACGAGTCCGTCTTGCCGTCTCACAGAAGGAGGAATTAAAAAAGGAAATAATTCGGCCGTTTATTAACACAACCGATGAGCTCAACTACAGGGCCTCAAAGTTGGCCACATCGGTTGGACAAAATGTTTAAGCGTGTGTAAATTTCGTATGGTTGATTTCATATGCATTGTATTGCATATGAAATCAACCATATTGAGGTCTACAAAAACCTTTTACACATAAGAATTATCTCGTATAGTTACCGAGATATTTGCAATTGCAAAATTAATTTTTAATTTTCTCTCCGACCCTGTGCTAGTATTGTGTAAATATCGGAGCAGAATGTGTACCGATTTCATCCACGTCAACACGTCTGAATTGGTAATACAATTTAATATATGAAGGAAAAAATTGGTTTCATATACCCAATAGGACAAAAGTTGTGGCCACTAGAATTTATGTTTTGACAAAAATTTTATTTTTTGTCAAAAAAAAGTACATGTCGTATATTTGAGTTTGAGAAGAAGTTACGTAAAAAAAGTATAGCATATATACAATCGTCTTAAAGGAAACTTTCCAGAAAATGTTGTCATAGAAAGAACGGGCCAAAAAATAGTATTCTTGCCCAGCATCTCCAATTTACACCATTTTATACACAAATTTCGTGTGGTAAGGTATTGTATGTTGAAATGCAAAGGGTATCGGAAAACGGGTATAATTTAAATTAAATTAAAAAATCGAATTTTTGGGGATTTTTGAAATTATGTTGAGATTTGTGAGATTGACTTTTGGAAATATAATGATTTTATTACAAACTACAAAATATTTTATTGAAATATATAAATTTTTAAATATTTTATGGAGCTTCTACATTTCCGCGCATTTGAGCATTGATTTAAAAAAAATTCGTCCAGATTTGCCCACTGAGACAAAAGCAATGGCCATATCAATTTATATTTTCAAAATATAGGCAATTTTTTTTGCGGAAAGGTATATGTGGTATTTTGGAGGTACAGAGAAAATTATAACCAGTGAGGAAAAGCAATGAGTCGGGCGGGTCCGACTATATAATATCCTACACCTCCTTAACAATGCGACAGGGCCATTGCGATAATAATTTGGAATAACTGGTAGATAGGTAGGAACATACATATATATGCGGCTATATACAAATCTGAACCGATTATCGCTAAATTAAGCAATATTTATTACTAAATTGAAAAACATCTTTCTGCGAAATTATGTTATGATCGGAAGTAAAGTACAACTTATATAGAGCTTTGATACCAAATCGGTAGTAACATATACATATATGGATATAAAATACAGTTTCTACTGAACTTAAATGTCAAATCTAGGGTAACATACACATGGGGCTATATCTAAATTTGAACCGATTTTCTTCAAATTTAGTATTGTCTCTAAGTGCATCAAGAGACTTCTCTCTGTCAATGTCTTTAAAGATCGGTTAAAAATTTTGCTTATACAGTGCATATATGCCAAACCGGAGGTACATATGTAAGTATATGGGAGCTATATGTAGAGCTGAACCGATTTAAATCAAATTCGATAGGGATCGTCCTTCTACCAATAGAAATATATGTGTAAAGTTTCGTTGAGATCGGACTATAATTGCGACCTGTACTTTGATTACAAGAATACATGCACAGACGGACGGACAGACATGCACAGACGGGGTGTATGGTATAAAGAGAATGAATAAGATTTGTATATAATAATATAATACCTCCTCTACAAGCGTGCCAATTTTTGTCGCAATCAGTTGTCTAGCTAAGAAACGGTGCAATTTTTTCCCATTTCTAAATTCCCTCCACTGTGCGATTCTTTCAAAGACCAAATGAAAAAATATATAGTCATGCAAATTTTCATTGAAGTCTTGTTCAGTGGTTTGCGAGTCTATGGGGAACGAAAGAACAATATTTGATCTTTATATACATACGTATATGGATTATTGTATTCATTATAATTGTATTTATTTTTGGTATTGCATTTTAGTTAAGAGAATTGTTGTCGGTGGCATTTCATTTATCATTTAAATATGATTATTCACAAAGACAAAGTGATTGGATTTCAAGGAGCCATCTTAAGCCGTCTAGTGCCATCGACCAGGTTTCACCACAACAACAACAAAACGAAAACAAACACACATACTCGTAACTGTGGCAAATCAAGAACAAATCACGGTTCTCTTAAATCAACACGTAGACAGCCATCAAAACACAATGATGAAGCCCTACCAAATCAACTCCTCACTATACCGCCAAAAATATGGCCCATCAAATTGTTACTGTTTTGTGATAAGTTAAACCTCAATTTAAAATTTTTGATGTGTTTCTTTCAAACAAGCGACACACCCCCCAATAAAAGACCTAAGAAAACAAATCATTTAACGAATAAAAAATACGCAAATAAATTGAAAAGAAAAACATTTGCTACCAGATTTACAAACACTTTTTCACTTGGCAGTTCAATGGCTCGTTCAGAGTTTCGACTTCTCAAAGGACACGTCTTAGGATGAGATGAGATGAATGTATCGAATGGAAGACGTTATTCACAAAACGTGTGTTTGGCATCAAATAAATTGCGTTAATGTTACAAAAATAATTGAATAATTTAATTCGATTAGGAGCACAGTGTTTTTAAACAAAGGAAATACATACACACTTTTCTTCTTTCAAATTTAAAGATAGGAAACACTTAATGAAAGACCCTTTATTTGTTTAAACTCTAAATCCTGACCCCCCTTTAAGTAGCATAAAAACTAAAATCCAAGGACATTCCTTGTCAAATTCTTAATGTATATTTAATACCCCCATCTTCGTCATCCAAAAATTGTGTCTGGAGTATTATTGGTATTGCAAACAAACGATTCCATCAGAATAAAATATAGATGTCTCAATAGCAAAAGGATGGAAATGTTATTGTCTCGATACAAAAATATGTCAAATGTTTATCAATTTTTTATAGAACCTTTGGTCAGATTGAGCAAAGGCCAAAAGAAATTTATCAAATTATTGACATCTACATTCATAAATGTAGCAGAGTGTTTCATCTAACTTGGATAACAAAATACAATTTTAATAATGCTATGTCTAGGCAAACTTTCGATTTGTCAGTGTATATAATATGGATTAAAAAGAGCTTTAATAACATTTGCATACTTATACATACATACATACATACTTATATTGTGACAAGGACTACAATAGTGACAGGACAGGCAGTCTTTACTCAAATATTCATAATTTACGGGTTGAGACACAATCAACAATATTAATAATGTATATAAGTTTAATCATTGATATCTAATGTACATATGTCAATCATTTTTCATTGATAGTACAAACAATTACAGCTATTTATATTTTTGGTTAATGGAATAATTTGACCTTACACCAAAATAATGATATTGATAATTTCGATAACACTGTGTAACAGTGAACAAAATTCACGGACTTGACAATATAGGTTCGATTGTACTACCAAAGAGTAGTATAGCCCTATACTCGGTTGGGCGAATTTGGTGACCAATTTTTTTATGGGGATTCAAAGTTTCTGAAAATCAGGGGGGCCCTCGAAAGAGGTGTTATCAGCTTTTGTCCAACAACTAATTCAGACTTAGTGATACCGCTAAACTGTATTTGGCAATAATGTAGCTAAGAATATGCTGAACAAATTTTCTTAACATTTTATGCGAAAAAAAATGTCCCCCCACCTTTTTTTAAAAAGTGAAAAGTAACTTTCTCCAATATATACCCATTCGTTGGAAAGGATCGGGAAACTCAGACGTGTACCAGAAATCGAACCCAATTATATTTGTAAAGGAAAATACCACAACTCCCAAAATAATGTTGGAATTTTTTAGTTTTCTCCAAAATTTATTACACTAAAATCCGGGCTCAAAATTATGCAAATTTTAAAATAATTATATGCTAGAATTGCTACTGTCGAAAATGTAGCCAAGTTTTTACATTTTCGTAAAAATAATTTGGAGAAGCGGGGCAACACTATTTTTAAAAATGATTTCCCATCCTTTTTTCGAAAACATTCTCCAGGAATTTTTTTAAAGAATTTTTTTTAAAAGAAATTTGCAAAAAAACTTAAAATTTTTTTTTTATTAAATGCCATTAACAAATTGCCCGTTAGGTTCTCATTCAAACGATGCAAACTTTTTAAAAATTGTTTCAGCCGTTCAAGATCAATTACAAATTTCGAACAAGTAACAAAGATCAGTCCGACTTAGGAATCCCCCCACTTCAGTCCCAACAAAATATTTGTAAATTAATTTAAAATTGCATTTAATAACTGTACTAGTATTAAAGTTATGAGCTGTTAACTTTTGGTGCAAAATGGTCCATTTGTGTGGGAGGTACCAAAAGGGGCTGTACAATAATGCCCATACTGTACAAAATTTCAAGTATTTTTATGCACTTGTATTAAAGTTATAAGCTGTTAACTTATGGTGCAAAATTGTGCATTTGTGTGGGAGGGCGTGGCAAGTTCGCCCATTATTCTCAAGGTGATAGCGACTTATAAGCTAATACTATGTGTGGAATTTCAGAAGTTTCGAATAAGTAGTATAGAAGTTATTAAAGAATCAATATTTCACCACATTTTAACCCTTTGTGGGGGAGGTACTAGAAGGAGTGGACCGATATGGCCCATCTTCGAACCTAGCCGGAGATAGAAAAAATATTACCCCATACCAAATTTGAAGTCAATCCATATCATTTTCTACGAGCCAAAAGTGTAACACATCGTTGGAGTGACCTAAGACCCTAAGTATGTTCGGCGGAAATCCGTTTTGGGTCATCTTAAGTAATTTGAGCAATGTCCGTCCGTCCGTCTGTCTGTCTGTGAGTCTGTCTGCTGGCTGGTGCGCACGATAACTCTCGAAAGGAGTAACCGTTTGACTTCAAATTTGGTATGCGGTAATATTTTTTCTCTATCTCCGGCTAAGTTCAAAGATGGGTCATATTGGTCCACTCCTTCTAGTACCTCTCCCACAAAGGGTTAACTTTTAGTGAAATGTTGATTCTCTAATAACATCTAAACTACTTATCCGTCTCTTCTGTAATTCCGCACATAGTGATAGTTTATCGGTCGCTATTAACTTGAGAAAAATGGGCGAAGCGGCTCCGTCAATTTTGGTACCTCCCACACAAAGGGGACAATTTTGTACAAAAATTTAACTGCTAATAACGTCAATGCCAGTATACTAGAAAATTGAAATTGGTACAATATACTTGAAAATTGGTACAGTGTAATGTGTTTATAGTACCTATGGTTAGGTTAGGTTGAATAGAGGAGACGTTTACACGTCTCATACTCATACTTATTTATGCTTTTTTTTACCCCACAGGTTACAGAAAATCGGTACTAGACACATATTTTCTCAAGTCAAGTCTGGAAATATGAACCGAAATATCGGGATTTTGCATGTGTGAAAGCTGGGCAGTGACACAGAAAATGTTCCATCGATTCGATGTTTTCCCTGCATGCCCTGCACTCGTCGTTATCTGCTAGTCCTATGCGATGCAATTTAAATTAATATTTTTTGGGAATGACGATGGGGGGATTCGTACGTCAGTTTTCCCGACTGAACTTTCTTACTTGTTTAATATATTATGTTTAAAAAATATTCTAATTCTTACTTATTACTTAATTTTATTTTCAGACTTT
Organism: Eudasyphora cyanicolor; assembly: GCA_963930755.1. Taxonomy (NCBI): domain Eukaryota; kingdom Metazoa; phylum Arthropoda; class Insecta; order Diptera; family Muscidae; genus Eudasyphora; species Eudasyphora cyanicolor. Next base: position 71,121,807 of record OZ005734.1, read on the forward strand.
CTTCTTCTGACTCATAGCCTGCAGTACTCTGTATAAAACCCAAAGAATGACACAATGCTTGATTTGAAACAAAACAGGCATTCGCTGACCACTTCCACAATATCCTCAAGACCAACAAGCACAAAATACCAAAGGCACTATCGATTTGCCAATATTCGAATAAACTTGGATTTAGAGATTTTTTACCACAACTTACACGACTATTCAACGAAAGTGGGAGGTAAAATTCCAAATAATACTCGAGTCACAAGGACCATGTTAACCAATGGAACTGGCGCAGCACTCACAGCAACACAAACAACAGCAGCAGGAGCAGCATTTGATGGTCAGTGGTTAACAAACACCACATCAGCATTTTATCGCACAATTCCGGATAGAAACTATCATCAGTTGTTGCAGCAGACAAGGGAAACCCAACAAACTTCCCTCAAAATGGTACCCCATCTCGTGGTGGACAATGGCCAACATCTCTTTGGCAGTGATGCGAACAACAACAGCAGCAGTGCAACATTGTCAACAATGTTCCCTCCCGCCGCATATGGCACCATTGCACCGGCTATTTCACAAATTTTTGTTGCTCCCATGAAAACATCAGCAACAGCTGCTAGTAATGCCATTACCTCGACTCGATCCCCCTACATGTTGTTAACAACATCCGCAGTATCAGCTGTTACCTCGACACTGGTCACAACCAGTGCCACCACATTACAAGCCGTCCAAGTTGAATCACCGTCGGTGGTGCTGCCCTCGCTTCCACCATCAACGTTTGTGATGAGCTCACCCGCCTACCCCTCAGCTGCTGTGGCATCAGCGATAGTCACGACTTCACCCGCATCGTCGTCAATATTCTTCGAGGGCGATCTCCTGCCTGCGGTCTTTGTCGGTGGCAATGGTAACGGCAATGGCCGCAACAACACTACAGCCACGGTGGGCGGCATGGAGGACGATGACGATTTAAATTCCTTCTATTTTTATGAGGTAAGTGCGATTATTGAAATTTGAAGGACATCGAATGGAGTAGAATGGGATATCTTGATGGGTTATATAATTGTTTAAATTAAGGAGTTCTTGGACATTTTCTAGATTTTCTAAAGATATAAGTATAATAAATAGACTTATAGGTACCTTACATCACACTGTGGTTAAGGGTATTGAGCATTCCCATATTAAGTGACAGAGATTTTAGTTCATGTCACAGATTTTAGTGAAACTTGCTATAATGGTTGTAGGAAGTGTTGTAAAATACACACCAAAATTATTTTGAAAAACCAATAAGGAAAGGCTAAAGTCGGGCGGGGCCGACTATATAATACCCTACACCACTCTCGTAATATTGAATAACTCTGAAATATAAATTTTGTAATTCATGTATAAATTGTTTACATAAATTTACTTTTGAGTCATTTTATACTTAAATAATACCCTGTACCACAGTGTGGTGTAGGGTATAAAAACGATTGGATGTAAAATACAGCTTCTACAGGACTAAAGAGCCAAATCGGATGAAACATATATATGGGAGCTATAGCTAAATCTTAACCGATTTTCTTCAAATTCAGCAATGGTGGTTCGTGGATCAAGAAACTCTACCATTCTAAATTTCAAAACGATTGGATGTAAAATACAGCTTCTGTAGAACTAAAGGGCCAAATCGGACGAAACATATATATGGGAGCTATAGCTAAATCTTAACCGATTTTCTTCAAATTCGGTAGTGTTGGTTCATGAATCAAGAAACTCTACCATTCTAAATTTCAAAACGATTGGATGTAAAATACAGCTTTTATAGGACTAAAGGGCCAAATCGGACGAAACATACATATGGGAGCTATAGCTAAATCTTAACCGATTTTCTTCAAATTCAGCAATGGTGGTTCGTGGATCAAGAAACTCTACCATTCTAAATTTCAAAACGATTGGATGTAAAATACAGCTTCTGCAGAACTAAAGGGCCAAATCGGACGAAACATATATATGGGAGCTATAGCTAATTCTTAACCGATTTTCTTCAAATTAGGTAGTGTTGGTTCATGGATCAAAAAACTCTACCATTCTAAATTTCAAAAGGATTGGATGTAAAATACAGCTTCTATAGAACTAAAGGGCCAAATCGGACGAAACATATATATGGGAGCTATAGCTAAATCTTAACAGATTTTCTTCAAATTCGGCAATGTTGGTTCATGAATCAAGAAACTCTGCCATTCTAAATTTCAAAACAATTGGATGTAAAATACAGCTTTTATAGGACTAAATGGCCAAATCGGACGAAACATATATATGGGAGCTATAGCTAAATCTTAACCGATTTTCTTCAAATTCGGTAGTGTTGGTTCATGGATCAAGAAACTCTACCGTTCTAAAATTCAAAATGATTGGATGTAAAATACAGCTTCTACAGGACAAAAGAGCAAAATCGGACGAAACATATATATGGGAGCTATAGCTAAATCTTAACCGATTTTCTTCAAATTCGGCAATGTTGGTTCATGGATCAAGAAACTCTGCCATTCTAAATTTCAAAACGATAGGATGTAAAATACAGCTTATATAGGACTAAAGGGCCAAATCGGACGAAACATATATATGGGAGCTATAACTAAATCTTAACCGATTTTCTTCAAATTCTGCAATGCTGGTTCATGGATCAAGAAACTCTACCATTCTAAATTTCAAAACGATTGGATGTAAAATACAGCTTTTATAGGACTAAAGGGCCAAATCGGACGAAACATATATATGGGAGCTATAGCTAATTCTTAACCGATTTTCTTCAAATTCGGTAGTGTTGGTTCATGGATCAAAAACCTCTACCATTCTAAATTTCAAAAGGATTGGATGTAAAATACAGCTAATATAGAACTATACATAAACATATATATGGGAGCTATAGCTAAATCTTAACCGATTTTCTTCAAATTCGGCAATGTTGGTTCATGAATCAAGAAACTCTGCCATTCTAAATTTCAAAACAATTGGATGTAAAATACAGCATTTATAGGACTAAATGGCCAAATCGGACGAAACATATATATGGGAGCTATAGCTAAATCTTAACCGATTTTCTTCAAATTCGGTAGTGTTGGTTCATGGATCAAGAAACTCTACCGTTCTAAAATTCAAAATGATTGGATGTAAAATACAGCTTCTACAGGACTAAAGAGCAAGATCGGACGAAACATATATATGGGAGCTATAGCTAAATCTTAACCGATTTTCTTCAAATTCAGCAATGTTGGTTCGTGGATCAAGAAACTCTACCATTCTAAATTTCAAAACGATTGGATGTAAAATACAGCTTCTGTAGAACTAAAGGGCCAAATCGGACGAAACATATATATGGGAGCTATAGCTAAATCTTAACCGATTTTCTTCAAATTCGGCAATGTTGGTTCATGGATCAAGAAACTCTGCCATTCTAAATTTCAAAACGATCGGATGTAAAATACAGCTTATATAGGACTAAAGGGCCAAATCGGACGAAACATATATATGGGAGCTATAGGTAAATCTTAACCGATTTTCTTCAAATTCGGCAATGTTGGTTCATGGATCAAGAAACTCTACCATTCTAAATTTCAAAACGATTGGATGTAAAATACAGCTTCTATATGACTAAAGGGCCAAATCGGAAGATAGATATATATGGGAGCTATATCTAAATCTGAACCGATTTCAACCAAATTCAATAGCGATTTTAATAGCCGCGAAATACTCTAAACTGCAAAATTTCAGAACGATCGGAGTGAAATTGCGACCTGTAGTCGACGAACAACATTACATGGACAGACGGACGGACAGACATCGTTAAATCGACTCAGCTAGTGATTCGATCGGTATACTTTAAGGTGGGTCTAGCTGTGTTATTTTCAGGTCTTACAAACATCTGCCGTGAAACAAACTTATAATACCCTGTACCACAGTGTGGTGTAGGGTATAAAAATATAAAAACCAAGTCTTATATAAAAATTTTAAATATTCAAAATTGTGAATTTTTGAGAAATACTCGATTTATTAAAAAAAAATATATTTCTATAGGTAAATTCTATCAATATGGGATTATTTGCAAAATGTTAGTTAATATATGTATTTTTTTTAACCATTCAACCGATTACGACAACCTCGTCAAGTTTGTAGAAGAGGTATTATAGAAGGTAAATTTTAAATTACCTCAAATTTGGCCACTTTGGACAAAAAAATATTTAAGCGGGTGTAACTTTCGTCTAATTGATAAAATCGTATGCATTCTACTAACCAAGGTCTACAAAAGAAATTGTATACCAAAGATTTATCTCATATAGTTACAAAGATATCTGCAGTTGAAAGTCGTTTCCTTTTCGATCATGTCCAACACGCTGAAAAAAATCGCTTTTGTAGTATATTGTCCGAAACATATTCTGCTTGAAACATATATATATATTTAGGGAACACTCCAAATATAAAATATTTGATACACACAAATATTATATATTTAGGAGAATACTGTTCTAAACAAAACTGTCGATGAAACGTTGTGGAAATGTTATGCATGGTTCTCTAATAACGGGGATAACATCTTGTTGAAAAATCTTAAAAACTATGGGAGATATGCACAATTTGGGCAAAAATATTGGAAAATACTTGTATTCGAATACTTATATTCTGAGGGAGCTATTTTAATATTTTGTTTTGACCTAGATTTTTAAAGACTTCAGCTTTGGTAATATCAAAGTGAATGCTCTTTGGAAGCTGGAAGCAATCAGTAATCATGATCCCTCTTACCAATGCACCAACTTCCACTCTCGTGAGTCTTTACAATGTAAAGAATTCACACGAATGTTTTGCTGTAGTTGAACAATTCGTTGTAATAAGGATATTGATAATGGCAGTTTGGTGGCGCCCGAAATAGATCTGTCTATCCAACCATTACAACCACCCCCAATACATGTCACTTACTTCTTCTTTAATTTTTAACAAAGTTGTTTTCATATACTAAAAACAACAATAACGATCTTGAGCCTAAGTGCAAAAACAAAATATGTACTATGAAAGACGATCGAATAAAACAAAAAACAAGAATTCTTGATCGTCGTGAAATTCTATGACGATTTAGCCAAGTCCGCTGTCTGTCTGTCTGTTAAAATCACACTAAAGTCCGTAATAATAGAGTTGATAAAATTTGGTAGAACTATTTCTTATAGTTGCAGGTCGTGTGGAATTGCAAATGGGCCATACCGGTCAATGTTGCGATATGGCCCCCTATAGAGGTCGCTCCAAAATACAGTTTTTGAGCCATAGATACCATATTTTTGAAGAAATTATGCTGAAACTTTGCAGTTTGAATTCTATTTTGACTAGAATTCATCACAGTAAAAATTTTACAAATCGGTTTATATTTTGTTATAGTCACCCTAAAGAGACCGCTCCAAATTACGCTTATCTTAGCCATAAATACCACATTTTCTAAGTAATTTATCGAAAATATTGCAGTTTAAATTTAATTGGACAAGAAATTGTCACCACAAAAATTGCTTCCCCTGTAGATGCTGCTCCCAAATACGCTTGTTCATATTTTGTTGTAGTCCCCGTATAGTGTTCGCTCTCAAATATATTAATTTAAGCCATAAATACCACATTTTTCAGATGAAGAGTTTGGCTATACAATGGAGGCCTGAAGAATTTGGTTAAAAAATATCAGCATTAACTTTTTTTTAATTTGCCTAAACAAAAAGCATCGTTCCAGGATTTGCGCCATATACAAAGTTTTTTCCGGTAATAGAATTATATGCAATCAATAGTGGAGGGTATATAAAATTCGGCTCGGGTGATCTTACTACCTTTCTTCAAATTCCTTCTGCTGTTCAATCAACAACTCCTTACAACATACCATGGATCGAATGCGAATGGTTTTGGATACAAATAAACTCATTATACCAAATTTCAGTCCAACTCGTTCAAATTTGAGGTTTTTGTGGCGTTACGAAGTCAAATTTAGAGGGACCTTTGTATGGGGGCTATATAAGAACATGTGCGTATGACTACCGTTGTTCGTATAAAGGATTCCGGGTATAGATAAACTCCAGCTACCAATTTTCAGCTCGATCAGTTGAAATTCGTGGTCTCTTTGGCGTTAAGAAGAAGGCATCGAAGAGATGCTATAAGTATATATGGGGGCTATATCAACAAATGGACAAATATTGACCATTTTTTAATCCCAACATACCTGCAGATATAGGAAGTATATGTACGATATTTCGATAATTTATTTCACCTATCTCTAATATTATAGATTGTAGCGTGATTACAACAGACGGACGGACATGGATAAATCGTCTTAGAATTTTAGGACGAATAATAATATATACCCTATGGGGTCTCAGACCATAAAGTTCTACTTTTTATACCCGACACCACAATGTGGTACAGGATATTATAAGTTTGCTTCATGGCAGATGTTTGTAACACCCGAAAATACTACATCTAGACCCACCTTAAAGTATACCGATCGACTCTGAATCACTAGCTGTCCGTCCGCCCATCTGTCCATCTTATGCTGTTCGTTGAGTACAGGTTACAATTTCACTCCGATCGTGCTGAAATTTTGCAGTTAAAAATCTTTCGCGCCTGGAAATAAGCTTATTGAAATCGGTTCAAATTTAGATATAGCTCCCACATATATATTTCTTCCGATTTGCACCTTTTTACATCCAATTGTTTTGAAACTTAGGATGGTAGAGTTTATTGATCTATGGATCAAAATTTCAAAAATTGGAGGAAATCGGCTCAGATTTCCCAGTATATGTTTCTTCCGATTTGGCCTTTTAGCCCTATAGAAACAGTATTTTACATCCAAGCGTTTTGAAATGTAGCTTGGAAGAGGACCAACTTTGCCGAATTTAAAGAAAATCGGTTCAGATTTAGATATATAGTTGGGTATCATATAGTCGTCACCTTCCGTCCTTTAGCCTTTCCTTACTGGTTTTAAATAACTTCTTATATAACTCAAAAATAAAACATATACCTTTTTCCCAAAAAAAATTTCAAAAACTCAAATTTGTATACCCTCCACCATAGGATGGGGGGGTATATTCATTTTGTCACTCCATTTGTAACACCACTAAATATTGATCTGAGACCCCATAAAGTATATATATTAATAACACTATGCAACAAATGAAAATTTTTTGAAAAATACACGGGCTTGACAGTATAGTTTCGATTATACTATCAAAGGGTAGTTAGTATAACCCTATACTCGGTTTGGCGAAATTGGTGACAAATTGTTTTTTATGGGTCCCCAAAAATTTCTGAAAATAAGTGGGACACTCGAAAAAGGTGTCATCAACTTTTGTCCAACAGCAGAATCGAACCTATACTGTCAAGTCCGTGTATTTTTTCACTGTTGCACAGTGTAATCGTCGTAAAATTCTAAGACGATTTAGCCATGTCCGTCTGTCCTCCCGTCTGTTGTAATCACGCTACATTCTATAATACTTGAGCCAGGTGGCTGAAATTTAGCACATATTCTTCTTATATCTGCATGTATGTTGGGATATGGGTATGGGCAATATCGGTCCTATTTTGGATATAGCCGCCATATATGACATCTCCTCGATTTGACTTCTTAACGTCTTAGAGAGCACAAATGTCAACTGATCGGGCTGAAAGGTTGTAACTGGGGTTTATTTGTGCCCGGTACCCTTCATACGAGCAACGGTAGTCATAGTTCCATGTTTTGATTTAGCCCCCATACAAAGGTCCCTATGGATTTGACTTCTTAACTTAACGTAAATAAGATTAAATTAAATGGCCGTAACTTTTGTCTTATTGTGCATCTCGGATCGATTTTTGTATCATATAGCAAATTCCATAAAATAGAAATTTCGATGAAATTTTCCATGAAATAGAAATTTCGATGAAATTTTCCATCAAATAGCATTTTCTGTAAAATAGAAATTTCTATGGAATAGAAATTTCGACAAAATTTCCTATGAAATAGAAATTTCGACAAAATTTTCTACAAAATAGAAATTTTGACGAAATTTTCTATAAAATATTAGTATTATTTTATAGAAAATTCGACAAAATTTTCTAGAAAATAGAAAATTCGACGAAACTTTCTAAACTCTACCATTCTAAATTTCAAAACGATTGGATGTAAAATACAGCTTCTGTAGAACTAAAGGGCCAAATCGGACGAAACATATATATGGGAGCTATAGCTAAATCTTAACCGATTTTCTTCAAATTCGGTAGTGTTGGTTCATGGATCAAAAAACTCTACCATTCTAAATTTCAAAACGATTGGATGTAAAATACAGCTTTTATAGGACTAAAGGGCCAAATCGGACGAAACATATATATGGGAGCTATACCTAAATCTTAACCGATTTTCTTCAAATTCGGTAGTGTTGGTTCATGGATCAAGAAACTCTACCGTTCTAAAATTCAAAATGATTGGATGTAAAATACAGCTTCTACAGGACTAGAGAGCAAAATCGGACGAAACATATATATGGGAGCTATAGCTAAATCTTAACCGATTTTCTTCAAATTCGGCAATGTTGGTTCATGGATCAAGAAACTCTGCCATTCTAAATTTCAAAACGATCGGATGTAAAATACAGCTTATATAGGACTAAAGGGCCAAATCGGACGAAACATATATATGGGAGCTATAGGTAAATCTTAACCGATTTTCTTCAAATTCGGCAATGTTGGTTCATGGATCAAGAAACTCTACCATTCTAAATTTCAAAACGATTGGATGTAAAATACAGCTTCTATATGACTAAAGGGCCAAATCGGAAGATAGATATATATGGGAGCTATATCTAAATCTGAACCGATTTCAACCAAATTCAATAGCGATTTTAATAGCCGCGAAATACTCTAAACTGCAAAATTTCAGAACGATCGGAGTGAAATTGCGACCTGTAGTCGACGAACAACATTACATGGACAGACGGACGGACAGACATCGTTAAATCGACTCAGCTAGTGATTCGATCGGTATACTTTAAGGTGGGTCTAGCTGTGTTATTTTCAGGTCTTACAAACATCTGCCGTGAAACAAACTTATAATACCCTGTACCACAGTGTGGTGTAGGGTATAAAAATATAAAAACCAAGTCTTATATAAAAATTTTAAATATTCAAAATTGTGAATTTTTGAGAAATACTCGATTTATTAAAAAAAAATATATTTCTATAGGTAAATTCTATCAATATGGGATTATTTGCAAAATGTTAGTTAATATATGTATTTTTTTTAACCATTCAACCGATTACGACAACCTCGTCAAGTTTGTAGAAGAGGTATTATAGAAGGTAAATTTTAAATTACCTCAAATTTGGCCACTTTGGACAAAAAAATATTTAAGCGGGTGTAACTTTCGTCTAATTGATAAAATCGTATGCATTCTACTAACCAAGGTCTACAAAAGAAATTGTATACCAAAGATTTATCTCATATAGTTACAAAGATATCTGCAGTTGAAAGTCGTTTCCTTTTCGATCATGTCCAACACGCTGAAAAAAATCGCTTTTGTAGTATATTGTCCGAAACATATTCTGCTTGAAACATATATATATATTTAGGGAACACTCCAAATATAAAATATTTGATACACACAAATATTATATATTTAGGAGAATACTGTTCTAAACAAAACTGTCGATGAAACGTTGTGGAAATGTTATGCATGGTTCTCTAATAACGGGGATAACATCTTGTTGAAAAATCTTAAAAACTATGGGAGATATGCACAATTTGGGCAAAAATATTGGAAAATACTTGTATTCGAATACTTATATTCTGAGGGAGCTATTTTAATATTTTGTTTTGACCTAGATTTTTAAAGACTTCAGCTTTGGTAATATCAAAGTGAATGCTCTTTGGAAGCTGGAAGCAATCAGTAATCATGATCCCTCTTACCAATGCACCAACTTCCACTCTCGTGAGTCTTTACAATGTAAAGAATTCACACGAATGTTTTGCTGTAGTTGAACAATTCGTTGTAATAAGGATATTGATAATGGCAGTTTGGTGGCGCCCGAAATAGATCTGTCTATCCAACCATTACAACCACCCCCAATACATGTCACTTACTTCTTCTTTAATTTTTAACAAAGTTGTTTTCATATACTAAAAACAACAATAACGATCTTGAGCCTAAGTGCAAAAACAAAATATGTACTATGAAAGACGATCGAATAAAACAAAAAACAAGAATTCTTGATCGTCGTGAAATTCTATGACGATTTAGCCAAGTCCGCTGTCTGTCTGTCTGTTAAAATCACACTAAAGTCCGTAATAATAGAGTTGATAAAATTTGGTAGAACTATTTCTTATAGTTGCAGGTCGTGTGGAATTGCAAATGGGCCATACCGGTCAATGTTGCGATATGGCCCCCTATAGAGGTCGCTCCAAAATACAGTTTTTGAGCCATAGATACCATATTTTTGAAGAAATTATGCTGAAACTTTGCAGTTTGAATTCTATTTTGACTAGAATTCATCACAGTAAAAATTTTACAAATCGGTTTATATTTTGTTATAGTCACCCTAAAGAGACCGCTCCAAATTACGCTTATCTTAGCCATAAATACCACATTTTCTAAGTAATTTATCGAAAATATTGCAGTTTAAATTTAATTGGACAAGAAATTGTCACCACAAAAATTGCTTCCCCTGTAGATGCTGCTCCCAAATACGCTTGTTCATATTTTGTTGTAGTCCCCGTATAGTGTTCGCTCTCAAATATATTAATTTAAGCCATAAATACCACATTTTTCAGATGAAGAGTTTGGCTATACAATGGAAGCCTGAAGAATTTGGTTAAAAAATATCAGCATTAACTTTTTTTTAATTTGCCTAAACAAAAAGCATCGTTCCAGGATTTGCGCCATATACAAAGTTTTTTCCGGTAATAGAATTATATGCAATCAATAGTGGAGGGTATATAAAATTCGGCTCGGGTGATCTTACTACCTTCCTTCAAATTCCTTCTGCTGTTCAATCAACAACTCCTTACAACATACCATGGATCGAATGCGAATGGTTTTGGATACAAATAAACTCATTATACCAAATTTCAGTCCAACTCGTTCAAATTTGAGGTTTTTGTGGCGTTACGAAGTCAAATTTAGAGGGACCTTTGTATGGGGGCTATATAAGAACATGTGCGTATGACTACCGTTGTTCGTATAAAGGATTCCGGGTATAGATAAACTCCAGCTACCAATTTTCAGCTCGATCAGTTGAAATTCGTGGTCTCTTTGGCGTTAAGAAGAAGGCATCGAAGAGATGCTATAAGTATATATGGGGGCTATATCAACAAATGGACAAATATTGACCATTTTTTAATCCCAACATACCTGCAGATATAGGAAGTATATGTACGATATTTCGATAATTTATTTCACCTATCTCTAATATTATAGATTGTAGCGTGATTACAACAGACGGACGGACATGGATAAATCGTCTTAGAATTTTAGGACGGATAATAATATATACCCTATGGGGTCTCAGACCATAAAGTTCTACTTTTTATACCCGACACCACAATGTGGTACAGGATATTATAAGTTTGCTTCATGGCAGATGTTTGTAACACCCGAAAATACTACATCTAGACCCACCTTAAAGTATACCGATCGACTCTGAATCACTAGCTGTCCGTCCGCCCATCTGTCCATCTTATGCTGTTCGTTGAGTACAGGTTACAATTTCACTCCGATCGTGCTGAAATTTTGCAGTTAAAAATCTTTCGCGCCTGGAAATAAGCTTATTGAAATCGGTTCAAATTTAGATATAGCTCCCACATATATATTTCTTCCGATTTGCACCTTTTTACATCCAATTGTTTTGAAACTTAGGATGGTAGAGTTTATTGATCTATGGATCAAAATTTCAAAAATTGGAGGAAATCGGCTCAGATTTCCCAGTATATGTTTCTTCCGATTTGGCCTTTTAGCCCTATAGAAACAGTATTTTACATCCAAGCGTTTTGAAATGTAGCTTGGAAGAGGACCAACTTTGCCGAATTTAAAGAAAATCGGTTCAGATTTAGATATATAGTTGGGTATCATATAGTCGTCACCTTCCGTCCTTTAGCCTTTCCTTACTGGTTTTAAATAACTTCTTATATAACTCAAAAATAAAACATATACCTTTTTCCCAAAAAAAAATTTCAAAAACTCAAATTTGTATACCCTCCACCATAGGATGGGGGGGTATATTCATTTTGTCACTCCATTTGTAACACCACTAAATATTGATCTGAGACCCCATAAAGTATATATATTAATAACACTATGCAACAAATGAAAATTTTTTGAAAAATACACGGGCTTGACAGTATAGTTTCGATTATACTATCAAAGGGTAGTTAGTATAACCCTATACTCGGTTTGGCGAAATTGGTGACAAATTGTTTTTTATGGGTCCCCAAAAATTTCTGAAAATAAGTGGGACACTCGAAAAAGGTGTCATCAACTTTTGTCCAACAGCAGAATCGAACCTATACTGTCAAGTCCGTGTATTTTTTCACTGTTGCACAGTGTAATCGTCGTAAAATTCTAAGACGATTTAGCCATGTCCGTCTGTCCTCCCGTCTGTTGTAATCACGCTACATTCTATAATACTTGAGCCAGGTGGCTGAAATTTAGCACATATTCTTCTTATATCTGCATGTATGTTGGGATATGGGTATGGGCAATATCGGTCCTATTTTGGATATAGCCGCCATATATGACATCTCCTCGATTTGACTTCTTAACGTCTTAGAGAGCACAAATGTCAACTGATCGGGCTGAAAGGTTGTAACTGGGGTTTATTTGTGCCCGGTACCCTTCATACGAGCAACGGTAGTCATAGTTCCATGTTTTGATTTAGCCCCCATACAAAGGTCCCTATGGATTTGACTTCTTAACTTAACGTAAATAAGATTAAATTAAATGGCCGTAACTTTTGTCTTATTGTGCATCTCGGATCGATTTTTGTATCATATAGCAAATTCCATAAAATAGAAATTTCGATGAAATTTTCCATGAAATAGAAATTTCGATGAAATTTTCCATCAAATAGCATTTTCTGTAAAATAGAAATTTCTATGGAATAGAAATTTCGACAAAATTTCCTATGAAATAGAAATTTCGACAAAATTTTCTACAAAATAGAAATTTTGACGAAATTTTCTATAAAATATTAGTATTATTTTATAGAAAATTCGACAAAATTTTCTAGAAAATAGAAAATTCGACGAAACTTTCTATAAAATAGAAATTTCGACGAAATTTTCTATGAAATATAAATTTCGACGAAATTTTCTAGTAAATAGAAATTTCGACCACATTATCTATAAAATAGAAATTTCGACGAAATTTTCTATAAAATAGAAATTTCGACGAAATTTTCTATAAGATAACACCTTCCTATAAAACAGAAATTTCGACGAAATTTTCTATAAAATAAAACTTTCCTATAAAATAGAAATTTCGACGAAATTTTATATAATATAGAAATTTTCTATAATATAGAAATTTCGACAAAATTTTCTATAATATAGAAATTTCGACAAAATTTTCTATAAAATAGAAATTTCGACGAAATTTTCTATAATATAGAAATTTCGACGAAATTTTCTATAAAATAGAAATTTCTATAGAAATAAAATTTCGACGAAATTTTCTAAATAAATTAAATTTTGACGAAATTTTCTACAGGAATCTAATTTCTACGAAATTTCCTATAAAAATCAAATTTCGACGAAATTTTCTATAATAATCTAATTTCGAAGAAATTTTCAAATCAAATGCCGACGAAATATATTCTATAGAAATTAAATTTTCTACGAATTCAACGAAATTTTCCATAGACTTGAAAATTTAACTTAAAAATTCAAATGAAGCCGTTTCTTTTTTAAATTAAATACATTTTGAAGTATCGTAACAGAAAATTGCCTAAGTTGCATAAATACAATATAATTTTTTTTTGATTTAAAATTTTATGGACTATACATGATTTGATCTTAATCTTATCCTACATTTTCCCATTCTGTTTACCTACCAGTCTTGCTTAATTTGAATATGGCGAAAATTCAAATTGTTTGGAAAATATCCATTACCAAATTGTGATTTTACGCTACTCGTATGATAGCCAAAACCACCGCGCTTAAACATTTTGTTCACCCGAGGTGGCCAAATTTAAGGTCTCGTAGCCCTGTATACCATAGCTGGCCAAATTGAAAATTTAACTTCTCTAGTGCCTCTTCTAGAAGCGTGCCTAGTTATGTTGCAATCGGTTGTCTGGTTAAGAAACGGTCGAATTATTTCCATTTTTAATTCGTACCACTGTGTTCTATGGGAATAATCTAAATAGCTTATTTTGCAATGACTATATGCAGGCAGAGAATTTGCAGAAATTTTCATTTCTGTGCATTAATCGGCCATAAAATCTTTTCCTTAAATTTATTTATTGTAATTGTTTTAGTTAATAAAAATGCATTAATATTAAATACAAGGTGAATTAAAGAATGAATATTTGCAAATTTTGTGTTTCTTACGAATAGATTCATGTGACTGCTCTGCTCTCCACTTTTCGTCAACATGCCACAAAAACTTTTTGAGACATCTTCTTTGAGCGTCTTTCAAGCATATTTAGTCTCACAAAGACTTTTGTCAAGAGAATTCTGAATATGTATAAAATAATTATAGCTTTGATACAGTTTTGGACATGATTGGAATGTTGAAATCATGGCAGGACATGAGACACACGTTGCAATCCGTTATGAGTGGGCGTGAATGTGTTCTTAGCATGAGTGCGTGATATGTTAGTATATCGCACTTCATTAGTAAGCGATGCCATTCTCCCAAGCTCAGCGACACCTCCGTCCGATTATCATCATCCACGGCTCCCTTGGTAAACATTCAGTTTCGGCTTATCTCTTTCCTTTCCCTTTTCATCTCTCTTTTGTTTTAGTTTGTCTCTCTCTACGGAATTTTTCGTAGATATAACTCTAAGATAAATGTCTCGGTGGCAATTTGCTTAATTAATATAAGACGACAGAGAACAAACAAACAGAATCCTTCGTTTAAAGAATCTCTCGTTAATATGCTCCAACACAAATACTCGTACACATGCAAACAAGGAAGTCACACAGTTTTTGGCAGCATAGAAAATCCGGATATACGCATTCACATACAAGTACGAGTATATGTGTATGTAAGACGTCCTTCAGCGAAGTGTTGGTTAAGTTTAATATGCACATGAAAAATGTGCTTAAGTTTTATATGATTATTAAATGAAAAACTTAGACATTGATTAAGTCGACTGACTCTATGACATTCACGTTGGAAAAAAAATACAGCGCGCGTTTTGGAAGATTTCTTGAATCATTTAATAATCACATTGTGTAAGATTTTTCAACTAAATATTTTATTTCAAATTAAATTTAAATTAATTTCACATACATTTTTTCGGCTTCTAGAATAAGTATAAGCTAAAACTCATATGGGAAGACTGATTTCAGGCGGCTTCGGCTGTATATGTAGTACCCTGAACCTCCACAATAACTTTCGAAAGGTGTAACCGAGTGGCTTTAAATTTGACATGTGGTACATCACTCACAAAGGGAGGTACAAGAAGGAGTGGACCTATATGGCCCATCATCGAACTTTGTCTAAGATCGCAAGAAATATTCTCAAATACCAAATTTGAAGTCAATCCGTTACTCCTTTTGAGAGTCATTATGCGCTCCAGCTAGACAGACAGACGGACAGACATTGCTCAAATGACTCTAAATGTCTTAAAACGGATTTTGACGATGTGTTACCCATTTTTCCTTGTAGCAAATGATATATACCCTCCTCCGCTAAAGTGGGGGTATTTTCTTGGCCCAAAAAATAACTTTTGAGTAATTCCAAAGGCAGTCGCCCCCTTTTTCACACGACCCTGCGTTATCCCATTTCAACAATTTTTCAACTAGGTTCATTTCTTTTAAGATGATAGCGACAGACAAACTATTACTTTTTGTGGAATTATAGACGATTCGGAGAAGAATTATAGAAGTTATTAGAGAATCAATATTTCACTAAATGTTAACCCTTTGTGGTGGAGGTACTGATGGAGTGGACAAATATAGCCCATCTTCGAACTTGACCTGAGACAGGAAAAATATTACCAAATAAAAAATTTTCAGTCAGGATTACTCGTTTCTGGAGTTATCGTGCATTTCTCAAATGACTTAAAATATTCTCAAACGGATTTCCGCCGAACATATTTAGGGTCCTGACACGCATTTCAGATAGCTAAGGGTCAACAAACCTCCATAGATTTGTCAGCAGGGAAGTGTTATATCTCCACTGCTATGGAATCTCGTTAAGTAACTGTCGCTAAAACTATTAAAAATAATTAGATTTTTTTCCAAAAAAAAAAAACATTTTTTGTTGGCGGGGAAAAAAATGTTGACGCATACCAAATTTGAAGTCAATCAGTTAATCCTGTCAAGAGGTTATCGTGCGCACCTACTAGACAGACAGACGCGCAGTGTTATTTTGGTATCAATAACCCCATTTTTCAAACACTGAATTTAAACCAGTAAGGGAAGACAGAAAGTCGGGCGGGGCCGACTGTATAATACCCTACACCTGCCTAACAATGCGATAATGGCCATTGTTATAAGAATTTGGCAGTGTTCATACATGTAATAAGAAAACTCTCTCTGCCGAATTTCGTACTGATCGGATATAAACACGGTTTCAACAGCGCTTACATGCCAAATCAGGTGAAACATATTTATGGGGGCTACATCTAAATCTGAAATGAATTTCCTTGAATTTGGTTGTTTTCAGTCATGTAATAAGAAAACTCTCTCTGTCCAATTTCGTACTTATCGGATATAAAATACGTTTTTTACAGCGCTTACATACCAAATCGGGTGTAACATATATAAGTATATTGGGACTATATTTAAATCTGAACCGATTTTCCCCAAATTTGGCAGTGTTAATACACATGATAAGAAAACTCTCTCTGTTGAATTTCGTACTGATCGGGTCATTTTAAGTCATTTGTACAATGTCCGTCCGTTCGTCCGTCTGTCTGTCTGTATGCTGGCTGGTGCGCAAGATAACTCTCGAAAGGAGTAACCTATTGACTTCAAATTTGGTATGCGGTAATATTTGTCTCTATCTCCGGCTATGTTCGAAGATGGGCCATATTGGTCTACTCCTTCTAGTACCTCCCCCACAAAGGTTTAACTTTTAGTGTAATATTGATTCTTCAATACCTTCTATACTACTTACTCGAATCTTTTGAAATTTCACACATAGTATTTGTTTGTTAGTCGCTTACACGCCAAGAAAAATGGGCGAAGTGGTCAATCCATTTGTTGTACCTCCCACACTAATGGACCTTTTTGTACCAAAAATTAACAGCTTTTATCTCTAATACCAGTACATACAAATACTTGAAATTTCGTACAGTGTAATGCTTTTGTAGTACCTAGAGTCTAGAGAAAAGTGGCCGTTATTGGCACGCCCCTTTTGGTACCTCCCACACAATTGGACAATTTTGTACCCAAAGTTAACAAATTTTAATTTTAACAAAATATAAAAACTTGAATTTTTGTACGGTGTAATGCTTTTATAGTATCTAGAGTCCAGAGAAAAGTGACCGTTATTGGCACTCCCCTTTTGGTACATCCCATACAAATGGACCATTTTGTACCAAATGTAAACAGCTTTTAACTTTAATACCGGTACATACTTCAAAGTTATTAAATGCAATTTAAATTGATAAAAATGTAATTAAAACAAAAAAAAATAAATTTACGAATTTTTTTTTGGTACTCAAGGTGAAGTTATTCATAAGTCGGTTTACCCCACAGAACTTTCTTACTTGTTTTTATTGTTTAATAATGACAGATTCAATAATAAATGTAATGAATTGGAAAAAAACATCTACAACTTTGCTTCAGACACAAAAGAGATATTTCGTACGATATACCGATATTCCGTATATATATCCACCTTGAGCAAAAAAAATCGTATGACCATTAAACTATTAATTGAGCCACTTAACTAAACGAATGATGCAGAAGTTCTCATTTTTAGGGCTTCTTTCACGTCCAATTCTCAGAACTGAGTCCGAAATCAATGTGCTGAAAAATGATGTACTGTTTATGTTTTTCTAAATATCTTTTTAAAAAACAATGTTAGAGACATGGAGATTTCACGTAAATATAGAATATTTTTAGAAAACATAAAAGTATACATAACTCAAATCTTTCTTAAGTCGACTTAGGCTGTTATCGATTTTGACCACAGATATATTGAAGGCATCCCAACCAGACATGCCTCGTTCTGCTACCCCACTAAAAAGCATTTACATTACAAATCTATAAATATATTTACACTTCATTTAACAGCTATAAATTTACCAATTATGTGTGTTTGCAAATATTTCTGAAAATGTACTGCATAATAATAATTCAAATGAACAATTCGATTTCTAAATTAAATTATTCTAAATTTGATATGTTTAATTTACCACAAATTTAGAATTTTATAATTGTATTTTACAAATATTTTTTTTTTTCGAATCACTGCATGGCCAATGGTGCACAATGTGTGTTTAGAATTTCTAATGTCTGTGACAGTGGTGGGAGGTTAGAAAGGAGAGTCTACACTGAACAAAAAACATTGAATATAATTTGGCGCCAAAGACAATAACAATGCCTAACAATAAGTCAGTTTTGTTTTTAATTTAATTTGGTATATTTTCTTAAGCTTACGTATGAAACATTCTTATATTAATGTTTTTATGTCTTTGGCGCCTAAACAATTACATTTTTTCTTTAGTAGTATGCAACTGTTTTCCGTGTATGTACGGGTATATTCAAATATAAATGCTCCAGAAAAATATGTATTTATAAATCTTAATATTCACAATCTCCTTTCCGTAAAGCAAACAGTTTGTGGATGGTTTCATAATGCGTTTTTCATTTCTTCATTCTTTTGTTTGGACCAAATGTGAAGACCAGGACCAGGACTAAGTACAAGAACAAATATAAGTAAATAAATATGTCTTAAAGTTTTATTTGTACTTAGTTTTATCTTTCGTATTTTTTCTATATTTTTTGTCTGTGGAATAGAATCCTCTTCCTTACGTTGAATGAGGCGGTACTTTTGGAGTTTGAGTAAATACCATTTTAGTGCCGCAGGACATTTATTGTAATGTATAAGTAGTTCGAGTTGCCTCAAAGGGAAGGAGGACCTTACACAAAAACTCTATTATTGAGTGTGTGTACAAAAATATGGACATTGTCCTAGGCAAAACAAACACAAAGGCTATTTGATATGAATGTCTCTAGTTATGGGAATGGGGATTTGGTTGGATATATTTATATTCATAGAATTAAGTATGTATTTCCAAAAGACACAAAATTATTGGTCAACGACGACCACATTATTCGCCACAAATCCCATAGATGACAACGCCTTTTTGCTAACTTTTGCACAGGACACAACTTTTGCAATTTACTAATACCTCAGGGTCAATTAAATAATCATTAGGTCATTGTTGTAGGTTATTAATGAAATATTAACGACATCCGGTTTATTTTTGCTATGATACCGGCTTCCTCATAGTGTGTTTTAAAAGGATACAATGATAGAATATTGATTTTGTTTATCTGCTTTAAACCATTTAAATAAGAAAAGTTCAGTCGAATAAGAAGACTTTAACATAAAATTTGTGTTACACTTTTATAGCAGTAAATTTTTATATTATTTTGATGAAATGAAGAAAGTAAAATTAAATGAATATGCCGCCGTGGCATAGTGGGAGGAATTTAAAAAAGGGAAATAATTTTGCCGTTTCTTAACCAGACAACCGATTGAAACCAAACCTGGCAGGTATTATTAGGTGATTTAGAGTTAATACATGATTTAAATTTTGGGCAAAGCTGCACATCCTCAAAGTTGGCCACCCCGTATGAACAAAATGTTTAACTTTCGTCTTTTTCGTCTGATGCATAAAATCTGTTTTGTGTGCATTTTTCTAATCGAATTTTTCTTTGTGCAGTCACCGAGATATGTGTACTTGAAAATTGCATTTTTCTTTTTTGTGAATATCGGAACAGAATATGCACCGATTTCTTCTACTTTAACTTTTCTAAATTAGCAACAAAATTTTCTATATGATTAAAAAAAAAATGATCCGATATAATTTATATGACACAAGTTATAGACATTTGAATTTTTTTGTATTTTTTGGATGTATGTGTCGTATTTTGGATTCCTTTCTCATTATCATTAAAGTCAAATGGCCATAACTTTTAACTCTGCAGGTATATCAAATTGGCGAAGCGTGGCCACACTATTAATAACAATTTTTAACTTGTTCTTTTCTCGATATTCTCCAGGAAGTTTCATTTAAGACGAATATAAATATGCTATAGTTTCATTTTATAATTTTCTACAAAAATTACCTATATTTTAACCAGTAAGGAAAGGCTAAAGTCGGACGGGGCCGACTATATAATACCCTACACCACTCTCGTAATATTGAATAACTCTGAAATATAAATTTTGTAATTCATGTATAAATTGTTTACATAAATTTACTTTTGGGACATTTTATACTTAAATAATACCCTGTACCACAGTGTGGTGTAGGGTATAAAAACGATTGAATGTAAAATACAGCCTCTACAGGACTAAAGAGCCAAATCGGATGAAACATATGCATATATGAGAGCTATAGCTAAATCGTAACCGATTTTCTTCAAATTCGGCAATGTTAGTCGATGGATCAAGAAACTCTACCATTCTAAATATCAAAACGATTGGATGTAAACTACAGCATCTATAGGACTAAAGGGTCAAATCGGACGAAAGATATGTATGGGAGCTATATCTAAATATTAACCGATTTTCTTCAAATTCGGCAATGTTGGTTCTTGGATCAAGAAACTCTACTATTCTAAATTTCAAAACGATTGGATGTAAAATACAGCTTCTATAGAACTAAAGGGCCAAATCGGACGAAACATATATATGGGAGGTATAGCTAAATCTTAACCGATTTTCTTCAAATTCGGTAGTGTTGGTTCATGGATCAAGAAACTCTACCGTTCTAAATTTCAAAATGATTGGATGTAAAATACAGCTTTTACAGGACTAAAGAGCAAAATCGGACGAAACATATATATGGGAGCTATAGCTAAATCTTAACCGAGTTTCTTCAAATTCGGCAATGTTGGTTCATGGATCAAGAAACTCTACCATTCTAAATTTCAAAACGATTGGATGTAAAATACAACTTCTACAGGACTAAAGGGCCAAATCGGACGAAAGATATATATTTGAGCTATATCTAAATCTGAACCTATTTCAACCAAATTCAATAGGGATCTTTACAGCTGCGAAATACTCTAAACTGCAAAATTTCAGAACGATCGGAGTGAAATTGCGACCTGTAGTCGACGAACAACTTTATATGGACAGACGGACGGACGGACGGACAGACATGGTTAAATCGACTCAGCTAGTTATTCTGAGTCGATCGATATACTTTAAGGTGCGTATAGCTGTGTTATTTTCAGGTGTTACAAACATCTGCCGTGAAACAAACTTATAATACCCTGTACCACAATGTGGTGTAGGGTATAAAAATATATGTAAATTGATATGGCTCATTTGTACAAATGGGCTCATTTGACAGAAATTGTTTACATCTTATAGAAAATTTTGTTGTCAATTTAGAGAATTTAATGCGAGAGAAATCGGTTTATAGTCTGCACTGATATTAAGCAAATGCTAGGACAGGATTAGGAAAGAAAAAAAAATAATTTTCAAATACAGACAGAAATGTAAGAACGACATAACATTTTTAAAAATTGACAAATTTAATGAAATATTTTGTAGTTTGTTTACCTACTATGTCGCAAATCGAATCTACTTCGCGAATCATTATATTTCCAAATTTAATCCCACAATTCATAAGATAATTTTGAAAATCCCCAAAAATGGGATTTTTTGGATTTTTCCCAATATCTACGAGTACTATTCATAATAAAAGCCGAGTTTCAGATTCCCTTTGCAGTTCAACTATCAACACCTTACCTTTAAGCTTTGCGAGTGCAAAAAAGTGGCTTACTTTTGAAATTTGTGTAAAAAATGGTGTAAAGTGGAGAAGCTTGTTAACAATATCAGTGAATATTTCTGATCCGTTCTTTCTTTAAGAACATTCTCTGGAAAGTTTTCTTTAAGATGATAGTAAATATGTTATACTTTTTTTCCCCTATTTCTTCTAAAACTCGAAAATTTCCTAATTTCCTAAAATAATTACATAAAATCGGATTTTTTGGAAAATGTATGTTTAAGTGGCCATAACTTATATACTATAGGCTATATCGAACCAAATTTATTTTTCATTATATAGAAAATTTTATTGCAAATCCAGACGTGCTTTTAAATTTTCAAAAGCAGATATCTCGGTAACAATACAAGGTAACTGTTAGGGGCAAAAAGCCTTTTGTACACCTCGGCTACTAGAATAAACACAAAAAAATGATTTTATGAATCGGTCGAAAAAGAGAATGTTACACGCGCTTAAACATTTTGTTGACACCAGATGACCAACTTTGAGGCCCTGCAGCTCCGCCCCTGTACACCACATGGGGCCAAAACTCAAAACTTAACTTCTCTATTGTCCTTTGTTTTGGAATTCCTTCCACTGTAAATCAACGGGGCGATCAAGTTCCAACAATCGATGGATTTCACTGGCAAAGGGGGTGCCTTGATTTACCGATTTTTTATATAAAAAAATATTTTAGCTAAAACAATATTTTTCAATCACTTTTCGCGATTTGATATAAATTGTGATCAAATATGTTTCTTTTCTTTTTTGGGAAAAATGGTCCATATGTGTTGTACCTATGATGTCAATGCTTAAAAAATAATTCTATTTGCATTTTTTACAAACATTTTTCTTTGTTATTTAGTGACGATTCGTAGTCTTTTGCTAGTTTTCTTAACTTGGTCATGGCTGCGATAGAAAGCAAATTAAGAAAAGGAAGAAGCAATATACTATTCTGGTATGTTAACATACGACTGTATCATATAACTCCTTGTTGGGTTACCTACTCCTTTCTTGATGACTCGTGTCGTAACTAGCCGTTTAACTCACTAAATAAAACTAAAAACAAAGAATACTCCACGGCGTCGCCTAAATAAAGTTTCCGTCCAAAATTCGTTAGAAAAAAGAACGCACGTAAACATGCGGGCATTTAGGCTAATTGGCCGACGCTGAAAAAACATCTGTTTTGTAGAGCAACGTTCACCACTTCGATTAAATCCAGGGCTGAAATGTTGCATTTTTGCACCGTGCAAGTGCAACATTTTTTACAAAAGAAAACGAAACCTTATCGCA